>OX328104.1:2617620-5017620 GCA_946811185.2 Hippopus hippopus
GGGGTTAGGGGGCTAGTATATATATAGGTTAATTTTTCAGGTCATATTCAAGTGCTTGTATAGTGCAGTGGGTCAGAGGGCTGCCCACTTGCATTTTTAGGTCCTGATGGTCAAATGTTCGATCCTCAGCATTGCCATTTTATTTATTTTATTTATTTATTTATTTTTTTTTTTCTATTATTAGTTATTCTTACATGTAGTTGTATTTTATTGCCCAATTTCTACATACTTCAAACATGAATAAGGGTTTCTGATGGGAAAATTTGGGTATCACGTTACATCTTTTACGTCTTTGCGTGCGCGCAAATGGCGCGCGTGGCTGTTTCGGCACGGCACGTAAAACTGCCAGGTACAAGCGGGTAGTTGTCAAAATGAATTCATGTTGTATGTTTTTAAGAGAAAAGGTCTGGGAAAAAGTCAGTTTTCTTTTTCCTCAAAAGTTCATGCAACAGGAGCGGTTGCTTCCGAAGGCGTCTCAAGTCGACTTCAAGTTTTCCTGTAGCGGTTAACGGTGCTGTATGTGAGGGGTAAAAAGCGAAACCGATTCCTTATTTCTGTGGCACAAGTGAGAGAAAAGGAAAAGCCTGGTTCTATTTGTTTGACTTTTGCAACAAGTGTCGTCTGCTACAGAAAGTGTTCCGAGTCCTTTTTTTATGATTTCGCGCGGCGCTTAGTGGTGATGTACGTGCGAAAACACAAAATCAACTTATGACTTACACGGTCACCAGAATGGATTTAATGCTTTCATAGAATGGCCCCAGTAAAGGAAAAGTGAATAATTTGGTTCCCTTTCTTTGATTTCTGCAACAGGTATCGGTTGCCTCCGAAAGACTCGCGAGTTGATTTTAAGCTTTCCCGCAGCACGTACCAATCACGTATGTGTGGAATAGCCATCGAAACCAGTTAAACGGCCCGAGAAAAGGGAAAAATTGATTTGCCATATTCGACTTAGGCAACAGCTATCAGTTGCTTTTGTAAGTGCTGTAAGTCAATTTTTCGTGTTTTTCGCAGGTGCGTAAATGGCACGTATGAGTCGGTAGTCATCGAAACTGGGCTACTCGTCACCGTATGAATAGACACAAAGTAAAAACATAGTTCTTTTTCAGTTATGCAGTAGGAGGCAGTTGCTACTGACAGAGTTGCCAGTCTAGTTTTTATTCACTTGTGACACTATTTTCTGTTTCTCACTGTCCACTGATCATCTTAGCATATTGAATGTATCAGTGTGCAGCATGGAAGCTGACCTCAACTAGAAAAGCAAATCGAATCAAGGGGAGTGAACCCTGGGTAGGTGCTTGAAAACCACCACTACAAGGTCTTCTGCTACTCTGTTTTCTTAAATTTTCGCCCATTGTCGGCGAATTCTGGCATGTGTGGATGGTGCATGCATAGCACTTTGCCTAGGACTACATATCAGCCTTTAAAGAAGACATTAAATCCACTTGTTTGCCGTTTTTTTGTTCTCTGTTATGATTGGGTTCATTTTAGGCGCCATTTTGGGCGCCATCTTGGAAATCCTGTGACGTCACCTTGTGGGAGGGGTTAGGGGGCTAGTATATATATAGGTTAATTTTTCAGGTCATATTCAAGTGCTTGTATAGTGCAGTGGGTCAGAGGGCTGCCCACTTGCATTTTTAGGTCCTGATGGTCAAATGTTCGATCCTCAGCCTTGCCATTTTATTTATTTTTATTTTTTTTATTTATTTTTTTTTTTCATTTCTATTATTAGTTATTCTTACATGTAGTTGTATTTTATTGCCCAATTTCTACATACTTCAAACATGAATAAGGGTTTCTGATGGGAAAATTTGGGTATCACGTTACATCTTTTACGTCTTTGCGTGCGCGCAAATGGCGCACGTGGCTGTTTCGGCACGGCACGTAAAACTGCCAGGTACAAGCGGGTAGTTGTCAAAATGAATTCATGTTGTATGTTTTTAAGAGAAAAGGTCTGGGAAAAAGTCAGTTTTCTTTTTCCTCAAAAGTTCATGCAACAGGAGCGGTTGCTTCCGAAGGCGTCTCAAGTCGACTTCAAGTTTTCCTTTAGCGGTTAACGGTGCTGTATGTGAGGGGTAAAAAGCGAAACCGATTCCTTATTTCTGTGGCACAAGTGAGAGAAAAGGAAAAGCCTGGTTCCATTTGTTTGACTTTTGCAACAAGTGTCGTCTGCTACAGAAAGTGTTCCGAGTCCTTATTTTATGATTTCGCGCGGCGCTTAGTGGTGATGTACGTGCGAAAACACAAAATCAACTTATGACTTACACGGTCACCAGAATGGATTTAATGCTTTCATAGAATGGCCCCAGTAAAGGAAAAGTGAATAATTTGGTTCCCTTTCTTTGATTTCTGCAACAGGTATCGGTTGCCTCCGAAAGACTCGCGAGTTGATTTTAAGCTTTCCCGCAGCACGTACCAATCACGTATGTGTGGAATAGCCATCGAAACCAGTTAAACGGCCCGAGAAAAGGGAAAAAATGATTTGCCATATTCGACTTAGGCAACAGCTATCAGTTGCTTTTGTAAGTGCTGTAAGTCAATTTTTCGTGTTTTTCGCAGGTGCGTAAATGGCACGTATGAGTCGGTAGTCATCGAAACTGGGCTACTCGTCACCGTATGAATAGACACAAAGTAAAAACATAGTTCTTTTTCAGTTATGCAGTAGGAGGCAGTTGCTACTGACAGAGTTGCCAGTCTAGTTTTTATTCACTTGTGACACTATTTTCTGTTTCTCACTGTCCACTGATCATCTTAGCATATTGAATGTATCAGTGTGCAGCATGGAAGCTGGCCTCAACTAGAAAAGCAAATCGAATCAAGGGGAGTGAACCCTGGGTAGGTGCTTGAAAACCACCACTACAAGGTCTTCTGCTACTCTGTTTTCTTAAATTTTCGCCCATTGTCGGCGAATTCTGGCATGTGTGGATGGTGCATGCATAGCACTTTGCCTAGGACTACATATCAGCCTTTAAAGAAGACATTAAATCCACTTGTTTGCCGTTTTTTTGTTCTCTGTTATGATTGGGTTCATTTTAGGCGCCATTTTGGGCGCCATCTTGGAAATCCTGTGACGTCACCTTGTGGGAGGGGTTAGGGGGCTAGTATATATATAGGTTAATTTTTCAGGTCATATTCAAGTGCTTGTATAGTGCAGTGGGTCAGAGGGCTGCCCACTTGCATTTTTAGGTCCTGATGGTCAAATGTTCGATCCTCAGCCTTGCCATTTTATTTATTTATTTATTTTTTTTTTTTTTTCATTTCTATTATTAGTTATTCTTACATGTAGTTGTATTTTATTGCCCAATTTCTACATACTTCAAACATGAATAAGGGTTTCTGATGGGAAAATTTGGGTATCACGTTACATCTTTTACGTCTTTGCGTGCGCGCAAATGGCGCGCGTGGCTGTTTGGGCACGGCACGTAAAACTGCCAGGTACAAGCGTGTAGTTGTCAAAATGAATTCATGTTGTATGTTTTTAAGAGAAAAGGTCTGGGAAAAAGTCAGTTTTCTTTTTCCTCAAAAGTTCATGCAACAGGAGCGGTTGCTTCCGAAGGCGTCTCAAGTCGACTTCAAGTTTTCCTGTAGCGGTTAACGGTGCTGTATGTGAGGGGTAAAAAGCGAAACCGATTCCTTATTTCTGTGGCACAAGTGAGAGAAAAGGAAAAGCCTGGTTCCATTTGTTTGACTTTTGCAACAAGTGTCGTCTGCTACAGAAAGTGTTCCGAGTCCTTTTTTTATGATTTCGCGCGGCGCTTAGTGGTGATGTACGTGCGAAAACACAAAATCAACTTATGACTTACACGGTCACCAGAATGGATTTAATGCTTTCATAGAATGGCCCCAGTAAAGGAAAAGTGAATAATTTGGTTCCCTTTCTTTGATTTCTGCAACAGGTATCGGTTGCCTCCGAAAGACTCGCGAGTTGATTTTAAGCTTTCCCGCAGCACGTACCAATCACGTATGTGTGGAATAGCCATCGAAACCAGTTAAACGGCCCGAGAAAAGGGAAAAATTGATTTGCCATATTCGACTTAGGCAACAGCTATCAGTTGCTTTTGTAAGTGCTGTAAGTCAATTTTTCGTGTTTTTCGCAGGTGCGTAAATGGCACGTATGAGTCGGTAGTCATCGAAACTGGGCTACTCGTCACCGTATGAATAGACACAAAGTAAAAACATAGTTCTTTTTCAGTTATGCAGTAGGAGGCAGTTGCTACTGACAGAGTTGCCAGTCTAGTTTTTATTCACTTGTGACACTATTTTCTGTTTCTCACTGTCCACTGATCATCTTAGCATATTGAATGTATCAGTGTGCAGCATGGAAGCTGGCCTCAACTAGAAAAGCAAATCGAATCAAGGGGAGTGAACCCTGGGTAGGTGCTTGAAAACCACCACTACAAGGTCTTCTGCTACTCTGTTTTCTTAAATTTTCGCCCATTGTCGGCGAATTCTGGCATGTGTGGATGGTGCATGCATAGCACTTTGCCTAGGACTACATATCAGCCTTTAAAGAAGATATTAAATCCACTTGTTTGCCGTTTTTTTGTTCTCTGTTATGATTGGGTTCATTTTAGGCGCCATTTTGGGCGCCATCTTGGAAATCCTGTGACGTCACCTTGTGGGAGGGGTTAGGGGGCTAGTATATATATAGGTTAATTTTTCAGGTCATATTCAAGTGCTTGTATAGTGCAGTGGGTCAGAGGGCTGCCCACTTGCATTTTTAGGTCATGATGGTCAAATGTTTGATCCTCAGCCTTGCCATTTTATTTATTTTTATTTTTTTTATTTTTTTTTTTTTTTTCATTTCTATTATTAGTTATTCTTACATGTAGTTGTATTTTATTGCCCAATTTCTACATACTTCAAACATGAATAAGGGTTTCTGATGGGAAAATTTGGGTATCACGTTACATCTTTTACGTCTTTGCGTGCGCGCAAATGGCGCACGTGGCTGTTTCGGCACGGCACGTAAAACTGCCAGGTACAAGCGGGTAGTTGTCAAAATGAATTCATGTTGTATGTTTTTAAGAGAAAAGGTCTGGGAAAAAGTCAGTTTTCTTTTTCCTCAAAAGTTCATGCAACAGGAGCGGTTGATTCCGAAGGCGTCTCAAGTCGACTTCAAGTTTTCCTGTAGCGGTTAACGGTGCTGTATGTGAGGGGTAAAAAGCGAAACCGATTCCTTATTTCTGTGGCACAAGTGAGAGAAAAGGAAAAGCCTGGTTCCATTTGTTTGACTTTTGCAACAAGTGTCGTCTGCTACAGAAAGTGTTCCGAGTCCTTTTTTTATGATTTCGCGCGGCGCTTAGTGGTGATGTACGTGCGAAAACACAAAATCAACTTATGACTTACACGGTCACCAGAATGGATTTAATGCTTTCATAGAATGGCCCCAGTAAAGGAAAAGTGAATAATTTGGTTCCCTTTCTTTGATTTCTGCAACAGGTATCGGTTGCCTCCGAAAGACTCGCGAGTTGATTTTAAGCTTTCCCGCAGCACGTACCAATCACGTATGTGTGGAATAGCCATCGAAACCAGTTAAACGGCCCGAGAAAAGGGAAAAATTGATTTGCCATATTCGACTTAGGCAACAGCTATCAGTTGCTTTTGTAAGTGCTGTAAGTCAATTTTTCGTGTTTTTCGCAGGTGCGTAAATGGCACGTATGAGTCGGTAGTCATCGAAACTGGGCTACTCGTCACCGTATGAATAGACACAAAGTAAAAACATAGTTCTTTTTCAGTTATGCAGTAGGAGGCAGTTGCTACTGACAGAGTTGCCAGTCTAGTTTTTATTCACTTGTGACACTATTTTCTGTTTCTCACTGTCCACTGATCATCTTAGCATATTGAATGTATCAGTGTGCAGCATGGAAGCTGGCCTCAACTAGAAAAGCAAATCGAATCAAGGGGAGTGAACCCTGGGTAGGTGCTTGAAAACCACCACTACAAGGTCTTCTGCTACTCTGTTTTCTTAAATTTTCGCCCATTGTCGGCGAATTCTGGCATGTGTGGATGGTGCATGCATAGCACTTTGCCTAGGACTACATATCAGCCTTTAAAGAAGATATTAAATCCACTTGTTTGCCGTTTTTTTGTTCTCTGTTATGATTGGGTTCATTTTAGGCGCCATTTTGGGCGCCATCTTGGAAATCCTGTGACGTCACCTTGTGGGAGGGGTTAGGGGGCTAGTATATATATAGGTTAATTTTTCAGGTCATATTCAAGTGCTTGTATAGTGCAGTGGGTCAGAGGGCTGCCCACTTGCATTTTTAGGTCCTGATGGTCAAATGTTCGATCCTCAGCCTTGCCATTTTATTTATTTTCTTTTTTTATTTTTATTTTTTTTTTTTTTCATTTCTATTATTAGTTATTCTTACATGTAGTTGTATTTTATTGCCCAATTTCTACATACTTCAAACATGAATAAGGGTTTCTGATGGGAAAATTTGGGTATCACGTTACATCTTTTACGTCTTTGCGTGCGCGCAAATGGCGCACGTGGCTGTTTCGGCACGGCACGTAAAACTGCCAGGTACAAGCGGGTAGTTGTCAAAATGAATTCATGTTGTATGTTTTTAAGAGAAAAGGTCTGGGAAAAAGTCAGTTTTCTTTTTCCTCAAAAGTTCATGCAACAGGAGCGGTTGATTCCGAAGGCGTCTCAAGTCGACTTCAAGTTTTCCTGTAGCGGTTAACGGTGCTGTATGTGAGGGGTAAAAAGCGAAACCGATTCCTTATTTCTGTGGCACAAGTGAGAGAAAAGGAAAAGCCTGGTTCCATTTGTTTGACTTTTGCAACAAGTGTCGTCTGCTACAGAAAGTGTTCCGAGTCCTTTTTTTATGATTTCGCGCGGCGCTTAGTGGTGATGTACGTGCGAAAACACAAAATCAACTTATGACTTACACGGTCACCAGAATGGATTTAATGCTTTCATAGAATGGCCCCAGTAAAGGAAAAGTGAATAATTTGGTTCCCTTTCTTTGATTTCTGCAACAGGTATCGGTTGCCTCCGAAAGACTCGCGAGTTGATTTTAAGCTTTCCCGCAGCACGTACCAATCACGTATGTGTGGAATAGCCATCGAAACCAGTTAAACGGCCCGAGAAAAGGGAAAAATTGATTTGCCATATTCGACTTAGGCAACAGCTATCAGTTGCTTTTGTAAGTGCTGTAAGTCAATTTTTCGTGTTTTTCGCAGGTGCGTAAATGGCACGTATGAGTCGGTAGTCATCGAAACTGGGCTACTCGTCACCGTATGAATAGACACAAAGTAAAAACATAGTTCTTTTTCAGTTATGCAGTAGGAGGCAGTTGCTACTGACAGAGTTGCCAGTCTAGTTTTTATTCACTTGTGACACTATTTTCTGTTTCTCACTGTCCACTGATCATCTTAGCATATTGAATGTATCAGTGTGCAGCATGGAAGCTGGCCTCAACTAGAAAAGCAAATCGAATCAAGGGGAGTGAACCCTGGGTAGGTGCTTGAAAACCACCACTACAAGGTCTTCTGCTACTCTGTTTTCTTAAATTTTCGCCCATTGTCGGCGAATTCTGGCATGTGTGGATGGTGCATGCATAGCACTTTGCCTAGGACTACATATCAGCCTTTAAAGAAGATATTAAATCCACTTGTTTGCCGTTTTTTTGTTCTCTGTTATGATTGGGTTCATTTTAGGCGCCATTTTGGGCGCCATCTTGGAAATCCTGTGACGTCACCCTGTGGGAGGGGTTAGGGGGCTAGTATATATATAGGTTAATTTTTCAGGTCATATTCAAGTGCTTGTATAGTGCAGTGGGTCAGAGGGCTGCCCACTTGCATTTTTAGGTCCTGATGGTCAAATGTTCGATCCTCAGCCTTGCCATTTTATTTATTTTTTTTTTTTTTATTTTTTTTTTTTTTTTCATTTCTATTATTAGTTATTCTTACATGTAGTTGTATTTTATTGCCCAATTTCTACATACTTCAAACATGAATAAGAGTTTCTGATGGGAAAATTTGGGTATCACGTTACATCTTTTACGTCTTTGCGTGCGCGCAAATGGCGCACGTGGCTGTTTCGGCACGGCACGTAAAACTGCCAGGTACAAGCGGGTAGTTGTCAAAATGAATTCATGTTGTATGTTTTTAAGAGAAAAGGTCTGGGAAAAAGTCAGTTTTCTTTTTCCTCAAAAGTTCATGCAACAGGAGCGGTTGCTTCCGAAGGCGTCTCAAGTCGACTTCAAGTTTTCCTGTAGCGGTTAACGGTGCTGTATGTGAGGGGTAAAAAGCGAAACCGATTCCTTATTTCTGTGGCACAAGTGAGAGAAAAGGAAAAGCCTGGTTCCATTTGTTTGACTTTTGCAACAAGTGTCGTCTGCTACAGAAAGTGTTCCGAGTCCTTTTTTTATGACTTCGCGCGGCGCTTAGTGGTGATGTACGTGCGAAAACACAAAATCAACTTATGACTTACACGGTCACCAGAATGGATTTAATGCTTTCATAGAATGGCCCCAGTAAAGGAAAAGTGAATAATTTGGTTCCCTTTCTTTGATTTCTGCAACAGGTATCGGTTGCCTCCGAAAGACTCGCGAGTTGATTTTAAGCTTTCCCGCAGCACGTACCAATCACGTATGTGTGGAATAGCCATCGAAACCAGTTAAACGGCCCGAGAAAAGGGAAAAATTGATTTGCCATATTCGACTTAGGCAACAGCTATCAGTTGCTTTTGTAAGTGCTGTAAGTCAATTTTTCGTGTTTTTCGCAGGTGCGTAAATGGCACGTATGAGTCGGTAGTCATCGAAACTGGGCTACTCGTCACCGTATGAATAGACACAAAGTAAAAACATAGTTCTTTTTCAGTTATGCAGTAGGAGGCAGTTGCTACTGACAGAGTTGCCAGTCTAGTTTTTATTCACTTGTGACACTATTTTCTGTTTCTCACTGTCCACTGATCATCTTAGCATATTGAATGTATCAGTGTGCAGCATGGAAGCTGGCCTCAACTAGAAAAGCAAATCGAATCAAGGGGAGTGAACCCTGGGTAGGTGCTTGAAAACCACCACTACAAGGTCTTCTGCTACTCTGTTTTCTTAAATTTTCGCCCATTGTCGGCGAATTCTGGCATGTGTGGATGGTGCATGCATAGCACTTTGCCTAGGACTACATATCAGCCTTTAAAGAAGACATTAAATCCACTTGTTTGCCGTTTTTTTGTTCTCTGTTATGATTGGGTTCATTTTAGGCGCCATTTTGGGCGCCATCTTGGAAATCCTGTGACGTCACCTTGTGGGAGGGGTTAGGGGGCTAGTATATATATAGGTTAATTTTTCAGGTCATATTCAAGTGCTTGTATAGTGCAGTGGGTCAGAGGGCTGCCCACTTGCATTTTTAGGTCCTGATGGTCAAATGTTCGATCCTCAGCCTTGCCATTTTATTTATTTTATTTTTTTTTTTTTTTTTTTTTTTTTCATTTCTATTATTAGTTATTCTTACATGTAGTTGTATTTTATTGCCCAATTTCTACATACTTCAAACATGAATAAGGGTTTCTGATGGGAAAATTTGGGTATCACGTTACATCTTTTACGTCTTTGCGTGCGCGCAAATGGCGCGCGTGGCTGTTTCGGCACGGCACGTAAAACTGCCAGGTACAAGCGGGTAGTTGTCAAAATGAATTCATGTTGTATGTTTTTAAGAGAAAAGGTCTGGGAAAAAGTCAGTTTTCTTTTTCCTCAAAAGTTCATGCAACAGGAGCGGTTGCTTCCGAAGGCGTCTCAAGTCGACTTCAAGTTTTCCTGTAGCGGTTAACGGTGCTGTATGTGAGGGGTAAAAAGCGAAACCGATTCCTTATTTCTGTGGCACAAGTGAGAGAAAAGGAAAAGCCTGGTTCCATTTGTTTGACTTTTGCAACAAGTGTCGTCTGCTACAGAAAGTGTTCCGAGTCCTTTTTTTATGATTTCGCGCGGCGCTTTGTGGTGATGTACGTGCGAAAACACAAAATCAACTTATGACTTACACGGTCACCAGAATGGATTTAATGCTTTCATAGAATGGCCCCAGTAAAGGAAAAGTGAATAATTTGGTTCCCTTTCTTTGATTTCTGCAACAGGTATCGGTTGCCTCCGAAAGACTCGCGAGTTGATTTTAAGCTTTCCCGCAGCACGTACCAATCACGTATGTGTGGAATAGCCATCGAAACCAATTAAACGGCCCGAGAAAAGGGAAAAAATGTTTTGCCATATTCGACTTAGGCAACAGCTATCAGTTGCTTTTGTAAGTGCTGTAAGTCAATTTTTCGTGTTTTTCGCAGGTGCGTAAATGGCACGTATGAGTTGGTAGTCATCGAAACTGGGCTACTCGTCACCGTATGAATAGACACAAAGTAAAAACATAGTTCTTTTTCAGTTATGCAGTAGGAGGCAGTTGCTACTGACAGAGTTGCCAGTCTAGTTTTTATTCACTTGTGACACTATTTTCTGTTTCTCACTGTCCACTGATCATCTTAGCATATTGAATGTATCAGTGTGCAGCATGGAAGCTGGCCTCAACTAGAAAAGCAAATCGAATCAAGGGGAGTGAACCCTGGGTAGGTGCTTGAAAACCACCACTACAAGGTTTTCTGCTACTCTGTTTTCTTAAATTTTCGCCCATTGTCGGCGAATTCTGGCATGTGTGGATGGTGCATGCATAGCACTTTGCCTAGGACTACATATCAGCCTTTAAAGAAGATATTAAATCCACTTGTTTGCCGTTTTTTTGTTCTCTGTTATGATTGGGTTCATTTTAGGCGCCATTTTGGGCGCCATCTTGGAAATCCTGTGACGTCACCTTGTGGGAGGGGTTAGGGGGCTAGTATATATATAGGTTAATTTTTCAGGTGATATTCAAGTGCTTGTATAGTGCAGTGGGTCAGAGGGCTGCCCACTTGCATTTTTAGGTCCTGATGGTCAAATGTTCGATCCTCAGCCTTGCCATTTTATTTATTTTCTTTTTTTATTTATTTATTTTTTTTTTTTTTCATTTCTATTATTAGTTATTCTTACATGTAGTTGTATTTTATTGCCCAATTTCTACATACTTCAAACATGAATAAGGGTTTCTGATGGGAAAATTTGGGTATCACGTTACATCTTTTACGTCTTTGCGTGCGCGCAAATGGTGCGCGTGGCTGTTTCGGCACGGCACGTAAAACTGCCAGGTACAAGCGGGTAGTTGTCAAAATGAATTCATGTTGTATGTTTTTAAGAGAAAAGGTCTGGGAAAAAGTCAGTTTTCTTTTTCCTCAAAAGTTCATGCAACAGGAGCGGTTGCTTCCGAAGGCGTCTCAAGTCGATTTCAAGTTTTCCTGTAGCGGTTAACGGTGCTGTATGTGAGGGGTAAAAAGCGAAACCGATTCCTTATTTCTGTGGCACAAGTGAGAGAAAAGGAAAAGCCTGGTTCCATTTGTTTGACTTTTGCAACAAGTGTCGTCTGCTACAGAAAGTGTTCCGAGTCCTTATTTTATGATTTCGCGCGGCGCTTAGTGGTGATGTACGTGCGAAAACACAAAATCAACTTATGACTTACACGGTCACCAGAATGGATTTAATGCTTTCATAGAATGGCCCCAGTAAAGGAAAAGTGAATAATTTGGTTCCCTTTCTTTGATTTCTGCAACAGGTATCGGTTGCCTCCGAAAGACTCGCGAGTTGATTTTAAGCTTTCCCGCAGCACGTACCAATCACGTATGTGTGGAATAGCCATCGAAACCAGTTAAACGGCCCGAGAAAAGGGAAAAATTGATTTTCCATATTCGACTTAGGCAACAGCTATCAGTTGCTTTTGTAAGTGCTGTAAGTCAATTTTTCGTGTTTTTCGCAGGTGCGTAAATGGCACGTATGAGTCGGTAGTCATCGAAACTGGGCTACTCGTCACCGTATGAATAGACACAAAGTAAAAACATAGTTCTTTTTCAGTTATGCAGTAGGAGGCAGTTGCCACTGACAGAGTTGCCAGTCTAGTTTTTATTCACTTGTGACACTATTTTCTGTTTCTCACTGTCCACTGATCATCTTAGCATATTGAATGTATCAGTGTGCAGCATGGAAGCTGGCCTCAACTAGAAAAGCAAATCGAATCAAGGGGAGTGAACCCTGGGTAGGTGCTTGAAAACCACCACTACAAGGTCTTCTGCTACTCTGTTTTCTTAAATTTTCGCCCATTGTCGGCGAATTCTGGCATGTGTGGATGGTGCATGCATAGCACTTTGCCTAGGACTACATATCAGCCTTTAAAGAAGACATTAAATCCACTTGTTTGCCGTTTTTTTGTTCTCTGTTATGATTGGGTTCATTTTAGGCGCCATTTTGGGCGCCATCTTGGAAATCCTGTGACGTCACCTTGTGGGAGGGGTTAGGGGGCTAGTATATATATAGGTTAATTTTTCAGGTGATATTCAAGTGCTTGTATAGTGCAGTGGGTCAGAGGGCTGCCCACTTGCATTTTTAGGTCCTGATGGTCAAATGTTCGATCCTCAGCCTTGCCATTTTATTTATTTTTTTTTTTTTTTATTTTTTTTTCATTTCTATTATTAGTTATTCTTACATGTAGTTGCATTTTATTGCCCAATTTCTACATACTTCAAACATGAATAAGGGTTTCTGATGGGAAAATTTGGGTATCACGTTACATCTTTTACGTCTTTGCGTGCGCGCAAATGGCGCGCGTGGCTGTTTCGGCACGGCACGTAAAACTGCCAGGTACAAGTGGGTAGTTGTCAAAATGAATTCATGTTGTATGTTTTTAAGAGAAAAGGTCTGGGAAAAAGTCAGTTTTCTTTTTCCTCAAAAGTTCATGCAACAGGAGCAGTTGCTTCCGAAGGCGTCTCAAGTCGACTTCAAGTTTTCCTGTAGCGGTTAACGGTGCTGTATGTGAGGGGTAAAAAGCGAAACCGATTCCTTATTTCTGTGGCACAAGTGAGAGAAAAGGAAAAGCCTGGTTCCATTTGTTTGACTTTTGCAACAAGTGTCGTCTGCTACAGAAAGTGTTCCGAGTCCTTTTTTTATGATTTCGCGCGGCGCTTAGTGGTGATGTACGTGCGAAAACACAAAATCAACTTATGACTTACACGGTCACCAGAATGGATTTAATGCTTTCATAGAATGGCCCCAGTAAAGGAAAAGTGAATAATTTGGTTCCCTTTCTTTGATTTCTGCAACAGGTATCGGTTGCCTCCGAAAGACTCGCGAGTTGATTTTAAGCTTTCCCGCAGCACGTACCAATCACGTATGTGTGGAATAGCCATCGAAACCAGTTAAACGGCCCGAGAAAAGGGAAAAATTGATTTGCCATATTCGACTTAGGCAACAGCTATCAGTTGCTTTTGTAAGTGCTGTAAGTCAATTTTTCGTGTTTTTCGCAGGTGCGTAAATGGCACGTATGAGTCGGTAGTCATCGAAACTGGGCTACTCGTCACCGTATGAATAGACACAAAGTAAAAACATAGTTCTTTTTCAGTTATGCAGTAGGAGGCAGTTGCTACTGACAGAGTTGCCAGTCTAGTTTTTATTCACTTGTGACACTATTTTCTGTTTCTCACTGTCCACTGATCATCTTAGCATATTGAATGTATCAGTGTGCAGCATGGAAGCTGGCCTCAACTAGAAAAGCAAATCGAATCAAGGGGAGTGAACCCTGGGTAGGTGCTTGAAAACCACCACTACAAGGTCTTCTGCTACTCTGTTTTCTTAAATTTTCGCCCATTGTCGGCGAAATCTGGAATGTGTGGATGGTGCATGCATAGCACTTTGCCTAGGACTACATATCAGCCTTTAAAGAAGACATTAAATCCACTTGTTTGCCGTTTTTTTGTTCTCTGTTATGATTGGGTTCATTTTAGGCGCCATTTTGGGCGCCATCTTGGAAATCCTGTGACGTCACCTTGTGGGAGGGGTTAGGGGGCTAGTATATATATAGGTTAATTTTTCAGGTCATATTCAAGTGCTTGTATAGTGCAGTGGGTCAGAGGGCTGCCCACTTGCATTTTTAGGTCCTGATGGTCAAATGTTCGATCCTCAGCCTTGCCATTTTATTTATTTATTTATTTTATTTTTTTTTTTTGTCATTTCTATTATTAGTTATTCTTACATGTAGTTGTATTTTATTGCCCAATTTCTACATACTTCAAACATGAATAAGGGTTTCTGATGGGAAAATTTGGGTATCACGTTACATCTTTTACGTCTTTGCGTGCGCGCAAATGGCGCGCGTGGCTGTTTCGGCACGGCACGTAAAACTGCCAGGTACAAGCGGGTAGTTGTCAAAATGAATTCATGTTGTATGTTTTTAAGAGAAAAGGTCTGGGAAAAAGTCAGTTTTCTTTTTCCTCAAAAGTTCATGCAACAGGAGCGGTTGCTTCCGAAGGCGTCTCAAGTCGACTTCAAGTTTTCCTGTAGCGGTTAACGGTGCTGTATGTGAGGGGTAAAAAGCGAAACCGATTCCTTATTTCTGTGGCACAAGTGAGAGAAAAGGAAAAGCCTGGTTCCATTTGTTTGACTTTTGCAACAAGTGTCGTCTGCTACAGAAAGTGTTCCGAGTCCTTTTTTTATGATTTCGCGCGGCGCTTAGTGGTGATGTACGTGCGAAAACACAAAATCAACTTATGACTTACACGGTCACCAGAATGGATTTAATGCTTTCATAGAATGGCCCCAGTAAAGGAAAAGTGAATAATTTGGTTCCCTTTCTTTGATTTCTGCAACAGGTATCGGTTGCCTCCGAAAGACTCGCGAGTTGATTTTAAGCTTTCCCGCAGCACGTACCAATCACGTATGTGTGGAATAGTCATCGAAACCAGTTAAACGGCCCGAGAAAAGGGAAAAATTGATTTGCCATATTCGACTTAGGCAACAGCTATCAGTTGCTTTTGTAAGTGCTGTAAGTCAATTTTTCGTGTTTTTCGCAGGTGCGTAAATGGCACGTATGAGTCGGTAGTCATCGAAACTGGGCTACTCGTCACCGTATGAATAGACACAAAGTAAAAACATAGTTCTTTTTCAGTTATGCAGTAGGAGGCAGTTGCTACTGACAGAGTTGCCAGTCTAGTTTTTATTCACTTGTGACACTATTTTCTGTTTCTCACTGTCCACTGATCATCTTAGCATATTGAATGTATCAGTGTGCAGCATGGAAGCTGGCCTCAACTAGAAAAGCAAATCGAATCAAGGGGAGTGAACCCTGGGTAGGTGCTTGAAAACCACCACTACAAGGTCTTCTGCTACTCTGTTTTCTTAAATTTTCGCCCATTGTCGGCGAATTCTGGCATGTGTGGATGGTGCATGCATAGCACTTTGCCTACGACTACATATCAGCCTTTAAAGAAGACATTAAATCCACTTGTTTGCCGTTTTTTTGTTCTCTGTTATGATTGGGTTCATTTTAGGCGCCATTTTGGGCGCCATCTTGGAAATCCTGTGACGTCACCTTGTGGGAGGGGTTAGGGGGCTAGTATATATATAGGTTAATTTTTCAGGTCATATTCAAGTGCTTGTATAGTGCAGTGGGTCAGAGGGCTGCCCACTTGCATTTTTAGGTCCTGATGGTCAAATGTTCGATCCTCAGCCTTGCCATTTTATTTTTTTTTATTTTTTTATTATTTTTTTTTTTTTTTCATTTGTATTATTAGTTATTCTTACATGTAGTTGTATTTTCTTGCCCAATTTCTACATACTTCAAACATGAATAAGGGTTTCTGATGGGAAAATTTGGGTATCACGTTACATCTTTTACGTCTTTGCGTGCGCGCAAATGGCGCGCGTGGCTGTTTCGGCACGGCACGTAAAACTGCCAGGTACAAGCGGGTAGTTGTCAAAATGAATTCATGTTGTATGTTTTTAAGAGAAAAGGTCTGGGAAAAAGTCAGTTTTCTTTTTCCTCAAAAGTTCATGCAACAGGAGCGGTTGCTTCCGAAGGCGTCTCAAGTCGACTTCAAGTTTTCCTGTAGCGGTTAACGGTGCTGTATGTGAGGGGTAAAAAGCGAAACCGATTCCTTATTTCTGTGGCACAAGTGAGAGAAAAGGAAAAGCCTGGTTCCATTTGTTTGACTTTTGCAACAAGTGTCGTCTGCTACAGAAAGTGTTCCGAGTCCTTTTTTTATGATTTCGCGCGGCGCTTAGTGGTGATGTACGTGCGAAAACACAAAATCAACTTATGACTTACACGGTCACCAGAATGGATTTAATGCTTTCATAGAATGGCCCCAGTAAAGGAAAAGTGAATAATTTGGTTCCCTTTCTTTGATTTCTGCAACAGGTATCGGTTGCCTCCAAAAGACTCGCGAGTTGATTTTAAGCTTTCCCGCAGCACGTACCAATCACGTATGTGTGGAATAGCCATCGAAACCAGTTAAACATCCCGAGAAAAGGGAAAAATTGATTTGCCATATTCGACTTAGGCAACAGCTATCAGTTGCTTTTGTAAGTGCTGTAAGTCAATTTTTCGTGTTTTTCGCAGGTGCGTAAATGGCACGTATGAGTCGGTAGTCATCGAAACTGGGCTACTCGTCACCGTATGAATAGACACAAAGTGAAAACATAGTTCTTTTTCAGTTATGCAGTAGGAGGCAGTTGCTACTGACAGAGTTGCCAGTCTAGTTTTTATTCACTTGTGACACTATTTTCTGTTTCTCACTGTCCACTGATCATCTTAGCATATTGAATGTATCAGTGTGCAGCATGGAAGCTGGCCTCAACTAGAAAAGCAAATCGAATCAAGGGGAGTGAACCCTGGGTAGGTGCTTGAAAACCACCACTACAAGGTCTTCTGCTACTCTGTTTTCTTAAATTTTCGCCCATTGTCGGCGAATTCTGGCATGTGTGGATGGTGCATGCATAGCACTTTGCCTAGGACTACATATCAGCCTTTAAAGAAGACATTAAATCCACTTGTTTGCCGTTTTTTTGTTCTCTGTTATGATTGGGTTCATTTTAGGCGCCATTTTGGGCGCCATCTTGGAAATCCTGTGACGTCACCTTGTGGGAGGGGTTAGGGGGCTAGTATATATATAGGTTAATTTTTCAGGTCATATTCAAGTGCTTGTATAGTGCAGTGGGTCAGAGGGCTGCCCACTTGCATTTTTAGGTCCTGATGGTCAAATGTTCGATCCTCAGCCTTGCCATTTTATTTATTTATTTAATTTATTTTTTTTTTTTGTCATTTCTATTATTAGTTATTCTTACATGTAGTTGTATTTTATTGCCCAATTTCTACATACTTCAAACATGAATAAGGGTTTCTGATGGGAAAATTTGGGTTTCACGTTACATCTTTTACGTCTTTGCGTGCGCGCAAATGGCGCGCGTGGCTGTTTCGGCACGGCACGTAAAACTGCCAGGTACAAGCGGGTAGTTGTCAAAATGAATTCATGTTGTATGTTTTTAAGAGAAAAGGTCTGGGAAAAAGTCAGTTTTCTTTTTCCTCAAAAGTTCATGCAACAGGAGCGGTTGCTTCCGAAGGCGTCTCAAGTCGACTTCAAGTTTTCCTGTAGCGGTTAACGGTGCTGTATGTGAGGGGTAAAAAGCGAAACCGATTCCTTATTTCTGTGGCACAAGTGAGAGAAAAGGAAAAGCCTGGTTCCATTTGTTTGACTTTTGCAACAAGTGTCGTCTGCTACAGAAAGTGTTCCGAGTCCTTTTTTTATGATTTCGCGCGGCGCTTAGTGGTGATGTACGTGCGAAAACACAAAATCAACTTATGACTTACACGGTCACCAGAATGGATTTAATGCTTTCATAGAATGGCCCCAGTAAAGGAAAAGTGAATAATTTGGTTCCCTTTCTTTGATTTCTGCAACAGGTATCGGTTGCCTCCGAAAGACTCGCGAGTTGATTTTAAGCTTTCCCGCAGCACGTACCAATCACGTATGTGTGGAATAGTCATCGAAACCAGTTAAACGGCCCGAGAAAAGGGAAAAATTGATTTGCCATATTCGACTTAGGCAACAGCTATCAGTTGCTTTTGTAAGTGCTGTAAGTCAATTTTTCGTGTTTTTCGCAGGTGCGTAAATGGCACGTATGAGTCGGTAGTCATCGAAACTGGGCTACTCGTCACCGTATGAATAGACACAAAGTAAAAACATAGTTCTTTTTCAGTTATGCAGTAGGAGGCAGTTGCTACTGACAGAGTTGCCAGTCTAGTTTTTATTCACTTGTGACACTATTTTCTGTTTCTCACTGTCCACTGATCATCTTAGCATATTGAATGTATCAGTGTGCAGCATGGAAGCTGGCCTCAACTAGAAAAGCAAATCGAATCAAGGGGAGTGAACCCTGGGTAGGTGCTTGAAAACCACCACTACAAGGTCTTCTGCTACTCTGTTTTCTTAAATTTTCGCCCATTGTCGGCGAATTCTGGCATGTGTGGATGGTGCATGCATAGCACTTTGCCTACGACTACATATCAGCCTTTAAAGAAGACATTAAATCCACTTGTTTGCCGTTTTTTTGTTCTCTGTTATGATTGGGTTCATTTTAGGCGCCATTTTGGGCGCCATCTTGGAAATCCTGTGACGTCACCTTGTGGGAGGGGTTAGGGGGCTAGTATATATATAGGTTAATTTTTCAGGTCATATTCAAGTGCTTGTATAGTGCAGTGGGTCAGAGGGCTGCCCACTTGCATTTTTAGGTCCTGATGGTCAAATGTTCGATCCTCAGCCTTGCCATTTTATTTTTTTTTATTTTTTTATTATTTTTTTTTTTTTTTCATTTGTATTATTAGTTATTCTTACATGTAGTTGTATTTTCTTTCCCAATTTCTACATACTTCAAACATGAATAAGGGTTTCTGATGGGAAAATTTGGGTATCACGTTACATCTTTTACGTCTTTGCGTGCGCGCAAATGGCGCGCGTGGCTGTTTCGGCACGGCACGTAAAACTGCCAGGTACAAGCGGGTAGTTGTCAAAATGAATTCATGTTGTATGTTTTTAAGAGAAAAGGTCTGGGAAAAAGTCAGTTTTCTTTTTCCTCAAAAGTTCATGCAACAGGAGCGGTTGCTTCCGAAGGCGTCTCAAGTCGACTTCAAGTTTTCCTGTAGCGGTTAACGGTGCTGTATGTGAGGGGTAAAAAGCGAAACCGATTCCTTATTTCTGTGGCACAAGTGAGAGAAAAGGAAAAGCCTGGTTCCATTTGTTTGACTTTTGCAACAAGTGTCGTCTGCTACAGAAAGTGTTCCGAGTCCTTTTTTTATGATTTCGCGCGGCGCTTAGTGGTGATGTACGTGCGAAAACACAAAATCAACTTATGACTTACACGGTCACCAGAATGGATTTAATGCTTTCATAGAATGGCCCCAGTAAAGGAAAAGTGAATAATTTGGTTCCCTTTCTTTGATTTCTGCAACAGGTATCGGTTGCCTCCGAAAGACTCGCGAGTTGATTTTAAGCTTTCCCGCAGCACGTACCAATCACGTATGTGTGGAATAGCCATCGAAACCAGTTAAACATCCCGAGAAAAGGGAAAAATTGATTTGCCATATTCGACTTAGGCAACAGCTATCAGTTGCTTTTGTAAGTGCTGTAAGTCAATTTTTCGTGTTTTTCGCAGGTGCGTAAATGGCACGTATGAGTCGGTAGTCATCGAAACTGGGCTACTCGTCACCGTATGAATAGACACAAAGTGAAAACATAGTTCTTTTTCAGTTATGCAGTAGGAGGCAGTTGCTACTGACAGAGTTGCCAGTCTAGTTTTTATTCACTTGTGACACTATTTTCTGTTTCTCACTGTCCACTGATCATCTTAGCATATTGAATGTATCAGTGTGCAGCATGGAAGCTGGCCTCAACTAGAAAAGCAAATCGAATCAAGGGGAGTGAACCCTGGGTAGGTGCTTGAAAACCACCACTACAAGGTCTTCTGCTACTCTGTTTTCTTAAATTTTCGCCGATTGTCGGCGAATTCTGGCATGTGTGGATGGTGCATGCATAGCACTTTGCCTAGGACTACATATCTGCCTTTAAAGAAGACATTAAATCCACTTGTTTGCCGTTTTTTTGTTCTCTGTTATGATTGGGTTCATTTTAGGCGCCATTTTGGGCGCCATCTTGGAAATCCTGTGACGTCACCTTGTGGGAGGGGTTAGGGGGCTAGTATATATATAGGTTAATTTTTCAGGTCATATTCAAGTGCTTGTATAGTGCAGTGGGTCAGAGGGCTGCCCACTTGCATTTTTAGGTCCTGATGGTCAAATGTTCGATCCTCAGCCTTGCCATTTTATTTATTTATTTTTTTATTTTTTATTTTTTTATTTTTTTTTTTCATTTCTATTATTATTTATTCTTACATGTAGTTGTATTTTATTGCCCAATTTCTACATACTTCAAACATGAATAAGGGTTTCTGATGGGAAAATTTGGGTATCACGTTACATCTTTTACGTCTTTGCGTGCGCGCAAATGGCGCGCGTGGCTGTTTCGGCACGGCACGTAAAACTGCCAGGTACAAGCGGGTAGTTGTCAAAATGAATTCATGTTGTATGTTTTTAAGAGAAAAGGTCTGGGAAAAAGTCAGTTTTCTTTTTCCTCAAAAGTTCATGCAACAGGAGCGGTTGCTTCCGAAGGTGTCTCAAGTCGACTTCAAGTTTTCCTGTAGCGGTTAACGGTGCTGTATGTGAGGGGTAAAAAGCGAAACCGATTCCTTATTTCTGTGGCACAAGTGAGAGAAAAGGAAAAGCCTGGTTCCATTTGTTTGACTTTTGCAACAAGTGTCGTCTGCTACAGAAAGTGTTCCGAGTCCTTTTTTTATGATTTCGCGCGGCGCTTAGTGGTGATGTACGTGCGAAAACACAAAATCAACTTATGACTTACACGGTCACCAGAATGGATTTAATGCTTTCATAGAATGGCCCCAGTAAAGGAAAAGTGAATAATTTGGTTCCCTTTCTTTGATTTCTGCAACAGGTATCGGTTGCCTCCGAAAGACTCGCGAGTTGATTTTAAGCTTTCCCGCAGCACGTACCAATCACGTATGTGTGGAATAGCCGTCGAAACCAGTTAAACGGCCCGAGAAAAGGGAAAAATGGATTTGCCATATTCGACTTAGGCAACAGCTATCAGTTGCTTTTGTAAGTGCTGTAAGTCAATTTTTCGTGTTTTTCGCAGGTGCGTAAATGGCACGTATGAGTCGGTAGTCATCGAAACTGGGCTACTCGTCACCGTATGAATAGACACAAAGTAAAAACATAGTTCTTTTTCAGTTATGCAGTAGGAGGCAGTTGCTACTGACAGAGTTGCCAGTCTAGTTTTTATTCACTTGTGACACTATTTTCTGTTTCTCACTGTCCACTGATCATCTTAGCATATTGAATGTATCAGTGTGCAGCATGGAAGCTGGCCTCAACTAGAAAAGCAAATCGAATCAAGGGGAGTGAACCCTGGGTAGGTGCTTGAAAACCACCACTACAAGGTCTTCTGCTACTCTGTTTTCTTAAATTTTCGCCCATTGTCGGCGAATTCTGGCATGTGTGGATGGTGCATGCATAGCACTTTGCCTAGGACTACATATCAGCCTTTAAAGAAGACATTAAATCCACTTGTTTGCCGTTTTTTTGTTCTCTGTTATGATTGGGTTCATTTTAGGCGCCATTTTGGGCGCCATCTTGGAAATCCTGTGACGTCACCTTGTGGGAGGGGTTAGGGGGCTAGTATATATATAGGTTAATTTTTCAGGTCATATTCAAGTGCTTGTATAGTGCAGTGGGTCAGAGGGCTGCCCACTTGCATTTTTAGGTCCTGATGGTCAAATGTTCGATCCTCAGCCTTGCCATTTTATTTATTTTATTTTTTTTTTTTAATTTTTTTTTTTTTTCATATCTATTATTAGTTATTCTTACATGTAGTTGTATTTTATTGCCCAATTTCTACATACTTCAAACATGAATAAGGGTTTCTGATGGGAAAATTTGGGTATCACGTTACATCTTTTACGTCTTTGCGTGCGCGCAAATGGCGCGCGTGGCTGTTTCGGCACGGCACGTAAAACTGCCAGGTACAAGCGGGTAGTTGTCAAAATGAATTCATGTTGTATGTTTTTAAGAGAAAAGGTCTGGGAAAAAGTCAGTTTTCTTTTTCCTCAAAAGTTCATGCAACAGGAGCGGTTGCTTCCGAAGGCGTCTCAAGTCGACTTCAAGTTTTCCTGTAGCGGTTAACGGTGCTGTATGTGAGGGGTAAAAAGCGAAACCGATTCCTTATTTCTGTGGCACAAGTGAGAGAAAAGGAAAAGCCTGGTTCCATTTGTTTGACTTTTGCAACAAGTGTCGTCTGCTACAGAAAGTGTTCCGAGTCCTTTTTTTATGATTTCGCGCGGCGCTTAGTGGTGATGTACGTGCGAAAACACAAAATCAACTTATGACTTACACGGTCACCAGAATGGATTTAATGCTTTCATAGAATGGCCCCAGTAAAGGAAAAGTGAATAATTTGGTTCCCTTTCTTTGATTTCTGCAACAGGTATCGGTTGCCTCCGAAAGACTCGCGAGTTGATTTTAAGCTTTCCCGCAGCACGTACCAATCACGTATGTGTGGAATAGCCATCGAAACCAGTTAAACGGCCCGAGAAAAGGGAAAAATTGATTTGCCATATTCGACTTAGGCAACAGCTATCAGTTGCTTTTGTAAGTGCTGTAAGTCAATTTTTCGTGTTTTTCGCAGGTGCGTAAATGGCACGTATGAGTCGGTAGTCATCGAAACTGGGCTACTCGTCACCGTATGAATAGACACAAAGTAAAAGCATAGTTCTTTTTCAGTTATGCAGTAGGAGGCAGTTGCTACTGACAGAGTTGCCAGTCTAGTTTTTATTCACTTGTGACACTATTTTCTGTTTCTCACTGTCCACTGATCATCTTAGCATATTGAATGTATCAGTGTGCAGCATGGAAGCTGGCCTCAACTAGAAAAGCAAATCGAATCAAGGGGAGTGAACCCTGGGTAGGTGCTTGAAAACCACCACTACAAGGTCTTCTGCTACTCAGTTTTCTTAAATTTTCGCCCATTGTCGGCGAATTCTGGCATGTGTGGATGGTGCATGCATAGCACTTTGCCTAGGACTACATATCAGCCTTTAAAGAAGACATTAAATCCACTTGTTTGCCGTTTTTTTGTTCTCTGTTATGATTGGGTTCATTTTAGGCGCCATTTTGGGCGCCATCTTGGAAATCCTGTGACGTCACCTTGTGGGAGGGGTTAGGGGGCTAGTATATATATAGGTTAATTTTTCAGGTCATATTCAAGTGCTTGTATATTGCAGTGGGTCAGAGGGTTGCCCACTTGCATTTTTAGGTCCTGATGGTCAAATGTTCGATCCTCAGCCTTGCCATTTTATTTATTTTATTTTTTTTTTTCATTTTTTTTTTTTTTTCATTTCTATTATTAGTTATTCTTACATGTAGTTGTATTTTATTGCCCAATTTCTACATACTTCAAACATGAATAAGGGTTTCTGATGGGAAAATTTGGGTATCACGTTACATCTTTTACGTCTTTGCGTGCGCGCAAATGGCGCGCGTGGCTGTTTCGGCACGGCACGTAAAACTGCCAGGTACAAGCGGGTAGTTGTCAAAATGAATTCATGTTGTATGTTTTTAAGAGAAAAGGTCTGGGAAAAAGTCAGTTTTCTTTTTCCTCAAAAGTTCATGCAACAGGAGCGGTTGCTTCCGAAGGCGTCTCAAGTCGACTTCAAGTTTTCCTGTAGCGGTTAACGGTGCTGTATGTGAGGGGTAAAAAGCGAAACCGATTCCTTATTTCTGTGGCACAAGTGAGAGAAAAGGAAAAGCCTGGTTCCATTTGTTTGACTTTTGCAACAAGTGTCGTCTGCTACAGAAAGTGTTCCGAGTCCTTTTTTTATGATTTCGCGCGGCGCTTAGTGGTGATGTACGTGCGAAAACACAAAATCAACTTATGACATACACGGTCACCAGAATGGATTTAATGCTTTCATAGAATGGCCCCAGTAAAGGAAAAGTGAATAATTTGGTTCCCTTTCTTTGATTTCTGCAACAGGTATCGGTTGCCTCCGAAAGACTCGCGAGTTGATTTTAAGCTTTCCCGCAGCACGTACCAATCACGTATGTGTGGAATAGCCGTCGAAACCAGTTAAACGGCCCGAGAAAAGGGAAAAATGGATTTGCCATATTCGACTTAGGCAACAGCTATCAGTTGCTTTTGTAAGTGCTGTAAGTCAATTTTTCGTGTTTTTCGCAGGTGCGTAAATGGCACGTATGAGTCGGTAGTCATCGAAACTGGGCTACTCGTCACCGTATGAATAGACACAAAGTAAAAACATAGTTCTTTTTCAGTTATGCAGTAGGAGGCAGTTGCTACTGACAGAGTTGCCAGTCTAGTTTTTATTCACTTGTGACACTATTTTCTGTTTCTCACTGTCCACTGATCATCTTAGCATATTGAATGTATCAGTGTGCAGCATGGAAGCTGGCCTCAACTAGAAAAGCAAATCGAATCAAGGGGAGTGAACCCTGGGTAGGTGCTTGAAAACCACCACTACAAGGTCTTCTGCTACTCTGTTTTCTTAAATGTTCGCCCATTGTCGGCGAATTCTGGCATGTGTGGATGGTGCATGCATAGCACTTTGCCTAGGACTACATATCAGCCTTTAAAGAAGACATTAAATCCACTTGTTTGCCGTTTTTTTGTTCTCTGTTATGATTGGGTTCATTTTAGGCGCCATTTTGGGCGCCATCTTGGAAATCCTGTGACGTCACCTTGTGGGAGGGGTTAGGGGGCTAGTATATATATAGGTTAATTTTTCAGGTCATATTCAAGTGCTTGTATATTGCAGTGGGTCAGAGGGTTGCCCACTTGCATTTTTAGGTCCTGATGGTCAAATGTTCGATCCTCAGCCTTGCCATTTTATTTATTTTATTTTTTTTTTTCATTTTTTTTTTTTTTTCATTTCTATTATTAGTTATTCTTACATGTAGTTGTATTTTATTGCCCAATTTCTACATACTTCAAACATGAATAAGGGTTTCTGATGGGAAAATTTGGGTATCACGTTACATCTTTTACGTCTTTGCGTGCGCGCAAATGGCGCGCGTGGCTGTTTCGGCACGGCACGTAAAACTGCCAGGTACAAGCGGGTAGTTGTCAAAATGAATTCATGTTGTATGTTTTTAAGAGAAAAGGTCTGGGAAAAAGTCAGTTTTCTTTTTCCTCAAAAGTTCATGCAACAGGAGCGGTTGCTTCCGAAGGCGTCTCAAGTCGACTTCAAGTTTTCCTGTAGCGGTTAACGGTGCTGTATGTGAGGGGTAAAAAGCGAAACCGATTCCTTATTTCTGTGGCACAAGTGAGAGAAAAGGAAAAGCCTGGTTCCATTTGTTTGACTTTTGCAACAAGTGTCGTCTGCTACAGAAAGTGTTCCGAGTCCTTTTTTTATGATTTCGCGCGGCGCTTAGTGGTGATGTACGTGCGAAAACACAAAATCAACTTATGACTTACACGGTCACCAGAATGGATTTAATGCTTTCATAGAATGGCCCCAGTAAAGGAAAAGTGAATAATTTGGTTCCCTTTCTTTGATTTCTGCAACAGGTATCGGTTGCCTCCGAAAGACTCGCGAGTTGATTTTAAGCTTTCCCGCAGCACGTACCAATCACGTATGTGTGGAATAGCCGTCGAAACCAGTTAAACGGCCCGAGAAAAGGGAAAAATGGATTTGCCATATTCGACTTAGGCAACAGCTATCAGTTGCTTTTGTAAGTGCTGTAAGTCAATTTTTCGTGTTTTTCGCAGGTGCGTAAATGGCACGTATGAGTCGGTAGTCATCGAAACTGGGCTACTCGTCACCGTATGAATAGACACAAAGTAAAAACATAGTTCTTTTTCAGTTATGCAGTAGGAGGCAGTTGCTACTGACAGAGTTGCCAGTCTAGTTTTTATTCACTTGTGACACTATTTTCTGTTTCTCACTGTCCACTGATCATCTTAGCATATTGAATGTATCAGTGTGCAGCATGGAAGCTGGCCTCAACTAGAAAAGCAAATCGAATCAAGGGGAGTGAACCCTGGGTAGGTGCTTGAAAACCACCACTACAAGGTCTTCTGCTACTCTGTTTTCTTAAATGTTCGCCCATTGTCGGCGAATTCTGGCATGTGTGGATGGTGCATGCATAGCACTTTGCCTAGGACTACATATCAGCCTTTAAAGAAGACATTAAATCCACTTGTTTGCCGTTTTTTTGTTCTCTGTTATGATTGGGTTCATTTTAGGCGCCATTTTGGGCGCCATCTTGGAAATCCTGTGACGTCACCTTGTGGGAGGGGTTAGGGGGCTAGTATATATATAGGTTAATTTTTCAGGTCATATTCAAGTGCTTGTATAGTGCAGTGGGTCAGAGGGCTGCCCACTTGCATTTTTAGGTCCTGATGGTCAAATGTTCGATCCTCAGCCTTGCCATTTTATTTATTTTATTTTTTTTTTTCATTTTTTTTTTTTTTTTTTCATTTCTATTATTAGTTATTCTTACATGTAGTTGTATTTTATTGCCCAATTTCTACATACTTCAAACATGAATAAGGGTTTCTGATGGGAAAATTTGGGTATCACGTTACATCTTTTACGTCTTTGCGTGCGCGCAAATGGCGCGCGTGGCTGTTTCGGCACGGCACGTAAAACTGCCAGGTACAAGCGGGTAGTTGTCAAAATGAATTCATGTTGTATGTTTTTAAGAGAAAAGGTCTGGGAAAAAGTCAGTTTTCTTTTTCCTCAAAAGTTCATGCAACAGGAGCGGTTGCTTCCGAAGGCGTCTCAAGTCGACTTCAAGTTTTCCTGTAGCGGTTAACGGTGCTGTATGTGAGGGGTAAAAAGCGAAACCGATTCCTTATTTCTGTGGCACAAGTGAGAGAAAAGGAAAAGCCTGGTTCCATTTGTTTGACTTTTGCAACAAGTGTCGTCTGCTACAGAAAGTGTTCCGAGTCCTTTTTTTATGATTTCGCGCGGCGCTTAGTGGTGATGTACGTGCGAAAACACAAAATCAACTTATGACTTACACGGTCACCAGAATGGATTTAATGCTTTCATAGAATGGCCCCAGTAAAGGAAAAGTGAATAATTTGGTTCCCTTTCTTTGATTTCTGCAACAGGTATCGGTTGCCTCCGAAAGACTCGCGAGTTGATTTTAAGCTTTCCCGCAGCACGTACCAATCACGTATGTGTGGAATAGCCGTCGAAACCAGTTAAACGGCCCGAGAAAAGGGAAAAATGGATTTGCCATATTCGACTTAGGCAACAGCTATCAGTTGCTTTTGTAAGTGCTGTAAGTCAATTTTTCGTGTTTTTCGCAGGTGCGTAAATGGCACGTATGAGTCGGTAGTCATCGAAACTGGGCTACTCGTCACCGTATGAATAGACACAAAGTAAAAACATAGTTCTTTTTCAGTTATGCAGTAGGAGGCAGTTGCTACTGACAGAGTTGCCAGTCTAGTTTTTATTCACTTGTGACACTATTTTCTGTTTCTCACTGTCCACTGATCATCTTAGCATATTGAATGTATCAGTGTGCAGCATGGAAGCTGGCCTCAACTAGAAAAGCAAATCGAATCAAGGGGAGTGAACCCTGGGTAGGTGCTTGAAAACCACCACTACAAGGTCTTCTGCTACTCTGTTTTCTTAAATGTTCGCCCATTGTCGGCGAATTCTGGCATGTGTGGATGGTGCATGCATAGCACTTTGCCTAGGACTACATATCAGCCTTTAAAGAAGACATTAAATCCACTTGTTTGCCGTTTTTTTGTTCTCTGTTATGATTGGGTTCATTTTAGGCGCCATTTTGGGCGCCATCTTGGAAATCCTGTGACGTCACCTTGTGGGAGGGGTTAGGGGGCTAGTATATATATAGGTTAATTTTTCAGGTCATATTCAAGTGCTTGTATAGTGCAGTGGGTCAGAGGGCTGCCCACTTGCATTTTTAGGTCCTGATGGTCAAATGTTCGATCCTCAGCCTTGCCATTTTTTTTTTTTTTTTTTTTTTTTTTCATTTCTATTATTAGTTATTCTTACATGTAGTTGTATTTTATTGCCCAATTTCTACATACTTCAAACATGAATAAGGGTTTCTGATGGGAAAATTTGGGTATCACGTTACATCTTTTACGTCTTTCCGTGCGCGGAAATGGCGCGCGTGGCTGTTTCGGCACGGCACGTAAAACTGCCAGGTACAAGCGGGTAGTTGTCAAAATGAATTCATGTTGTATGTTTTTAAGAGAAAAGGTCTGGGAAAAAGTCAGTTTTCTTTTTCCTCAAAAGTTCATGCAACAGGAGCGGTTGCTTCCGAAGGCGTCTCAAGTCGACTTCAAGTTTTCCTGTAGCGGTTAACGGTGCTGTATGTGAGGGGTAAAAAGCGAAACCGATTCCTTATTTCTGTGGCACAAGTGAGAGAAAAGGAAAAGCCTGGTTCCATTTGTTTGACTTTTGCAACAAGTGTCGTCTGCTACAGAAAGTGTTCCGAGTCCTTTTTTTATGATTTCGCGCGGCGCTTAGTGGTGATGTACGTGCGAAAACACAAAATCAACTTATGACTTACACGGTCACCAGAATGGATTTAATGCTTTCATAGAATGGCCCCAGTAAAGGAAAAGTGAATAATTTGGTTCCCTTTCTTTGATTTCTGCAACAGGTATCGGTTGCCTCCGAAAGACTCGCGAGTTGATTTTAAGCTTTCCCGCAGCACGTACCAATCACATATGTGTGGAATAGCCATCGAAACCAGTTAAATGGCCCGAGAAAAGGGAAAAATTGATTTGCCATATTCGACTTAGGCAACAGCTATCAGTTGCTTTTGTAAGTGCTGTAAGTCAATTTTTCGTGTTTTTCGCAGGTGCGTAAATGGCACGTATGACTCGGTAGTCATCGAAACTGGGCTACTCGTCACCGTATAAATAGACACAAAGTAAAAACATAGTTCTTTTTGAGTTATGCAGTAGGAGGCAGTTGCTACTGACAGAGTTGCCAGTCTAGTTTTTATTCACTTGTGACACTATTTTCTGTTTCTCACTGTCCACTGATCATCTTAGCATATTGAATGTATCAGTGTGCAGCATGGAAGCTGGCCTCAACTAGAAAAGCAAATCGAATCAAGGGGAGTGAACCCTGGGTAGGTGCTTGAAAACCACCACTACAAGGTCTTCTGCTACTCTGTTTTCTTAAATTTTCGCCCATTGTCGGCGAATTCTGGCATGTGTGGATGGTGCATGCATAGCACTTTGCCTAGGACTACATATCAGCCTTTAAAGAAGACATTAAATCCACTTGTTTGCCGTTTTTTTGTTCTCTGTTATGATTGGGTTCATTTTAGGCGCCATTTTGGGCGCCATCTTGGAAATCCTGTGACGTCACCTTGTGGGAGGGGTTAGGGGGCTAGTATATATATAGGTTAATTTTTCAGGTCATATTCAAGTGCTTGTATAGTGCAGTGGGTCAGAGGGCTGCCCACTTGCATTTTTAGGTCCTGATGGTCAAATGTTCGATCCTCAGCCTTGCCATTTTTTTTTTTTTTTGTTTTTTTTTTTTTTTGTTTTCATTTCTATTATTAGTTATTCTTACATGTAGTTGTATTTTATTGCCCAATTTCTACATACTTCAAACATCAATAAGAGTTTCTGATTGGAAAATTTGGGTATCACGTTACATCTTTTACGTCTTTGCGTGCGCGCAAATGGCACGCGTGGCTGTTTCGGCACGGCACGTAAAACTGCCAGGTACAAGCGGGTAGTTGTCAAAATGAATTCATGTTGTATGTTTTTAAGAGAAAAGGTCTGGGAAAAAGTCAGTTTTCTTTTTCCTCAAAAGTTCATGCAACAGGAGCGGTTGCTTCTGAAGGCGTCTCAAGTCGACTTCAAGTTTTCCTGTAGCGGTTAATGGTGCTGTATGTGAGGGGTAAAAAGCGAAACCGATTCCTTATTTCTGTGGCACAAGTGAGAAAAAAGGAAAAGCCTGGTTCCATTTGTTTGACTTTTGCAACAAGTGTCGTCTGCTACAGAAAGTGTTCCGAGTCCTTTTTTTATGATTTCGCGCGGCGCTTAGTGGTGATGTACGTGCGAAAACACAAAATCAACTTATGACTTACATGGTCACCAGAATGGATTTAATGCTTTCATAGAATGGCCCCAGTAAAGGAAAAGTGAATAATTTGGTTCCCTTTCTTTGATTTCTGCAACAGGTATCGGTTGCCTCCGAAAGACTCGCGAGTTGATTTTAAGCTTTCCCGCAGCACGTACCAATCACGTATGTGTGGAATAGCCATCAAAACCAGTTAAACGGCCCGAGAAAAGGGAAAAATTGATTTGCCATATTCGACTTAGGCAACAGCTATCAGTTGCTTTTGTAAGTGCTGTAAGTCAATTTTTCGTGTTTTTCGCAGGTGCGTAAATGGCACGTATGAGTCGGTAGTCATCGAAACTGGGCTACTCGTCACCGTATGAATAGACACAAAGTTAAAACATAGTTCTTTTTCAGTTATGCAGTAGGAGGCAGTTCCTACTGACAGAGTTGCCAGACTAGTTTTTATTCACTTGTGACACTATTTTCTGTTTCTCACTGTCCACTGATCATCTTAGCATATTGAATGTATCAGTGTGCAGCATGGAAGCTGGCCTCAACTAGAAAAGCAAATCGAATCAAGGGGAGTGAACCCTGGGTAGGTGCTTGAAAACCACCACTACAAGGTCTTCTGCTACTCTGTTTTCTTAAATTTTCGCCCATTGTCGGCGAATTCTGGCATGTGTGGATGGTGCATGCATAGCACTTTGCCTAGGACTACATATCAGCCTTTAAAGAAGACATTAAATCCACTTGTTTGCCGTTTTTTTGTTCTCTGTTATGATTGGGTTCATTTTAGGCGCCATTTTGGGCGCCATCTTGGAAAACCTGTGACGTCACCTTGTGGGAGGGGTTAGGGGGCTAGTATATATATAGGTTAATTTTTCAGGTCATATTCAAGTGCTTGTATAGTGCAGTGGGTCAGAGGGCTGCCCACTTGCATTTTTAGGTCCTGATGGTCAAATGTTCGATCCTCAGCCTTGCCATTTTTTTTTTTTTTTTTTTTTTTTTTGTTTTCATTTCTATTATTAGTTATTCTTACATGTAGTTGTATTTTATTGCCCAATTTCTACATACTTCAAACATGAATAAGAGTTTCTGATGGGAAAATTTGGGTATCACGTTACATCTTTTACGTCTTTGCGTGCGCGCAAATGGCACGCGTGGCTGTTTCGGCACGGCACGTAAAACTGCCAGGTACAAGCGGGTAGTTGTCAAAATGAATTCATGTTGTATGTTTTTAAGAGAAAAGGTCTGGGAAAAAGTCAGTTTTCTTTTTCCTCAAAAGTTCATGCAACAGGAGCGGTTGCTTCTGAAGGCGTCTCAAGTCGACTTCAAGTTTTCCTGTAGCGGTTAACGGTGCTGTATGTGAGGGGTAAAAAGCGAAACCGATTCCTTATTTCTGTGGCACAAGTGAGAGAAAAGGAAAAGCCTGGTTCCATTTGTTTGACTTTTGCAACAAGTGTCGGCTGCTACAGAAAGTGTTCCGAGTCCTTTTTTTATGATTTCGCGCGGCGCTTAGTGGTGATGTACGTGCGAAAACACAAAATCAACTTATGACTTACACGGTCACCAGAATGGATTTAATGCTTTCATAGAATGGCCCCAGTAAAGGAAAAGTGAATAATTTGGTTCCCTTTCTTTGATTTCTGCAACAGGTATCGGTTGCCTCCAAAAGACTCGCGAGTTGATTTTAAGCTTTCCCGCAGCACGTACCAATCACGTATGTGTGGAATAGCCATCGAAACCAGTTAAACGGACCGAGAAAAGAGAAAAATTGATTTGCCATATTCGACTTAGGCAACAGCTATCAGTTGCTTTTGTAAGTGCCGTAAGTCAATTTTTCGTGTTTTTCGCAGGTGCGTAAAATGCACGTATGAGTCGGTAGTCATCGAAACTGGGCTACTCGTAATAGACACAAAGTAAAAACATAGTTCTTTTTCAGTTATGCAGTAGGAGGCAGTTGCTACTGACAGAGTTGCCAGTCTAGTTTTTATTCACTTGTGACACTATTTTCTGTTTCTCACTGTCCACTGATCATCTTAGCATATTGAATGTATCAGTGTGCAGCATGGAAGCTGGCCTCAACTAGAAAAGCAAATCGAATCAAGGGGAGTGAACCCTAGGTAGGTGCTTGAAAACCACCACTACAAGGTCTTCTGCTACTCTGTTTTCTTAAATGTTCGCCCATTGTCGGCGAATTCTGGCATGTGTGGATGGTGCATGCATAGCACTTTGCCTAGGACTACATATCAGCCTTTAAAGAAGACATTAAATCCACTTGTTTGCCGTTTTTTTGTTCTCTGTTATGATAGGGGTCATTTAAGGCGCCATTTTGGGCGCCATCTTGGAAATCCTGTGACGTCACCTTGTGGGAGGGGTTAGGGGGCTAGTATATATATAGTTTAATTTTTCAGGTCATATTCAAGTGCTTGTATAGTGCAGTGGGTCAGAGGGCTGCCCACTTGCATTTTTAGGTCCTGATGGTCAAATGTTCGATCCTCAGCCTTGCCATTTTATTTATTTATTTATTTTTTTTTTTTTTTTTTTTCATTTGTATTATAAGTTAATCTTACATGTAGTTGTATTTTATTGCCCAATTTCTACATACTTCAAAAATGAATAAGGGTTTCTGATGGGAAAATTTGGGTATCACGTTACATCTTTTACGTCTTTGCGTGCGCGCAAATGGCGCGCGTGGCTGTTTTGGCACGGCACGTAAAACTGCCAGGTACAAGCGGGTAGTTGTCAAAATGAATTCATGTTGTATGCTTTTAAGAGAAAAGGTCTGGGAAAAAGTCAGTTTTCTTTTTCCTCAAAAGTTCATGCAACAGGAGCGGTTGCTTCCGAAGGCGTCTCAAGTCGACTTCAAGTTTTCCTGTAGCGGTTAACGGTGCTGTATGTGAGGGGTAAAAAGCGAAACCGATTCCTTATTTCTGTGGCACAAGTGAGAGAAAAGGAAAAGCCTGGTTCCATTTGTTTGACTTTTGCAACAAGTGTCGTCTGCTACAGAAAGTGTTCCGAGTCCTTTTTTTATGATTTCGTGCGGCGCTTAGTGGTGATGTACGTGCGAAAACACAAAATCAACTTATGACTTACACGGTCACCAGAATGGATTTAATGCTTTCATAGAATGGCCCCAGTAAAGGAAAAGTGAATAATTTGGTTCCCTTTCTTTGATTTCTGCAACAGGTATCGGTTGCCTCCGAAAGACTCGCGAGTTGATTTTAAGCTTTCCCGCAGCATGTACCAATCACGTATGTGTGGAATAGCCATCGAAACCAGTTAAACGGCCCGAGAAAAGGGAAACATTGATTTGCCATATTCGACTTAGGCAACAGCTATCAGTTGCTTTTGTAAGTGCTGTAAGTCAATTTTTCGTGTTTTTCGCAGGTGCGTAAATGGCACGTATGAGTCGGTAGTCATCGAAACTGGGCTACTCGTCACCGTATGAATAGACACAAAGTAAAAACATAGTTCTTTTTCAGTTATGCAGTAGGAGGCAGTTGCTACTGACAGAGTTGCCAGTCTAGTTTTTATTCACTTGTGACACTATTTTCTGTTTCTCACTGTCCACTGATCATCTTAGCATATTGAATGTATCAGTGTGCAGCATGGAAGCTGGCCTCAACTAGAAAAGCAAATCGAATCAAGGGGAGTGAACCCTGGGTAGGTGCTTGAAAACCACCACTACAAGGTCTTCTGCTACTCTGTTTTCTTAAATTTTCGCCCATTGTCGGCGAATTCTGGCATGTGTGGATGGTGCATGCATAGCACTTTGCCTAGGACTACATATCAGCCTTTAAAGAAGACATTAAATCCACTTGTTTGCCGTTTTTTTGTTCTCTGTTATGATTGGGTTCATTTTAGGCGCCATTTTGGGCGCCATCTTGGAAATCCTGTGACGTCACCTTGTGGGAGGGGTTAGGGGGCTAGTATATATATAGGTTAATTTTTCAGGTCATATTCAAGTGCTTGTATAGTGCAGTGGGTCAGAGGGCTGCCCACTTGCATTTTTAGGTCCTGATGGTCAAATGTTCGATCCTCAGCCTTGCCATTTTTTTTTTTTTTTTTTTTTTCATTTCTATTATTAGTTATTCTTACATGTAGTTGTATTTTATTGCCCAATTTCTACATACTTCAAACATGAATAAGGGTTTCTGATGGGAAAATTTGGGTATCACGTTACATCTTTTACGTCTTTGTGTGCGCGCAAATGGCGCGCGTGGCTGTTTCGGCACGGCACGTAAAACTGCCAGGTACAAGCGGGTAGTTGTCAAAATGAATTCATGTTGTATGTTTTTAAGAGAAAAGGTCTGGAAAAAAGTCAGTTTTCTTTTTCCTCAAAAGTTCATGCAACAGGAGCGGTTGCTTCCGAAGGCGTCTCAAGTCGACTTCAAGTTTTCCTGTAGCGGTTAACGGTGCTGTATGTGAGGGGTAAAAAGCGAAACCGATTCCTTATTTCTGTGGCACAAGTGAGAGAAAAGGAAAAGCCTGGTTCCATTTGTTTGACTTTTGCAACAAGTGTCGTCTGCTACAGAAAGTGTTCCGAGTCCTTTTTTTATGATTTCGCGCGGCGCTTAGTGGTGATGTACGTGCGAAAACACAAAATCAACTCATGACTTACACGGTCACCAGAATGGATTTAATGCTTTCATAGAATGGCCCCAGTAAAGGAAAAGTGAATAATTTGGTTCCCTTTCTTTGATTTCTGCAACAGGTATCGGTTGCCTCCGAAAGACTCGCGAGTTGATTTTAAGCTTTCCCGCAGCACGTACCAATCACATATGTGTGGAATAGCCATCGAAACCAGTTAAATGGCCCGAGAAAAGGGAAAAATTGATTTGCCATATTCGACTTAGGCAACAGCTATCAGTTGCTTTTGTAAGTGCTGTAAGTCAATTTTTCGTGTTTTTCGCAGGTGCGTAAATGGCACGTATGAGTCGGTAGTCATCGAAACTGGGCTACTCGTCACCGTATGAATAGACACAAAGTAAAAACATAGTTCTTTTTCAGTTATGCAGTAGGAGGCAGTTGCTACTGACAGAGTTGCCAGTCTAGTTTTTATTCACTTGTGACACTATTTTCTGTTTCTCACTGTCCACTGATCATCTTAGCATATTGAATGTATCAGTGTGCAGCATGGAAGCTGGCCTCAACTAGAAAAGCAAATCGAATCAAGGGGAGTGAACCCTGGGTAGGTGCTTGAAAACCACCACTACAAGGTCTTCTGCTACTCTGTTTTCTTAAATGTTCGCCCATTGTCGGCGAATTCTGGCATGTGTGGATGGTGCATGCATAGCACTTTGCCTAGGACTACATATCAGCCTTTAAAGAAGACATTAAATCCACTTGTTTGCCGTTTTTTTGTTCTCTGTTATGATTGGGTTCATTTTAGGCGCCATTTTGGGCGCCATCTTGGAAATCCTGTGACGTCACCTTGTGGGAGGGGTTAGGGGGCTAGTATATATATATAGGTTAATTTTTCAGGTCATATTCAAGTGCTTGTATAGTGCAGTGGGTCAGAGGGCTGCCCACTTGCATTTTTAGGTCCTGATGGTCAAATGTTCGATCCTCAGCCTTGCCATTTTATTTATTTATTTTTTTTTATTTTTTTTTTTTTTCATTTCTATTATAAGTTATTCTTACATTTAGTTGTATTTTATTGCCCAATTTCTACATACTTCAAACATGAATAAGGGTTTCTGATGGGAAAATTTGGGTATCACGTTACATCTTTTACGTCTTTGCGTGCGCGCAAATGGCGCGCGTGGCTGTTTCGGCACGGCACGCAAAACTGCCAGGTACAAGCGGGTAGTTGTCAAAATGAATTCATGTTGTATGTTTTTAAGAGAAAAGGTCTGGGAAAAAGTCAGTTTTCTTTTTCCTCAAAAGTTCATGCAACAGGAGCGGTTGCTTCCGAAGGCGTCTCAAGTCGACTTCAAGTTTTCCTGTAGCGGTTAATGGTGCTGTATGTGAGGGGTAAAAAGCGAAACCGATTCCTTATTTCTGTGGCACAAGTGAGAGAAAAGGAAAAGCCTGGTTCCATTTGTTTGACTTTTGCAACAAGTGTCGTCTGCTACAGAAAGTGTTCCGAGTCCTTTTTTTATGATTTCGCACGGCGCTTAGTGGTGATGTACGTGCGAAAACACAAAATCAACTTATGACTTACACGGTCACCAGAATGGATTTAATGCTTTCATAGAATGGCCCCAGTAAAGGAAAAGTGAATAATTTGGTTCCCTTTCTTTGATTTCTGCAACAGGTATCGGTTGCCTCCGAAAGACTCGCGAGTTGATTTTAAGCTTTCCCGCAGCACGTACCAATCACGTATGTGTGGAATAGCCATCGAAACCAGTTAAACGGCCCGAGAAAAGGGAAAAATTGATTTGCCATATTCGACTTACGCAACAGCTATCAGTTGCTTTCGTAAGTGCTGTAAGTCAATTTTTCGTGTTTTTCGCAGGTGCGTAAATGGCACGTATGAGTCGGTAGTCATCGAAACTGGGCTACTCGTCACCGTATGAATAGACACAAAGTAAAAACATAGTTCTTTTTCAGTTATGCAGTAGGAGGCAGTTGCTACTGACAGAGTTGCCAGTCTAGTTTTTATTCACTTGTGACACTATTTTCTGTTTCTCACTGTCCACTGATCATCTTAGCGTATTGAATGTATCAGTGTGCAGCATGGAAGCTAGCCTCAACTAGAAAAGCAAATCGAATCAAGGGGAGTGAACCCTGGGTAGGTGCTTGAAAACCACCACTACAAGGTCTTCTGCTACTCTGTTTTCTTAAATTTTCGCCCATTGTCGGCGAATTCTGGCATGTGTGGATGGTGCATGCATAGCACTTTGCCTAGGACTACATATCAGCCTTTAAAGAAGACATTAAATCCACTTGTTTGCCGTTTTTTTGTTCTCTGTTATGATAGGGGTCATTTTAGGCGCCATTTTGGGCGCCATCTTGGAAATCCTGTGACGTCACCTTGTGGGAGGGGTTAGGGGGCTAGTATATATATAGGTTAATTTTTCAGGTCATATTCAAGTGCTTGTATAGTGCAGTGGGTCAGAGGGCTGCCCACTTGCATTTTTAGGTCCTGATGGTCAAATGTTCGATCCTCAGCCTTGCCATTTTATTTATTTTTTTTTTTTTTTTTTTTTTTTCATTTCTATTATTAGTTATTCTTACATGTAGTTGTATTTTATTGCCCAATTTCTACATACTTCAAACATGAATAAGGGTTTCTGATGGGAAAATTTGGCTATCACGTTACATCTTTTACGTCTTTGCGTGCGCGCAAATGGCGCGCGTGGCTGTTTTGGCACGGCAAGTAAAACTGCCATGTACAAGCGGGTAGTTGTCAAAATGAATTCATTTTGTATGTTTTTAAGAGAAAAGGTCTGGGAAAAATTCAGTTTTCTTTTTCCTCAAAAGTTCATGCAACAGGAGCGGTTGCTTCCGAAGGCGTCTCAAGTCGACTTCAAATTTTCCTGTAGCGGTTAACGGTGCTGTATGTGAGGGGTAAAAAGCGAAACCGATTCCTTATTTCTGTGGCACAAGTGAGAGAAAAGGAAAAGCCTGGTTTCATTTGTTTGACTTTTGCAACAAGTGTCGTCTGCTACAGAAAGTGTTCCGAGTCCTTTTTTTATGATTTCGCGCGGCGCTTAGTGGTGATGTACGTGCGAAAACACAAAATCAACTTATGACTTACACGGTCACCAGAATGGATTTAATGCTTTCATAGAATGGCCCCAGTAAAGGAAAAGTGAATAATTTGGTTCCCTTTCTTTGATTTCTGCAACAGGTATCGGTTGCCTCCGAAAGACTCGCGAGTTGATTTTAAGCTTTCCCGCAGCACGTACCAATCACGTATGTGTGGAATAGCCATCGAAACCAGTTAAATGGCCCGAGAAAAGGGAAAAATTGATTTGCCATATTCGACTTAGGCAACAGCTATCAGTTGCTTTTGTAAGTGCTGTAAGTCAATTTTTCGTGTTTTTCGCAGGTGCGTAAATGGCACGTATGAGTCGGTAGTCATCGAAACTGGGCTACTCGTCACCGTATGAATAGACACAAAGTAAAAACATAGTTCTTTTTGAGTTATGCAGTAGGAGGCAGTTGCTACTGACAGAGTTGCCAGTCTAGTTTTTATTCACTTGTGACACTATTTTCTGTTTCTCACTGTCCACTGATCATCTTAGCATATTGAATGTATCAGTGTGCAGCATGGAAGCTGGCCTCAACTAGAAAAGCAAATCGAATCAAGGGGAGTGAACCCTGGGTAGGTGCTTGAAAGCCACCACTACAAGGTCTTCTGCTACTCTGTTTTCTTAAATTTTCGCCCATTGTCGGCGAATTCTGGCATGTGTGGATGGTGCATGCATAGCACTTTGCCTAGGACTACATATCAGCCTTTAAAGAAGACATTAAATCCACTTGTTTGCCGTTTTTTTGTTCTCTGTTATGATTGGGTTCATTTTAGGCGCCATTTTGGGCGCCATCTTGGAAATCCTGTGACGTCACCTTGTGGGAGGGGTTAGGGGGCTAGTATATATATAGGTTAATTTTTCAGGTCATATTCAAGTGCTTGTATAGTGCAGTGGGTCAGAGGGCTGCCCACTTGCATTTTTAGGTCCTGATGGTCAAATGTTCGATTCTCAGCCTTGCCATTTTATTTTTTTTTTTTTTATTTTTTTTTTTTTTTTTTCATTTCTATTATTAGTTATTCTTACATGTAGTTGTATTTTATTGCCCAATTTCTACATACTTCAAACATGAATAAGGGTTTCTGATGGGAAAATTTGGGTATCACGTTACATCTTTTACGTCTTTGCGTGCGCGCAAATGGCGCGCGTGGCTGTTTCGGCACGGCACGTAAAACTGCCAGGTACAAGCGGGTAGTTGTCAAAATGAATTCATGTTGTATGTTTTTAAGAGAAAAGGTCTGGGAAAAAGTCAGTTTTCTTTTTCCTCAAAAGTTCATGCAACAGGAGCGGTTGCTTCCGAAGGCGTCTCAAGTCGACTTCAAGTTTTCCTGTAGCGGTTAACGGTGCTGTATGTGAGGGGTAAAAAGCGAAACCGATTCCTTATTTCTGTGGCACAAGTGAGAGAAAAGGAAAAGCCTGGTTCCATTTGTTTGACTTTTGCAACAAGTGTCGTCCGCTACAGAAAGTGTTTCGAGTCCTTTTTTTATGATTTCGCGCGGCGCTTAGTGGTGATGTACGTGCGAAAACACAAAATCAACTTATGACTTACACGGTCACCAGAATGGATTTAATGCTTTCATAGAATGGCCCCAGTAAAGGAAAAGTGAATAATTTGGTTCCCTTTCTTTGATTTCTGCAACAGGTATCAGTTGCCTCCGAAAGACTCGCGAGTTGATTTTAAGCTTTCCCGCAGCACGTACCAATCACGCACGTGTGGAATAGCCATCGAAACCAGTTAAACGGCCCGAGAAAAGGGAAAAATTGATTTGCCATATTCGACTTAGGCAACAGCTCTCAGTTGCTTTTGTAAGTGCTGTAAGTCAATTTTTCGTGTTTTTCGCAGGTGCGTAAATGGCACGTATGAGTCGGTAGTCATCGAAACTGGGCTACTCGTCACCGTATGAATAGACACAAAGTAAAAACATAGTTCTTTTTCAGTTATGCAGTAGGAGGCAGTTGCTACTGACAGAGTTGCCAGTCTAGTTTTTATTCACTTGTGACACTATTTTCTGTTTCTCACTGTCCACTGATCATCTTAGCATATTGAATGTATCAGTGTGCAGCATGGAAGCTGGCCTCAACTAGAAAAGCAAATCGAATCAAGGGGAGTGAACCCTGGGTAGGTGCTTGAAAACCACCACTACAAGGTCTTCTGCTACTCTGTTTTCTTAAATTTTCGCCCATTGTCGGCGAATTCTGGCATGTGTGGATGGTGCATGCATAGCACTTTGCCTAGGACTACATATCAGCCTTTAAAGAAGACATTAAATCCACTTGTTTGCCGTTTTTTTGTTCTCTGTTATGATTGGGTTCATTTTAGGCGCCATTTTGGGCGCCATCTTGGAAATCCTGTGACGTCACCTTGTGGGAGGGGTTAGGGGGCTAGTATATATATAGGTTAATTTTTCAGGTCATATTCAAGTGCTTGTATAGTGCAGTGGGTCAGAGGGCTGCCCACTTGCATTTTTAGGTCCTGATGGTCAAATGTTCGATCCTCAGCCTTGCCATTTTTTTTTTTTTTTTTTTTTTTTTCTATTATTAGTTATTCTTACATGTAGTTGTATTTTATTGCCCAATTTCTACATACTTCAAACATGAATAAGGGTTTCTGATGGGAAAATTTGGGTATCACGTTACATCTTTTACGTCTTTGCGTGCGCGCAAATGGCGCGCGTGGCTGTTTCGGCACGGCACGTAAAACTGCCAGGTACAAGCGGGTAGTTGTCAAAATGAATTCATATTGTATGTTTTTAATAGAAAAGGTCTGGGAAAAAGTCAGTTTTCTTTTTCCTCAAAAGTTCATGCAACAGGAGCGGTTGCTTCCGAAGGCGTCTCAAGTCGACTTCAAATTTTCCTGTAGCGGTTAACGGTGCTGTATGTGAGGGGTAAAAAGCGAAACCGATTCCTTATTTCTGTGGCACAAGTGAGAGAAAAGGAAAAGCCTGGTTCCATTTGTTTGACTTTTGCAACAAGTGTCGTCTGCTACAGAAAGTGTTCCGAGTCCTTTTTTTATGATTTCGCGCGGCGCTTAGTGGTGATGTACGTGCGAAAACACAAAATCAACTTATGACTTACACGGTCACCAGAATGGATTTAATGCTTTCATAGAATGGCCCCAGTAAAGGAAAAGTGAATAATTTGGTTCCCTTTCTTTGATTTCTGCAACAGGTATCGGTTGCCTCCGAAAGACTCGCGAGTTGATTTTAAGCTTTCCCGCAGCACGTACCAATCACGTATGTGTGGAATAGCCATCGAAACCAGTTAAATGGCCCGAGAAAAGGGAAAAATTGATTTGCCATATTCGACTTAGGCAACAGCTATCAGTTGCTTTTGTAAGTGCTGTAAGTCAATTTTTCGTGTTTTTCGCAGGTGCGTAAATGGCACGTATGAGTCGGTAGTCATCGAAACTGGGCTACTCGTCACCGTATGAATAGACACAAAGTAAAAACATAGTTCTTTTTCAGTTATGCAGTAGGAGGCAGTTGCTACTGACAGAGTTGCCAGTCTAGTTTTTATTCACTTGTGACACTATTTTCTGTTTCTCACTGTCCACTGATCATCTTAGCTTATTGAATGTATCAGTGTTCAGCATGGAAGCTGGCCTCAACTAGAAAAGCAAATCGAATCAAGGGGAGTGAACCCTGGGTAGGTGCTTGAAAACCACCACTACAAGGTCTTCTGCTACTCTGTTTTCTTAAATTTTCGCCCATTGTCGGCGAATTCTGGCATGTGTGGATGGTGCATGCATAGCACTTTGCCTAGGACTACATATCAGCCTTTAAAGAAGACATTAAATCCACTTGTTTGCCGTTTTTTTGTTCTCTGTTATGATTGGGTTCATTTTAGGCGCCATTTTGGGCGCCATCTTGGAAATCCTGTGACGTCACCTTGTGGGAGGGGTTAGGGGGCTAGTATATATATAGGTTAATTTTTCAGGTCATATTCAAGTGCTTGTATAGTGCAGTGGGTCAGAGGGCTGCCCACTTGCATTTTTAGGTCCTGATGGTCAAATGTTCGATTCTCAGCCTTGCCATTTTATTTTTTTTTTTTTTATTTTTTTTTTTTTTTTCATTTCTATTATTAGTTATTCTTACATGTAGTTGTATTTTATTGCCCAATTTCTACATACTTCAAACATGAATAAGGGTTTCTGATGGGAAAATTTGGGTATCACGTTACATCTTTTACGTCTTTGCGTGCGCGCAAATGGCGCGCGTGGCTGTTTCGGCACGGCACGTAAAACTGCCAGGTACAAGCGGGTAGTTGTCAAAATGAATTCATGTTGTATGTTTTTAAGAGAAAAGGTCTGGGAAAAAGTCAGTTTTCTTTTTCCTCAAAAGTTCATGCAACAGGAGCGGTTGCTTCCGAAGGCGTCTCAAGTCGACTTCAAATTTTCCTGTAGCGGTTAACGGTGCTGTATGTGAGGGGTAAAAAGCGAAACCGATTCCTTATTTCTGTGGCACAAGTGAGAGAAAAGGAAAAGCCTGGTTTCATTTGTTTGACTTTTGCAACAAGTGTCGTCTGCTACAGAAAGTGTTCCGAGTCCTTTTTTTATGATTTCGCGCGGCGCTTAGTGGTGATGTACGTGCGAAAACACAAAATCAACTTATGACTTACACGGTCACCAGAATGGATTTAATGCTTTCATAGAATGGCCCCAGTAAAGGAAAAGTGAATAATTTGGTTCCCTTTCTTTGATTTCTGCAACAGGTATCGGTTGCCTCCGAAAGACTCGCGAGTTGATTTTAAGCTTTCCCGCAGCACGTACCAATCACGTATGTGTGGAATAGCCATCAAAACCAGTTAAATGGCCCGAGAAAAGGGAAAAATTGATTTGCCATATTCGACTTAGGCAACAGCTATCAGTTGCTTTTGTAAGTGCTGTAAGTCAATTTTTCGTGTTTTTCGCAGGTGCGTAAATGGCACGTATGAGTCGGTAGTCATCGAAACTGGGCTACTCGTCACCGTATGAATAGACACAAAGTAAAAACATAGTTCTTTTTCAGTTATGCAGTAGGAGGCAGTTGCTACTGACAGAGTTGCCAGTTTAGTTTTTATTCACTTGTGACACTATTTTCTGTTTCTCACTGTCCACTGATCATCTTAGCTTATTGAATGTATCAGTGTTCAGCATGGAAGCTGGCCTCAACTAGAAAAGCAAATCGAATCAAGGGGAGTGAACCCTGGGTAGGTGCTTGAAAACCACCACTACAAGGTCTTCTGCTACTCTGTTTTCTTAAATTTTCGCCCATTGTCGGCGAATTCTGGCATGTGTGGATGGTGCATGCATAGCACTTTGCCTAGGACTACATATCAGCCTTTAAAGAAGACATTAAATCCACTTGTTTGCCGTTTTTTTGTTCTCTGTTATGATTGGGTTCATTTTAGGCGCCATTTTGGGCGCCATCTTGGAAATCCTGTGACGTCACCTTGTGGGAGGGGTTAGGGGGCTAGTATATATATAGGTTAATTTTTCAGGTCATATTCAAGTGCTTGTATAGTGCAGTGGGTCAAAGGGCTGCCCACTTGCATTTTTAGGTCCTCATGGTCAAATGTTCGATTCTCAGCCTTGCCATTTTATTTTTTTTTTTTTTATTTTTTTTTTTTTTCATTTCTATTATTAGTTATTCTTACATGTAGTTGTATTTTATTCCCCAATTTCTACATACTTCAAACATGAATAAGGGTTTCTGATGGGAAAATTTGGGTATCACGTTACATCTTTTACATCTTTGCGTGCGCGCAAATGGCGCGCGTGGCTGTTTCGGCACGGCACGTAAAACTGCCATGTACAAGCGGGTAGTTGTCAAAATGAATTCATGTTGTATGTTTTTAAGAGAAAAGGTCTGGGAAAAAGTCAGTTTTCTTTTTCCTCAAAAGTTCATGCAACAGGAGCGGTTGCTTCCGAAGGCGTCTCAAGTCGACTTCAAGTTTTCCTGTAGCGGTTAATGGTGCTGTATGTGAGGGGTAAAAAGCGAAACCGATTCCTTATTTCTGTGGCACAAGTGAGAGAAAAGGAAAAGCCTGGTTCCATTTGTTTGACTTTTGCAACAAGTGTCGTCTGCTACAGAAAGTGTTCCGAGTCCTTTTTTTATGATTTCGCACGGCGCTTAGTGGTGATGTACGTGCGAAAACACAAAATCAACTTATGACTTACACGGTCACCAGAATGGATTTAATGCTTTCATAGAATGGCCCCAGCAAAGGAAAAGTGAATAATTTGGTTCCCTTTCTTTGATTTCTGCAACAGGTATCGGTTGCCTCCGAAAGACTCGCGAGTTGATTTTAAGCTTTCCCGCAGCACGTACCAATCACGTATGTGTGGAATAGCCATCGAAACCAGTTAAACGGCCCGAGAAAAGGGAAACATTGATTTGCCATATTCGACTTAGGCAACAGCTATCAGTTGCTTTTGTAAGTGCTGTAAGTCAATTTTTCGTGTTTTTCGCAGGTGCGTAAATGGCACGTATGAGTCGGTAGTCATCGAAACTGGGCTACTCGTCACCGTATGAATAGACACAAAGTAAAAACATAGTTCTTTTTCAGTTATGCAGTAGGAGGCAGTTGCTACTGACAGAGTTGCCAGTCTAGTTTTTATTCACTTGTGACACTATTTTCTGTTTCTCACTGTCCACTGATCATCTTAGCATATTGAATGTATCAGTGTGCAGCATGGAAGCTGGCCTCAACTAGAAAAGCAAATCGAATCAAGGGGAGTGAACCCTGGGTAGGTGCTTGAAAACCACCACTACAAGGTCTTCTGCTACTCTGTTTTCTTAAATTTTCGCCCATTGTCGGCGAATTCTGGCATGTGTGGATGGTGCATGCATAGCACTTTGCCTAGGACTACATATCAGCCTTTAAAGAAGACATTAAATCCACTTGTTTGCCGTTTTTTTGTTCTCTGTTATGATTGGGTTTATTTTAGCCGCCATTTTGGGCGCCATCTTGGAAATCCTGTGACGTCACCTTGTGGGAGGGGTTAGGGGGCTAGTATATATATAGGTTAATTTTTCAGGTCATATTCAAGTGCTTGTATAGTGCAGTGGGTCAGAGGGCTGCCCACTTGCATTTTTAGGTCCTGATGGTCAAATGTTCGATCCTCAGCCTTGCCATTTTTTTTTTTTTTTTTTTTTTCATTTCTATTATTAGTTATTCTTACATGTAGTTGTATTTTATTGCCCAATTTCTACATACTTCAAACATGAATAAGGGTTTCTGATGGGAAAATTTGGGTATCACGTTACATCTTTTACGTCTTTGCGTGCGCGCAAATGGCGCGCGTGGCTGTTTCGGCACGGCACGTAAAACTGCCAGGTACAAGCGGGTAGTTGTCAAAATGAATTCATGTTGTATGTTTTTAAGAGAAAAGGTCTGGGAAAAAGTCAGTTTTCTTTTTCCTCAAAAGTTCATGCAACAGGAGCGGTTGCTTCCGAAGGCGTCTCAAGTCGACTTCAAGTTTTCCTGTAGCGGTTAATGGTGCTGTATGTGAGGGGTAAAAAGCGAAACCGATTCCTTATTTCTGTGGCACAAGTGAGAGAAAAGGAAAAGCCTGGTTCCATTTGTTTGACTTTTGCAACAAGTGTCGTCTGCTACAGAAAGTGTTCCGAGTCCTTTTTTTATGATTTCGCACGGCGCTTAGTGGTGATGTACGTGCGAAAACACAAAATCAACTTATGACTTACACGGTCACCAGAATGGATTTAATGCTTTCATAGAATGGCCCCAGTAAAGGAAAAGTGAATAATTTGGTTCCCTTTCTTTGATTTCTGCAACAGGTATCGGTTGCCTCCGAAAGACTCGCGAGTTGATTTTAAGCTTTCCCGCAGCACGTACCAATCACGTATGTGTGGAATAGCCATCGAAACCAGTTAAACGGCCCGAGAAAAGGGAAAAATTGATTTGCCATATTCGACTTAGGCAACAGCTATCAGTTGCTTTCGTAAGTGCTGTAAGTCAATTTTTCGTGTTTTTCGCAGGTGCGTAAATGGCACGTATGAGTCGGTAGTCATCGAAACTGGGCTACTCGTCACCGTATGAATAGACACAAAGTAAAAACATAGTTCTTTTTCAGTTATGCAGTAGGAGGCAGTTGCTACTGACAGAGTTGCCAGTCTAGTTTTTATTCACTTGTGACACTATTTTCTGTTTCTCACTGTCCACTGATCATCTTAGCGTATTGAATGTATCAGTGTGCAGCATGGAAGCTAGCCTCAACTAGAAAAGCAAATCGAATCAAGGGGAGTGAACCCTGGGTAGGTGCTTGAAAACCACCACTACAAGGTCTTCTGCTACTCTGTTTTCTTAAATTTTCGCCCATTGTCGGCGAATTCTGGCATGTGTGGATGGTGCATGCATAGCACTTTGCCTAGGACTACATATCAGCCTTTAAAGAAGACATTAAATCCACTTGTTTGCCGTTTTTTTGTTCTCTGTTATGATAGGGGTCATTTTAGGCGCCATTTTGGGCGCCATCTTGGAAATCCTGTGACGTCACCTTGTGGGAGGGGTTAGGGGGCTAGTATATATATAGGTTAATTTTTCAGGTCATATTCAAGTGCTTGTATAGTGCAGTGGGTCAGAGGGCTGCCCACTTGCATTTTTAGGTCCTGATGGTCAAATGTTCGATCCTCAGCCTTGCCATTTTATTTATTTTATTATTATTTTTTTTTTTTTTTCATTTCTATTATTAGTTATTCTTACATGTAGTTGTATTTTATTGCCCAATTTCTACATACTTCAAACATGAATAAGGGTTTCTGATGGGAAAATTTGGGTATCACGTTACATCTTTTACGTCTTTGCGTGCGCGCAAATGGCGCGCGTGGCTGTTTCGGCACGGCACGTAAAACTGCCAGGTACAAGCGGGTAGTTGTCAAAATGAATTCATGTTGTATGTTTTTAAGAGAAAAGGTCTGGGAAAAAGTCAGTTTTCTTTTTCCTCAAAAGTTCATGCAACAGGAGCGGTTGCTTCCAAAGGCGTCTCAAGTCGACTTCAAGTTTTCCTGTAGCGGTTAACGGTGCTGTATGTGAGGGGTAAAAAGCGAAACCGATTCCTTATTTCTGTGGCACAAGTGAGAGAAAAGGAAAAGCCTGGTTCCATTTGTTTGACTTTTGCAACAAGTGTCGTCTGCTACAGAAAGTGTTCCGAGTCCTTTTTTTATGATTTCGCGCGGCGCTTAGTGGTGATGTACGTGCGAAAACACAAAATCAACTTATGACTTACACGGTCACCAGAATGGATTTAATGCTTTCATAGAATGGCCCCAGTAAAGGAAAAGTGAATAATTTGGTTCCCTTTCTTTGATTTCTGCAACAGGTATCGGTTGCCTCCGAAAGACTCGCGAGTTGATTTTAAGCTTTCCCGCAGCACGTACCAATCACGTATGTGTGGAATAGCCATCGAAACCAGTTAAACGGCCCGAGAAAAGGGAAAAATTGATTTGCCATATTCGACTTAGGCAACAGCTATCAGTTGCTTTTGTAAGTGCTGTAAGTCAATTTTTCGTGTTTTTCGCAGGTGCGTAAATGGCACGTATGAGTCGGTAGTCATCGAAACTGGGCTACTCGTCACCGTATGAATAGACACAAAGTAAAAACATAGTTCTTTTTCAGTTATGCAGTAGGAGGCAGTTGCTACTGACAGAGTTGCCAGTCTAGTTTTTATTCACTTGTGACACTATTTTCTGTTTCTCACTGTCCACTGATCATCTTAGCATATTGAATGTATCAGTGTGCAGCATGGAAGCTGGCCTCAACTAGAAAAGCAAATCGAATCAAGGGGAGTGAACCCTGGGTAGGTGCTTGAAAACCACCACTACAAGGTCTTCTGCTACTCTGTTTTCTTAAATTTTCGCCCATTGTCGGCGAATTCTGGCATGTGTGAATGGTGCATGCATAGCACTTTGCTTAGGACTACATATCAGCCTTTAAAGAAGACATTAAATCCACTTGTTTGCCGTTTTTTTTGTTTCTCTGTTATGATTGGGTTCAATTTAGGCGCCATTTTGGGCGCCATCTTGGAAATCCTGTGACGTCACCTTGTGGGAGGGGTTAGGGGGCTAGTATATATATAGGTTAATTTTTCAGGTCATATTCAAGTGCTTGTATAGTGCAGTGGGTCAGAGGGCTGCCCACTTGCATTTTTAGGTCCTGAAGGTCAAATGTTCGATCCTCAGCCTTGCCATTTTTTTTTTTTTTTTTTTTTTTTCATTTCTATTATTAGTTATTCTTACATGTAGATGTATTTTATTGCCCAATTTCTACATACTTCAAACATGAATAAGGGTTTCTGATGGGAAAATTTGGGTATCACGTTACATCTTTTACGTCTTTGCGTGCGCGCAAATGGCGCGCGTGGCTGTTTCATCACGGCACGTAAAACTGCCAGGTACAAGCGGGTAGTTGTCAAAATGAATTCATGTTGTATGTTTTTAAGAGAAAAGGTCTGGGAAAAAGTCAGTTTTCTTTTTCCTCAAAAGTTCATGCAACAGGAGCGGTTGCTTCCGAAGGCGTCTCAAGTCGACTTCAAGTTTTCCTGTAGCGGTTAACGGTGCTGTATGTGAGGGGTAAAAAGCGAAACCGATTCCTTATTTCTGTGGCACAAGTGAGAGAAAAGGAAAAGCCTGGTTCCATTTGTTTGACTTTTGCAACAAGTGTCGTCTGCTACAGAAAGTGTTCCGAGTCCTTTTTTTATGATTTCGCGCGGCGCTTAGTGGTGATGTACGTGGGAAAACACAAAATCAACTTATGACTTACACGGTCACCAGAATGGATTTAATGCTTTCATAGAATGGCCCCAGTAAAGGAAAAGTGAATAATTTGGTTCCCTTTCTTTGATTTCTGCAACAGGTATCGGTTGCCTCCGAAAGACTCGCGAGTTGATTTTAAGCTTTCCCGCAGCACGTACCAATCACGTATGTGTGGAATAGCCATCGAAACCAGTTAAACGGCCCGAGAAAAGGGAAACATTGATTTGCCATATTCGACTTAGGCAACAGCTATCAGTTGCTTTTGTAAGTGCTGTAAGTCAATTTTTCGTGTTTTTCGCAGATGCGTAAATGGCACGTATGAGTCGGTAGTCATCGAAACTGGGCTACTCGTCACCGTATGAATAGACACAAAGTAAAAACATAGTTCTTTTTGAGTTATGCAGTAGGAGGCAGTTGCTACTGACAGAGTGGCCAGTCTAGTTTTTATTCACTTGTGACACTATTTTCTGTTTCTCACTGTCCACTGATCATCTTAGCATATTGAATGTATCAGTGTGCAGCATGGAAGCTGGCCTCAACTAGAAAAGCAAATCGAATCAAGGGGAGTGAACCCTGGGTAGGTGCTTGAAAACCACCACTACAAGGTCTTCTGCTACTCTGTTTTCTTAAATGTTCGCCCATTGTCGGCGAATTCTGGCATGTGTGGATGGTGCATGCATAGCACTTTGCCTAGGACTACATATCAGCCTTTAAAGAAGACATTAAATCCACTTGTTTGCCGTTTTTTTGTTCTCTGTTATGATTGGGTTCATTTTAAGCGCCATTTTGGGCGCCATCTTGGAAATCCTGTGACGTCACCTTGTGGGAGGGGTTAGGGGGCTAGTATATATATAGGTTAATTTGTCAGGTCATATTCAAGTGCTTGTATAGTGCAGTAGTCAGAGGGCTGCCCACTTGCATTTTTAGGTCCTGATGGTCAAATGTTCGATCCTCAGCCTTGTCATTTATTTTTTTTTTTTTTTTTTTTTTTTTTTTTTTCTATTATTAGTTATTCTTACATGTAGTTGTATTTTATTGCCCAATTTCTACATACTTCAAACATGAATAAGAGTTTCTGATGGGAAAATTTGGGTATCACGTTACATCTTTTACGTCTTTGCGTGCGCGCAAATGGCGCGCGTGGCTGTTTCGGCAAGGCACGTAAAACTGCCAGGTACAAGCGGGTAGTTGTCAAAATGAATTCATGTTGTATGTTTTTAAGAGAAAAGGTCTGGGAAAAAGTCAGTTTTCTTTTTCCTCAAAAGTTCATGCAACAGGAGCGGTTGCTTCCGAAGGCGTCTCAAGTCGACTTCAAGTTTTCCTGTAGCGGTTAATGGTGCTGTATGTGAGGGGTAAAAAGCGAAACCGATTCCTTATTTCTGTGGCACAAGTGAGAGAAAAGGAAAAGCCTTGTTCCATTTGTTTGACTTTTGCAACAAGTGTCGTCTGCTACAGAAAGTGTTCCGAGTCCTTTTTTTATGATTTCGCGCGGCGCTTATTGGAGATGTACGTGCGAAAACACAAAATCAACTTATGACTTACACGGTCACCAGAATGGATTTAATGCTTTCATAGAATGGCCCCAGTAAAGGAAAAGTGAATAATTTGGTTCCCTTTCTTTGATTTCTGCAACAGGTATCGGTTGCCTCCGAAAGACTCGCGAGTTGATTTTAAGCTTTCCCGCAGCACGTACCAATCACGTATGTGTGGAATAGCCATCGAAACCAGTTAAACGGCCCGAGAAAAGGGAAAAATTGATTTGCCATATTCGACTTAGGCAACAGCTATCAGTTGCTTTTGTAAGTGCTGTAAGTCAATTTTTCGTGTTTTTCACAGGTGCGTAAATGGCACGTATGAGTTGGTAGTCATCGAAACTGGGCTACTCGTCACCGTATGAATAGACACAAAGTAAAAACATAGTTCTTTTTCAGTTATGCAGTAGGAGGCAGTTGCTACTGACAGAGTTGCCATTCTAGTTTTTATTCACTTGTGACACTATTTTCTGTTTCTCACTGTCCACTGATCATCTTAGCATATTAAATGTATCAGTGTGCAGCATGGAAGCTGGCCTCAACTAGAAAAGCAAATCGGATCAAGGGGAGTGAACCCTGGGTAGGTGCTTGAAAACCACCACTACAAGGTCTTCTGCTACTCTGTTTTCTTAAATTTTCGCCCATTGTCGGCGAATTCTGGCATGTGTGGATGGTGCATGCATAGCACTTTGCCTAGGACTACATATCAGCCTTTAAAGAAGACATTAAATCCACTTGTTTGCCGTTTTTTTGTTCTCTGTTATGATTGGGTTCATTTTAGGCGCCATTTTGGGCGCCATCTTGGAAATCCTGTGACGTCACCTTGTGGGAGGGGTTAGGGGGCTAGTATATATATAGGTTAATTTTTCAGGTCATATTCAAGTGCTTGTATAGTGCAGTGGGTCAGAGGGCTGCCCACTTGCATTTTTAGGTCCTGATGGTCAAATGTTCGATCCTCAGCCTTGCCATTTTATTTATTTATTTTTTTTTTTTTTTTTTATTTCTATTATTAGTTATTCTTACATGTAGTTGTATTTTATTGCCCAATTTCTACATACTTCAAACATGAATAAGAGTTTCTGATGGGAAAATTTGGGTATCACGTTACATCTTTTACGTCTTTGCGTGCGCGCAAATGGCGCGCGTGGCTGTTTCGGCACGGCACGTAAAACTGCCAGGTACAAGCAGGTAGTTGTCAAAATGAATTCATGTTGTATGTTTTTAAGAGAAAAGGTCTGGGAAAAAGTCAGTTTTCTTTTTCCTCAAAAGTTCATGCTACAGGAACGGTTGCTTCCGATGGCGTCTCAAGTCGACTTCAAGTTTTCCTGTAGCGGTTAATGGTGCTGTATGTGAGGGGTAAAAAGCGAAACCGATTCCTTATTTCTGTGGCACAAGTGAGAGAAAAGGAAAAGCCTTGTTCCATTTGTTTGACTTTTGCAACAAGTGTCGTCTGCTACAGAAAGTGTTCCGAGTCCTTTTTTTATGATTTCGCGCGGCGCTTAGTGGTGATGTACGTGCGAAAACACAAAATCAACTTATGACTTACACGGTCACCAGAATGGATTTAATGCTTTCATAGAATGGCCCCAGTAAAGGAAAAGTGAATAATTTGGTTCCCTTTCTTTGATTTCTGCAACAGGTATCGGTTGCCTCCGAAAGACTCGCGAGTTGATTTTAAGCTTTCCCGCAGCACGTACCAATCACGTATGTGTGGAATAGCCATCAAAACCAGTTAAACGGCCCGAGAAAAGGGAAAAATTGATTTGCCATATTCGACTTAGGCAACAGCTATCAGTTGCTTTTGTAAGTGCTGTAAGTCAATTTTTCGTGTTTTTCGCAGTTGCGTAAATGGCACGTATGAGTCGGTAGTCATCGAAACTGGGCTACTCGTCACCGTATGAATAGACACAAAGTAAAAACATAGTTCTTTTTCAGTTATGCAGTAGGAGGCAGTTGCTACTGACAGAGTTGCCAGTCTAGTTTTTATTCACTTGTGACACTATTTTCTGTTTCTCACTGTCCACTGATCATCTTAGCATATTGAATGTATCAGTGTGCAGCATGGAAGCTGGCCTCAACTAGAAAAGCAAATCGAATCAAGGGGAGTGAACCCTGGGTAGGTGCTTGAAAACCACCACTACAAGGTCTTCTGCTACTCTGTTTTCTTAAATTTTCGCCCATTGTCGGCGAATTCTGGCATGTGTGGATGGTGCATGCATAGCACTTTGCCTAGGACTACATATCAGCCTTTAAAGAAGACATTAAATCCACTTGTTTGCCGTTTTTTTGTTCTCTGTTATGATTGGGTTCATTTTAGGCGCCATTTTGGGCGCCATCTTGGAAATCCTGTGACGTCACCTTGTGGGAGGGGTTAGGGGGCTGGTATATATATAGGTTAATTTTTCAGGTCATATTCAAGTGCTTGTATAGTGCAGTGGGTCAGAGGGCTGCCCACTTGCATTTTTAGGTCCTGATGGTCAAATGTTCGATCCTCAGCCTTGCCATTTTTTTTTTTTTTTTTTTTTTTTTTTTTTTTTTTCATTTCTATTATTAGTTATTCTTACATGTAGTTGTATTTTATTGCCCAATTTCTACATACTTCAAACATGAATAAGAGTTTCTGATGGGAAAATTTGGGTATCACGTTACATCTTTTACGTCTTTGCGTGCGCGCAAAAGGCGCGCGTGGCTGTTTCGGCACGGCACGTAAAACTGCCAGGTACAAGCGGGTAGTTGTCAAAATGAATTCATGTTGTATGTTTTTAAGAGAAAAGGTCTGGGAAAAAGTCAGTTTTCTTTTTCCTCAAAAGTTCATGCAACAGGAGCGGTTGCTTCCGAAGGCGTCTCAAGTCGACTTCAAGTTTTCCTGTAGCGGTTAATGGTGCTGTATGTGAGGGGTAAAAAGCGAAACCGATTCCTTATTTCTGTGGCACAAGTGAGAGAAAAGGAAAAGCCTGGTTCCATTTGTTTGACTTTTGCAACAAGTGTCGTCTGCTACAGAAAGTGTTCCGAGTCCTTTTTTTATGATTTCGCGCGGCGCTTAGTGGTGATGTACGTGCGAAAACACAAAATGAACTTATGACTTACACGGTCACCAGAATGGATTTAATGCTTTCATAGAATGGCCCCAGTAAAGGAAAAGTGAATAATTTGGTTCCCTTTCTTTGATTTCTGCAACAGGTATCGGTTGCCTCCGAAAGACTCGCGAGTTGATTTTAAGCTTTCCCGCAGCACGTACCAATCACGTATGTGTGGAATAGCCATCGAAACCAGTTAAACGGCCCGAGAAAAGGGAAAAATTGATTTGCCATATTCGACTTAGGCAACAGCTATCAGTTGCTTTTGTAAGTGCTGTAAGTCAATTTTTCGTGTTTTTCGCAGGTGCGTAAATGGCACGTATGAATCGGTAGTCATCGAAACTGGGCTACTCGTCACCGTATGAATAGACACAAAGTAAAAACATAGTTCTTTTTCAGTTATGCAGTAGGAGGCAGTTGCTACTGACAGAGTTGCCAGTCTAGTTTTTATTCACTTGTGACACTATTTTCTGTTTCTCACTGTCCACTGATCATCTTAGCATATTGAATGTATCAGTGTGCAGCATGGAAGCTGGCCTCAACTAGAAAAGCAAATCGAATCAAGGGGAGTGAACCCTGGGTAGGTGCTTGAAAACCACCACTACAAGGTCTTCTGCTACTCTGTTTTCTTAAATTTCCGCCCATTGTCGGCGAATTCTGGCATGTGTGGATGGTGCATGCATAGCACTTTGTCTAGGACTACATATCAGCCTTTAAAGAAGACATTAAATCCACTTGTTTGCCGTTTTTTGTTTCTCTGTTATGATTGGGTTCATTTTAGGCGCCATTTTGGGCGCCATCTTGGAAATCCTGTGACGTCACCTTGTGGGAGGGGTTAGGGGGCTAGTATATATATAGGTTAATTTTTCAGGTCATATTCAAGTGCTTGTATAGTGCAGTGGGTCAGAGGGCTGCCCACTTGCATTTTTAGGTCCTGATGGTCAAATGTTCGATCCTCAGCATTGCCATTTTATTTATTTTATTTTTTTTTTTTTTTTTTTCATTTCTATTATTAGTTATTCTTACATGTAGTTGTATTTTATTGCCCAATTTCTACATACTTCAAACATGAATAATGGTTTCTGATGGGAAAATTTGGGTATCACGTTACATCTTTTACGTCTTTGCGTGCGCGCAAATGGCGCGCGTGGCTGTTTCGGCACGGCACGTAAAACTGCCAGGTACAAGCGGGTAGTTGTCAAAATGAATTCATGTTGTATGTTTTTAAGAGAAAAGGTCTGGGAAAAAGTCAGTTTTCTTTTTCCTCAAAAGTTCATGCAACAGGAGCGGTTGCTTCCGAAGGCGTCTCAAGTCGACTTCAAGTTTTCCTGTAGCGGTTAACGGTGCTGTATGTGAGGGGTAAAAAGCGAAACCGATTCCTTATTTCTGTGGCACAAGTGAGAGAAAAGGAAAAGCCTTGTTCCATTTGTTTGACTTTTGCAACAAGTGTCGTCTGCTACAGAAAGTGTTCCGAGTCCTTTTTTTATGATTTCGCGCGGCGCTTAGTGGTGATGTACGTGCGAAAACACAAAATCAACTTATGACTTACACGGTCACCAGAATGGATTTAATGCTTTCATAGAATGGCCCCAGTAAAGGAAAAGTGAATAATTTGGTTCCCTTTCTTTGATTTCTGCAACAGGTATCGGTTGCCTCCGAAAGACTCGCGAGTTGATTTTAAGCTTTCCCGCAGCACGTACCAATCACGTATGTGTGGAATAGCCATCGAAACCAGTTAAACGGCCCGAGAAAAGGGAAAGATTGATTTGCCATATTCGACTTAGGCAACAGCTATCAGTTGCTTTTGTAAGTGCTGTAAGTCAATTTTTCGTGTTTTTCGCAGGTGCGTAAATGGCACGTATGAGTCGGTAGTCATCGAAACTGGGCTACTCGTCACCGTATGAATAGACACAAAGTAAAAACATAGTTCTTTTTCAGTTATGCAGTAGGAGGCAGTTGCTACTGACAGAGTTGCCAGTCTAGTTTTTATTCACTTGTGACACTATTTTCTGTTTCTCACTGTCCACTGATCATCTTAGCATATTGAATGTATCAGTGTGCAGCATGGAAGCTGGCCTCAACTAGAAAAGCAAATCGAATCAAGGGGAGTGAACCCTGGGTAGGTGCTTGAAAACCACCACTACAAGGTCTTCTGCTACTCTGTTTTCTTAAATTTTCGCCCATTGTCGGCGAATTCTGGCATGTGTGGATGGTGCATGCATAGCACTTTGTCTAGGACTACATATCAGCCTTTAAAGAAGACATTAAATCCACTTGTTTGCCGTTTTTTGTTTCTCTGTTATGATTGGGTTCATTTTAGGCGCCATTTTGGGCGCCATCTTGGAAATCCTGTGACGTCACCTTGTGGGAGGGGTTAGGGGGCTAGTATATATATAGGTTAATTTTTCAGGTCATATTCAAGTGCTTGTATAGTGCAGTGGGTCAGAGGGCTGCCCACTTGCATTTTTAGGTCCTGATGGTCAAATGTTCGATCCTCAGCCTTGCCATTTTATTTATTTTATTTTTTTTTTTTTATTTTTTTTTTTTTTTCATTTCTATTATTAGTTATTCTTACATGTAGTTGTATTTTATTGCCCAATTTCTACATACTTCAAACATGAATAAGAGTTTCTGATGGGAAAATTTGGGTATCACGTTACATCTTTTACATCTTTGCGTGCGCGCAAATGGCGCGCGTGGCTGTTTTGGCACGGCACGTAAAACTGCCAGGTACAAGCGGGTAGTTGTCAAAATGAATTAATGTTGTATGTTTTTAAGAGAAAAGGTCTGGGAAAAAGTCAGTTTTCTTTTTCCTCAAAAGTTCATGCAACAGGAGCGGTTGCTTCCGAAGGCGTCTCAAGTTGACTTCAAGTTTTCCTGTAGCGGTTAATGGTGTTGTATGTGAGGGGTAAAAAGCGAAACCAATTCTTTATTTCTGTGGCACAAGTGAGAGAAAAGGAAAAGCCTGGTTCCATTTGTTTGACTTTTGCAACAAGTGTCGTCTGCTACAGAAAGTGTTCCGAGTCCTTTTTTTATGATTTCGCGCGGCGCTTAGTGGTGATGTACGTGCGAAAACACAAAATGAACTTATGACTTACACGGTCACCAGAATGGATTTAATGCTTTCATAGAATGGCCCCAGTAAAGGAAAAGTGAATAATTTGGTTCCCTTTCTTTGATTTCTGCAACAGGTATCGGTTGCCTCCGAAAGACTCGCGAGTTGATTTTAAGCTTTCCCGCAGCACGTACCAATCACGTATGTGTGGAATAGCCATCAAAACCAGTTAAACGGCCCGAGAAAAGGGAAAAATTGATTTGCCATATTCGACTTAGGCAACAGCTATCAGTTGCTTTTGTAAGTGCTGTAAGTCAATTTTTCGTGTTTTTCGCAGGTGCGTAAATGGCACGTATGAGTCGGTAGTCATCGAAACTGGGCTACTCGTCACCGTATGAATAGACACAAAGTAAAAACATAGTTCTTTTTCAGTTATGCAGTAGGAGGCAGTTGCTACTGACAGAGTTGCCAGTCTAGTTTTTATTCACTTGTGACACTATTTTCTGTTTCTCACTGTCCACTGATCATCTTAGCATATTGAATGTATCAGTGTGCAGCATGGAAGCTGGCCTCAACTAGAAAAGCAAATCGAATCAAGGGGAGTGAACCCTGGATAGGTGCTTGAAAACCACCACTACAAGGTCTTCTGCTACTCTGTTTTCTTAAATTTTCGCCCATTGTCGGCGAATTCTGGCATGTGTGGATGGTGCATGCATAGCACTTTGCCTAGGACTACATATCAGCCTTTAAAGAAGACATTAAATCCACTTGTTTGCCGTTTTTTTGTTCTCTGTTATGATTGGGTTCATTTTAGGCGCCATTTTGGGCGCCATCTTGGAAATCCTGTGACGTCACCTTGTGGGAGGGGTTAGGGGGCTAGTTTATATATAGGTTAATTTTTCAGGTCATATTCAAGTGCTTGTATAGTGCAGTGGGTCAGAGGGCTGCCCACTTGCATTTTTAGGTCCTGATGGTCAAATGTTCGATCCTCAGCCTTGCCATTTTTTTTTTTTTTTTTTTATTTATTTTTTTTTTTTTTCATTTCTATTATTAGTTATTCTTACATGTAGTTGTATTTTATTGCCCAATTTCTACATACTTCAAACATGAATAAGAGTTTCTGATGGGAAAATTTGGGTATCACGTTACATCTTTTACGTCTTTGTGTGCACGCAAATGGCGCGCGTGGCTGTTTCGGCACGGCACGTAAAACTGCCAGTTACAAGCGGGTAGTTGTCAAAATGAATTCATGTTGTATGTTTTTAAGAGAAAAGGTCTGGGAAAAAGTCAGTTTTCTTTTTCCTCAAAAGTTCATGCAACAGGAGCGGTTGCTTCCGAAGGCGTCTCAAGTCGACTTCAAGTTTTCCTGTAGCGGTTAATGGTGCTGTATGTGAGGGGTAAAAAGCGAAACCGATTCCTTATTTCTGTGGCACAAGTGAGAGAAAAGGAAAAGCCTGGTTCCATTTGTTTGACTTTTGCAACAAGTGTCGTCTGCTACAGAAAGTGTTCCGAGTCCTTTTTTTATGATTTCGCGCGGCGCTTAGTTGTGATGTACGTGCGAAAACACAAAATAAACTTATGACTTACACGGTCACCAGAATGGATTTAATGCTTTCATAGAATGGCCCCAGTAAAGGAAAAGTGAATAATTTGGTTCCCTTTCTTTGATTTCTGCAACAGGTATCGGTTGCCTCCGAAAGACTCGCGAGTTGATTTTAAGCTTTCCCACAGCACGTACCAATCACGTATGTGTGGAATAGCCATCAAAACCAGTTAAACGGCCCGAGAAAAGGGAAAAATTGATTTGCCATATTCGACTTAGGCAACAGCTATCAGTTGCTTTTGTAAGTGCTGTAAGTCAATTTTTCGTGTTTTTCGCAGGTGCGTAAATGGCACGTATGAGTCGGTAGTCATCGAAACTGGGCTACTCGTCACCGTATGAATAGACACAAAGTTAAAACATAGTTCTTTTTGAGTTATGCAGTAGGAGGCAGTTCCTACTGACAGAGTTGCCAGACTAGTTTTTATTCACTTGTGACACTATTTTCTGTTTCTCACTGTCCACTGATCATCTTAGCATATTGAATGTATCAGTGTGCAGCATGGAAGCTGGCCTCAACTAGAAAAGCAAATCGAATCAAGGGGAGTGAACCCTGGGTAGGTGCTTGAAAACCACCACTACAAGGTCTTCTGCTACTCTGTTTTCTTAAATTTTCGCCCATTGTCGGCGAATTCTGGCATGTGTGGATGGTGGATGCATAGCACTTTGCCTAGGACTACATATCAGCCTTTAAAGAAGACATTAAATCCACTTGTTTGCCGTTTTTTTGTTCTCTGTTATGATTGGGTTCATTTTAGGCGCCATTTTGGGCGCCATCTTGGAAAACCTGTGACGTCACCTTGTGGGAGGGGTTAGGGGGCTAGTATATATATAGGTTAATTTTTCAGGTCATATTCAAGTGCTTGTATAGTGCAGTGGGTCAGAGGGCTGCCCACTTGCATTTTTAGGTCCTGATGGTCAAATGTTCGATCCTCAGCCTTGCCATTTTATTTATTTATTTTATTTTATTTTTGTTTTCATTTCTATTATTAGTTATTCTTACATGTAGTTGTATTTTATTGCCCAATTTCTACATACTTCAAACATGAATAAGAGTTTCTGATGGGAAAATTTGGGTATCACGTTACATCTTTTACGTCTTTGCGTGCGCGCAAATGGCACGCGTGGCTGTTTCGGCACGGCACGTAAAACTGCCAGGTACAAGCGGGTAGTTGTCAAAATGAATTCATGTTGTATGTATTTAAGAGAAAAGGTCTGGGAAAAAGTCAGTTTTCTTTTTCCTCAAAAGTTCATGCAACAGGAGCGGTTGCTTCTGAAGGCGTCTCAAGTCGACTTCAAGTTTTCCTGTAGCGGCTAATGGTGCTGTATGTGAGGGGTAAAAAGCGAAACCGATTCCTTATTTCTGTGGCACAAGTGAGAGAAAAGGAAAAGCCTGGTTCCATTTGTTTGACTTTTGCAACAAGTGTCGTCTGCTACAGAAAGTGTTCCGAGTCCTTTTTTTATGATTTCGCGCGGCGCTTAGTGGTGATGTACGTGCGAAAACACAAAATCAACTTATGACTTACACGGTCACCAGAATGGATTTAATGCTTTCATAGAATGGCCCCAGTAAAGGAAAAGTGAATAATTTGGTTCCCTTTCTTTGATTTCTGCAACAGGTATCGGTTGCCTCCGAAAGACTCGCGAGTTGATTTTAAGCTTTCCCGCAGCACGTACCAATCACGTATGTGTGGAATAGCCATCAAAACCAGTTAAACGGCCCGAGAAAAGGGAAAAATTGATTTGCCATATTCGACTTAGGCAACAGCTATCAGTTGCTTTTGTAATTGCTGTAAGTCAATTTTTCGTGTTTTTCGCAGGTGCGTAAATGGCACGTATGAGTCGGTAGTCATCGAAACTGGGCTACTCGTCACCGTATGAATAGACACAAAGTTAAAACATAGTTCTTTTTGAGTTATGCAGTAGGAGGCAGTTCCTACTGACAGAATTGCCAGACTAGTTTTTATTCACTTGTGACACTATTTTCTGTTTCTCACTGTCCACTGATCATCTTAGCATATTGAATGTATCAGTGTGCAGCATGGAAGCTGGCCTCAACTAGAAAAGCAAATCGAATCAAGGGGAGTGAACCCTGGGTAGGTGCTTGAAAACCACCACTACAAGGTCTTCTGCTACTCTGTTTTCTTAAATTTTCGCCCATTGTCGGCGAATTCTGGCATGTGTGGATGGTGGATGCATAGCACTTTGCCTAGGACTACATATCAGCCTTTAAAGAAGACATTAAATCCACTTGTTTGCCGTTTTTTTGTTCTCTGTTATGATTGGGTTCATTTTAGGCGCCATTTTGGGCGCCATCTTGGAAAACCTGTGACGTCACCTTGTGGGAGGGGTTAGGGGGCTAGTATATATATAGGTTAATTTTTCAGGTCATATTCAAGTGCTTGTATAGTGCAGTGGGTCAGAGGGCTGCCCACTTGCATTTTTAGGTCCTGATGGTCAAATGTTCGATCCTCAGCCTTGCCATTTTATTTATTTATTTTATTTTATTTTTTTTTTCATTTCTATTATTAGTTATTCTTACATGTAGTTGTATTTTATTGCCCAATTTCTACATACTTCAAACATGAATAAGAGTTTCTGATGGGAAAATTTGTGTATCACGTTACATCTTTTACATCTTTGCGTGCGCGCAAATGGCGCGCGTGGCTGTTTTGGCACGGCACGTAAAACTGCCAGGTACAAGCGGGTAGTTGTCAAAATGAATTAATGTTGTATGTTTCTAAGAGAAAAGGTCTGGGAAAAAGTCAGTTTTCTTTTTCCTCAAAAGTTCATGCAACAGGAGCGGTTGCTTCCGAAGGCGTCTCAAGTCGACTTCAAGTTTTCCTGTAGCGGTTAATGGTGCTGTATGTGAGGGGTAAAAAGCGAAACCGATTCTTTATTTCTGTGGCACAAGTGAGAGAAAAGGAAAAGCCTGGTTCCATTTGTTTGACTTTTGCAACAAGTGTCGTCTGCTACAGAAAGTGTTCCGAGTCCTTTTTTTATGATTTCGCGCGGCGCTTAGTGGTGATGTACGTGCGAAAACACAAAATCAACTTACGACTTACACGGTCACCAGAATGGATTTAATGCTTTCATAGAATGGCCCCAGTAAAGGAAAAGTGAATAATTTGGTTCCCTTTCTTTGATTTCTGCAACAGGTATCGGTTGCCTCCGAAAGACTCGCGAGTTGATTTTAAGCTTTCCCGCAGCACGTACCAATCACGTATGTGTGGAATAGCCATCAAAACCAGTTAAACGGCCCGAGAAAAGGGAAAAATTGATTTGCCATATTCGACTTAGGCAACAGCTATCAGTTGCTTTTGTAAGTGCTGTAAGTCAATTTTTCGTGTTTTTCGCAGGTGCGTAAATGGCACGTATGAGTCGGTAGTCATCGAAACTGGGCTACTCGTCACCGTATGAATAGACACAAAGTAAAAACATAGTTCTTTTTCAGTTATGCAGTAGGAGGCAGTTGCTACTGACAGAGTTGCCAGTCTAGTTTTTATTCACTTGTGACACTATTTTCTGTTTCTCACTGTCCACTGATCATCTTAGCATATTGAATGTATCAGTGTGCAGCATGGAAGCTGGCCTCAACTAGAAAAGCAAATCGAATCAAGGGGAGTGAACCCTGGGTAGGTGCTTGAAAACCACAACTACAAGGTCTTCTGCTACTCTGTTTTCTTAAATTTTCGCCCATTGTCGGCGAATTCTGGCATGTGTGGATGGCGCATGCATAGCACTTTGCCTAGGACTACATATCAGCCTTTAAAGAAGACATTAAATCCACTTGTTTGCCGTTTTTTTGTTCTCTGTTATGATTGGGTTCATTTTAGGCGCCATTTTGGGCGCCATCTTGGAAATCCTGTGACGTCACCTTGTGGGAGGGGTTAGGGGGCTAGTATATATATAGGTTAATTTTTCAGGTCATATTCAAGTGCTTGTATAGTGCAGTGGGTCAGAGGGCTGCCCACTTGCATTTTTAGGTCCTGATGGTCAAATGTTCGATCCTCAGCCTTGCCATTTTTTTTTTTTTTTTGTTTTTTTTTTTTTTGTTTTCATTTCTATTATTAGTTATTCTTACATGTAGTTGTATTTTATTGCCCAATTTCTACATACTTCAAACATGAATAAGAGTTTCTGATGGGAAAATTTGGGTATCACGTTACATCTTTTACGTCTTTGCGTGCGCGGAAATGGCACGCGTGGCTGTTTCAGCACGGCACGTAAAACTGCCAGGTACAAGCGGGTAGTTGTCAAAATGAATTCATGTTGTATGTTTTTAAGAGAAAAGGTCTGGGAAAAAGTCAGTTTTCTTTTTCCTCAAAAGTTCATGCAACAGGAGCGGTTGCTTCTGAAGGCGTCTCAAGTCGACTTCAAGTTTTCCTGTAGCGGTTAATGGTGCTGTATGTGAGGGGTAAAAAGCGAAACCGATTCCTTATTTCTGTGGCACAAGTGAGAGAAAAGGAAAAGCCTGGTTCCATTTGTTTGACTTTTGCAACAAGTGTCGTCTGCTACAGAAAGTGTTCCGAGTCCTTTTTTTATGATTTCGCGCGGCGCTTAGTGGTGATGTACGTGCGAAAACACAAAATCAACTTATGACTTACACGGTCACCAGAATGGATTTAATGCTTTCATAGAATGGCCCCAGTAAAGGAAAAGTGAATAATTTGGTTCCCTTTCTTTGATTTCTGCAACAGGTATCGGTTGCCTCCGAAAGACTCGCGAGTTGATTTTAAGCTTTCCCGCAGCACGTACCAATCACGTATGTGTGGAATAGCCATCAAAACCAGTTAAACGGCCCGAGAAAAGGGAAAAATTGATTTGCCATATTCGACTTAGGCAACAGCTATCAGTTGCTTTTGTAAGTGCTGTAAGTCAATTTTTCGTATTTTTCGCAGGTGCGTAAATGGCACGTATGAGTCGGTAGTCATCGAAACTGGGCTACTCGTCACCGTATGAATAGACACAAAGTAAAAACATAGTTCATTTTGAGTTATGCAGTAGGAGGCAGTTGCTACTGACAGAGTTGCCAGTCTAGTTTTTATTCACTTGTGACACTATTTTCTGTTTCTCACTGTCCACTGATCATCTTAGCATATTGAATGTATCAGTGTGCAGCATGGAAGCTGGCCTCAACTAGAAAAGCAAATCGAATCAAGGGGAGTGAACCCTGGGTAGGTGCTTGAAAACCACCACTACAAGGTCTTCTGCTACTCTGTTTTCTTAAATTTTCGCCCATTGTCGGCGAATTCTGGCATGTGTGGATGGTGCATGCATAGCACTTTGCCTAGGACTACATATCAGCCTTTAAAGAAGACATTAAATCCACTTGTTTGCCGTTTTTTTGTTCTCTGTTATGATTGGGTTCATTTTAGGCGCCATTTTGGGCGCCATCTTGGAAAACCTGTGACGTCACCTTGTGGGAGGGGTTAGGGGGCTAGTATATATATAGGTTAATTTTTCAGGTCATATTCAAGTGCTTGTATAGTGCAGTGGGTCAGAGGGCTGCCCACTTGCATTTTTAGGTCCTGATGGTCAAATGTTCGATCCTCAGCCTTGCCATTTTTTTTTTTTTTTTTTTTTTTTTCATTTCTATTATTAGTTATTCTTACATGTAGTTGTATTTTATTGCCCAATTTCTACATACTTCAAACATGAATAAGAGTTTCTGATGGGAAAATTTGGGTATCACGTTACATCTTTTACGTCTTTGCGTGCGCGCAAATGGCGCGCGTGGCTATTTCGGCACGGCACGTTAAACTGCCAGGTACAAGCGGGTAGTTGTCAAAATGAATTCATGTTGTATGTTTTTAAGAGAAAAGGTCTGGGAAAAAGTCAGTTTTCTTTTTCCTCAAAAGTTCATGCAACAGGAGCGGTTGCTTCCGAAGGCGTCTCAAGTCGACTTCAAGTTTTCCTGTAGCGGTTAATGGTGCTGTATGTGAGGGGTAAAAAGCGAAACCAATTCCTTATTTCTGTGGCACAAGTGAGAGAAAAGGAAAAGCCTGGTTCCATTTGTTTGACTTTTGCAACAAGTGTCGTCTGCTACAGAAAGTGTTCCGAGTCCTTTTTTTATGATTTCGCGCGGCGCTTAGTGGTGATGTACGTGCGAAAACACAAAATCAACTTATGACTTACACGGTCACCAGAATGGATTTAATGCTTTCATAGAATGGCCCCAGTAAAGGAAAAGTGAATAATTTGGTTCCATTTCTTTGATTTCTGCAACAGGTATCGGTTGCCTCCGAAAGACTCGCGAGTTGATTTTAAGCTTTCCCGCAGCACGTACCAATCACGTATGTGTGGAATAGCCATCAAAACCAGTTAAACGGCCCGAGAAAAGGGAAAAATTGATTTGCCATATTCGACTTAGGCAACAGCTATCAGTTGCTTTTGTAAGTGCTGTAAGTCAATTTTTCGTGTTTTTCGCAGGTGCGTAAATGGCACATATGAGTCGGTAGTCATCGAAACTGGGCTACTCGTCACCGTATGAATAGACACAAAGTAAAAACATAGTTCTTTTTCAGTTATGCAGTAGGAGGCAGTTGCTACTGACAGAGTTGCCAGTCTAGTTTTTATTCACTTGTGACACTATTTTCTGTTTCTCACTGTCCACTGATCATCTTAGCATATTGAATGTATCAGTGTGCAGCATGGAAGCTGGCCTCAACTAGAAAAGCAAATCGAATCAAGGGGAGTGAACCCTGGGTAGGTGCTTGAAAACCACCACTACAAGGTCTTCTGCTACTCTGTTTTCTTAAATGTTCGCCCATTGTCGGCGAATTCTGGCATGTGTGGATGGTGCATGCATAGCACTTTGCCTAGGACTACATATCAGCCTTTAAAGAAGACATTAAATCCACTTGTTTGCCGGTTTTTTTGTTCTCTGTTATGATTGGGTTCATTTTAGGCGCCATTTTGGGCGCCATCTTGGAAATCCTGTGACGTCACCTTGTGGGAGGGGTTAGGGGGCTAGTATATTTATAGGTTAATTTTTCAGGTCATATTCAAGTGCTTGTATAGTGCAGTGGGTCAGAGGGCTGCCCACTTGCATTTTTAGGTCCTGATGGTCAAATGTTCGATCCTCAGCCTTGCCATTTTTTTTTTTTTTTTTTTTTTTTTTCATTTCTATATTAGTTATTCTTACATGTAGTTGTATTTTATTGCCCAATTTCTACATACTTCAAACATGAATAAGAGTTTCTGTGGGAAAATTTGGGTATCACGTTACATCTTTTACGTCTTTGCGTGCGCGCAAATGGCGCGCGTGGCTGTTTCGGCACGGCACGTAAAACTGCCAGGTACAAGCGGGTAGTTGTCAAAATGAATTCATGTTGTATGTTTTTAAGAGAAAAGGTCTAAGAAAAAGTCAGTTTTCTTTTTCCTCAAAAGTTCATGCAACAGGAGCGGTTGCTTCCGAAGGCGTCACAAGTCGACTTAAAGTTTTCCTGTAGCGGTTAATGGTGCTGTATGTGAGGGGTAAAAAGCGAAACCGATTCCTTATTTCTGTGGCACAAGTGAGAGAAAAGGAAAAGCCTGGTTCCATTTGTTTGACTTTTGCAACAAGTGTCGTCTGCTACAGAAAGTGTTCCGAGTCCTTTTTTTATGATTTCGCGCGGCGCTTAGTGGTGATGTACGTGCGAAAACACAAAATCAACTTATGACTTACACGGTCACCAGAATGGATTTAATGCTTTCATAGAATGGCCCCAGTAAAGGAAAAGTGAATAATTTGGTTCCCTTTCTTTGATTTCTGCAACAGGTATCGGTTGCCTCCGAAAGACTCGCGAGTTGATTTTAAGCTTTCCCGCAGCACGTACCAATCACGTATGTGTGGAATAGCCATCAAAACCAGTTAAACGGCCCGAGAAAAGGGAAAAATTGATTTGCCATATTCGACTTAGGCAACAGCTATCAGTGGCTTTTGTAAGTGCTGTAAGTCAAATTTTCGTGTTTTTCGCAGGTGCGTTAATGGCACATATGAGTCGGTAGTCATCGAAACTGGGCTACTCGTCACCGTATGAATAGACACGAAGTAAAAACATAGTTCTTTTTGAGTTATGCAGTAGGAGGCAGATGCTACTGACAGAGTTGCCAGTCTAGTTTTTATTCACTTGTGACACTATTTTCTGTTTCTCACTGTCCACTGATCATCTTAGCATATTGAATGTATCAGTGTGCAGCATGGAAGCTGGCCTCAACTAGAAAAGCAAATCGAATCAAGGGGAGTGAACCCTGGGTAGGTGCTTGAAAACCACCACTACAAGGTCTTCTGCTACTCTGTTTTCTTAAATTTTCGCCCATTGTCGGCGAATTCTGGCATGTGTGGATGGTGCATGCATAGCACTTTGCCTAGGACTACATATCAGCCTTTAAAGAAGACATTAAATCCACTTGTTTGCCGTTTTTTTGTTCTCTGTTATGATTGGGTTCATTTTAGGCGCCATTTTGGGCGCCATCTTGGAAATCCTGTGACGTCACCTTGTGGGAGGGGTTAGGGGGCTAGTATATATATAGGTTAATTTTTCAGGTCATATTCAAGTGCTTTTATAGTGAAGTGGGTCAGAGGGCTGCCCACTTGCATTTTTAGGTCCTGATGGTCAAATGTTCGATCCTCAGCCTTGCCATTTTATTTATTTATTTTTTTTTTTTTCTTTTTTTTTTTTTTTTTTTATTTCTATTATTAGTTATTCTTACATGTAGTTGTATTTTATTGCCCAATTTCTACATACTTCAAACATGAATAAGAGTTTCTGATGGGAAAATTTGGGTATCACGTTACATCTTTTACGTCTTTGCGTGTGCGCAAATGGCGCGCGTGGCTGTTTCGGCATGGCACGTAAAACTGCCAGGTACAAGCGGGTAGTTGTCAAAATGAATTCATGTTGTATGTTTTTAAGAGAAAAGGTCTGGGAAAAAGTCAGTTTTCTTTTTCCTCAAAAGTTCATGCAACAGGAGCGGTTGCTTCCGAAGGCGTCTCAAGTCGACTTCAAGTTTTCCTGTAGCGGTTAATGGAGCTGTGTGTGAGCGGTAAAAAGCGAAACCGATTCCTTATTTCTGTGGCACAAGTGAGAGAAAAGGAAAAGCCTGGTTCCATTTGTTTGACTTTTGCAACAAGTGTCGTCTGCTACAGAAAGTGTTCCGAGTCCTTTTTTTATGATTTCGCGCGGCGCTTAGTGGTGATGTACGTGCGAAAACACAAAATCAACTTATGACTTACACGGTCACCAGAATGGATTTAATGCTTTCATAGAATGGCCCCAGTAAAGGAAAAGTGAATAATTTGGTTCCCTTTCTTTGATTTCTGCAACAGGTATCGGTTGCCTCCGAAAGACTCGCGAGTTGATTTTAAGCTTTCCCGCAGCACGTACCAATCACGTATGTGTGGAATAGCCATCAAAACCAGTTAAACGGCCCGAGAAAAGGGAAAAATTGATTTCCCATATTCGACTTAGGCAACAGCTATCAGTTGCTTTTGTAATTGCTGTAAGTCAATTTTTCGTGTTTTTCGCAGGTGCGTAAATGGCACGTATGAGTCGGTAGTCATCGAAACTGGGCTACTCGTCACCGTATGAATAGACACAAAGTAAAATCATAGTTCTTTTTCAGTTATGCAGTAGGAGGCAGTTGCTACTGACAGAGTTGCCAGTCTAGTTTTTATTCACTTGTGACACTATTTTCTGTTTCTCACTGTCCACTGATCATCTTAGCATATTGAATGTATCAGTGTGCAGCATGGAAGCTGGCCTCAACTAGAAAAGCAAATCGAATCAAGGGGAGTGAACCCTGGGTAGGTGCTTGAAAACCACCACTACAAGGTCTTCTGCTACTCTGTTTTCTTAAATTTTCGCCCATTGTCGGCGAATTCTGGCATGTGTGGATGGTGCATGCATAGCACTTTGCCTAGGACTACATATCAGCCTTTAAAGAAGACATTAAATCCACTTGTTTGCCGTTTTTTTGTTCTCTGTTAAGATTGCGTTCATTTTAGGCGCCATTTTGGGCGCCATCTTGGAAATCCTGTGACGTCACCTTGTGGGAGGGGTTAGGGGGCTAGTATATATATAGGTTAATTTTTCAGGTCATATTCAAGTGCTTGTATAGTGCAGTGGGTCAGAGGGCTGCCCACTTGCATTTTTAGGTCCTGATGGTCAAATGTTCGATCCTCAGCCTTGCCATTTTATTTATTTTATTTTATTTTATTTTTTTTTTTTTTTTTTTTTTTTCATTTCTATTATTAGTTATTTAACATGTAGTTGTATTTTATTGCCCAATTTCTACATACTTCAAACATGAATAAGAGTTTCTGATGGGAAAATTTGGGTATCACGTTACATCTTTTACGTCTTTGCGTGCGCGCAAATGGCGCGTGTGGCTGTTTCGGCACGGCACGTAAAACTGCCAGTTACAAGCGGGTAGTTGTCAAAATGAATTCATGTTGTATGTTTTTAAAAGAAAAGGTCTGGGAAAAAGTCAGTTTTCTTTTTTCCTCAAAAGTTCATGCTACAGGGGCGGTTGCTTCCGAAGGCGTCTCAAGTTGACTTCAAGTTTTCCTGTAGCGGTTAATGGTGCTGTATGTGAGGGGTAAAAAGCGAAACCGATTCCTTATTTCTGTGGCACAAGTGAGAGAAAAGGAAAAGCCCGGTTCCATTTGTTTGACTTTTGCAACAAGTGTCGTCTGCTACAGAAAGTGTTCCGAGTCCTTTTTTTATGATTTCGCGCGGCGCTTAGTGGTGATGTACGTGCGAAAACACAAAATCAACTTATGACTTACACGGTCACCAGAATGGATTTAATGCTTTCATAGAATGGCCCCAGTAAAGGAAAAGTGAATAATTTGGTTCCCTTTCTTTGATTTCTGCAACAGGTATCGGTTGCCTCCGAAAGACTCGCGAGTTGATTTTAAGCTTTCCCGCAGCACGTACCAATCACGTATGTGTGGAATAGCGATCAAAACCAGTTAAACGGCCCGAGAAAAGGGAAAAATTGATTTGCCATAGTCGACTTAGGCAACAGCTATCAGTTGCTTTTGTAAGTGCTGTAAGTCAATTTTTCGTGTTTTTCGCAGGTGCGTAAATGACATGTATGAGTCGGTAGTCATCGAAACTGGGCTACTCGTCACCGTATGAATAGACACAAAGTAAAAACATAGTTCTTTTTTAGTTATGCAGTAGGAGGCAGTTGCTACTGACAGAGTTGCCAGTCTAGTTTTTATTCACTTGTGACACTATTTTCTGTTTCTCACTGTCCACTGATCATCTTAGCATATTGAATGTATCAGTGTGCAGCATGGAAGCTGGCCTCAACTAGAGAAGCAAATCGAATCAAGGGGAGTGAACCCTGGGTAGGTGCTTGAAAACCACCACTACAAGGTCTTCTGCTACTCTGTTTTCTTAAATTTTCGCCCATTGTCGGCGAATTCTGGCATGTGTGGATGGTGCATGCATAGCACTTTGCCTAGGACTACATATCAGCCTTTAAAGAAGACATTAAATCCACTTGTTTGCCGTTTTTTTGTTCTCTGTTATGATTGGGTTCATTTTAGGCGCCATTTTGGGCGCCATCTTGGAAATCCTGTGACGTCACCTTGTGGGAGGGGTTAGGGGGCTAGTATATATATAGGTTAATTTTTCAGGACATATTCAAGTGCTTGTATAGTGCAGTGGGTCAGAGGGCTGCCCACTTGCATTTTTAGGTCCTGATGGTCAAATGTTCGATCCTCAGCCTTGCCATTTTATTTTTTTTATTTTTTTTTTTTTTCATTTCTATTATTAGTTATTCTTACATGTAGTTGTATTTTATTGCCCAATTTCTACATACTTCAAACATGAATAAGAGTTTCTGATGGGAAAATTTGGGTATCACGTTACATCTTTTACGTCTTTGCGTGCGCGCAAATGGCGCGCGTGGCTGTTTCGGCACGGCACGTAAAACTGCCAGGTACAAGCGGGTAGTTGTCAAAATGAATTCATGTTGTATGTTTTTAAGAGAAAAGGTCTGGGAAAAAGTCAGTTTTCTTTTTCCTCAAAAGTTCATGCAACAGGAGCGGTTGCTTCCGAAGGCGTCTCAAGTCGACTTAAAGTTTTCCTGTAGCGGTTAATGGTGCTGTATGTGAGGGGTAAAAAGCGAAACCGATTCCTTATTTCTGTGGCACAAGTGAGAGAAAAGGAAAAGCCTGGTTCCATTTGTTTGACTTTTGCAACAAGTGTCGTCTGCTACAGAAAGTGTTCCGAGTCCTTTTTTTATGATTTCGCGATGCGCTTAGTGGTGATGTACGTGCGAAAACACAAAATCAACTTATGACTTACACGGTCACCAGAATGGATTTAATGCTTTCATAGAATGGCCCCAGTAAAGGAAAAGTGAATAATTTGGTTCCCTTTCTTTGATTTCTGCAACAGGTATCGGTTGCCTCCGAAAGACTCGCGAGTTGATTTTAAGCTTTCCCGCAGCACGTACCAATCACGTATGTGTGGAATAGCCATCGAAATCAGTTAAACGGCCCGAGAAAAGGGAAAAATTGATTTGCCATATTCGACTTAGGCAACAGCTATCAGTTGCTTTTGTAAGTGCTGTAAGTCAATTGTTCGTGTTTTTCGCAGGTGCGTAAATGGCACGTATGAGTCGGTAGTCATCAAAACTGGGCTACTCGTCACCGTATGAATAGACACAAAGTAAAAACATAGTTCTTTTTCAGTTATGCAGTAGGAGGCAGTTGCTACTGACAGAGTTGCCAGTCTAGTTTTTATTCACTTGTGACACTATTTTCTGTTTCTCACTGTCCACTGATCATCTTAGCATATTGAATGTATCAGTGTGCAGCATGGAAGCTGGCCTCAACTAGAAAAGCAAATCGAATCAAGGGGAGTGAACCCTGGGTAGGTGCTTGAAAACCACCACTACAAGGTCTTCTGCTACTCTGTTTTCTTAAATTTTCGCCCATTGTCGGCGAATTCTGGCATGTGTGGATGGTGCATGCATAGCACTTTGCCTAGGACTACATATCAGCCTTTAAAGAAGACATTAAATCCACTTGTTTGCCGTTTTTTTGTTCTCTGTTATGATTGGGTTCATTTTAGGCGCCATTTTGGGCGCCATCTTGGAAATCCTGTGACGTCACCTTGTGGGAGGGGTTAGGGGGCTAGTATATATATAGGTTAATTTTTCAGGTCATATTCAAGTGCTTGTATAGTGCAGTGGGTCAGAGGGCTGCCCACTTGCATTTTTAGGTCCTGATGGTCAAATGTTCGATCCTCAGCCTTGCCATTTTATTTTTTTTTTTTTTTTATTTTATTTTTTCATTTCTATTATTAGTTATTCTTACATGTAGTTGTATTTTATTGCCCAATTTCTACATACTTCAAACATGAATAAGAGTTTCTGATGGGAAAATTTGGGTATCACGTTACATCTTTTACGTCTTTGCGTGCGCGCAAATGGCGCGCGTGGCTGTTTCGGCACGGCACGTAAAACTGCCAGGTACAAGCGGGTAGTTGTCAAAATGAATTCATGTTGTATGTTTTTAAGAGAAAAGGTCTGGGAAAAAGTCAGTTTTCTTTTTCCTCAAAAGTTCATGCAACAGGAGCGGTTGCTTCCGAAGGCGTCTCAAGTCGACTTCAAGTTTTCCTGTAGCGGTTAATGGTGCTGTATGTGAGGGGTAAAAAGCGAAACCGATTCCTTATTTCTGTGGCACAAGTGAGAGAAAAGGAAAAGCCTGGTTCCATTTGTTTGACTTTTGCAACAAGTGTCGTCTGCTACAGAAAGTGTTCCGAGTCCTTTTTTTATGATTTCGCGCGGCGCTTAGTGGTGATGTACGTGCGAAAACACAAAATCAACTTATGACTTACATGGTCACCAGAATGGATTTAATGCTTTCATAGAATGGCCCCAGTAAAGGAAAAGTGAATAATTTGGTTCCCTTTCTTTGATTTCTGCAACAGGTATCGGTTGCCTCCGAAAGACTCGCGAGTTGATTTTAAGCTTTCCCGCAGCACGTACCAATCACGTATGTGTGGAATAGCCATCAAAACCAGTTAAACGGCCCGAGAAAAGGGAAAAATTGATTTGCCATATTCGACTTAGGCAACAGCTATCAGTTGCTTTTGTAAGTGCTGTAAGTCAATTTTTCGTGTTTTTCGCAGGTGCGTTAATGGCACGTATGAGTCGGTAGTCATCGAAACTGGGCTACTCGTCACCGTATGAATAGACACGAAGTAAAAACATAGTTCTTTTTGAGTTATGCAGTAGGAGGCAGATGCTACTGACAGAGTTGCCAGTCTAGTTTTTATTCACTTATGACACTATTTTCTGTTTCTCACTGTCCACTGATCATCTTAGCATATTGAATGTATCAGTGTGCAGCATGGAAGCTGGCCTCAACTAGAAAAGCAAATCGAATCAAGGGGAGTGAACCCTGGGTAGGTGCTAGAAAACCACCACTACAAGGTCTTCTGCTACTCTGTTTTCTTAAATGTTCGCCCATTGTCGGCGAATTCTGGCATGTGTGGATGGTGCATGCATAGCACTTTGCCTAGGACTACATATCAGCCTTTAAAGAAGACATTAAATCCACTTGTTTGCCGTTTTTTTGTTCTCTGTTATGATTGGGTTCATTTTAGGCGCCATTTTGGGCGCCATCTTGGAAATCCTGTGACGTCACCTTGTGGGAGGGGTTAGGGGGCTAGTATATATATAGGTTAATTTTTCAGGTCATATTCAAGTGCTTGTATAGTGAAGTGGGTCAGAGGGCTGCCCACTTGCATTTTTAGGTCCTGATGGTCAAATGTTCGATCCTCAGCCTTGCCATTTTATTTATTATTTTTTTTTTTTCTTTTTTTTTTTTTTTTTCATTTCTATTATTAGTTATTCTTACATGTAGTTGTATTTTATTGCCCAATTTCTACATACTTCAAACATGAATAAGAGTTTCTGATGGGAAAATTTGGGTATCATGTTACATCTTTTACGTCTTTGCGTGCGCGCAAATGGCGCGCGTGGCTGTTTCGGCACGGCACGTAAAACTGCCAGGTAGAAGTGGGTAGTTGTCAAAATGAATTCATGTTGTATGTTTTTAAGAGAAAAGGTCTGGGAAAAAGTCAGTTTTCTTTTTCCTCAAAAGTTCATGCAACAGGAGCGGTTGCTTCCGAAGGCGTCTCAAGTCGACTTCAAGTTTTCCTGTAGCGGTTAATGGTGCTGTATGTGAGGGGTAAAAAGCGAAACCGATTCCTTATTTCTGTGGCACAAGTGAGAGAAAAGGAAAAGCCTGGTTCCATTTGTTTGACTTTTGCAACAAGTGTCGTCTGCTACAGAAAGTGTTCCGAGTCCTTTTTTTATGATTTCGCGCGGCGCTTAGTGGTGATGTACGTGCGAAAACACAAAATCAACTTATGACTTACACGGTCACCAGAATGGATTTAATGCTTTCATAGAATGGCCCCAGTAAAGGAAAAGTGAATAATTTGGTTCCCTTTCTTTGATTTCTGCAACAGGTATCGGTTGCCTCCGAAAGACTCGCGAGTTGATTTTAAGCTTTCCCACAGCACGTACCAATCACGTATGTGTGGAATAGCCATCGAAACCAGTTAAACGGCCCGAGAAAAGGGAAAAATTGATTTGCCATATTCGACTTAGGCAACAGCTATCAGTTGCTTTTGTAAGTGCTGTAAGTCAATTTTTCGTGTTTTTCGCAGGTGCGTAAATGGCACGTATGAGTCGGTAGTCATCGAAACTGGGCTACTCGTCACCGTATGAATAGACACAAAGTAAAAACATAGTTCTTTTTGAGTTATGCAGTAGGAGGCAGTTGCTACTGACAGAGTTGCCTGTCTAGTTTTTATTCACTTGTGACACTATTTTCTGTTTCTCACTGTCCACTGATCATCTTAGCATATTGAATGTATCAGTGTGCAGCATGGAAGCTGGCCTCAACTAGAAAAGCAAATCGAATCAAGGGGAGTGAACCCTGGGTAGGTGCTAGAAAACCACCACTACAAGGTCTTCTGCTACTCTGTTTTCTTAAATGTTCGCCCATTGTCGGCGAATTCTGGCATGTGTGGATGGTGCATGCATAGCACTTTGCCTAGGACTACATATCAGCCTTTAAAGAAGACATTAAATCCACTTGTTTGCCGTTTTTTTGTTCTCTGTTATGATTGGGTTCATTTTAGGCGCCATTTTGGGCGCCATCTTGGAAATCCTGTGACGTCACCTTGTGGGAGGGGTTAGGGGGCTAGTATATATATAGGTTAATTTTTCAGGTCATATTCAAGTGCTTGTATAGTGCAGTGGGTCAGAGGGCTGCCCACTTGCATTTTTAGGTCCTGATGGTCAAATGTTCGATGCTCAGCCTTGCCATTTTATCTATTTATTTATTTATTTTTTTTTTTTTTTTTCATTTCTATTATTAGTTATTCTTACATGTAGTTGTATTTTATTGCCCAATTTCTACATACTTCAAACATGAATAAGAGTTTCTGATGGGAAAATTTGGGTATCACGTTACATCTTTTACGTCTTTGCGTGCGCGCAAATGGCGCGCGTGGCTGTTTCGGCACGGCACGTAAAACTGCCAGGTACAAGCGGGTAGTTGTCAAAATGAATTCATGTTGTATGTTTTTAAGAGAAAAGGTCTGGGAAAAAGTCAGTTTTCTTTTTCCTCAAAAGTTCATGCAACAGGAGCGGTTGCTTCCGAAGGCGTCTCAAGTCGACTTCTAGTTTTCCTGTAGCGGTTAATGGTGCTGTATGTGAGGGGTAAAAAGCGAAACCGATTCCTTATTTCTGTGGCACAAGTGAGAGAAAAGGAAAAGCCTGGTTCCATTTGTTTGACTTTTGCAACAAGTGTCGTCTGCTACAGAAAGTGTTCCGAGTCCTTTTTTTATGATTTCGCGTGGCGCTTAATGGTGATGTACGTGCGAAAACACAAAATCAACTTATGACTTGCACGGTCACCAGAATGGATTTAATGCTTTCATAGAATGGCCCCAGTAAAGGAAAAGTGAATAATTTGGTTCCCTTTCTTTGATTTCTGCAACAGGTATCGGTTGCCTCCGAAAGACTCGCGATTTTATTTTAAGCTTTCCCGCAGCACATACCAATCACGTATGTGTGGAATAGCCATCAAAACCAGTTAAACGGCCCGAGAAAAGAGAAAAATTGATTTGCCATATTCGACTTAGGCAACAGCTATCAGTTGCTTTTGTAAGTGCTGTAAGTCAATTTTTCGTGTTTTTCGCAGGTGCGTAAATGGCACGTATGAGTCGGTAGTCATCGAAACTGGGCTACTCGTCACCGTATGAATAGACACAAAGTAAAAACATAGTTCTTTTTGAGTTATGCAGTAGGAGGCAGTTGCTACTGACAGAGTTGCCAGTCTAGTTTTTATTCACTTGTGACACTATTTTCTGTTTCTCACTGTCCACTGATCATCTTAGCATATTGAATGTATCAGTGTGCAGCATGGAAGCTGGCCTCAACTAGAAAAGCAAATCGAATCAAGGGGAGTGAACCCTGGGTAGGTGCTTGAAAACCACCACTACAAGGTCTTCTGCTACTCTGTTTTCTTAAATTTTCGCCCATTGTCGGCGAATTCTGGCATGTGTGGATGGTGCATGCATAGCACTTTGCCTAGGACTACATATCAGCCTTTAAAGAAGACATTAAATCCACTTGTTTGCCGTTTTTTTGTTCTCTGTTATGATTGGGTTCATTTTAGGCGCCATTTTGGGCGCCATCTTGGAAATCCTTTGACGTCACCTTGTGGGAGGGGTTAGGGGGCTAGTATATATATAGGTTAATTTTTCAGGTCATATTCAAGTGCTTGTATAGTGCAGTGGGTCAGAGGGCTGCCCACTTGCATTTTTAGGTCCTGATGGTCAAATGTTCGATCCTCAGCCTTGCCATTTTATTTATTTATTTATTTTTTTTTTCATTTCTATTATTAGTTATTCTTACATGTAGTTGTATTTTATTGCCCAATTTCTACATACTTCAAACATGAATAAGAGTTTCTGATGGGAAAATTTGGGTATCACGTTACATCTTTTACGTCTTTGCGTGCGCGCAAATGGCGCGCGTGGCTGTTTCGGCACGGCACGTAAAACTGCCAGGTAGAAGTGGGTAGTTGTCAAAATGAATTCATGTTGTATGTTTTTAAGAGAAAAGGTCTGGGAAAAAGTCAGTTTTCTTTTTCCTCAAAAGTTCATGCAACAGGAGCGGTTGCTTCCGAAGGCGTCTCAAGTCGACTTCAAGTTTTCCTGTAGCGGTTAATGGTGCTGTATGTGAGGCGTAAAAAGCGAAACCGATTCCTTATTTCTGTGGCACAAGTGAGAGAAAAGGAAAAGCCTGGTTCCATTTGTTTGACTTTTGCAACAAGTGTCGTCTGCTACAGAAAGTGTTCCGAGTCGTTTTTTTATGATTTCGCGCGGCGCTTAGTGGTGATGTACGTGCGAAAACACAAAATCAACTTATGACTTACACGGTCACCAGAATGGATTTAATGCTTTCATAGAATGGCCCCAGTAAAGGAAAAGTGAATAATTTGGTTCCCTTTCTTTGATTTCTGCAACAGGTATCGGTTGCCTCCGAAAGACTCGCGAGTTGATTTTAAGCTTTCCCGCAGCACGTACCAATCACGTATGTGTGGAATAGCCATCGAAACCAGTTAAACGGCCCGAGAAAAGGGAAAAATTGATTTGCCATATTCGACTTAGGCAACAGCTATCAGTTGCTTTTGTAAGTGCTGTAAGTCAATTTTTCGTGTTTTTCGCAGGTGCGTAAATGGCACGTATGAGTCGGTAGTCATCGAAACTGGGCTACTCGTCACCATATGAATAGACACAAAGTAAAAACATAGTTCTTTTTGAGTTATGCAGTAGGAGGCAGTTGCTACTGACAGAGTTGCCAGTCTAGTTTTTATTCACTTGTGACACTATTTTCTGTTTCTCACTGTCCACTGATCATCTTAGCATATTGAATGTATCAGTGTGCAGCATGGAAGCTGGCCTCAACTAGAAAAGCAAATCGAATCAAGGGGAGTGAACCCTGGGTAGGTGCTTGAAAACCACCACTACAAGGTCTTCTGCTACTCTGTTTTCTTAAATTTTCGCCCATTGTCGGCGAATTCTGGCATGTGTGGATGGTGCATGCATAGCACTTTGCCTAGGACTACATATCAGCCTTTAAAGAAGACATTAAATCCACTTGTTTGCCGTTTTTTTGTTCTCTGTTATGATTGGGTTCATTTTAGGCGCCATTTTGGGCGCCATCTTGGAAATCCTGTGACGTCACCTTGTGGGAGGGGTTAGGGGGCTAGTATATATATAGGTTAATTTTTCAGGTCATATTCAAGTGCTTGTATAGTGCAGTGGGTCAGAGGGCTGCCCACTTGCATTTTTAGGTCCTGATGGTCAAATGTTCGATCCTCAGCCTTGCCATTTTATTTATTTATTTTTTTTTTTTTTTTTTTTTTTTTTTCATTTCTATTATTAGTTATTCTTACATGTAGTTGTATTTTATTGCCCAATTTCTACATACTTCAAACATGAATAAGAGTTTCTGATGGGAAAATTTGGGTATCACGTTACATCTTTTACGTCTTTGCGTGCGCGCAAATGGCGCGCGTGGCTGTTTCGGCACGGCACGTAAAACTGCCAGGTACAAGCGGGTAGTTGTCAAAATGAATTCATGTTGTATGTTTTTAAGAGAAAAGGTCTGGGAAAAAGTCAGTTTTCTTTTTCCTCAAAAGTTCATGCAACAGGAGCGGTTGCTTCCGAAGGCGTCTCAAGTCGACTTCAAGTTTTCCTGTAGCGGTTAATGGTGCTGTATGTGAGGGGTAAAAAGCGAAACCGATTCCTTATTTCTGTGGCACAAGTGAGAGAAAAGGAAAAGCCTGGTTCCATTTGTTTGACTTTTGCAACAAGTGTCGTCTGCTACAGAAAGTGTTCCGAGTCCTTTTTTTTATGATTTCGCGATGCGCTTAGTGGTGATGTACGTGCGAAAACACAAAATCAACTTATGACTTACACGGTCACCAGAATGGATTTAATGCTTTCATAGAATGGCCCCAGTAAAGGAAAAGTGAATAATTAGGTTCCCTTTCTTTGATTTCTGCAACAGGTATCGGTTGCCTCCGAAAGACTCGCGAGTTGATTTTAAGCTTTCCCGCAGCACGTACCAATCACGTATGTGTGGAATAGCCATCGAAATCAGTTAAACGGCCCGAGAAAAGGGAAAAATTGATTTGCCATATTCGACTTAGGCAACAGCTATCAGTTGCTTTTGTAAGTGCTGTAAGTCAATTGTTCGTGTTTTTCGCAGGTGCGTAAATGGCACATATGAGTCGGTAGTCATCGAAACTGGGCTACTCGTCACCGTATGAATAGACACAAAGTAAAAACATAGTTCTTTTTCAGTTATGCAGTAGGAGGCAGTTGCTACTGACAGAGTTGCCAGTCTAGTTTTTATTCACTTGTGACACTATTTTCTGTTTCTCACTGTCCACTGATCATCCTAGCATATTGAATGTATCAGTGTGCAGCATGGAAGCTGGCCTCAACTAGAAAAGCAAATCGAATCAAGGGGAGTGAACCCTGGGTAGGTGCTTGAAAACCACCACTACAAGGTCTTCTGCTACTCTGTTTTCTTAAATGTTCGCCCATTGTCGGCGAATTCTGGCATGTGTGGATGGTGCATGCATAGCACTTTGCCTAGGACTACATATCAGCCTTTAAAGAAGACATTAAATCCACTTGTTTGCCGTTTTTTTGTTCTCTGTTATGATTGGGTTCATTTTAGGCGCCATTTTGGGCGCCATCTTGGAAATCCTGTGACGTCACCTTGTGGGAGGGGTTAGGGGGCTAGTATATATATAGGTTAATTTTTCAGGTCATATTCAAGTGCTTGTATAGTGCAGTGGGTCAGAGGGCTGCCCACTTGCATTTTTAGGTCCTGATGGTCAAATGTTCGATCCTCAGCCTTGCCATTTTTTTTTTTTTTTTTTTTTTTTTTCATTTCTATTATTAGTTATTCTTACATGTAGTTGTATTTTATTGCCCAATTTCTACATACTTCAAACATGAATAAGAGTTTCTGATGGGAAAATTTGGGTATCACGTTACATCTTTTACGTCTTTGCGTGCGCGCAAATGGCGCGCGTGGCTGTTTCGGCACGGCACGTAAAACTGCCAGGTACAAGCGGGTAGTTGTCAAAATGAATTCATGTTGTATGTTTTTAAGAGAAAAGGTCTGGGAAAAAGTCAGTTTTCTTTTTCCTCAAAAGTTCATGCAACAGGAGCGGTTGCTTCCGAAGGCGTCTCAAGTCGACTTCAAGTTTTCCTGTAGCGGTTAATGGTGCTGTATGTGAGGGGTAAAAAGCGAAACCGATTCCTTATTTCTGTGGCACAAGTGAGAGAAAAGGAAAAGCCTGGTTCCATTTGTTTGACTTTTGCAACAAGTGTCGTCTGCTACAGAAAGTGTTCCGAGTCCTTTTTTTATGATTTCGCGCGGCGCTTAGTGGTGATGTACGTGCGAAAACACAAAATCAACTTATGACTTACATGGTCACCAGAATGGATTTAATGCTTTCATAGAATGGCCCCAGTAAAGGAAAAGTGAATAATTTGGTTCCCTTTCTTTGATTTCTGCAACAGGTATCGGTTGCCTCCGAAAGACTCGCGAGTTGATTTTAAGCTTTCCCGCAGCACGTACCAATCACGTATGTGTGGAATAGCCATCAAAACCAGTTAAACGGCCCGAGAAAAGGGAAAAATTGATTTGCCATATTCGACTTAGGCAACAGCTATCAGTTGCTTTTGTAAGTGCTGTAAGTCAATTTTTCGTGTTTTTCGCAGGTGCGTTAATGGCACGTATGAGTCGGTAGTCATCGAAACTGGGCTACTCGTCACCGTATGAATAGACACGAAGTAAAAACATAGTTCTTTTTGAGTTATGCAGTAGGAGGCAGATGCTACTGACAGAGTTGCCAGTCTAGTTTTTATTCACTTATGACACTATTTTCTGTTTCTCACTGTCCACTGATCATCTTAGCATATTGAATGTATCAGTGTGCAGCATGGAAGCTGGCCTCAACTAGAAAAGCAAATCGAATCAAGGGGAGTGAACCCTGGGTAGGTGCTAGAAAACCACCACTACAAGGTCTTCTGCTACTCTGTTTTCTTAAATGTTCGCCCATTGTCGGCGAATTCTGGCATGTGTGGATGGTGCATGCATAGCACTTTGCCTAGGACTACATATCAGCCTTTAAAGAAGACATTAAATCCACTTGTTTGCCGTTTTTTTGTTCTCTGTTATGATTGGGTTCATTTTAGGCGCCATTTTGGGCGCCATCTTGGAAATCCTGTGACGTCACCTTGTGGGAGGGGTTAGGGGGCTAGTATATATATAGGTTAATTTTTCAGGTCATATTCAAGTGCTTGTATAGTGAAGTGGGTCAGAGGGCTGCCCACTTGCATTTTTAGGTCCTGATGGTCAAATGTTCGATCCTCAGCCTTGCCATTTTATTTATTATTTTTTTTTTTTCTTTTTTTTTTTTTTTTTCATTTCTATTATTAGTTATTCTTACATGTAGTTGTATTTTATTGCCCAATTTCTACATACTTCAAACATGAATAAGAGTTTCTGATGGGAAAATTTGGGTATCATGTTACATCTTTTACGTCTTTGCGTGCGCGCAAATGGCGCGCGTGGCTGTTTCGGCACGGCACGTAAAACTGCCAGGTAGAAGTGGGTAGTTGTCAAAATGAATTCATGTTGTATGTTTTTAAGAGAAAAGGTCTGGGAAAAAGTCAGTTTTCTTTTTCCTCAAAAGTTCATGCAACAGGAGCGGTTGCTTCCGAAGGCGTCTCAAGTCGACTTCAAGTTTTCCTGTAGCGGTTAATGGTGCTGTATGTGAGGGGTAAAAAGCGAAACCGATTCCTTATTTCTGTGGCACAAGTGAGAGAAAAGGAAAAGCCTGGTTCCATTTGTTTGACTTTTGCAACAAGTGTCGTCTGCTACAGAAAGTGTTCCGAGTCCTTTTTTTATGATTTCGCGCGGCGCTTAGTGGTGATGTACGTGCGAAAACACAAAATCAACTTATGACTTACACGGTCACCAGAATGGATTTAATGCTTTCATAGAATGGCCCCAGTAAAGGAAAAGTGAATAATTTGGTTCCCTTTCTTTGATTTCTGCAACAGGTATCGGTTGCCTCCGAAAGACTCGCGAGTTGATTTTAAGCTTTCCCACAGCACGTACCAATCACGTATGTGTGGAATAGCCATCGAAACCAGTTAAACGGCCCGAGAAAAGGGAAAAATTGATTTGCCATATTCGACTTAGGCAACAGCTATCAGTTGCTTTTGTAAGTGCTGTAAGTCAATTTTTCGTGTTTTTCGCAGGTGCGTAAATGGCACGTATGAGTCGGTAGTCATCGAAACTGGGCTACTCGTCACCGTATGAATAGACACAAAGTAAAAACATAGTTCTTTTTGAGTTATGCAGTAGGAGGCAGTTGCTACTGACAGAGTTGCCTGTCTAGTTTTTATTCACTTGTGACACTATTTTCTGTTTCTCACTGTCCACTGATCATCTTAGCATATTGAATGTATCAGTGTGCAGCATGGAAGCTGGCCTCAACTAGAAAAGCAAATCGAATCAAGGGGAGTGAACCCTGGGTAGGTGCTAGAAAACCACCACTACAAGGTCTTCTGCTACTCTGTTTTCTTAAATGTTCGCCCATTGTCGGCGAATTCTGGCATGTGTGGATGGTGCATGCATAGCACTTTGCCTAGGACTACATATCAGCCTTTAAAGAAGACATTAAATCCACTTGTTTGCCGTTTTTTTGTTCTCTGTTATGATTGGGTTCATTTTAGGCGCCATTTTGGGCGCCATCTTGGAAATCCTGTGACGTCACCTTGTGGGAGGGGTTAGGGGGCTAGTATATATATAGGTTAATTTTTCAGGTCATATTCAAGTGCTTGTATAGTGCAGTGGGTCAGAGGGCTGCCCACTTGCATTTTTAGGTCCTGATGGTCAAATGTTCGATGCTCAGCCTTGCCATTTTATCTATTTATTTATTTATTTTTTTTTTTTTTTTCATTTCTATTATTAGTTATTCTTACATGTAGTTGTATTTTATTGCCCAATTTCTACATACTTCAAACATGAATAAGAGTTTCTGATGGGAAAATTTGGGTATCACGTTACATCTTTTACGTCTTTGCGTGCGCGCAAATGGCGCGCGTGGCTGTTTCGGCACGGCACGTAAAACTGCCAGGTACAAGCGGGTAGTTGTCAAAATGAATTCATGTTGTATGTTTTTAAGAGAAAAGGTCTGGGAAAAAGTCAGTTTTCTTTTTCCTCAAAAGTTCATGCAACAGGAGCGGTTGCTTCCGAAGGCGTCTCAAGTCGACTTCTAGTTTTCCTGTAGCGGTTAATGGTGCTGTATGTGAGGGGTAAAAAGCGAAACCGATTCCTTATTTCTGTGGCACAAGTGAGAGAAAAGGAAAAGCCTGGTTCCATTTGTTTGACTTTTGCAACAAGTGTCGTCTGCTACAGAAAGTGTTCCGAGTCCTTTTTTTATGATTTCGCGTGGCGCTTAATGGTGATGTACGTGCGAAAACACAAAATCAACTTATGACTTACACGGTCACCAGAATGGATTTAATGCTTTCATAGAATGGCCCCAGTAAAGGAAAATGAATAATTTGGTTCCCTTTCTTTGATTTCTGCAACAGGTATCGGTTGCCTCCGAAAGACTCGCGAGTTGAATTTTAAGCTTTCCCGCAGCACGTACCAATCACGTATGTGTGGAATAGCCATCGAAACCAGTTAAACGGCCCGAGAAAAGGGAAAAATTGATTTGCCATATTCGACTTAGGCAACAGCTATCAGTTGCTTTTGTAAGTGCTGTAAGTCAATTGTTCGTGTTTTTCGCAGGTGCGTAAATGGCACGTATGAATCGGTAGTCATCGAAACTGGGCTACTCGTCACCGTATGAATAGACACAAAGTAAAAACATAGTTCTTTTTCAGTTATGCAGTAGGAGGCAGTTGCTACTGACAGAGTTGCCAGTCTAGTTTTTATTCACTTGTGACACTATTTTCTGTTTCTCACTGTCCACTGATCATCTTAGCATATTGAATGTATCAGTGTGCAGCATGGAAGCTGGCCTCAACTAGAAAAGCAAATCGAATCAAGGGGAGTGAACCCTGGGTAGGTGCTTGAAAACCACCACTACAAGGTCTTCTGCTACTCTGTTTTCTTAAATTTTCGCCCATTGTCGGCGAATTCTGGCATGTGTGGATGGTGCATGCATAGCACTTTGCCTAGGACTACATATCAGCCTTTAAAGAAGACATTAAATCCACTTGTTTGCCGTTTTTTTGTTCTCTGTTATGATTGGGTTCATTTTAGGCGCCATTTTGGGCGCCATCTTGGAAATCCTGTGACGTCACCTTGTGGGAGGGGTTAGGGGGCTAGTATATATATAGGTTAATTTTTCAGGTCATATTCAAGTGCTTGTATAGTGCAGTAGGTCAGAGGGCTGCCCACTTGCATTTTTAGGTCCTGATGGTCAAATGTTCGATCCTCAGCCTTGCCATTTTATTTATTTATTTTTTTTTTTTTTTTTTTTTTTTTTATTTTTTTCATTTCTATTATTAGTTATTCTTACATGTAGTTGTATTTAATTGCCCAATTTCTACATACTTCAAACATGAATAAGAGTTTCTGATGGGAAAATTTGGGTATCACGTAACATCTTTTACGTCTTTGCGTGCGCGCAAATGGCGCGCGTGGCTGTTTCGGCACGGCACGTAAAACTGCCAGGTACAAGCGGGTAGTTGTCAAAATGAATTCATGTTGTATGTTTTTAAGAGAAAAGGTCTGGGAAAAAGTCAGTTTTCTTTTTCCTCAAAAGTTCATGCAACAGGAGCGGTTGCTTCCGAAGGCGTCTCAAGTCGACTTCAAGTTTTCCTGTAGCGGTTAATGGTGCTGTATGTGAGGGGTAAAAAGCGAAACCGATTCCTTATTTCTGTGGCACAAGTGAGAGAAAAGGAAAAGCCTGGTTCCATTTGTTTGACTTTTGCAACAAGTGTCGTCTGCTACAGAAAGTGTTCCGAGTCCTTTTTTTATGATTTCGCGATGCGCTTAGTGGTGATGTACGTGCGAAAACACAAAATCAACTTATGACTTACACGGTCACCAGAATGGATTTAATGCTTTCATAGAATGGCCCCAGTAAAGGAAAAGTGAATAATTAGGTTCCCTTTCTTTGATTTCTGCAACAGGTATCGGTTGCCTCCGAAAGACTCGCGAGTTGATTTTAAGCTTTCCCGCAGCACGTACCAATCACGTATGTGTGGAATAGCCATCGAAATCAGTTAAACGGCCCGAAAAAAGGGAAATATTGATTTGCCATATTCGACTTAGGCAACAGCTATCAGTTGCTTTTGTAAGTGCTGTAAGTCAATTGTTCGTGTTTTTCGCAGGTGCGTAAATGGCACATATGAGTCGGTAGTCATCGAAACTGGGCTACTCGTCACCGTATGAATAGACACAAAGTAAAAACATAGTTCTTTTTGAGTTATGCAGTAGGAGGCAGTTGCTACTGACAGAGTTGCCAGTCTAGTTTTTATTCACTTGTGACACTATTTTCTGTTTCTCACTGTCCACTGATCATCTTAGCATATTGAATGTATCAGTGTGCAGCATGGAAGCTGGCCTCAACTAAAAAAGCAAATCGAATCAAGGGGAGTGAACCCTGGGTAGGTGCTTGAAAACCACCACTACAAGGTCTTCTGCTACTCTGTTTTCTTAAATGTTCGCCCATTGTCGGCGAATTCTGGCATGTGTGGATGGTGCATGCATAGCACTTTGCCTAGGACTACATATCAGCCTTTAAAGAAGACATTAAATCCACTTGTTTGCCGTTTTTTTGTTCTCTGTTATGATTGGGTTCATTTTAGGCGCCATTTTGGGCGCCATCTTGGAAATCCTGTGACGTCACCTTGTGGGAGGGGTTAGGGGGCTAGTATATATATAGGTTAATTTTTCAGGTCATATTCAAGTGCTTGTATAGTGCAGTGGGTCAGAGGGCTGCCCACTTGCATTTTTAGGTCCTGATGGTCAAATGTTCGATCCTCAGCCTTGCCATTTTATTTTTTTTTTTTTTTTATTTTATTTTTTTTTTTTTTTCATTTCTATTATTAGTTATTCTTACATGTAGTTGTATTTTATTGCCCAATTTCTACATACTTCAAACATGAATAAGAGTTTCTGATTGGAAAATTTGGGTATCACGTTACATCTTTTACGTCTTTGCGTGCGCGCAAATGGCGCGCGTGGCTGTTTCGGCACGGCACGTAAAACTGCCAGGTACAAGCGGGTAGTTGTCAAAATGAATTCATGTTGTATGTTTTTAAGAGAAAAGGTCTGGGAAAAAGTCAGTTTTCTTTTTCCTCAAAAGTTCATGCAACAGGAGCGGTTGCTTCCGAAGGCGTCTCAAGTCGACTTCTAGTTTTCCTGTAGCGGTTAATGGTGCTGTATGTGAGGGGTAAAAAGCGAAACCAATTCCTTATTTCTGTGGCACAAGTGAGAGAAAAGGAAAAGCCTGGTTCCATTTGTTTGACTTTTGCAACAAGTGTCGTTTGCTACAGAAAGTGTTCCGAGTCCTTTTTTTATGATTTCGCGCGGCGCTTAGTGGTGATGTACATGCGAAAACACAAAATCAACTTATGACTTACACGGTCACCAGAATGGATTTAATGCTTTCATAGAATGGCCCCAGTAAAGGAAAAGTGAATAATTTGGTTCCCTTTCTTTGATTTCTGCAACAGGTATTGGTTGCCTCCGAAAGACTCGCGAGTTGATTTTAAGCTTTCCCGCAGCACGTACCAATCACGTATGTGTGGAATAGCCATCGAAACCAGTTAAACGGCCCGAGAAAAGGGAAAAATTGATTTGCCATATTCGACTTAGGCAACAGCTATAAGTTGCTTTTGTAAGTGCTGTAAGTCAATTGTTCGTGTTTTTCGCAGGTGCGTAAATGGCACGTATGAGTCGGTAGTCATCGAAACTGGGCTACTCGTCACCGTATGAATAGACACAAAGTAAAAACATAGTTCTTTTTGAGTTATGCAGTAGGAGGCAGTTGCTACTGACAGAGTTGCCAGTCTAGTTTTTATTCACTTGTGACACTATTTTCTGTTTCTCACTGTCCACTGATCATCTTAGCATATTGAATGTATCAGTGTGCAGCATGGAAGCTGGCCTCAACTAGAAAAGCAAATCGAATCAAGGGGAGTGAACCCTGGGTAGGTGCTTGAAAACCACCACTACAAGGTCTTCTGCTACTCTGTTTTCTTAAATTTTCGCCCATTGTCGGCGAATTCTGGCATGTGTGGATGGTGCATGCATAGCACTTTGCCTAGGACTACATATCAGCCTTTAAAGAAGACATTAAATCCACTTGTTTGCCGTTTTTTTGTTCTCTGTTATGATTGGGTTCATTTTAGGCGCCATTTTGGGCGCCATCTTGGAAATCCTGTGACGTCACCTTGTGGGAGGGGTTAGGGGGCTAGTATATATATATAGGTTAATTTTTCAGGTCATATTCAAGTGCTTGTATAGTGCAGTGGGTCAGAGGGCTGCCCACTTGCATTTTTAGGTCCTGATGGTCAAATGTTCGATCCTCAGCCTTGCCATTTTATTTATTTTTTTTTATTTTTTTTTATTTTTTTTTTTTTTTTCATTTCTAGTATTAGTTATTGTTACATGTAGTTGTATTTTATTGCCCAATTTCTACATACTTCAAACATGAATAAGAGTTTCTGATGGGAAAATTTGGGTATCACGTTACATCTTTTACGTCTTTGCGTGCGCGCAAATGGCGCACGTGGCTGTTTCGGCACGGCACGTAAAACTGCCAGGTACAAGCGGGTAGTTGTCAAAATGAATTCATGTTGTATGTTTTTAAGAGAAAAGGTCTGGGAAAAAGTCAGTTTTCTTTTTCCTCAAAAGTTCATGCAACAGGAGCGGTTGCTTCCGAAGGCGTCTCAAGTTGACTTCAAGTTTTCCTGTAGCGGTTAATGGTGCTGTATGTGAGGGGTAAAAAGCGAAACCGATTCCTTATTTCTGTGGCACAAGTGAGAGAAAAGGAAAAGCCTGGTTCCATTTGTTTGACTTTTGCAACAAGTGTCGTCTGCTACAGAAAGTGTTCCGAGTCCTTTTTTTATGATTTCGCGCGGCGCTTAGTGGTGATGTACGTGCGAAAACACAAAATCAACTTATGACTTACACGGTCACCAGAATGGATTTAATGCTTTCATAGAATGGCCCCAGTAAAGGAAAAGTGAATAATTTGGTTCCCTTTCTTTGATTTCTGCAACAGGTATCGGTTGCCTCCGAAAGACTCGCGAGTTGATTTTAAGCTTTCCCGCAGCACGTACCAATCACGTATGTGTGGAATAGCCATCGAAACCAGTTAAACGGCCCGAGAAAAGGGAAAAATCGATTTGCCATATTCGACTTAGGGAACAGCTCTCAGTTGCTTTTGTAAGTGCTGTAAGTCAATTTTTCGTGTTTTTTGCAGGTGCGTAAATGGCACGTATGAGTCGGTAGTCATCGAAACTGGGCTACTCGTCACCGTATGAACAGACACAAAGTAAAAACATAGTTCTTTTTGAGTTATGCAGTAGGAGGCAGTTGCTACTGACAGAGTTGCCAGTCTAGTTTTTATTCACTTGTGACACTATTTTCTGTTTCTCACTGTCCACTGATCATCTTAGCATATTGAATGTATCAGTGTGCAGCATGGAAGCTGGCCTCAACTAGAAAAGCAAATCGAATCAAGGGGAGTGAACCCTGGGTAGGTGCTTGAAAACCACCACTACAAGGTCTTCTGCTACTCTGTTTTCTTAAATTTTCGCCCATTGTCGGCGAATTCTGGCATGTGTGGATGGTGCATGCATAGCACTTTGCCTAGGACTACATATCAGCCTTTAAAGAAGACATTAAATCCACTTGTTTGCCGTTTTTTTGTTCTCTGTTATGATTGGGTTCATTTTAGGCGCCATTTTGGGCGCCATCTTGGAAATCCTGTGACGTCACCTTGTGGGAGGGGTTAGGGGGCTAGTATATATATAGGTTAATTTTTCAGGTCATATTCAAGTGCTTGTATAGTGCAGTGGGTCAGAGGGCTGCCCACTTGCATTTTTAGGTCCTGATGGTCAAATGTTCGATCCTCAGCCTTGCCATTTTATTTATTTATTTATTTATTTATTTATTTTTTTTTTTTCATTTCTATTATTAGTTATTGTTACATGTAGTTGTATTTTATTGCCCAATTTCTACATACTTCAAACATGAATAAGAGTTTCTGATGGGAAAATTTGGGTATCACGTTACATCTTTTATGTCTTTGCGTGCGCGCAAATGGCACGCGTGGCTGTTTCGGCACGGCATGTAAAACTGCCAGGTACAAGCGGGTAGTTGTCAAAAGGAATTCATGTTGTATGTTTTTAAGAGAAAAGGTCTGGGAAAAAGTCAGTTTTCTTTTTCCTCAAAAGTTCATGCAACAGGAGCGGTTGCTTCCGAAGGCGTCTCAAGTCGACTTCAAGTTTTCCTGTAGCGGTTAATGGTGCTGTATGTGAGGGGTAAAAAGCGAAACCGATTCCTTATTTCTGTGGCACAAGTGAGAGAAAAGGAAAAGCCTGGTTCCATTTGTTTGACTTTTGCAACAAGTGTCGTCTGCTACAGAAAGTGTTCCGAGTCCTTTTTTTATGATTTCGCGCGGCGCTTAGTGGTGATGTACGTGCGAAAACACAAAATCAACTCATGACTTACACGGTCACCAGAATGGATTTAATGCTTTCATAGAATGGCCCCAGTAAAGGAAAAGTGAATAATTTGGTTCCCTTTCTTTGATTTCTGCAACAGGTATCGGTTGCCTCCGAAAGACTCGCGAGTTGATTTTAAGCTTTCCCGCAGCACGTACCAATCACGTATGTGTGGAATAGCCATCGAAACCAGTTAAACGGCCCGAGAAAAGGGAAAAATTGATTTGCCATATTCGACTTAGGCAACAGCTATCAGTTGCTTTTGTAAGAGCTGTAAGTCAATTTTTCGTGTTTTTCGCAGGTGCGTAAATGGCACGTATGAGTCGGTAGTCATCGAAACTGGGCTACTCGTCACCGTATGAATAGACACAAAGTAAAAACATAGTTCTTTTTGAGTTATGCAGTAGGAGGCAGTTGCTACTGACAGAGTTGCCAGTCTAGTTTTTATTCACTTGTGACACTATTTTCTGTTTCTCACTGTCCACTGATCATCTTAGCATATTGAATGTATCAGTGTGCAGCATGGAAGCTGGCCTCAACTAGAAAAGCAAATCGAATCAAGGGGAGTGAACCCTGGGTAGGTGCTTGAAAACCACCACTACAAGGTCTTCTGCTACTCTGTTTTCTTAAATTTTCGCCCATTGTCGGCGAATTCTGGCATGTGTGGATGGTGCATGCATAGCACTTTGCCTAGGACTACATATCAGCCTTTAAAGAAGACATTAAATCCACTTGTTTGCCGTTTTTTTGTTCTCTGTTATGATTGGGTTCATTTTAGGCGCCATTTTGGGCGCCATCTTGGAAATCCTGTGACGTCACCTTGTGGGAGGGGTTAGGGGGCTAGTATATATATAGGTTAATTTTTCAGGTCATATTCAAGTGCTTGTATAGTGCAGTGGGTCAGAGGGCTGCCCACTTGCATTTTTAGGTCCTGATGGTCAAATGTTCGATCCTCAGCCTTGCCATTTTATTTATTTATTTATTTTTTTTTTATTTATTTATTTTTTTCATTTCTATTATTAGTTATTCTTACATGTAGTTGTATTTTATTGCCCAATTTCTACATACTTCAAACATGAATAAGAGTTTCTGATGGGAAAATTTGGGTATCATGTTACATCTTTTACGTCTTTGCGTGCGCGCAAATGGCGCGCGTGGCTGTTTCGGCACGGCACGTAAAACTGCCAGGTACAAGCGGGTAGTTGTCAAAATGAATTCATGTTGTATGTTTTTAAGAGAAAAGGTCTGGGAAAAAGTCAGTTTTCTTTTTCCTCAAAAGTTCATGCAACAGGAGCGGTTGCTTCCGAAGGCGTCTCAAGTCGACTTCGAGTTTTCCTGTAGCGGTTAATGGTGCTGTATGTGAGGGGTAAAAAGCGAAACCGATTCCTTATTTCTGTGGCACAAGTGAGAGAAAAGGAAAAGCCTGGTTCCATTTGTTTGACTTTTGCAACAAGTGTCGTCTGCTACAGAAAGTGTTCCGAGTCCTTTTTTTATGATTTCGCGCGGCGCTTAGTGGTGATGTACGTGCGAAAACACAAAATCAACTTATGACTTACACGGTCACCAGAATGGATTTAATGCTTTCATAGAATGGCCCCAGTAAAGGAAAAGTGAATAATTTGGTTCCCTTTCTTTGATTTCTGCAACAGGTATCGGTTGCCTCCGAAAGACTCGCGAGTTGATTTTAAGCTTTCCCGCAGCACGTACCAATCACGTATGTGTGGAATAGCCATCGAAACCAGTTAAACGGAATGAGAAAAGGGAAAAATTGATTTGCCATATTCGACTTAGGCAACAGCTATCAGTTGCTTTTGTAAGTGCTGTAAGTCAATTTTTCGTGTTTTTCGCAGGTGCGTAAATGGCACGTATGAGTCGGTAGTCATCGAAACTGGGCTACTCGTCACCGTATGAATAGACACAAAGTAAAAACATAGTTCTTTTTGAGTTATGCAGTAGGAGGCAGTTGCTACTGACAGAGTTGCCAGTCTAGTTTTTATTCACTTGTGACACTATTTTCTGTTTCTCACTGTCCACTGATCATCTTAGCATATTGAATGTATCAGTGTGCAGCATGGAAGCTGGCCTCAACTAGAAAAGCAAATCGAATCAAGGGGAGTGAACCCTGGGTAGGTGCTTGAAAACCACCACTACAAGGTCTTCTGCTACTCTGTTTTCTTAAATTTTCGCCCATTGTCGGCGAATTCTGGCATGTGTGGATGGTGCATGCATAGCACTTTGCCTAGGACTACATATCAGCCTTTAAAGAAGACATTAAATCCACTTGTTTGCCGTTTTTTTGTTCTCTGTTATGATTGGGTTCATTTTAGGCGCCATTTTGGGCGCCATCTTGGAAATCCTGTGACGTCACCTTGTGGGAGGGGTTAGGGGGCTAGTATATATATAGGTTAATTTTTCAGGTCATATTCAAGTGCTTGTATAGTGCAGTGGGTCAGAGGGCAGCCCACTTGCATTTTTAGGTCCTGATGGTCAAATGTTCGATCCTCAGCCTTGCCATTTAATTTTATTTATTTTTGTTTTTTTTTATTTTTTTTTTTTTTTTATTTCTATTATTAGTTATTCTTACATGTAGTTGTATTTTATTGCCCAATTTCTACATACTTCAAACATGAATAAGAGTTTCTGATGGGAAAATTTGGGTATCACGTTACATCTTTTACGTCTTTGCGTGCGCGCAAATGGCGCGCGTGGCTGTTTTGGCACGGCACGTAAAACTGCCAGGTACAAGCGGGTAGTTGTCAAAATGAATTCATGTTGTATGTTTTTAAGAGAAAAGGTCTAGGAAAAAGTTAGTTTTCTTTTTCCTCAAAAGTTCATGCAACAGGAGCGGTTGCTTCCGAAGGCGTCTCAAGTCGACTTCAAGTTTTCCTGTAGCGGTTAATGGTGCTGTATGTGAGGGGTAAAAAGCGAAACCGATTCCTTATTTCTGTGGCACAAGTGAGAGAAAAGGAAAAGCCTGGTTCCATTTGTTTGACTTTTGCAACAAGTGTCGTCTGCTACAGAAAGTGTTCCGAGTCCTTTTTTTTATGATTTCGCGCGGCGCTTAGTGGTGATGTACGTGCGAAAACACAAAATCAACTTATGACTTACACGGTCACCAGAATGGATTTAATGCTTTCATAGAATGGCCCCAGTAAAGGAAAAGTGAATAATTTGGTTCCCTTTCTTTGATTTCTGCAACAGGTATCGGTTGCCTCCGAAAGACTCGCGAGTTGATTTTAAGCTTTCCCGCAGCACGTACCAATCACGTATGTGTGGAATAGCCATCGAAACCAGTTAAACGGCCCGAGAAAAGGGAAAAATTGATTTGCCATATTCGACTTAGGCAACAGCTATCAGTTGCTTTTGTAAGTGCTGTAAGTCAATTTTTCGTGTTTTTCGCAGGTGCGTAAATGGCACGTATGAGTCGGTAGTCATCGAAACTGGGCTACTCGTCACCGTATGAATAGACACAAAGTAAAAACATAGTTATTTTTCAGTTATGCAGTAGGAGGCAGTTGCTACTGACAGAGTTGCCAGTCTAGTTTTTATTCACTTGTGACACTATTTTCTGTTTCTCACTGTCCACTGATCATCTTAGCATATTGAATGTATCATTGTGCAGCATGGAAGCTGGCCTCAACTAGAAAAGCAAATCGAATCAAGGGGAGTGAATCCTGGGTAGGTGCTTGAAAACCACCACTACAAGGTCTTCTGCTACTCTGTTTTCTTAAATTTTCGCCCATTGTCGGCGAATTCTGGCATGTGTGGATGGTGCATGCATAGCACTTTGCCTAGGACTACATATCAGCCTTTAAAGAAGACATTAAATCCACTTGTTTGCAGTTTTTTTGTTCTCTGTTATGATTGGGTTCATTTTAGGCGCCATTTTGGGCGCCATCTTGGAAATCCTGTGACGTCACCTTGTGGGAGGGGTTAGGGGCTAGTATATATATAGGTTAATTTTTCAGGTCATATTCAAGTGCTTGTATAGTGCAGTGGGTCAGAGGGCTGCCCACTTGCATTTTTAGGTCCTGATGGTCAAATGTTCGATCCTCAGCCTTGCCATTTTATTTTTTTATTTTTTTTTTTATTATTTATTTTTTTTTTTTCATTTCTATTATTAGTTATTCTTACATGTAGTTGTATTTTATTGCCCAATTTCTACATACTTCAAACATGAATAAGAGTTTCTGATGGGAAAATTTGGGTATCACGTTACATCTTTTACGTCTTTGCATGCGCGCAAATGGCGCGCGTGGCTGTTTCGGCACGGCACGTAAAACTGCCAGGTACAAGCGGGTAGTTGTCAAAATGAATTCATGTTGTATGTTTTTAAGAGAAAAGGTCTGGGAAAAAGTCAGTTTTCTTTTTCCTCAAAAGTTCATGCAACAGGAGCGGTTGCTTCCGAAGGCGTCTCAAGTCGACTTCAAGTTTTCCTGTAGCGGTTAATGGTGCTGTATGTGAGGGGTAAAAAGCGAAACCAATTCCTTATTTCTGTGGCACAAGTGAGAGAAAAGGAAAAGCCTGGTTCCATTTGTTTGACTTTTGCAACAAGTGTCGTCTGCTACAGAAAGTGTTCCGAGTCCTTTTTTTTATGATTTTGCGCGGCGCTTAGTGGTGATGTACGTGCGAAAACACAAAATCAACTTATGACTTACACGGTCACCAGAATGGATTTAATGCTTTCATAGAATGGCCCCAGTAAAGGAAAAGTGAATAATTTGGTTCCCTTTCTTTGATTTCTGCAACAGGTATCGGTTGCCTCCGAAAGACTCGCGAGTTGATTTTAAGCTTTCCCGCAGCACGTACCAATCACGTATGTGTGGAATAGCCATCGAAACCAGTTAAACGGCCCGAGAAAAGGGAAAAATTGATTTGCCATATTCGACTTAGGCAACAGCTATCAGTTGCTTTTGTAAGTGCTGTAAGTCAATTTTTCGTGTTTTTCGCAGGTGCGTAAATGGCACGTATGAGTCGGTAGTCATCGAAACTGGGCTACTCGTCACCGTATGAATAGACACAAAGTAAAAACATAGTTCTTTTTCAGTTATGCAGTAGGAGGCAGTTGCTACTGACAGAGTTGCCAGTCTAGTTTTTATTCACTTGTGACACTATTTTCTGTTTCTCACTGTCCACTGATCATCTTAGCATATTGAATGTATCAGTGTGCAGCATGGAAGCTGGCCTCAACTAGAAAAGCAAATCGAATCAAGGGGAGTGAATCCTGGGTAGGTGCTTGAAAACCACCACTACAAGGTCTTCTGCTACTCTGTTTTCTTAAATTTTCGCCCATTGTCGGCGAATTCTGGCATGTGTGGATGGTGCATGCATAGCACTTTGCCTAGGACTACATATCAGCCTTTAAAGAAGACATTAAATCCACTTGTTTGCAGTTTTTTTTTTCTCTGTTATGATTGGGTTCATTTTAGGCGCCATTTTGGGCGCCATCTTGGAAATCCTGTGACGTCACCTTGTGGGAGGGGTTAGGGGCTAGTATATATATAGGTTAATTTTTCAGGTCATATTCAAGTGCTTGTATAGTGCAGTCGGTCAGAGGGCTGCCCACTTGCATTTTTAGGTCCTGATGGTCAAATGTTCGATCCTCAGCCTTGCCATTTTATTTATTTATTTTTTTTTTTTTTTTATTTTTATTTTTTTTTTTTTTCATTTCTATTATTAGTTATTCTTACATGTAGTTGTATTTTATTGCCCAATTTCTACATACTTCAAACATGAATAAGAGTTTCTGATGGGAAAATTTGGGTATCACGTTACATCTTTTACGTCTTTGCGTGCGCGCAAATGGCGCGCGTGGCTGTTTCGGCACGGCACGTAAAACTGCCAGGTACAAGCGGGTAGTTGTCAAAATGAATTCATGTTGTATGTTTTTAAGAGAAAAGGTCTAGGAAAAAGTCAGTTTTCTTTTTCCTCAAAAGTTCATGCAACAGGAGCGGTTGCTTCCGAAGGCGTCTCAAGTCGACTTCAAGTTTTCCTGTAGCGGTTAATGGTGCTGTATGTGAGGGGTAAAAAGCGAAACCGATTCCTTATTTCTGTGGCACAAGTGAGAGAAAAGGAAAAGCCTGGTTCCATTTGTTTGACTTTTGCAACAAGTGTCGTCTGCTACAGAAAGTGTTCTGAGTCCTTTTTTTTATGATTTCGCGCGGCGCTTAGTGGTGATGTACGTGCGAAAACACAAAATCAACTTATGACTTACACGGTCACCAGAATGGATTTAATGCTTTCATAGAATGGCCCCAGTAAAGGAAAAGTGAATAATTTGGTTCCCTTTCTTTGATTTCTGCAACAGGTATCGGTTGCCTCCGAAAGACTCGCGAGTTGATTTTAAGCTTTCCCGCAGCACGTACCAATCACGTATGTGTGGAATAGCCATCGAAACCAGTTAAACGGCCCGAGAAAAGGGAAAAATTGATTTGCCATATTCGACTTAGGCAACAGCTATCAGTTGCTTTTGTAAGAGCTGTTTAGTCAATTTTTCGTGTTTTTCGCAGGTGCGTAAATGGCACGTATGAGTCGGTAGTCATCGAAACTGGGCTACTCGTCACCGTATGAATAGACACAAAGTAAAAACATAGTTCTTTTTGAGTTATGCAGTAGGAGGCAGTTGCTACTGACAGAGTTGCCAGTCTAGTTTTTATTCACTTGTGACACTATTTTCTGTTTCTCACTGTCCACTGATCATCTTAGCATATTGAATGTATCAGTGTGCAGCATGGAAGCTGGCCTCAACTAGAAAAGCAAATCGAATCAAGGGGAGTGAACCCTGGGTAGGTGCTTGAAAACCACCACTACAAGGTCTTCTGCTACTCTGTTTTCTTAAATGTTCGCCCATTGTCGGCGAATTCTGGCATGTGTGGATGGTGCATGCATAGCACTTTGCCTAGGACTACATATCAGCCTTTAAAGAAGACATTAAATCCACTTGTTTGCCGTTTTTTTGTTCTCTGTTATGATTGGGTTCATTTTAGGCGCCATTTTGGGCGCCATCTTGGAAAGCCTGTGACGTCACCTTGTGGGAGGGGTTAGGGGGCTAGTATATATATAGGTTAATTTTTCAGGTCATATTCAAGTGCTTGTATAGTGCAGTGGGTCAGAGGGCTGCCCACTTGCATTTTTGGGTCCTGATGGTCAAATGTTCGATCCTCAGCCTTGCCATTTTATTTATTTATTTTTTTTTTTTTTATTTATTTTTTTTTTGATTTCTATTATAAGTTATTCTTACATGTAGTTGTATTTTATTGCCCAATTTCTACATACTTCAAACATGAATAAGAGTTTCTGATGGGAAAATTTGGGTATCACGTTACATCTTTTACGTCTTTGCGTGCGCGCAAATGGCGCGCGTGGCTGTTTCGGCACGGCACGTAAAACTGCCAGGTACAAGCGGGTAGTTGTCAAAATGAATTCATGTTGTATGTTTTTAAGAGAAAAGGTCTGGGAAAAAGTCAGTTTTCTTTTTCCTCAAAAGTTCATGCAACAGGAGCGGTTGCTTCCGAAGGCGTCTCAAGTCGACTTCAAGTTTTCCTGTAGCGGTTAATGGTGCTGTATGTGAGGGGTAAAAAGCGAAACCAATTCCTTATTTCTGTGGCACAAGTGAGAGAAAAGGAAAAGCCTGGTTCCATTTGTTTGACTTTTGCAACAAGTGTCGTCTGCTACAGAAAGTGTTCCGAGTCCTTTTTTTATGATTTCGCGCGGCGCTTAGTGGTGATGTACGTGCGAAAACACAAAATCAACTTATGACTTACACGGTCACCAGAATGGATTTAATGCTTTCATAGAATGGCCCCAGTAAAGGAAAAGTGAATAATTTGGTTCCCTTTCTTTGATTTCTGCAACAGGTATCGGTTGCCTCCGAAAGACTCGCGAGTTGATTTTAAGCTTTCCCGCAGCACGTACCAATCACGTATGTGTGGAATAGCCATCGAAACCAGTTAAACGGCCCGAGAAAAGGGAAAAATTGATTTGCCATATTCGACTTAGGCAACAGCTATCAGTTGCTTTTGTAAGTGCTGTAAGTCAATTTTTCGTGTTTTTTGCAGGTGCGTAAATGGCACGTATGAGTCGGTAGTCATCGAAACTGGGCTACTCGTCACCGTATGAATAGACACAAAGTAAAAACATAGTTCTTTTTGAGTTATGCAGTAGGAGGCAGTTGCTACTGACAGAGTTGCCAGTCTAGTTTTTATTCACTTGTGACACTATTTTCTGTTTCTCACTGTCCACTGATCATCTTAGCATATTGAATGTATCAGTGTGCAGCATGGAAGCTGGCCTCAACTAGAAAAGCAAATCGAATCAAGGTGAGTGAACCCTGGGTAGGTGCTTGAAAACCACCACTACAAGGTCTTCTGCTACTCTGTTTTCTTAAATTTTCGCCCATTGTCGGCGAATTCTGGCATGTGTGGATGGTGCATGCATAGCACTTTGCCTAGGACTACATATCAGCCTTTAAAGAAGACATTAAATCCACTTGTTTGCCGTTTTTTTGTTCTCTGTTATGATTGGGTTCATTTTAGGCGCCATTTTGGGCGCCATCTTGGAAATCCTGTGACGTCACCTTGTGGGAGGGGTTAGGGGGCTAGTATATATATATAGGTTAATTTTTCAGGTCATATTCAAGTGCTTGTATAGTGCAGTGGGTCAGAGGGCTGCCCACTTGCATTTTTAGGTCCTGATGGTCAAATGTTCGATCCTCAGCCTTGCCATTTTATTTATTTTTTTTTATTTTTTTTTTTTTTTTTTTTTTTTTTCATTTCTAGTATTAGTTATTGTTACATGTAGTTGTATTTTATTGCCCAATTTCTACATACTTCAAACATGAATAAGAGTTTCTGATGGGAAAATTTGGGTATCACGTTACATCTTTTACGTCTTTGCGTGCGCGCAAATGGCGCACGTGGCTGTTTCGGCACGGCACGTAAAACTGCCAGGTACAAGCGGGTAGTTGTCAAAATGAATTCATGTTGTATGTTTTTAAGAGAAAAGGTCTGGGAAAAAGTCAGTTTTCTTTTTCCTCAAAAGTTCATGCAACAGGAGCGGTTGCTTCCGAAGGCGTCTCAAGTTGACTTCAAGTTTTCCTGTAGCGGTTAATGGTGCTGTATGTGAGGGGTAAAAAGCGAAACCGATTCCTTATTTCTGTGGCACAAGTGAGAGAAAAGGAAAAGCCTGGTTCCATTTGTTTGACTTTTGCAACAAGTGTCGTCTGCTACAGAAAGTGTTCCGAGTCCTTTTTTTATGATTTCGCGCGGCGCTTAGTGGTGATGTACGTGCGAAAACACAAAATCAACTTATGACTTACACGGTCACCAGAATGGATTTAATGCTTTCATAGAATGGCCCCAGTAAAGGAAAAGTGAATAATTTGGTTCCCTTTCTTTGATTTCTGCAACAGGTATCGGTTGCCTCCGAAAGACTCGCGAGTTGATTTTAAGCTTTCCCGCAGCACGTACCAATCACGTATGTGTGGAATAGCCATCGAAACCATTTAAACGGCCCGAGAAAAGGGAAAAATCGATTTGCCATATTCGACTTAGGGAACAGCTCTCAGTTGCTTTTGTAAGTGCTGTAAGTCAATTTTTCGTGTTTTTTGCAGGTGCGTAAATGGCACGTATGAGTCGGTAGTCATCGAAACTGGGCTACTCGTCACCGTATGAACAGACACAAAGTAAAAACATAGTTCTTTTTGAGTTATGCAGTAGGAGGCAGTTGCTACTGACAGAGTTGCCAGTCTAGTTTTTATTCACTTGTGACACTATTTTCTGTTTCTCACTGTCCACTGATCATCTTAGCATATTGAATGTATCAGTGTGCAGCATGGAAGCTGGCCTCAACTAGAAAAGCAAATCGAATCAAGGGGAGTGAACCCTGGGTAGGTGCTTGAAAACCACCACTACAAGGTCTTCTGCTACTCTGTTTTCTTAAATTTTCGCCCATTGTCGGCGAATTCTGGCATGTGTGGATGGTGCATGCATAGCACTTTGCCTAGGACTACATATCAGCCTTTAAAGAAGACATTAAATCCACTTGTTTGCCGTTTTTTTGTTCTCTGTTATGATTGGGTTCATTTTAGGCGCCATTTTGGGCGCCATCTTGGAAATCCTGTGACGTCACCTTGTGGGAGGGGTTAGGGGGCTAGTATATATATAGGTTAATTTTTCAGGTCATATTCAAGTGCTTGTATAGTGCAGTGGGTCAGAGGGCTGCGCACTTGCATTTTTAGGTCCTGATGGTCAAATGTTCGATCCTCAGCCTTGCCATTTTATTTATTTATTTATTTATTTATTTTTTTTTTTTTTTTTCATTTCTATTATTAGTTATTGTTACATGTAGTTGTATTTTATTGCCCAATTTCTACATACTTCAAACATGAATAAGAGTTTCTGATGGGAAAATTTGGGTATCACGTTACATCTTTTATGTCTTTGCGTGCGCGCAAATGGCACGCGTGGCTGTTTCGGCACGGCATGTAAAACTGCCAGGTACAAGCGGGTAGTTGTCAAAAGGAATTCATGTTGTATGTTTTTAAGAGAAAAGGTCTGGGAAAAAGTCAGTTTTCTTTTTCCTCAAAAGTTCATGCAACAGGAGCGGTTGCTTCCGAAGGCGTCTCAAGTCGACTTCAAGTTTTCCTGTAGCGGTTAATGGTGCTGTATGTGAGGGGTAAAAAGCGAAACCGATTCCTTATTTCTGTGGCACAAGTGAGAGAAAAGGAAAAGCCTGGTTCCATTTGTTTGACTTTTGCAACAAGTGTCGTCTGCTACAGAAAGTGTTCCGAGTCCTTTTTTTATGATTTCGCGCGGCGCTTAGTGGTGATGTACGTGCGAAAACACAAAATCAACTCATGACTTACACGGTCACCAGAATGGATTTAATGCTTTCATAGAATGGCCCCAGTAAAGGAAAAGTGAATAATTTGGTTCCCTTTCTTTGATTTCTGCAACAGGTATCGGTTGCCTCCGAAAGACTCGCGAGTTGATTTTAAGCTTTCCCGCAGCACGTACCAATCACGTATGTGTGGAATAGCCATCGAAACCAGTTAAACGGCCCGAGAAAAGGGAAAAATTGATTTGCCATATTCGACTTAGGCAACAGCTATCAGTTGCTTTTGTAAGAGCTGTAAGTCAATTTTTCGTGTTTTTCGCAGGTGCGTAAATGGCACGTATGAGTCGGTAGTCATCGAAACTGGGCTACTCGTCACCGTATGAATAGACACAAAGTAAAAACATAGTTCTTTTTGAGTTATGCAGTAGGAGGCAGTTGCTACTGACAGAGTTGCCAGTCTAGTTTTTATTCACTTGTGACACTATTTTCTGTTTCTCACTGTCCACTGATCATCTTAGCATATTGAATGTATCAGTGTGCAGCATGGAAGCTGGCCTCAACTAGAAAAGCAAATCGAATCAAGGGGAGTGAACCCTGGGTAGGTGCTTGAAAACCACCACTACAAGGTCTTCTGCTACTCTGTTTTCTTAAATTTTCGCCCATTGTCGGCGAATTCTGGCATGTGTGGATGGTGCATGCATAGCACTTTGCCTAGGACTACATATCAGCCTTTAAAGAAGACATTAAATCCACTTGTTTGCCGTTTTTTTGTTCTCTGTTATGATTGGGTTCATTTTAGGCGCCATTTTGGGCGCCATCTTGGAAATCCTGTGACGTCACCTTGTGGGAGGGGTTAGGGGGCTAGTATATATATAGGTTAATTTTTCAGGTCATATTCAAGTGCTTGTATAGTGCAGTGGGTCAGAGGGCTGCCCACTTGCATTTTTAGGTCCTGATGGTCAAATGTTCGATCCTCAGCCTTGCCATTTTATTTATTTATTTATTTTTTTTTTATTTTTTTATTTTTTTCATTTCTATTATTAGTTATTCTTACATGTAGTTGTATTTTATTGCCCAATTTCTACATACTTCAAACATGAATAAGAGTTTCTGATGGGAAAATTTGGGTATCACGTTACATCTTTTACGTCTTTGCGTGCGCGCAAATGGCGCGCGTGGCTGTTTCGGCACGGCACGTAAAACTGCCAGGTACAAGCGGGTAGTTGTCAAAATGAATTCATGTTGTATGTTTTTAAGAGAAAAGGTCTGGGAAAAAGTCAGTTTTCTTTTTCCTCAAAAGTTCATGCAACAGGAGCGGTTGCTTCCGAAGGCGTCTCAAGTCGACTTCAAGTTTTCCTGTAGCGGTTAATGGTGCTGTATGTGAGGGGTAAAAAGCGAAACCGATTCCTTATTTCTGTGGCACAAGTGAGAGAAAAGGAAAAGCCTGGTTCCATTTGTTTGACTTTTGCAACAAGTGTCGTCTGCTACAGAAAGTGTTCCGAGTCCTTTTTTTATGATTTCGCGCGGCGCTTAGTGGTGATGTACGTGCGAAAACACAAAATCAACTTATGACTTACACGGTCACCAGAATGGATTTAATGCTTTCATAGAATGGCCCCAGTAAAGGAAAAGTGAATAATTTGGTTCCCTTTCTTTGATTTCTGCAACAGGTATCGGTTGCCTCCGAAAGACTCGCGAGTTGATTTTAAGCTTTCCCGCAGCACGTACCAATCACGTATGTGTGGAATAGCCATCGAAACCAGTTAAACGGAATGAGAAAAGGGAAAAATTGATTTGCCATATTCGACTTAGGCAACAGCTATCAGTTGCTTTTGTAAGTGCTGTAAGTCAATTGTTCGTGTTTTTCGCAGGTGCGTAAATGGCACGTATGAGTCGGTAGTCATCGAAACTGGGCTACTCGTCACCGTATGAATAGACACAAAGTAAAAACATAGTTCTTTTTGAGTTATGCAGTAGGAGGCAGTTGCTACTGACAGAGTTGCCAGTCTAGTTTTTATTCACTTGTGACACTATTTTCTGTTTCTCACTGTCCACTGATCATCTTAGCATATTGAATGTATCAGTGTGCAGCATGGAAGCTGGCCTCAACTAGAAAAGCAAATCGAATCAAGGGGAGTGAACCCTGGGTAGGTGCTTGAAAACCACCACTACAAGGTCTTCTGCTACTCTGTTTTCTTAAATTTTCGCCCATTGTCGGCGAATTCTGGCATGTGTGGATGGTGCATGCATAGCACTTTGCCTAGGACTACATATCAGCCTTTAAAGAAGACATTAAATCCACTTGTTTGCCGTTTTTTTGTTCTCTGTTATGATTGGGTTCATTTTAGGCGCCATTTTGGGCGCCATCTTGGAAATCCTGTGACGTCACCTTGTGGGAGGGGTTAGGGGGCTAGTATATATATAGGTTAATTTTTCAGGTCATATTCAAGTGCTTGTATAGTGCAGTGGGTCAGAGGGCTGCCCACTTGCATTTTTAGGTCCTGATGGTCAAATGTTCGATCCTCAGCCTTGCCATTTTATTTATTTATTTTTTTTTTTTTTTTATTTTTATTTTTTTTTTTTTCATTTCTATTATTAGTTATTCTTACATGTAGTTGTATTTTATTGCCCAATTTCTACATACTTCAAACATGAATAAGAGTTTCTGATGGGAAAATTTGGGTATCACGTTACATCTTTTACGTCTTTGCGTGCGCGCAAATGGCGCGCGTGGCTGTTTCGGCACGGCACGTAAAACTGCCAGGTACAAGCGGGTAGTTGTCAAAATGAATTCATGTTGTATGTTTTTAAGAGAAAAGGTCTAGGAAAAAGTCAGTTTTCTTTTTCCTCAAAAGTTCATGCAACAGGAGCGGTTGCTTCCGAAGGCGTCTCAAGTCGACTTCAAGTTTTCCTGTAGCGGTTAATGGTGCTGTATGTGAGGGGTAAAAAGCGAAACCGATTCCTTATTTCTGTGGCACAAGTGAGAGAAAAGGAAAAGCCTGGTTCCATTTGTTTGACTTTTGCAACAAGTGTCGTCTGCTACAGAAAGTGTTCTGAGTCCTTTTTTTTATGATTTCGCGCGGCGCTTAGTGGTGATGTACGTGCGAAAACACAAAATCAACTTATGACTTACACGGTCACCAGAATGGATTTAATGCTTTCATAGAATGGCCCCAGTAAAGGAAAAGTGAATAATTTGGTTCCCTTTCTTTGATTTCTGCAACAGGTATCGGTTGCCTCCGAAAGACTCGCGAGTTGATTTTAAGCTTTCCCGCAGCACGTACCAATCACGTATGTGTGGAATAGCCATCGAAACCAGTTAAACGGCCCGAGAAAAGGGAAAAATTGATTTGCCATATTCGACTTAGGCAACAGCTATCAGTTGCTTTTGTAAGTGCTGTAAGTCAATTTTTCGTGTTTTTCGCAGGTGCGTAAATGGCACGTATGAGTCGGTAGTCATCGAAACTGGGCTACTCGTCACCGTATGAATAGACACAAAGTAAAAACATAGTTCTTTTTCAGTTATGCAGTAGGAGGCAGTTGCTACTGACAGAGTTGCCAGTCTAGTTTTTATTCACTTGTGACACTATTTTCTGTTTCTCACTGTCCACTGATCATCTTAGCATATTGAATGTATCAGTGTGCAGCATGGAAGCTGGCCTCAACTAGAAAAGCAAATCGAATCAAGGGGAGTGAATCCTGGGTAGGTGCTTGAAAACCACCACTACAAGGTCTTCTGCTACTCTGTTTTCTTAAATTTTCGCCCATTGTCGGCGAATTCTGGCATGTGTGGATGGTGCATGCATAGCACTTTGCCTAGGACTACATATCAGCCTTTAAAGAGGACATTAAATCCACTTGTTTGCAGTTTTTTTGTTCTCTGTTATGATTGGGTTCATTTTAGGCGCCATTTTGGGCGCCATCTTGGAAATCCTGTGACGTCACCTTGTGGGAGGGGTTAGGGGCTAGTATATATATAGGTTAATTTTTCAGGTCATATTCAAGTGCTTGTATAGTGCAGTCGGTCAGAGGGCTGCCCACTTGCATTTTTAGGTCCTGATGGTCAAATGTTCGATCCTCAGCCTTGCCATTTTATTTATTTATTTTTTTTTTTTTTTTATTTTTATTTTTTTTTTTCATTTCTATTATTAGTTATTCTTACATGTAGTTGTATTTTATTGCCCAATTTCTACATACTTCAAACATGAATAAGAGTTTCTGATGGGAAAATTTGGGTATCACGTTACATCTTTTACGTCTTTGCGTGCGCGCAAATGGCGCGCGTGGCTGTTTTGGCACGGCACGTAAAACTGCCAGGTACAAGCGGGTAGTTGTCAAAATGAATTCATGTTGTATGTTTTTAAGAGAAAAGGTCTGGGAAAAAGTCAGTTTTCTTTTTCCTCAAAAGTTCATGCAACAGGAGCGGTTGCTTCCGAAGGCGTCTCAAGTCGACTTCAAGTTTTCCTGTAGCGGTTAATGGTGCTGTATGTGAGGGGTAAAAAGCGAAACCGATTCCTTATTTCTGTGGCACAAGTGAGAGAAAAGGAAAAGCCTGGTTCCATTTGTTTGACTTTTGCAACAAGTGTCGTCTGCTACAGAAAGTGTTCCGAGTCCTTTTTTTATGATTTCGCGCGGCGCTTAGTGGTGATGTATGTGCGAAAACACAAAATCAACTTATGACTTACACGGTCACCAGAATGGATTTAATGCTTTCATAGAATGGCCCCAGTAAAGGAAAAGTGAATAATTTGGTTCCCTTTCTTTGATTTCTGCAACAGGTATCGGTTGCCTCCGAAAGACTCGCGAGTTGATTTTAAGCTTTCCCGCAGCACGTACCAATCACGTATGTGTGGAATAGCCACGAAACCAGTTAAACGGCCCGAGAAAAGGGAAAAATTGATTTGCCATATTCGACTTAGGCAACAGCTATCAGTTGCTTTTGTAAGTGCTGTAAGTCAATTTTTCGTGTTTTTTGCAGGTGCGTAAATGGCACGTATGAGTCGGCAGTCATCGAAACTGGGCTACTCGTCACTGTATGAATAGACACAAAGTAAAAACATAGTTCTTTTTGAGTTATGCAGTAGGAGGCAGTTGCTACTGACAGAGTTGCCAGTCTAGTTTTTATTCACTTGTGACACTATTTTCTGTTTCTCACTGTCCACTGATCATCTTAGCATATTGAATGTATCAGTGTGCAGCATGGAAGCTGGCCTCAACTAGAAAAGCAAATCGAATCAAGGGGAGTGAACCCTGGGTAGGTGCTTGAAAACCACCACTACAAGGTCTTCTGCTACTCTGTTTTCTTAAATTTTCGCCCATTGTCGGCGAATTCTGGCATGTGTGGATGGTGCATGCATAGCACTTTGCCTAGGACTACATATCAGCCTTTAAAGAAGACATTAAATCCACTTGTTTGCCGTTTTTTGTTCTCTGTTATGATTGGGTTCATTTTAGGCGCCATTTTGGGCGCCATCTTGGAAATCCTGTGACGTCACCTTGTGGGAGGGGTTAGGGGGCTAGTATATATATAGGTTAATTTTTCAGGTCATATTCAAGTGCTTGTATAGTGCAGTGGGTCAGAGGGCTTCCCACTTGCATTTTTAGGTCCTGATGGTCAAATGTTCGATCCTCAGCCTTGCCATTTTATTTATTTATTTTTTTTTTTTTTTTATTTTTTTTTTTTTTCATTTCTATTATTAGTTATTCTTACATGTAGTTGTATTTTATTGCCCAATTTCTACATACTTCAAACATGAATAAGAGTTTCTGATGGGAAAATTTGGGTATCACGTTACATCTTTTACGTCTTTGCGTGCGCGCAAATGGCGTGCGTGGCTGTTTCGGCACGGCACGTAAAACTGCCAGGTACAAGCGGGTAGTTGTCAAAATGAATTCCAGTTGTATGTTTTTAAGAGAAAAGGTCTGGGAAAAAGTCAGTTTTCTTTTTCCTCAAAAGTTCATGCAACAGGAGCGGTTGCTTCCGAAGGCGTCTCAAGTCGACTTCAAGTTTTCCTGTAGCGGTTAATGGTGCTGTATGTGAGGGGTAAAAAGCGAAACCGATTCCTTATTTCTGTGGCACAAGTGAGAGAAAAGGAAAAGCCTGGTTCCATTTGTTTGACTTTTGCAACAAGTGTCGTCTGCTACAGAAAGTGTTCCGAGTCCTTTTTTTTATGATTTCGCGCGGCGCTTAGTGGTGATGTACGTGCGAAAACACAAAATCAACTTATGACTTACACGGTCACCAGAATGGATTTAATGCTTTCATAGAATGGCCCCAGTAAAGGAAAAGTGAATAATTTGGTTCCCTTTCTTTGATTTCTGCAACAGGTATCGGTTGCCTCCGAAAGACTCGCGAGTTGATTTTAAGCTTTCCCGCAGCACGTACCAATCACGTATGTGTGGAATAGCCATCGAAACCAGTTAAACGGCCCGAGAAAAGGGAAAAATTGATTTGCCATATTCGACTTAGGCAACAGCTATCAGTTGCTTTTGTAAGTGCTGTAAGTCAATTTTTCGTGTTTTTCGCAGGTGCGTAAATGGCACGTATGAGTCGGTAGTCATCGAAACTGGGCTACTCGTCACCGTATGAATAGACACAAAGTAAAAACATAGTTATTTTTGAGTTATGCAGTAGGAGGCAGTTGCTACTGACAGAGTTGCCAGTCTAGTTTTTATTCACTTGTGACACTATTTTCTGTTTCTCACTGTCCACTGATCATCTTAGCATATTGAATGTATCAGTGTGCAGCATGGAAGCTGGCCTCAACTAGAAAAGCAAATCGAATCAAGGGGAGTGAACCCTGGGTAGGTGCTTGAAAACCACCACTACAAGGTCTTCTGCTACTCTGTTTTCTTAAATTTTCGCCCATTGTCGGCGAATTCTGGCATGTGTGGATGGTGAATGCATAGCACTTTGCCTAGGACTACATATCAGCCTTTAAAGAAGACATTAAATCCACTTGTTTGCCGTTTTTTTGTTCTCTGTTATGATTGGGTTCATTTTAGGCGCCATTTTGGGCGCCATCTTGGAAATCCTGTGACGTCACCTTGTGGGAGGGGTTAGGGGGCTAGTATATATATAGGTTAATTTTTCAGGTCATATTCAAGTGCTTGTATAGTGCAGTGGGTCAGAGGGCTGCCCACTTGCATTTTTAGGTCCTGATGGTCAAATGTTCGATCCTCAGCCTTGCCATTTTATTTTTTTATTTTTTTTTTTTTATTTATTTTTTTTTTTTTCATTTCTATTATTAGTTATTCTTACATGTAGTTGTATTTTATTGCCCAATTTCTACATACTTCAAACATGAATAAGAGTTTCTGATGGGAAAATTTGGGTATCACGTTACATCTTTTACGTCTTTGCATGCGCGCAAATGGCGCGCGTGGCTGTTTCGGCACGGCACGTAAAACTGCCAGGTACAAGCGGGTAGTTGTCAAAATGAATTCATGTTGTATGTTTTTAAGAGAAAAGGTCTGGGAAAAAGTCAGTTTTCTTTTTCCTCAAAAGTTCATGCAACAGGAGCGGTTGCTTCCGAAGGCGTCTCAAGTCGACTTCAAGTTTTCCTGTAGCGGTTAATGGTGCTGTATGTGAGGGGTAAAAAGCGAAACCGATTCCTTATTTCTGTGGCACAAGTGAGAGAAAAGGAAAAGCCTGGTTCCATTTGTTTGACTTTTGCAACAAGTGTCGTCCGCTACAGAAAGTGTTCCGAATCCTTTTTTGTATGATTTCGCGCGGCGCTTAGTGGTGATGTACGTGCGAAAACACAAAATCAACTTATGACTTACACGGTCACCAGAATGGATTTAATGCTTTCATAGAATGGCCCCAGTAAAGGAAAAGTGAATAATTTGGTTCCCTTTCTTTGATTTCTGCAACAGGTATCGGTTGCCTCCGAAAGACTCGCAAGTTGATTTTAAGCTTTCCCGCAGCACGTACCAATCACGTATGTGTGGAATAGCCATCGAAACCAGTTAAACGGCCCGAGAAAAGGGAAAAATTGATTTGCCATATTCAACTTAGGCAACAGCTATCAGTTGCTTTTGTAAGTGCTGTAAGTCAATTTTTCGTGTTTTTCGCAGGTGCGTAAATGGCACGTATGAGTCGGTAGTCATCGAAACTGGGCTACTCGTCACCGTATGAATAGACACAAAGTAAAAACATAGTTCTTTTTGAGTTATGCAGTAGGAGGCAGTTGCTACTGACAGAGTTGCCAGTCTAGTTTTTATTCACTTGTGACACTATTTTCTGTTTCTCACTGTCCACTGATCATCTTAGCATATTGAATGTATCAGTGTGCAGCATGGAAGCTGGCCTCAACTAGAAAAGCAAATCGAATCAAGGGGAGTGAACCCTGGGTAGGTGCTTGAAAACCACCACTACAAGGTCTTCTGCTACTCTGTTTTCTTAAATTTTCGCCCATTGTCGGCGAATTCTGGCATGTGTGGATGGTGCATGCATAGCACTTTGCCTAGGACTACATATCAGCCTTTAAAGAGGACATTAAATCCACTTGTTTGCCGTTTTTTTGTTCTCTGTTATGATTGGGTTCATTTTAGGCGCCATTTTTGGCGCCATCTTGGAAATCCTGTGACGTCACCTTGTGGGAGGGGTTAGGGGGCTAGTATATATATAGGTTAATTTTTCAGGTCATATTCAAGTGCTTGTATAGTGCAGTGGGTCAGAGGGCTGCCCACTTGCATTTTTAGGTCCTGATGGTCAAATGTTCGATCCTCAGCCTTGCCATTTAATTTATTTTTTTTATTTTTTTTTTCATTTCTAGTATTAGTTATTCTTACATGTAGTTGTATTTTATTGCCCAATGTCTACATACTTCAAACATGAATAAGAGTTTCTGATGGGAAAATTTGGGTATCACGTTACATCTTTTACGTCTTTGCGTGCGCGCAAATGGCGCGCGTGGCTGTTTCGGCACGGCACGTAAAACTGCCAGGTACAAGCGGGTAGTTGTCAAAATGAATTCATGTTGTATGTTTTTAAGAGAAAAGGTCTGGGAAAAAGTCAGTTTTCTTTTTCCTCAAAAGTTCATGCAACAGGAGCGGTTGCTTCCGAAGGCGTCTCAAGTCGACTTCAACTTTTCCTGTAGCGGTTAATGGTGCTGTATGTGAGGGGTAAAAAGCGAAACCGATTCCTTATTTCTGTGGCACAAGTGAGAGAAAAGGAAAAGCCTGGTTCCATTTGTTTGACTTTTGCAACAAGTGTCGTCTGCTACAGAAAGTGTTCCGAGTCCTTTTTTTATGATTTCGCGCGGCGCTTAGTGGTGATGTACGTGCGAAAACACAAAATCAATTTATGACTTACACGGTCACCAGAATGGATTTAATGCTTTCATAGAATGGCCCCAGTAAAGGAAAAGTGAATAATTTGGTTCCCTTTCTTTGATTTCTGCAACAGGTATCGGTTGCCTCCGAAAGACTCGCGAGTTGATTTTAAGCTTTCCCGCAGCACGTACCAATCAGGTATGTGTGGAATAGCCATCGAAACCAGTTAAACGGCCCGAGAAAAGGGAAAAATTGATTTGCCATATTCGACTTAGGCAACAGCTATCAGTTGCTTTTGTAAGTGCTGTAAGTCAATTTTTCGTGTTTTTCGCAGGTGCGTAAATGGCACGTATGAGTCGGTAGTCATCGAAACTGGGCTACTCGTCACCGTATGAATAGACACAAAGTAAAAACATAGTTCTTTTTCAGTTATGCAGTAGGAGGCAGTTGCTACTGACAGAGTTGCCAGTCTAGTTTTTATTCACTTGTGACACTATTTTCTGTTTCTCACTGTCCACTGATCATCTTAGCATATTGAATGTATCAGTGTGCAGCATGGAAGCTGGCCTCAACTAGAAAAGCAAATCGAATCAAGGGGAGTGAACCCTGGGTAGGTGCTTGAAAACCACCACTACAAGGTCTTCTGCTACTCTGTTTTCTTAAATTTTCGCCCATTGTCGGCGAATTCTGGCATGTGTGGATGGTGCATGCATAGCACTTTGCCTAGGACTACATATCAGCCTTTAAAGAAGACCTTAAATCCACTTGTTTGCCGTTTTTTTGTTCTCTGTTATGATTGGGTTCATTTTAGGCGCCATTTTGGGCGCCATCTTGGAAATCCTGTGACGTCACCTTGTGGGAGGGGTTAGGGGGCTAGTATATATATAGGTTAATTTTTCAGGTCATATTCAAGTGCTTGTATAGTGCAGTGGGTCAGAGGGCTGCCCACTTGCATTTTTAGGTCCTGATGGTCAAATGTTCGATCCTCAGCCTTGCCATTTAATTTATTTTTTTTATTTTTTTTTTCATTTCTAGTATTAGTTATTCTTACATGTAGTTGTATTTTATTGCCCAATGTCTACATACTTCAAACATGAATAAGAGTTTCTGATGGGAAAATTTGGGTATCACGTTACATCTTTTACGTCTTTGCGTGCGCGCAAATGGCGCGCGTGGCTGTTTCGGCACGGCACGTAAAACTGCCAGGTACAAGCGGGTAGTTGTCAAAATGAATTCATGTTGTATGTTTTTAAGAGAAAAGGTCTGGGAAAAAGTCAGTTTTCTTTTTCCTCAAAAGTTCATGCAACAGGAGCGGTTGCTTCCGAAGGCGTCTCAAGTCGACTTCAAGTTTTCCTGTAGCGGTTAATGGTGCTGTATGTGAGGGGTAAAAAGCGAAACCGATTCCTTATTTCTGTGGCACAAGTGAGAGAAAAGGAAAAGCCTGGTTCCATTTGTTTGACTTTTGCAACAAGTGTCGTCTGCTACAGAAAGTGTTCCGAGTCCTTTTTTTATGATTTCGCGCGGCGCTTAGTGGTGATGTACGTGCGAAAACACAATATCAACTTATGACTTACACGGTCACCAGAATGGATTTAATGCTTTCATAGAATGGCCCCAGTAAAGGAAAAGTGAATAATTTGGTTCCCTTTCTTTGATTTCTGCAACAGGTATCGGTTGCCTCCGAAAGACTCGCGAGTTGATTTTAAGCTTTCCCGCAGCACGTACCAATCACGTATGTGTGGAATAGCCATCAAAATCAGTTAAACGGCCCGAGAAAAGGGAAAAATTGATTTCCCATATTCGACTTAGGCAACAGCTATCAGTTGCTTTTGTAAGTGCTGTAAGTCAATTTTTCGTGTTTTTCGCAGGTGCGTAAATGGCACGTATGAGTCGGTAGTCATCGAAACTGGGCTACTCGTCACCGTATGAATAGACACAAAGTAAAAACATAGTTCTTTTTCAGTTATGCAGTAGGAGGCAGTTGCTACTGACAGAGTTGCCAGTCTAGTTTTTATTCACTTGTGACACTATTTTCTGTTTCTCACTGTCCACTGATCATCTTAGCATATTGAATGTATCAGTGTGCAGCATGGAAGCTGGCCTCAACTAGAAAAGCAAATCGAATCAAGGGGAGTGAACCCTGGGTAGGTGCTTGAAAACCACCACTACAAGGTCTTCTGCTACTCTGTTTTCTTAAATTTTCGCCCATTGTCGGCGAATTCTGGCATGTGTGGATGGTGCATGCATAGCACTTTGCCTAGGACTACATATCAGCCTTTAAAGAAGACCTTAAATCCACTTGTTTGCCGTTTTTTTGTTCTCTGTTATGATTGGGTTCATTTTAGGCGCCATTTTGGGCGCCATCTTGGAAATCCTGTGACGTCACCTTGTGGGAGGGGTTAGGGGGCTAGTATATATATAGGTTAATTTTTCAGGTCATATTCAAGTGCTTGTATAGTGCAGTGGGTCAGAGGGCTGCCCACTTGCATTTTTAGGTCCTGATGGTCAAATGTTCGATCCTCAGCCTTGCCATTTTATTTATTTATTTATTTATTTATTTTTTTTTTTTTTTTCATTTCTATTATTAGTTATTCTTACATGTAGTTGTATTGTATTGCCCAATTTCTACATACTTCAAACATGAATAAGAGTTTCTGATGGGAAAATTTGGGTATCACGTTACATCTTTTACGTCTTTGCATGCGCGCAAATGGCGCGCGTGGCTGTTTCGGCACGGCACGTAAAACTGCCAGGTACAAGCGGGTAGTTGTCAAAATGAATTGATGTTGTATGTTTTTAAGAGAAAAGGTCTGGGAAAAAGTCAGTTTTCTTTTTCCTCAAAAGTTCATGCAACAGGAGCGGTTGCTTCCGAAGGCGTCTCAAGTCGACTTCAAGTTTTCCTGTAGCGGTTAATGGTGCTGTATGTGAGGGGTAAAAAGCGAAACCGATTCCTTATTTCTGTGGCACAAGTGAGAGAAAAGGAAAAGCCTGGTTCCATTTGTTTGACTTTTGCAACAAGTGTCGTCTGCTACAGAAAGTGTTCCGAGTCCTTTTTTTATGATTTCGCGCGGCGCTTAGTGGTGATGTACGTGCGAAAACACAAAATCAACTTATGACTTACACGGTCACCAGAATGGATTTAATGCTTTCATAGAATGGCCCCAGTAAAGGAAAAGTGAATAATTTGGTTCCCTTTCTTTGATTTCTGCAACAGGTATCGGTTGCCTCCGAAAGACTCGCGAGTTGATTTTAAGCTTTCCCGCAGCACGTACCAATCACGTATGTGTGGAATAGCCATCGAAACCAGTTAAACGGCCCGAGAAAAGGGAAAAATTGATTTGCCATATTCGACTTAGGCAACAGCTATCAGTTGCTTTTGTAAGTGCTGTAAGTCAATTTTTCGTGTTTTTCGCAGGTGCGTAAATGGCACGTATGAGTCGGTAGTCATCGAAACTGGGCTACTCGTCACCGTATGAATAGACACAAAGTAAAAACATAGTTCTTTTTGAGTTATGCAGTAGGAGGCAGTTGCTACTGACAGAGTTGCCAGTCTAGTTTTTATTCACTTGTGACACTATTTTCTGTTTCTCACTGTCCACTGATCATCTTAGCATATTGAATGTATCAGTGTGCAGCATGGAAGCTGGCCTCAACTAGAAAAGCAAATCGAATCAAGGGGAGTGAACCCTGGGTAGGTGCTTGAAAACCACCACTACAAGGTCTTCTGCTACTCTGTTTTCTTAAATTTTCGCCCATTGTCGGCGAATTCTGGCATGTGTGGATGGTGCATGCATAGCACTTTGCCTAGGACTACATATCAGCCTTTAAAGAAGACATTAAATCCACTTGTTTGCCGTTTTTTTGTTCTCTGTTATGATTGGGTTCATTTTAGGCGCCATTTTGGGCGCCATCTTGGAAATCCTGTGACGTCACCTTGTGGGAGGGGTTAGGGGGCTAGTATATATATAGGTTAATTTTTCAGGTCATATTCAAGTGCTTGTATAGTGCAGTGGGTCAGAGGGCTGCCCACTTGCATTTTTAGGTCCTGATGGTCAAATGTTCGATCCTCAGCCTTGCCATTTTATTTTTTTATTTTTTTTTCATTTTTTTATTTTTATTTTTTTTTTTTCATTTCTATTATTAGTTATTCTTACATGTAGTTGTATTTTATTGCCCAATTTCTACATACTTCAAACATGAATAAGAGTTTCTGATGGGAAAATTTGGGTATCACGTTACATCTTTTACGTCTTTGCGTGCGCGCAAATGGCGCGCGTGGCTGTTTCGGCACGGCACGTAAAACTGCCAGGTACAAGCGGGTAGTTGTCAAAATTAATTCATGTTGTATGTTTTTAAGAGAAAAGGTCTGGGAAAAAGCCAGTTTTCTTTTTCCTCAAAAGTTCATGCAACAGGAGCGGTTGCTTCCGAAGGCGTCTCAAGTCGACTTCAAGTTTTCCTGTAGCGGTTAATGGTGCTGTATGTGAGGGGTAAAAAGCGAAACCGATTCCTTATTTCTGTGGCACAAGTGAGAGAAAAGGAAAAGCCTGGTTCCATTTGTTTGACTTTTGCAACAAGTGTCGTCTGCTACAGAAAGTGTTCCGAGTCCTTTTTTTGTAATTTCGCACGGCGCTTAGTGGTGATGTACGTGCGAAAACACAAAATCAACTTATGACTTACACGGTCACCAGAATGGATTTAATGCTTTCATAGAATGGCCCCAGTAAAGGAAAAGTGAATAATTTGGTTCCCTTTCTTTGATTTCTGCAACAGGTATCGGTTGCCTCCGAAAGACTCGCGAGTTGATTTTAAGCTTTCCCGCAGCACGTACCAATCACGTATGTGTGGAATAGCCATCGAAACCAGTTAAACGGCCCGAGAAAAGGGAAAAATTGATTTGCCATATTCGACTTAGGCAACAGCTATCAGTTGCTTTTTTAAGTTCTGTAAGTCAATTTTTCGTGTTTTTCGCAGGTGCGTAAATGGCACGTATGAGTCGGTAGTCATCGAAACTGGGCTACTCGTCACCGTATGAATAGACACAAAGTAAAAACATAGTTATTTTTGAGTTATGCAGTAGGAGGCAGTTGCTACTGACAGAGTTGCCAGTCTAGTTTTCATTCACTTGTGACACTATTTTCTGTTTCTCACTGTCCACTGATCATCTTAGCATATTGAATGTATCAGTGTGCAGCATGGAAGCTGGCCTCAACTAGAAAAGCAAATCGAATCAAGGGGAGTGAACCCTGGGTAGGTGCTTGAAAACCACCACTACAAGGTCTTCTGCTACTCTGTTTTCTTAAATTTTCGCCCATTGTCGGCGAATTCTGGCATGTGTGGATGGTGAATGCATAGCACTTTGCCTAGGACTACATATCAGCCTTTAAAGAAGACATTAAATCCACTTGTTTGCCGTTTTTTTGTTCTCTGTTATGATTGGGTTCATTTTAGGCGCCATTTTGGGCGCCATCTTGGAAATCCTGTGACGTCACCTTGTGGGAGGGGTTAGGGGGCTAGAATATATATAGGTTAATTTTTCAGGTCATATTCAAGTGCTTGTATAGTGCAGTGGGTCAGAGGGCTGCCCACTTGCATTTTTAGGTCCTGATGGTCAAATGTTCGATCCTCAGCCTTGCCATTTTATTTTTTTATTTTTTTTTTTTTATTTATTTTTTTTTTTTCATTTCTATTATTAGTTATTCTTACATGTAGTTGTATTTTATTGCCCAATTTCTACATACTTCAAACATGAATAAGAGTTTCTGATGGGAAAATTTGGGTATCACGTTACATCTTTTACGTCTTTGCATGCGCGCAAATGGCGCGCGTGGCTGTTTCGGCACGGCACGTAAAACTGCCAGGTACAAGCGGGTAGTTGTCAAAATGAATTCATGTTGTATGTTTTTAAGAGAAAAGGTCTGGGAAAAAGTCAGTTTTCTTTTTCCTCAAAAGTTCATGCAACAGGAGCGGTTGCTTCCGAAGGCGTCTCAAGTCGACTTCAAGTTTTCCTGTAGCGGTTAATGGTGCTGTATGTGAGGGGTAAAAAGCGAAACCGATTCCTTATTTCTGTGGCACAAGTGAGAGAAAAGGAAAAGCCTGGTTCCATTTGTTTGACTTTTGCAACAAGTGTCGTCCACTACAGAAAGTGTTCCGAATCCTTTTTTGTATGATTTCGCGCGGCGCTTAGTGGTGATGTACGTGCGAAAACACAAAATCAACTTATGACTTACACGGTCACCAGAATGGATTTAATGCTTTCATAGAATGGCCCCAGTAAAGGAAAAGTGAATAATTTGGTTCCCTTTCTTTGATTTCTGCAACAGGTATCGGTTGCCTCCGAAAGACTCGCAAGTTGATTTTAAGCTTTCCCGCAGCACGTACCAATCACGTATGTGTGGAATAGCCATCGAAACCAGTTAAACGGCCCGAGAAAAGGGAAAAATTGATTTGCCATATTCGACTTAGGCAACAGCTATCAGTTGCTTTTGTAAGTGCTGTAAGTCAATTTTTCGTGTTTTTCGCAGGTGCGTAAATGGCACGTATGAGTCGGTAGTCATCGAAACTGGGCTACTCGTCACCGTATGAATAGACACAAAGTAAAAACATAGTTCTTTTTGAGTTATGCAGTAGGAGGCAGTTGCTACTGACAGAGTTGCCAGTCTAGTTTTTATTCACTTGTGACACTATTTTCTGTTTCTCACTGTCCACTGATCATCTTAGCATATTGAATGTATCAGTGTGCAGCATGGAAGCTGGCCTCAACTAGAAAAGCAAATCGAATCAAGGGGAGTGAACCCTGGGTAGGTGCTTGAAAACCACCACTACAAGGTCTTCTGCTACTCTGTTTTCTTAAATTTTCGCCCATTGTCGGCGAATTCTGGCATGTGTGGATGGTGCATGCATAGCACTTTGCCTAGGACTACATATCAGCCTTTAAAGAGGACATTAAATCCACTTGTTTGCCGTTTTTTTGTTCTCTGTTATGATTGGGTTCATTTTAGGCGCCATTTTGGGCGCCATCTTGGAAATCCTGTGACGTCACCTTGTGGGAGGGGTTAGGGGGCTAGTATATATATAGGTTAATTTTTCAGGTCATATTCAAGTGCTTGTATAGTGCAGTGGGTCAGAGGGCTGCCCACTTGCATTTTTAGGTCCTGATGGTCAAATGTTCGATCCTCAGCCTTGCCATTTAATTTATTTTTTTTATTTTTTTTTTCATTTCTAGTATTAGTTATTCTTACATGTAGTTGTATTTTATTGCCCAATGTCTACATACTTCAAACATGAATAAGAGTTTCTGATGGGAAAATTTGGGTATCACGTTACATCTTTTACGTCTTTGCGTGCGCGCAAATGGCGCGTGTGGCTGTTTCGGCACGGCACGTAAAACTGCCAGGTACAAGCGGGTAGTTGTCAAAATGAATTCATGTTGTATGTTTTTAAGAGAAAAGGTCTGGGAAAAAGTCAGTTTTCTTTTTCCTCAAAAGTTCATGCAACAGGAGCGGTTGCTTCCGAAGGCGTCTCAAGTCGACTTCAAGTTTTCCTGTAGCGGTTAATGGTGCTGTATGTGAGGGGTAAAAAGCGAAACCGATTCCTTATTTCTGTGGCACAAGTGAGAGAAAAGGAAAAGCCTGGTTCCATTTGTTTGACTTTTGCAACAAGTGTCGTCTGCTACAGAAAGTGTTCCGAGTCCTTTTTTTATGATTTCGCGCGGCGCTTAGTGGTGATGTACGTGCGAAAACACAAAATCAACTTATGACTTACACGGTCACCAGAATGGATTTAATGCTTTCATAGAATGGCCCCAGTAAAGGAAAAGTGAATAATTTGGTTCCCTTTCTTTGATTTCTGCAACAGGTATCGGTTGCCTCCGAAAGACTCGCGAGTTGATTTTAAGCTTTCCCGCAGCACGTACCAATCACGTATGTGTGGAATAGCCATCGAAACCAGTTAAACGGCCCGAGAAAAGGGAAAAATTGATTTGCCATATTCGACTTAGGCAACAGCTATCAGTTGCTTTTGTAAGTGCTGTAAGTCAATTTTTCGTGTTTTTCGCAGGTGCGTAAATGGCACGTATGAGTCGGTAGTCATCGAAACTGGGCTACTCGTCACCGTATGAATAGACACAAAGTAAAAACATAGTTCTTTTTGAGTTATGCAGTAGGAGGCAGTTGCTACTGACAGAGTTGCCAGTCTAGTTTTTATTCACTTGTGACACTATTTTCTGTTTCTCACTGTCCACTGATCATCTTAGCATATTGAATGTATCAGTGTGCAGCATGGAAGCTGGCCTCAACTAGAAAAGCAAATCGAATCAAGGGGAGTGAACCCTGGGTAGGTGCTTGAAAACCACCACTACAAGGTCTTCTGCTACTCTGTTTTCTTAAATTTTCGCCCATTGTCGGCGAATTCTGGCATGTGTGGATGGTGCATGCATAGCACTTTGCCTAGGACTACATATCAGCCTTTAAAGAAGACCTTAAATCCACTTGTTTGCCGTTTTTTTGTTCTCTGTTATGATTGGGTTCATTTTAGGCGCCATTTTGGGCGCCATCTTGGAAATCCTGTGACGTCACCTTGTGGGAGGGGTTAGGGGGCTAGTATATATATAGGTTAATTTTTCAGGTCATATTCAAGTGCTTGTATAGTGCAGTGGGTCAGAGGGCTGCCCACTTGCATTTTTAGGTCCTGATGGTCAAATGTTCGATCCTCAGCCTTGCCATTTAATTTATTTTTTTTATTTTTTTTTTCATTTCTAGTATTAGTTATTCTTACATGTAGTTGTATTTTATTGCCCAATGTCTACATACTTCAAACATGAATAAGAGTTTCTGATGGGAAAATTTGGGTATCACGTTACATCTTTTACGTCTTTGCGTGCGCGCAAATGGCGCGCGTGGCTGTTTCGGCACGGCACGTAAAACTGCCAGGTACAAGCGGGTAGTTGTCAAAATGAATTCATGTTGTATGTTTTTAAGAGAAAAGGTCTGGGAAAAAGTCAGTTTTCTTTTTCCTCAAAAGTTCATGCAACAGGAGCGGTTGCTTCCGAAGGCGTCTCAAGTCGACTTCAAGTTTTCCTGTAGCGGTTAATGGTGCTGTATGTGAGGGGTAAAAAGCGAAACCGATTCCTTATTTCTGTGGCACAAGTGAGAGAAAAGGAAAAGCCTGGTTCCATTTGTTTGACTTTTGCAACAAGTGTCGTCTGCTACAGAAAGTGTTCCGAGTCCTTTTTTTATGATTTCGCGCGGCGCTTAGTGGTGATGTACGTGCGAAAACACAAAATCAACTTATGACTTACACGGTCACCAGAATGGATTTAATGCTTTCATAGAATGGCCCCAGTAAAGGAAAAGTGAATAATTTGGTTCCCTTTCTTTGATTTCTGCAACAGGTATCGGTTGCCTCCGAAAGACTCGCGAGTTGATTTTAAGCTTTCCCGCAGCACGTACCAATCACGTATGTGTGGAATAGCCATCGAAACCAGTTAAACGGCCCGAGAAAAGGGAAAAATTGATTTGCCATATTCGACTTAGGCAACAGCTATCAGTTGCTTTTGTAAGTGCTGTAAGTCAATTTTTCGTGTTTTTCGCAGGTGCGTAAATGGCACGTATGAGTCGGTAGTCATCGAAACTGGGCTACTCGTCACCGTATGAATAGACACAAAGTAAAAACATAGTTCTTTTTCAGTTATGCAGTATGAGGCAGTTGCTACTGACAGAGTTGCCAGTCTAGTTTTTATTCACTTGTGACACTATTTTCTGTTTCTCACTGTCCACTGATCATCTTAGCATATTGAATGTATCAGTGTGCAGCATGGAAGCTGGCCTCAACTAGAAAAGCAAATCGAATCAAGGGGAGTGAACCCTGGGTAGGTGCTTGAAAACCACCACTACAAGGTCTTCTGCTACTCTGTTTTCTTAAATTTTCGCCCATTGTCGGCGAATTCTGGCATGTGTGGATGGTGCATGCATAGCACTTTGCCTAGGACTACATATCAGCCTTTAAAGAAGACCTTAAATCCACTTGTTTGCCGTTTTTTTGTTCTCTGTTATGATTGGGTTCATTTTAGGCGCCATTTTGGGCGCCATCTTGGAAATCCTGTGACGTCACCTTGTGGGAGGGGTTAGGGGGCTAGTATATATATAGGTTAATTTTTCAGGTCATATTCAAGTGCTTGTATAGTGCAGTGGGTCAGAGGGCTGCCCACTTGCATTTTTAGGTCCTGATGGTCAAATGTTCGATCCTCAGCCTTGCCATTTAATTTATTTTTTTTATTTTTTTTTTCATTTCTAGTATTAGTTATTCTTACATGTAGTTGTATTTTATTGCCCAATGTCTACATACTTCAAACATGAATAAGAGTTTCTGATGGGAAAATTTGGGTATCACGTTACATCTTTTACGTCTTTGCGTGCGCGCAAATGGCGCGCGTGGCTGTTTCGGCACGGCACGTAAAACTGCCAGGTACAAGCGGGTAGTTGTCAAAATGAATTCATGTTGTATGTTTTTAAGAGAAAAGGTCTGGGAAAAAGTCAGTTTTCTTTTTCCTCAAAAGTTCATGCAACAGGAGCGGTTGCTTCCGAAGGCGTCTCAAGTCGACTTCAAGTTTTCCTGTAGCGGTTAATGGTGCTGTATGTGAGGGGTAAAAAGCGAAACCGATTCCTTATTTCTGTGGCACAAGTGAGAGAAAAGGAAAAGCCTGGTTCCATTTGTTTGACTTTTGCAACAAGTGTCGTCTGCTACAGAAAGTGTTCCGAGTCCTTTTTTTATGATTTCGCGCGGCGCTTAGTGGTGATGTACGTGCGAAAACACAAAATCAACTTATGACTTACACGGTCACCAGAATGGATTTAATGCTTTCATAGAATGGCCCCAGTAAAGGAAAAGTGAATAATTTGGTTCCCTTTCTTTGATTTCTGCAACAGGTATCGGTTGCCTCCGAAAGACTCGCGAGTTGATTTTAAGCTTTCCCGCAGCACGTACCAATCACGTATGTGTGGAATAGCCATCGAAACCAGTTAAACGGCCCGAGAAAAGGGAAAAATTGATTTGCCATATTCGACTTAGGCAACAGCTATCAGTTGCTTTTGTAAGTGCTGTAAGTCAATTTTTCGTGTTTTTCGCAGGTGCGTAAATGGCACGTATGAGTCGGTAGTCATCGAAACTGGGCTACTCGTCACCGTATGAATAGACACAAAGTAAAAACATAGTTCTTTTTGAGTTATGCAGTAGGAGGCAGTTGCTACTGACAGAGTTGCCAGTCTAGTTTTTATTCACTTGTGACACTATTTTCTGTTTCTCACTGTCCACTGATCATCTTAGCATATTGAATGTATCAGTGTGCAGCATGGAAGCTGGCCTCAACTAGAAAAGCAAATCGAATCAAGGGGAGTGAACCCTGGGTAGGTGCTTGAAAACCACCACTACAAGGTCTTCTGCTACTCTGTTTTCTTAAATTTTCGCCCATTGTCGGCGAATTCTGGCATGTGTGGATGGTGCATGCATAGCACTTTGCCTAGGACTACATATCAGCCTTTAAAGAAGACCTTAAATCCACTTGTTTGCCGTTTTTTTGTTCTCTGTTATGATTGGGTTCATTTTAGGCGCCATTTTGGGCGCCATCTTGGAAATCCTGTGACGTCACCTTGTGGGAGGGGTTAGGGGGCTAGTATATATATAGGTTAATTTTTCAGGTCATATTCAAGTGCTTGTATAGTGCAGTGGGTCAGAGGGCTGCCCACTTGCATTTTTAGGTCCTGATGGTCAAATGTTCGATCCTCAGCCTTGCCATTTTATTTATTTATTTATTTATTTTTTTTTTTTTTCATTTCTATTATTAGTTATTCTTACATGTAATTGTATTTTATTGCCCAATTTCTACATACTTCAAACATGAATAAGAGTTTCTGATGGGAAAATTTGGGTATCACGTTACATCTTTTACATCTTTGCGTGCGCGCAAATGGCGCGTGTGGCTGTTTCGGCACGGCACGTAAAACTGCCAGGTACAAGCGGGTAGTTGTCAAAATGAATTCATGTTGTATGTTTTTAAGAGAAAAGGTCTGGGAAAAAGTCAGTTTTCTTTTTCCTCAAAAGTTCATGCAACAGGAGCGGTTGCTTCCGAAGGCATCTCGAGTCGACTTCAAGTTTTCCTGTAGCGGTTAATGGTGCTGTATGTGAGGGGTAAAAAGCGAAACCGATTCCTTATTTCTGTGGCACAAGTGAGACAAAAGGAAAAGCCTGGTTCCATTTGTTTGACTTTTGCAACAAGTGTCGTCTGCTACAGAAAGTGTTCCGAGTCCTTTTTTTATTATTTCGCGCGGCGCTTAGTGGTGATGTACGTGCGAAAACACAATATCAACTTATGACTTACACGGTCACCAGAATGGATTTAATGCTTTCATAGAATGGCCCCAGTAAAGGAAAAGTGAATAATTTGGTTCCCTTTCTTTGATTTCTGCAACAGGTATCGGTTGCCTCCGAAAGACTCGCGAGTTGATTTTAAGCTTTCCCGCAGCACGTACCAATCACGTATGTGTGGAATAGCCATCAAAATCAGTTAAACGGCCCGAGAAAAGGGAAAAATTGATTTCCCATATTCGACTTAGGCAACAGCTATCAGTTGCTTTTGTAAGTGCTGTAAGTCAATTTTTCGTGTTTTTCGCAGGTGCGTAAATGGCACGTATGAGTCGGTAGTCATCGAAACTGGGCTACTCGTCACCGTATGAATAGACACAAAGTAAAAACATAGTTCTTTTTGAGTTATGCAGTAGGAGGCAGTTGCTACTGACAGAGTTGCCAGTCTAGTTTTTATTCACTTGTGACACTATTTTCTGTTTCTCACTGTCCACTGATCATCTTAGCATATTGAATGTATCAGTGTGCAGCATGGAAGCTGGCCTCAACTAGAAAAGCAAATCGAATCAAGGGGAGTGAACCCTGGGTAGGTGCTTGAAAACCACCACTACAAGGTCTTCTGCTACTCTGTTTTCTTAAATTTTCGCCCATTGTCGGCGAATTCTGGCATGTGTGGATGGTGCATGCATAGCACTTTGCCTAGGACTACATATCAGCCTTTAAAGAAGACATTAAATCCACTTGTTTGCCGTTTTTTTGTTCTCTGTTATGATTGGGTTCATTTTAGGCGCCATTTTGGGCGCCATCTTGGAAATCCTGTGACGTCACCTTGTGGGAGGGGTTAGGGGGCTAGTATATATATAGGTTAATTTTTCAGGTCATATTCAAGTGCTTGTATAGTGCAGTGGGTCAGAGGGCTGCCCACTTGCATTTTTAGGTCCTGATGGTCAAATGTTCGATCCTCAGCCTTGCCATTTTATTTTTTTATTTTTTTTTATTTTTTTATTTTTATTTTTTTTTTTTCATTTCTATTATTAGTTATTCTTACATGTAGTTGTATTTTATTGCCCAGTTTCTACATACTTCAAACATGAATAAGAGTTTCTGATGGGAAAATTTGGGTATCACGTTACATCTTTTACGTCTTTGCGTGCGCGCAAATGGCGCGCGTGGCTGTTTCGGCACGGCACGTAAAACTGCCAGGTACAAGCGGGTAGTTGTCAAAATGAATTCATGTTGTATCTTTTTAAGAGAAAAGGTCTGGGAAAAAGTCAATTTTCTTTTTCCTCGAAAGTTTATGCAACAGGAGCGGTTGCTTCCGAAGGCGTCTCAAGTCGACTTCAAGTTTTCCTGTAGCGGTTAATGGTGCTGTATGTGAGGGGTAAAATGCGAAACCGATTCCTTATTTCTGTGGCACAAGTGAGAGAAAAGGAAAAGCCTGGTTCCATTTGTTTGACTTTTGCAACAAGTGTCGTCTGCTACAGAAAGTGTTCCGAGTCCTTTTTTTATGATTTCGCGCGGCGCTTAGTGGTGATGTACGTGCGAAAACACAAAATCAACTTATGACTTACACGGTCACCAGAATGGATTTAATGCTTTAATAGAATGGCCCCAGTAAAGGAAAAGTGAATAATTTGGTTCCCTTTCTTTGATTTCTGCAACAGGTATTGGTTGCCTCCGAAAGACTCGCGAGTTGATTTTAAGCTTTTCCGCAGCACGTACCAATAACGTATGTGTGGAATAGCCATCGAAACCAGTTAAACGGCCCGAGAAAAGGGAAAAATTGATTTGCCATATTCGACTTATGCAACAGCTATCAGTTGCTTTTGTAAGTGCTATAAGTCAATTTTTCGTGTTTTTCGCAGGTGCGTAATTGGCACGTATGAGTCGGTAGTCATCGAAACTGGGCTACTCGTCACCGTATGAATAGACACAAAGTAAAAACATAGTTCTTTTTGAGTTATGCAGTAGGAGGCAGTTGCTACTGACAGAGTTGCCAGTCTAGTTTTTATTCACTTGTGACACTATTTTCTGTTTCTCACTGTCCACTGATCATCTTAGCATATTGAATGTATCAGTGTGCAGCATGGAAGCTGGCCTCAACTAGAAAAGCAAATCGAATCAAGGGGAGTGAACCCTGGGTAGGTGCTTGAAAACCACCACTACAAGGTCTTCTGCTACTCTGTTTTCTTAAATTTTCGCCCATTGTCGGCGAATTCTGGCATGTGTGGATGGTGGATGCATAGCACTTTGCCTAGGACTACATATCAGCCTTTAAAGAAGACATTAAATCCACTTGTTTGCCGTTTTTTTGTTCTCTGTTATGATTGGGTTCATTTTAGGCGCCATTTTGGGCGCCATCTTGGAAATCCTGTGACGTCACCTTGTGGGAGGGGTTAGGGGGCTAGTATATATATAGGTTAATTTTTCAGGTCATATTCAAGTGCTTGTATAGTGCAGTGGGTCAGAGGGCTGCCCACTTGCATTTTTAGGTCCTGATGGTCAAATGTTCGATCCTCAGCCTTGCCATTTTATTTATTTATTTATTTTTTTTTTTTTTTTTTTTTTTCATTTCTATTATTAGTTATTCTTACATGTAGTTGTATTTTATTGCCCAATTTCTACATACTTCAAACATGAATAAGAGTTTCTGATGGGAAAATTTGGGTATCACGTTACATCTTTTACGTCTTTGCATGCGCACAAATGGCGCGCGTGGCTGTTTCGGCACGGCACGTAAAACTGCCAGGTACAAGCGGGTAGTTGTCAAAATGAATTCATGTTGTATGTTTTTAAGAGAAAAGGTCTGGGAAAAAGTCAGTTTTCTTTTTCCTCAAAAGTTCATGCAACAGGAGCGGTTGCTTCCGAAGGCGTCTCAAGTCGACTTCAAGTTTTCCTGTAGCGGTTAATGGTGCTGTATGTGAGGGGTAAAAAGCGAAACCGATTCCTTATTTCTGTGGCACAAGTGAGAGAAAAGGAAAAGCCTGGTTCCATTTGTTTGACTTTTGCAACAAGTGTCGTCTGCTACAGAAAGTGTTCCGAGTCCTTTTTTTTATGATTTCGCGCGGCGCTTAGTGGTGATGTACGTGCGAAAACACAAAATCAACTTATGACTTACACGGTCACCAGAATGGATTTAATGCTTTCATAGAATGGCCCCAGTAAAGGAAAAGTGAATAATTTGGTTCCCTTTCTTTGATTTCTGCAACAGGTATCGGTTGCCTCCGAAAGACTCGCGAGTTGATTTTAAGCTTTCCCGCAGCACGTACCAATCACGTTTGTGTGGAATAGCCATCGAAACCAGTTAAACGGCCCGAGAAAAGGGAAAAATTGATTTGCCATATTCGACTTAGGCAACAGCTATCAGTTGCTTTTGTAAGTGCTGTAAGTCAAATTTTCGTGTTTTTTGCAGGTGCGTAAATGGCACGTATGAGTCGGTAGTCATCGAAACTGGGCTACTCGTCACCGTATGAATAGACACAAAGTAAAAACATAGTTCTTTTTGAGTTATGCAGTAGGAGGCAGTTGCTACTGACAGAGTTGCCAGTCTAGTTTTTATTCACTTGTGACACTATTTTCTGTTTCTCACTGTCCACTGATCATCTTAGCATATTGAATGTATCAGTGTGCAGCATGGAAGCTGGCCTCAACTAGAAAAGCAAATCGAATCAAGGGGAGTGAACCCTGGGTAGGTGCTTGAAAACCACCACTACAAGGTCTTCTGCTACTCTGTTTTCTTAAATTTTCGCCCATTGTCGGCGAATTCTGGCATGTGTGGATGGTGCATGCATAGCACTTTGCCTAGGACTACATATCAGCCTTTAAAGAAGACCTTAAATCCACTTGTTTGCCGTTTTTTTGTTCTCTGTTATGATTGGGTTCATTTTAGGCGCCATTTTGGGCGCCATCTTGGAAATCCTGTGACGTCACCTTGTGGGAGGGGTTAGGGGGCTAGTATATATATAGGTTAATTTTTCAGGTCATATTCAAGTGCTTGTATAGTGCAGTGGGTCAGAGGGCTGCCCACTTGCATTTTTAGGTCCTGATGGTCAAATGTTCGATCCTCAGCCTTGCCATTTTATTTATTTTTTTTTTTTTTATTTTTTTTTTTTTTCATTTCTATTATTAGTTATTCTTACATGTAGTTGTATTTTATTGCCCAATGTCTACATACTTCAAACATGAATAAGAGTTTCTGATGGGAAAATTTGGGTATCACGTTACATCTTTTACGTCTTTGCGTGCGCGCAAATGGCGCGTGTGGCTGTTTCGGCACGGCACGTAAAACTGCCAGGTACAAGCGGGTAGTTGTCAAAATGAATTCATGTTGTATGTTTTTAAGAGAAAAGGTCTGGGAAAAAGTCAGTTTTCTTTTTCCTCAAAAGTTCATGCAACAGGAGCGGTTGCTTCCGAAGGCGTCTCAAGTCGACTTCAAGTTTTCCTGTAGCGGTTAATGGTGCTGTATGTGAGGGGTAAAAAGCGAAACCGATTCCTTATTTCTGTGGCACAAGTGAGAGAAAAGGAAAAGCCTGGTTCCATTTGTTTGACTTTTGCAACAAGTGTCGTCTGCTACAGAAAGTGTTCCGAGTCCTTTTTTTATGATTTCGCGCGGCGCTTAGTGGTGATGTACGTGCGAAAACACAAAATCAACTTATGACTTACACGGTCACCAGAATGGATTTAATGCTTTCATAGAATGGCCCCAGTAAAGGAAAAGTGAATAATTTGGTTCCCTTTCTTTGATTTCTGCAACAGGTATCGGTTGCCTCCGAAAGACTCGTGAGTTGATTTTAAGCTTTCCCGCAGCACGTACCAATCACGTATGTGTGGAATAGCCATCGAAACCAGTTAAACGGCCCGAGAAAAGGGAAAAATTGATTTGCCATATTCGACTTAGGCAACAGCTATCAGTTGCTTTTGTAAGTGCTGTAAGTTAATTTTTCGTGTTTTTCGCAGGTGCGTAAATGGCACGTATGAGTCGGTAGTCATCGAAACTGGGCTACTCGTCACCGTATGAATAGACACAAAGTAAAAACATAGTTCTTTTTGAGTTATGCAGTAGGAGGCAGTTGCTACTGACAGAGTTGCCAGTCTAGTTTTTATTCACTTGTGACACTATTTTCTGTTTCTCACTGTCCACTGATCATCTTAGCATATTGAATGTATCAGTGTGCAGCATGGAAGCTGGCCTCAACTAGAAAAGCAAATCGAATCAAGGGGAGTGAACCCTGGGTAGGTGCTTGAAAACCACCACTACAAGGTCTTCTGCTACTCTGTTTTCTTAAATTTTCGCCCATTGTCGGCGAATTCTGGCATGTGTGGATGGTGCATGCATAGCACTTTGCCTAGGACTACATATCAGCCTTTAAAGAAGACATTAAATCCACTTGTTTGCCGTTTTTTTGTTCTCTGTTATGATTGGGTTCATTTTAGGCGCCATTTTGGGCGCCATCTTGGAAATCCTGTGACGTCACCTTGTGGGAGGGGTTAGGGGGCTAGTATATATATAGGTTAATTTTTCAGGTCATATTCAAGTGCTTGTATAGTGCAGTGGGTCAGAGGGCTGCCCACTTGCATTTTTAGGTCCTGATGGTCAAATGTTCGATCCTCAGCCTTGCCATTTTATTTATTTATTTATTTATTTTTTTTTTTTTTTTTTCATTTCTATTATTAGTTATTCTTACATGTAGTTGTATTTTATTGCCCAATTTCTACATACTTCAAACATGAATAAGAGTTTCTGATGGGAAAATTTGGGTATCACGTTACATCTTTTACATCTTTGCGTGCGCGCAAATGGCGCGTGTGGCTGTTTCGGCACGGCACGTAAAACTGCCAGGTACAAGCGGGTAGTTGTCAAAATGAATTCATGTTGTATGTTTTTAAGAGAAAAGGTCTGGGAAAAAGTCAGTTTTCTTTTTCCTCGAAAGTTCATGCAACAGGAGCGGTTGCTTCCGAAGGCGTCTCAAGTCGACTTCAAGTTTTCCTGTAGCGGTTAATGGTGCTGTATGTGAGGGGTAAAAAGCGAAACCGATTCCTTATTTCTGTGGCACAAGTGAGAGAAAAGGAAAAGCCTGGTTCCATTTGTTTGACTTTTGCAACAAGTGTCGTCTGCTACAGAAAGTGTTCCGAGTCCTTTTTTTATGATTTCGCGCGGCGCTTAGTGGTGATGTACGTGCGAAAACACAAAATCAACTTATGACTTACACGGTCACCAGAATGGATTTAATGCTTTAATAGAATGGCCCCAGTAAAGGAAAAGTGAATAATTTGGTTCCCTTTCTTTGATTTCTGCAACAGGTATTGGTTGCCTCCGAAAGACTCGCGAGTTGATTTTAAGCTTTTCCGCAGCACGTACCAATAACGTATGTGTGGAATAGCCATCGAAACCAGTTAAACGGCCCGAGAAAAGGGAAAAATTGATTTGCCATATTCGACTTAGGCAACAGCTATCAGTTGCTTTTGTAAGTGCTGTAAGTCAAATTTTCGTGTTTTTTGCAGGTGCGTAAATGGCACGTATGAGTCGGTAGTCATCGAAACTGGGCTACTCGTCACCGTATGAATAGACACAAAGTAAAAACATAGTTCTTTTTGAGTTATGCAGTAGGAGGCAGTTGCTACTGACAGAGTTGCCAGTCTAGTTTTTATTCACTTGTGACACTATTTTCTGTTTCTCACTGTCCACTGATCATCTTAGCATATTGAATGTATCAGTGTGCAGCATGGAAGCTGGCCTCAACTAGAAAAGCAAATCGAATCAAGGGGAGTGAACCCTGGGTAGGTGCTTGAAAACCACCACTACAAGGTCTTCTGCTACTCTGTTTTCTTAAATTTTCGCCCATTGTCGGCGAATTCTGGCATGTGTGGATGGTGCATGCATAGCACTTTGCCTAGGACTACATATCAGCCTTTAAAGAAGACCTTAAATCCACTTGTTTGCCGTTTTTTTGTTCTCTGTTATGATTGGGTTCATTTTAGGCGCCATTTTGGGCGCCATCTTGGAAATCCTGTGACGTCACCTTGTGGGAGGGGTTAGGGGGCTAGTATATATATAGGTTAATTTTTCAGGTCATATTCAAGTGCTTGTATAGTGCAGTGGGTCAGAGGGCTGCCCACTTGCATTTTTAGGTCCTGATGGTCAAATGTTCGATCCTCAGCCTTGCCATTTTATTTATTTTTTTTTTTTTTATTTTTTTTTTCATTTCTATTATTAGTTATTCTTACATGTAGTTGTATTTTATTGCCCAATTTCTACATACTTCAAACATGAATAAGAGTTTCTGATGGGAAAATTTGGGTATCACGTTACATCTTTTACGTCTTTGCGTGCGCGCAAATGGCGCGCGTGGCTGTTTCGGCACGGCACGTAAAACTGCCAGGTACAAGTGGGTAGTTGTCAAAATGAATTCATGTTGTATGTTTTTAAGAGAAAAGGTCTGGGAAAGAGTCAATTTTCTTTTTCCTCGAAAGTTTATGCAACAGGAGCGGTTGCTTCCGAAGGCGTCTCAAGTCGACTTCAAGTTTTCCTGTAGCGGTTAATGGTGCTGTATGTGAGGGGTAAAAAGCGAAACCGATTCCTTATTTCTGTGGCACAAGTGAGAGAAAAGGAAAAGCCTGGTTCCATTTGTTTGACTTTTGCAACGAGTGTCGTCTGCTACAGAAAGTGTTCCGAGTCCTTTTTTTATGATTTCGCGCGGCGCTTAGTGGTGATGTACGTGCGAAAACACAAAATCAACTTATGACTTACACGGTCACCAGAATGGATTTAATGCTTTCATAGAATGGCCCCAGTAAAGGAAAAGTGAATAATTTGGTTCCCTTTCTTTGATTTCTGCAACAGGTATCGGTTGCCTCCGAAAGACTCGCGAGTTGATTTTAAGCTTTCCCGCAGCACGTACCAATCACGTATGTGTGGAATAGCCATTGAAACCAGTTAAACGGCCCGAGAAAAGGGAAAAATTGATTTGCCATATTCGACTTAGGCAACAGCTATCAGTTGCTTTTGTAAGTGCTGTAAGTCAATTTTTCTGTTTTTCGCAGGTGCGTAAATGGCACGTATGAGTCGGTAGTCATCGAAACTGGGCTACTCGTCACCGTATGAATAGACACAAAGTAAAAACATAGTTCTTTTTGAGTTATGCAGTAGGAGGCAGTTGCTACTGACAGAGTTGCCAGTCTAGTTTTTATTCACTTGTGACACTATTTTCTGTTTCTCACTGTCCACTGATCATCTTAGCATATTGAATGTATCAGTGTGCAGCATGGAAGCTGGACTCAACTAGAAAAGCAAATCGAATCAAGGGGAGTGAACCCTGGGTAGGTGATTGAAAACCACCACTACAAGGTCTTCTGCTACTCTGTTTTCTTAAATTTTCGCCCATTGTCGGCGAATTCTGGCATGTGAGGATGGTGCATGCATAGCACTTTGCCTAGGACTACATATCAGCCTTTAAAGAAGACATTAAATCCACTTGTTTGCCGTTTTTTTGTTCTCTGTTATGATTGGGTTCATTTTAGGCGCCATTTTGGGCGCCATCTTGGAAATCCTGTGACGTCACCTTGTGGGAGGGGTTAGGGGGCTAGTATATATATAGGTTAATTTTTCAGGTCATATTCAAGTGCTTGTATGATGCAGTGGGTCAGAGGGCTGCCCACTTGCATTTTTAGGTCCTGATGGTCAAATGTTCGATCCTCAGCCTTGCCATTTAATTTTTTTTTTTTTTTTATTTTTTTTTTTTTTTTTTTTTTCATTTCTATTATTAGTTATTCTTACATGTAGTTGTATTTTATTGCCCAATTTCTACATACTTCAAACATGAATAAGAGTTTCTGATGGGAAAATTTGGGTATCATGTTACATCTTTTACGTCTTTGCGTGCGTGCAAATGGCGCGCATGGCTGTTTCGGCACGGCACGTAAAACTGCCAGGTACAAGCGGGTAGTTGTCAAAATGAATTCATGTTGTATGTTTTTAAGAGAAAAGGTCTGGGAAAAAGTCAGTTTTCTTTTTCCTCGAAAGTTCATGCAACAGGAGCGGTTGCTTCCGAAGGCGTCTCAAGTCGACTTCAAGTTTTCCTGTAGCGGTTAATGGTGCTGTATGTGAGGGGTAAAAAGCGAAACCGATTCCTTATTTCTGTGGCACAAGTGAGAGAAAAGGAAAAGCCTGGTTCCATTTGTTTGACTTTTGCAACAAGTGTCGTCTGCTACAGAAAGTGTTCCGAGTCCTTTTTTTATGATTTCGCGCGGCGCTTAGTGGTGATGTACGTGCGAAAACACAAAATCAACTTATGACTTACACGGTCACCAGAATGGATTTAATGCTTTCATAGAATGGCCCCAGTAAAGGAAAAGTGAATAATTTGGTTCTCTTTCTTTGATTTCTGCAACAGGTATCGGTTGCCTCCGAAAGACTCGCGAGTTGATTTTAAGCTTTCCCGCAGCACGTACCAATCACGTATGTGTGGAATAGCCATCGAAACCAGTTAAACGGCCCGAGAAAAGGGAAAAATTTATTTGCCATATTCGACTTAGGCAACAGGTATCAGTTGATTTTGTAAGTGCTGTAAGTCAATTTTTCGTGTTTTTCGCAGGTGCGTAAATGGCACGTATGAGTCGGTAATCATCGAAACTGGGCTACTCGTCACCGTATGAATAGACACAAAGTAAAAACATAGTTCTTTTTTCAGTTATGCAGTAGGAGGCAGTTGCTACTGATAGAGTTGCCAGTCTAGTTTTTATTCACTTGTGACACTATTTTCTGTTTCTCACTGTCCACTGATCATCTTAGCATATTGAATGTATCAGTGTGCAGCATGGAAGCTGGCCTCAACTAGAAAAGCAAATCGAATCAAGGGGAGTGAACCCTGGGTAGGTGCTTGAAAACCACCACTACAAGGTCTTCTGCTACTCTGTTTTCTTAAATTTTCGCCCATTGTCGGCGAATTCTGGCATGTGTGGATGGTGCATGCATAGCACTTTGCCTAGGACTACATATCAGCCTTTAAAGAAGACATTAAATCCACTTGTTTGCCGTTTTTTTGTTCTCTGTTATGATTGGGTTCATTTTAGGCGCCATTTTGGGCGCCATCTTGGAAATCCTGTGACGTCACCTTGTGGGAGGGGTTAGGGGGCTAGTATATATATAGGTTAATTTTTCAGGTCATATTCAAGTGCTTGTATAGTGCAGTGGGTCAGAGGGCTGCCCACTTGCATTTTTAGGTCCTGATGGTCAAATGTTCGATCCTCAGCCTTGCGATTTTATTTTTTTTATTTTTATTTTTTTTTTTTTTTTTCATTTCTATTATTAGTTATTCTTACATGTAGTTGTATTTTATTGCCCAATTTCTACATACTTCAAACATGAATAAGAGTTTCTGATGGGAAAATGTGGGTATCACGTTACATCTTTTACGTCTTTGCGTGCGCGCAAATGGCACGCGTGGCTGTTTCGGCACGGCACGTAAAACTGCCAAGTACAAGCGGGTAGTTGTCAAAAGGAATTCATGTTGTATGTTTTTAAGAGAAAAGGTCTGGGAAAAAGTCAGTTTTCTTTTTCCTCAAAAGTTCATGCAACAGGAGCGGTTGCTTCCGAAGGCGTCTCAAGTCGACTTCAAGTTTTCCTGTAGCGGTTAATGGTGCTGTATGTGAGGGGTAAAAAGCGAAACCGATTCCTTATTTCTGTGGCACAAGTGAGAGAAAAGGAAAAGCCTGGTTCCATTTGTTTGACTTTTGCAACAAGTGTCGTCTGCTACAGAAAGTGTTCCGAGTCCTTTTTTTATGATTTCGCGCGGCGCTTAGTGGTGATGTACGTGCGAAAACACAAAATCAACTTATGACTTACACGGTCACCAGAATGGATTTAATGCTTTCATAGAATGGCCCCAGTAAAGGAAAAGTGAATAATTTGGTTCCCTTTCTTTGATTTCTGCAACAGGTATCGGTTGCCTCCGAAAGACTCGCGAGTTGATTTTAAGCTTTCCCGCAGCACGTACCAATCACGTATGTGTGGAATAGCCATCGAAACCAGTTAAACGGCCCGAGAAAAGGGAAAAATTGATTTGCCATATTCTACTTAGGCAACAGCTATCAGTTGCTTTTGTAAGTGCTGTAAGTCAAATTTTCGTGTTTTTTGCAGGTGCGTAAATGGCACGTATGAGTCGGTAGTCATCGAAACTGGGCTACTCGTCACCGTATGAATAGACACAAAGTAAAAACATAGTTCTTTTTGAGTTATGCAGTAGGAGGCAGTTGCTACTGACAGAGTTGCCAGTCTAGTTTTTATTCACTTGTGACACTATTTTCTGTTTCTCACTGTCCACTGATCATCTTAGCATATTGAATGTATCAGTGTGCAGCATGGAAGCTGGCCTCAACTAGAAAAGCAAATCGAATCAAGGGGAGTGAACCCTGGGTAGGTGCTTGAAAACCACCACTACAAGGTCTTCTGCTACTCTGTTTTCTTAAATTTTCGCCCATTGTCGGCGAATTCTGGCATGTGTGGATGGTGCATGCATAGCACTTTGCCTAGGACTACATATCAGCCTTTAAAGAAGACCTTAAATCCACTTGTTTGCCGTTTTTTTGTTCTCTGTTATGATTGGGTTCATTTTAGGCGCCATTTTGGGCGCCATCTTGGAAATCCTGTGACGTCACCTTGTGGGAGGGGTTAGGGGGCTAGTATATATATAGGTTAATTTTTCAGGTCATATTCAAGTGCTTGTATAGTGCAGTGGGTCAGAGGGCTGCCCACTTGCATTTTTAGGTCCTGATGGTCAAATGTTCGATCCTCAGCCTTGCCATTTTATTTATTTTTTTTTTTTTTGTATTTTTTTTTATTTTTTTTTCATTTCTATTATTAGTTATTCTTACATGTAGTTGTATTTTATTGCCCAATTTCTACATACTTCAAACATGAATAAGAGTTTCTGATGGGAAAATTTGGGTATCACGTTACATCTTTTACATCTTTGCGTGCGCGCAAATGGCGCGTGTGGCTGTTTCGGCACGGCACGTAAAACTGCCAGGTACAAGCGGGTAGTTGTCAAAATGAATTCATGTTGTATGTTTTTAAGAGAAAAGGTCTGGGAAAAAGTCAGTTTTCTTTTTCCTCGAAATTTCATGCAACAGGAGCGGTTGCTTCCGAAGGCGTCTCAAGTCGACTTCAAGTTTTCCTGTAGCGGTTAATGGTGCTGTATGTGAGGGGTAAAAAGCGAAACCGATTCCTTATTTCTGTGGCACAAGTGAGAGAAAAGGAAAAGCCTGGTTCCATTTGTTTGACTTTTGCAACAAGTGTCGTCTGCTACAGAAAGTGTTCCGAGTCCTTTTTTTATGATTTCGCGCGGCGCTTAGTGGTGATGTACGTGCGAAAACACAAAATCAACTTATGACTTACACGGTCACCAGAATGGATTTAATGCTTTCATAGAATGGCCCCAGTAAAGGAAAAGTGAATAATTTGGTTCCCTTTCTTTGATTTCTGCAACAGGTATCGGTTGCCTCCGAAAGACTCGCGAGTTGATTTTAAGCTTTCCCGCAGCACGTACCAATCACGTATGTGTGGAATAGCCATCGAAACCAGTTAAACGGCCCGAGAAAAGGGAAAAATTGATTTGCCATATTCTACTTAGGCAACAGCTATCAGTTGCTTTTGTAAGTGCTGTAAGTCAATTTTTCGTGTTTTTCGCAGGTGCGTAAATGGCACGTATGAGTCGGTAGTCATCGAAACTGGGCTACTCGTCACCGTATGAATAGACACAAAGTAAAAACATAGTTCTTTTTCAGTTATGCAGTAGGAGGCAGTTGCTACTGACAGAGTTGCCAGTCTAGTTTTTATTCACTTGTGACACTATTTTCTGTTTCTCACTGTCCACTGATCATCTTAGCATATTGAATGTATCAGTGTGCAGCATGGAAGCTGGCCTCAACTAGAAAAGCAAATCGAATCAAGGGGAGTGAACCCTGGGTAGGTGCTTGAAAACCACCACTACAAGGTCTTCTGCTACTCTGTTTTCTTAAATTTTCGCCCATTGTCGGCAAATTCTGGCATGTGTGGATGGTGCATGCATAGCACTTTGCCTAGGACTACATATCAGCCTTTAAAGAAGACATTAAATCCACTTGTTTGCCGTTTTTTTGTTCTCTGTTATGATTGGGTTCATTTTAGGCGCCATTTTGGGCGCCATCTTGGAAATCCTGTGACGTCACCTTGTGGGAGGGGTTAGGGGGCTAGTATATATATAGGTTAATTTTTCAGGTCATATTCAAGTGCTTGTATAGTGCAGTGGGTCAGAGGGCTGCCCACTTGCATTTTTAGGTCCTGATGGTCAAATGTTCGATCCTCAGCCTTGCCATTTTATTTATTTTTTTTTTTTTTATTTTTTTTTTCATTTCTATTATTAGTTATTCTTACATGTAGTTGTATTTTATTGCCCAATTTCTACATACTTCAAACATGAATAAGAGTTTCTGATGGGAAAATTTGGGTATCACGTTACATCTTTTACGTCTTTGCGTGCGCGCAAATGGCGCGCGTGGCTGTTTCGGCACGGCACGTAAAACTGCCAGGTACAAGTGGGTAGTTGTCAAAATGAATTCATGTTGTATGTTTTTAAGAGAAAAGGTCTGGGAAAGAGTCAATTTTCTTTTTCCTCGAAAGTTTATGCAACAGGAGCGGTTGCTTCCGAAGGCGTCTCAAGTCGACTTCAAGTTTTCCTGTAGCGGTTAATGGTGCTGTATGTGAGGGGTAAAAAGCGAAACCGATTCCTTATTTCTGTGGCACAAGTGAGAGAAAAGGAAAAGCCTGGTTCCATTTGTTTGACTTTTGCAACGAGTGTCGTCTGCTCCAGAAAGTGTTCCGAGTCCTTTTTTTATGATTTCGCGCGGCGCTTAGTGGTGATGTACGTGCGAAAACACAAAATCAACTTATGACTTACACGGTCACCAGAATGGATTTAATGCTTTCATAGAATGGCCCCAGTAAAGGAAAAGTTAATAATTTGGTTCCCTTTCTTTGATTTCTGCAACAGGTATCGGTTGCCTCCGAAAGACTCGCGAGTTGATTTTAAGCTTTCCCGCAGCACGTACCAATCACGTATGTGTGGAATAGCCATTGAAACCAGTTAAACGGCCCGAGAAAAGGGAAAAATTGATTTGCCATATTCGACTTAGGCAACAGCTATCAGTTGCTTTTGTAAGTGCTGTAAGTCAATTTTTCTGTTTTTCGCAGGTGCGTAAATGGCACGTATGAGTCGGTAGTCATCGAAACTGGGCTACTCGTCACCGTATGAATAGACACAAAGTAAAAACATAGTTCTTTTTGAGTTATGCAGTAGGAGGCAGTTGCTACTGACAGAGTTGCCAGTCTAGTTTTTATTCACTTGTGACACTATTTTCTGTTTCTCACTGTCCACTGATCATCTTAGCATATTGAATGTATCAGTGTGCAGCATGGAAGCTGGACTCAACTAGAAAAGCAAATCGAATCAAGGGGAGTGAACCCTGGGTAGGTGATTGAAAACCACCACTACAAGGTCTTCTGCTACTCTGTTTTCTTAAATTTTCGCCCATTGTCGGCGAATTCTGGCATGTGAGGATGGTGCATGCATAGCACTTTGCCTAGGACTACATATCAGCCTTTAAAGAAGACATTAAATCCACTTGTTTGCCGTTTTTTTGTTCTCTGTTATGATTGGGTTCATTTTAGGCGCCATTTTGGGCGCCATCTTGGAAATCCTGTGACGTCACCTTGTGGGAGGGGTTAGGGGGCTAGTATATATATAGGTTAATTTTTCAGGTCATATTCAAGTGCTTGTATGATGCAGTGGGTCAGAGGGCTGCCCACTTGCATTTTTAGGTCCTGATGGTCAAATGTTCGATCCTCAGCCTTGCCATTTAATTTTTTTTTTTTTTTTTATTTTTTTTATTTTTTTTTTTTTCATTTCTATTATTAGTTATTCTTACATGTAGTTGTATTTTATTGCCCAATTTCTACATACTTCAAACATGAATAAGAGTTTCTGATGGGAAAATGTGGGTATCACGTTACATCTTTTACGTCTTTGCGTGCGCGCAAATGGCACGCGTGGCTGTTTCGGCACGGCACGTAAAACTGCCAAGTACAAGCGGGTAGTTGTCAAAAGGAATTCATGTTGTATGTTTTTAAGAGAAAAGGTCTGGGAAAAAGTCAGTTTTCTTTTTCCTCAAAAGTTCATGCAACAGGAGCGGTTGCTTCCGAAGGCGTCTCAAGTCGACTTCAAGTTTTCCTGTAGCGGTTAATGGTGCTGTATGTGAGGGGTAAAAAGCGAAACCGATTCCTTATTTCTGTGGCACAAGTGAGAGAAAAGGAAAAGCCTGGTTCCATTTGTTTGACTTTTGCAACAAGTGTCGTCTGCTACAGAAAGTGTTCCGAGTCCTTTTTTTATGATTTCGCGCGGCGCTTAGTGGTGATGTACGTGCGAAAACACAAAATCAACTTATGACTTACACGGTCACCAGAATGGATTTAATGCTTTCATAGAATGGCCCCAGTAAAGGAAAAGTGAATAATTTGGTTCCCTTTCTTTGATTTCTGCAACAGGTATCGGTTGCCTCCGAAAGACTCGCGAGTTGATTTTAAGCTTTCCCGCAGCACGTACCAATCACGTATGTGTGGAATAGCCATCGAAACCAGTTAAACGGCCCGAGAAAAGGGAAAAATTGATTTGCCATATTCTACTTAGGCAACAGCTATCAGTTGCTTTTGTAAGTGCTGTAAGTCAATTTTTCGTGTTTTTCGCAGGTGCGTAAATGGCACGTATGAGTCGGTAGTCATCGAAACTGGGCTACTCGTCACCGTATGAATAGACACAAAGTAAAAACATAGTTCTTTTTCAGTTATGCAGTAGGAGGCAGTTGCTACTGACAGAGTTGCCAGTCTAGTTTTTATTCACTTGTGACACTATTTTCTGTTTCTCACTGTCCACTGATCATCTTAGCATATTGAATGTATCAGTGTGCAGCATGGAAGCTGGCCTCAACTAGAAAAGCAAATCGAATCAAGGGGAGTGAACCCTGGGTAGGTGCTTGAAAACCACTACTACAAGGTCTTCTGCTACTCTGTTTTCTTAAATGTTCGCCCATTGTCGGCGAATTCTGGCATGTGTGGATGGTGCATGCATAGCACTTTGCCTAGGACTACATATCAGCCTTTAAAGAAGACATTAAATCCACTTGTTTGCCGTTTTTTTGTTCTCTGTTATGATTGGGTTCATTTTAGGCGCCATTTTGGGCGCCATCTTGGAAATCCTGTGACGTCACCTTGTGGGAGGGGTTAGGGGGCTAGTATATATATAGGTTAATTTTTCAGGTCATATTCAAGTGCTTGTATAGTGCAGTGGGTCAGAGGGCTGCACACTTGCATTTTTAGGTCCTGATGGTCAAATGTTCGATCCTCAGCCTTGCCATTTTATTTTTTTTTTTTTTTTTTTTTTTTTTTTTCATTTCTATTATTAGTTATTCTTACATGTAGTTGTATTTTATTGCCCAATTTCTACATACTTCAAACATGAATAAGAGTTTCTGATGGGAAAATGTGGGTATCACGTTACATCTTTTACGTCTTTGCGTGCGCGCAAATGGCACGCGTGGCTGTTTCGGCACGGCACGTAAAACTGCCAAGTACAAGCGGGTAGTTGTCAAAAGGAATTCATGTTGTATGTTTTTAAGAGAAAAGGTCTGGGAAAAAGTCAGTTTTCTTTTTCCTCAAAAGTTCATGCAACAGGAGCGGTTGCTTCCGAAGGCGTCTCAAGTCGACTTCAAGTTTTCCTGTAGCGGTTAATGGTGCTGTATGTGAGGGGTAAAAAGCGAAACCGATTCCTTATTTCTGTGGCACAAGTGAGAGAAAAGGAAAAGCCTGGTTCCATTTGTTTGACTTTTGCAACAAGTGTCGTCTGCTACAGAAAGTGTTCCGAGTCCTTTTTTTATGATTTCGCGCGGCGCTTAGTGGTGATGTACGTGCGAAAACACAAAATCAACTTATGACTTACACGGTCACCAGAATGGATTTAATGCTTTCATAGAATGGCCCCAGTAAAGGAAAAGTGAATAATTTGGTTCCCTTTCTTTGATTTCTGCAACAGGTATCGGTTGCCTCCGAAAGACTCGCGAGTTGATTTTAAGCTTTCCCGCAGCACGTACCAATCACGTATGTGTGGAATAGCCATCAAAACCAGTTAAACGGCCCGAGAAAAGGGAAAAATTTATTTGCCATATTCGACTTAGGCAACAGCTATCAGTTGATTTTGTAAGTGCTGTAAGTCAATTTTTCGTGTTTTTCGCAGGTGCGTAAATGGCACGTATGAGTCGGTAGTCATCGAAACTGGGCTACTCGTCACCGTATGAATAGACACAAAGTAAAAACATAGTTCTTTTTTCAGTTATGCAGTAGGAGGCAGTTGCTACTGATAGAGTTGCCAGTCTAGTTTTTATTCACTTGTGACACTATTTTCTGTTTCTCACTGTCCACTGATCATCTTAGCATATTGAATGTATCAGTGTGCAGCATGGAAGCTGGCCTCAACTAGAAAAGCAAATCGAATCAAGGGGAGTGAACCCTGGGTAGGTGCTTGAAAACCACCACTACAAGGTCTTCTGCTACTCTGTTTTCTTAAATTTTCGCCCATTGTCGGCGAATTCTGGCATGTGTGGATGGTGCATGCATAGCACTTTGCCTAGGACTACATATCAGCCTTTAAAGAAGACATTAAATCCACTTGTTTGCCGTTTTTTTGTTCTCTGTTATGATTGGGTTCATTTTAGGCGCCATTTTGGGCGCCATCTTGGAAATCCTGTGACGTCACCTTGTGGGAGGGGTTAGGGGGCTAGTATATATATAGGTTAATTTTTCAGGTCATATTCAAGTGCTTGTATAGTGCAGTGGGTCAGAGGGCTGCCCACTTGCATTTTTAGGTCCTGATGGTCAAATGTTCGATCCTCAGCCTTGCCATTTTATTTATTTTTTTTTTTTTTTATTTTTATTTATTTTTTTTTTTTTTCATTTCTATTATTAGTTATTCTTACATGTAGTTGTATTTTATTGCCCAATTTCTACATACTTCAAACATGAATAAGAGTTTCTGATGGGAAAATGTGGGTATCACGTTACATCTTTTACGTCTTTGCGTGCGCGCAAATGGCGCGCGTGGCTGTTTGGGCACGGCACGTAAAACTGCCAGGTACAAGCGGGTAGTTGTCAAAATGAATTCATGTTGTATGTTTTTAAGAGAAAAGGTCTGGGAAAAAGTCAGTTTTCTTTTTCCTCAAAAGTTCATGCAACAGGAGCGGTTGCTTCCGAAGGCGTCTCAAGTCGACTTCAAGTTTTCCTGTAGCGGTTAATGGTGCTGTATGTGAGGGGTAAAAAGCGAAACCGATTCCTTATTTCTGTGGCACAAGTGAGAGAAAAGGAAAAGCCTGGTTCCATTTGTTTGACTTTTGCAACAAGTGTCGTCTGCTACAGAAAGTGTTCCGAGTCCTTTTTTTATGATTTCGCGCGGCGCTTAGTGGTGATGTACGTGCGAAAACACAAAATCAACTTATGACTTACACGGTCACCAGAATGGATTTAATGCTTTCATAGAATGGCCCCAGTAAAGGAAAAGTGAATAATTTGGTTCCCTTTCTTTGATTTCTGCAACAGGTATCGGTTGCCTCCGAAAGACTCGCGAGTTGATTTTAAGCTTTCCCGCAGCACGTACCAATCACGTATGTGTGGAATAGCCATCGAAACCAGTTAAACGGCCCGAGAAAAGGGAAAAATTGATTTGCCATATTCGACTTAGGCAACAGCTATCAGTTGCTTTTGTAAGTGCTGTAAGTCAATTTTTCGTGTTTTTCGCAGGTGCGTAAATGGCACGTATGAGTCGGTAGTCATCGAAACTGGGCTACTCGTCACCGTATGAATAGACACAAAGTAAAAACATAGTTCTTTTTGAGTTATGCAGTAGGAGGCAGTTGCTACTGACAGAGTTGCCAGTCTAGTTTTTATTCACTTGTGACACTATTTTCTGTTTCTCACTGTCCACTGATCATCTTAGCATATTGAATGTATCAGTGTGCAGCATGGAAGCTGGCCTCAACTAGAAAAGCAAATCGAATCAAGGGGAGTGAACCCTGGGTAGGTGCTTGAAAACCACCACTACAAGGTCTTCTGCTACTCTGTTTTCTTAAATTTTCGCCCATTGTCGGCGAATTCTGGCATGTGTGGATGGTGCATGCATAGCACTTTGCCTAGGACTACATATCAGCCTTTAAAGAAGACATTAAATCCACTTGTTTGCCGTTTTTTTGTTCTCTGTTATGATTGGGTTCATTTTAGGCGCCATTTTGGGCGCCATCTTGGAAATCCTGTGACGTCACCTTGTGGGAGGGGTTAGGGGGCTAGTATATATATAGGTTAATTTTTCAGGTCATATTCAAGTGCTTGTATAGTGCAGTGGGTCAGAGGGCTGCCCACTTGCATTTTTAGGTCCTGATGGTCAAATGTTCGATCCTCAGCCTTGCCATTTTATTTATTTTTTTTAATTTTTTTTTTTTTTTTTTTTTTTTTTTTTTTTTCATTTCTAGTATTAGTTATTCTTACATGTAGTTGTATTTTATTGCCCAATGTCTACATACTTCAAACATGAATAAGAGTTTCTGATGGGAAAATTTGGGTATCACGTTACATCTTTTACGTCTTTGCGTGCGCGCAAATGGCGCGCGTGGCTGTTTGGGCACGGCACGTAAAACTGCCAGGTACAAGCGGGTAGTTGTCAAAATGAATTCATGTTGTATGTTTTTAAGAGAAAAGGTCTGGGAAAAAGTCAGTTTTCTTTTTCCTCAAAAGTTCATGCAACAGGAGCGGTTGCTTCCGAAGGCGTCTCAAGTCGACTTCAAGTTTTCCTGTGGCGGTCAATGGTGCTGTATGTGAGGGGTAAAAAGCGAAACCGATTCCTTATTTCTGTGGCACAAGTGAGAGAAAAGGAAAAGCCTGGTTCCATTTGTTTGACTTTTGCAACAAGTGTCGTCTGCTACAGAAAGTGTTCCGCGTCCTTTTTTTATGATTTCGCGCGGCGCTTAGTGGTGATGTACGTGCGAAAACACAAAATCAACTTATGACTTACACGGTCACCAGAATGGATTTAATGCTTTCATAGAATGGCCCCAGTAAAGGAAAAGTGAATAATTTGGTTCCCTTTCTTTAATTTCTGCAACAGGTATCGGTTGCCTCCGAAAGACTCGCGAGTTGATTTTAAGCTTTCCCGCAGCACGTACCAATCACGTATGTGTGGAATAGCCATCGAAACCAGTTAAACGGCCCGAGAAAAGGGAAAAATTGATTTGCCATATTCGACTTAGGCAACAGCTATCTGTTGCTTTTGTAAGTGCTGTAAGTCAATTTTTTGTGTTTTTCGCAGGTGCGTAAATGGCACGTATGAGTCGGTAGTCATCGAAACTGGGCTACTCGTCACCGTATGAATAGACACAAAGTAAAAACATAGTTCTTTTTGAGTTATGCAGTAGGAGGCAGTTGCTACTGACAGAGTTGCCAGTCTAGTTTTTATTCACTTGTGACACTATTTTCTGTTTCTCACTGTCCACTGATCATCTTAGCATATTGAATGTATCAGTGTGCAGCATGGAAGCTGGCCTCAACTAGAAAAGCAAATCGAATCAAGGGGAGTGAACCCTGGGTAGGTGCTTGAAAACCACCACTACAAGGTCTTCTGCTACTCTGTTTTCTTAAATTTTCGCCCATTGTCGGCGAATTCTGGCATGTGTGGATGGTGCATGCATAGCACTTTGCCTAGGACTACATATCAGCCTTTAAAGAAGACATTAAATCCACTTGTTTGCCGTTTTTTTGTTCTCTGTTATGATTGGGTTCATTTTAGGGGCCATTTTGGGCGCCATCTTGGAAATCCTGTGACGTCACCTTGTGGGAGGGGTTAGGGGGCTAGTATATATATAGGTTAATTTTTCAGGTCATATTCAAGTGCTTGTATAGTGCAGTGGGTCAGAGGGCTGCCCACTTGCATTTTTAGGTCCTGATGGTCAAATGTTCGATCCTCAGCCTTGCCATTTTATTTATTTTTTTTAATCTTTTTTTTTTTTTTTTTTTTTCATTTCTAGTATTAGTTATTCTTACATGTAGTTGTATTTTATTGCCCAATGTCTACATACTTCAAACATGAATAAGAGTTTCTGATGGGAAAATTTGGGTATCACGTTACATCTTTTACGTCTTTGCGTGCGCGCAAATGGCGCGCGTGGCTGTTTCGGCACGGCACGTAAAACTGCCAGGTACAAGCGGGTAGTTGTCAAAATGAATTCATGTTGCATGTTTTTAAGAGAAAAGGTCTGGGAAAAAGTCAGTTTTCTTTTTCCTCAAAAGTTCATGCAACAGGAGCGGTTGCTTCCGAAGGCGTCACAAGTCGACTTCAAGTTTTCCTGTAGCGGTTAATGGTGCTGTATGTGAGGGGTAAAAAGCGAAACCGATTCCTTATTTCTGTGGCACAAGTGAGAGAAAAGGAAAAGCCTGGTTCCATTTGTTTGACTTTTGCAACAAGTGTCGTCTGCTACAGAAAGTGTTCCGAGTCCTTTTTTTATGATTTCGCGCGGCGCTTAGTGGTGATGTACGTGCGAAAACACAAAATCAACTTATGACTTACACGGTCACCAGAATGGATTTAATGCTTTCATAGAATGGCCCCAGTAAAGGAAAAGTGAATAATTTGATTCCCTTTCTTTGATTTCTGCAACAGGTATCGGTTGCCTCCGAAAGACTCGCGAGTTGATTTTAAGCTTTCCCGCAGCACGTACCAATCACGTATGTGTGGAATAGCCATCGAAACCAGTTAAACGGCCCGAGAAAAGGGAAAATTTGATTTGCCATATTCGACCTAGGCAACAGCTATCAGTTGCTTTTGTAAGTGCTGTAAGTCAATTTTTCGTGTTTTTTGCAGGTGCGTAAATGGCACGTATGAGTCGGTAGTCATCGAAACTGGGCTACTCGTCACCGTATGAATAGAGACAAAGTAAAAACATAGTTCTTTTTGAGTTATGCAGTAGGAGGCAGTTGCTACTGACAGAGTTGCCAGTCTAGTTTTTATTCACTTGTGACACTATTTTCTGTTTCTCACTGTCCACTGATCATCTTAGCATATTGAATGTATCAGTGTGCAGCATGGAAGCTGGCCTCAACTAGAAAAGCAAATCGAATCAAGGGGAGTGAACCCTGGGTAGGTGCTTGAAAACCACCACTACAAGGTCTTCTGCTACTCTGTTTTCTTAAATTTTCGCCCATTGTCGGCGAATTCTGGCATGTGTGGATGGTGCATGCATAGCACTTTGCCTAGGACTACATATCAGCCTTTAAAGAAGACATTAAATCCACTTGTTTGCCGTTTTTTGTTCTCTGTTATGATTGGGTTCATTTTAGGCGCCATTTTGGGCGCCATCTTGGAAATCCTGTGACGTCACCTTGTGGGAGGGGTTAGGGGGCTAGTATATATATAGGTTAATTTTTCAGGTCATATTCAAGTGCTTGTATAGTGCAGTGGGTCAGAGGGCTGCCCACTTGCATTTTTAGGTCCTGATGGTCAAATGTTCGATCCTCAGCCTTGCCATTTTTTTTTTTTTTTTTTTTTTTTCATTTCTAGTATTAGTTATTCTTACATGTAGTTGTATTTTATTGCCCAATGTCTACATACTTCAAACATGAATAAGAGTTTCTGATGGGAAAATTTGGGTATCACGTTACATCTTTTACGTCTTTGCGTGCGCGCAAATGGCGCGCGTGGCTGTTTGGGCACGGCACGTAAAACTGCCAGGTACAAGCGGGTAGTTGTCAAAATGAATTCATGTTGTATGTTTTTAAGAGAAAAGGTCTGGGAAAAAGTCAGTTTTCTTTTTCCTCAAAAGTTCATGCAACAGGAGCGGTTGCTTCCGAAGGCGTCTCAAGTCGACTTCAAGTTTTCCTGTAGCGGTTAATGGTGCTGTATGTGAGGGGTAAAAAGCGAAACCGATTCCTTATTTCTGTGGCACAAGTGAGAGAAAAGGAAAAGCCTGGTTCCATTTGTTTGACTTTTGCAACAAGTGTCGTCTGCTACAGAAAGTGTTCCGAGTCCTTTTTTTATGATTTCGCGCGGCGCTTAGTGGTGATGTACGTGCGAAAACACAAAATCAACTTATGACTTACACGGTCACCAGAATGGATTTAATGCTTTCATAGAATGGCCCCAGTAAAGGAAAAGTGAATAATTTGGTTCCCTTTCTTTGATTTCTGCAACAGGTATCGGTTGCCTCCGAAAGACTCGCGAGTTGATTTTAAGCTTTCCCGCAGCACGTACCAATCACGTATGTGTGGAATAGCCATTGAAACCAGTTAAACGGCCCGAGAAAAGGGAAAAATTGATTTGCCATATTCGACTTAGGCAACAGCTATCAGTTGCTTTTGTAAGTGCTGTAAGTCAATTTTTCGTGTTTTTTGCAGGTGCGTAAATGGCACGTATGAGTCGGTAGTCATCGAAACTGGGCTACTCGTCACCGTATGAATAGACACAAAGTAAAAACATAGTTCTTTTTGAGTTATGCAGTAGGAGGCAGTTGCTACTGACAGAGTTGCCAGTCTAGTTTTTATTCACTTGTGACACTATTTTCTGTTTCTCACTGTCCACTGATCATCTTAGCATATTGAATGTATCAGTGTGCAGCATGGAAGCTGGCCTCAACTAGAAAAGCAAATCGAATCAAGGGGAGTGAACCCTGGGTAGGTGCTTGAAAACCACCACTACAAGGTCTTCTGCTACTCTGTTTTCTTAAATTTTCGCCCATTGTCGGCGAATTCTGGCATGTGTGGATGGTGCATGCATAGCACTTTGCCTAGGACTACATATCAGCCTTTAAAGAAGACATTAAATCCACTTGTTTGCCGTTTTTTTGTTCTCTGTTATGATTGGGTTCATTTTAGGCGCCATTTTGGGCGCCATCTTGGAAATCCTGTGATGTCACCTTGTGGGAGGGGTTAGGGGGCTAGTATATATATAGGTTAATTTTTCAGGTCATATTCAAGTGCTTGTATAGTGCAGTGGGTCAGAGGGCTGCCCACTTGCATTTTTAGGTCCTGATGGTCAAATGTTCGATCCTCAGCCTTGCCATTTTATTTATTTTTTTTAATTTTTTTTTTTTTTTTTTTTTTTTTTTTTTTTTTCATTTCTAGTATTAGTTATTCTTACATGTAGTTGTATTTTATTGCCCAATTTCTACATACTTCAAACATGAATAAGAGTTTCTGATGGGAAAATTTGGGTATCACGTTACATCTTTTACGTCTTTGCGTGCGCGCAAATGGCGCGCGTGGCTGTTTCGGCACGGCACGTAAAACTGCCAGGTACAAGCGGGTAGTTGTCAAAATGAATTCATGTTGTATGTTTTTAAGAGAAAAGGTCTAGGAAAAAGTCAGTTTTCTTTTTCCTCAAAAGTTCATGCAACAGGAGCGGTTGCTTCCGAAGGCGTCTCAAGTCGACTTCAAGTTTTCCTGTGGCGGTCAATGGTGCTGTATGTGAGGGGTAAAAAGCGAAACCGATTCCTTATTTCTGTGGCACAAGTGAGAGAAAAGGAAAAGCCTGGTTCCATTTGTTTGACTTTTGCAACAAGTGTCGTCTGCTACAGAAAGTGTTCCGAGTCCTTTTTTTATGATTTCGCGCGGCGCTTAGTGGTGATGTACGTGCGAAAACACAAAATCAACTTATGACTTACACGGTCACCAGAATGGATTTAATGCTTTCATAGAATGGCCCCAGTAAAGGAAAAGTGAATAATTTGGTTCCCTTTCTTTAATTTCTGCAACAGGTATCGGTTGCCTCCGAAAGACTCGCGAGTTGATTTTAAGCTTTCCCGCAGCACGTACCAATCACGTATGTGTGGAATAGCCATCGAAACCAGTTAAACGGCCCGAGAAAAGGGAAAAATTTATTTGCCATATTCGACTTAGGCAACAGCTATCTGTTGCTTTTGTAAGTGCTGTAAGTCAATTTTTCGTGTTTTTCGCAGGTGCGTAAATGGCACGTATGAGTCGGTAGTCATCGAAACTGGGCTACTCGTCACCGTATGAATAGACACAAAGTAAAAACATAGTTCTTTTTGAGTTATGCAGTAGGAGGCAGTTGCTACTGACAGAGTTGCCAGTCTAGTTTTTATTCACTTGTGACACTATTTTCTGTTTCTCACTGTCCACTGATCATCTTAGCATATTGAATGTATCAGTGTGCAGCATGGAAGCTGGCCTCAACTAGAAAAGCAAATCGAATCAAGGGGAGTGAACCCTGGGTAGGTGCTTGAAAACCACCACTACAAGGTCTTCTGCTACTCTGTTTTCTTAAATTTTCGCCCATTGTCGGCGAATTCTGGCATGTGTGGATGGTGCATGCATAGCACTTTGCCTAGGACTACATATCAGCCTTTAAAGAAGACATTAAATCCACTTGTTTGCCGTTTTTTTGTTCTCTGTTATGATTGGGTTCATTTTAGGCGCCATTTTGGGCGCCATCTTGGAAATCCTGTGACGTCACCTTGTGGGAGGGGTTAGGGGGCTAGTATATATATAGGTTAATTTTTCAGGTCATATTCAAGTGCTTGTATAGTGCAGTGGGTCAGAGGGCTGCCCACTTGCATTTTTAGGTCCTGATGGTCAAATGTTCGATCCTCAGCCTTGCCATTTTATTTATTTTTTTTATTCTTTTTTTTTTTTTTTTTTTTTCATTTCTAGTATTAGTTATTCTTACATGTAGTTGTATTTTATTGCCCAATGTCTACATACTTCAAACATGAATAAGAGTTTCTGATGGGAAAATTTGGGTATCACGTTACATCTTTTACGTCTTTGCGTGCGCGCAAATGGCGCGCGTGGCTGTTTCGGCACGGCACGTAAAACTGCCAGGTACAAGCGGGTAGTTGTCAAAATGAATTCATGTTGTATGTTTTTAAGAGAAAAGGTCTGGGAAAAAGTCAGTTTTCTTTTTCCTCAAAAGTTCATGCAACAGGAGCGGTTGCTTCCGAAGGCGTCACAAGTCGACTTCAAGTTTTCCTGTAGCGGTTAATGGTGCTGTATGTGAGGGGTAAAAAGCGAAACCGATTCCTTATTTCTGTGGCACAAGTGAGAGAAAAGGAAAAGCCTGGTTCCATTTGTTTGACTTTTGCAACAAGTGTCGTCTGCTACAGAAAGTGTTCCGAGTCCTTTTTTTATGATTTCGCGCGGCGCTTAGTGGTGATGTACGTGCGAAAACACAAAATCAACTTATGACTTACACGGTCACCAGAATGGATTTAATGCTTTCATAGAATGGCCCCAGTAAAGGAAAAGTGAATAATTTGGTTCCCTTTCTTTGATTTCTGCAACAGGTATCGGTTGCCTCCGAAAGACTCGCGAGTTGATTTTAAGCTTTCCCGCAGCACGTACCAATCACGTATGTGTGGAATAGCCATCGAAACCAGTTAAACGGCCCGAGAAAAGGGAAAATTTGATTTGCCATATTCGACTTAGGCAACAGCTATCAGTTGCTTTTGTAAGTGCTGTAAGTCAATTTTTCGTGTTTTTTGCAGGTGCGTAAATGGCACGTATGAGTCGGTAGTCATCGAAACTGGGCTACTCGTCACCGTATGAATAGAGACAAAGTAAAAACATAGTTCTTTTTGAGTTATGCAGTAGGAGGCAGTTGCTACTGACAGAGTTGCCAGTCTAGTTTTTATTCACTTGTGACACTATTTTCTGTTTCTCACTGTCCACTGATCATCTTAGCATATTGAATGTATCAGTGTGCAGCATGGAAGCTGGCCTCAACTAGAAAAGCAAATCGAATCAAGGGGAGTGAACCCTGGGTAGGTGCTTGAAAACCACCACTACAAGGTCTTCTGCTACTCTGTTTTCTTAAATTTTCGCCCATTGTCGGCGAATTCTGGCATGTGTGGATGGTGCATGCATAGCACTTTGCCTAGGACTACATATCAGCCTTTAAAGAAGACATTAAATCCACTTGTTTGCCGTTTTTTGTTCTCTGTTATGATTGGGTTCATTTTAGGCGCCATTTTGGGCGCCATCTTGGAAATCCTGTGACGTCACCTTGTGGGAGGGGTTAGGGGGCTAGTATATATATAGGTTAATTTTTCAGGTCATATTCAAGTGCTTGTATAGTGCAGTGGGTCAGAGGGCTGCCCACTTGCATTTTTAGGTCCTGATGGTCAAATGTTCGATCCTCAGCCTTGCCATTTTTTTTTTTTTTTTTTTTTTTTTTTTTTTTTTCATTTCTAGTATTAGTTATTCTTACATGTAGTTGTATTTTATTGCCCAATGTCTACATACTTCAAACATGAATAAGAGATTCTGATGGGAAAATTTGGGTATCACGTTACATCTTTTACGTCTTTGCGTGCGCGCAAATGGCGCGCGTGGCTGTTTCGGCACGGCACGTAAAACTGCCAGGTACAAGCGGGTAGTTGTCAAAATGAATTCATGTTGTATGTTTTTAAGAGAAAAGGTCTGGGAAAAAGTCAGTTTTCTTTTTCCTCAAAAGTTCATGCAACAGGAGCGGTTGCTTCCGAAGGCATCTCAAGTCGACTTCAAGTTTTCCTGTAGCGGTTAATGGTGCTGTATGTGAGGGGTAAAAAGCGAAACCGATTCCTTATTTCTGTGGCACAAGTGAGAGAAAAGGAAAAGCCTGGTTCCATTTGTTTGACTTTTGCAACAAGTGTCGTCTGCTACAGAAAGTGTTCCGAGTCCTTTTTTTATGATTTCGCGCGGCGCTTAGTGTTGATGTACGTGCGAAAACACAAAATCAACTTATGACTTACACGGTCACCAGAATGGATTTAATGCTTTCATAGAATGGCCCCAGTAAAGGAAAAGTGAATAATTTGGTTCCCTTTCTTTGATTTCTGCAACAGGTATCGGTTGCCTCCGAAAGACTCGCAAGTTGATTTTAAGCTTTCCCGCAGCACGTACCAATCACGTATGTGTGGAATAGCCATCGAAACCAGTTAAACGGCCCGAGAAAAGGGAAAAATTGATTTGCCATATTCGACTTAGGCAACAGCTATCAGTTGCTTTTGTAAGTGCTGTAAGTCAATTGTTCGTGTTTTTCGCAGGTGCGTAAATGGCACGTATGAGTCGGTAGTCATCGAAACTGGGCTACTCGTCACCGTATGAATAGACACAAAGTAAAAACATAGTTCTTTTTGAGTTATGCAGTAGGAGGCAGTTGCTACTGACAGAGTTGCCAGTCTAGTTTTTATTCACTTGTGACACTATTTTCTGTTTCTCACTGTCCACTGATCATCTTAGCATATTGAATGTATCAGTGTGCAGCATGGAAGCTGGCCTCAACTAGAAAAGCAAATCGAATCAAGGGGAGTGAACCCTGGGTAGGTGCTTGAAAACCACCACTACAAGGTCTTCTGCTACTCTGTTTTCTTAAATTTTCGCCCATTGTCGGCGAATTCTGGCATGTGTGGATGGTGCATGCATAGCACTTTGCCTAGGACTACATATCAGCCTTTAAAGAAGACATTAAATCCACTTGTTTGCCGTTTTTTTGTTCTCTGTTATGATTGGGTTCATTTTAGGCGCCATTTTGGGCGCCATCTTGGAAATCCTGTGACGTCACCTTGTGGGAGGGGTTAGGGGGCTAGTATATATATAGGTTAATTTTTCAGGTCATATTCAAGTGCTTGTATAGTGCAGTGGGTCAGAGGGCTGCCCACTTGCATTTTTAGGTCCTGATGGTCAAATGTTCGATCCTCAGCCTTGCCATTTTATTTATTTTTTTTTTTTTTTTATTTTTATTTTTTTTTTTTTTTTCATTTCTATTATTAGTTATTCTTACATGTAGTTGTATTTTATTGCCCAATTTCTACATACTTCAAACATGAATAAGAGTTTCTGATGGGAAAATTTGGGTATCACGTTACATCTTTTACCTCTTTGCATGCGCGCAAATGGCGTGCGTGGCTGTTTCGGCACGGCACGTAAAACTGCCAGGTACAAGCGGGTAGTTGTCAAAATGAATTCATGTTGTATGTTTTTAAGAGAAAAGGTCTGGGAAAAAGTCAGTTTTCTTTTTCCTCAAAAGTTCATGCAACAGGAGCGGTTGCTTCCGAAGGCGTCTCAAGTCGACTTCAAGTTTTCCTGTAGCGGTTAATGGTGCTGTATGTGAGGGGTAAAAAGCGAAACCGATTCCTTATTTCTGTGGCACAAGTGAGAGAAAAGGAAAAGCCTGGTTCCATTTGTTTGACTTTTGCAACAAGTGTCGTCTGCTACAGAAAGTGTTCCGAGTCCTTTTTTTATGATTTCGCGCGGCGCTTAGTGGTGATGTACGTGCGAAAACACAAAATCAACTTATGACTTACACGGTCACCAGAATGGATTTAATGCTTTCATAGAATGGCCCCAGTAAAGGAAAAGTGAATAATTTGGTTCCCTTTCTTTGATTTCTGCAATAGGTATCGGTTGCCTCCGAAAGACTCGCGAGTTGATTTTAAGCTTTCCCGCAGCACGTACCAATCACGTATGTGTGGAATAGCCATCGAAACCAGTTAAACGGCCCGAGAAAAGGGAAAAATTGATCTGCCATATTCGACTTAGGCAACAGCTATCAGTTGCTTTTGTAAGTGCTGTAAGTCAATTTTTCGTGTTTTTTGCAGGTGCGTAAATGGCACGTATGAGTCGGTAGTCATCGAAACTGGGCTACTCGTCACCGTATGAATAGACACAAAGTAAAAACATAGTTCTTTTTGAGTTATGCAGTAGGAGGCAGTTGCTACTGACAGAGTTGCCAGTCTAGTTTTTATTCACTTGTGACACTATTTTCTGTTTCTCACTGTCCACTGATCATCTTAGCATATTGAATGTATCAGTGTGCAGCATGGAAGCTGGCCTCAACTAGAAAAGCAAATCGAATCAAGGGGAGTGAACCCTGGGTAGGTGCTTGAAAACCACCACTACAAGGTCTTCTGCTACTCTGTTTTCTTAAATTTTCGCCCATTGTCGGCGAATTCTGGCATGTGTGGATGGTGCATGCATAGCACTTTGCCTAGGACTACATATCAGCCTTTAAAGAAGACATTAAATCCACTTGTTTGCCGTTTTTTTGTTCTCTGTTATGATTGGGTTCATTTTAGGCGCCATTTTGGGCGCCATCTTGGAAATCCTGTGACGTCACCTTGTGGGAGGGGTTAGGGGGCTAGTATATATATAGGTTAATTTTTCAGGTCATATTCAAGTGCTTGTATAGTGCAGTGGGTCAGAGGGCTGCCCACTTGCATTTTTAGGTCCTGATGGTCAAATGTTCGATCCTCAGCCTTGCCATTTTATTTATTTTTTTATTATTTTTTTTTTTTCATTTCTATTATTAGTTATTCTTACATGTAGTTGTATTTTATTGCCCAATTTCTACATACTTCAAACATGAATAAGAGTTTCTGATGGGAAAATTTGGGTATCACGTTACATCTTTTACGTCTTTGCGTGCGCGCAAATGGCGCGCGTGGCTGTTTCGGCACGGCACGTAAAACTGCCAGGTACAAGCGGGTAGTTGTCAAAATGAATTCATGTTGTATGTTTTTAAGAGAAAAGGTCTGGGAAAAAGTCACTTTTCTTTTTCCTCAAAAGTTCATGCAACAGGAGCGGTTGCTTCCGAAGGCGTCTCAAGTCGACTTCAAGTTTTCCTGTAGCGGTTAATGGTGCTGTATGTGAGGGGTAAAAAGCGAAACCGATTCCTTATTTCTGTGGCACAAGTGAGAGAAAAGGAAAAGCCTGGTTCCATTTGTTTGACTTTTGCAACAAGTGTCGTCTGCTACAGAAAGTGTTCCGAGTCCTTTTTTTGTGATTTCGCGCGGCGCTTAGTGGTGATGTACGTGCGAAAACACAAAATCAACTTATGACTTACACGGTCACCAGAATGGATTTAATGCTTTCATAGAATGGCCCCAGTAAAGGAAAAGTGAATAATTTGGTTCCCTTTCTTTGATTTCTGCAACAGGTATCGGTTGCCTCCGAAAGACTCGCGAGTTGATTTTAAGCTTTCCCGCAGCACGTACCAATCACGTATGTGTGGAATAGCCATCGAAACCAGTTAAACGGCCCGAGAAAAGGGAAAAATTGATTTGCCATATTCGACTTAGGCAACAGCTATCAGTTGCTTTTGTAAGTGCTGTAAGTCAATTGTTCGTGTTTTTCGCAGGTGCGTAAATGGCACGTATGAGTCGGTAGTCATCGAAACTGGGCTACTCGTCACCGTATGAATAGAGACAAAGTAAAAACATAGTTCTTTTTGAGTTATGCAGTAGGAGGCAGTTGCTACTGACAGAGTTGCCAGTCTAGTTTTTATTCACTTGTGACACTATTTTCTGTTTCTCACTGTCCACTGATCATCTTAGCATATTGAATGTATCAGTGTGCAGCATGGAAGCTGGCCTCAACTAGAAAAGCAAATCGAATCAAGGGGAGTGAACCCTGGGTAGGTGCTTGAAAACCACCACTACAAGGTCTTCTGCTACTCTGTTTTCTTAAATTTTCGCCCATTGTCGGCGAATTCTGGCATGTGTGGATGGTGCATGCATAGCACTTTGCCTAGGACTACATATCAGCCTTTAAAGAAGACATTAAATCCACTTGTTTGCCGTTTTTTTGTTCTCTGTTATGATTGGGTTCATTTTAGGCGCCATTTTGGGCGCCATCTTGGAAATCCTGTGACGTCACCTTGTGGGAGGGGTTAGGGGGCTAGTATATTTTTACGTCTTTGCGTGCGTGCAAATGGCGCTCGTGGCTGTTTCGGCAAGGCACGTAAAACTGCCAGGTACAAGCGGGTAGTTGTCAAAATGAATTCATGTTGTATGTTTTTAAGAGAAAAGGTCTGGGAAAAAGTCAGTTTTCTTTTTCCTCAAAAGTTCATGCAACAGGAGCGGTTGCTTCCGAAGGCGTCTCAAGTCGACTTCAAGTTTTCCTGTAGCGCTTAATGGTGCTGTATGTGAGGGGTAAAAAGCAAAAACCGATTTCTTATTTCTGTGGCACAAGTGAGAGAAAAGGAAAAGCCTGGTTCCATTTGTTTGACTTTTGCAACAAGTGTCGTCTGCTACAGAAAGTGTTCCGAGTCCTTTTTTTATGATTTCGCGCGGCGCTTAGTGGTGATGTACGTGCGAAAACACAAAATCAACTTATGACTTACACGGTCACCAGAATGGATTTAATGCTTTCATAGAATGGCCCCAGTAAAGGAAAAGTGAATAATTTGGTTCCCTTTCTTTGATTTCTGCAACAGGTATCGGTTGCCTCCGAAAGACTCGCGAGTTGATTTTAAGCTTTCCCGCAGCACGTACCAATCACGTATGTGTGGAATAGCCATCAAAACCAGTTAAACGGCCCGAGAAAAGGGAAAAATTGATTTGCCATATTCGACTTAGGCAACAGCTATCAGTTGCTTTTGTAAGTGCTGTAAGTCAATTTTTCGTGTTTTTCGCAGGTGCGTAAATGGCACGTATGAGTCGGTAGTCATCGAAACTGGGCTACTCGTCACCGTATGAATAGACACAAAGTAAAAACATAGTTCTTTTTGAGTTATGCAGTAGGAGGCAGTTGCTACTGACAGAGTTGCCAGTCTAGTTTTTATTCACTTGTGACACTATTTTCTGTTTCTCACTGTCCACTGATCATCTTAGCATATTGAATGTATCAGTGTGCAGCATGGAAGCTGGCCTCAACTAGAAAAGCAAATCGAATCAAGGGGAGTGAACCCTGGGTAGGTGCTTGAAAACCACCACTACAAGGTCTTCTGCTACTCTGTTTTCTTAAATTTTCGCCCATTGTCGGCGAATTCTGGCATGTGTGGATGGTGCATGCATAGCACTTTGCCTAGGACTACATATCAGCCTTTAAAGAAGACATTAAATCCACTTGTTTGCCGTTTTTTTGTTCTCTGTTATGATTGGGTTCATTTTAGGCGCCATTTTGGGCGCCATCTTGGAAATCCTGTGACGTCACCTTGTGGGAGGGGTTAGGGGGCTAGTATATATATAGGTTAATTTTTCAGGTCATATTCAAGTGCTTGTATAGTGCAGTGGGTCAGAGGGCTGCCCACTTGCATTTTTAGGTCCTGATGGTCAAATGTTCGATCCTCAGCCTTGCCATTTTATTTATTTTATTTTATTTTTTTTTTTTTCATTTCTATTATTAGTTATTCTTACATGTAGTTGTATTTTATTGCCCAATTTCTACATACTTCAAACATGAATAAGAGTTTCTGATGGGAAAATTTGGGTATCACGTTACATCTTTTACGTCTTTGCGTGCGCGCAAATGGCGCGCGTGGCTGTTTCGGCACGGCACGTAAAACTGCCAGGTACAAGCGGGTAGTTGTCAAAATGAATTCATGTTGTATGTTTTTAAGAGAAAAGGTCTGGGAAAAAGTCAGTTTTCTTTTTCCTCAAAAGTTCATGCAACAGGAGCGGTTGCTTCCGAAGGCGTCTCAAGTCGACTTCAAGTTTTCCTGTAGCGGTTAATGGTGCTGTATGTGAGGGGTAAAAAGCGAAACCGATTCCTTATTTCTGTGGCACAAGTGAGAGAAAAGGAAAAGCCTGGTTCCATTTGTTTGACTTTTGCAACAAGTGTCGTCTGCTACAGAAAGTGTTCCGAGTCCTTTTTTTGTGATTTCGCGCGGCGCTTAGTGGTGATGTACGTGCGAAAACACAAAATCAACTTATGACTTACACGGTCACCAGAATGGATTTAATGCTTTCATAGAATGGCCCCAGTAAAGGAAAAGTGAATAATTTGGTTCCCTTTCTTTGATTTCTGCAACAGGTATCGGTTGCCTCCGAAAGACTCGCGAGTTGATTTTAAGCTTTCCCGCAGCACGTACCAATCACGTATGTGTGGAATAGCCATCGAAACCAGTTAAACGGCCCGAGAAAAGGGAAAAATTGATTTGCCATATTCGACTTAGGCAACAGCTATCAGTTGCTTTTGTAAGTGCTGTAAGTCAATTGTTCGTGTTTTTCGCAGGTGCGTAAATGGCACGTATGAGTCGGTAGTCATCGAAACTGGGCTACTCGTCACCGTATGAATAGAGACAAAGTAAAAACATAGTTCTTTTTGAGTTATGCAGTAGGAGGCAGTTGCTACTGACAGAGTTGCCAGTCTAGTTTTTATTCACTTGTGACACTATTTTCTGTTTCTCACTGTCCACTGATCATCTTAGCATATTGAATGTATCAGTGTGCAGCATGGAAGCTGGCCTCAACTAGAAAAGCAAATCGAATCAAGGGGAGTGAACCCTGGGTAGGTGCTTGAAAACCACCACTACAAGGTCTTCTGCTACTCTGTTTTCTTAAATTTTCGCCCATTGTCGGCGAATTCTGGCATGTGTGGATGGTGCATGCATAGCACTTTGCCTAGGACTACATATCAGCCTTTAAAGAAGACATTAAATCCACTTGTTTGCCGTTTTTTTGTTCTCTGTTATGATTGGGTTCATTTTAGGCGCCATTTTGGGCGCCATCTTGGAAATCCTGTGACGTCACCTTGTGGGAGGGGTTAGGGGGCTAGTATATATATAGGTTAATTTTTCAGGTCATATTCAAGTGCTTGTATAGTGCAGTGGGTCAGAGGGCTGCCCACTTGCATTTTTAGGTCCTGATGGTCAAATGTTCGATCCTCAGCCTTGCCATTTTATTTATTTTATTTTATTTTTTTTTTTTTTCATTTCTATTATTAGTTATTCTTACATGTAGTTGTATTTTATTGCCCAATTTCTACATACTTCAAACATGAATAAGAGTTTCTGATGGGAAAATTTGGGTATCACGTTACATCTTTTACGTCTTTGCGTGCGCGCAAATGGCGCGCGTGGCTGTTTCGGCACGGCACGTAAAACTGCTAGGTACAAGCCGGTAGTTGTCAAAATGAATTCATGTTGTATGTTTTTAAGAGAAAAGGTCTGGGAAAAAGTCAGTTTTCTTTTTCCTCAAAAGTTCATGCAACAGGAGCGGTTGCTTCCGAAGGCGTCTCAAGTCGACTTCAAGTTTTCCTGTAGCGGTTAATGGTGCTGTATGTGAGGGGTAAAAAGCGAAACCGATTCCTTATTTCTGTGGCACAAGTGAGAGAAAAGGAAAAGCCTGGTTCCATTTGTTTGACTTTTGCAACAAGTGTCGTCTGCTACAGAAAGTGTTCCGAGTCCTTTTTTTATGATTTCGCGCGGAGCTTAGTGGTGATGTACGTGCGAAAACACAAAATCAACTTATGACTTACACGGTCACCAGAATGGATTTAATGCTTTCATAGAATGGCCCCAGTAAAGGAAAAGTGAATAATTTGGTTCCCTTTCTTTGATTTCTGCAACAGGTATCGGTTGCCTCCGAAAGACTCGCGAGTTGATTTTAAGCTTTCCCGCAGCACGTACCAATCACGTATGTGTGGAATAGCCATGAAAACCAGTTAAACGGCCCGAGAAAAGGGAAAAATTGATTTGCCATATTCGACTTAGGCAACAGCTATCAGTTGCTTTTGTAAGTGCTGTAAGTCAATTTTTCGTGTTTTTCGCAGGTGCGTAAATGGCACGTATGAGTCGGTAGTCATCGAAACTGGGCTACTCGTCACCGTATGAATAGACACAAAGTAAAAACATAGTTCTTTTTGAGTTATGCAGTAGGAGGCAGTTGCTACTGACAGAGTTGCCAGTCTAGTTTTTATTCACTTGTGACACTATTTTCTGTTTCTCACTGTCCACTGATCATCTTAGCATATTGAATGTATCAGTGTGCAGCATGGAAGCTGGCCTCAACTAGAAAAGCAAATCGAATCAAGGGGAGTGAACCCTGGGTAGGTGCTTGAAAACCACCACTACAAGGTCTTCTGCTACTCTGTTTTCTTAAATTTTCGCCCATTGTCGGCGAATTCTGGCATGTGTGGATGGTGCATGCATAGCACTTTGCCTAGGACTACATATCAGCCTTTAAAGAAGACATTAAATCCACTTGTTTGCCGTTTTTTTGTTCTCTGTTATGATTGGGTTCATTTTAGGCGCCATTTTGGGCGCCATCTTGGAAATCCTGTGACGTCACCTTGTGGGAGGGGTTAGGGGGCTAGTATATATATAGGTTAATTTTTCAGGTCATATTCAAGTGCTTGTATAGTGCAGTGGGTCAGAGGGCTGCCCACTTGCATTTTTAGGTCCTGATGGTCAAATGTTCGATCCTCAGCCTTGCCATTTTATTTATTTATTTATTTATTTATTATTATTTTTTTTTTCCATTTCTATTATTAGTTATTCTTACATGTAGTTGTATTTTATTGCCCAATTTCTACATACTTCAAACATGAATAAGAGTTTCTGATGGGAAAATTTGGGTATCACGTTACATCTTTTACGTCTTTGCGTGCGCGCAAATGGCGCGCGTGGCTGTTTCGGCACGGCACGTAAAACTGCCAGGTACAAGCGGGTAGTTGTCAAAAAGAATTCATGTTGTATGTTTTTAAGAGAAAAGGTCTGGGAAAAAGTCAGTTTTCTTTTTCCTCAAAAGTTCATGCAACAGGAGCGGTTGCTTCCGAAGGCGTCTCAAGTCGACTTCAAGTTTTCCTGTAGCGGTTAATGGTGCTGTATGTGAGGGGTAAAAAGCGAAACCGATTCCTTATTTCTGTGGCACAAGTGAGAGAAAAGGAAAAGCCTGGTTCCATTTGTTTGACTTTTGCAACAAGTGTCGTCTGCTACAGAAAGTGTTCCGAGTCCTTTTTTTATGATTTCGCGCGGCGCTTAGTGGTGATGTACGTGCGAAAACACAAAATCAACTTATGACTTACACGGTCACCAGAATGGATTTAATGCTTTCATAGAATGGCCCCAGTAAAGGAAAAGTGAATAATTTGGTTCCCTTTCTTTGATTTCTGCAACAGGTATCGGTTGCCTCCGAAAGACTCGCGAGTTGATTTTAAGCTTTCCCGCAGCACGTACCAATCACGTATGTGTGGAATAGCCATCAAAACCAGTTAAACGGCCCGAGAAAAGGGAAAAATTGATTTGCCATATTTGACTTAGGCAACAGCTATCAGTTGCTTTTGTAAGTGCTGTAAGTCAATTTTTCGTGTTTTTCGCAGGTGCGTAAATGGCACGTAAGAGTCGGTAGTCATCGAAACTGGGCTACTCGTCACCGTATGAATAGACACAAAGTAAAAACATAGTTCTTTTTGAGTTATGCAGTAGGAGGCAGTTGCTACTGACAGAGTTGCCAGTATAGTTTTTATTCACTTGTGACACTATTTTCTGTTTCTCACTGTCCACTGATCATCTTAGCATATTGAATGTATCAGTGTGCAGCATGGAAGCTGGCCTCAACTAGAAAAGCAAATCGAATCAAGGGGAGTGAACCCTGGGTAGGTGCTTGAAAACCACCACTACAAGGTCTTCTGCTACTCTGTTTTCTTAAATTTTCGCCCATTGTCGGCGAATTCTGGCATGTGTGGATGGTGCATGCATAGCACTTTGCCTAGGACTACATATCAGCCTTTAAAGAAGACATTAAATCCACGTGTTTGCCGTTTTTTTGTTCTCTGTTATGATTGGGTTCATTTTAGGCGCCATTTTGGGCGCCATCTTGGAAATCCTGTGACGTCACCTTGTGGGAGGGGTTAGGGGGCTAGTATATATATAGGTTAATTTTTCAGGTCATATTCAAGTGCTTGTATAGTGCAGTGGGTCAGAGGGCTGCCCACTTGCATTTTTAGGTCCTGATGGTCAAATGTTCGATCCTCAGCCTTGCCATTTTTTTTTTTTTTTTTTTTTTTTTTTTCATTTCTATTATTAGTTATTCTTACATGTAGTTGTATTTTATTGCCCAATTTCTACATACTTCAAACATGAATAAGAGTTTCTGATGGGAAAATTTGGGTATCACGTTACATCTTTTACGTCTTTGCGTGGGCGCAAATGGCGCGCGTGGCTGTTTCGGCACGGCACGTAAAACTGCCAGGTACAAGCGGGTAGTTGTCAAAATGAATTCATGTTGTATGTTTTTAAGAGAAAAGGTCTGGGAAAAAGTCAGTTTTCTTTTTCCTCAAAAGTTCATGCAACAGGAGCGGTTGCTTCCGAAGGCGTCTCAAGTCGACTTCAAGTTTTCCTGTAGCGGTTAATGGTGCTGTATGTGAGGGGTAAAAAGCGAAACCGATTCCTTATTTCTGTGGCACAAGTGAGAGAAAAGGAAAAGCCTGGTTCCATTTGTTTGACTTTTGCAACAAGTGTCGTCTGCTACAGAAAGTGTTCCGAGTCCCTTTTTTATTATTTCGCGCGGCGCTTAGTGGTGATGTACGTGCGAAAACACAAAATCAACTTATGACTTACACGTTCACCAGAATGGATTTAATGCTTTCATAGAATGGCCCCAGTAAAGGAAAAGTGAATAATTTGGTTCCCTTTCTTTGATTTCTGCAACAGGTATCGGTTGCCTCCGAAAGACTCGCGAGTTGATTTTAAGCTTTCCCGCAGCACGTACCAATCACGTATGTGTGGAATAGCCATCAAAACCAGTTAAAGGGCCCGAGAAAAGGGAAAAATTGATTTGCCATATTCGACTTAGGCAACAGCTATCAGTTGCTTTTGTAAGTGCTGTAAGTCAATTTTTCGTGTTTTTCACAGGTGCGTAAATGGCACGTATGAGTCGGTAGTCATCGAAACTGGGCTACTCGTCACCGTATGAATAGACACAAAGTAAAAACATAGTTCTTTTTGAGTTATGCAGTAGGAGGCAGTTGCTACTGACAGAGTTGCCAGTCTAGTTTTTATTCACTTGTGACACTATTTTCTGTTTCTCACTGTCCACTGATCATCTTAGCATATTGAATGTATCAGTGTGCAGCATGGAAGCTGGCCTCAACTAGAAAAGCAAATCGAATCAAGGGGAGTGAACCCTGGGTAGGTGCTTGAAAACCACCACTACAAGGTCTTCTGCTACTCTGTTTTCTTAAATTTTAGCCCATTGTCGGCGAATTCTGGCATGTGTAGATGGTGCATGCATAGCACTTTGCCTAGGACTACATATCAGCCTTTAAAGAAGACATTAAATCCACTTGTTTGCCGTTTTTTTGTTCTCTGTTATGATTGGGTTCATTTTAGGCGCCATTTTGGGCGCCATCTTGGAAATCCTGTGACGTCACCTTGTGGGAGGGGTTAGGGGGCTAGTATATATATAGGTTAATTTTTCAGGTCATATTCAAGTGCTTGTATAGTGCAGTGGGTCAGAGGGCTGCCCACTTGCATTTTTAGGTCCTGATGGTCAAATGTTCGATCCTCAGCCTTGCCATTTTATTTATTTATTTATTTTTTTTTTTTTTTTTTCATTTCTATTATTAGTTATTCTTACATGTAGTTGTATTTTATTGCCCAATTTCTACATACTTCAAACATGAATAAGAGTTTCTGATGGGAAAATTTGGGTATCACGTTACATCTTTTACGTCTTTGCGTGCGCGCAAATGGCGCGCGTGGCTGTTTCGGCACGGCACGTAAAACTGCCAGGTACAAGCGGGTAGTTGTCAAAATGAATTCATGTTGTATGTTTTTAAGAGAAAAGGTCTGGGAAAAAGTCAGTTTTCTTTTTCCTCAAAAGTTCATGCAACAGGAGCGGTTGCTTCCGAAGGCGTCTCAAGTCGACTTCAAGTTTTCCTGTAGCGGTTAATGGTGCTGTATGTGAGGGGTAAAAAGCGAAACCGATTCCTTATTTCTGTGGCACAAGTGAGAGAAAAGGAAAAGCCTGGTTCCATTTGTTTGACTTTTGCAACAAGTGTCGTCTGCTACAGAAAGTGTTCCGGGTCCCTTTTTTATTATTTCGCGCGGCGCTTAGTGGTGATGTACGTGCGAAAACACAAAATCAACTTATGACTTACACGGTCACCAGAATGGATTTAATGCTTTCATAGAATGGCCCCAGTAAAGGAAAAGTGAATAATTTGGTTCCCTTTCTTTGATTCCTGCAACAGGTATCGGTTGCCTCCGAAAGACTCGCGAGTTGATTTTAAGCTTTCCCGCAGCACGTACCAATCACGTATGTGTGGAATAGCCATCGAAACCAGTTAAACGGCCCGAGAAAAGGGAAAAATTGATTTCCCATATTCGACTTAGGCAACAGCTATCAGTTGCTTTTGTAAGTGCTGTAAGTCAATTTTTCGTGTTTTTCACAGGTGCGTAAATGGCACGTATGAGTCGGTAGTCATCGAAACTGGGCTACTCGTCACCGTATGAATAGACACAAAGTAAAAACATAGTTCTTTTTCAGTTATGCAGTAGGAGGCAGTTGCTACTGACAGAGTTGCCAGTCTAGTTCTTATTCACTTGTGACACTATTTTCTGTTTCTCACTGTCCACTGATCATCTTAGCATATTGAATGTATCAGTGTGCAGCATGGAAGCTGGCCTCAACTAGAAAAGCAAATCGAATCAAGGGGAGTGAACCCTGGGTAGGTGCTTGAAAACCACCACTACAAGGTCTTCTGCTACTCTGTTTTCTTAAATTTTCGCCCATTGTCGGCGAATTCTGGCATGTGTGGATGGTGCATGCATAGCACTTTGCCTAGGACTACATATCAGCCTTTAAAGAAGACATTAAATCCACTTGTTTGCCGTTTTTTTGTTCTCTGTTATGATTGGGTTCATTTTAGGCGCCATTTTGTGCGCCATCTTGGAAATCCTGTGACGTCACCTTGTGGGAGGGGTTAGGGGGCTAGTATATATATAGGTTAATTTTTCAGGTCATATTCAAGTGCTTGTATAGTGCAGTGGGTCAGAGGGCTGCCCACTTGCATTTTTAGGTCCTGATGGTCAAATGTTCGATCCTCAGCCTTTCCATTTTATTTATTTTTTTATTTTTTTTTTTTTTTCATTTCTATTATTAGTTATTCTTACATGTAGTTGTATTTTATTGCCCAATTTCTACATACTTCAAACATGAATAAGAGTTTCTGATGGGAAAATTTGGGTATCACGTTACATATTTTACGTCTTTGCGTGCGCGCAAATGGCGCGCGTGGCTGTTTCGGCACGGCACGTAAAACTGCCATGTACAAGCGGGTAGTTGTCAAAATGAATTCATGTTGTATGTTTTTAAGAGAAAAGGTCTGGGAAAAAGTCAGTTTTCTTTTTCCTCGAAAGTTCATGCAACAGGAGCGGTTGCTTCCGAAGGCGTCTCAAGTCGACTTCAAGTTTTCCTGTAGCAGTTAATGGTGCTGTATGTGAGGGGTAAAAAGCGAAACCGATTCCTTATTTCTGTGGCACAAGTGAGAGAAAAGGAAAAGCCTGGTTCCATTTGTTTGACTTTTGCAACAAGTGTCGTCTGCTACAGAAAGTGTTCCGAGTCCTTTTTTTATGATTTCGCGTGGCGCTTAGTGGTGATGTACGTGCGAAAACACAAAATCAACTTATGACTTACACGGTCACCAGAATGGATTTAATGCTTTCATAGAATGGCCCCAGTAAAGGAAAAGTGAATAATTTGGTTCCCTTTCTTTGATTTCTGCAACAGGTATCGGTTTCCTCCGAAAGACTCGCGAGTTGATTTTAAGCTTTCCCGCAGCACGTACCAATCACGTATGTGTGGAATAGCCATCGAAACCAGTTAAACAGCCCGAGAAAAGGGAAAAATTGATTTGCCATATTCGACTTAGGCAACAGCTATCAGTTGCTTTTGTAAGTGCTGTAAGTCAATTTTTCGTGTTTTTCGCAGGTGCGTAAATGGCACGTATGAGTCGGTAGTCATCGAAACTGGGCTACTCGTCACCGTATGAATAGACACAAAGTAAAAACATAGTTCTTTTTGAGTTATGCAGTAGGAGGCAGTTGCTACTGACAGAGTTGCCAGTCTAGTTCTTATTCACTTGTGACACTATTTTCTGTTTCTCACTGTCCACTGATCATCTTAGCATATTGAATGTATCAGTGTGCAGCATGGAAGCTGCCCTCAACTAGAAAAGCAAATCGAATCAAGGGGAGTGAACCCTGGGTAGGTGCTTGAAAACCACCACTACAAGGTCTTCTGCTACTCTGTTTTCTTAAATTTTCGCCCATTGTCGGCGAATTCTGGCATGTGTGGATGGTGCATGCATAGCACTTTGCCTAGGACTACATATCAGCCTTTAAAGAAGACATTAAATCCACTTGTTTGCCGTTTTTTTGTTCTCTGTTATGATTGGGTTCATTTTAGGCGCCATTTTGGGCGCCATCTTGGAAATCCTGTGACGTCACCTTGTGGGAGGGGTTAGGGGGCTAGTATATATATAGGTTAATTTTTCAGGTCATATTCAAGTGCTTGTATAGTGCAGTGGGTCAGAGGGTTGCCCACTTGCATTTTTAGGTCCTGATGGTCAAATGTTCGATCCTCAGCCTTGCCATTTTTTTTTTTTTTTTTTTTTTTTTCTTTTCATTTCTATTATTAGTTATTCTTATATGTAGTTGTATTTTATTGCCCAATTTCTACATACTTCAAACATGAATAAGAGTTTCTGATGGGAAAATTTGGGTATCACGTTACATCTTTTACGTCTTTGCGTGCGCGCAAATGGCGCGCGTGGCTGTTTCGGCACGGCACGTAAAACTGCCATGTACAAGCGGGTAGTTGTCAAAATGAATTCATGTTGTATGTTTTTAAGAGAAAAGGTCTGGGAAAAAGTCAGTTTTCTTTTTCCTCGAAAGTTCATGCAACAGGAGCGGTTGCTTCCGAAGGCGTCTCAAGTCGACTTCAAGTTTTCCTGTAGCAGTTAATGGTGCTGTATGTGAGGGGTAAAAAGCGAAACCGATTCCTTATTTCTGTGGCACAAGTGAAAGAGAAAAGAAAAAGCCTGGTTCCATTTGTTTGACTTTTGCAACAAGTGTCGTCTGCTACAGAAAGTGTTCCGAGTCCTTTTTTTATGATTTCGCGTGGCGCTTAGTGGTGATGTACGTGCGAAAACACAAAATCAACTTATGACTTACACGGTCACCAGAATGGATTTAATGCTTTCATAGAATGGCCCCAGTAAAGGAAAAGTGAATAATTTGGTTCCCTTTCTTTGATTCCTGCAACAGGTATCGGTTGCCTCCGAAAGACTCGCGAGTTGATTTTAAGCTTTCCCGCAGCACGTACCAATCACGTATGTGTGGAATAGCCATCGAAACCAGTTAAACGGCCCGAGAAAAGGGAAAAATTGATTTCCCATATTCGACTTAGGCAACAGCTATCAGTTGCTTTTGTAAGTGCTGTAAGTCAATTTTTCGTGTTTTTCACAGGTGCGTAAATGGCACGTATGAGTCGGTAGTCATCGAAACTGGGCTACTCGTCACCGTATGAATAGACACAAAGTAAAAACATAGTTCTTTTTGAGTTATGCAGTAGGAGGCAGTTGCTACTGACAGAGTTGCCAGTCTAGTTCTTATTCACTTGTGACACTATTTTCTGTTTCTCACTGTCCACTGATCATCTTAGCATATTGAATGTATCAGTGTGCAGCATGGAAGCTGCCCTCAACTAGAAAAGCAAATCGAATCAAGGGGAGTGAACCCTGGGTAGGTGCTTGAAAACCACCACTACAAGGTCTTCTGCTACTCTGTTTTCTTAAATTTTCGCCCATTGTCGGCGAATTCTGGCATGTGTGGATGGTGCATGCATAGCACTTTGCCTAGGACTACATATCAGCCTTTAAAGAAGACATTAAATCCACTTGTTTGCCGTTTTTTTGTTCTCTGTTATGATTGGGTTCATTTTAGGCGCCATTTTGTGCGCCATCTTGGAAATCCTGTGACGTCACCTTGTGGGAGGGGTTAGGGGGCTAGTATATATATAGGTTAATTTTTCAGGTCATATTCAAGTGCTTGTATAGTGCAGTGGGTCAGAGGGCTGCCCACTTGCATTTTTAGGTCCTGATGGTCAAATGTTCGATCCTCAGCCTTGCCATTTTATTTATTTTTTTTTTTTTTTTTTTTTTCATTTCTATTATTAGTTATTCTTACATGTAGTTGTATTTTATTGCCCAATTTCTACATACTTCAAACATGAATAAGAGTTTCTGATGGGAAAATTTGGGTATCACGTTACATCTTTTACGTCTTTGCGTGCGCGCAAATGGCGCGCGTGGCTGTTTCGGCACGGCACGTAAAACTGCCATGTACAAGCGGGTAGTTGTCAAAATGAATTCATGTTGTATGTTTTTAAGAGAAAAGGTCTGGGAAAAAGTCAGTTTTCTTTTTCCTCGAAAGTTCATGCAACAGGAGCGGTTGCTTCCGAAGGCGTCTCAAGTCGACTTCAAGTTTTCCTGTAGCAGTTAATGGTGCTGTATGTGAGGGGTAAAAAGCGAAACCGATTCCTTATTTCTGTGGCACAAGTGAGAGAAAAGGAAAAGCCTGGTTCCATTTGTTTGACTTTTGCAACAAGTGTCGTCTGCTACAGAAAGTGTTCCGAGTCCTTTTTTTATGATTTCGCGTGGCGCTTAGTGGTGATGTACGTGCGAAAACACAAAATCAACTTATGACTTACACGGTCACCAGAATGGATTTAATGCTTTCATAGAATGGCCCCAGTAAAGGAAAAGTGAATAATTTGGTTCCCTTTCTTTGATTTCTGCAACAGGTATCGGTTTCCTCCGAAAGACTCGCGAGTTGATTTTAAGCTTTCCCGCAGCACGTACCAATCACGTATGTGTGGAATAGCCATCGAAACCAGTTAAACGGCCCGAGAAAAGGGAAAAATTGATTTCCCATATTCGACTTAGGCAACAGCTATCAGTTGCTTTTGTAAGTGCTGTAAGTCAATTTTTCGTGTTTTTCGCAGGTGCGTAAATGGCACGTATGAGTCGGTAGTCATCGAAACTGGGCTACTCGTCACCGTATGAATAGACACAAAGTAAAAACATAGTTCTTTTTGAGTTATGCAGTAGGAGGCAGTTGCTACTGACAGAGTTGCCAGTCTAGTTCTTATTCACTTGTGACACTATTTTCTGTTTCTCACTGTCCACTGATCATCTTAGCATATTGAATGTATCAGTGTGCAGCATGGAAGCTGGCCTCAACTAGAAAAGCAAATCGAATCAAGGGGAGTGAACCCTGGGTAGGTGCTTGAAAACCACCACTACAAGGTCTTCTGCTACTCTGTTTTCTTAAATTTTCGCCCATTGTCGGCGAATTCTGGCATGTGTGGATGGTGCATGCATAGCACTTTGCCTAGGACTACATATCAGCCTTTAAAGAAGACATTAAATCCACTTGTTTGCCGTTTTTTTGTTCTCTGTTATGATTGGGTTCATTTTAGGCGCCATTTTGGGCGCCATCTTGGAAATCCTGTGACGTCACCTTGTGGGAGGGGTTAGGGGGCTAGTATATATATAGGTTAATTTTTCAGGTCATATTCAAGTGCTTGTATAGTGCAGTGGGTCAGAGGGCTGCCCACTTGCATTTTTAGGTCCTGATGGTCAAATGTTCGATCCTCAGCCTTGCCATTTTATTTATTTATTTATTTTTTTTTTTTTTTTTTCATTTCTATTATTAGTTATTCTTACATGTAGTTGTATTTTATTGCCCAATTTCTACATACTTCAAACATGAATAAGAGTTTCTGATGGGAAAATTTGGGTATCACGTTACATCTTTTACGTCTTTGCGTGCGCGCAAATGGCGCGCGTGGCTGTTTCGGCACGGCACGTAAAACTGCCATGTACAAGCGGGTAGTTGTCAAAATGAATTCATGTTGTATGTTTTTAAGAGAAAAGGTCTGGGAAAAAGTCAGTTTTCTTTTTCCTCGAAAGTTCATGCAACAGGAGCGGTTGCTTCCGAAGGCGTCTCAAGTCGACTTCAAGTTTTCCTGTAGCAGTTAATGGTGCTGTATGTGAGGGGTAAAAAGCGAAACCGATTCCTTATTTCTGTGGCACAAGTGAGAGAAAAGGAAAAGCCTGGTTCCATTTGTTTGACTTTTGCAACAAGTGTCGTCTGCTACAGAAAGTGTTCCGAGTCCTTTTTTTATGATTTCGCGTGGCGCTTAGTGGTGATGTACGTGCGAAAACACAAAATCAACTTATGACTTACACGGTCACCAGAATGGATTTAATGCTTTCATAGAATGGCCCCAGTAAAGGAAAAGTGAATAATTTGGTTCCCTTTCTTTGATTTCTGCAACAGGTATCGGTTGCCTCCGAAAGACTCGCGAGTTGATTTTAAGCTTTCCCGCAGCACGTACCAATCACGTATGTGTGGAATAGCCATCGAAACCAGTTAAACGGCCCGAGAAAAGGGAAAAATTGATTTCCCATATTCGACTTAGGCAACAGCTATCAGTTGCTTTTGTAAGTGCTGTAAGTCAATTTTTCGTGTTTTTCGCAGGTGCGTAAATGGCACGTATGACTCGGTAGTCATCGAAACTGGGCTACTCGTCACCGTATGAATAGACACAAAGTAAAAACATAGTTCTTTTTGAGTTATGCAGTAGGAGGCAGTTGCTACTGACAGAGTTGCCAGTCTAGTTCTTATTCACTTGTGACACTATTTTCTGTTTCTCACTGTCCACTGATCATCTTAGCATATTGAATGTATCAGTGTGCAGCATGGAAGCTGGCCTCAACTAGAAAAGCAAATCGAATCAAGGGGAGTGAACCCTGGGTAGGTGCTTGAAAACCACCACTACAAGGTCTTCTGCTACTCTGTTTTCTTAAATTTTCGCCCATTGTCGGCGAATTCTGGCATGTGTGGATGGTGCATGCATAGCACTTTGCCTAGGACTACATATCAGCCTTTAAAGAAGACATTAAATCCACTTGTTTGCCGTTTTTTTGTTCTCTGTTATGATTGGGTTCATTTTAGGCGCCATTTTGGGCGCCATCTTGGAAATCCTGTGACGTCACCTTGTGGGAGGGGTTAGGGGGCTAGTATATATATAGGTTAATTTTTCAGGTCATATTCAAGTGCTTGTATAGTGCAGTGGGTCAGAGGGCTGCCCACTTGCATTTTTAGGTCCTGATGGTCAAATGTTCGATCCTCAGCCTTGCCATTTTTTTTTTTTTTTTTCATTTCTATTATTAGTTATTCTTACATGTAGTTGTATTTTATTGCCCAATTTCTACATACTTCAAACATGAATAAGAGTTTCTGATGGGAAAATTTGGGTATCACGTTACATCTTTTACGTCTTTGCGTGCGCGCAAATGGCGCGCGTGGCTGTTTCGGCACGGCACGTAAAACTGCCAGGTACAAGCGGGTAGTTGTCAAAATGAATTCATGTTGTATGTTTTTAAGAGAAAAGGTCTGGGAAAAAGTCAGTTTTCTTTTTCCTCGAAAGTTCATGCAACAGGAGCGGTTGCTTCCGAAGGCGTCTCAAGTCGACTTCAAGTTTTCCTGTAGCGGTTAATGGTGCTGTATGTGAGGGGTAAAAAGCGAAACCGATTCCTTATTTCTGTGGCACAAGTGAGAGAAAAGGAAAAGCCTGGTTCCATTTGTTTGACTTTTGCAACAAGTGTCGTCTGCTACAGAAAGTGTTCCGAGTCCTTTTTTTATGAATTCGCGCGGCGCTTAGTGGTGATGTACGTGCGAAAACACAAAATCAACTTATGACTTACACGGTCACCAGAATGGATTTAATGCTTTCATGGAATGGCCCCAGTAAAGGAAAAGTGAATAATTTGGTTCCCTTTCTTTGATTTCGGCAACAGGTATCGGTTGCCTCCGAAAGACTCGCGAGTTGATTTTAAGCTTTCCCGCAGCACGTACCAATCACGTATGTGTGGAATAGCCATCGAAACCAGTTAAACGGCCCGAGAAAAGGGAAAAATTGATTTGCCATATTCGACTTAGGCAACAGCTATCAGTTGCTTTTGTAAGTGCTGTAAGTCAATTTTTCGTGTTTTTCGCAGGTGCGTAAATGGCACGTATGAGTCGGTAGTCATCGAAACTGGGCTACTCGTCACCATATGAATAGACACAAGGTAAAAACATAGATCTTTTTGAGTTATGCAGTAGGAGGCAGTTGCTACTGACAGAGTTGCCAGTCTAGTTTTTATTCACTTGTGACACTATTTTCTGTTTCTCACTGTCCACTGATCATCTTAGCATATTGAATGTATCAGTGTGCAGCATGGAAGCTGGCCTCAACTAGAAAAGCAAATCGAATCAAGGGGAGTGAACCCTGGGTAGGTGCTTGAAAACCACCACTACAAGGTCTTTTTTGCTACTCTGTTTTCTTAAATTTTCGCCCATTGTCGGCGAATTCTGGCATGTGTGGATGGTGCATGCATAGCACTTTGCCTAGGACTACATATCAGCCTTTAAAGAAGACATTAAATCCACTTGTTTGCCGTTTTTTTGATCTCTGTTATAATTGGGTTCATTTTAGGCGTCATTTTGGGCGCCATTTTGGAAATCCTGTGACGTCACCTTGTGGGAGGGGTTAGGGGGCTAGTATATATATAGGTTAATTTTTCAGGTCATATTCAAGTGCTTGTATAGTGCAGTGGGTCAGAGGGCTGCCCACTTGCATTTTTAGGTCCTGATGGTCAAATGTTCGATCCTCAGCCTTGCCATTTTTTTTTTTTTTTTTCATTTCTATTATTAGTTATTCTTACATGTAGTTGTATTTTATTGCCCAATTTCTACATACTTCAAACATGAATAAGAGTTTCTGATGGGAAAATTTGGGTATCACGTTACATCTTTTACGTCTTTGCGTGCGCGCAAATGGCGCGCGTGGCTGTTTCGGCACGGCACGTAAAACTGCCAGGTACAAGCGGGTAGTTGTCAAAATGAATTAATGTTGTATGTTTTTAAGAGAAAAGGTCTGGGAAAAAGTCAGTTTTCTTTTTCCTCGAAAGTTCATGCAACAGGAGCGGTTGCTTCCGAAGGCGTCTCAAGTCGACTTCAAGTTTTCCTGTAGCGGTTAATGGTGCTGTATGTGAGGGGTAAAAAGCGAAACCGATTCCTTATTTCTGTGGCACAAGTGAGAGAAAAGGAAAAGCCTGGTTCCATTTGTTTGACTTTTGCAACAAGTGTCGTCTGCTACAGAAAGTGTTCCGAGTCTTTTTTTTATGATTTCGCGCGGCGCTTAGTGGTGATGTATGTGCGAAAACACAAAATCAACTTATGACTTACACGGTCACCAGAATGGATTTAATGCTTCCATAGAATGGCCCCAGTAAAGGAAAAGTGAATAATTTGGTTCCCTTTCTTTGATTTCTGCAACAGGTATCGGTTGCCTCCGAAAGACTCGCGAGTTGATTTTAAGCTTTCCCGCAGCACGTACCAATCACATATGTGTGGAATAGCCATCGAAACCAGTTAAACGGCCCGACAAAAGGGAAAAATTGATTTGCCATATTCGACTTAGGCAACAGCTATCAGTTGCTTTTGTAAGTGCTGTAAGTCAATTTTTCGTGTTTTTCGCAGGTGCGTAAATGGCACGTATGAGTCGGTAGTCATCGAAACTGGGCTACTCGTCACCGTATGAATAGACACAAAGTAAAAACATAGTTCTTTTTGAGTTATGCAGTAGGAGGCAGTTGCTACTGACAGAGTTGCCAGTCTAGTTTTTATTCACTTGTGACACTATTTTCTGTTTCTCACTGTCCACTGATCATCTTAGCATATTGAATGTATCAGTGTGCAGCATGGAAGCTGGCCTCAACTAGAAAAGCAAATCGAATCAAGGGGAGTGAACCCTGGGTAGGTGCTTGAAAACCACCACTACAAGGTCTTCTGCTACTCTGTTTTCTTAAATTTTCGCCCATTGTCGGCGAATTCTGGCATGTGTGGATGGTGCATGCATAGCACTTTGCCTAGGACTACATATCAGCCTTTAAAGAAGACATTAAATCCACTTGTTTGCCGTTTTTTTGTTCTCTGTTATGATTGGGTTCATTTTAGGCGCCATTTTGGGCGCCATCTTGGAAATCCTGTGACGTCACCTTGTGGGAGGGGTTAGGGGGCTAGTATATATATAGGTTAATTTTTCAGGTCATATTCAAGTGCTTGTATAGTGCAGTGGGTCAGAGGGCTGCCCACTTGCATTTTTAGGTCCTGATGGTCAAATGTTCGATCCTCAGCCTTGCCATTTTATTTATTTTTATTTTTTTATTTTTTTTTTTTTTTTCATTTCTATTATTAGTTATTCTTACATGTAGTTGTATTTTATTGCCCAATTTCTACATACTTCAAACATGAATAAGAGTTTCTGATGGGAAAATTTGGGTATCACGTTACATCTTTTATGTCTTTGCGTGCGCGCAAATAGCGCGCGTGGCTGTTTCGGCACGGCACGTAAAACTGCCAGGTACAAGCGGGTAGTTGTCAAAATGAATTCATGTTGTATGTTTTTAAGAGAAAAGGTCTGGGAAAAAGTCAGTTTTCTTTTTCCTCGAAAGTTCATGCAACAGGAGCGGTTGCTTCCGAAGGCGTCTCAAGTCGACTTCAAGTTTTCCTGTAGCGGTTAATGGTGCTGTATGTGAGGGGTAAAAAGCGAAACCGATTCCTTATTTCTGTGGCACAAGTGAGAGAAAAGGAAAAGCCTGGTTCCATTTGTTTGACTTTTGCAACAAGTGTCGTCTGCTACAGAAAGTGTTCCGAGTCCTTTTTTTATGATTTCGCGTGGCGCTTAGTGGTGATGTACGTGCGAAAACACAAAATCAACTTATGACTTACACGGTCACCAGAATGGATTTAATGCTTTCATAGAATGGCCCCAGTAAAGGAAAAGTGAATAATTTGGTTCTCTTTCTTTGATTTCTGCAACAGGTATCGGTTGCCTCCGAAAGACTCGCGAGTTGATTTTAAGCTTTCCCGCAGCACGTACCAATCACGTATGTGTGGAATAGCCATCGAAACCAGTTAAACGGCCCGAAAAAAGGGAAAAATTGATTTGCCATATTCGACTTAGGGAACAGCTATCAGTTGCTTTTGTAAGTGCTGTAAGTCAATTTTTCTGTTTTTCGCAGGTGCGTAAATGGCACGTATGAGTCGGTAGTCATCGAAACTGGGCTACTCGTCACCGTATGAATAGACACAAAGTAAAAACATAGTTCTTTTTGAGTTATGCAGTAGGAGGCAGTTGCTACTGACAGAGTTGCCAGTCTAGTTCTTATTCACTTGTGACACTATTTTCTGTTTCTCACTGTCCACTGATCATCTTAGCATATTGAATGTATCAGTGTGCAGCATGGAAGCTGGCCTCAACTAGAAAAGCAAATCGAATCAAGGGGAGTGAACCCTGGGTAGGTGCTTGAAAACCACCACTACAAGGTCTTCTGCTACTCTGTTTTCTTAAATTTTCGCCCATTGTCGGCGAATTCTGGCATGTGTGGATGGTGCATGCATAGCACTTTGCCTAGGACTACATATCAGCCTTTAAAGAAGACATTAAATCCACTTGTTTGCCGTTTTTTTGTTCTCTGTTATGATTGGGTTCATTATAGGCGCCATTTTGGGCGCCATCTTGGAAATCCTGTGACGTCACCTTGTGGGAGGGGTTAGGGGGCTAGTATATATATAGGTTAATTTTTCAGGTCATATTCAAGTGCTTGTATAGTGCAGTGGGTCAGAGGGCTGCCCACTTGCATTTTTAGGTCCTGATGGTCAAATGTTCGATCCTCAGCCTTGCCATTTTATTTATTTTTTTTTTTTTTATTTTTTATTTTTTTTTCATTTCTATTATTAGTTATTCTTACATGTAGTTGTATTTTATTGCCCAATTTCTACATACTTCAAACATGAATAAGAGTTTCTGATGGGAAAATTTGGGTATCACGTTACATCTTTTACGTCTTTGCGTGCGCGCAAATGGCGCGCGTGGCTGTTTCGGCACGGCACGTAAAACTGCCAGGTACAAGCGGGTAGTTGTCAAAATGAATTCATGTTGTATGTTTTTAAGAGAAAAGGTCTGGGAAAAAGTCAGTTTTCTTTTTCCTCGAAAGTTCATGCAACAGGAGCGGTTGTTTCCGAAGGCGTCTCAAGTCGACTTCAAGTTTTCCTGTAGCGGTTAATGGTGCTGTATGTGAGGGGTAAAAAGCGAAACCGATTCCTTATTTCTGTGGCACAAGTGAGAGAAAAGGAAAAGCCTGGTTCCATTTGTTTGACTTTTGCAACAAGTGTCGTCTGCTACAGAAAGTGTTCCGAGTCCTTTTTTTATGAATTCGCGCGGCGCTTAGTGGTGATGTACGTGCGAAAACACAAAATCAACTTATGACTTACACGGTCACCAGAATGGATTTAATGCTTTCATAGAATGGCCCCAGTAAAGGAAAAGTGAATAATTTGGTTCCCTTTCTTTGATTTCGGCAACAGGTATCGGTTGCCTCCGAAAGACTCGCGAGTTGATTTTAAGCTTTCCCGCAGCACGTACCAATCACGTATGTGTGGAATAGCCATCGAAACCAGTTAAACGGCCCGAGAAAAGGGAAAAATTGATTTGCCATATTCGACTTAGGCAACAGCTATCAGTTGCTTTTGTAAGTGCTGTAAGTCAATTTTTCGTGTTTTTCGCAGGTGCGTAAATGGCACGTATGAGTCGGTAGTCATCGAAACTGGGCTACTCGTCACCATATGAATAGACACAAGGTAAAAACATAGTTCTTTTTGAGTTATGCAGTAGGAGGCAGTTGCTACTGACAGAGTTGCCAGTCTAGTTTTTATTCACTTGTGACACTATTTTCTGTTTCTCACTGTCCACTGATGATATTAGCATATTGAATGTATCAGTGTGCAGCATGGAAGCTGGCCTCAACTAGAAAAGCAAATCGAATCAAGGGGAGTGAACCCTGGGTAGGTGCTTGAAAACCACCACTACAAGGTCTTTTTTGCTACTCTGTTTTCTTAAATTTTCGCCCATTGTCGGCGAATTCTGGCATGTGTGGATGGTGCATGCATAGCACTTTGCCTAGGACTACATATCAGCCTTTAAAGAAGACATTAAATCCACTTGTTTGCCGTTTTTTTGATCTCTGTTATAATTGGGTTCATTTTAGGCGTCATTTTGGGCGCCATTTTGGAAATCCTGTGACGTCACCTTGTGGGAGGGGTTAGGGGGCTAGTATATATATAGGTTAATTTTTCAGGTCATATTCAAGTGCTTGTATAGTGCAGTGGGTCAGAGGGCTGCCCACTTGCATTTTTAGGTCCTGATGGTCAAATGTTCGATCCTCAGCCTTGCCATTTTTTTTTTTTTTTTTTCATTTCTATTATTAGTTATTCTTACATGTAGTTGTATTTTATTGCCCAATTTCTACATACTTCAAACATGAATAAGAGTTTCTGATGGGAAAATTTGGGTATCACGTTACATCTTTTACGTCTTTGCGTGCGCGCAAATGGCACGCGTGGCTGTTTCGGCACGGCACGTAAAACTGCCAGGTACAAGTGGGTAGTTGTCAAAATGAATTCATGTTGTATGTTTTTAAGAGAAAAGGTCTGGGAAAAAGTCAGTTTTCTTTTTCCTCGAAAGTTCATGCAACAGGAGCGGTTGCTTCCGAAGGCGTCTCAAGTCGACTTCAAGTTTTCCTGTAGCGGTTAATGGTGCTGTATGTGAGGGGTAAAAAGCGAAACCGATTCCTTATTTCTGTGGCACAAGTGAGAGAAAAGGAAAAGCCTGGTTCCATTTGTTTGACTTTTGCAACAAGTGTCGTCTGCTACAGAAAGTGTTCCGAGTCTTTTTTTTATGATTTCGCGCGGCGCTTAGTGGTGATGTATGTGCGAAAACACAAAATCAACTTATGACTTACACGGTCACCAGAATGGATTTAATGCTTTCATAGAATGGCCCCAGTAAAGGAAAAGTGAATAATTTGGTTCCCTTTCTTTGATTTCTGCAACAGGTATCGGTTGCCTCCGAAAGACTCGCGAGTTGATTTTAAGCTTTCCCGCAGCACGTACCAATCACGTATGTGTGGAATAGCCATCGAAACCAGTTAAACGGCCCGAGAAAAGGGAAAAATTGATTTGCCATATTCGACTTAGGCAACAGCTATCAGTTGCTTTTGTAAGTGCTGTAAGTCAATTTTTCGTGTTTTTCGCAGGTGCGTAAATGGCACGTATGAGTCGGTAGTCATCGAAACTGGGCTACTCGTCACCGTATGAATAGACACAAAGTAAAAACATAGTTCTTTTTCAGTTATGCAGTAGGAGGCAGTTGCTACTGACAGAGTTGCCAGTCTAGTTTTTATTCACTTGTGACACTATTTTCTGTTTCTCACTGTCCACTGATCATCTTAGCATATTGAATGTATCAGTGTGCAGCATGGAAGCTGGCCTCAACTAGAAAAGCAAATCGAATCAAGGGGAGTGAACCCTGGGTAGGTGCTTGAAAACCACCACTACAAGGTCTTCTGCTACTCTGTTTTCTTAAATTTTCGCCCATTGTCGGCGAATTCTGGCATGTGTGGATGGTGCATGCATAGCACTTTGCCTAGGACTACATATCAGCCTTTAAAGAAGACATTAAATCCACTTGTTTGCCGTTTTTTTGTTCTCTGTTATGATTGGGTTCATTTTAGGCGCCATTTTGGGCGCCATCTTGGAAATCCTGTGACGTCACCTTGTGGGAGGGGTTAGGGGGCTAGTATATATATAGGTTAATTTTTCAGGTCATATTCAAGTGCTTGTATAGTGCAGTGGGTCAGAGGGCTGCCCACTTGCATTTTTAGGTCCTGATGGTCAAATGTTCGATCCTCAGCCTTGCCATTTTTTTTTTTTTTCTTTTTTCATTTCTATTATTAGTTATTCTTACATGTAGTTGTATTTTATTGCCCAATTTCTACATACTTCAAACATGAATAAGAGTTTCTGATGGGAAAATTTGGGTATCACGTTACATCTTTTACGTCTTTGCGTGCGCGCAAATGGCGCGCGTGGCTGTTTCGGCACGGCACGTAAAACTGCCAGGTACAAGCGGGTAGTTGTCAAAATGAATTCATGTTGTATGTTTTTAAGAGAAAAGGTCTGGGAAAAAGTCAGTTTTCTTTTTCCTCGAAAGTTCATGCAACAGGACTGGTTGCTTCCGAAGGCGTCTCAAGTCGACTTCAAGTTTTCCTGTAGCGGTTAATGGTGCTGTATGTGAGGGGTAAAAAGCGAAACCGATTCCTTATTTCTGTGGCTCAAGTGAGAGAAAAGGAAAAGCCTGGTTCCATTTGTTTGACTTTTGCAACAAGTGTCGTCTGCTACAGAAAGTGTTCCGAGTCCTTTTTTTGATGATTTCGCGCGGCGCTTAGTGGTGATGTATGTGCGAAAACACAAAATCAACTTATGACTTACACGGTCACCAGAATGGATTTAATGCTTTCATAGAATGGCCCCAGTAAAGGAAAAGTGAATAATTTGGTTCCCTTTCTTTGATTTCTGCAACAGGTATTGGTTGCCTCCGAAAGACTCGCGAGTTGATTTTAAGCTTTTCCGCAGCACGTACCAATAACGTATGTGTGGAATAGCCATCGAAACCAGTTAAACGGCCCGAGAAAAGGGAAAAATTGATTTGCCATATTCGACTTATGCAACAGCTATCAGTTGCTTTTGTAAGTGCTGTAAGTCAATTTTTCGTGTTTTTCGCAGGTGCGTAAATGGCACGTATGAGTCGGTAGTCATCGAAACTGGGCTACTCGTCACCGTATGAATAGACACAAAGTAAAAACATAGTTCTTTTTCAGTTATGCAGTAGGAGGCAGTTGCTACTGACAGAGTTGCCAGTCTAGTTTTTATTCACTTGTGACACTATTTTCTGTTTCTCACTGTCCACTGATGATCTTAGCATATTGAATGTATCAGTGTGCAGCATGGAAGCTGGCCTCAACTAGAAAAGCAAATCGAATCAAGGGGAGTGAACCCTGGGTAGGTGCTTGAAAACCACCACTACAAGGTCTTCTGCTACTCTGTTTTCTTAAATTTTCGCCCATTGTCGGCGAATTCTGGCATGTGTGGATGGTGCATGCATAGCACTTTGCCTAGGACTACATATCCGCCTTTAAAGAAGACATTAAATCCACTTGTTTGCCGTTTTTTTGTTCTCTGTTATGATTGGGTTCATTTTAGGCGCCATTTTGGGCGCCATCTTGGAAATCCTGTGACGTCACCTTGTGGGAGGGGTTAGGGGGCTAGTATATATATAGGTTAATTTTTCAGGTCATATTCAAGTGCTTGTATGATGCAGTGGGTCAGAGGGCTGCCCACTTGCATTTTTAGGTCCTGATGGTCAAATGTTCGATCCTCAGCCTTGCCATTTTATTTTATTTATTTTTTTTTTTCTATTATTAGTTATTCTTACATGTAGTTGTATTTTATTGCCCAATTTCTACATACTTCAAACATGAATAAGAGTTTCTGATGGGAAAATTTGGGTATCACGTTACATCTTTTACGTCTTTGCGTGCGCGCAAATGGCGCGCGTGGCTGTTTCGGCACGGCACATAAAACTGCCAGGTACAAGCGGGTAGTTGTCAAAATGAATTCATGTTGTATGTTTTTAAGAGAAAAGGTCTGGGAAAAAGTCAGTTTTCTTTTTCCTCAAAAGTTCATGCAACAGGAGCGGTTGCTTCCGAAGGCGTCTCAAGTCGACTTCAAGTTTTCCTGTAGCGGTTAACGGTGCTGTATGTGAGGGGTAAAAAGCGAAACCGATTCCTTATTTCTGTGGCACAAGTGAGAGAAAAGGAAAAGCCTGGTTCCATTTGTTTGACTTTTGCAACAAGTGTCGTCTGCTACAGAAAGTGTTCCGAGTCCTTTTTTTATGATTTCGCGCGGCGCTTAGTGGTGATGTACGTGCGAAAACACAAAATCAACTTATGACTTACACGGTCACCAGAATGGATTTAATGCTTTCATAGAATGGCCCCAGTAAAGGAAAAGTGAATAATTTGGTTCCCTTTCTTTGATTTCTGCAACAGGTATCGGTTGCCTCCGAAAGACTCGCGAGTTGATTTTAAGCTTTCCCGCAGCACGTACCAATCACGTATGTGTGGAATAGCCATCGAAACCAGTTAAACGGCCCGAGAAAAGGGAAACATTGATTTGCCATATTCGACTTAGGCAACAGCTATCAGTTGCTTTTGTAAGTGCTGTAAGTCAATTTTTCGTGTTTTTCGCAGGTGCGTAAATGGCACGTATGAGTCGGTAGTCATCGAAACTGGGCTACTCGTCACCGTATGGATAGACACAAAGTAAAAACATAGTTCTTTTTCAGTTATGCAGTAGGAGGCAGTTGCTACTGACAGAGTTGCCAGTCTAGTTTTTATTCACTTGTGACACTATTTTCTGTTTCTCACTGTCCACTGATCATCTTAGCATATTGAATGTATCAGTGTGCAGCATGGAAGCTGGCCTCAACTAGAAAAGCAAATCGAATCAAGGGGAGTGAACCCTGGGTAGGTGCTTGAAAACCACCACTACAAGGTCTTCTGCTACTCTGTTTTCTTAAATTTTCGCCCATTGTCGGCGAATTCTGGCATGTGTGGATGGTGCATGCATAGCACTTTGCCTAGGACTACATATCAGCCTTTAAAGAAGACATTAAATCCACTTGTTTGCCGTTTTTTTGTTCTCTGTTATGATTGGGTTCATTTTAGGCGCCATTTTGGGCGCCATCTTGGAAATCCTGTGACGTCACCTTGTGGGAGGGGTTAGGGGGCTAGTATATATATAGGTTAATTTTTCAGGTCATATTCAAGTGCTTGTATAGTGCAGTGGGTCAGAGGGCTGCCCACTTGCATTTTTAGGTCCTGATGGTCAAATGTTCGATCCTCAGCCTTACCATTTTATTTATTTATTTATTTATTTTTTTTTTTCATTTCTATTATTAGTTATTCTTACATGTAGTTGTATTTTATTGCCCAATTTCTACATACTTCAAACATGAATAAGGGTTTCTGATGGGAAAATTTGGGTATCACTTTACATCTTTTACGTCTTTGCGTGCGCGCAAATGGTGCGCGTGGCTGTTTCGGCACGGCACGTAAAACTGCCAGGTACAATCGGGTAGTTGTCAAAATGAATTCATGTTGTATGTTTTTAAGAGAAAAGGTCTGGGAAAAAGTCAGTTTTCTTTTTCCTCAAAAGTTCATGCAACAGGAGCGGTTGCTTCCGAAGGCGTCTCAAGTCGACTTCAAGTTTTCCTGTAGCGGTTAACGGTGCTGTATGTGAGGGGTAAAAAGCGAAACCGATTCCTTATTTCTGTGGCACAAGTGAGAGAAAAGGAAAAGCCTGGTTCCATTTGTTTGACTTTTGCAACAAGTGTCGTCTGCTACAGAAAGTGTTCCGAGTCCTTTTTTTATGATTTCGCGCGGCGCTTAGTGGTGATGTACGTGCGAAAACACAAAATCAACTTATGACTTACACGGTCACCAGAATGGATTTAATGCTTTCATAGAATGGCCCCAGTAAAGGAAAAGTGAATAATTTGGTTCCCTTTCTTTGATTTCTGCAACAGGTATCGGTTGCCTCCGAAAGACTCGCGAGTTGATTTTAAGCTTTCCCGCAGCACGTACCAATCACGTATGTGTGGAATAGCCATCGAAACCAGTTAAACGGCCCGAGAAAAGGGAAAAATTGATTTGCCATATTCGACTTAGGCAACAGCTATCAGTTGCTTTTGTAAGTGCTGTAAGTCAATTTTTCGTGTTTTTCGCAGGTGCGTAAATGGCACGTATGAGTCGGTAGTCATCGAAACTGGGCTACTCGTCACCGTATGAATAGACACAAAGTAAAAACATAGTTCTTTTTCAGTTATGCAGTAGGAGGCAGTTGCTACTGACAGAGTTGCCAGTCTAGTTTTTATTCACTTGTGACACTATTTTCTGTTTCTCACTGTCCACTGATCATCTTAGCATATTGAATGTATCAGTGTGCAGCATGGAAGCTGGCCTCAACTAGAAAAGCAAATCGAATCAAGGGGAGTGAACCCTGGGTAGGTGCTTGAAAACCACCACTACAAGGTCTTCTGCTACTCTGTTTTCTTAAATTTTCGCCCATTGTCGGCGAATTCTGGCATGTGTGGATGGTGCATGCATAGCACTTTGCCTAGGACTACATATCAGCCTTTAAAGAAGACATTAAATCCACTTGTTTGCCGTTTTTTTATTCTCTGTTATGATTGGGTTCATTTTAGGCGCCATTTTGGGCGCCATCTTGGAAATCCTGTGACGTCACCTTGTGGGAGGGGTTAGGGGGCTAGTATATATATAGGTTAATTTTTCAGGTCATATTCAAGTGCTTGTATAGTGCAGTGGGTCAGAGGGCTGCCCACTTGCATTTTTAGGTCCTGATGGTCAAATGTTCGATCCTCAGCCTTGCCATTTTATTTTTTTTTTATTTTTTTTTTTTTTTTTTTTTTTTTTTCATTTCTATTATTAGTTATTCTTACATGTAGTTGTATTTTATTGCCCAATTTCTACATACTTCAAACATGAATAAGGGTTTCTGATGGGAAAATTTGGGTATCACGTTACATCTTTTACGTCTTTGCGTGCGCGCAAATGGCGCGCGTGGCTGTTTCGGCACGGCACGTAAAACTGCCAGGTACAAGCGGGTAGTTGTCAAAATGAATTCATGTTGTATGTTTTTAAGAGAAAAGGTCTGGGAAAAAGTCAGTTTTCTTTTTCCTCAAAAGTTCATGCTACAGGAGCGGTTGCTTCCGAAGGCGTCTCAAGTCGACTTCAAGTTTTCCTGTAGCGGTTAACGGTGCTGTATGTGAGGGGTAAAAAGCGAAACCGATTCCTTATTTCTGTGGCACAAGTGAGAGAAAAGGAAAAGCCTGGTTCCATTTGTTTGACTTTTGCAACAAGTGTCGTCTGCTACAGAAAGTGTTCCGAGTCCTTTTTTTATGATTTCGCGCGGCGCTTAGTGGTGATGTACGTGCGAAAACACAAAATCAACTTATGACTTACACGGTCACCAGAATGGATTTAATGCTTTCATAGAATGACCCCAGTAAAGGAAAAGTGAATAATTTGGTTCCCTTTCTTTGATTTCTGCAACAGGTATCGGTTGCCTCCGAAAGACTCGCAAGTTGATTTTAAGCTTTCCCGCAGCACGTACCAATCACGTATGTGTGGAATAGCCATCGAAACCAGTTAAACGGCCCGAGAAAAGGGAAAAATTGATTTGCCATATTCGACTTAGGCAACAGCTATCAGTTGCTTTTGTAAGTGCTGTCAGTCAATTTTTCGTGTTTTTCGCAGGTGCGTAAATGGCACGTATGAGTCGGTAGTCATCGAAACTGGGCTACTCGTCACCGTATGAATAGACACAAAGTAAAAACATAGTTCTTTTTCAGTTATGCAGTAGGAGGCAGTTGCTACTGACAGAGTTGCCAGTCTAGTTTTTATTCACTTGTGACACTATTTTCTGTTTCTCACTGTCCACTGATCATCTTAGCATATTGAATGTATCAGTGTGCAGCATGGAAGCTGGCCTCAACTAGAAAAGCAAATCGAATCAAGGGGAGTGAACCCTGGGTAGGTGCTTGAAAACCACCACTACAAGGTCTTCTGCTACTCCGTTTTCTTAAATTTTCGCCCATTGTCGGCGAATTCTGGCATGTGTGGATGGTGCATGCATAGCACTTTGCCTAGGACTACATATCAGCCTTTAAAGAAGACATTAAATCCACTTGTTTGCCGTTTTTTTTGTTCTCTGTTATGATTGGGTTCATTTTAGGCGCCATTTTGGGCGCCATCTTGGAAATCCTGTGACGTCACCTTGTGGGAGGGGTTAGGGGGCTAGTATATATATAGGTTAATTTTTCAGGTCATATTCAAGTGCTTGTATAGTGCAGTGGGTCAGAGGGCTGCCCACTTGCATTTTTAGGTCCTGATGGTCAAATGTTCGATCCTCAGCCTTGCCATTTGATTTTTTTTTATTTTTTTTTTTTTTTTTTTTTTCATTTCTATTATTAGTTATTCTTACATGTAGTTGTATTTTATTGCCCAATTTCTACATACTTCAAACATGAATAAGGGTTTCTGATGGGAAAATTTGGGTATCACGTTACATCTTTTACGTCTTTGCGTGCGCGCAAATGGCGCGCGTGGCTGTTTCGGCACGGCACGTAAAACTGCCAGTACAAGCGGGTAGTTGTCAAAATGAATTCATGTTGTATGTTTTTAAGAGAAAAGGTCTGGGAAAAAGCCAGTTTTCTTTTTCCTCAAAAGTTCATGCAACAGGAGCGGTTGCTTCCGAAGGCGTCTCAAGTCGACTTCAAGTTTTCCTGTAGCGGTTAACGGTGCTGTATGTGAGGGGTAAAAAGCGAAACCGATTCCTTATTTCTGTGGCACAAGTGAGAGAAAAGGAAAAGCCTGGTTCCATTTGTTTGACTTTTGCAACAAGTGTCGTCTGCTACAGAAAGTGTTCCGAGTCCTTTTTTTATGATTTCGCGCGGCGCTTAGTGGTGATGTACGTGCGAAAACACAAAATCAACTTATGACTTACACGGTCACCAGAATGGATTTAATGCTTTCATAGAATGGCCCCAGTAAAGGAAAAGTGAATAATTTGGTTCCCTTTCTTTGATTTCTGCAACAGGTATCGGTTGCCTCCGAAAGACTCGCGAGTTGATTTTAAGCTTTCCCGCAGCACGTACCAATCACGTATGTGTGGAATAGCCATCGAAACCAGTTAAACGGCCCGAGAAAAGGGAAAAATTGATTTGCCATATTCAAATTAGGCAACAGCTATCAGTTGCTTTTGTAAGTGCTGTAAGTCAATTTTTCGTGTTTTTCGCAGGTGCGTAAATGGCACGTATGAGTCGGTAGTCATCGAAACTGGGCTACTCGTCACCGTATGAATAGACACAAAGTAAAAACATAGTTCTTTTTCAGTTATGCAGTAGGAGGCAGTTGCTACTGACAGAGTTGCCAGTCTAGTTTTTATTCACTTGTGACACTATTTTCTGTTTCTCACTGTCCACTGATCATCTTAGCATATTGAATGTATCAGTGTGCAGCATGGAAGCTGGCCTCAACTAGAAAAGCAAATCGAATCAAGGGGAGTGAACCCTGGGTAGGTGCTTGAAAACCACCACTACAAGGTCTTCTGCTACTCTGTTTTCTTAAATTTTCGCCCATTGTCGGCGAATTCTGGCATGTGTGGATGGTGCATGCATAGCACTTTGCCTAGGACTACATATCAGCCTTTAAAGAAGACATTAAATCCACTTGTTTGCCGTTTTTTTGTTCTCTGTTATGATTGGGTTCATTTTAGGCGCCATTTTGGGCGCCATCTTGGAAATCCTGTGACGTCACCTTGTGGGAGGGGTTAGGGGGCTAGTATATATATAGGTTAATTTTTCAGGTCATATTCAAGTGCTTGTATAGTGCAGTGGGTCAGAGGGCTGCCCACTTGCATTTTTAGGTCCTGATGGTCAAATGTTCGATCCTCAGCCTTGCTATTTTTTTTTTTTTTTTTTTTTTTTTTTTTTTTTCATTTCTATTATTAGTTATTCTTACATGTAGTTGTAATTTATTGCCCAATTTCTACATACTTCAAACATGAATAAGGGTTTCTTATGGGAAAATTTGGGTATCACGTTACATCTTTTACGTCTTTGCGTGCGCGCAAATGGCGCGCGTGGCTGTTTCGGCACGGCACGTAAAACTGCCAGGTACAAGCGGGTAGTTGTCAAAATGAATTCATGTTGTATGTTTTTAAGAGAAAAGGTCTGGGAAAAAGTCAGTTTTCTTTTTCCTCCAAAGTTCATGCAGCAGGAGCGGTTGCTTCCGAAGGCGTCTCAAGTCGACTTCAAGTTTTCCTGTAGCGGTTAACGGTGCTGTATGTGAGGGGTAAAAAGCGAAACCGATTCCTTATTTCTGTGGCACAAGTGAGAGAAAAGGAAAAGCCTGGTTCCATTTGTTTGACTTTTGCAACAAGTGTCGTCTGCTACAGAAAGTGTTCCGAGTCCTTTTTTTATGATTTCGCGCGGCGCTTAGTGGTGATGTAAGTGCGAAAACACAAAATCAACTTATGACTTACACGGTCACCAGAATGGATTTAATGCTTTCATAGAATGGCCCCAGTAAAGGAAAAGTGAATAATTTGGTTCCCTTTCTTTGATTTCTGCAACAGGTATCGGTTGCCTCCGAAAGACTCGCGAGTTGATTTTAAGCTTTCCCGCAGCACGTACCAATCACGTATGTGTGGAATAACCATCGAAACCAGTTAAACGGCCCGAGAAAAGGGAAAAATTGATTTGCCATATTCGACTTAGGCAACAGCTATCAGTTGCTTTTGTAAGTGCTGTAAGTCAATTTTTCGTGTTTTTCGCAGGTGCGTAAATGGCACGTATGAGTCGGTAGTCATCGAAACTGGGCTACTCGTCACCGTATGAATAGACACAAAGTAAAAACATAGTTCTTTTTCAGTTATGCAGTAGGAGGCAGTTGCTACTGACAGAGTTGCCAGTCTAGTTTTTATTCACTTGTGACACTATTTTCTGTTTCTCACTGTCCACTGATCATCTTAGCATATTGAATGTATCAGTGTGCAGCATGGAAGCTGGCCTCAACTAGAAAAGCAAATCGAATCAAGGGGAGTGAACCCTGGGTAGGTGCTTGAAAACCACCACTACAAGGTCTTCTGCTACTCTGTTTTCTTAAATTTTCGCCCATTGTCGGCGAATTCTGGCATGTGTGGATGGTGCATGCATAGCACTTTGCCTAGGACTACATATCAGCCTTTAAAGAAGACATTAAATCCACTTGTTTGCCGTTTTTTTGTTCTCTGTTATGATTGGGTTCATTTTAGGCGCCATTTTGCGCGCCATCTTGGAAATCCTGTGACGTCAACTTGTGGGAGGGGTTAGGGGGCTAGTATATATATAGGTTAATTTTTCAGGTCATATTCAAGTGCTTGTATAGTGCAGTGGGTCAGAGGGCTGCCCACTTGCATTTTTAGGTCCTGATGGTCAAATGTTCGATCCTCAGCCTTGCCATTTTATTTTATTATTTTTTTTTTTTTCTTTTTTTTTTTTTTTTCATTTCTATTATTAGTTATTCTTACATGTAGTTGTATTTTATTGCCCAATTTCTACATACTTCAAACATGAATAAGGGTTTCTGATGGGAAAATTTGGGTATCACGTTACATCTTTTACGTCTTTGCGTGCGCGCAAATGGCGCGCGTGGCTGTTTCGGCACGGCACGTAAAACTGCCAGGTACAAGCGGGTAGTTGTCAAAATGAATTCATGTTGTATGTTTTTAAGAGAAAAGGTCTGGGAAAAAGTCAGTTTTCTTTTTCCTCAAAAGTTCATGCAACAGGAGCGGTTGCTTCCGAAGGCGTCTCAAGTCGACTTCAAATTTTCCTGTAGCGGTTAACGGTGCTGTATGTGAGGGGTAAAAAGCGAAACCGATTCCTTATTTCTGTGGCACAAGTGAGAGAAAAGGAAAAGCCTGGTTCCATTTGTTTGACTTTTGCAACAAGTGTCGTCTGCTACAGAAAGTGTTCCGAGTCCTTTTTTTATGATTTCGCGCGGCACTTAGTGGTGATTTACGTGCGAAAACACAAAATCAACTTATGACTTACACGGTCACCAGAATGGATTTAATGCTTTCATAGAATGGCCCCAGTAAAGGAAAAGTGAATAATTTGGTTCCCTTTCTTTGATTTCTGCAACAGGTATCGGTTGCCTCCGAAAGACTCGCGAGTTGATTTTAAGCTTTCCCGCAGCACGTACCAATCACGTATGTGTGGAATAGCCATCGAAACCAGTTAAACGGCCCGAGAAAAGGGAAAAATTGATTTGCCATATTCGACTTAGGCAACAGCTATCAGTTGCTTTTGTAAGTGCTGTAAGTCAATTTTTCGTGTTTTTTGCAGGTGCGTAAATGGCACGTATGAGTCGGTAGTCATCGAAACTGGGCTACTCGTCACCGTATGAATAGACACAAAGTAAAAACATAGTTCTTTTTCAGTTATGCAGTAGGAGGCAGTTGCTACTGACAGAGTTGCCAGTCTAGTTTTTATTCACTTGTGACACTATTTTCTGTTTCTCACTGTCCACTGATCATCTTAGCATATTGAATGTATCAGTGTGCAGCATGGAAGCTGGCCTCAACTAGAAAAGCAAATCGAATCAAGGGGAGTGAACCCTGGGTAGGTGCTTGAAAACCACCACTACAAGGTCTTCTGCTACTCTGTTTTCTTAAATTTTCGCCCATTGTCGGCGAATTCTGGCATGTGTGGATGGTGCATGCATAGCACTTTGCCTAGGACTACATATCAGCCTTTAAAGAAGACATTAAATCCACTTGTTTGCCGTTTTTTTGTTCTCTGTTATGATTGGGTTCATTTTAGGCGCCATTTTGGGCGCCATCTTGGAAATCCTGTGACGTCACCTTGTGGGAGGGGTTAGGGGGCTAGTATATATATAGGTTAATTTTTCAGGTCATATTCAAGTGCTTGTATAGTGCAGTGGGTCAGAGGGCTGCCCACTTGCATTTTTAGGTCCTGATGGTCAAATGTTCGATCCTCAGCCTTGCCATTTTATTTTTTTTTATTTTTTATTTTTTTTTTTTTTTTTTTTTTTTTCATTTCTATTATTAGTTATTCTTACATGTAGTTGTATTTTATTGCCCAATTTCTACATACTTCAAACATGAATAAGGGTTTCTGATGGGAAAATTTGGGTATCACGTTACATCTTTTACGTCTTTGCGTGCGCGCAAATGGCGCGCGTGGCTGTTTCGGCACGGCACGTAAAACTGCCAGGTACAAGCGGGTAGTTGTCAAAATGAATTCATGTTGTATGTTTTTAAGAGAAAAGGTCTGGGAAAAAGTCAGTTTTCTTTTTCCTCAAAAGTTCATGCAACAGGAGCGGTTGCTTCCGAAGGCGTCTCAAGTCGACTTCAAGTTTTCCTGTAGCGGTTAACGGTGCTGTATGTGAGGGGTAAAAAGCGAAACCGATTCCTTATTTCTGTGGCACAAGTGAGAGAAAAGGAAAAGCCTGGTTCCATTTGTTTGACTTTTGCAACAAGTGTCGTCTGCTACAGAAAGTGTTCCGAGTCCTTTTTTTATGATTTCGCGCGGCGCTTAGTGGTGATGTACGTGCGAAAACACAAAATCAACTTATGACTTACACGGTCACCAGAATGGATTTAATGCTTTCATAGAATGGCCCCAGTAAAGGAAAAGTGAATAATTTGGTTCCCTTTCTTTGATTTCTGCAACAGGTATCGGTTGCCTCCGAAAGACTCGCGAGTTGATTTTAAGCTTTCCCGCAGCACGTACCAATCACGTATGTGTGGAATAGCCATCGAAACCAGTTAAACGGCCCGAGAAAAGGGAAAAATTGATTTGCCATATTCAACTTAGGCAACAGCTATCAGTTGCTTTTGTAAGTGCTGTAAGTCAATTTTTCGTGTTTTTCGCAGGTGCGTAAATGGCACGTATGAGTCGGTAGTCATCGAAACTGGGCTACTCGTCACCGTATGAATAGACACAAAGTAAAAACATAGTTCTTTTTCAGTTATGCAGTAGGAGGCAGTTGCTACTGACAGAGTTGCCAGTCTAGTTTTTATTCACTTGTGACACTATTTTCTGTTTCTCACTGTCCACTGATCATCTTAGCATATTGAATGTATCAGTGTGCAGCATGGAAGCTGGCCTCAACTAGAAAAGCAAATCGAATCAAGGGGAGTGAACCCTGGGTAGGTGCTTGAAAACCACCACTACAAGGTCTTCTGCTACTCTGTTTTCTTAAATTTTCGCCCATTGTCGGCGAATTCTGGCATGTGTGGATGGTGCATGCATAGCACTTTGCCTAGGACTACATATCAGCCTTGAAAGAAGACATTAAATCCACTTGTTTGCCGTTTTTTTGTTCTCTGTTATGATTGGGTTCATTTTAGGCGCCATTTTGGGCGCCATCTTTGAAATCCTGTGACGTCACCTTGTGGGAGGGGTTAGGGGGCTAGTATATATATAGGTTAATTTTTCAGGTCATATTCAAGTGCTTGTATAGTGCAGTGGGTCAGAGGGCTGCCCATTTGCATTTTTAGGTCCTGATGGTCAAATGTTCGATCCTCAGCCTTGCCATTTTATTTTTTTTTATTTTTTTTTATTTTTTTTTTTTTTTTTCATTTCTATTATTAGTTATTCTTACATGTAGTTGTATTTTATTGCCCAATTTCTACATACTTCAAACATGAATAAGGGTTTCTGATGGGAAAATTTGGGTATCACGTTACATCTTTTACGTCTTTGCGTGCGCGCAAATGGCGCACGTGGCTGTTTCGGCACGGCACGTAAAACTGCCAGGTACAATCGGGTAGTTGTCAAAATGAATTCATGTTGTATGTTTTTAAGAGAAAAGGTCTGGGAAAAAGTCAATTTTCTTTTTCCTCAAAAGTTCATGCAACAGGAGCGGTTGCTTCCGAAGGCGTCTCAAGTCGACTTCAAGTTTTCCTGTAGCGGTTAACGGTGCTGTATGTGAGGGGTAAAAAGCGAAACCGATTCCTTATTTCTGTGGCACAAGTGAGAGAAAAGGAAAAGCCTGGTTCCATTTGTTTGACTTTTGCAACAAGTGTCGTCTGCTACAGAAAGTGTTCCGAGTCCTTTTTTTATGATTTCGCGCGGCGCTTAGTGGTGATGTACGTGCGAAAACACAAAATCAACTTATGACTTACACGGTCACCAGAATGGATTTAATGCTTTCATAGAATGGCCCCAGTAAAGGAAAAGTGAATAATTTGGTTCCCTTTCTTTGATTTCTGCAACAAGTATCGGTTGCCTCCGAAAGACTCGCGAGTTGATTTTAAGCTTTCCCGCAGCACGTACCAATCACGTATGTGTGGAATAGCCATCGAAACCAGTTAAACGGCCCGAGAAAAGGGAAAAATTGATTTGCCATATTCGACTTAGGCAACAGCTATCAGTTGCTTTTGTAAGTGCTGTAAGTCAATTTTTCGTGTTTTTCGCAGGTGCGTAAATGGCACGTATGAGTCGGTAGTCATCGAAACTGGGCTACTCATCACTGTATGAATAGACACAAAGTAAAAACATAGTTCTTTTTCAGTTATGCAGTAGGAGGCAGTTGCTACTGACAGAGTTGCCAGTCTAGTTTTTATTCACTTGTGACACTATTTTCTGTTTCTCACTGTCCACTGATCATCTTAGCATATTGAATGTATCAGTGTGCAGCATGGAAGCTGGCCTCAACTAGAAAAGCAAATCGAATCAAGGGGAGTGAACCCTGGGTAGGTGCTTGAAAACCACCACTACAAGGTCTTCTGCTACTCTGTTTTCTTAAATTTTCGCCCATTGTCGGCGAATTCTGGCATGTGTGGATGGTGCATGCATAGCACTTTGCCTAGGACTACATATCAGCCTTTAAAGAAGACATTAAATCCACTTGTTTGCCGTTTTTTTGTTCTCTGTTATGATTGGGTTCATTTTAGGCGCCATTTTGGACGCCATCTTGGAAATCCTGTGACGTCACCTTGTGGGAGGGGTTAGGGGGCTAGTATATATATAGGTTAATTTTTCAAGTCATATTCAAGTGCTTGTATAGTGCAGTGGGTCAGAGGGCTGCCCACTTGCATTTTTAGGTCCTGATGGTCAAATGTTCGATCCTCAGCTTTGCCATTTTTTTTTTTTTTTTTTTTTTTTTTTTTTTTCTATTATTAGTTATTCTTACATGTAGTTGTATTTTATTGCCCAATTTCTACATACTTCAAACATGAATAAGGGTTTCTGATGGGAAAATTTGGGTATCACGTTACATCTTTTACGTCTTTGCGTGCGCGCAAATGGCACGCGTGGCTGTTTCGGCACGGCACGTAAAACTGCCAGGTACAAGCGGGTAGTTGTCAAAATGAATTCATGTTGTATGTTTTTAAGAGAAAAGGTCTGGGAAAAAGTCAGTTTTCTTTTTCCTCAAAAGTTCATGCAACAGGAGCGGTTGCTTCCGAAGGCATCTCAAGTCGACTTCAAGTTTTCCTGTAGCGGTTAACGGTGCTGTATGTGAGGGGTAAAAAGCGAAACCGATTCCTTATTTCTGTGGCACAAGTGAGAGAAAAGGAAAAGCCTGGTTCCATTTGTTTGACTTTTGCAACAAGTGTCGTCTGCTACAGAAAGTGTTCCGAGTCCTTTTTTTATGATTTCGCGCGGCGCTTAGTGGTGATGTACGTGCGAAAACACAAAATCAACTTATGACTTACACGGTCACCAGAATGGATTTAATGCTTTCATAGAATGGCTCCAGTAAAGGAAAAGTGAATAATTTGGTTCCCTTTCTTTGATTTCTGCAACAGGTATCGGTTGCCTCCGAAAGACTCGCGAGTTGATTTTAAGCTTTCCCGCAGCACGTACCAATCACGTATGTGTGGAATAGCCATCGAAACCAGTTAAACGGCCCGAGAAAAGGGAAAAATTGATTTGCCATATTCGACTTAGGCAACAGCTATCAGTTGCTTTTGTAAGTGCTGTAAGTCAATTTTTCGTGTTTTTCGCAGGTGCGTAAATGGCACGTATGAGTCGGTAGTCATCGAAACTGGGCTACTCGTCACCGTATGAATAGACACAAAGTAAAAACATAGTTCTTTTTCAGTTATGCAGTAGGAGGCAGTTGCTACTGACAGAGTTGCCAGTCTAGTTTTTATTCACTTGTGACACTATTTTCTGTTTCTCACTGTCCACTGATCATCTTAGCATATTGAATGTATCAGTGTGCAGCATGGAAGCTGGCCTCAACTAGAAAAGCAAATCGAATCAAGGGGAGTGAACCCTGGGTAGGTGCTTGAAAACCACCACTACAAGGTCTTCTGCTACTCTGTTTTCTTAAATTTTCGCCCATTGTCGGCGAATTCTGGCATGTGTGGATGGTGCATGCATAGCACTTTGCCTAGGACTACATATCAGCCTTTAAAGAAGACATTAAATCCACTTGTTTGCCGTTTTTTTGTTCTCTGTTATGATTGGGTTCATTTTAGGCGCCATTTTGGGCGCCATCTTGGAAATCCTGTGACGTCACCTTGTGGGAGGGGTTAGGGGGCTAGTATATATATAGGTTAATTTTTCAGGTCATATTCAAGTGCTTGTATAGTGCAGTGGGTCAGAGGGCTGCCCACTTGCATTTTTAGGTCCTGATGGTCAAATGTTCGATCCTCAGCCTTGCCATTTTTTTTTTTTTTTTTTTTTTTTTTTCTATTATTAGTTATTCTTACATGTAGTTGTATTTTATTGCCCAATTTCTACATACTTCAAACATGAATAAGGGTTTCTGATGGGAAAATTTGGGTATCACGTTACATCTTTTACGTCTTTGCGTGCGCGCAAATGGCACGCGTGGCTGTTTCGGCACGGCACGTAAAACTGCCAGGTACAAGCGGGTAGTTGTCAAAATGAATTCATGTTGTATGTTTTTAAAAGAAAAGGTCTGGGAAAAAGTCAGTTTTCTTTTTCCTCAAAAGTTCATGCAACAGGAGCGGTTGCTTCCGAAGGCATCTCAAGTCGACTTCAAGTTTTCCTGTAGCGGTTAACGGTGCTGTATGTGAGGGGTAAAAAGCGAAACCGATTCCTTATTTCTGTGGCACAAGTAGAGAAAAGGAAAAGCCTGGTTCCATTTGTTTGACTTTTGCAACAAGTGTCGTCTGCTACAGAAAGTGTTCCGAGTCCTTTTTTTATGATTTCGCGCGGCGCTTAGTGGTGATGTACGTGCGAAAACACAAAATCAACTTATGACTTACACGGTCACCAGAATGGATTTAATGCTTTCATAGAATGGCCCCAGTAAAGGAAAAGTGAATAATTTGGTTCCCTTTCTTTGATTTCTGCAACAGGTATCGGTTGCCTCCGAAAGACTCGCGAGTTGATTTTAAGCTTTCCCGCAGCACGTACCAATCACGTATGTGTGGAATAGCCATCGAAACCAGTTAAACGGCCCGAGAAAAGGGAAAAATTGATTTGCCATATTCGACTTAGGCAACAGCTATCAGTTGCTTTTGTAAGTGCTGTAAGTCAATTTTTCGTGTTTTTCGCAGGTGCGTAAATGGCACGTATGAGTCGGTAGTCATCGAAACTGGGCTACTCGTCACCGTATGAATAGACACAAAGTAAAAACATAGTTCTTTTTCAGTTATGCAGTAGGAGGCAGTTGCTACTGACAGAGTTGCCAGTCTAGTTTTTATTCACTTGTGACACTATTTTCTGTTTCTCACTGTCCACTGATCATCTTAGCATATTGAATGTATCAGTGTGCAGCATGGAAGCTGGCCTCAACTAGAAAAGCAAATCGAATCAAGGGGAGTGAACCCTGGGTAGGTGCTTGAAAACCACCACTACAAGGTCTTCTGCTACTCTGTTTTCTTAAATTTTCGCCCATTGTCGGCGAATTCTGGCATGTGTGGATGGTGCATGCATAGCACTTTGCCTAGGACTACATATCAGCCTTTAAAGAAGACATTAAATCCACTTGTTTGCCGTTTTTTTGTTCTCTGTTATGATTGGGTTCATTTTAGGCTCCATTTTGGGCGCCATCTTGGAAATCCTGTGACGTCACCTTGTGGGAGGGGTTAGGGGGCTAGTATATATATAGGTTAATTTTTCAGGTCATATTCAAGTGCTTGTATAGTGCAGTGGGTCAGAGGGCTGCCCACTTGCATTTTTAGGTCCTGATGGTCAAATGTTCGATCCTCAGCCTTGCCATTTTTTTTTTTTTTTTTTTTTTTTTTTCATTTCTATTATTAGTTATTCTTACATGTAGTTGTATTTTATTGCCCAATTTCTACATACTTCAAACATGAATAAGGGTTTCTGATGGGAAAATTTGGGTATCACGTTACATCTTTTACGTCTTTGCGTGTGCGCAAATGGCGCGCGTGGCTGTTTCGGCACGGCACGTAAAACTGCCAGGTACAAGCGGGTAGTTGTCAAAATGAATTCATGTTGTATGTTTTTAAGAGAAAAGGTCTGGGAAAAAGTCAGTTTTCTTTTTCCTCAAAAGTTCATGCAACAGGAGCGGTTGCTTCCGAAGGCGTCTCAAGTCGACTTCAAGTTTTCCTGTAGCGGTTAACGGTGCTGTATGTGAGGGGTAAAAAGCGAAACCGATTCCTTATTTCTGTGGCACAAGTGAGAGAAAAGGAAAAGCCTGGTTCCATTTGTTTGACTTTTGCAACAAGTGTCGTCTGCTACAGAAAGTGTTCCGAGTCCTTTTTTTATGATTTCGCGCGGCGCTTAGTGGTGATGTACGTGCGAAAACACAAAATCAACTTATGACTTACACGGTCACCAGAATGGATTTAATGCTTTCATAGAATGGCCCCAGTAAAGGAAAAGTGAATAATTTGGTTCCCTTTCTTTGATTTCTGCAACAGGTATCGGTTGCCTCCGAAAGACTCGCGAGTTGATTTTAAGCTTTCCCGCAGCACGTACCAATCACGTATGTGTGGAATAGCCATCGAAACCAGTTAAACGGCCCGAGAAAAGGGAAAAATTGATTTGCCATATTCGACTTAGGCAACAGCTATCAGTTGCTTTTGTAAGTGCTGTAAGTCAATTGTTCGTGTTTTTCGCAGGTGCGTAAATGGCACGTATGAGTCGGTAGTCATCGAAACTGGGCTACTCGTCACCGTATGAATAGACACAAAGTAAAAACATAGTTCTTTTTCAGTTATGCAGTAGGAGGCAGTTGCTACTGACAGAGTTGCCAGTCTAGTTTTTATTCACTTGTGACACTATTTTCTGTTTCTCACTGTCCACTGATCATCTTAGCATATTGAATGTATCAGTGTGCAGCATGGAAGCTGGCCTCAACTAGAAAAGCAAATCGAATCAAGGGGAGTGAACCCTGGGTAGGTGCTTGAAAACCACCACTACAAGGTCTTCTGCTACTCTGTTTTCTTAAATTTTCGCCCATTGTCGGCGAATTCTGGCATGTGTGGATGGTGCATGCATAGCACTTTGCCTAGGACTACATATCAGCCTTTAAAGAAGACATTAAATCCACTTGTTTGCCGTTTTTTTGTTCTCTGTTATGATTGGGTTCATTTTAGGCGCCATTTTGGGCGCCATCTTGGAAATCCTGTGACGTCACCTTGTGGGAGGGGTTAGGGGGCTAGTATATATATAGGTTAATTTTTCAGGTCATATTCAAGTGCTTGTATAGTGCAGTGGGTCAGAGGGCTGCCCACTTGCATTTTTAGGTCCTGATGGTCAAATGTTCGATCCTCAGCCTTGCCATTTTATTGATTTTTTTTTTTTTTTTTTTTTTTTTTTTTTTTTTTCTATTATTAGTTATTCTTACATGTAGTTGTATTTTATTGCCCAATTTCTACATACTTCAAACATGAATAAGGGTTTCTGATGGGAAAATTTGGGTATCACGTTACATCTTTTACGTCTTTGCGTGCGCGCAAATGGCGCGCGTGGCTGTTTCGGCACGGCACGTAAAACTGCCAGGTACAAGCGGGTAGTTGTCAAAATGAATTAATGTTGTATGTTTTTAAGAGAAAAGGTCTGGGAAAAAGTCAATTTTCTTTTTCCTCAAAAGTTCATGCAACAGGAGCGGTTGCTTCTGAAGGCGTCTCAAGTCGACTTCAAGTTTTCCTGTAGCGGTTAACAGTGCTGTATGTGAGGGGTAAAAAGCGAAACCGATTCCTTATTTCTGTGGCACAAGTGAGAGAAAAGGAAAAGCCTGGTTCCATTTGTTTGACTTTTGCAACAAGTGTCGTCTGCTACAGAAAGTGTTCCGAGTCCTTTTTTTATGATTTCGCGCGGCGCTTAGTGGTGATGTACGTGCGAAAACACAAAATCAACTTATGACTTACACGGTCACCAGAATGGATTTAATGCTTTCATAGAATGGCCCCAGTAAAGGAAAAGTGAATAATTTCGTTCCCTTTCTTTGATTTCTGCAACAGGTATCGGTTGCCTCCGAAAGACTCGCGAGTTGATTTTAAGCTTTCCCGCAGCACATACCAATCACGTATGTGTGGAATAGCCATCGAAACCAGTTAAACGGCCCGAGAAAAGGGAAAAATTGATTTGCCATATTCGACTTAGGCAACAGCTATTAGTTGCTTTTGTAAGTGCTGTAAGTCAATTTTTCGTGTTTTTCGCAGGTGCGTAAATGGCACGTACGAGTCGGTAGTCATCGAAACTGGGCTACTCGTCACCGTATGAATAGACACAAAGTAAAAACATAGTTCTTTTTCAGTTATGCAGTAGGAGGCAGTTGCTACTGACAGAGTTGCCAGTCTAGTTTTTATTCACTTGTGACACTATTTTCTGTTTCTCACTGTCCACTGATCATCTTAGCATATTGAATGTATCAGTGTGCAGCATGGAAGCTGGCCTCAACTAGAAAAGCAAATCGAATCAAGGGGAGTGAACCCTGGGTAGGTGCTTGAAAACCACCACTACAAGGTCTTCTGCTACTCTGTTTTCTTAAATTTTCGCCCATTGTCGGCGAATTCTGGCATGTGTGGATGGTGCATGCATAGCACTTTGCCTAGGACTACATATCAGCCTTTAAAGAAGACATTAAATCCACTTGTTTGCCGTTTTTTTGTTCTCTGTTATGATTGGGTTCATTTTAGGCGCCATTTTGGACGCCATCTTGGAAATCCTGTGACGTCACCTTGTGGGAGGGGTTAGGGGGCTAGTATATATATAGGTTAATTTTTCAAGTCATATTCAAGTGCTTGTATAGTGCAGTGGGTCAGAGGGCTGCCCACTTGCATTTTTAGGTCCTGATGGTCAAATGTTCGATCCTCAGCCTTGCCATTTTTTTTTTTTTTTTTTTTTTTTTTTTTCTATTATTAGTTATTCTTACATGTAGTTGTATTTTATTGCCCAATTTCTACATACTTCAAACATGAATAAGGGTTTCTGATGGGAAAATTTGGGTATCACGTTACATCTTTTACGTCTTTGCGTGCGCGCAAATGGCACGCGTGGCTGTTTCGGCACGGCACGTAAAACTGCCAGGTACAAGCGGGTAGTTGTCAAAATGAATTCATGTTGTATGTTTTTAAGAGAAAAGGTCTGGGAAAAAGTCAGTTTTCTTTTTCCTCAAAAGTTCATGCAACAGGAGCGGTTGCTTCCGAAGGCATCTCAAGTCGACTTCAAGTTTTCCTGTAGCGGTTAACGGTGCTGTATGTGAGGGGTAAAAAGCGAAACCGATTCCTTATTTCTGTGGCACAAGTGAGAGAAAAGGAAAAGCCTGGTTCCATTTGTTTGACTTTTGCAACAAGTGTCGTCTGCTACAGAAAGTGTTCCGAGTCCTTTTTTTATGATTTCGCGCGGCGCTTAGTGGTGATGTACGTGCGAAAACACAAAATCAACTTATGACTTACACGGTCACCAGAATGGATTTAATGCTTTCATAGAATGGCCCCAGTAAAGGAAAAGTGAATAATTTGGTTCCCTTTCTTTGATTTCTGCAACAGGTATCGGTTGCCTCCGAAAGACTCGCGAGTTGATTTTAAGCTTTCCCGCAGCACGTACCAATCACGTATGTGTGGAATAGCCATCGAAACCAGTTAAACGGCCCGAGAAAAGGGAAAAATTGATTTGCCATATTCGACTTAGGCAACAGCTATCAGTTGCTTTTGTAAGTGCTGTAAGTCAATTTTTCGTGTTTTTCGCAGGTGCGTAAATGGCACGTATGAGTCGGTAGTCATCGAAACTGGGCTACTCGTCACCGTATGAATAGACACAAAGTAAAAACATAGTTCTTTTTCAGTTATGCAGTAGGAGGCAGTTGCTACTGACAGAGTTGCCAGTCTAGTTTTTATTCACTTGTGACACTATTTTCTGTTTCTCACTGTCCACTGATCATCTTAGCATATTGAATGTATCAGTGTGCAGCATGGAAGCTGGCCTCAACTAGAAAAGCAAATCGAATCAAGGGGAGTGAACCCTGGGTAGGTGCTTGAAAACCACCACTACAAGGTCTTCTGCTACTCTGTTTTCTTAAATTTTCGCCCATTGTCGGCGAATTCTGGCATGTGTGGATGGTGCATGCATAGCACTTTGCCTAGGACTACATATCAGCCTTTAAAGAAGACATTAAATCCACTTGTTTGCCGTTTTTTTGTTCTCTGTTATGATTGGGTTCATTTTAGGCTCCATTTTGGGCGCCATCTTGGAAATCCTGTGACGTCACCTTGTGGGAGGGGTTAGGGGGCTAGTATATATATAGGTTAATTTTTCAGGTCATATTCAAGTGCTTGTATAGTGCAGTGGGTCAGAGGGCTGCCCACTTGCATTTTTAGGTCCTGATGGTCAAATGTTCGATCCTCAGCCTTGCCATTTTTTTTTTTTTTTTTTTTTTTTTTTCATTTCTATTATTAGTTATTCTTACATGTAGTTGTATTTTATTGCCCAATTTCTACATACTTCAAACATGAATAAGGGTTTCTGATGGGAAAATTTGGGTATCACGTTACATCTTTTACGTCTTTGCGTGTGCGCAAATGGCGCGCGTGGCTGTTTCGGCACGGCACGTAAAACTGCCAGGTACAAGCGGGTAGTTGTCAAAATGAATTCATGTTGTATGTTTTTAAGAGAAAAGGTCTGGGAAAAAGTCAGTTTTCTTTTTCCTCAAAAGTTCATGCAACAGGAGCGGTTGCTTCCGAAGGCGTCTCAAGTCGACTTCAAGTTTTCCTGTAGCGGTTAACGGTGCTGTATGTGAGGGGTAAAAAGCGAAACCGATTCCTTATTTCTGTGGCACAAGTGAGAGAAAAGGAAAAGCCTGGTTCCATTTGTTTGACTTTTGCAACAAGTGTCGTCTGCTACAGAAAGTGTTCCGAGTCCTTTTTTTATGATTTCGCGCGGCGCTTAGTGGTGATGTACGTGCGAAAACACAAAATCAACTTATGACTTACACGGTCACCAGAATGGATTTAATGCTTTCATAGAATGGCCCCAGTAAAGGAAAAGTGAATAATTTGGTTCCCTTTCTTTGATTTCTGCAACAGGTATCGGTTGCCTCCGAAAGACTCGCGAGTTGATTTTAAGCTTTCCCGCAGCACGTACCAATCACGTATGTGTGGAATAGCCATCGAAACCAGTTAAACGGCCCGAGAAAAGGGAAAAATTGATTTGCCATATTCGACTTAGGCAACAGCTATCAGTTGCTTTTGTAAGTGCTGTAAGTCAATTGTTCGTGTTTTTCGCAGGTGCGTAAATGGCACGTATGAGTCGGTAGTCATCGAAACTGGGCTACTCGTCACCGTATGAATAGACACAAAGTAAAAACATAGTTCTTTTTCAGTTATGCAGTAGGAGGCAGTTGCTACTGACAGAGTTGCCAGTCTAGTTTTTATTCACTTGTGACACTATTTTCTGTTTCTCACTGTCCACTGATCATCTTAGCATATTGAATGTATCAGTGTGCAGCATGGAAGCTGGCCTCAACTAGAAAAGCAAATCGAATCAAGGGGAGTGAACCCTGGGTAGGTGCTTGAAAACCACCACTACAAGGTCTTCTGCTACTCTGTTTTCTTAAATTTTCGCCCATTGTCGGCGAATTCTGGCATGTGTGGATGGTGCATGCATAGCACTTTGCCTAGGACTACATATCAGCCTTTAAAGAAGACATTAAATCCACTTGTTTGCCGTTTTTTTGTTCTCTGTTATGATTGGGTTCATTTTAGGCGCCATTTTGGGCGCCATCTTGGAAATCCTGTGACGTCACCTTGTGGGAGGGGTTAGGGGGCTAGTATATATATAGGTTAATTTTTCAGGTCATATTCAAGTGCTTGTATAGTGCAGTGGGTCAGAGGGCTGCCCACTTGCATTTTTAGGTCCTGATGGTCAAATGTTCGATCCTCAGCCTTGCCATTTTATTGATTTTTTTTTTTTTTTTTTTTTTTTTTTTTTTTTTTCTATTATTAGTTATTCTTACATGTAGTTGTATTTTATTGCCCAATTTCTACATACTTCAAACATGAATAAGGGTTTCTGATGGGAAAATTTGGGTATCACGTTACATCTTTTACGTCTTTGCGTGCGCGCAAATGGCGCGCGTGGCTGTTTCGGCACGGCACGTAAAACTGCCAGGTACAAGCGGGTAGTTGTCAAAATGAATTAATGTTGTATGTTTTTAAGAGAAAAGGTCTGGGAAAAAGTCAATTTTCTTTTTCCTCAAAAGTTCATGCAACAGGAGCGGTTGCTTCTGAAGGCGTCTCAAGTCGACTTCAAGTTTTCCTGTAGCGGTTAACAGTGCTGTATGTGAGGGGTAAAAAGCGAAACCGATTCCTTATTTCTGTGGCACAAGTGAGAGAAAAGGAAAAGCCTGGTTCCATTTGTTTGACTTTTGCAACAAGTGTCGTCTGCTACAGAAAGTGTTCCGAGTCCTTTTTTTATGATTTCGCGCGGCGCTTAGTGGTGATGTACGTGCGAAAACACAAAATCAACTTATGACTTACACGGTCACCAGAATGGATTTAATGCTTTCATAGAATGGCCCCAGTAAAGGAAAAGTGAATAATTTCGTTCCCTTTCTTTGATTTCTGCAACAGGTATCGGTTGCCTCCGAAAGACTCGCGAGTTGATTTTAAGCTTTCCCGCAGCACATACCAATCACGTATGTGTGGAATAGCCATCGAAACCAGTTAAACGGCCCGAGAAAAGGGAAAAATTGATTTGCCATATTCGACTTAGGCAACAGCTATTAGTTGCTTTTGTAAGTGCTGTAAGTCAATTTTTCGTGTTTTTCGCAGGTGCGTAAATGGCACGTACGAGTCGGTAGTCATCGAAACTGGGCTACTCGTCACCGTATGAATAGACACAAAGTAAAAACATAGTTCTTTTTCAGTTATGCAGTAGGAGGCAGTTGCTACTGACAGAGTTGCCAGTCTAGTTTTTATTCACTTGTGACACTATTTTCTGTTTCTCACTGTCCACTGATCATCTTAGCATATTGAATGTATCAGTGTGCAGCATGGAAGCTGGCCTCAACTAGAAAAGCAAATCGAATCAAGGGGAGTGAACCCTGGGTAGGTGCTTGAAAACCACCACTACAAGGTCTTCTGCTACTCTGTTTTCTTAAATTTTCGCCCATTGTCGGCGAATTCTGGCATGTGTGGATGGTGCATGCATAGCACTTTGCCTAGGACTACATATCAGCCTTTAAAGAAGACATTAAATCCACTTGTTTGCCGTTTTTTTGTTCTCTGTTATGATTGGGTTCATTTTAGGCGCCATTTTGGACGCCATCTTGGAAATCCTGTGACGTCACCTTGTGGGAGGGGTTAGGGGGCTAGTATATATATAGGTTAATTTTTCAAGTCATATTCAAGTGCTTGTATAGTGCAGTGGGTCAGAGGGCTGCCCACTTGCATTTTTAGGTCCTGATGGTCAAATGTTCGATCCTCAGCCTTGCCATTTTTTTTTTTTTTTTTTTTTTTTTTTTTTCTATTATTAGTTATTCTTACATGTAGTTGTATTTTATTGCCCAATTTCTACATACTTCAAACATGAATAAGGGTTTCTGATGGGAAAATTTGGGTATCACGTTACATCTTTTACGTCTTTGCGTGCGCGCAAATGGCACGCGTGGCTGTTTCGGCACGGCACGTAAAACTGCCAGGTACAAGCGGGTAGTTGTCAAAATGAATTCATGTTGTATGTTTTTAAGAGAAAAGGTCTGGGAAAAAGTCAGTTTTCTTTTTCCTCAAAAGTTCATGCAACAGGAGCGGTTGCTTCCGAAGGCATCTCAAGTCGACTTCAAGTTTTCCTGTAGCGGTTAACGGTGCTGTATGTGAGGGGTAAAAAGCGAAACCGATTCCTTATTTCTGTGGCACAAGTGAGAGAAAAGGAAAAGCCTGGTTCCATTTGTTTGACTTTTGCAACAAGTGTCGTCTGCTACAGAAAGTGTTCCGAGTCCTTTTTTTATGATTTCGCGCGGCGCTTAGTGGTGATGTACGTGCGAAAACACAAAATCAACTTATGACTTACACGGTCACCAGAATGGATTTAATGCTTTCATAGAATGGCCCCAGTAAAGGAAAAGTGAATAATTTGGTTCCCTTTCTTTGATTTCTGCAACAGGTATCGGTTGCCTCCGAAAGACTCGCGAGTTGATTTTAAGCTTTCCCGCAGCACGTACCAATCACGTATGTGTGGAATAGCCATCGAAACCAGTTAAACGGCCCGAGAAAAGGGAAAAATTGATTTGCCATATTCGACTTAGGCAACAGCTATCAGTTGCTTTTGTAAGTGCTGTAAGTCAATTTTTCGTGTTTTTCGCAGGTGCGTAAATGGCACGTATGAGTCGGTAGTCATCGAAACTGGGCTACTCGTCACCGTATGAATAGACACAAAGTAAAAACATAGTTCTTTTTCAGTTATGCAGTAGGAGGCAGTTGCTACTGACAGAGTTGCCAGTCTAGTTTTTATTCACTTGTGACACTATTTTCTGTTTCTCACTGTCCACTGATCATCTTAGCATATTGAATGTATCAGTGTGCAGCATGGAAGCTGGCCTCAACTAGAAAAGCAAATCGAATCAAGGGGAGTGAACCCTGGGTAGGTGCTTGAAAACCACCACTACAAGGTCTTCTGCTACTCTGTTTTCTTAAATTTTCGCCCATTGTCGGCGAATTCTGGCATGTGTGGATGGTGCATGCATAGCACTTTGCCTAGGACTACATATCAGCCTTTAAAGAAGACATTAAATCCACTTGTTTGCCGTTTTTTTGTTCTCTGTTATGATTGGGTTCATTTTAGGCGCCATTTTGGGCGCCATCTTGGAAATCCTGTGACGTCACCTTGTGGGAGGGGTTAGGGGGCTAGTATATATATAGGTTAATTTTTCAGGTCATATTCAAGTGCTTGTATAGTGCAGTGGGTCAGAGGGCTGCCCACTTGCATTTTTAGGTCCTGATGGTCAAATGTTCGATCCTCAGCCTTGCCATTTTATTTATTTTATTTTTTTTATTTTTTTTTTTTTTTTTCATTTCTATTATTAGTTATTCTTACATGTAGTTGTATTTTATTGCCCAATTTCTACATACTTCAAACATGAATAAGGGTTTCTGATGGGAAAATTTGGGTATCACGTTACATCTTTTACGTCTTTGCGTGCGCCCAAATGGCGCGCGTGGCTGTTTCGGCACGGCACGTAAAACTGCCAGGTACAAGCGGGTAGTTGTCAAAATGAATTCATGTTGTATGTTTTTAAGAGAAAAGGTCTGGGAAAAAGTCAGTTTTCTTTTTCCTCAAAAGTTCATGCAACAGGAGCGGTTGCTTCCGAAGGCGTCTCAAGTCGACTTCAAGTTTTCCTGTAGCGGTTAACGGTGCTGTATGTGAGGGGTAAAAAGCGAAACTGATTCCTTATTTCTGTGGCACAAGTGAGAGAAAAGGAAAAGCCTGGTTCCATTTGTTTGACTTTTGCAACAAGTGTCGTCTGCTACAGAAAGTGTTCCGAGTCCTTTTTTTATGATTTCGCGCGGCGCTTAGTGATGATGTACGTGCGAAAACACAAAATCAACTTATGACTTACACAGTCACCAGAATGGATTTAATGCTTTCATAGAATGGCCCCAGTAAAGGAAAAGTGAATAATTTGGTTCCCTTTCTTTGATTTCTGCAACAGGTATCGGTTGCCTCCGAAAGACTAGCGAGTTGATTTTAAGCTTTCCCGCAGCACGTACCAATCACGTATGTGTGGAATAGCCATCGAAACCAGTTAAACGGCCCGAGAAAAGGGAAAAATTGATTTGCCATATTCGACTTAGGCAACAGCTATCAGTTGCTTTTGTAAGTGCTGTAAGTCAATTGTTCGTGTTTTTCGCAGGTGCGTAAATGGCACGTATGAGTCGGTAGTCATCGAAACTGGGCTACTCGTCACCGTATGAATAGACACAAAGTAAAAACATAGTTCTTTTTCAGTTATGCAGTAGGAGGCAGTTGCTACTGACAGAGTTGCCAGTCTAGTTTTTATTCACTTGTGACACTATTTTCTGTTTCTCACTGTCCACTGATCATCTTAGCATATTGAATGTATCAGTGTGCAGCATGGAAGCTGGCCTCAACTAGAAAAGCAAATCGAATCAAGGGGAGTGAACCCTGGGTAGGTGCTTGAAAACCACCACTACAAGGTCTTCTGCTACTCTGTTTTCTTAAATTTTCGCCCATTGTCGGCGAATTCTGGCATGTGTGGATGGTGCATGCATAGCACTTTGCCTAGGACTACATATCAGCCTTTAAAGAAGACATTAAATCCACTTGTTTGCCGTTTTTTTGTTCTCTGTTATGATTGGGTTCATTTTAGGCGCCATTTTGGGCGCCATCTTGGAAATCCTGTGACGTCACCTTGTGGGAGGGGTTAGGGGGCTAGTATATATATAGGTTAATTTTTCAGGTCATATTCAAGTGCTTGTATAGTGCAGTGGGTCAGAGGGCTGCCCACTTGCATTTTTAGGTCCTGATGGTCAAATGTTCGATCCTCAGCCTTGCCATTTTTTTTTTTTTTTTTTTTTTTTTTTCATTTCTATTATTAGTTATTCTTACATGTAGTTGTATTTTATTGCCCAATTTCTACATACTTCAAACATGAATAAGGGTTTCTGATGGGAAAATTTGGGTATCACGTTACATCTTTTACGTCTTTGCGTGCGCGCAAATGGCGCGCGTGGCTGTTTCGGCACGGCACGTAAAACTGCCAGGTACAAGCGGGTAGTTGTCAAAATGAATTCACGTTGTATGTTTTTAAGAGAAAAGGTCTGGGAAAAAGTCAGTTTTCTTTTTCCTCAAAAGTTCATGCAACAGGAGCGGTTGCTTCCGAAGGCGTCTCAAGTCGACTTCAAGTTTTCCTGTAGCGGTTAACGGTGCTGTATGTGAGGGGTAAAAAGCGAAACCAATTCCTTATTTCTGTGGCACAAGTGAGAGAAAAGGAAAAGCCTGGTTCCATTTGTTTGACTTTTGCAACAAGTGTCGTCTGCTACAGAAAGTGTTCCGAGTCCTTTTTTTATGATTTCGCGCGGCGCTTAGTGGTGATGTACGTGCGAAAACACAAAATCAACTTATGACTTACACGGTCACCAGAATGGATTTAATGCTTTCATAGAATGGCCCCAGTAAAGGAAAAGTGAATAATTTGGTTCCCTTTCTTTGATTTCTGCAACAGGTATCGGTTGCCTCCGAAAGACTCGCGAGTTGATTTTAAGCTTTTCCGCAGCACGTACCAATCGCGTATGTGTGGAATAGCCATCGAAACCAGTTAAACGGCCCGAGAAAAGGGAAAAAATGATTTGCCATATTCGACTTAGGCAACAGCTATCAGTTGCTTTTGTAAGTGCTGTAAGTCAATTTTTCGTGTTTTTCGCAGGTGCGTAAATGGCACGTATGAGTCGGTAGTCATCGAAACTGGGCTACTCGTCACCGTATGAATAGACACAAAGTAAAAACATAGTTCTTTTTCAGTTATGCAGTAGGAGGCAGTTGCTACTGACAGAGTTGCCAGTCTAGTTTTTATTCACTTGTGACACTATTTTCTGTTTCTCACTGTCCACTGATCATCTTAGCATATTGAATGTATCAGTGTGCAGCATGGAAGCTGGCCTCAACTAGAAAAGCAAATCGAATCAAGGGGAGTGAACCCTGGGTAGGTGCTTGAAAACCACCACTACAAGGTCTTCTGCTACTCTGTTTTCTTAAATTTTCGCCCATTGTCGGCGAATTCTGGCATGTGTGGATGGTGCATGCATAGCACTTTGCCTAGGACTATATATCAGCCTTTAAAGAAGACATTAAATCCACTTGTTTGCCGTTTTTTTGTTCTCTGTTATGATTGGGTTCATTTTAGGCGCCATTTTGGGCGCCATCTTGGAAATCCTGTGACGTCACCTTGTGGGAGGGGTTAGGGGGCTAGTATATATATAGGTTAATTTTTCAGGTCATATTCAAGTGCTTCTATAGTGCAGTGGGTCAGAGGGCTGCCCACTTGCATTTTTAGGTCCTGATGGTCAAATGTTCGATCCTCAGCCTTGCCATTTTATTTATTTATTTATTATTTTTTTTTTTTTTCATTTCTATTATTAGTTATTCTTACATGTAGTTGTATTTTATTGCCCAATTTCTACATACTTCAAACATGAATAAGGGTTTCTGATGGGAAAATTTGGGTATCACGTTACATCTTTTACGTCTTTGCGTGCGCCCAAATGGCGCGCGTGGCTGTTTCGGCACGGCACGTAAAACTGCCAGGTACAAGCGGGTAGTTGTCAAAATGAATTCATGTTGTATGTTTTTAAGAGAAAAGGTCTGGGAAAAAGTCAGTTTTCTTTTTCTTCAAAAGTTCATGCAACAGGAGCGGTTGCTTCCGAAGGCGTCTCAAGTCGACTTCAAGTTTTCCTGTAGCGGTTAACGGTGCTGTATGTGAGGGGTAAAAAGCGAAACCGATTCCTTATTTCTGTGGCACAAGTGAGAGAAAAGGAAAAGCCTGGTTCCATTTGTTTGACTTTTGCAACAAGTGTCGTCTGCTACAGAAAGTGTTCCGAGTCCTTTTTTTATGATTTCGCGCGGCGCTTAGTGGTGATGTACGTGGGAAAACACAAAATCAACTTATGACTTACACGGTCACCAGAATGGATTTAATGCTTTCATAGAATGGCCCCAGTAAAGGAAAAGTGAATAATTTGGTTCCCTTTCTTTGATTTCTGCAACAGGTATCGGTTGCCTCCGAAAGACTCGCGAGTTGATTTTAAGCTTTCCCGCAGCACGTACCAATCACGTATGTGTGGAATAGCCATCGAAACCAGTTAAACGGCCCGAGAAAAGGGAAAAATTGATTTGCCATATTCGACTTAGGCAACAGCTATCAGTTGCTTTTGTAAGTGCTGTAAGTCAATTTTTCGTGTTTTTCGCAGGTGCATAAATGGCACGTATGAGTCGGTAGTCATCGAAACTGGGCTACTCGTCACCGTATGAATAGACACAAAGTAAAAACATAGTTCTTTTTCAGTTATGCAGTAGGAGGCAGTTGCTACTGACAGAGTTGCCAGTCTAGTTTTTATTCACTTGTGACACTATTTTCTGTTTCTCACTGTCCACTGATCATCTTAGCATATTGAATGTATCAGTGTGCAGCATGGAAGCTGGCCTCAACTAGAAAAGCAAATCGAATCAAGGGGAGTGAACCCTGGGTAGGTGCTTGAAAACCACCACTACAAGGTCTTCTGCTACTCTGTTTTCTTAAATTTTCGCCCATTGTCGGCGAATTCTGGCATGTGTGGATGGTGCATGCATAGCACTTTGCCTAGGACTACATATCAGCCTTTAAAGAAGACATTAAATCCACTTGTTTGCCGTTTTTTTGTTCTCTGTTATGATTGGGTTCATTTTAGGCGCCATTTTGGGCGCCATCTTGGAAATCCTGTGACGTCACATTGTGGGAGGGGTTAGGGGGCTAGTATATATATAGGTTAATTTTTCAGGTCATATTCAAGTGCTTGTATAGTGCAGTGGGTCAGAGGGCTGCCCACTTGCATTTTTAGGTCCTGATGGTCAAATGTTCGATCCTCAGCCTTACCATTTTATTTATTTATTTATTTATTTTTTTTTTTTCATTTCTATTATTAGTTATTCTTACATGTAGTTGTATTTTATTGCCCAATTTCTACATACTTCAAACATGAATAAGGGTTTCTAATGGGAAAATTTGGGTATCACGTTACATCTTTTACGTCTTTGCGTGCGCGCAAATGGCGCGCGTGGCTGTTTCGGCACGGCACGTAAAACTGCCAGGTACAAGCGGGTAGTTGTCAAAATGAATTCACGTTGTATGTTTTTAAGAGAAAAGGTCTGGGAAAAAGTCAGTTTTCTTTTTCCTCAAAAGTTCATGCAACAGGAGCGGTTGCTTCCGAAGGCGTCTCAAGTCGACTTCAAGTTTTCCTGTAGCGGTTAACGGTGCTGTATGTGAGGGGTAAAAAGCGAAACCGATTCCTTATTTCTGTGGCACAAGTGAGAGAAAAGGAAAAGCCTGGTTCCATTTGTTTGACTTTTGCAACAAGTGTCGTCTGCTACAGAAAGTGTTCCGAGTCCTTTTTTTATGATTTCGCGCGGCGCTTAGTGGTGATGTACGTGCGAAAACACAAAATCAACTTATGACTTACACGGTCACCAGAATGGATTTAATGCTTTCATAGAATGGCCCCAGTAAAGGAAAAGTGAATAATTTGGTTCCCTTTCTTTGATTTCTGCAACAGGTATCGGTTGCCTCCTAAAGACTCGCGAGTTGATTTTAAGCTTTCCCGCAGCACGTACCAATCACGTATGTGTGGAATAGCCATCGAAACCAGTTAAACGGCCCGAGAAAAGGGAAAAATTGATTTGCCATATTCGACTTAGGCAACAGCTATCAGTTGCTTTTGTAAGTGCTGTAAGTCAATTTTTCGTGTTTTTCGCAGGTGCGTAAATGGCACGTATGAGTCGGTAGTCATCGAAACTGGGCTACTCATCACCGTATGAATAGACACAAAGTAAAAACATAGTTCTTTTTCAGTTATGCAGTAGGAGGCAGTTGCTACTGACAGAGTTGCCAGTCTAGTTTTTATTCACTTGTGACACTATTTTCTGTTTCTCACTGTCCACTGATCATCTTAGCATATTGAATGTATCAGTGTGCAGCATGGAAGCTGGCCTCAACTAGAAAAGCAAATCGAATCAAGGGGAGTGAACCCTGGGTAGGTGCTTGAAAACCACCACTACAAGGTCTTCTGCTACTCTGTTTTCTTAAATTTTCGCCCATTGTCGGCGAATTCTGGCATGTGTGGATGGTGCATGCATAGCACTTTGCCTAGGACTACATATCAGCCTTTAAAGAAGACATTAAATCCACTTGTTTGCCGTTTTTTTGTTCTCTGTTATGATTGGGTTCATTTTAGGCGCCATTTTGGGCGCCATCTTGGAAATCCTGTGACGTCACCTTGTGGGAGGGGTTAGGGGGCTAGTATATATATAGGTTAATTTTTCAGGTCATATTCAAGTGCTTGTATAGTGCAGTGGGTCAGAGGGCTGCCCACTTGCATTTTTAGGTCCTGATGGTCAAATGTTCGATCCTCAGCCTTGCCATTTTATTTATTTATTTATTTATTTTTTTTTTTTTTTTTCATTTCTATTATTAGTTATTCTTACATGTAGTTGTATTTTATTGCCCAATTTCTACATACTTCAAACATGAATAAGAGTTTCTGATGGGAAAATTTGGGTATCACGTTACATCTTTTACGTCTTTGCGTGCGCCCAAATGGCGCGCGTGGCTGTTTCGGCACGGCACGTAAAACTGCCAGGTACAAGCGGGTAGTTGTCAAAATGAATTCATGTTGTATGTTTTTAAGAGAAAAGGTCTGGGAAAAAGTCAGTTTTCTTTTTCCTCAAAAGTTCATGCAACAGGAGCGGTTGCTTCCGAAGGCGTCTCAAGTCGACTTCAAGTTTTCCTGTAGCGGTTAACGGTGCTGTATGTGAGGGGTAAAAAGCGAAACCGATTCCTTATTTCTGTGGCACAAGTGAGAGAAAAGGAAAAGCCTGGTTCCATTTGTTTGACTTTTGCAACAAGTGTCGTCTGCTACAGAAAGTGTTCCGAGTCCTTTTTTTATGATTTCGCGCGGCGCTTAGTGGTGATGTACGTGCGAAAACACAAAATCAACTTATGACTTACACGGTCACCAGAATGGATTTAATGCTTTCATAGAATGGCCCCAGTAAAGGAAAAGTGAATAATTTGGTTCCCTTTCTTTGATTTCTGCAACAGGTATCGGTTGCCTCCTAAAGACTCGCGAGTTGATTTTAAGCTTTCCCGCAGCACGTACCAATCACGTATGTGTGGAATAGCCATCGAAACCAGTTAAACGGCCCGAGAAAAGGGAAAAATTGATTTGCCATATTCGACTTAGGCAACAGCTATCAGTTGCTTTTGTAAGTGCTGTAAGTCAATTTTTCGTGTTTTTCGCAGGTGCGTAAATGGCACGTATGAGTCGGTAGTCATCGAAACTGGGCTACTCATCACCGTATGAATAGACACAAAGTAAAAACATAGTTCTTTTTCAGTTATGCAGTAGGAGGCAGTTGCTACTGACAGAGTTGCCAGTCTAGTTTTTATTCACTTGTGACACTATTTTCTGTTTCTCACTGTCCACTGATCATCTTAGCATATTGAATGTATCAGTGTGCAGCATGGAAGCTGGCCTCAACTAGAAAAGCAAATCGAATCAAGGGGAGTGAACCCTGGGTAGGTGCTTGAAAACCACCACTACAAGGTCTTCTGCTACTCTGTTTTCTTAAATTTTCGCCCATTGTCGGCGAATTCTGGCATGTGTGGATGGTGCATGCATAGCACTTTGCCTAGGACTACATATCAGCCTTTAAAGAAGACATTAAATCCACTTGTTTGCCGTTTTTTTGTTCTCTGTTATGATTGGGTTCATTTTAGGCGCCATTTTGGGCGCCATCTTGGAAATCCTGTGACGTCACCTTGTGGGAGGGGTTAGGGGGCTAGTATATATATAGGTTAATTTTTCAGGTCATATTCAAGTGCTTCTATAGTGCAGTGGGTCAGAGGGCTGCCCACTTGCATTTTTAGGTCCTGATGGTCAAATGTTCGATCCTCAGCCTTGCCATTTTATTTATTTATTTTTTTTTTTTTTTTTTTTTTTTTCATTTCTATTATTAGTTATTCTTACATGTAGTTGTATTTTATTGCCCAATTTCTACATACTTCAAACATGAATAAGAGTTTCTGATGGGAAAATTTGGGTATCACGTTACATCTTTTACGTCTTTGCGTGCGCCCAAATGGCGCGCGTGGCTGTTTCGGCACGGCACGTAAAACTGCCAGGTACAAGCAGGTAGTTGTCAAAATGAATTCATGTTGTATGTTTTTAAGAGAAAAGGTCTGGGAAAAAGTCAGTTTTCTTTTTCCTCAAAAGTTCATGCAACAGGAGCGGTTGCTTCCGAAGGCGTCTCAAGTCGACTTCAAGTTTTCCTGTAGCGGTTAACGGTGCTGTATGTGAGGGGTAAAAAGCGAAACCGATTCCTTATTTCTGTGGCACAAGTGAGAGAAAAGGAAAAGCCTGGTTCCATTTGTTTGACTTTTGCAACAAGTGTCGTCTGCTACAGAAAGTGTTCCGAGTCCTTTTTTTATGATTTCGCGCGGCGCTTAGTGGTGATGTACGTGCGAAAACACAAAATCAACTTATGACTTACACGGTCACCAGAATGGATTTAATGCTTTCATAGAATGGCCCCAGTAAAGGAAAAGTGAATAATTTGGTTCCCTTTCTTTGATTTCTGCAACAGGTATCGGTTGCCTCCGAAAGACTCACGAGTTGATTTTAAGCTTTCCCGCAGCACGTACCAATCACGTATGTGTGGAATAGCCATCGAAACCAGTTAAACGGCCCGAGAAAAGGGAAAAATTGATTTGCCATATTCGACTTAGGCAACATCTATCAGTTGCTTTTGTAAGTGCTGTAAGTCAATTTTTCGTGTTTTTCGCAGGTGCGTAAATGGTACGTATGAGTCGGTAGTCATCGAAACTGGGCTACTCGTCACCGTATGAATAGACACAAAGTAAAAACATAGTTCTTTTTGAGTTATGCAGTAGGAGGCAGTTGCTACTGACAGAGTTGCCAGTCTAGTTTTTATTCACTTGTGACACTATTTTCTGTTTCTCACTGTCCACTGATCATCTTAGCATATTGAATGTATCAGTGTGCAGCATGGAAGCTGGCCTCAACTAGAAAAGCAAATCGAATCAAGGGGAGTGAACCCTGGGTAGGTGCTTGAAAACCACCACTACAAGGTCTTCTGCTACTCTGTTTTCTTAAATTTTCGCCCATTGTCGGCGAATTCTGGCATGTGTGGATGGTGCATGCATAGCACTTTGCCTAGGACTACATATCAGCCTTTAAAGAAGACATTAAATCCACTTGTTTGCCGTTTTTTTGTTCTCTGTTATGATTGGGTTCATTTTAGGCGCCATTTTGGGCGCCATCTTGGAAATCCTGTGACGTCACCTTGTGGGAGGGGTTAGGGGGCTAGTATATATATAGGTTAATTTTTCAGGTTATATTCAAGTGCTTGTATAGTGCAGTGGGTCAGAGGGCTGCCCACTTGCATTTTTAGGTCCTGATGGTCAAATGTTCGATCCTCAGCCTTGCCATTTTATTTATTTATTTTTTTTTTTTTTTTTTTTTTTCATTTCTATTATTAGTTATTCTTACATGTAGTTGTATTTTATTGCCCAATTTCTACATACTTCAAACATGAATAAGGGTTTCTGATGAGAAAATTTGGGTATCACGTTACATCTTTTACGTCTTTGCGTGTGAGCAAATGGCGCGCGTGGCTGTTTCGGCACGGCACGTAAAACTGCCAGGTACAAGCGGGTAGTTGTCAAAATGAATTCACGTTGTATGTTTTTAAGAGAAAAGGTCTGGGAAAAAGTCAGTTTTCTTTTTCCTCAAAAGTTCATGCAACAGGAGCGGTTGCTTCCGAAGGCGTCTCAAGTCGACTTCAAGTTTTCCTGTAGCGGTTAACGGTGCTGTATGTGAGGGGTAAAAAGCGAAACCGATTCCTTATTTCTGTGGCACAAGTGAGAGAAAAGGAAAAGCCTGGTTCCATTTGTTTGACTTTTGCAACAAGTGTCGTCTGCTACAGAAAGTGTTCCGAGTCCTTTTTTTATGAGTTCGCGCGGCGCTTAGTGGTGATGTACGTGCGAAAACACAAAATCAACTTATGACTTACACGGTCACCAGAATGGATTTAATGCTTTCATAGAATGGCCCCAGTAAAGGAAAAGTGAATAATTTGGTTCCCTTTCTTTGATTTCTGCAACAGGTATCGGATGCCTCCTAAAGACTCGCAAGTTGATTTTAAGCTTTCCCGCAGCACGTACCAATCACGTATGTGTGGAATAGCCATCGAAACCAGTTAAACGGCCCGAGAAAAGGGAAAAATTGATTTGCCATATTTGACTTAGGCAACAGCTATCAGTTGCTTTTGTAAGTGCTGTAAGTCAATTTTTCGTGTTTTTCGCAGGTGCGTAAATGGCACGTATGAGTCGGTAGTCATCGAAACTGGGCTACTCGTCACCGTATGAATAGACACAAAGTAAAAACATAGTTCTTTTTCAGTTATGCAGTAGGAGGCAGTTGCTACTGACAGAGTTGCCAGTCTAGTTTTTATTCACTTGTGACACTATTTTCTGTTTCTCACTGTCCACTGATCATCTTAGCATATTGAATGTATCAGTGTGCAGCATGGAAGCTGGCCTCAACTAGAAAAGCAAATCGAATCAAGGGGAGTGAACCCTGGGTAGGTGCTTGAAAACCACCACTACAAGGTCTTCTGCTACTCTGTTTTCTTAAATTTTCGCCCATTGTCGGCGAATTCTGGCATGTGTGGATGGTGCATGCATAGCACTTTGCCTAGGACTACATATCAGCCTTTAAAGAAGACATTAAATCCACTTGTTTGCCGTTTTTTTGTTCTCTGTTATGATTGGGTTCATTTTAGGCGCCATTTTGGGCGCCATCTTGGAAATCCTGTGACGTCACCTTGTGGGAGGGGTTAGGGGGCTAGTATATATATAGGTTAATTTTTCAGGTCATATTCAAGTGCTTCTATAGTGCAGTGGGTCAGAGGGCTGCCCACTTGCATTTTTAGGTCCTGATGGTCAAATGTTCGATCCTCAGCCTTGCCATTTTATTTATTTATTTTTTTTTTTTTTTTTTTTTTTTTCATTTCTATTATTAGTTATTCTTACATGTAGTTGTATTTTATTGCCCAATTTCTACATACTTCAAACATGAATAAGAGTTTCTGATGGGAAAATTTGGGTATCACGTTACATCTTTTACGTCTTTGCGTGCGCCCAAATGGCGCGCGTGGCTGTTTCGGCACGGCACGTAAAACTGCCAGGTACAAGCGGGTAGTTGTCAAAATGAATTCATGTTGTATGTTTTTAAGAGAAAAGGTCTGGGAAAAAGTCAGTTTTCTTTTTCCTCAAAAGTTCATGCAACAGGAGCGGTTGCTTCCGAAGGCGTCTCAAGTCGACTTCAAGTTTTCCTGTAGCGGTTAATGGTGCTGTATGTGAGGGGTAAAAAGCGAAACCGATTCCTTATTTCTGTGGCACAAGTGAGAGAAAAGGAAAAGCCTGGTTCCATTTGTTTGACTTTTGCAACAAGTGTCGTCTGCTACAGAAAGTGTTCCGAGTCCTTTTTTTATGATTTCGCGCGGCGCTTAGTGGTGATGTACGTGCGAAAACACAAAATCAACTTATGACTTACACGGTCACCAGAATGGATTTAATGCTTTCATAGAATGGCCCCAGTAAAGGAAAAGTGAATAATTTGGTTCCCTTTCTTTGATTTCTGCAACAGGTATCGGTTGCCTCCGAAAGACTCACGAGTTGATTTTAAGCTTTCCCGCAGCACGTACCAATCGCGTATGTGTGGAATAGCCATCGAAACCAGTTAAACGGCCCGAGAAAAGGGAAAAATTGATTTGCCATATTCGACTTAGGCAACAGCTATCAGTTGCTTTTGTAAGTGCTGTAAGTCAATTTTTCGTGTTTTTCGCAGGTGCGTAAATAGCACGTATGAGTCGGTAGTCATCGAAACTGGGCTACTCGTCACCGTATGAATAGACACAAAGTAAAAACATAGTTCTTTTTCAGTTATGCAGTAGGAGGCAGTTGCTACTGACAGAGTTGCCAGTCTAGTTTTTATTCACTTGTGACACTATTTTCTGTTTCTCACTGTCCACTGATCATCTTAGCATATTGAATGTATCAGTGTGCAGCATGGAAGCTGGCCTCAACTAGAAAAGCAAATCGAATCAAGGGGAGTGAACCCTGGGTAGGTGCTTGAAAACCACCACTACAAGGTCTTCTGCTACTCTGTTTTCTTAAATTTTCGCCCATTGTCGGCGAATTCTGGCATGTGTGGATGGTGCATGCATAGCACTTTGCCTAGGACTACATATCAGCCTTTAAAGAAGACATTAAATCCACTTGTTTGCCGTTTTTTTGTTCTCTGTTATGATTGGGTTCATTTTAGGCGCCATTTTGGGCGCCATCTTGGAAATCCTGTGACGTCACCTTGTGGGAGGGGTTAGGGGGCTAGTATATATATAGGTTAATTTTTCAGGTCATATTCAAGTGCTTGTATAGTGCAGTGGGTCAGAGGGCTGCCCACTTGCATTTTTACGTCCTGATGGTCAAATGTTCGATCCTTAGCCTTGCCATTTATTTTTTTTTTTTTTTTTTTTTTTTTTTTTCATTTCTATTATTAGTTATTCTTACATGTAGTTGTATTTTATTGCCCAATTTCTACATACTTCAAACATGAATAAGGGTTTCTGATGGGAAAATTTGGGTATCACGTTACATCTTTTACGTCTTTGCGTGCGCGCAAATGGCGCGCGTGGCTGTTTCGGCACGGCACGTAAAACTGCCAGGTACAAGCGGGTAGTTGTCAAAATGAATTCACGTTGTATGTTTTTAAGAGAAAAGGTCTGGGAAAAAGTCAGTTTTCTTTTTCCTCAAAAGTTCATGCAACAGGAGCGGTTGCTTCCGAAGGCGTCTCAAGTCGACTTCAAGTTTTCCTGTAGCGGTTAACGGTGCTGTATGTGAGGGGTAAAAAGCGAAACCGATTCCTTATTTCTGTGGCACAAGTGAGAGAAAAGGAAAAGCCTGGTTCCATTTGTTTGACTTTTGCAACAAGTGTCGTCTGCTACAGAAAGTGTTCCGAGTCCTTTTTTTATGATTTCGCGCGGCGCTTAGTGGTGATGTACGTGCGAAAACACAAAATCAACTTATGACTTACACGGTCACCAGAATGGATTTAATGCTTTCATAGAATGGCCCCAGTAAAGGAAAAGTGAATAATTTGGTTCCCTTTCTTTGATTTCTGCAACAGGTATCGGTTGCCTCCGAAAGACTCGCGAGTTGATTTTAAGCTTTCCCGCAGCACGTACCAATCACGTATGTGTGGAATAGCCATCGAAACCAGTTAAACGGCCCGAGAAAAGGGAAAAATTGATTTGCCATATTCGACTTAGGCAACAGCTATCAGTTGCTTTTGTAAGTGCTGTAAGTCAATTTTTTGTGTTTTTCGCAGGTGCGTAAATGGCACGTATGAGTCGGTAGTCATCGAAACTGGGCTACTCGTCACCGTATGAATAGACACAAAGTAAAAACATAGTTCTTTTTCAGTTATGCAGTAGGAGGCAGTTGCTACTGACAGAGTTGCCAGTCTAGTTTTTATTCACTTGTGACACTATTTTCTGTTTCTCACTGTCCACTGATCATCTTAGCATATTGAATGTATCAGTGTGCAGCATGGAAGCTGGCCTCAACTAGAAAAGCAAATCGAATCAAGGGGAGTGAACCCTGGGTAGGTGCTTGAAAACCACCACTACAAGGTCTTCTGCTACTCTGTTTTCTTAAATTTTCGCCCATTGTCGGCGAATTCTGGCATGTGTGGATCGTGCATGCATAGCACTTTGCCTAGGACTACATATCAGCCTTTAAAGAAGACATTAAATCCACTTGTTTGCCGTTTTTTTGTTCTCTGTTATGATTGGGTTCATTTTAGGCGCCATTTTGGGCGCCATCTTGGAAATCCTGTGACGTCACCTTGTGGGAGGGGTTAGGGGGCTAGTATATATATAGGTTAATTTTTCAGGTCATATTCAAGTGCTTGTATAGTGCAGTGGGTCAGAGGGCTGCCCACTTGCATTTTTAGGTCCTGATGGTCAAATGTTCGATCCTCAGCCTTGCCATTTTATTTATTTATTTTTTTTTTTTTTTTTTTTTTTTTTCATTTCTATTATTAGTTATTCTTACATGTAGTTGTATTTTATTGCCCAATTTCTACATACTTCAAACATGAATAAGGGTTTCTGATGAGAAAATTTGGGTATCATGTTACATCTTTTACGTCTTTGCGTGTGCGCAAATGGCGCGCGTGGCTGTTTCGGCACGGCACGTAAAACTGCCAGGTACAAGCGGGTAGTTGTCAAAATGAATTCACGTTGTATGTTTTTAAGAGAAAAGGTCTGGGAAAAAGTCAGTTTTCTTTTTCCTCAAAAGTTCATGCAACAGGAGCGGTTGCTTCCGAAGGCGTCTCAAGTCGACTTCAAGTTTTCCTGTAGCGGTTAACGGTGCTGTATGTGAGGGGTAAAAAGCGAAACCGATTCCTTATTTCTGTGGCACAAGTGAGAGAAAAGGAAAAGCCTGGTTCCATTTGTTTGACTTTTGCAACAAGTGTCGTCTGCTACAGAAAGTGTTCCGAGTCCTTTTTTTATGATTTCGCGCGGCGCTTAGTGGTGATGTACGTGCGAAAACACAAAATCAACTTATGACTTACACGGTCACCAGAATGGATTTAATGCTTTCATAGAATGGCCCCAGTAAAGGAAAAGTGAATAATTTGGTTCCCTTTCTTTGATTTCTGCAACAGGTATCGGTTGCCTCCTAAAGACTCGCGAGTTGATTTTAAGCTTTCCCGCAGCACGTACCAATCACGTATGTGTGGAATAGCCATCGAAACCAGTTAAACGGCCCGAGAAAAGGGAAAAATTGATTTGCCATATTCGACTTAGGCAACAGCTATCAGTTGCTTTTGTAAGTGCTGTAAGTCAATTTTTCGTGTTTTTCGCAGGTGCGTAAATGGCACGTATGAGTCGGTAGTCATCGAAACTGGGCTACTCGTCACCGTATGAATAGACACAAAGTAAAAACATAGTTCTTTTTCAGTTATGCAGTAGGAGGCAGTTGCTACTGACAGAGTTGCCAGTCTAGTTTTTATTCACTTGTGACACTATTTTCTGTTTCTCACTGTCCACTGATCATCTTAGCATATTGAATGTATCAGTGTGCAGCATGGAAGCTGGCCTCAACTAGAAAAGCAAATCGAATCAAGGGGAGTGAACCCTGGGTAGGTGCTTGAAAACCACCACTACAAGGTCTTCTGCTACTCTGTTTTCTTAAATTTTCGCCCATTGTCGGCGAATTCTGGCATGTGTGGATGGTGCATGCATAGCACTTTGCCTAGGACTACATATCAGCCTTTAAAGAAGACATTAAATCCACTTGTTTGCCGTTTTTTTGTTCTCTGTTATGATTGGGTTCATTTTAGGCGCCATTTTGGGCGCCATCTTGGAAATCCTGTGACGTCACCTTGTGGGAGGGGTTAGGGGGCTAGTATATATATAGGTTAATTTTTCAGGTCATATTCAAGTGCTTGTATAGTGCAGTGGGTCAGAGGGCTGCCCACTTGCATTTTTAGGTCCTGATGGTCAAATGTTCGATCCTCAGCCTTGCCATTTTATTTATTTATTTATTTATTTATTTTTTTTTTTCATTTCTATTATTAGTTATTCTTACATGTAGTTGTATTTTATTGCCCAATTTCTACATACTTCAAACATGAATAAGGGTTTCTAATGAGAAAATTTGGGTATCACGTTACATCTTTTACGTCTTTGCGTGCGCGCAAATGGCGCGCGTGGCTGTTTCGGCACGGCACGTAAAACTGGCAGGTACAAGCGGGTAGTTGTCAAAATGAATTCATGTTGTATGTTTTTAAGAGAAAAGGTCTGGGAAAAAGTCAGTTTTCTTTTTCCTCAAAAGTTCATGCAACAGGAGCGGTTGCTTCCGAAGGCGTCTCAAGTCGACTTCAAGTTTTCCTGTAGCGGTTAACGGTGCTGTATGTGAGGGGTAAAAAGCGAAACCGATTCCTTATTTCTGTGGCACAAGTGAGAGAAAAGGAAAAGCCTGGTTCCTTTTGTTTGACTTTTGCAACAAGTGTCGTCTGCTACAGAAAGTGTTCCGAGTCCTTTTTTTATGATTTCGCGCGGCGCTTAGTGGTGATGTACATGCGAAAACACAAAATCAACTTATGACTTACACGGTCACCAGAATGGATTTAATGCTTTCATAGAATGGCCCCAGTAAAGGAAAAGTGAATAATTTGGTTCCCTTTCTTTGATTTCTGCAACAGGTATCGGTTGCCTCCGAAAGACTCGCGAGTTGATTTTAAGCTTTCCCGCAGCACGTACCAATCACGTATGTGTGGAATAGCCATCGAAACCAGTTAAACGGCCTGAGAAAAGGGAAAAATTGATTTGCCATATTCGACTTAGGCAACAGCTATCAGTTGCTTTTGTAAGTGCTGTAAGTCAATTTTTCGTGTTTTTCGCAGGTGCGTAAATGGCACGTATGAGTCGGTAGTCATCGAAACTGGGCTACTCGTCACCGTATGAATAGACACAAAGTAAAAACATAGTTCTTTTTCAGTTATGCAGTAGGAGGCAGTTGCTACTGACAGAGTTGCCAGTCTAGTTTTTATTCACTTGTGACACTATTTTCTGTTTCTCACTGTCCACTGATCATCTTAGCATATTGAATGTATCAGTGTGCAGCATGGAAGCTGGCCTCAACTAGAAAAGCAAATCGAATCAAGGGGAGTGAACCCTGGGTAGGTGCTTGAAAACCACCACTACAAGGTCTTCTGCTACTCTGTTTTCTTAAATTTTCGCCCATTGTCGGCGAATTCTGGCATGTGTGGATGGTGCATGCATAGCACTTTGCCTAGGACTACATATCAGCCTTTAAAGAAGACATTAAATCCACTTGTTTGCCGTTTTTTTGTTCTCTGTTATGATTGGGTTCATTTTAGGCGCCATTTTGGGCGCCATCTTGGAAATCCTGTGACGTCACCTTGTGGGAGGGGTTAGGGGGCTAGTATATATATAGGTTAAATTTTCAGGTCATATTCAAGTGCTTGTATAGTGCAGTGGGTCAGAGGGCTGCCCACTTGCATTTTTAGGTCCTGATGGTCAAATGTTCGATCCTCAGCCTTGCCATTTTATTTATTTATTTTTTTTTTATTTTTTTATTTTTTTTTTCATTTCTATTATTAGTTATTCTTACATGTAGTTGTATTTTATTGCCCAATTTCTACATACTTCAAACATGAATAAGGGTTTCTGATGGGAAAATTTGGGTATCACGTTACATCTTTTACGTCTTTGCGTGTGCCCAAATGGCGCGCGTGGCTGTTTCGGCACGGCACGTAAAACTGCCAGGTACAAGCGGGTAGTTGTCAAAATGAATTCATGTTGTATGTTTTTAAGAGAAAAGGTCTGGGAAAAAGTCAGTTTTCTTTTTCCTCAAAAGTTCATGCAACAGGAGCGGTTGCTTCCGAAGGCGTCTCAAGTCGACTTCAAGTTTTCCTGTAGCAGTTAACGGTGCTGTATGTGAGGGGTAAAAAGCGAAACCGATTCCTTATTACTGTGGCACAAGTGAGAGAAAAGGAAAAGCCTGGTTCCATTTGTTTGACTTTTGCAACAAGTGTCGTCTGCTACAGAAAGTGTTCCGAGTCGTTTTTTTATGATTTCGTGCAGCGCTTAGTGGTGATGTACGTGCGAAAACACAAAATCAACTTATGACTTACACGGTCACCAGAATGGATTTAATGCTTTCATAGAATGGCCCCAGTAAAGGAAAAGTGAATAATTTGGTTCCCTTTCTTTGATTTCTGCAACAGGTATCGGTTGCCTCCGAAAGACTCGCGAGTTGATTTTAAGCTTTCCCGCAGCACGTACCAATCACGTATGTGTGGAATAGCCATCGAAACCAGTTAAACGGCCCGAGAAAAGGGAAAAATTGATTTGCCATATTCGACTTAGGCAACAGCTATCAGTTGCTTTTGTAAGTGCTGTAAGTCAATTTTTCGTGTTTTTCGCAGGTGCGTAAATGGCACGTATGAGTCGGTAGTCATCGAAACTGGGCTACTCGTCACCGTATGAATAGACACAAAGTAAAAACATAGTTCTTTTTCAGTTATGCAGTAGGAGGCAGTTGCTACTGACAGAGTTGCCAGTCTAGTTTTTATTCACTTGTGACACTATTTTCTGTTTCTCACTGTCCACTGATCATCTTAGCATATTGAATGTATCAGTGTGCAGCATGGAAGCTGGCCTCAACTAGAAAAGCAAATCGAATCAAGGGGAGTGAACCCTGGGTAGGTGCTTGAAAACCACCACTACAAGGTCTTCTGCTACTCTGTTTTCTTAAATTTTCGCCCATTGTCGGCGAATTCTGGCATGTGTGGATGGTGCATGCATAGCACTTTGCCTAGGACTACATATCAGCCTTTAAAGAAGACATTAAATCCACTTGTTTGCCGTTTTTTTGTTCTCTGTTATGATTGGGTTCATTTTAGGCGCCATTTTGGGCGCCATCTTGGAAATCCTGTGACGTCACCTTGTGGGAGGGGTTAGGGGGCTAGTATATATATAGGTTAATTTTTCAGGTAATATTCAAGTGCTTGTATAGTGCAGTGGGTCAGAGGGCTGCCCACTTGCATTTTTAGGTCCTGATGGTCAAATGTTCGATCCTCAGCCTTGCCATTTTTTTTTTTTTTTTTTTTTTTTTCATTTCTATTATTAGTTATTCTTACATGTAGTTGTATTTTATTGCCCAATTTCTACATACTTCAAACATGAATAAGAGTTTCTGATGGGAAAATTTGGGTATCACGTTACATCTTTTACGTCTTTGCGTGCGCCCAAATGGCGCGCGTGGCTGTTTCGGCACGGCACGTAAAACTGCCAGGTACAAGCGGGTAGTTGTCAAAATGAATTCATGTTGTATGTTTTTAAGAGAAAAGGTCTGGGAAAAAGTCAGTTTTCTTTTTCCTCAAAAGTTCATGCAACAGGAGCGGTTGCTTCCGAAGGCGTCTCAAGTCGACTTCAAGTTTTCCTGTAGCGGTTAACGGTGCTGTATGTGAGGGGTAAAAAGCGAAACCGATTCCTTATTTCTGTGGCACAAGTGAGAGAAAAGGAAAAGCCTGGTTCCATTTGTTTGACTTTTGCAACAAGTGTCGTCTGCTACAGAAAGTGTTCCGAGTCCTTTTTTTATGATTTCGCGCGGCGCTTAGTGGTGATGTACGTGCGAAAACACAAAATCAACTTATGACTTACACGGTCACCAGAATGGATTTAATGCTTTCATAGAATGGCCCCAGTAAAGGAAAAGTGAATAATTTGGTTCCCTTTCTTTGATTTCTGCAATAGGTATTGGTTGCCTCCTAAAGACTCACGAGTTGATTTTAAGCTTTCCCGCAGCACGTACCAATCACGTATGTGTGGAATAGCCATCGAAACCAGTTAAACGGCCCGAGAAAAGGGAAAAATTGATTTGCCATATTCGACTTAGGCAACAGCTATCAGTTGCTTTTGTAAGTGCTGTAAGTCAATTTTTCGTGTTTTTCGCAGGTGCGTAAATGGCACGTATGAGTCGGTAGTCATCGAAACTGGGCTACTCGTCACCGTATGAATAGACACAAAGTAAAAACATAGTTCTTTTTCAGTTATGCAGTAGGAGGCAGTTGCTACTGACAGAGTTGCCAGTCTAGTTTTTATTCACTTGTGACACTATTTTCTGTTTCTCACTGTCCACTGATCATCTTAGCATATTGAATGTATCAGTGTGCAGCATGGAAGCTGGCCTCAACTAGAAAAGCAAATCGAATCAAGGGGAGTGAACCCTGGGTAGGTGCTTGAAAACCACCACTACAAGGTCTTCTGCTACTCTGTTTTCTTAAATTTTCGCCCATTGTCGGCGAATTCTGGCATGTGTGGATGGTGCATGCATAGCACTTTGCCTAGGACTACATATCAGCCTTTAAAGAAGACATTAAATCCACTTGTTTGCCGTTTTTTTGTTCTCTGTTATGATTGGGTTCATTTTAGGCGCCATTTTGGGCGCCATCTTGGAAATCCTGTGACGTCACCTTGTGGGAGGGGTTAGGGGGCTAGTATATATATAGGTTAATTTTTCAGGTCATATTCAAGTGCTTGTATAGTGCAGTGGGTCAGAGGGCTGCCCACTTGCATTTTTAGGTCCTGATGGTCAAATGTTCGATCCTCAGCCTTGCCATTTTTTTTTTTTTTTTTTTTTTTTTTTTTTTCATTTCTATTATTAGTTATTCTTACATGTAGTTGTAATTTATTGCCCAATTTCTACATACTTCAAACATGAATAAGGGTTTCTTATGGGAAAATTTGGGTATCACGTTACATCTTTTACGTCTTTGCGTGCGCGCAAATGGCGCGCGTGGCTGTTTCGGCACGGCACGTAAAACTGCCAGGTACAAGCGGGTAGTTGTCAAAATGAATTCATGTTGTATGTTTTTAAGAGAAAAGGTCTGGGAAAAAGTCAGTTTTCTTTTTCCTCCAAAGTTCATGCAACAGGAGCGGTTGCTTCCGAAGGCGTCTCAAGTCGACTTCAAGTTTTCCTGTAGCGGTTAACGGTGCTGTATGTGAGGGGTAAAAAGCGAAACCGATTCCTTATTTCTGTGGCACAAGTGAGAGAAAAGGAAAAGCCTGGTTCCATTTGTTTGACTTTTGCAACAAGTGTCGTCTGCTACAGAAAGTGTTCCGAGTCCTTTTTTTATGATTTCGCGCGGCGCTTAGTGGTGATGTAAGTGCGAAAACACAAAATCAACTTATGACTTACACGGTCACCAGAATGGATTTAATGCTTTCATAGAATGGCCCCAGTAAAGGAAAAGTGAATAATTTGGTTCCCTTTCTTTGATTTCTGCAACAGGTATCGGTTGCCTCCGAAAGACTCGCGAGTTGATTTTAAGCTTTCCCGCAGCACGTACCAATCACGTATGTGTGGAATAGCCATCGAAACCAGTTAAACGGCCCGAGAAAAGGGAAAAATTGATTTGCCATATTCGACTTAGGCAACAGCTATCAGTTGCTTTTGTAAGTGCTGTAAGTCAATTTTTCGTGTTTTTCGCAGGTGCGTAAATGGCACGTATGAGTCGGTAGTCATCGAAACTGGGCTACTCGTCACCGTATGAATAGACACAAAGTAAAAACATAGTTCTTTTTCAGTTATGCAGTAGGAGGCAGTTGCTACTGACAGAGTTGCCAGTCTAGTTTTTATTCACTTGTGACACTATTTTCTGTTTCTCACTGTCCACTGATCATCTTAGCATATTGAATGTATCAGTGTGCAGCATGGAAGCTGGCCTCAACTAGAAAAGCAAATCGAATCAAGGGGAGTGAACCCTGGGTAGGTGCTTGAAAACCACCACTACAAGGTCTTCTGCTACTCTGTTTTCTTAAATTTTCGCCCATTGTCGGCGAATTCTGGCATGTGTGGATGGTGCATGCATAGCACTTTGCCTAGGACTACATATCAGCCTTTAAAGAAGACATTAAATCCACTTGTTTGCCGTTTTTTTGTTCTCTGTTATGATTGGGTTCATTTTAGGCGCCATTTTGCGCGCCATCTTGGAAATCCTGTGACGTCAACTTGTGGGAGGGGTTAGGGGGCTAGTATATATATAGGTTAATTTTTCAGGTCATATTCAAGTGCTTGTATAGTGCAGTGGGTCAGAGGGCTGCCCACTTGCATTTTTAGGTCCTGATGGTCAAATGTTCGATCCTCAGCCTTGCCATTTTATTTTATTATTTTTTTTTTTTTTCTTTTTTTTTTTTTTTTCATTTCTATTATTAGTTATTCTTACATGTAGTTGTATTTTATTGCCCAATTTCTACATACTTCAAACATGAATAAGGGTTTCTGATGAGAAAATTTGGGTATCATGTTACATCTTTTACGTCTTTGCGTGTGCGCAAATGGCGCGCGTGGCTGTTTCGGCACGGCACGTAAAACTGCCAGGTACAAGCGGGTAGTTGTCAAAATGAATTCACGTTGTATGTTTTTAAGAGAAAAGGTCTGGGAAAAAGTCAGTTTTCTTTTTCCTCAAAAGTTCATGCAACAGGAGCGGTTGCTTCCGAAGGCGTCTCAAGTCGACTTCAAGTTTTCCTGTAGCGGTTAACGGTGCTGTATGTGAGGGGTAAAAAGCGAAACCGATTCCTTATTTCTGTGGCACAAGTGAGAGAAAAGGAAAAGCCTGGTTCCATTTGTTTGACTTTTGCAACAAGTGTCGTCTGCTACAGAAAGTGTTCCGAGTCCTTTTTTTATGATTTCGCGCGGCACTTAGTGGTGATGTACGTGCGAAAACACAAAATCAACTTATGACTTACACGGTCACCAGAATGGATTTAATGCTTTCATAGAATGGCCCCAGTAAAGGAAAAGTGAATAATTTGGTTCCCTTTCTTTGATTTCTGCAACAGGTATCGGTTGCCTCCTAAAGACTCGCGAGTTGATTTTAAGCTTTCCCGCAGCACGTACCAATCACGTATGTGTGGAATAGCCATCGAAACCAGTTAAACGGCCCGAGAAAAGGGAAAAATTGATTTGCCATATTCGACTTAGGCAACAGCTATCAGTTGCTTTTGTAAGTGCTGTAAGTCAATTTTTCGTGTTTTTCGCAGGTGCGTAAATGGCACGTATGAGTCGGTAGTCATCGAAACTGGGCTACTCGTCACCGTATGAATAGACACAAAGTAAAAACATAGTTCTTTTTCAGTTATGCAGTAGGAGGCAGTTGCTACTGACAGAGTTGCCAGTCTAGTTTTTATTCACTTGTGACACTATTTTCTGTTTCTCACTGTCCACTGATCATCTTAGCATATTGAATGTATCAGTGTGCAGCATGGAAGCTGGCCTCAACTAGAAAAGCAAATCGAATCAAGGGGAGTGAACCCTGGGTAGGTGCTTGAAAACCACCACTACAAGGTCTTCTGCTACTCTGTTTTCTTAAATTTTCGCCCATTGTCGGCGAATTCTGGCATGTGTGGATGGTGCATGCATAGCACTTTGCCTAGGACTACATATCAGCCTTTAAAGAAGACATTAAATCCACTTGTTTGCCGTTTTTTTGTTCTCTGTTATGATTGGGTTCATTTTAGGCGCCATTTTGGGCGCCATCTTGGAAATCCTGTGACGTCACCTTGTGGGAGGGGTTAGGGGGCTAGTATATATATAGGTTAATTTTTCAGGTCATATTCAAGTGCTTGTATAGTGCAGTGGGTCAGAGGGCTGCCCACTTGCATTTTTAGGTCCTGATGGTCAAATGTTCGATCCTCAGCCTTGCCATTTTATTTATTTATTTATTTATTTTTTTTTTTTTTTTTCATTTCTATTATTAGTTATTCTTACATGTAGTTGTATTTTATTGCCCAATTTCTACATACTTCAAACATGAATAAGGGTTTCTGATGAGAAAATTTGGGTATCACGTTACATCTTTTACGTCTTTGCGTGCGCGCAAATGGCGCGCGTGGCTGTTTCGGCACGGCACGTAAAACTGCCAGGTACAAGCGGGTAGTTGTCAAAATGAATTCATGTTGTATGTTTTTAAGAGAAAAGGTCTGGGAAAAAGTCAGTTTTCTTTTTCCTCAAAAGTTCATGCAACAGGAGCGGTTGCTTCCGAAGGCGTCTCAAGTCGACTTCAAGTTTTCCTGTAGCAGTTAACGGTGCTGTATGTGAGGGGTAAAAAGCGAAACCGATTCCTTATTACTGTGGCACAAGTGAGAGAAAAGGAAAAGCCTGGTTCCATTTGTTTGACTTTTGCAACAAGTGTCGTCTGCTACAGAAAGTGTTCCGAGTCGTTTTTTTATGATTTCGCGCAGCGCTTAGTGGTGATGTACGTGCGAAAACACAAAATCAACTTATGACTTACACGGTCACCAGAATGGATTTAATGCTTTCATAGAATGGCCCCAGTAAAGGAAAAGTGAATAATTTGGTTCCCTTTCTTTGATTTCTGCAACAGGTATCGGTTGCCTCCGAAAGACTCGCGAGTTGATTTTAAGCTTTCCCGCAGCACGTACCAATCACGTATGTGTGGAATAGCCATCGAAACCAGTTAAACGGCCCGAGAAAAGGGAAAAATTGATTTGCCATATTCGACTTAGGCAACAGCTATCAGTTGCTTTTGTAAGTGCTGTAAGTCAATTTTTCGTGTTTTTCGCAGGTGCGTAAATGGCACGTATGAGTCGGTAGTCATCGAAACTGGGCTACTCGTCACCGTATGAATAGACACAAAGTAAAAACATAGTTCTTTTTCAGTTATGCAGTAGGAGGCAGTTGCTACTGACAGAGTTGCCAGTCTAGTTTTTATTCACTTGTGACACTATTTTCTGTTTCTCACTGTCCACTGATCATCTTAGCATATTGAATGTATCAGTGTGCAGCATGGAAGCTGGCCTCAACTAGAAAAGCAAATCGAATCAAGGGGAGTGAACCCTGGGTAGGTGCTTGAAAACCACCACTACAAGGTCTTCTGCTACTCTGTTTTCTTAAATTTTCGCCCATTGTCGGCGAATTCTGGCATGTGTGGATGGTGCATGCATAGCACTTTGCCTAGGACTACATATCAGCCTTTAAAGAAGACATTAAATCCACTTGTTTGCCGTTTTTTTGTTCTCTGTTATGATTGGGTTCATTTTAGGCGCCATTTTGAGCGCCATCTTGGAAATCCTGTGACGTCACCTTGTGGGAGGGGTTAGGGGGCTAGTATATATATAGGTTAATTTTTCAGGTCATATTCAAGTGCTTGTATAGTGCAGTGGGTCAGAGGGCTGCCCACTTGCATTTTTAGGTCCTGATGGTCAAATGTTCGATCCTCAGCCTTGCCATTTTTTTTTTTTTTTTTTTTTTTTTTTTTCATTTCTATTATTAGTTATTCTTACATGTAGTTGTATTTTATTGCCCAATTTCTACATACTTCAAACATGAATAAGAGTTTCTGATGGGAAAATTTGGGTATCACGTTACATCTTTTACGTCTTTGCGTGCGCCCAAATGGCGCGCGTGGCTGTTTCGGCACGGCACGTAAAACTGCCAGGTACAAGCGGGTAGTTGTCAAAATGAATTCATGTTGTATGTTTTTAAGAGAAAAGGTCTGGGAAAAAGTCAGTTTTCTTTTTCCTCAAAAGTTCATGCAACAGGAGCGGTTGCTTCCGAAGGCGTCTCAAGTCGACTTCAAGTTTTCCTGTAGCGGTTAACGGTGCTGTATGTGAGGGGTAAAAAGCGAAACCGATTCCTTATTTCTGTGGCACAAGTGAGAGAAAAGGAAAAGCCTGGTTCCATTTGTTTGACTTTTGCAACAAGTGTCGTCTGCTACAGAAAGTGTTCCGAGTCCTTTTTTTATGATTTCGCGCGGCGCTTAGTGGTGATGTACGTGCGAAAACACAAAATCAACTTATGACTTACACGGTCACCAGAATGGATTTAATGCTTTCATAGAATGGCCCCAGTAAAGGAAAAGTGAATAATTTGGTTCCCTTTCTTTGATTTCTGCAATAGGTATCGGTTGCCTCCGAAAGACTCACGAGTTGATTTTAAGCTTTCCCGCAGCACGTACCAATCACGTATGTGTGGAATAGCCATCGAAACCAGTTAAACGGCCCGAGAAAAGGGAAAAATTGATTTGCCATATTCGACTTAGGCAACAGCTATCAGTTGCTTTTGTAAGTGCTGTAAGTCAATTTTTCGTGTTTTTCGCAGGTGCGTAAATGGCACGTATGAGTCGGTAGTCATCGAAACTGGGCTACTCGTCACCGTATGAATAGACACAAAGTAAAAACATAGTTCTTTTTCAGTTATGCAGTAGGAGGCAGTTGCTACTGACAGAGTTGCCAGTCTAGTTTTTATTCACTTGTGACACTATTTTCTGTTTCTCACTGTCCACTGATCATCTTAGCATATTGAATGTATCAGTGTGCAGCATGGAAGCTGGCCTCAACTAGAAAAGCAAATCGAATCAAGGGGAGTGAACCCTGGGTAGGTGCTTGAAAACCACCACTACAAGGTCTTCTGCTACTCTGTTTTCTTAAATTTTCGCCCATTGTCGGCGAATTCTGGCATGTGTGGATGGTGCATGCATAGCACTTTGCCTAGGACTACATATCAGCCTTTAAAGAAGACATTAAATCCACTTGTTTGCCGTTTTTTTGTTCTCTGTTATGATTGGGTTCATTTTAGGCGCCATTTTGGGCGCCATCTTGGAAATCCTGTGACGTCACCTTGTGGGAGGGGTTAGGGGGCTAGTATATATATAGGTTAATTTTCAGGTCATATTCAAGTGCTTGTATAGTGCAGTGGGTCAGAGGGCTGCCCACTTGCATTTTTAGGTCCTGATGGTCAAATGTTCGATCCTCAGCCTTGCCATTTATTTTTTTTATTTTTTTTTTTTTTTTTTTTTTCATTTCTATTATTAGTTATTCTTACATGTAGTTGTATTTTATTGCCCAATTTCTACATACTTCAAACATGAATAAGGGTTTCTGATGGGAAAATTTGGGTATCACGTTACATCTTTTACGTCTTTGCATGCGCGCAAATGGCGCGCGTGGCTGTTTCGGCACGGCACGTAAAACTGCCAGGTACAAGCGGGTAGTTGTCAAAATGAATTCACGTTGTATGTTTTTAAGAGAAAAGGTCTGGGAAAAAGTCAGTTTTCTTTTTCCTCAAAAGTTCATGCAACAGGAGCGGTTGCTTCCGAAGGCGTCTCAAGTCGACTTCAAGTTTTCCTGTAGCGGTTAACGGTGCTGTATGTGAGGGGTAAAAAGCGAAACCGATTCCTTATTTCTGTGGCACAAGTGAGAGAAAAGGAAAAGCCTGGTTCCATTTGTTTGACTTTTGCAACAAGTGTCGTCTGCTACAGAAAGTGTTCCGAGTCCTTTTTTTATGATTTCGCGCGGCGCTTAGTGGTGATGTACGTGCGAAAACACAAAATCAACTTATGACTTACACGGTCACCAGAATGGATTTAATGCTTTCATAGAATGGCCCCAGTAAAGGAAAAGTGAATAATTTGGTTCCCTTTCTTTGATTTCTGCAACAGGTATCGGTTGCCTCCGAAAGACTCGCGAGTTGATTTTAAGCTTTCCCGCAGCACGTACCAATCACGTATGTGTGGAATAGCCATCGAAACCAGTTAAACGGCCCGAGAAAAGGGAAAAATTGATTTGCCATATTCGACTTAGGCAACAGCTATCAGTTGCTTTTGTAAGTGCTGTAAGTCAATTTTTCGTGTTTTTCGCAGGTGCGTAAATGGCACGTATGAGTCGGTAGTCATCGAAACTGGGCTACTCGTCACCGTATGAATAGACACAAAGTAAAAACATAGTTCTTTTTCAGTTATGCAGTAGGAGGCAGTTGCTACTGACAGAGTTGCCAGTCTAGTTTTTATTCACTTGTGACACTATTTTCTGTTTCTCACTGTCCACTGATCATCTTAGCATATTGAATGTATCAGTGTGCAGCATGGAAGCTGGCCTCAACTAGAAAAGCAAATCGAATCAAGGGGAGTGAACCCTGGGTAGGTGCTTGAAAACCACCACTACAAGGTCTTCTGCTACTCTGTTTTCTTAAATTTTCGCCCATTGTCGGCGAATTCTGGCATGTGTGGATGGTGCATGCATAGCACTTTGCCTAGGACTACATATCAGCCTTTAAAGAAGACATTAAATCCACTTGTTTGCCGTTTTTTTGTTCTCTGTTATGATTGGGTTCATTTTAGGCGCCATTTTGGGCGCCATCTTGGAAATCCTGTGACGTCACCTTGTGGGAGGGGTTAGGGGGCTAGTATATATATAGGTTAATTTTTCAGGTCATATTCAAGTGCTTGTATAGTGCAGTGGGTCAGACCGCTGCCCACTTGCATTTTTAGGTCCTGATGGTCAAATGTTCGATCCTCAGCCTTGCCATTTTTTTTTTTTTTTTTTTTTTCATTTCTATTATTAGTTATTCTTACATGTAGTTGTATTTTATTGCCCAATTTCTACATACTTCAAACATGAATAAGGGTTTCTGATGGGAAAATTTGGGTATCACGTTACATCTTTTACGTCTTTGCGTGCGCGCAAATGGCGCGCGTGGCTGTTTCGGCACGGCACGTAAAACTGCCAGGTACAAGCGGGTAGTTGTCAAAATGAATTCATGTTGTATGTTTTTAAGAGAAAAGGTCTGGGAAAAAGTCAGTTTTCTTTTTCCTCAAAAGTTCATGCAACAGGAGCAGTTGCTTCCGAAGGCGTCTCAAGTCGACTTCAAGTTTTCCTGTAGCGGTTAACGGTGCTGTATGTGAGGGGTAAAAAGCGAAACCGATTCCTTATTTCTGTGGCACAAGTGAGAGAAAAGGAAAAGCCTGGTTCCATTTGTTTGACTTTTGCAACAAGTGTCGTCTGCTACAGAAAGTGTTCCGAGTCCTTTTTTTATGATTTCGCGCGGCGCTTAGTGGTGATGTACGTGCGAAAACACAAAATCAACTTATGACTTACACGGTCACCAGAATGGATTTAATGCTTTCATAGAATGGCCCCAGTAAAGGAAAAGTGAATAATTCGGTTCCCTTTCTTTGATTTCTGCAACAGGTATCGGTTGCCTCCGAAAGACTCGCGAGTTGATTTTAAGCTTTCCCGCAGCACGTACCAATCACGTATGTGTGGAATAGCCATCGAAACCAGTTAAACGGCCCGAGAAAAGGGAAAAATTGATTTGCCATATTCGACTTAGGCAACAGCTATCAGTTGCTGTTGTAAGTGCTGTAAGTCAATTTTTCGTGTTTTTCGCAGGTGCGTAAATGGCACGTATGAGTCGGTAGTCATCGAAACTGGGCTACTCGTCACCGTATGAATAGACACAAAGTAAAAACATAGTTCTTTTTCAGTTATGCAGTAGGAGGCAGTTGCTACTGACAGAGTTGCCAGTCTAGTTTTTATTCACTTGTGACACTATTTTCTGTTTCTCACTGTCCACTGATCATCTTAGCATATTGAATGTATCAGTGTGCAGCATGGAAGCTGGCCTCAACTAGAAAAGCAAATCGAATCAAGGGGAGTGAACCCTGGGTAGGTGCTTGAAAACCACCACTACAAGGTCTTCTGCTACTCTGTTTTCTTAAATTTTCGCCCATTGTCGGCGAATTCTGGCATGTGTGGATGGTGCATGCATAGCACTTTGCCTAGGACTACATATCAGCCTTTAAAGAAGACATTAAATCCACTTGTTTGCCGTTTTTTTGTTCTCTGTTATGATTGGGTTCATTTTAGGCGCCATTTTGGGCGCCATCTTGGAAATCCTGTGACGTCACCTTGTGGGAGGGGTTAGGGGGCTAGTATATATATAGGTTAATTTTTCAGGTCATATTCAAGTGCTTGTATAGTGCAGTGGGTCAGAGGGCTGCCCACTTGCATTTTTACGTCCTGATGGTCAAATGTTCGATCCTCAGCCTTGCCATTTTATTTTTTTTATTTTTTATTTTTTTTTTTTTTTCATTTCTATTATTAGTTATTCTTACATGTAGTTGTATTTTATTGCCCAATTTCTACATACTTCAAACATGAATAAGGGTTTCTGATGGGAAAATTTGGGTATCACGTTACATCTTTTACGTCTTTGCGTGCGCGCAAATGGCGCGCGTGGCTGTTTCGGCACGGCACGTAAAACTGCCAGGTACAAGCGGGTAGTTGTCAAAATGAATTCATGTTGTATGTTTTTAAGAGAAAAGGTCTGGGAAAAAGTCAGTTTTCTTTTTCCTCAAAAGTTCATGCAACAGGAGCGGTTGCTTCCGAAGGCGTCTCAAGTCGACTTCAAGTTTTCCTGTAGCGGTTAACGGTGCTGTATGTGAGGGGTAAAAAGCGAAACCGATTCCTTATTTCTGTGGCACAAGTGAGAGAAAAGGAAAAGCCTGGTTCCATTTGTTTGACTTTTGCAACAAGTGTCGTCTGCTACAGAAAGTGTTCCGAGTCCTTTTTTTATGATTTCGCGCGGCGCTTAGTGGTGATGTACGTGCGAAAACACAAAATCAACTTATGACTTACACGGTCACCAGAATGGATTTAATGCTTTCATAGAATGGCCCCAGTAAAGGAAAAGTGAATAATTTGGTTCCCTTTCTTTGATTTCTGCAACAGGTATCGGTTGCCTCCGAAAGACTCGCGAGTTGATTTTAAGCTTTCCCGCAGCACGTACCAATCACGTATGTGTGGAATAGCCATCGAAACCAGTTAAACGGCCCGAGAAAAGGGAAAAATTGATTTGCCATATTCGACTTAGGCAACAGCTATCAGTTGCTTTTGTAAGTGCTGTAAGTCAATTTTTCGTGTTTTTCGCAGGTGCGTAAATGGCACGTATGAGTCGGTAGTCATCGAAACTGGGCTACTCATCACCGTATGAATAGACACAAAGTAAAAACATAGTTCTTTTTCAGTTATGCAGTAGGAGGCAGTTGCTACTGACAGAGTTGCCAGTCTAGTTTTTATTCACTTGTGACACTATTTTCTGTTTCTCACTGTCCACTGATCATCTTAGCATATTGAATGTATCAGTGTGCAGCATGGAAGCTGGCCTCAACTAGAAAAGCAAATCGAATCAAGGGGAGTGAACCCTGGGTAGGTGCTTGAAAACCACCACTACAAGGTCTTCTGCTACTCTGTTTTCTTAAATTTTCGCCCATTGTCGGCGAATTCTGGCATGTGTGGATGGTGCATGCATAGCACTTTGCCTAGGACTACATATCAGCCTTTAAAGAAGACATTAAATCCACTTGTTTGCCGTTTTTTTGTTCTCTGTTATGATTGGGTTCATTTTAGGCGCCATTTTGGGCGCCATCTTGGAAATCCTGTGACGTCACCTTGTGGGAGGGGTTAGGGGGCTAGTATATATATAGGTTAATTTTTCAGGTCATATTCAAGTGCTTGTATAGTGCAGTGGGTCAGAGGGCTGCCCACTTGCATTTTTACGTCCTGATGGTCAAATGTTCGATCCTCAGCCTTGCCATTTTATTTATTTTTTTTTTTTTTTTTATTTTTTTTTTTTTTTTTCATTTCTATTATTAGTGATTCTTACATGTAGTTGTATTTTATTGCCCAATTTCTACATACTTCAAACATGAATAAGGGTTTCTGATGGGAAAATTTGGGTATCACGTTACATCTTTTACGTCTTTGCGTGCGCGCAAATGGCGCGCGTGGCTGTTTCGGCACGGCACGTAAAACTGCCAGGTACAAGCGGGTAGTTGTCAAAATGAATTCATGTTGTATGTTTTTAAGAGAAAAGGTCTGGGAACAAGTCAGTTTTCTTTTTCCTCAAAAGTTCATGCAACAGGAGCGGTTGCTTCCGAAGGCGTCTCAAGTCGACTTCAAGTTTTCCTGTAGCGGTTAACGGTGCTGTATGTGAGGGGTAAAAAGCGAAACCGATTCCTTATTTCTGTGGCACAAGTGAGAGAAAAGGAAAAGCCTGGTTCCATTTGTTTGACTTTTGCAACAAGTGTCGTCTGCTACAGAAAGTGTTCCGAGTCCTTTTTTTATGATTTCGCGCGGCGCTTAGTGGTGATGTACGTGCGAAAACACAAAATCAACTTATGACTTACACGGTCACCAGAATGGATTTAATGCTTTCATAGAATGGCCCCAGTAAAGGAAAAGTGAATAATTTGGTTCCCTTTCTTTGATTTCTGCAACAGGTATCGGTTGCCTCCGAAAGACTCGCGAGTTGATTTTAAGCTTTCCCGCAGCACGTACCAATCACGCATGTGTGGAATAGCCATCAAAACCAGTTAAACGGCCCGAGAAAAGGGAAAAATTGATTTGCCATATTCGACTTAGGCAACAGCTATCAGTTGCTTTTGTAAGTGCTGTAAGTCAATTTTTCGTGTTTTTCGCAGGTGCGTAAATGGCACGTATGAGTCGGTAGTCATCGAAACTGGGCTACTCGTCACCGTATGAATAGACACAAAGTAAAAACATAGTTCTTTTTCAGTTATGCAGTAGGAGGCAGTTGCTACTGACAGAGTTGCCAGTCTAGTTTTTATTCACTTGTGACACTATTTTCTGTTTCTCACTGTCCACTGATCATCTTAGCATATTGAATGTATCAGTGTGCAGCATGGAAGCTGGCCTCAACTAGAAAAGCAAATCGAATCAAGGGGAGTGAACCCTGGGTAGGTGCTTGAAAACCACCACTACAAGGTCTTCTGCTACTCTGTTTTCTTAAATTTTCGCCCATTGTCGGCGAATTCTGGCATGTGTGGATGGTGCATGCATAGCACTTTGCCTAGGACTACATATCAGCCTTTAAAGAAGACATTAAATCCACTTGTTTGCCGTTTTTTTGTTCTCTGTTATGATTGGGTTCATTTTAGGCGCCATTTTGGGCGCCATCTTGGAAATCCTGTGACGTCACCTTGTGGGAGGGGTTAGGGGGCTAGTATATATATAGGTTAATTTTTCAGGTCATATTCAAGTGCTTGTATAGTGCAGTGGGTCAGAGGGCTGCCCACTTGCATTTTTAGGTCCTGATGGTCAAATGTTCGATCCTCAGCCTTGCCATTTTATTTTTTTTTATTTTTTTTTTTTTTCATTTCTATTATTAGTTATTCTTACATGTAGTTGTATTTTATTGCCCAATTTCTACATACTTCAAACATGAATAAGGGTTTCTGATGGGAAAATTTGGGTATCACGTTACATCTTTTACGTCTTTGCGTGCGCGCAAATGGCGCGCGTGGCTGTTTCGGCACGGCACGTAAAACTGCCAGGTACAAGCGGGTAGTTGTCAAAATGAATTCATGTTGTATGTTTTTAAGAGAAAAGGTCTGGGAAAAAGTCAGTTTTCTTTTTCCTCAAAAGTTCATGCAACAGGAGCGGTTGCTTCCGAAGGCGTCTCAAGTCGACTTCAAGTTTTCCTGTAGCGGTTAACGGTGCTGTATGTGAGGGGTAAAAAGCGAAACCGATTCCTTATTTCTGTGGCACAAGTGAGAGAAAAGGAAAAGCCTGGTTCCATTTGTTTGACTTTTGCAACAAGTGTCGTCTGCTACAGAAAGTGTTCCGAGTCCTTTTTTTATGATTTCGCGCGGCGCTTAGTGGTGATGTACGTGCGAAAACACAAAATCAACTTATGACTTACACGGTCACCAGAATGGATTTAATGCTTTCATAGAATGGCCCCAGTAAAGGAAAAGTGAATAATTTGGTTCCCTTTCTTTGATTTCTGCAACAGGTATCGGTTGCCTCCGAAAGCCTCGCGAGTTGATTTTAAGCTTTCCCGCAGCACGTACCAATCACGTATGTGTGGAATAGCCATCGAAACCAGTTAAACGGCCCGAGAAAAGGGAAAAATTGATTTGCCATATTCGACTTAGGCAACAGCTATCAGTTGCTTTTGTAAGTGCTGTAAGTCAATTTTTCGTGTTTTTCGCAGGTGCGTAAATGGCACGTATGAGTCGGTAGTCATCGAAACTGGGCTACTCGTCACCGTATGAATAGACACAAAGTAAAAACATAGTTCTTTTTCAGTTATGCAGTAGGAGGCAGTTGCTACTGACAGAGTTGCCAGTCTAGTTTTTATTCACTTGTGACACTATTTTCTGTTTCTCACTGTCCACTGATCATCTTAGCATATTGAATGTATCAGTGTGCAGCATGGAAGCTGGCCTCAACTAGAAAAGCAAATCGAATCAAGGGGAGTGAACCCTGGGTAGGTGCTTGAAAACCACCACTACAAGGTCTTCTGCTACTCTGTTTTCTTAAATTTTCGCCCATTGTCGGCGAATTCTGGCATGTGTGGATGGTGCATGCATAGCACTTTGCCTAGGACTACATATCAGCCTTTAAAGAAGACATTAAATCCACTTGTTTGCCGTTTTTTTGTTCTCTGTTATGATTGGGTTCATTTTAGGCGCCATTTTGGGCGCCATCTTGGAAATCCTGTGACGTCACCTTGTGGGAGGGGTTAGGGGGCTAGTATATATATAGGTTAATTTTTCAGGTCATATTCAAGTGCTTGTATAGTGCAGTGGGTCAGAGGGCTGCCCACTTGCATTTTTACGTCCTGATGGTCAAATGTTCGATCCTCAGCCTTGCCATTTTATTTATTTATTTTTTTTTTTATTATTTTTTTTTTTTTTATTTCTATTATTAGTGATTCTTACATGTAGTTGTATTTTATTGCCCAATTTCTACATACTTCAAACATGAATAAGGGTTTCTGATGGGAAAATTTGGGTATCACGTTACATCTTTTACGTCTTTGCGTGCGCGCAAATGGCGCGCGTGGCTGTTTCGGCACGGCACGTAAAACTGCCAGGTACAAGCGGGTAGTTGTCAAAATGAATTCATGTTGTATGTTTTTAAGAGAAAAGGTCTGGGAAAAAGTCAGTTTTCTTTTTCCTCAAAAGTTCATGCAACAGGAGCGGTTGCTTCCGAAGGCGTCTCAAGTCGACTTCAAGTTTTCCTGTAGCGGTTAACGGTGCTGTATGTGAGGGGTAAAAAGCGAAACCGATTCCTTATTTCTGTGGCACAAGTGAGAGAAAAGGAAAAGCCTGGTTCCATTTGTTTGACTTTTGCAACAAGTGTCGTCTGCTACAGAAAGTGTTCCGAGTCCTTTTTTTATGATTTCGCGCGGCGCTTAGTGGTGATGTACGTGCGAAAACACAAAATCAACTTATGACTTACACGGTCACCAGAATGGATTTAATGCTTTCATAGAATGGCCCCAGTAAAGGAAAAGTGAATAATTTGGTTCCCTTTCTTTGATTTCTGCAACAGGTATCGGTTGCCTCCGAAAGACTCACGAGTTGATTTTAAGCTTTCCCGCAGCACGTACCAATCACGTATGTGTGGAATAGCCATCGAAACCAGTTAAACGGCCCGAGAAAAGGGAAAAATTGATTTGCCATATTCGACTTAGGCAACAGCTATCAGTTGCTTTTGTAAGTGCTGTAAGTCAATTTTTCGTGTTTTTCGCAGGTGCGTAAATGGCACGTATGAGTCGGTAGTCATCGAAACTGGGCTACTCGTCACCGTATGAATAGACACAAAGTAAAAACATAGTTCTTTTTCAGTTATGCAGTAGGAGGCAGTTGCTACTGACAGAGTTGCCAGTCTAGTTTTTATTCACTTGTGACACTATTTTCTGTTTCTCACTGTCCACTGATCATCTTAGCATATTGAATGTATCAGTGTGCAGCATGGAAGCTGGCCTCAACTAGAAAAGCAAATCGAATCAAGGGGAGTGAACCCTGGGTAGGTGCTTGAAAACCACCACTACAAGGTCTTCTGCTACTCTGTTTTCTTAAATTTTCGCCCATTGTCGGCGAATTCTGGCATGTGTGGATGGTGCATGCATAGCACTTTGCCTAGGACTACATATCAGCCTTTAAAGAAGACATTAAATCCACTTGTTTGCCGTTTTTTTGTTCTCTGTTATGATTGGGTTCATTTTAGGCGCCATTTTGGGCGCCATCTTGGAAATCCTGTGACGTCACCTTGTGGGAGGGGTTAGGGGGCTAGTATATATATATAGGTTAATTTTTCAGGTCATATTCAAGTGCTTGTATAGTGCAGTGGGTCAGAGGGCTGCCCACTTGCATTTTTATGTCCTGATGGTCAAATGTTCGATCCTCAGCCTTGCCATTTTATTTATTTATTATTTTTTTTTTTTTTCATTTCTATTATTAGTTATTCTTACATGTAGTTGTATTTTATTGCCCAATTTCTACATACTTCAAACATGAATAAGGGTTTCTGATGAGAAAATTTGGGTATCACGTTACATCTTTTACGTCTTTGCGTGCGCGCAAATGGCGCGCGTGGCTGTTTCGGCACTGCACGTAAAACTGCCAGGTACAAGCGGGTAGTTGTCAAAATGAATTCACGTTGTATGTTTTTAAGAGAAAAGGTCTGGGAAAAAGTCAGTTTTCTTTTTCCTCAAAAGTTCATGCAACAGGAGCGGTTGCTTCCGAAGGCGTCTCAAGTCGACTTCAAGTTTTCCTGTAGCGGTTAACGGTGCTGTATGTGAGGGGTAAAAAGCGAAACCGATTCCTTATTTCTGTGGCACAAGTGAGAGAAAAGGAAAAGCCTGGTTCCATTTGTTTGACTTTTGCAACAAGTGTCGTCTGCTACAGAAAGTGTTCCGAGTCCTTTTTTTATGATTTCGCGCGGCGCTTAGTGGTGATGTACGTGCGAAAACACAAAATCAACTTATGACTTACACGGTCACCAGAATGGATTTAATGCTTTCATAGAATGGCCCCAGTAAAGGAAAAGTGAATAATTTGGTTCCCTTTCTTTGATTTCTGCAACAGGTATCGGTTGCCTCCTAAAGACTCGCGAGTTGATTTTAAGCTTTCCCGCAGCACGTACCAATCACGTATGTGTGGAATAGCCATCGAAACCAGTTAAACGGCCCGAGAAAAGGGAAAAATTGATTTGCCATATTTGACTTAGGCAACAGCTATCAGTTGCTTTTGTAAGTGCTGTAAGTCAATTTTTCGTGTTTTTCGCAGGTGCGTAAATGGCACGTATGAGTCGGTAGTCATCGAAACTGGGCTACTCGTCACCGTATGAATAGACACAAAGTAAAAACATAGTTCTTTTTCAGTTATGCAGTAGGAGGCAGTTGCTACTGACAGAGTTGCCAGTCTAGTTTTTATTCACTTGTGACACTATTTTCTGTTTCTCACTGTCCACTGATCATCTTAGCATATTGAATGTATCAGTGTGCAGCATGGAAGCTGGCCTCAACTAGAAAAGCAAATCGAATCAAGGGGAGTGAACCCTGGGTAGGTGCTTGAAAACCACCACTACAAGGTCTTCTGCTACTCTGTTTTCTTAAATTTTCGCCCATTGTCGGCGAATTCTGGCATGTGTGGATGGTGCATGCATAGCACTTTGCCTAGGACTACATATCAGCCTTTAAAGAAGACATTAAATCCACTTGTTTGCCGTTTTTTTGTTCTCTGTTATGATTGGGTTCATTTTAGGCGCCATTTTGGGCGCCATCTTGGAAATCCTGTGACGTCACCTTGTGGGAGGGGTTAGGGGGCTAGTATATATATAGGTTAATTTTTCAGGTCATATTCAAGTGCTTGTATAGTGCAGTGGGTCAGAGGGCTGCCCACTTGCATTTTTAGGTCCTGATGGTCAAATGTTCGATCCTCAGCCTTGCCATTTTATTTATTTTATTTTTTTTTTTTTTTTTTTTTTCATTTCTATTATTAGTTATTCTTACATGTAGTTGTATTTTATTGCCCAATTTCTACATACTTCAAACATGAATAAGGGTTTCTGATGGGAAAATTTGGGTATCACGTTACATCTTTTACGTCTTTGCGTGCGCGCAAATGGCGCGCGTGGCTGTTTCGGCACGGCACGTAAAACTGCCAGGTACAAGCGGGTAGTTGTCAAAATGAATTCATGTTGTATGTTTTTAAGAGAAAAGGTCTGGGAAAAAGTCAGTTTTCTTTTTCCTCAAAAGTTCATGCAACAGGAGCGGTTGCTTCCAAAGGCGTCTCAAGTCGACTTCAAGTTTTCCTGTAGCGGTTAACGGTGCTGTATGTGAGGGGTAAAAAGCGAAACCGATTCCTTATTTCTGTGGCACAAGTGAGAGAAAAGGAAAAGCCTGGTTCCATTTGTTTGACTTTTGCAACAAGTGTCGTCTGCTACAGAAAGTGTTCCGAGTCCTTTTTTTATGATTTCGCGCGGCGCTTAGTGGTGATGTACGTGCGAAAACACAAAATCAACTTATGACTTACACGGTCACCAGAATGGATTTAATGCTTTCATAGAATGGCCCCAGTAAAGGAAAAGTGAATAATTTGGTTCCCTTTCTTTGATTTCTGCAACAGGTATCGGTTGCCTCCGAAAGACTCGCGAGTTGATTTTAAGCTTTCCCGCAGCACGTACCAATCACGTATGTGTGGAATAGCCATCGAAACCAGTTAAACGGCCCGAGAAAAGGGAAAAATTGATTTGCCATATTCGACTTAGGCAACAGCTATCAGTTGCTTTTGTAAGTGCTGTAAGTCAATTTTTCGTGTTTTTCGCAGGTGCGTAAATGGCACGTATGAGTCGGTAGTCATCGAAACTGGGCTACTCGTCACCGTATGAATAGACACAAAGTAAAAACATAGTTCTTTTTCAGTTATGCAGTAGGAGGCAGTTGCTACTGACAGAGTTGCCAGTCTAGTTTTTATTCACTTGTGACACTATTTTCTGTTTCTCACTGTCCACTGATCATCTTAGCATATTGAATGTATCAGTGTGCAGCATGGAAGCTGGCCTCAACTAGAAAAGCAAATCGAATCAAGGGGAGTGAACCCTGGGTAGGTGCTTGAAAACCATCACTACAAGGTCTTCTGCTACTCTGTTTTCTTAAATTTTCGCCCATTGTCGGCGAATTCTGGCATGTGTGGATGGTGCATGCATAGCACTTTGCCTAGGACTACATATCAGCCTTTAAAGAAGACATTAAATCCACTTGTTTGCCGTCTTTTTGTTCTCTGTTATGATTGGGTTCATTTTAGGCGCCATTTTGGGCGCCATCTTGGAAATCCTGTGACGTCACCTTGTGGGAGGGGTTAGGGGGCTAGTATATATATAGGTTAATTTTTTAGGTCATATTCAAGTGCTTGTATAGTGCAGTGGGTCAGAGGGCTGCCCACTTGCATTTTTAGGTCCTGATGGTCAAATGTTCGATCCTCAGCCTTGCCATTTTATTTTTTTTTTTTTTTTTTTTCATTTCTATTATTAGTTATTCTTACATGTAATTGTATTTTATTGCCCAATTTCTACATACTTCAAACATGAATAAGGGTTTCTGATGGGAAAATTTGGGTATCACGTTACATCTTTTACGTCTTTGCGTGCGCGCAAATGGCGCGCGTGGCTGTTTCGGCACGGCACGTAAAACTGCCAGGTACAAGCGGGTAGTTGTCAAAATGAATTCATGTTGTATGTTTTTAAGAGAAAAGGTCTGGGAAAAAGTCAGTTTTCTTTTTCCTCAAAAGTTCATGCAACAGGAGCGGTTGCTTCCGAAGGCGTCTCAAGTCGACTTCAAGTTTTCCTGTAGCGGTTAACGGTGCTGTATGTGAGGGGTAAAAAGCGAAACCGATTCCTTATTTCTGTGGCACAAGTGAGAGAAAAGGAAAAGCCTGGTTCCATTTGTTTGACTTTTGCAACAAGTGTCGTCTGCTACAGAAAGTGTTCCGAGTCCTTTTTTTATGATTTCGCGCGGCGCGTAGTGGTGATGTACGTGCGAAAACACAAAATCAACTTATGACTTACACGGTCACCAGAATGGATTTAATGCTTTCATAGAATGGCCCCAGTAAAGGAAAAGTGAATAATTTGGTTCCCTTTCTTTGATTTCTGCAACAGGTATCGGTTGCCTCCGAAAGACTCGCGAGTTGATTTTAAGCTTTCCCGCAGCACGTACCAATCACGTATGTGTGGAATAGCCATCGAAACCAGTTAAACGGCCCGAGAAAAGGGAAAAATTGATTTGCCATATTCGACTTAGGCAACAGCTATCAGTTGCTTTTGTAAGTGCTGTAAGTCAATTTTTCGTGTTTTTCGCAGGTGCGTAAATGGCACGTATGAGTCGGTAGTCATCGAAACTGGGCTACTCGTCACCGTATGAATAGACACAAAGTAAAAACATAGTTCTTTTTCAGTTATGCAGTAGGAGGCAGTTGCTACTGACAGAGTTGCCAGTCTAGTTTTTATTCACTTGTGACACTATTTTCTGTTTCTCACTGTCCACTGATCATCTTAGCATATTGAATGTATCAGTGTGCAGCATGGAAGCTGGCCTCAACTAGAAAAGCAAATCGAATCAAGGGGAGTGAACCCTGGGTAGGTGCTTGAAAACCACCACTACAAGGTCTTCTGCTACTCTGTTTTCTTAAATTTTCGCCCATTGTCGGCGAATTCTGGCATGTGTGGATGGTGCATGCATAGCACTTTGCCTAGGACTACATATCAGCCTTTAAAGAAGACATTAAATCCACTTGTTTGCCGTTTTTTTGTTCTCTGTTATGATTGGGTTCATTTTAGGCGCCATTTTGGGCGCCATCTTGGAAATCCTGTGACGTCACCTTGTGGGAGGGGTTAGGGGGCTAGTATATATATAGGTTAATTTTTCAGGTCATATTCAAGTGCTTGTATAGTGCAGTGGGTCAGAGGGCTGCCCACTTGCATTTTTAGGTCCTGATGGTCAAATGTTCGATCCTCAGCCTTGCCATTTTATTTTTTTTTTTTTTTTTCTTTTTTTTTTTTCATTTCTATCATTAGTTATTCTTACATGTAGTTGTATTTTATTGCCCAATTTCTACATACTTCAAACATGAATAAGGGTTTCTGATGGGAAAATTTGGGTATCATGTTACATCTTTTAGTCTTTGCGTGCGCGCAAATAGCGCGCGTGGCTGTTTCGGCACGGCACGTAAAACTGCCAGGTACAAGCGGGTAGTTGTCAAAATTAATTCATGTTGTATGTTTTTAAGAGAAAAGGTCTGGGAAAAAGTCAGTTTTCTTTTTCCTCAAAAGTTCATGCAACAGGAGCGGTTGCTTCCGAAGGCGTCTCAAGTCGACTTCAAGTTTTCCTGTAGCGGTTAACGGTGCTGTATGTGAGGGGTAAAAAGCGAAACCGATTCCTTATTTCTGTGGCACAAGTGAGAGAAAAGGAAAAGCCTGGTTCCATTTGTTTGACTTTTGCAACAATTGTCGTCTGCTACAGAAAGTGTTCCGAGTCCTTTTTTTATGATTTCGCGCGGCGCTTAGTGGTGATGTACGTGCGAAAACACAAAATCAACTTATGACTTACACGGTCACCAGAATGGATTTAATGCTTTCATAGAATGGCCCCAGTAAAGGAAAAGTGAATAATTTGGTTCCCTTTCTTTGATTTCTGCAACAGGTATCGGTTGCCTCCGAAAGACTCGCGAGTTGATTTTAAGCTTTCCCGCAGCACGTACCAATCACGTATGTGTGGAATAGCCGTCGAAACCAGTTAAACGGCCCGAGAAAAGGGAAAAATGGATTTGCCATATTCGACTTAGGCAACAGCTATCAGTTGCTTTTGTAAGTGCTGTAAGTCAATTTTTCGTGTTTTTCGCAGGTGCGTAAATGGCACGTATGAGTCGGTAGTCATCGAAACTGGGCTACTCGTCACCGTATGAATAGACACAAAGTAAAAACATAGTTCTTTTTCAGTTATGCAGTAGGAGGCAGTTGCTACTGACAGAGTTGCCAGTCTAGTTTTTATTCACTTGTGACACTATTTTCTGTTTCTCACTGTCCACTGATCATCTTAGCATATTGAATGTATCAGTGTGCAGCATGGAAGCTGGCCTCAACTAGAAAAGCAAATCGAATCAAGGGGAGTGAACCCTGGGTAGGTGCTTGAAAACCACCACTACAAGGTCTTCTGCTACTCTGTTTTCTTAAATTTTCGCCCATTGTCGGCGAATTCTGGCATGTGTGGATGGTGCATGCATAGCACTTTGCCTAGGACTACATATCAGCCTTTAAAGAAGACATTAAATCCACTTGTTTGCCTTTTTTTTGTTCTCTGTTATGATTGGGTTCATTTTAGGCGCCATTTTGGGCGCCATCTTGGAAATCCTGTGACGTCACCTTGTGGGACGGGTTAGGGGGCTAGTATATATATAGGTTAATTTTTCAGGTCATATTCAAGTGCTTGTATAGTGCAGTGGGTCAGAGGGCTGCCCACTTGCATTTTTAGGTCCTGATGGTCAAATGTTCGATCCTCAGCCTTGCCATTTTATTTATTTTTTTTTTTTTTTTTTTTTTTTTTTTATTATTAGTTATTCTTACATGTAGTTGTATTTTATTGCCCAATTTCTACATACTTCAAACATGAATAAGGGTTTCTGATGGGAAAATTTGGGTATCACGTTACATCTTTTACGTCTTTGCGTGCGCGCAAATGGCGCGCGTGGCTGTTTCGGCACGGCACGTAAAACTGCCAGGTACAAGCGGGTAGTTGTCAAAATGAATTCATGTTGTATGTTTTTAAGAGAAAAGGTCTGGGAAAAAGTCAGTTTTCTTTTTCCTCAAAAGTTCATGCAACAGGAGCGGTTGCTTCCGAAGGCGTCTCAAGTCGACTTCAAGTTTTCCTGTAGCGGTTAACGGTGCTGTATGTGAGGGGTAAAAAGCGAAACCGATTCCTTATTTCTGTGGCACAAGTGAGAGAAAAGGAAAAGCCTGGTTCCATTGTTTGACTTTTGCAACAAGTGTCGTCTGCTACAGAAAGTGTTCCGAGTCCTTTTTTTATGATTTCGCGCGGCGCTTAGTGGTGATGTACGTGCGAAAACACAAAATCAACTTATGACTTACACGGTCACCAGAATGGATTTAATGCTTTCATAGAATGGCCCCAGTAAAGGAAAAGTGAATAATTTGGTTCCCTTTCTTTGATTTCTGCAACAGGTATCGGTTGCCTCCGAAAGACTCGCGAGTTGATTTTAAGCTTTCCCGCAGCACGTACCAATCACGTATGTGTGGAATAGCCGTCGAAACCAGTTAAACGGCCCGAGAAAAGGGAAAAATGGATTTGCCATATTCGACTTAGGCAACAGCTATCAGTTGCTTTTGTAAGTGCTGTAAGTCAATTTTTCGTGTTTTTCGCAGGTGCGTAAATGGCACGTATGAGTCGGTAGTCATCGAAACTGGGCTACTCGTCACCGTATGAATAGACACAAAGTAAAAACATAGTTCTTTTTCAGTTATGCAGTAGGAGGCAGTTGCTACTGACAGAGTTGCCAGTCTAGTTTTTATTCACTTGTGACACTATTTTCTGTTTCTCACTGTCCACTGATCATCTTAGCATATTGAATGTATCAGTGTGCAGCATGGAAGCTGGCCTCAACTAGAAAAGCAAATCGAATCAAGGGGAGTGAACCCTGGGTAGGTGCTTGAAAACCACCACTACAAGGTCTTCTGCTACTCTGTTTTCTTAAATTTTCGCCCATTGTCGGCAAATTCTGGCATGTGTGGATGGTGCATGCATAGCACTTTGCCTAGGACTACATATCAGCCTTTAAAGAAGACATTAAATCCACTTGTTTGCCGTTTTTTTGTTCTCTGTTATGATTGGGTTCATTTTAGGCGCCATTTTGGGCGCCATCTTGGAAATCCTGTGACGTCACCTTGTGGGAGGGGTTAGGGGGCTAGTATATATATAGGTTAATTTTTCAGGTCATATTCAAGTGCTTGTATAGTGCAGTGGGTCAGAGGGCTGCCCACTTGCATTTTTAGGTCCTGATGGTCAAATGTTCGATCCTCAGCCTTGCCATTTTTTTTTTTTTTTTTTTTTTTTTCCATTTCTATTATTAGTTATTCTTACATGTAGTTGTATTTTATTGCCCAATTTCTACATACTTGAAACATGAATAAGAGTTTCTGATGGGAAAATTTGGGTATCACGTTACATCTTTTACGTCTTTGCGTGCGCGCAAATGGCGCGCGTGGCTGTTTCGGCACGGCACGTAAAACTGCCAGGTACAAGCGGGTAGTTGTCAAAATGAATTCATGTTGTATGTTTTTAAGAGAAAAGGTCTGGGAAAAAGTCAGTTTTCTTTTTCCTCAAAAGTTCATGCAACAGGAGCGGTTGCTTCCAAAGGCGTCTCAAGTCGACTTCAAGTTTTCCTGTAGCGGTTAACGGTGCTGTATGTGAGGGGTAAAAAGCGAAACCGATTCCTTATTTCTGTGGCACAAGTGAGAGAAAAGGAAAAGCCTGGTTCCATTTGTTTGACTTTTGCAACAAGTGTCGTCTGTTACAGAAAGTGTTCCGAGTCCTTTTTTTATGATTTCGCGCGGCGCTTAGTGGTGATGTACGTGCGAAAACACAAAATCAACTTATGACTTACACGGTCACCAGAATGGATTTAATGCTTTCATAGAATGGCCCCAGTAAAGGAAAAGTGAATAATTTGGTTCCCTTTCTTTGATTTCTGCAACAGGTATCGGTTGCCTCCGAAAGACTCGCGAGTTGATTTTAAGCTTTCCCGCAGCACGTACCAATCACGTATGTGTGGAATAGCCATCGAAACCAGTTAAACGGCCCGAGAAAAGGGAAAAATTGATTTCCCATATTCGACTTAGGCAACAGCTATCAGTTGCTTTTGTAAGTGCTGTAAGTCAATTTTTCGTGTTTTTCGCAGGTGCGTAAATGGCACGTATGAGTCGATAGTCATCGAAACTGGGCTACTCGTCACCGTATGAATAGACACAAAGTAAAAACATAGTTCTTTTTCAGTTATGCAGTAGGAGGCTGTTGCTACTGACAGAGTTGCCAGTCTAGTTTTTATTCACTTGTGACACTATTTTCTGTTTCTCACTGTCCACTGATCATCTTAGCATATTGAATGTATCAGTGTGCAGCATGGAAGCTGGCCTCAACTAGAAAAGCAAATCGAATCAAGGGGAGTGAACCCTGGGTAGGTGCTTGAAAACCACCACTACAAGGTCTTCTGCTACTCTGTTTTCTTAAATTTTCGCCCATTGTCGGCGAATTCTGGCATGTGTGGATGGTGCATGCATAGCACTTTGCCTAGGACTACATATCAGCCTTTAAAGAAGACATTAAATCCACTTGTTTGCCGTTTTTCTGTTCTCTGTTATGATTGGGTTCATTTTAGGCGCCATTTTGGGCGCCATCTTGGAAATCCTGTGACGTCACCTTGTGGGAGGGGTTAGGGGGCTAGTATATATATATAGGTTAATTTTTCCGGTCATATTCAAGTGCTTGTATAGTGCAGTGGGTCAGAGGGCTGCCCACTTGCATTTTTAGGTCCTGATGGTCAAATGTTCGATCCTCAGCCTTGCCATTTTTTTTTTTTTTTTTTTTTTTTTTTTTTTCCATTTCTATTATTAGTTATTCTTACATGTAGTTGTATTTTATTGCCCAATTTCTACATACTTCAAACATGAATAAGAGTTTCTGATGGGAAAATTTGGGTATCACGTTACATCTTTTACGTCTTTGCGTGTGCGCAAATGGCGCGCGTGGCTGTTTCGGCACGGCACGTAAAACTGCCAGGTACAAGCGGGTAGTTGTCAAAATGAATTAATGTTGTATGTTTTTAGGAGAAAAGGTCTGGGAAAAAGTCAGTTTTCTTTTTCCTCAAATGTTTATGCAACAGGAGCGGTTGCTTCCGAAGGCGTCTCAAGTCGACTTCAAGTTTTCCTGTAGTGGTTAATGGTGCTGTATGTGAGGGGTAAAAAGCGAAACCGATTCCTTATTTCTGTGGCACAAGTGAGAGAAAAGGAAAAGCCTGGTTCCATTTGTTTGACTTTTGCAACAAGTGTCGTCTGCTACAGAAAGTGTTCCGAGTCCTTTTTTATGATTTCGCGCGGCGCTTAGTGGTGATGTACGTGCGAAAACACAAAATCAACTTATGACTTACACGGTCACCAGAATGGATTTAATGCTTTCATAGAATGGCCCCAGTAAAGGAAAAGTGAATAATTTGGTTCCCTTTCTTTGATTTCTGCAACAGGTATCGGTTGCCTCCGAAAGACTCGCGAGTTGATTTTAAGCTTTCCCGCAGCACGTACCAATCACGTATGTGTGGAATAGCCATCAAAACCAGTTAAACGGCCCGAGAAAAGGGAAAAATTGATTTGCCATATTCGACTTAGGCAACAGCTATCAGTTGCTTTTGTAAGTGCTGTAAGTCAATTTTTCGTGTTTTTCGCAGGTGCGTAAATGGCACGTATGAGTCGGTAGTCATCGAAACTGGGCTACTCGTCACCGTATGAATAGACACAAAGTAAAAACATAGTTCTTTTTCAGTTATGCAGTAGGAGGCAGTTGCTACTGACAGAGTTGCCAGTCTAGTTTTTATTCACTTGTGACACTATTTTCTGTTTCTCACTGTCCACTGATCATCTTAGCATATTGAATGTATCAGTGTGCAGCATGGAAGCTGGCCTCAACTAGAAAAGCAAATCGAATCAAGGGGAGTGAACCCTGGGTAGGTGCTTGAAAACCACCACTACAAGGTCTTCTGCTACTCTGTTTTCTTAAATTTTCACCCATTGTCGGCGAATTCTGGCATGTGTGGATGGTGCATGCATAGCACTTTGCCTATGACTACATATCAGCCTTTAAAGAAGACATTAAATCCACTTGTTTGCCGTTTTTTTGTTCTCTGTTATGATTGGGTTCATTTTAGGCGCCATTTTGGGCGCCATCTTGGAAATCCTGTGACGTCACCTTGTGGGAGGGGTTAGGGGGCTAGTATATATATATAGGTTAATTTTTCAGGTCATATTCAAGTGCTTGTATAGTGCAGTGGGTCAGAGGGCTGCCCACTTGCATTTTTAGGTCCTGATGGTCAAATGTTCGATCCTCAGCCTTGCCATTTTATTTATTTATTTATTTTTTTTTTTTTTTTTTTTTTTCATTTCTATTATTAGTTATTCTTACATGTAGTTGTATTTTATTGCCCAATTTCTACATACTTCAAACATGAATAAGAGTTTCTGATGGGAAAATTTGGGTATCACGTTACATCTTTTACGTCTTTGCGTGCGCGCAAATGGCACGCGTGGCTGTTTCGGCACGGCACGTAAAACTGCCAGGTACAAGCGGGTAGTTGTCAAAATGAATTCATGTTGTATGTTTTTAAGAGAAAAGGTCTGGGAAAAAGTCAGTTTTCTTTTTCCTCAAAAGTTCATGCAACAGGAGCGGTTGCTTCCGAAGGCGTCTCAAGTCGACTTCAAGTTTTCCTGTAGCGGTTAATGGTGCTGTATGTGAGGGGTAAAAAGCGAAACCGATTCCTTATTTCTGTGGCACAAGTGAGAGAAAAGGAAAAGCCTGGTTCCATTTGTTTGACTTTTGCAACAAGTGTCGTCTGCTACAGAAAGTGTTCCGAGTCCTTTTTTTATGATTTCGCGTGGCGCTTAGTGGTGATGTACGTGCGAAAACACAAAATCAACTTATGACTTACACGGTCACCAGAATGGATTTAATGCTTTCATAGAATGGCCCCAGTAAAGGAAAAGTGAATAATTTGGTTCCCTTTCTTTGATTTCTGCAACAGGTATCGGTTGCCTCCGAAAGACTCGCGAGTTGATTTTAAGCTTTCCCGCAGCACGTACCAATCACGTATGTGTGGAATAGCCATCAAAACCAGTTAAACGGCCCGAGAAAAGGGAAAAATTGATTTGCCATATTCGACTTAGGCAACAGCTATCAGTTGCTTTTGTAAGTGCTGTAAGTCAATTTTTCGTGTTTTTTGCAGGTGCGTAAATGGCACGTATGAGTCGGTAGTCATCGAAACTGGGCTACTCGTCACCGTATGAATAGACACAAAGTAAAAACATAGTTCATTTTGAGTTATGCAGTAGGAGGCAGTTGCTACTGACAGAGTTGCCAGACTAGTTTTTATTCACTTGTGACACTATTTTCTGTTTCTCACTGTCCACTGATCATCTTAGCATATTGAATGTATCAGTGTGCAGCATGGAAGCTGGCCTCAACTAGAAAAGCAAATCGAATCAAGGGGAGTGAACCCTGGGTAGGTGCTTGAAAACCACCACTACAAGGTCTTCTGCTACTCTGTTTTCTTAAATTTTCGCCCATTGTCGGCGAATTCTGGCATGTGTGGATGGTGCATGCATAGCACTTTGCCTAGGACTACATATCAGCCTTTAAAGAAGACATTAAATCCACTTGTTTGCCGTTTTTTTGTTCTCTGTTATGAATGGGTTCATTTTAGGCGCCATTTTGGGCGCCATCTTGGAAATCCTGTGACGTCACCTTGTGGGAGGGGTTAGGGGGCTAGTATATATATAGGTTAATTTTTCAGGTCATATTCAAGTGCTTGTATAGTGCAGTGGGTCAGAGGGCTGCCCACTTGCATTTTTAGGTCCTGATGGTCAAATGTTCGATCCTCAGCCTTGCCATTTTATTTATTTATTTTATTTATTTCTTTTTTTTTTTCATTTCTATTATTAGTTATTCTTACATGTAGTTGTATTTTATTGCCCAATTTCTACATACTTCAAACATGAATAAGAGTTTCTGATGGGAAAATTTGGGTATCACGTTACATCTTTTACGTCTTTGCGTGTGCGCAAATGGCGCGCGTGGCTGTTTCGGCACGGCACGTAAAACTGCCAGGTACAAGCGGGTAGTTGTCAAAATGAATTAATGTTGTATGTTTTTAGGAGAAAAGGTCTGGGAAAAAGTCAGTTTTCTTTTTCCTCAAATGTTCATGCAACAGGAGCGGTTGCTTCCGAAGGCGTCTCAAGTCGACTTCAAGTTTTCCTGTAGTGGTTAATGGTGCTGTATGTGAGGGGTAAAAAGCGAAACCGATTCCTTATTTCTGTGGCACAAGTGAGAGAAAAGGAAAAGCCTGGTTCCATTTGTTTGACTTTTGCAACAAGTGTCGTCTGCTACAGAAAGTGTTCCGAGTCCTTTTTTTATGATTTCGCGCGGCGCTTAGTGGTGATGTACGTGCGAAAACACAAAATCAACTTATGACTTACACGGTCACCAGAATGGATTTAATGCTTTCATAGAATGGCCCCAGTAAAGGAAAAGTGAATAATTTGGTTCCCTTTCTTTGATTTCTGCAACAGGTATCGGTTGCCTCCGAAAGACTCGCGAGTTGATTTTAAGCTTTCCCGCAGCACGTACCAATCACGTATGTGTGGAATAGCCATCAAAACCAGTTAAACGGCCCGAGAAAAGGGAAAAATTGATTTGCCATATTCGACTTAGGCAACAGCTATCAGTTGCTTTTGTAAGTGCTGTAAGTCAATTTTTCGTGTTTTTCGCAGGTGCGTAAATGGCACGTATGAGTCGGTAGTCATCGAAACTGGGCTACTCGTCACCGTATGAATAGACACAAAGTAAAAACATAGTTCTTTTTGAGTTATGCAGTAGGAGGCAGTTGCTACTGACAGAGTTGCCAGTCTAGTTTTTATTCACTTGTGACACTATTTTCTGTTTCTCACTGTCCACTGATCATCTTAGCATATTGAATGTATCAGTGTGCAGCATGGAAGCTGGCCTCAACTAGAAAAGCAAATCGAATCAAGGGGAGTGAACCCTGGGTAGGTGCTTGAAAACCACCACTACAAGGTCTTCTGCTACTCTGTTTTCTTAAATTTTCGCCCATTGTCGGCGAATTCTGGCATGTGTGGATGGTGCATGCATAGCACTTTGCCTAGGACTACATATCAGCCTTTAAAGAAGACATTAAATCCACTTGTTTGCCGTTTTTTTGTTCTCTGTTATGATTGGGTTCATTTTAGGCGCCATTTTGAGCGCCATCTTGGAAATCCTGTGACGTCACCTTGTGGGAGGGGTTAGGGGGCTAGTATATATATAGGTTAATTTTTCAGGTCATATTCAAGTGCTTGTATAGTGCAGTGGGTCAGAGGGCTGCCCACTTGCATTTTTAGGTCCTGATGGTCAAATGTTCGATCCTCAGCCTTGCCATTTTTTTTTTTCTTTTTTTATTTTTTTTTTTTCATTTCTATTATTAGTTATTCTTACATGTAGTTGTATTTTATTGCCCAATTTCTACATACTTCAAACATGAATAAGAGTTTCTGATGGGAAAATTTGGGTATCACGTTACATCTTTTATGTCTTTGCGTGCGCGCAAATGGCGCGCGTGGCTGTTTCGGCACGGCACGTAAAACTGCCAGGTACAAGCGGGTAGTTGTCAAAATGAATTCATGTTGTATGTTTTTAAGAGAAAAGGTCTGGGAAAAAGTCAGTTTTCTTTTTCCTCAAAAGTTCATGCAACAGGAGCGGTTGCTTCCGAAGGCGTCTCAAGTCGACTTCAAGTTTTCCTGTAGCGGTTAATGGTGCTGTATGTGAGGGGTAAATAGCGAAACCGATTCCTTATTTCTGTGGCACAAGTGAGAGAAAAGGAAAAGCCTGGTTCCATTTGTTTGACTTTTGCAACAAGTGTCGTCTGCTACAGGAAGTGTTCCGAGTCCTTTTTTTATGATTTCGCACGGCGCTTAGTGGTGATGTACGTGCGAAAACACAAAATCAACTTATGACTTACACGGTCACCAGAATGGATTTAATGCTTTCATAGAATGGCCCCAGTAAAGGAAAAGTGAATAATTTGGTTCCCTTTCTTTGATTTCTGCAACAGGTATCGGTTGCCTCCGAAAGACTCGCGAGTTGATTTTAAGCTTTCCCACAGCACGTACCAATCACGTATGTGTGGAATAGCCATCGAAACCAGTTAAACGGCCCGAGAAAAGGGAAAAATTGATTTGCCATATTCGACTTAGGCAACAGCTATCAGTTGCTTTTGTAAGTGCTGTAAGTCAATTTTTCGTGTTTTTCGCAGGTGCGTAAATGGCACGTATGAGTCGGTAGTCATCGAAACTGGGCTACTCGTCACCGTATGAATAGACACAAAGTAAAAACATAGTTCTTTTTCAGTTATGCAGTAGGAGGCAGTTGCTACTGACAGAGTTGCCAGTCTAGTTTTTATTCACTTGTGACACTATTTTCTGTTTCTCATTGTCCACTGATCATCTTAGCATATTGAATGTATCAGTGTGCAGCATGGAAGCTGGCCTCAACTAGAAAAGCAAATCGAATCAAGGGGAGTGAACCCTGGGTAGGTGCTTGAAAACCACCACTACAAGGTCTTCTGCTACTCTGTTTTCTTAAATGTTCGCCCATTGTCGGCGAATTCTGGCATGTGTGGATGGTGCATGCATAGCACTTTGCCTAGGACTACATATCAGCCTTTAAAGAAGACATTAAATCCACTTGTTTGCCATTTTTTTGTTCTCTGTTATGATTGGGTTCATTTTAGGCGCCATTTTGGGCGCCATCTTGGAAATCCTGTGACGTCACCTTGTGGGAGGGGTTAGGGGGCTAGTATATATATAGGTTAATTTTTCAAGTGCTTGTATAGTGCAGTGGGTCAGAGGGCTGCCCACTTGCATTTTTAGGTCCTGATGGTCAAATGTTCGATCCTCAGCCTTGCCACTTTTTTTTTTTTTTTTTTTTTTTTTTCTTTTCTATTATTAGTTATTCTTACATGTAGTTGTATTTTATTGCCCAATTTCTACATACTTCAAACATGAATAAGGCTTTCTGATGGGAAAATTTGGGTATCACATTACATCTTTTACGTCTTTGCGTGCGCGCAAATGGCGCGCGTGGCTGTTTCGGCACGGCACGTAAAACTGCCAGGTACAAGCGGGTAGTTGTCAAAATGAATTCATGTTGTATGTTTTTAAGAGAAAAGGTCTGGGAAAAAGTCAGTTTTCTTTTTCCTCAAAAGTTCATGCAACAGGAGCGGTTGCTTCCGAAGGCGTCTCAAGTCGACTTCAAGTTTTCCTGCAGCGGTTAACGGTGCTGTATGTGAGGGGTAAAAAGCGAAACCAATTCCTTATTTCTGTGGCACAAGTGAGAGAAAAGGAAAAGCCTGGTTCCATTTGTTTGACTTTTGCAACAAGTGTCGTCTGCTACAGAAAGTGTTCCGAGTCCTTTTTTTATGATTTCGCGCGGCGCTTAGTGGTGATGTACGTGCGAAAACACAAAATCAACTTATGACTTACACGGTCACCAGAATGGATTTAATGCTTTCATAGAATGGCCCCAGTAAAGGAAAAGTGAATAATTTGGTTCCCTTTCTTTGACTTCTGCAACAGGTATCGGTTGCCTCCGAAAGACTCGTGAGTTGATTTTAAGCTTTCCCGCAGCACGTACCAATCACGTATGTGTGGAATAGCCATCGAAACCAGTTAAACGGCCCGAGAAAAGGGAAAAATTGATTTGCCATATTCGACTTAGGCAACAGCTATCAGTTGCTATTGTAAGTGCTGTAAGTCAATTTTTCGTGTTTTTCGCAGGTGCGTAAATGGCACGTATGAGTCGGTAGTCATCGAAACTGGGCTACTCGTCACCGTATGAATAGACACAAAGTAAAAACATAGTTCTTTTTCAGTTATGCAGTAGGAGGCAGTTGCTACTGACAGAGTTGCCAGTCTAGTTTTTATTCACTTGTGACACTATTTTCTGTTTCTCACTGTCCACTGATCATCTTAGCATATTGAATGTATCAGTGTGCAGCATGGAAGCTGGCCTCAACTAGAAAAGCAAATCGAATCAAGGGGAGTGAACCCTGGGTAGGTGCTTGAAAACCACCACTACAAGGTCTTCTGCTACTCTGTTTTCTTAAATTTTCGCCCATTGTCGGCGAATTCTGGCATGTGTGGATGGTGCATGCATAGCACTTTGCCTAGGACTACATATCAGCCTTTAAAGAAGACATTAAATCCACTTGTTTGCCGTTTTTTTGTTCTCTGTTATGATTGGGTTCATTTTAGGCGCCATTTTGGGCGCCATCTTGGAAATCCTGTGACGTCACCTTGTGGGAGGGGTTAGGGGGCTAGTATATATATAGGTTAATTTTTCAAGTGCTTGTATAGTGCAGTGGGTCAGAGGGCTGCCCACTTGCATTTTTAGGTCCTGATGGTCAAATGTTCGATCCTCAGCCTTGCCACTTTTTTTTTTTTTTTTTTTTTTCATTTCTATTATTAGTTATTCTTACATGTAGTTGTATTTTATTGCCCAATTTCTACATACTTCAAACATGAATAAGGGTTTCTGATGGGAAAATTTGGGTATCACGTTACATCTTTTACGTCTTTGCGTGTGCGCAAATGGCGCGCGTGGCTGTTTCGGCACGGCACGTAAAACTGCCAGGTACAAGCGGGTAGTTGTCAAAATGAATTCATGTTGTATGTTTTTAAGAGAAAAGGTCTGGGAAAAAGTCAGTTTTCTTTTTCCTCAAAAGTTCATGCAACAGGAGCGGTTGCTTCCGAAGGCGTCTCAAGTCGACTTCAAGTTTTCCTGTAGCGGTTAACGGTGCTGTATGTGAGGGGTAAAAAGCGAAACCGATTCCTTATTTCTGTGGCACAAGTGAGAGAAAAGGAAAAGCCTGGTTCCATTTGTTTGACTTTTGCAACAAGTGTCGTCTGCTACAGAAAGTGTTCCGAGTCCTTTTTTTATGATTTCGCGTGGCGCTTAGTGGTGATGTACGTGCGAAAACACAAAATCAACTTATGACTTACACGGTCACCAGAATGGATTTAATGCTTTCATAGAATGGACCCAGTAAAGGAAAAGTGAATAATTTGGTTCCCTTTCTTTGATTTCTGCAACAGGTATCGGTTGCCTCCGAAAGACTCGCGAGTTGATTTTAAGCTTTCCCGCAGCACGTACCAATCACGTATGTGTGGAATAGCCATCGAAACCAGTTAAACAGCCCGAGAAAAGGGAAAAATTGATTTGCCATATTCGACTTAGGCAACAGCTATCAGTTGCTTTTGTAAGTGCTGTAAGTCAATTTTTCGTGTTTTTTGCAGGTGCGTAAATGGCACGTATGAGTCGGTAGTCATCGAAACTGGGCTACTCGTCACCGTATGAATAGACACAAAGTAAAAACATAGTTCTTTTTGAGTTATGCAGTAGGAGGCAGTTGCTACTGACAGAGTTGCCAGTCTAGTTTTTATTCACTTGTGACACTATTTTCTGTTTCTCACTGTCCACTGATCATCTTAGCATATTGAATGTATCAGTGTGCAGCATGGAAGCTGGCCTCAACTAGAAAAGCAAATCGAATCAAGGGGAGTGAACCCTGGGTAGGTGCTTGAAAACCACCACTACAAGGTCTTCTGCTACTCTGTTTTCTTAAATTTTCGCCCATTGTCGGCGAATTCTGGCATGTGTGGATGGTGCATGCATAGCACTTTGCCTAGGACTACATATCAGCCTTTAAAGAAGACATTAAATCCACTTGTTTGCCGTTTTTTTGTTCTCTGTTATGATTGGGTTCATTTTAGGCGCCATTTTGGGCGCCATCTTGGAAATCCTGTGACGTCACCTTGTGGGAGGGGTTAGGGGGCTAGTATATATATAGGTTAATTTTTCAAGTCATATTCAAGTGCTTGTATAGTGCAGTGGGTCAGAGGGCTGCCCACTTGCATTTTTAGGTCCTGATGGTCAAATGTTCGATCCTCAGCCTTGCCATTTTATTTATTTATTTATTTTTTTTTTTTTTTTTTTTTTTTTCATTTCTATTATTAGTTATTCTTACATGTAGTTGTATTTCATTGCCCAATTTCTACATACTTCAAACATGAATAAGAGTTTCTGATGGGAAAATTTGGGTATCACGTTACATCTTTTACGTCTTTGCGTGCGCGCAAATGGCGCGCGTGGCTGTTTCGGCACGGCACGTAAAACTGCCAGGTACAAGCGGGTAGTTGTCAAAATGAATTCATGTTGTATGTTTTTAAGAGAAAAGGTCTGGGAAAAAGTCAGTTTTCTTTTTCCTCAAAAGTTCATGCAACAGGAGCGGTTGCTTCCGAAGGCGTCTCAAGTCGACTTCAAGTTTTCCTGTAGCGGTTAATGGTGCTGTATGTGAGGGGTAAAAAGCGAAACCGATTCCTTATTTCTGTGGCACAAGTGAGAGAAAAGGAAAAGCCTGGTTCCATTTGTTTGACTTTTGCAACAAGTGTCGTCTGCTACAGAAAGTGTTCCGAGTCCTTTTTTTATGATTTCGCGCGGCGCTTAGTGGTGATGTACGTGCGAAAACACAAAATCAACTTATGACTTACACGGTCACCAGAATGGATTTAATGCTTTCATAGAATGGCCCCAGCAAAGGAAAAGTGAATAATTTGGTTCCCTTTCTTTGATTTCTGCAACAGGTATCGGTTGCCTCCGAAAGACTCGCGAGTTGATTTTAAGCTTTCCCGCAGCACGTACCAATCACGTATGTGTGGAATAGCCATCGAAACCAGTTAAACGGCCCGAGAAAAGGGAAAAATTGATTTGCCATATTCGACTTAGGCAACAGCTATCAGTTGCTTTTGTAAGTGCTGTAAGTCAATTTTTCGTGTTTTTCGCAGGTGCGTAAATGGCACGTATGAGTCGGTAGTCATCGAAACTGGGCTACTCGTCACCGTATGAATAGACACAAAGTAAAAACATAGTTCTTTTTCAGTTATGCAGTAGGAGGCAGTTGCTACTGACAGAGTTGCCAGTCTAGTTTTTATTCACTTGTGACACTATTTTCTGTTTCTCACTGTCCACTGATCATCTTAGCATATTGAATGTATCAGTGTGCAGCATGGAAGCTGGCCTCAACTAGAAAAGCAAATCGAATCAAGGGGAGTGAACCCTGGGTAGGTGCTTGAAAACCACCACTACAAGGTCTTCTGCTACTCTGTTTTCTTAAATTTTCGCCCATTGTCGGCGAATTCTGGCATGTGTGGATGGTGCATGCCTAGCACTTTGCCTAGGACTACATATCAGCCTTTAAAGAAGACATTAAATCCACTTGTTTGCCGTTTTTTTGTTCTCTGTTATGATTGGGTTCATTTTAGGCGCCATTTTGGGCGCCATCTTGGAAAGCCTGTGACGTCATCTTGTGGGAGGGGTTAGGGGGCTAGTATATATATAGGTTAATTTTTCAGGTCATATTCAAGTGCTTGTATAGTGCAGTGGGTCAGAGGGCTGCCCACTTGCATTTTTAGGTCCTGATGGTCAAATGTTCGATCCTCAGCCTTGCCATTTTATTTATTTATTTATTTTTTTTTTTTTTTTTTTTTTTTTTTTTTTTTCATTTCTATTATTAGTTATTCTTACATGTAGTTGTATTTTATTGCCCAATTTCTACATACTTCAAACATGAATAAGAGTTTCTGATGGGAAAATTTGGGTATCATGTTACATCTTTTACGTGTTTGCGTGCGCGCAAATGGCGCGCATGGCTGTTTCGGCACGGCACGTAAAACTGCCAGGTACAAGCGGGTAGTTGTCAAAATGAATTCATGTTGTATGTTTTTAAGAGAAAAGGTCTGGGAAAAAGTCAGTTTTCTTTTTCCTCGAAAGTTCATGCAACAGGAGCGGTTGCTTCCGAAGGCGTCTCAAGTCGACTTCAAGTTTTCCTGTAGCGGTTAATGGTGCTGTATGTGAGGGGTAAAAAGCGAAACTGATTCCTTATTTCTGTGGCACAAGTGAGAGAAAAGGAAAAGCCTGGTTCCATTTGTTTGACTTTTGCAACAAGTGTCGTCTGCTACAGAAAGTGTTCCGAGTCCTTTTTTTATGATTTCGCGCGGCGCTTAGTGGTGATGTACGTGCGAAAACACAAAATCAACTTATGACTTACACGGTCACCAGAATGGATTTAATGCTTTCATAGAATGGCCCCAGTAAAGGAAAAGTGAATAATTTGGTTCCCTTTCTTTGATTTCTGCAACAGGTATCGGTTGCCTCCGAAAGACTCGCGAGTTGATTTTAAGCTTTCCCGCAGCACGTACCAATCACGTATGTGTGGAATAGCCATCGAAACCAGTTAAACGGCCCGAGAAAAGGGAAAAATTGATTTGCCATATTCGACTTAGGCAACAGCTATCAGTTGCTTTTGTAAGTGCTGTAAGTCAATTTTTCGTGTTTTTCGCAGGTGCGTAAATGGCACGTATGAGTCGGTAGTCATTGAAACTGGGCTACTCGTCACCGTATGAATAGACACAAAGTAAAAACATAGTTCTTTTTCAGTTATGCAGTAGGAGGCAGTTGCTACTGACAGAGTTGCCAGTCTAGTTTTTATTCACTTGTGACACTATTTTCTGTTTCTCACTGTCCACTGATCATCTTAGCATATTGAATGTATCAGTGTGCAGCATGGAAGCTGGCCTCAACTAGAAAAGCAAATCGAATCAAGGGGAGTGAACCCTGGGTAGGTGCTTGAAAACCACCACTACAAGGTCTTCTGCTACTCTGTTTTCTTAAATTTTCGCCCATTGTCGGCGAATTCTGGCATGTGTGGATGGTGCATGCATAGCACTTTGCCTAGGACTACATATCAGCCTTTAAAGAAGACATTAAATCCACTTGTTTGCCGTTTTTTTGTTCTCTGTTATGATTGGGTTCATTTTAGGCGCCATTTTGGGCGCCATCTTGGAAATCCTGTGACGTCACCTTGTGGGAGGGGTTACGGGGCTAGTATATATATAGGTTAATTTTTCAGGTCATATTCAAGTGCTTGTATAGTGCAGTGGGTCAGAGGGCTGCCCACTTGCATTTTTAGGTCCTGATGGTCAAATGTTCGATCCTCAGCCTTGCCATTTTATTATTATTTTTTTTTTTTTTATTTTTTTTTTTTCATTTCTATTATTAGTTATTCTTACATGTAGTTGTATTTTATTGCCCAATTTCTACATATTTCAAACATGAATAAGAGTTTCTGATGGGAAAATTTGGGTATCACGTTACATCTTTTACGTCTTTGCGTGTGCGCAAATGGCGCGCGTGGCTGTTTCGGCACGGCACGTAAAACTGCCAGGTACAAGCGGGTAGTTGTCAAAATGAATTCATGTTGTATGTTTTTAAGAGAAAAGGTCTGGGAAAAAGTCAGTTTTCTTTTTCCTCGAAAGTTTATGCAACAGGAGCGGTTGCTTCCGAAGGCGTCTCAAGTCGACTTCAAGTTTTCCTGTACCGGTTAATGGTGCTGTATGTGACGGGTAAAAAGCGAAACCGATTCCTTATTTCTGTGGCACAAGTGAGAGAAAAGGAAAAGCCTGGTTCCATTTGTTTGACTTTTGCAACGAGTGTCGTCTGCTACAGAAAGTGTTCCGAGTCCTTTTTTTATGATTTCGCGCGGCGCTTAGTGGTAATGTACGTGCGAAAACACAAAATCAACTTATGACTTACACGGTCACCAGAATGGATTTAATGCTTTCATAGAATGGCCCCAGTAAAGGAAAAGTGAATAATTTGGTTCCCTTTCTTTGATTTCTGCAACAGGTATCGGTTGCCTCCGAAAGACTCGCGAGTTGATTTTAAGCTTTCCCGCAGCACGTACCAATCACGTATGTGTGGAATAGCCATCGAAACAAGTTAAACGGCCCGAGAAAAGGGAAAAATTGATTTGCCATATTCGACTTAGGCAACAGCTATCAGTTGCTTTTGTAAGTGCTGTAAGTCAATTTTTCTGTTTTTCGCAGGTGCGTAAATGGCACGTATGAGTCGGTAGTCATCGAAACTGGGCTACTCGTCACCGTATGAATAGACACAAAGTAAAAACATAGTTCTTTTTGAATTATGCAGTAGGAGGCAGTTGCTACTGACAGAGTTGCCAGTCTAGTTTTTATTCACTTGTGACACTATTTTCTGTTTCTCACTGTCCACTGATCATCTTAGCATATTGAATGTATCAGTGTGCAGCATGGAAGCTGGCCTCAACTAGAAAAGCAAATCGAATCAAGGGGAGTGAACCCTGGGTAGGTGCTTGAAAACCACCACTACAAGGTCTTCTGCTACTCTGTTTTCTTAAATTTTCGCCCATTGTCGGCGAATTCTGGCATGTGTGGATGGTGCATGCATAGCACTTTGCCTAGGACTACATATCAGCCTTTAAAGAAGACATTAAATCCACTTGTTTGCCGTTTTTTTGTTCTCTGTTATGATTGGGTTCATTTTAGGCGCCATATCGGGCGCCATCTTGGAAATCCTGTGACGTCACCTTGTGGGAGGGGTTAGGGGGCTAGTATATATATAGGTTAATTTTTCAGGTCATATTCAAGTGCTTGTATAGTGCAGTGGGTCAGAGGGCTGCCCACTTGCATTTTTAGGTCCTGATGGTCAAATGTTCGATCCTCAGCCTTGCCATTTTATTTATTTATTTATTTTTTTTTTTTTTTTTTTTTTTTTTTTCATTTCTATTATTAGTTATTCTTACATGTAGTTGTATTTTATTGCCCAATTTCTACATACTTCAAACATGAATAAGAGTTTCTGATGGGAAAATTTGGGTATCACGTTACATCTTTTACGTCTTTGCGTGCGCGCAAATGGCGCGCATGGCTGTTTCGGCACGGCACGTAAAACTGCCAGGTACAAGCGGGTAGTTGTCAAAATGAATTCATGTTGTATGTTTTTAAGAGAAAAGGTCTGGGAAAAAGTCAGTTTTCTTTTTCCTCAAAAGTTCATGCAACAGGAGCGGTTGCTTCCGAAGGCGTCTCAAGTCGACTTCAAGTTTTCCTGTAGCGGTTAATGGTGCTGTATGTGAGGGGTAAAAAGCGAAACCGATTCCTTATTTCTGTGGCACAAGTGAGAGAAAAGGAAAAGCCTGGTTCCATTTGTTTGACTTTTGCAACAAGTGTCGTCTGCTACAGAAAGTGTTCCGAGTCCTTTTTTTATGATTTCGCGCGGCGCTTAGTGGTGATGTACGTGCGAAAACACAAAATCAACTTATGAATTACACGGTCACCAGAATGGATTTAATGCTTTCATAGAATGGCCCCAGTAAAGGAAAAGTGAATAATTTGGTTCCCTTTCTTTGATTTCTGCAACAGGTATCGGTTGCCTCCGAAAGACTCGCGAGTTGATTTTAAGCTTTCCCGCAGCACGTACCAATCACGTATGTGTGGAATAGCCATCGAAACCAGTTAAACGGCCCGAGAAAAGGGAAAAATTGATTTGCCATATTCGACTTAGGCAACAGCTATCAGTTGCTTTTGTAAGTGCTGTAAGTCAATTTTTCGTGTTTTTCGCAGGTGCGTAAATGGCACGTATGAGTCGGTAGTCATCGAAACTGGGCTACTCGTCACCGTATGAATAGACACAAAGTAAAAACATAGTTCTTTTTGAGTTATGCAGTAGGAGGCAGTTGCTACTGACAGAGTTGCCAGTCTAGTTTTTATTCACTTGTGACACTATTTTCTGTTTCTCACTGTCCACTGATCATCTTAGCATATTGAATGTATCAGTGTGCAGCATGGAAGCTGGCCTCAACTAGAAAAGCAAATCGAATCAAGGGGAGTGAACCCTGGGTAGGTGCTTGAAAACCACCACTACAAGGTCTTCTGCTACTCTGTTTTCTTAAATTTTCGCCCATTGTCGGCGAATTCTGCATTGTGTGGATGGTGCATGCATAGCACTTTGCCTAGGACTACATATCAGCCTTTAAAGAAGACATTAAATCCACTTGTTTGCCGTTTTTTTGTTCTCTGTTATGATTGGGTTCATTTTAGGCGCCATTTTGGGCGCCATCTTGGAAATCCTGTGACGTCACCTTGTGGGAGGGGTTAGGGGGCTAGTATATATATAGGTTAATTTTTCAGGTCATATTCAAGTGCTTGTATAGTGCAGTGGGTCAGAGGGCTGCCCACTTGCATTTTTAGGTCCTGATGGTCAAATGTTCGATCCTCAGCCTTGCCATTTTATTTATTTTATTTATTTTTTTTTTTTTTTTTTTTTTTATTTTTTTTTTTTTTTTTTCATTTCCATTATTAGTTATTCTTACATGTAGTTGTATTTTATTGCCCAATTTCTACATACTTCAAACATGAATAAGAGTTTCTGATGGGAAAATTTGGGTATCACGTTACATCTTTTACATTTTTGCGTGCGCGTAAATGGCGTGTGTGGCTGTTTCGGCACGGCACGTAAAACTGCCAGGTACAAGCGGGTAGTTGTCAAAATGAATTCATGTTGTATGTTTTTAAGAGAAAAGGTCTGGGAAAAAGTCAGTTTTCTTTTTCCTCAAAAGTTCATGCAAAAGGAGCGGTTGCTTCCGAAGGCGTCTCAAGTCGACTTCAAGTTTTCCTGTAGCGGTTAATGGTGCTGTATGTGAGGGGTAAAAAGCGAAACCGATTCCTTATTTTTGTGGCACAAGTGAGAGAAAAGGAAAAGCCTGGTTCCATTTGTTTGACTTTTGCAACAAGTGTCGTCTGCTACAGAAAGTGTTCCGAGTCCTTTTTTTATGATTTCGCGCGGCGCTTAGTGGTGATGTACGTGCAAAAACACAAAATCAACTTATGACTTACACGGTCACCAGAATGGATTTAATGCTTTCATAGAATGGCCCCAGTAAAGGAAAAGTGAATAATTTGGTTCCCTTTCTTTGATTTCTGCAACAGGTATCGGTTGCCTCCGAAAGACTCGCGAGTTGATTTTAAGCTTTCCCGCAGCACGTACCAATCACGTATGTGTGGAATAGCCATCGAAACCAGTTAAACGGCCCAAGAAAAGGGAAAAATTGATTTGCCATATTCGACTTAGGCAACAGCTATCAGTTGCTTTTGTAAGTGCTGTAAGTGAATTTTTCGTGTTTTTCGCAGGTGCGTAAATGGCACGTATGAGTCGGTAGTCATCGAAACTGGGCTACTCGTCACCGTATGAATAGACACAAAGTAAAAACATAGTTCTTTTTGAGTTATGCAGTAGGAGGCAGTTGCTACTGACAGAGTTGCCAGTCTAGTTTTTATTCACTTGTGACACTATTTTCTGTTTCTCACTGTCCACTGATCATCTTAGCATATTGAATGTATCAGTGTGCAGCATGGAAGCTGGCCTCAACTAGAAAAGCAAATCGAATCAAGGGGAGTGAACCCTGGGTAGGTGCTTGAAAACCACCACTACAAGGTCTTCTGCTACTCTGTTTTCTTAAATTTTCGCCCATTGTCGGCGAATTCTGGCATGTGTGGATGGTGCATGCATAGCACTTTGCCTAGGACTACATATCAGCCTTTAAAGAAGACATTAAATCCACTTGTTTGCCGTTTTTTTGTTCTCTGTTATGATTGGGTTCATTTTAGGCGCCATTTTGGGCGCCATCTTGGAAATCCTGTGACGTCACCTTGTGGGAGGGGTTAGGGGGCTAGTATATATATAGGTTAATTTTTCAAGTCATATTCAAGTGCTTGTATAGTGCAGTGGGTCAGAGGGCTGCCCACTTGCATTTTTAGGTCCTGATGGTCAAATGTTCGATTCTCAGCCTTGCCATTTTATTTTTTTTTTTTTATTATTTTTTTTTTTTTTTTCATTTCTATTATTAGTTATTCTTACATGTAGTTGTATTTTATTGCCCAATTTCTACATACTTCAAACATGAATAAGGGTTTCTGATGGGAAAATTTGGGTATCACGTTACATCTTTTACGTCTTTGCGTGCGCGCAAATGGCGCGCGTGGCTGTTTCGGCACGGCACGTAAAACTGCCAGGTACAAGCGGGTAGTTGTCAAAATGAATTCATGTTGTATGTTTTTAAGAGGAAAGGTCTGGGAAAAAGTCAGTTTTCTTTTTCCTCAAAAGTTCATGCAACAGGAGCGGTTGCTTCCGAAGGCGTCTCAAGTCGACTTCAAGTTTTCCTGTAGCGGTTAATGGTGCTGTATGTGAGGGGTAAAAAGCGAAACCGATTCCTTATTTCTGTGGCACAAGCGAGAGAAAAGGAAAAGCCTGGTTCCATTTGTTTGACTTTTGCAACAAGTGTCGTCTGCTACAGAAAGTGTTCCGAGTCCTTTTTTTATGATTTCGCGCGGCGCTTAGTGGTGATGTACGTGCGAAAACACAAAATCAACTTATGACTTACACGGTCACCAGAATGGATTTAATGCTTTCATAGAATGGCCCCAGTAAAGGAAAAGTGAATAATTTGGTTCCCTTTCTTTGATTTCTGCAACAGGTATCGGTTGCCTCCGAAAGACTCGCGAGTTGATTTTAAGCTTTCCCGCAGCACGTACCAATCACGTATGTGTGGAATAGCCATCGAAACCAGTTAAACGGCCCGAGAAAAGGGAAAAATTGATTTGCCATATTCGACTTAGGCAACAGCTATCAGTTGCTTTTGTAAGTGCTGTAAGTCAATTTTTCGTGTTTTTCGCAGGTGCGTAAATGGCACGTATGAGTCGGTAGTCATCGAAACTGGGCTACTCGTCACCTTATGAATAGACACAAAGTAAAAACATAGTTCTTTTTCAGTTATGCAGTAGGAGGCAGTTGCTACTGACAGAGTTGCCAGTCTAGTTTTTATTCACTTGTGACACTATTTTCTGTTTCTCACTGTCCACTGATCATCTTAGCATATTGAATGTATCAGTGTGCAGCATGGAAGCTGGCCTCAACTAGAAAAGCAAATCGAATCAAGGGGAGTGAACCCTGGGTAGGTGCTTGAAAACCACCACTACAAGGTCTTCTGCTACTCTGTTTTCTTAAATTTTCGCCCATTGTCGGCGAATTCTGGCATGTGTGGATGGTGCATGCATAGCACTTTGCCTAGGACTACATATCAGCCTTTAAAGAAGACATTAAATCCACTTGTTTGCCGTTTTTTTGTTCTCTGTTATGATTGGGTTCATTTTAGGCGCCATTTTGGGCGCCATCTTGGAAATCCTGTGACGTCACCTTGTGGGAGGGGTTAGGGGGCTAGTATATATATAGGTTAATTTTTCAGGTCATATTCAAGTGCTTGTATAGTGCAGTGGGTCAGAGGGCTGCCCACTTGCATTTTTAGGTCCTGATGGTCAAATGTTCGAGCCTCAGCTTTGCCAATTTATTTATTTTATTATTTTTTTTTTTTTTTTTTTTTTTTTCTATTATTAGTTATTCTTACATGTAGTTGTATTTTATTGCCCAATTTCTACATACTTCAAACATGAATAAGGGTTTCTGATGGGAAAATTTGGGTATCACGTTACATCTTTTACGTCTTTGCGTGCGCGCAAATGGCACGCATGGCTGTTTCGGCACGGCACGTAAAACTGCCAGGTACAAGCGGGTAGTTGTCAAAATGAATTCATGTTGTATGTTTTTAAGAGAAAAGGTCTGGGAAAAAGTCAGTTTTCTTTTTCCTTAAAAGTTCATGCAACAGGAGCGGTTGCTTCCGAAGGCGTCTCAAGTCGACTTCAAGTTTTCCTGTAGCGGTTAATGGTGCTGTATGTGAGGGGTAAAAAGCGAAACCGATTCCTTATTTCTGTGGCACAAGCGAGAGAAAAGGAAAAGCCTGGTTCCATTTGTTTGACTTTTGCAACAAGTGTCGTCTGCTACAGAAAGTGTTCGGAGTCCTTTTTTTATGATTTCGCGCGGCGCTTAGTGGTGATGTACGTGCGAAAACACAAAATCAACTTATGACTTACACGGTCACCAGAATGGATTTAATGCTTTCATAGAATGGCCCCAGTAAAGGAAAAGTGAATAATTTGGTTCCCTTTCTTTGATTTCTGCAACAGGTATCGGTTGCCTCCGAAACACTCGCGAGTTGATTTTAAGCTTTCCCGCAGCACGTACCAATCACGTATGTGTGGAATAGCCATCGAAACCAGTTAAACGGCCCGAGAAAAGGGAAACATTGATTTGCCATATTCGACTTAGGCAACAGCTATCAGTTGCTTTTGTAAGTGCTGTAAGTCAATTTTTCGTGTTTTTCGCAGGTGCGTAAATGGCACGTATGAGTCGGTAGTCATCGAAACTGGGCTACTCGTCACCGTATGAATAGACACAAAGTAAAAACATAGTTCTTTTTCAGTTATGCAGTAGGAGGCAGTTGCTACTGACAGCGTTGCCAGTCTAGTTTTTATTCACTTGTAACACTATTTTCTGTTTCTCACTGTCCACTGATCATCTTAGCATATTGAATGTATCAGTGTGCAGCATGGAAGCTGGCCTCAACTAGAAAAGCAAATCGAATCAAGGGGAGTGAACCCTGGGTAGGTGCTTGAAAACCACCACTACAAGGTCTTCTGCTACTCTGTTTTCTTAAATTTTCGCCCATTGTCGGCGAATTCTGGCATGTGTGGATGGTGCATGCATAGCACTTTGCCTAGGACTACATATCAGCCTTTAAAGAAGACATTAAATCCACTTGTTTGCCGTTTTTTTGTTCTCTGTTATGATTGGGTTCATTTTAGGCGCCATTTTGGGCGCCATCTTGGAAATCCTGTGACGTCACCTTGTGGGAGGGGTTAGGGGGCTAGTATATATATAGGTTAATTTTTCAGGTCATATTCAAGTGCTTGTATAGTGCAGTGGGTCAGAGGGCTGCCCACTTGCATTTTTAGGTCCTGATGGTCAAATGTTCGATCCTCAGCCTTGCCATTTTATTTATTTTATTTATTTATTTTTTTTTTTTCTATTATTAGTTATTCTTACATGTAGTTGTATTTTATTGCCCAATTTCTACATACTTCAAACATGAATAAGGGTTTCTGATGGGAAAATTTGGGTATCACGTTACATCTTTTACGTCTTTGCGTGCGAGCAAATGGCGCGCGTGGCTGTTTTGGCACGGCACGTAAAACTGCCAGGTACAAGCGGGTAGTTGTCAAAATGAATTCATGTTGTATGTTTTTAAGAGAAAAGGTCTGGGAAAAAGTCAGTTTTCTTTTTCCTCAAAAGTTCATGCAACAGGAGCGGTTGCTTCCGAAGGCGTCTCAAGTCGACTTCAAGTTTTCCTGTAGCGGTTAACGGTGCTGTATGTGAGGGGTAAAAAGCGAAACCGATTCCTTATTTCTGTGGCACAAGCGAGAGAAAAGGAAAAGCCTGGTTCCATTTGTTTGACTTTTGCAACAAGTGTCGTCTGCTACAGAAAGTGTTCCGAGTCCTTTTTTTATGATTTCGCGCGGCGCTTAGTGGTGATGTACGTGCGAAAACACAAAATCAACTTATGACTTACACGGTCACCAGAATGGATTTAATGCTTTCATAGAATGGCCCCAGTAAAGGAAAAGTGAATAATTTGGTTCCCTTTCTTTGATTTCTGCAACAGGTATCGGTTGCCTCCGAAAGACTCGCGAGTTGATTTTAAGCTTTCCCGCAGCACGTACCAATCACGTATGTGTGGAATAGCCATCGAAACCAGTTAAATGGCCCGAGAAAAGGGAAAATTGATTTGCCATATTCGACTTAGGCAACAGCTATCAGTTGCTTTTGTAAGTGCTGTAAGTCAATTTTTCGTGTTTTCGCAGGTGCGTAAATGGCACGTATGAGTCGGTAGTCATCGAAACTGGGCTACTCGTCACCGTATGAATAGACACAAAGTAAAAACATAGTTCTTTTTCAGTTATGCAGTAGGAGGCAGTTGCTACTGACAGAGTTGCCAGTCTAGTTTTTATTCACTTGTGACACTATTTTCTGTTTCTCACTGTCCACTGATCATCTTAGCATATTGAATGTATCAGTGTGCAGCATGGAAACTGGCCTCAACTAGAAAAGCAAATCGAATCAAGGGCAGTGAACCCTGGGTAGGTGCTTGAAAACCACCACTACAAGGTCTTCTGCTACTCTGTTTTCTTAAATTTTCGCCCATTGTCGGCGAATTCTGGCATGTGTGGATGGTGCATGCATAGCACTTTGCCTAGGACTACATATCAGCCTTTAAAGAAGACATTAAATCCACTTGTTTGCCGTTTTTTTGTTCTCTGTTATGATTGGGTTCATTTTAGGCGCCATTTTGGGCGCCATCTTGGAAATCCTGTGACGTCACCTTGTGGGAGGGGTTAGGGGGCTAGTATATATATAGGTTAATTTTTCAGGTCATATTCAAGTGCTTGTATAGTGCAGTGGGTCAGAGGGCTGCCCACTTGCATTTTTAGGTCCTGATGGTCAAATGTTCGATCCTCAGCCTTGCCATTTTCTTTATTTTATTTTATTTTTTTTTTTTTTTATTTTTTTTTTTTCTATTATTAGTTATTCTTACATGTAGTTGTATTTTATTGCCCAATTTCTACATACTTCAAACATGAATAAGGGTTTCTGATGGGAAAATGTGGGTATCACGTTACATCTTTTACATCTTTGCGTGCGCGCAAATGGCACGCGTGGCTGTTTCGGCACGGCACGTAAAACTGCCAGGTACAAGCAGGTAGTTGTCAAAATGAATTCATGTTGTATGTTTTTAAGAGAAAAGGTCTGGGAAAAAGTCAGTTTTCTTTTTCCTTAAAAGTTCATGCAACAGGAGCGGTTGCTTCCGAAGGCGTCTCAAGTCGACTTCAAGTTTTCCTGTAGCGGTTAATGGTGCTGTATGTGAGGGGTAAAAAGCGAAACCGATTCCTTATTTCTGTGGCACAAGCGAGAGAAAAGGAAAAGCCTGGTTCCATTTGTTTGACTTTTGCAACAAGTGTCGTCTGCTACAGAAAGTGTTCCGAGTCCTTTTTTTATGATTTCGCGCGGCGCTTAGTGGTGATGTACGTGCGAAAACACAAAATCAACTTATGACTTACACGGTCACCAGAATGGATTTAATGCTTTCATAGAATGGCACCAGTAAAGGAAAAGTGAATAATTTGGTTCCCTTTCTTTGATTTCTGCAACAGGTATCGGTTGCCTCCGAAAGACTCGCGAGTTGATTTTAAGCTTTCCCGCAGCACGTACCAATCACGCATGTGTGGAATAGCCATCGAAACCAGTTAAACGGCCCGAGAAAAGGGAAAAATTGATTTGCCATATTCGACTTAGGCAACAGCTATCAGTTGCTTTTGTAAGTGCTGTAAGTCAATTTTTCGTGTTTTTCGCAGGTGCGTAAATGGCACGTATGAGTCGGTAGTCATCGAAACTGGGCTACTCGTCACCGTATGAATAGACACAAAGTAAAAACATAGTTCTTTTTCAGTTATGCAGTAGGAGGCAGTTGCTACTGACAGAGTTGCCAGTCTAGTTTTTATTCACTTGTGACACTATTTTCTGTTTCTCACTGTCCACTGATCATCTTAGCATATTGAATGTATCAGTGTGCAGCATGGAAGCTGGCCTCAACTAGAAAAGCAAATCGAATCAAGGGGAGTGAACCCTGGGTAGGTGCTTGAAAACCACCACTACAAGGTCTTCTGCTACTCTGTTTTCTTAAATTTTCGCCCATTGTCGGCGAATTCTGGCATGTGTGGATGGTGCATGCATAGCACTTTGCCTAGGACTACATATCAGCCTTTAAAGAAGACATTAAATCCACTTGTTTGCAGTTTTTTTGTTCTCTGTTATGATTGGGTTCATTTTAGGCGCCATTTTGGGCGCCATCTTGGAAATCCTGTGACGTCACCTTGTGGGAGGGGTTAGGGGGCTAGTATATATATAGGTTAATTTTTCAGGTCATATTCAAGTGCTTGTATAGTGCAGTGGGTCAGAGGGCTGCCCACTTGCATTTTTAGGTCCTGATGGTCAAATGTTCGATCCTCAGCCTTGCCATTTTATTTATTTTTTTTTTTTTTTCTATTATTAGTTATTCTTACATGTAGTTGTATTTTATTGCCCAATTTCTACATACTTCAAACATGAATAAGGGTTTCTGATGGGAAAATTTGGGTATCACGTTACATCTTTTACGTCTTTGCGTGCGCGCAAATGGCACGCGTGGTTGTTTCGGCACGGCACGTAAAACTGCCAGGTACAAGCGGGTAGTTGTCAAAATGAATTCATGTTGTATGTTTTTAAGAGAAAAGGTCTGGGAAAAAGTCAGTTTTCTTTTTCCTCAAAAGTTCATGCAACAGGAGCGGTTGCTTCCGAAGGCGTCTCAAGTCGACTTCAAGTTTTCCTGTAGCGGTTAATGGTGCTGTATGTGAGGGGTAAAAAGCGAAACCGATTCCTTATTTCTGTGGCACAAGCGAGAGAAAAGGAAAAGCCTGGTTCCATTTGTTTGACTTTTGCAACAAGTGTCGTCTGCTACAGAAAGTGTTCGGAGTCCTTTTTTTATGATTTCGCGCGGCGCTTAGTGGTGATGTACGTGCGAAAACACAAAATCAACTTATGATTTACACGGTCACCAGAATGGATTTAATGCTTTCATAGAATGGCCCCAGTAAAGGAAAAGTGAATAATTTGGTTCCCTTTCTTTGATTTCTGCAACAGGTATCGGTTGCCTCCGAAAGACTCGCGAGTTGATTTTAAGCTTTCCCGCAGCACGTACTAATCACGCATGTGTGGAATAGCCATCGAAACCAGTTAAACGGCCCGAGAAAAGGGAAAAATTGATTTGCCATATTCGACTTAGGCAACAGCTATCAGTTGCTTTTGTAAGTGCTGTAAGTCAATTTTTCGTGTTTTTCGCAGGTGCGTAAATGGCACGTATGAGTCGGTAGTCATCGAAACTGGGCTACTCGTCACCGTATGAATAGACACAAAGTAAAAACATAGTTCTTTTTCAGTTATGCAGTAGGAGGCAGTTGCTACTGACAGAGTTGCCAGTCTAGTTTTTATTCACTTGTGACACTATTTTCTGTTTCTCACTGTCCACTGATCATCTTAGCATATTGAATGTATCAGTGTGCAGCATGGAAGCTGGCCTCAACTAGAAAAGCAAATCGAATCAAGGGGAGTGAACCCTGGGTAGGTGCTTGAAAACCACCACTACAAGGTCTTCTGCTACTCTGTTTTCTTAAATTTTCGCCCATTGTCGGCGAATTCTGGCATGTGTGGATGGTGCATGCATAGCACTTTGCCTAGGACTACATATCAGCCTTTAAAGAAGACATTAAATCCACTTGTTTGCCGTTTTTTTGTTCTCTGTTATGATTGGGTTCATTTTAGGCGCCATTTTGGGCGCCATCTTGGAAATCCTGTGACGTCACCTTGTGGGAGGGGTTAGGGGGCTAGTATATATATAGGTTAATTTTTCAGGTCATATTCAAGTGCTTGTATAGTGCAGTGGGTCAGAGGGCTGCCCACTTGCATTTTTAGGTCCTGATGGTCAAATGTTCGATCCTCAGCCTTGCCATTTAATTTATTTTTTTTTTTTTTTTTTTTTTTTTTCTATTATTAGTTATTCTTACATGTAGTTGTATTTTATTGCCCAATTTCTACATACTTCAAACATGAATAAGGGTTTCTGATGGGAAAATTTGGGTATCACGTTACATCTTTTACGTCTCTGCGTGCGCGCAAATGGCGCGCGTGGCTGTTTCGGCACGGCACGTAAAACTGCCAGGTACAAGCGGGTAGTTGTCAAAATGAATTCATGTTGTATGTTTTTAAGAGAAAAGGTCTGGGAAAAAGTCAGTTTTCTTTTTCCTCAAAAGTTCATGCAACAGGAGCGGTTGCTTCCGAAGGCGTCTCAAGTCGACTTCAAGTTTTCCTGTAGCGGTTAATGGTGCTGTATGTGAGGGGTAAAAAGCGAAACCGATTCCTTATTTCTGTGGCACAAGTGAGAGAAAAGGAAAAGCCTGGTTCCATTTGTTTGACTTTTGCAACAAGTGTCGTCTGCTACAGAAAGTGTTCCGAGTCCTTTTTTTATGATTTCGCGCGGCGCTTAGTGGTGATGTACGTGCGAAAACACAAAATCAACTTATGACTTACACGGTCACCAGAATGGATTTAATGCTTTCATAGAATGGCCCCAGTAAAGGAAAAGTGAATAATTTGGTTCCCTTTCTTTGATTTCTGCAACAGGTATCGGTTGCCTCCGAAAGACTCGCGAGTTGATTTTAAGCTTTCTCGCAGCACGTACCAATCACGCATGTGTGGAATAGCCATCGAAACCAGTTAAACGGCCCGAGAAAAGGGAAAAATTGATTTGCCATATTCGACTTAGGCAACAGCTATCAGTTGCTTTTGTAAGTGCTGTAAGTCAATTTTTCGTGTTTTTCGCAGGTGCGTAAATGGCACGTATGAGTCGGTAGTCATCGAAACTGGGCTACTCGTCACCGTATGAATAGACACAAAGTAAAAACATAGTTCTTTTTCAGTTATGCAGTAGGAGGCAGTTGCTACTGACAGAGTTGCCAGTCTAGTTTTTATTCACTTGTGACACTATTTTCTGTTTCTCACTGTCCACTGATCATCTTAGCATATTGAATGTATCAGTGTGCAGCATGGAAGCTGGCCTCAACTAGAAAAGCAAATCGAATCAAGGGGAGTGAACCCTGGGTAGGTGCTTGAAAACCACCACTACAAGGTCTTCTGCTACTCTGTTTTCTTAAATGTTCGCCCATTGTCGGCGAATTCTGGCATGTGTGGATGGTGCATGCATAGCACTTTGCCTAGGACTACATATCAGCCTTTAAAGAAGACATTAAATCCACTTGTTTGCCGTTTTTTTGTTCTCTGTTATGATTGGGTTCATTTTAGGCGCCATTTTGGGCGCCATCTTGGAAATCCTGTGACGTCACCTTGTGGGAGGGGTTAGGGGGCTAGTATATATATAGGTTAATTTTTCAGGTCATATTCAAGTGCTTGTATAGTGCAGTGGGTCAGAGGGCTGCCCACTTGCATTTTTAGGTCCTGATCGACAAATGTTCGATCCTCAGCCTTGCCATTTTATTTATTTATTTTTTTTTTTTTTTTTTTTTTTTTTTCATTTCTATTATTAGTTATTCTTACATGTAGTTGTATTTTATTGCCCAATTTCTACATACTTCAAACATGAATAAGGGTTTCTGATGGGAAAATTTGGTTATCCCGTTACATCTTTTACGTCTTTGCGTGCGCGCAAATGGCGCGCGTGGCTGTTTCGGCACGGCACGTAAAACTGCCAGGTACAAGCAGGTAGTTGTCAAAATGAATTCATGTTGTATGTTTTTAAGAGAAAAGGTCTGGGAAAAAGTCAGTTTTCTTTTTCCTCAAAAGTTCATGCAACAGGAGCGGTTGCTTCCGAAGGCGTCTCAAGTCGACTTCAAGTTTTCCTGTAGCGGTTAATGGTGCTGTATGTGAGGGGTAAAAAGCGAAACCGATTCCTTATTTCTGTGGCACAAGCGAGAGAAAAGGAAAAGCCTGGTTCCATTTGTTTGACTTTTGCAACAAGTGTCGTCTGCTACAGAAAGTGTTCCGAGTCCTTTTTTTATGATTTCGCGCGGCGCTTAGTGGTGATGTACGTGCGAAAACACAAAATCAACTTATGACTTACACGGTCACCAGAATGGATTTAATGCTTTCATAGAATGGCCCCAGTAAAGGAAAAGTGAATAATTTGGTTCCCTTTCTTTGATTTCTGCAACAGGTATCGGTTGCCTCTGAAAGACTCGCGAGTTGATTTTAAGCTTTCCCGCAGCACGTACCAATCACGTATGTGTGGAATAGCCATCAAAACCAGTTAAACGGCCCGAGAAAAGGGAAAAATTGATTTGCCATATTCGACTTAGGCAACAGCTATCAGTTGCTTTTGTAAGTGCTGTAAGTCAATTTTTCGTGTTTTTCGCAGGTGCGTAAATGGCACGTATGAGTCGGTAGTCATCGAAACTGGGCTACTCGTCACCGTATGAATAGACACAAAGTAAAAACATAGTTCTTTTTCAGTTATGCAGTAGGAGGCAGTTGCTACTGACAGAGTTGCCAATCTAGTTTTTATTCACTTGTGACACTATTTTCTGTTTCTCACTGTCCACTGATCATCTTAGCATATTGAATGTATCAGTGTGCAGCATGGAAGCTGGCCTCAACTAGAAAAGCAAATCGAATCAAGGGGAGTGAACCCTGGGTAGGTGCTTGAAAACCACCACTACAAGGTCTTCTGCTACTCTGTTTTCTTAAATTTTCGCCCATTGTCGGCGAATTCTGGCATGTGTGGATGGTGCATGCATAGCACTTTGCCTAGGACTACATATCAGCCTTTAAAGAAGACATTAAATCCACTTGTTTGCCGTTTTTTTGTTCTCTGTTATGATTGGGTTCATTTTAGGCGCCATTTTGGGCGCCATCTTGGAAATCCTGTGACGTCACCTTGTGGGAGGGGTTACGGGGCTAGTATATATATAGGTTAATTTTTCAGGTCATATTCAAGTGCTTGTATAGTGCAGTGGGTCAGAGGGCTGCCCACTTGCATTTTTAGGTCCTGATGGTCAAATGTTCGATCCTCAGCCTTGCCATTTTATTTATTTATTTTTCTATTTTTTTTTTTTTTTTCATTTCTATTATTAGTTATTCTTACATGTAGTTGTATTTTATTGCCCAATTTCTACATACTTCAAACATGAATAAGGGTTTCTGATGGGAAAATTTGGGTATCACGTTACATCTTTTACGTCTTTGCGTGCGCGCAAATGGCGCGCGTGGCTGTTTCGGCACGGCACGTAAAACTGCCAGGTACAAGCGGGTAGTTGTCAAAATGAATTCATGTTGTATGTTTTTAAGAGAAAAGGTCTGGGAAAAATTCAGTTTTCTTTTTCCTCAAAAGTTCATGCAACAGGAGCGGTTGCTTCCGAAGGCGTCTCAAGTCGACTTCAAGTTTTCCTGTAGCGGTTAACGGTGCTGTATGTGAGGGGTAAAAAGCGAAACCGATTCCTTATTTCTGTGGCACAAGTGAGAGAAAAGGAAAAGCCTGGTTCCATTTGTTTGACTTTTGCAACAAGTGTCGTCTGCTACAGAAAGTGTTCCGAGTCCTTTTTTTATGATTTCGCGCGGCGCTTAGTGGTTATGTACGTGCGAAAACACAAAATCAACTTATGACTTACACGGTCACCAGAATGGATTTAATGCTTTCATAGAATGGCCCCAGTAAAGGAAAAGTGAATAATTTGGTTCCCTTTCTTTGATTTCTGCAACAGGTATCGGTTGCCTCCGAAACACTCGCGAGTTGATTTTAAGCTTTCCCGCAGCACGTACCAATCACGTATGTGTGGAATAGCCATCGAAACCATTTAAACGGCCCGAGAAAAGGGAAAAATTGATTTGCCATATTCGACTTAGGCAACAGCTATCAGTTGCTTTTGTAAGTGCTGTAAGTCAATTTTTCGTGTTTTTCGCAGGTGCGTAAATGGCACGTATGAGTCGGTAGTCATCGAAACTGGGCTACTCGTCACCGTATGAATAGACACAAAGTAAAAACATAGTTCTTTTTCAGTTATGCAGTAGGAGGCAGTTGCTACTGACAGAGTTGCCAGTCTAGTTTTTATTCACTTGTGACACTATTTTCTGTTTCTCACTGTCCACTGATCATCTTAGCATATTGAATGTATCAGTGTGCAGCATGGAAGCTGGCCTCAACTAGAAAAGCAAATCGAATCAAGGGGAGTGAACCCTGGGTAGGTGCTTGAAAACCACCACTACAAGGTCTTCTGCTACTCTGTTTTCTTAAATTTTCGCCCATTGTCGGCGAATTCTGGCATGTGTGGATGGTGCATGCATAGCACTTTGCCTAGGACTACATATCAGCCTTTAAAGAAGACATTAAATCCACTTGTTTGCCGTTTTTTTGTTCTCTGTTATGATTGGGTTCATTTTAGGTGCCATTTTGGGCGCCATCTTGGAAATCCTGTGACGTCACCTTGTGGGAGGGGTTAGGGGGCTAGTATATATATAGGTTAATTTTTCAGGTCATATTCAAGTGCTTGTATAGTGCAGTGGGTCAGAGGGCTGCCCACTTGCATTTTTAGGTCCTGATGGTCAAATGTTCGATCCTCAGCCTTGCCATTTTATTTATTTTTTTTTTTTTTTTCATTTCTATTATTAGTTATTCTTACATGTAGTTGTATTTTATTGCCCAATTTCTACATACTTCAAACATGAATAAGGGTTTCTGATGGGAAAATTTGGGTATCACGTTACATCTTTTATGTCTTTGCGTGCGCGCAAATGGCGCGCGTGGCTGTTTCGGCACGGCATGTAAAACTGCCAGGTACAAGCGGATAGTTGTCAAAATGAATTAATGTTGTATGTTTTTAAGAGAAAAGGTCTGGGAAAAATTCAGTTTTCTTTTTCCTCAAAAGTTCATGCAACAGGAGCGGTTGCTTCCGAAGGCGTCTCAAGTCAACTTCAAGTTTTCCTGTAGCGGTTAACGGTGCTGTATGTGAGGGGTAAAAAGCGAAACCAATTCCTTATTTCTGTGGCACAAGTGAGAGAAAAGGAAAAGCCTGGTTCCATTTGTTTGACTTTTGCAACAAGTGTCGTCTGCTACAGAAAGTGTTCCGAGTCCTTTTTTTATGATTTCGCGCGGCGCTTAGTGGTGATGTACGTGCGAAAACACAAAATCAACTTATGACTTACACGGTCACCAGAATGGATTTAATGCTTTCATAGAATGGCCCCAGTAAAGGAAAAGTGAATAATTTGGTTCCCTTTCTTTGATTTCTGCAACAGGTATTGGTTGCCTCCGAAACACTCGCGAGTTGATTTTAAGCTTTCCCGCAGCACGTACCAATCACGTATGTGTGGAATAGCCATCGAAACCATTTAAACGGCCCGAGAAAAGGGAAAAATTGATTTGCCATATTCGACTTAGGCAACAGCTATCAGTTGCTTTTGTAAGTGCTGTAAGTCAATTTTTCGTGTTTTTCGCAGGTGCGTAAATGGCACGTATGAGTCGGTAGTCATCGAAACTGGGCTACTCGTCACCGTATGAATAGACACAAAGTAAAAACATAGTTCTTTTTCAGTTATGCAGTAGGAGGCAGTTGCTACTGACAGAGTTGCCAGTCTAGTTTTTATTCACTTGTGACACTATTTTCTGTTTCTCACTGTCCACTGATCATCTTAGCATATTGAATGTATCAGTGTGCAGCATGGAAGCTGGCCTCAACTAGAAAAGCAAATCGAATCAAGGGGAGTGAACCCTGGGTAGGTGCTTGAAAACCACCACTACAAGGTCTTCTGCTACTCTGTTTTCTTAAATGATCGCCCATTGTCGGCGAATTCTGGCATGTGTGGATGGTGCATGCATAGCACTTTGCCTAGGACTACATATCAGCCTTTAAAGAAGACATTAAATCCACTTGTTTGCCGTTTTTTTGTTCTCTGTTATGATTGGGTTCATTTTAGGTGCCATTTTGGGCGCCATCTTGGAAATCCTGTGACGTCACCTTGTGGGAGGGGTTAGGGGGCTAGTATATATGTAGGTTAATTTTTCAGGTCATATTCAAGTGCTTGTATAGTGCAGTGGGTCAGAGGGCTGCCCACTTGCATTTTTAGGTCCTGATGGTCAAATGTTCGATCCTCAGCCTTGCCATTTTATTTATTTATTTTTCTATTTTTTTTTTTTTTTTCATTTCTATTATTAGTTATTCTTACATGTAGTTGTATTTTATTGCCCAATTTCTACATACTTCAAACATGAATAAGGGTTTCTGATGGGAAAATTTGGGTATCACGTTACATCTTTTACGTCTTTGCGTGCGCGCAAATGGCACGCGTGGCTGTTTCGGCACGGCACGTAAAACTGCCAGGTACAAGCGGGTAGTTGTCAAAATGAATTCATGTTGTATGTTTTTAAGAGAAAAGGTCTGGGAAAAAGTCAGTTTTCTTTTTCCTTAAAAGTTCATGCAACAGGAGCGGTTGCTTCCGAAGGCGTCTCAAGTCGACTTCAAGTTTTCCTGTAGCGGTTAATGGTGCTGTATGTGAGGGGTAAAAAGCGAAACCGATTCCTTATTTCTGTGGCACAAGCGAGAGAAAAGGAAAAGCCTGGTTCCATTTGTTTGACTTTTGCAACAAGTGTCGTCTGCTACAGAAAGTGTTCGGAGTCCTTTTTTTATGATTTCGCGCGGCGCTTAGTGGTGATGTACGTGCGAAAACACAAAATCAACTTATGACTTACACGGTCACCAGAATGGATTTAATGCTTTCATAGAATGGCCCCAGTAAAGGAAAAGTGAATAATTTGGTTCCCTTTCTTTGATTTCTGCAACAGGTATCGGTTGCCTCCGAAAGACTCGCGAGTTGATTTTAAGCTTTCCCGCAGCACGTACCAATCACGTATGTGTGGAATAGCCATCGAAACCAGTTAAACGGCCCGAGAAAAGGGAAAAATTGATTTGCCATATTCGACTTAGGCAACAGCTATCAGTTGCTTTTGTAAGTGCTGTAAGTCAATTTTTCGTGTTTTTCGCAGGTGCGTAAATGGCACGTATGAGTCGGTAGTCATCGAAACTGGGCTACTCGTCACCGTATGAATAGACACAAAGTAAAAACATAGTTCTTTTTCAGTTATGCAGTAGGAGGCAGTTGCTACTGACAGCGTTGCCAGTCTAGTTTTTATTCACTTGTAACACTATTTTCTGTTTCTCACTGTCCACTGATCATCTTAGCATATTGAATGTATCAGTGTGCAGCATGGAAGCTGGCCTCAACTAGAAAAGCAAATCGAATCAAGGGGAGTGAACCCTGGGTAGGTGCTTGAAAACCACCACTACAAGGTCTTCTGCTACTCTGTTTTCTTAAATTTTCGCCCATTGTCGGCGAATTCTGGCATGTGTGGATGGTGCATGCATAGCACTTTGCCTAGGACTACATATCAGCCTTTAAAGAAGACATTAAATCCACTTGTTTGCCGTTTTTTTGTTCTCTGTTATGATTGGGTTCATTTTAGGCGCCATTTTGGGCGCCATCTTGGAAATCCTGTGACGTCACCTTGTGGGAGGGGTTAGGGGGCTAGTATATATATAGGTTAATTTTTCAGGTCATATTCAAGTGCTTGTATAGTGCAGTGGGTCAGAGGGCTGCCCACTTGCATTTTTAGGTCCTGATGGTCAAATGTTCGATCCTCAGCCTTGCCATTTTATTTATTTTATTTATTTTTTTTTTTTTTTTCTATTATTAGTTATTCTTACATGTAGTTGTATTTTATTGCCCAATTTCTACATACTTCAAACATGAATAAGGGTTTCTGATGGGAAAATTTGGTTATCACGTTACATCTTTTACGTCTTTGCGTGCGAGCAAATGGCGCGCGTGGCTGTTTTGGCACGGCACGTAAAACTGCCAGGTACAAGCGGGTAGTTGTCAAAATGAATTCATGTTGTATGTTTTTAAGAGAAAAGGTCTGGGAAAAAGTCAGTTTTCTTTTTCCTCAAAAGTTCATGCAACAGGAGCGGTTGCTTCCGAAGGCGTCTCAAGTCGACTTCAAGTTTTCCTGTAGCGGTTAACGGTGCTGTATGTGAGGGGTAAAAAGCGAAACCGATTCCTTATTTCTGTGGCACAAGCGAGAGAAAAGGAAAAGCCTGGTTCCATTTGTTTGACTTTTGCAACAAGTGTCGTCTGCTACAGAAAGTGTTCCGAGTCCTTTTTTTATGATTTCGCGCGGCGCTTAGTGGTGATGTACGTGCGAAAACACAAAATCAACTTATGACTTACACGGTCACCAGAATGGATTTAATGCTTTCATAGAATGGCCCCAGTAAAGGAAAAGTGAATAATTTGGTTCCCTTTCTTTGATTTCTGCAACAGGTATCGGTTGCCTCCGAAAGACTCGCGAGTTGATTTTAAGCTTTCCCGCAGCACGTACCAATCACGTATGTGTGGAATAGCCATCGAAACCAGTTAAATGGCCCGAGAAAAGGGAAAATTGATTTGCCATATTCGACTTAGGCAACAGCTATCAGTTGCTTTTGTAAGTGCTGTAAGTCAATTTTTCGTGTTTTCGCAGGTGCGTAAATGGCACGTATGAGTCGGTAGTCATCGAAACTGGGCTACTCGTCACCGTATGAATAGACACAAAGTAAAAACATAGTTCTTTTTCAGTTATGCAGTAGGAGGCAGTTGCTACTGACAGAGTTGCCAGTCTAGTTTTTATTCACTTGTGACACTATTTTCTGTTTCTCACTGTCCACTGATCATCTTAGCATATTGAATGTATCAGTGTGCAGCATGGAAACTGGCCTCAACTAGAAAAGCAAATCGAATCAAGGGCAGTGAACCCTGGGTAGGTGCTTGAAAACCACCACTACAAGGTCTTCTGCTACTCTGTTTTCTTAAATTTTCGCCCATTGTCGGCGAATTCTGGCATGTGTGGATGGTGCATGCATAGCACTTTGCCTAGGACTACATATCAGCCTTTAAAGAAGACATTAAATCCACTTGTTTGCCGTTTTTTTGTTCTCTGTTATGATTGGGTTCATTTTAGGCGCCATTTTGGGCGCCATCTTGGAAATCCTGTGACGTCACCTTGTGGGAGGGGTTAGGGGGCTAGTATATATATAGGTTAATTTTTCAGGTCATATTCAAGTGCTTGTATAGTGCAGTGGGTCAGAGGGCTGCCCACTTGCATTTTTAGGTCCTGATGGTCAAATGTTCGATCCTCAGCCTTGCCATTTTATTTATTTATTTATTTTTTTTCTATTATTAGTTATTCTTACATGTAGTTGTATTTTATTGCCCAATTTCTACATACTTCAAACATGAATAAGGGTTTCTGATGGGAAAATTTGGGTATCACGTTACATCTTTTACGTCTTTGCGTGCGCGCAAATGGCACGCGTGGCTGTTTCGGCACGGCACGTAAAACTGCCAGGTACAAGCGGGTAGTTGTCAAAATGAATTCATGTTGTATGTTTTTAAGAGAAAAGGTCTGGGAAAAAGTCAGTTTTCTTTTTCCTCAAAAGTTCATGCAACAGGAGCGGTTGCTTCCGAAGGCGTCTCAAGTCGACTTCAAGTTTTCCTGTAGCGGTTAATGGTGCTGTATGTGAGGGGTAAAAAGCGAAACCGATTCCTTATTTCTGTGGCACAAGCGAGAGAAAAGGAAAAGCCTGGTTCCATTTGTTTGACTTTTGCAACAAGTGTCGTCTGCTACAGAAAGTGTTCCGAGTCCTTTTTTTATGATTTCGCGCGGCGCTTAGTGGTGATGTACGTGCGAAAACACAAAATCAACTTATGACTTACACGGTCACCAGAATGGATTTAATGCTTTCATAGAATGGCCCCAGTAAAGGAAAAGTGAATAATTTGGTTCCCTTTCTTTGATTTCTGCAACAGGTATCGGTTGCCTCCGAAAGACTCGCGAGTTGATTTTAAGCTTTCCCGCAGCACGTACTAATCACGCATGTGTGGAATAGCCATCGAAACCAGTTAAACGGCCCGAGAAAAGGGAAAAATTGATTTGCCATATTCGACTTAGGCAACAGCTATCAGTTGCTTTTGTAAGTGCTGTAAGTCAATTTTTCGTGTTTTTCGCAGGTGCGTAAATGGCACGTATGAGTCGGTAGTCATCGAAACTGGGCTACTCGTCACCGTATGAATAGACACAAAGTAAAAACATAGTTCTTTTTCAGTTATGCAGTAGGAGGCAGTTGCTACTGACAGAGTTGCCAGTCTAGTTTTTATTCACTTGTGACACTATTTTCTGTTTCTCACTGTCCACTGATCATCTTAGCATATTGAATGTATCAGTGTGCAGCATGGAAGCTGGCCTCAACTAGAAAAGCAAATCGAATCAAGGGGAGTGAACCCTGGGTAGGTGCTTGAAAACCACCACTACAAGGTCTTCTGCTACTCTGTTTTCTTAAATTTTCGCCCATTGTCGGCGAATTCTGGCATGTGTGGATGGTGCATGCATAGCACTTTGCCTAGGACTACATATCAGCCTTTAAAGAAGACATTAAATCCACTTGTTTGCCGTTTTTTTGTTCTCTGTTATGATTGGGTTCATTTTAGGCGCCATTTTGGGCGCCATCTTGGAAATCCTGTGACGTCACCTTGTGGGAGGGGTTAGGGGGCTAGTATATATATAGGTTAATTTTTCAGGTCATATTCAAGTGCTTGTATAGTGCAGTGGGTCAGAGGGCTGCCCACTTGCATTTTTAGGTCCTGATGGTCAAATGTTCGATCCTCAGCCTTGCCATTTAATTTATTTTTTTTTTTTTTTTTTTTTTTCTATTATTAGTTATTCTTACATGTAGTTGTATTTTATTGCCCAATTTCTACATACTTCAAACATGAATAAGGGTTTCTGATGGGAAAATTTGGGTATCACGTTACATCTTTTACGTCTCTGCGTGCGCGCAAATGGCGCGCGTGGCTGTTTCGGCACGGCACGTAAAACTGCCAGTTACAAGCGGGTAGTTGTCAAAATGAATTCATGTTGTATGTTTTTAAGAGAAAAGGTCTGGGAAAAAGTCAGTTTTCTTTTTCCTCAAAAGTTCATGCAACAGGAGCGGTTGCTTCCGAAGGCGTCTCAAGTCGACTTCAAGTTTTCCTGTAGCGGTTAATGGTGCTGTATGTGAGGGGTAAAAAGCGAAACCGATTCCTTATTTCTGTGGCACAAGTGAGAGAAAAGGAAAAGCCTGGTTCCATTTGTTTGACTTTTGCAACAAGTGTCGTTTGCTACAGAAAGTGTTCCGAGTCCTTTTTTTATGATTTCGCGCGGCGCTTAGTGGTGATGTACGTGCGAAAACACAAAATCAACTTATGACTTACACGGTCACCAGAATGGATTTAATGCTTTCATAGAATGGCCCCAGTAAAGGAAAAGTGAATAATTTGGTTCCCTTTCTTTGATTTCTGCAACAGGTATCGGTTGCCTCCGAAAGACTCGCGAGTTGATTTTAAGCTTTCTCGCAGCACGTACCAATCACGCATGTGTGGAATAGCCATCGAAACCAGTTAAACGGCCCGAGAAAAGGGAAAAATTGATTTGCCATATTCGACTTAGGCAACAGCTATCAGTTGCTTTTGTAAGTGCTGTAAATCAATTTTTCGTGTTTTTCGCAGGTGCGTAAATGGCACGTATGAGTCGGTAGTCATCGAAACTGGGCTACTCGTCACCGTATGAATAGACACAAAGTAAAAACATAGTTCTTTTTCAGTTATGCAGTAGGAGGCAGTTGCTACTGACAGAGTTGCCAGTCTAGTTTTTATTCACTTGTGACACTATTTTCTGTTTCTCACTGTCCACTGATCATCTTAGCATATTGAATGTATCAGTGTGCAGCATGGAAGCTGGCCTCAACTAGAAAAGCAAATCGAATCAAGGGGAGTGAACCCTGGGTAGGTGCTTGAAAACCACCACTACAAGGTCTTCTGCTACTCTGTTTTCTTAAATTTTCGCCCATTGTCGGCGAATTCTGGCATGTGTGGATGGTGCATGCATAGCACTTTGCCTAGGACTACATATCAGCCTTTAAAGAAGACATTAAATCCACTTGTTTGCCGTTTTTTTGTTCTCTGTTATGATTGGGTTCATTTTAGGCGCCATTTTGGGCGCCATCTTGGAAATCCTGTGACGTCACCTTGTGGGAGGGGTTAGGGGGCTAGTATATATATAGGTTAATTTTTCAGGTCATATTCAAGTGCTTGTATAGTGCAGTGGGTCAGAGGGCTGCCCACTTGCATTTTTAGGTCCTGATGGTCAAATGTTCGATCCTCAGCCTTGCCATTTTATTTATTTATTTTTTTTTTTTTTTTTTTTTTTTTTTTCATTTCTATTATTAGTTATTCTTACATGTAGTTGTATTTTATTGCCCAATTTCTACATACTTCAAACATGAATAAGGGTTTCTGATGGGAAAATTTGGGTATCCCGTTACATCTTTTACGTCTTTGCGTGCGCGCAAATGGCGCGCGTGGCTGTTTCGGCACGGCACGTAAAACTGCCAGGTACAAGCAGGTAGTTGTCAAAATGAATTCATGTTGTATGTTTTTAAGAGAAAAGGTCTGGGAAAAAGTCAGTTTTCTTTTTCCTCAAAAGTTCATGCAACAGGAGCGGTTGCTTCCGAAGGCGTCTCAAGTCGACTTCAAGTTTTCCTGTAGCGGTTAATGGTGCTGTATGTGAGGGGTAAAAAGCGAAACCGATTCCTTATTTCTGTGGCACAAGCGAGAGAAAAGGAAAAGCCTGGTTCCATTTGTTTGACTTTTGCAACAAGTGTCGTCTGCTACAGAAAGTGTTCCGAGTCCTTTTTTTATGATTTCGCGCGGCGCTTAGTGGTGATGTACGTGCGAAAACACAAAATCAACTTATGACTTACACGGTCACCAGAATGGATTTAATGCTTTCATAGAATGGCCCCAGTAAAGGAAAAGTGAATAATTTGGTTCCCTTTCTTTGATTTCTGCAACAGGTATCGGTTGCCTCTGAAAGACTCGCGAGTTGATTTTAAGCTTTCCCGCAGCACGTACCAATCACGTATGTGTGGAATAGCCATCAAAACCAGTTAAACGGCCCGAGAAAAGGGAAAAATTGATTTGCCATATTCGACTTAGGCAACAGCTATCAGTTGCTTTTGTAAGTGCTGTAAGTCAATTTTTCGTGTTTTTCGCAGGTGCGTAAATGGCACGTATGAGTCGGTAGTCATCGAAACTGGGCTACTCGTCACCGTATGAATAGACACAAAGTAAAAACATAGTTCTTTTTCAGTTATGCAGTAGGAGGCAGTTGCTACTGACAGAGTTGCCAATCTAGTTTTTATTCACTTGTGACACTATTTTCTGTTTCTCACTGTCCACTGATCATCTTAGCATATTGAATGTATCAGTGTGCAGCATGGAAGCTGGCCTCAACTAGAAAAGCAAATCGAATCAAGGGGAGTGAACCCTGGGTAGGTGCTTGAAAACCACCACTACAAGGTCTTCTGCTACTCTGTTTTCTTAAATTTTCGCCCATTGTCGGCGAATTCTGGCATGTGTGGATGGTGCATGCATAGCACTTTGCCTAGGACTACATATCAGCCTTTAAAGAAGACATTAAATCCACTTGTTTGCCGTTTTTTTGTTCTCTGTTATGATTGGGTTCATTTTAGGCGCCATTTTGGGCGCCATCTTGGAAATCCTGTGACGTCACCTTGTGGGAGGGGTTACGGGGCTAGTATATATATAGGTTAATTTTTCAGGTCATAGTCAAGTGCTTGTATAGTGCAGTGGGTCAGAGGGCTGCCCACTTGCATTTTTAGGTCCTGATGGTCAAATGTTCGATCCTCAGCCTTGCCATTTTTTTTTTTTTTTTTTTTTTTTTCTATTATTAGTTATTCTTACATGTAGTTGTATTTTATTGCCCAATTTCTACATACTTCAAACATGAATAAGGGTTTCTGATGGGAAAATTTGGGTATCACGTTACATCTTTTACGTCTTTGCGTGCGCGCAAATGGCGCGCGTGGCTGTTTCGGCACGGCACGTAAAACTGCCAGGTACAAGCGGGTAGTTGTCAAAATGAATTAATGTTGTATGTTTTTAAGAGAAAAGGTCTGGGAAAAATTCAGTTTTCTTTTTCCTCAAAAGTTCATGCAACAGGAGCGGTTGCTTCCGAAGGCGTCTCAAGTCGACTTCAAGTTTTCCTGTAGCGGTTAACGGTGCTGTATGTGAGGGGTAAAAAGCGAAACCAATTCCTTATTTCTGTGGCACAAGTGAGAGAAAAGGAAAAGCCTGGTTCCATTTGTTTGACTTTTGCAACAAGTGTCGTCTGCTACAGAAAGTGTTCCGAGTCCTTTTTTTATGATTTCGCGCGGCGCTTAGTGGTGATGTACGTGCGAAAACACAAAATCAACTTATGACTTACACGGTCACCAGAATGGATTTAATGCTTTCATAGAATGGCCCCAGTAAAGGAAAAGTGAATAATTTGGTTCCCTTTCTTTGATTTCTGCAACAGGTATCGGTTGCCTCCGAAACACTCGCGAGTTGATTTTAAGCTTTCCCGCAGCACGTACCAATCACGTATGTGTGGAATAGCCATCGAAACCATTTAAACGGCCCGAGAAAAGGGAAAAATTGATTTGCCATATTCGACTTAGGCAACAGCTATCAGTTGCTTTTGTAAGTGCTGTAAGTCAATTTTTCGTGTTTTTCGCAGGTGCGTAAATGGCACGTATGAGTCGGTAGTCATCGAAACTGGGCTACTCGTCACCGTATGAATAGACACAAAGTAAAAACATAGTTCTTTTTCAGTTATGCAGTAGGAGGCAGTTGCTACTGACAGAGTTGCCAGTCTAGTTTTTATTCACTTGTGACACTATTTTCTGTTTCTCACTGTCCACTGATCATCTTAGCATATTGAATGTATCAGTGTGCAGCATGGAAGCTGGCCTCAACTAGAAAAGCAAATCGAATCAAGGGGAGTGAACCCTGGGTAGGTGCTTGAAAACCACCACTACAAGGTCTTCTGCTACTCTGTTTTCTTAAATTTTCGCCCATTGTCGGCGAATTCTGGCATGTGTGGATGGTGCATGCATAGCACTTTGCCTAGGACTACATATCAGCCTTTAAAGAAGACATTAAATCCACTTGTTTGCCGTTTTTTTGTTCTCTGTTATGATTGGGTTCATTTTAGGTGCCATTTTGGGCGCCATCTTGGAAATCCTGTGACGTCACCTTGTGGGAGGGGTTAGGGGGCTAGTATATATATAGGTTAATTTTTCAGGTCATATTCAAGTGCTTGTATAGTGCAGTGGGTCAGAGGGCTGCCCACTTGCATTTTTAGGTCCTGATGGTCAAATGTTCGATCCTCAGCCTTCCCATTTTATTTATTTTTTTTTTTTTTTTTTTTTTTTCATTTCTATTATTAGTTATTCTTACATGTAGTTGTATTTTATTGCCCAATTTCTACATACTTCAAACATGAATAAGGGTTTCTGATGGGAAAATTTGGGTATCACGTTACATCTTTTACGTCTTTGCGTGCGCGCAAATGGCGCGTGTGGCTGTTTCGGCACGGCACGTAAAACTGCCAGGTACAAGCGGGTAGTTGTCAAAATGAATTAATGTTGTATGTTTTTAAGAGAAAAGGTCTGGGAAAAATTCAGTTTTCTTTTTCCTCAAAAGTTCATGCAACAGGAGCGGTTGCTTCCGAAGGCGTCTCAAGTCGACTTCAAGTTTTCCTGTAGCGGTTAACGGTGCTGTATGTGAGGGGTAAAAAGCGAAACCAATTCCTTATTTCTGTGGCACAAGTGAGAGAAAAGGAAAAGCCTGGTTCCATTTGTTTGACTTTTGCAACAAGTGTCGTCTGCTACAGAAAGTGTTCCGAGTCCTTTTTTTATGATTTCGCGCGGCGCTTAGTGGTGATGTACGTGCGAAAACACAAAATCAACTTATGACTTACACGGTCACCAGAATGGATTTAATGCTTTCATAGAATGGCCCCAGTAAAGGAAAAGTGAATAATTTGGTTCCCTTTCTTTGATTTCTGCAACAGGTATCGGTTGCCTCCGAAAGACTCGCGAGTTGATTTTAAGCTTTCCCGCAGCACGTACCAATCACGTATGTGTGGAATAGCCATCGAAACCAGTTAAACGGCCCGAGAAAAGGGAAAAATTGATTTGCCATATTCGACTTAGGCAACAGCTATCAGTTGCTTTTGTAAGTGCTGTAAGTCAATTGTTCGTGTTTTTCGCAGGTGCGTAAATGGCACGTATGAGTCGGTAGTCATCGAAACTGGGCTACTCGTCACCGTATGAATAGACACAAAGTAAAAACATAGTTCTTTTTCAGTTATGCAGTAGGAGGCAGTTGCTACTGACAGAGTTGCCAGTCTAGTTTTTATTCACTTGTGACACTATTTTCTGTTTCTCACTGTCCACTGATCATCTTAGCATATTGAATGTATCAGTGTGCAGCATGGAAGCTGGCCTCAACTAGAAAAGCAAATCGAATCAAGGGGAGTGAACCCTGGGTAGGTGCTTGAAAACCACCACTACAAGGTCTTCTGCTACTCTGTTTTCTTAAATGTTCGCCCATTGTCGGCGAATTCTGGCATGTGTGGATGGTGCATGCATAGCACTTTGCCTAGGACTACATATCAGCCTTTAAAGAAGACATTAAATCCACTTGTTTGCCGTTTTTTTTGTTCTCTGTTATGATTGGGTTCATTTTAGGCGCCATTTTGGGCGCCATCTTGGAAATCCTGTGACGTCACCTTGTGGGAGGGGTTAGGGGGCTAGTATATATATAGGTTAATTTTTCAGGTCATATTCAAGTGCTTGTATAGTGCAGTGGGTCAGAGGGCTGCCCACTTGCATTTTTAGGTCCTGATGGTCAAATGTTCGATCCTCAGCCTTGCCATTTTATTTATTTATTTATTTTTTTTTTTTTTTTTTTTTTCATTTCTATTATTAGTTATTCTTACATGTAGTTGTATTTTATTGCCCAATTTCTACATACTTCAAACATGAATAAGGGTTTCTGATGGGAAAATTTGGGTATCACGTTACATCTTTTACGTCTTTGCGTGCGCGCAAATGGCGCGCGTGGCTGTTTCGGCACGGCACGTAAAACTGCCAGATACAAGCGGGTAGTTGTCAAAATGAATTCATGTTGTATGTTTTTAAGAGAAAAGGTCTGGGAAAAAGTCAGTTTTCTTTTTCCTCAAAAGTTCATGCAACAGGAGCGGTTGCTTCCGAAGGCGTCTCAAGTCGACTTCAAGTTTTCCTGTAGCGGTTAATGGTGCTGTATGTGAGGGGTAAAAAGCGAAACCGATTCCTTATTTCTGTGGCACAAGCGAGAGAAAAGGAAAAGCCTGGTTCCATTTGTTTGACTTTTGCAACAAGTGTCGTCTGCTACAGAAAGTGTTCCGAGTCCTTTTTTTATGATTTCGCGCGGCGCTTAGTGGTGATGTACGTGCGAAAACACAAAATCAACTTATGACTTACACGGTCACCAGAATGGATTTAATGCTTTCATAGAATGGCCCCAGTAAAGGAAAAGTGAATAATTTGGTTCCCTTTCTTTGATTTCTGCAACAGGTATCGGTTGCCTCCGAAACACTCGCGAGTTGATTTTAAGCTTTCCCGCAGCACGTACCAATCACGTATGTGTGGAATAGCCATCGAAACCAGTTAAACGGCCCGAGAAAAGGGAAAAATTGATTTGCCATATTCGACTTAGGCAACAGCTATCAGTTGCTTTTGTAAGTGCTGTAAGTCAATTTTTCGTGTTTTTCGCAGGTGCGTAAATGGCACGTATGAGTCGGTAGTCATCGAAACTGGGCTACTTGTCACCGTATGAATAGACACAAAGTAAAAACATAGTTCTTTTTCAGTTATGCAGTAGGAGGCAGTTGCTACTGACAGAGTTGCCAATCTAGTTTTTATTCACTTGTGACACTATTTTCTGTTTCTCACTGTCCACTGATAATCTTAGCATATTGAATGTATCAGTGTGCAGCATGGAAGCTGGCCTCAACTAGAAAAGCAAATCGAATCAAGGGGAGTGAACCCTGGGTAGGTGCTTGAAAACCACCACTACAAGGTCTTCTGCTACTCTGTTTTCTTAAATTTTCGCCCATTGTCGGCGAATTCTGGCATGTGTGGATGGTGCATGCATAGCACTTTGCCTAGGACTACATATCAGCCTTTAAAGAAGACATTAAATCCACTTGTTTGCCGTTTTTTTGTTCTCTGTTATGATTGGGTTCATTTTAGGCGCCATTTTGGGCGCCATCTTGGAAATCCTGTGACGTCACCTTGTGGGAGGGGTTAGGGGGCTAGTATATATATAGGTTAATTTTTCAGGTCATATTCAAGTGCTTGTATAGTGCAGTGGGTCAGAGGGCTGCCCACTTGCATTTTTAGGTCCTGATGGTCAAATGTTCGATCCTCAGCCTTGCCATTTTATTTATTTATTTTTCTATTTTTTTTTTTTTTTTCATTTCTATTATTAGTTATTCTTACATGTAGTTGTATTTTATTGCCCAATTTCTACATACTTCAAACATGAATAAGGGTTTCTGATGGGAAAATTTGGGTATCACGTTACATCTTTTACGTCTTTGCGTGCGCGCAAATGGCGCGCGTGGCTGTTTCGGCACGGCACGTAAAACTGCCAGGTACAAGCGGGTAGTTGTCAAAATGAATTAATGTTGTATGTTTTTAAGAGAAAAGGTCTGGGAAAAATTCAGTTTTCTTTTTCCTCAAAAGTTCATGCAACAGGAGCGGTTGCTTCCGAAGGCGTCTCAAGTCGACTTCAAGTTTTCCTGTAGCGGTTAACGGTGCTGTATGTGAGGGGTAAAAAGCGAAACCGATTCCTTATTTCTGTGGCACAAGTGAGAGAAAAGGAAAAGCCTGGTTCCATTTGTTTGACTTTTGCAACAAGTGTCGTCTGCTACAGAAAGTGTTCCGAGTCCTTTTTTTATGATTTCGCGCGGCGCTTAGTGGTGATGTACGTGCGAAAACACAAAATCAACTTATGACTTACACGGTCACCAGAATGGATTTAATGCTTTCATAGAATGGCCCCAGTAAAGGAAAAGTGAATAATTTGGTTCCCTTTCTTTGATTTCTGCAACAGGTATCGGTTGCCTCCGAAACACTCGCGAGTTGATTTTAAGCTTTCCCGCAGCACGTACCAATCACGTATGTGTGGAATAGCCATCGAAACCAGTTAAACGGCCCGAGAAAAGGGAAACATTGATTTGCCATATTCGACTTAGGCAACAGCTATCAGTTGCTTTTGTAAGTGCTGTAAGTCAATTTTTCGTGTTTTTCGCAGGTGCGTAAATGGCACGTATGAGTCGGTAGTCATCGAAACTGGGCTACTCGTCACCGTATGAATAGACACAAAGTAAAAACATAGTTCTTTTTCAGTTATGCAGTAGGAGGCAGTTGCTACTGACAGCGTTGCCAGTCTAGTTTTTATTCACTTGTAACACTATTTTCTGTTTCTCACTGTCCACTGATCATCTTAGCATATTGAATGTATCAGTGTGCAGCATGGAAGCTGGCCTCAACTAGAAAAGCAAATCGAATCAAGGGGAGTGAACCCTGGGTAGGTGCTTGAAAACCACCACTACAAGGTCTTCTGCTACTCTGTTTTCTTAAATTTTCGCCCATTGTCGGCGAATTCTGGCATGTGTGGATGGTGCATGCATAGCACTTTGCCTAGGACTACATATCAGCCTTTAAAGAAGACATTAAATCCACTTGTTTGCCGTTTTTTTGTTCTCTGTTATGATTGGGTTCATTTTAGGCGCCATTTTGGGCGCCATCTTGGAAATCCTGTGACGTCACCTTGTGGGAGGGGTTAGGGGGCTAGTATATATATAGGTTAATTTTTCAGGTCATATTCAAGTGCTTGTATAGTGCAGTGGGTCAGAGGGCTGCCCACTTGCATTTTTAGGTCCTGATGGTCAAATGTTCGATCCTCAGCCTTGCCATTTTATTTATTTTATTTATTTATTTTTTTTTTTTCTATTATTAGTTATTCTTACATGTAGTTGTATTTTATTGCCCAATTTCTACATACTTCAAACATGAATAAGGGTTTCTGATGGGAAAATTTGGGTATCACGTTACATCTTTTACGTCTTTGCGTGCGAGCAAATGGCGCGCGTGGCTGTTTTGGCACGGCACGTAAAACTGCCAGGTACAAGCGGGTAGTTGTCAAAATGAATTCATGTTGTATGTTTTTAAGAGAAAAGGTCTGGGAAAAAGTCAGTTTTCTTTTTCCTCAAAAGTTCATGCAACAGGAGCGGTTGCTTCCGAAGGCGTCTCAAGTCGACTTCAAGTTTTCCTGTAGCGGTTAACGGTGCTGTATGTGAGGGGTAAAAAGCGAAACCGATTCCTTATTTCTGTGGCACAAGCGAGAGAAAAGGAAAAGCCTGGTTCCATTTGTTTGACTTTTGCAACAAGTGTCGTCTGCTACAGAAAGTGTTCCGAGTCCTTTTTTTATGATTTCGCGCGGCGCTTAGTGGTGATGTACGTGCGAAAACACAAAATCAACTTATGACTTACACGGTCACCAGAATGGATTTAATGCTTTCATAGAATGGCCCCAGTAAAGGAAAAGTGAATAATTTGGTTCCCTTTCTTTGATTTCTGCAACAGGTATCGGTTGCCTCCGAAAGACTCGCGAGTTGATTTTAAGCTTTCCCGCAGCACGTACCAATCACGTATGTGTGGAATAGCCATCGAAACCAGTTAAATGGCCCGAGAAAAGGGAAAATTGATTTGCCATATTCGACTTAGGCAACAGCTATCAGTTGCTTTTGTAAGTGCTGTAAGTCAATTTTTCGTGTTTTCGCAGGTGCGTAAATGGCACGTATGAGTCGGTAGTCATCGAAACTGGGCTACTCGTCACCGTATGAATAGACACAAAGTAAAAACATAGTTCTTTTTCAGTTATGCAGTAGGAGGCAGTTGCTACTGACAGAGTTGCCAGTCTAGTTTTTATTCACTTGTGACACTATTTTCTGTTTCTCACTGTCCACTGATCATCTTAGCATATTGAATGTATCAGTGTGCAGCATGGAAACTGGCCTCAACTAGAAAAGCAAATCGAATCAAGGGCAGTGAACCCTGGGTAGGTGCTTGAAAACCACCACTACAAGGTCTTCTGCTACTCTGTTTTCTTAAATTTTCGCCCATTGTCGGCGAATTCTGGCATGTGTGGATGGTGCATGCATAGCACTTTGCCTAGGACTACATATCAGCCTTTAAAGAAGACATTAAATCCACTTGTTTGCCGTTTTTTTGTTCTCTGTTATGATTGGGTTCATTTTAGGCGCCATTTTGGGCGCCATCTTGGAAATCCTGTGACGTCACCTTGTGGGAGGGGTTAGGGGGCTAGTATATATATAGGTTAATTTTTCAGGTCATATTCAAGTGCTTGTATAGTGCAGTGGGTCAGAGGGCTGCCCACTTGCATTTTTAGGTCCTGATGGTCAAATGTTCGATCCTCAGCCTTGCCATTTTCTTTATTTTATTTTATTTTTTTTTTTTTTTATTTTTTTTTTTTTCTATTATTAGTTATTCTTACATGTAGTTGTATTTTATTGCCCAATTTCTACATACTTCAAACATGAATAAGGGTTTCTGATGGGAAAATGTGGGTATCACGTTACATCTTTTACATCTTTGCGTGCGCGCAAATGGCACGCGTGGCTGTTTCGGCACGGCACGTAAAACTGCCAGGTACAAGCAGGTAGTTGTCAAAATGAATTCATGTTGTATGTTTTTAAGAGAAAAGGTCTGGGAAAAAGTCAGTTTTCTTTTTCCTTAAAAGTTCATGCAACAGGAGCGGTTGCTTCCGAAGGCGTCTCAAGTCGACTTCAAGTTTTCCTGTAGCGGTTAATGGTGCTGTATGTGAGGGGTAAAAAGCGAAACCGATTCCTTATTTCTGTGGCACAAGCGAGAGAAAAGGAAAAGCCTGGTTCCATTTGTTTGACTTTTGCAACAAGTGTCGTCTGCTACAGAAAGTGTTCCGAGTCCTTTTTTTATGATTTCGCGCGGCGCTTAGTGGTGATGTACGTGCGAAAACACAAAATCAACTTATGACTTACACGGTCACCAGAATGGATTTAATGCTTTCATAGAATGGCACCAGTAAAGGAAAAGTGAATAATTTGGTTCCCTTTCTTTGATTTCTGCAACAGGTATCGGTTGCCTCCGAAAGACTCGCGAGTTGATTTTAAGCTTTCCCGCAGCACGTACCAATCACGCATGTGTGGAATAGCCATCGAAACCAGTTAAACGGCCCGAGAAAAGGGAAAAATTGATTTGCCATATTCGACTTAGGCAACAGCTATCAGTTGCTTTTGTAAGTGCTGTAAGTCAATTTTTCGTGTTTTTCGCAGGTGCGTAAATGGCACGTATGAGTCGGTAGTCATCGAAACTGGGCTACTCGTCACCGTATGAATAGACACAAAGTAAAAACATAGTTCTTTTTCAGTTATGCAGTAGGAGGCAGTTGCTACTGACAGAGTTGCCAGTCTAGTTTTTATTCACTTGTGACACTATTTTCTGTTTCTCACTGTCCACTGATCATCTTAGCATATTGAATGTATCAGTGTGCAGCATGGAAGCTGGCCTCAACTAGAAAAGCAAATCGAATCAAGGGGAGTGAACCCTGGGTAGGTGCTTGAAAACCACCACTACAAGGTCTTCTGCTACTCTGTTTTCTTAAATTTTCGCCCATTGTCGGCGAATTCTGGCATGTGTGGATGGTGCATGCATAGCACTTTGCCTAGGACTACATATCAGCCTTTAAAGAAGACATTAAATCCACTTGTTTGCAGTTTTTTTGTTCTCTGTTATGATTGGGTTCATTTTAGGCGCCATTTTGGGCGCCATCTTGGAAATCCTGTGACGTCACCTTGTGGGAGGGGTTAGGGGGCTAGTATATATATAGGTTAATTTTTCAGGTCATATTCAAGTGCTTGTATAGTGCAGTGGGTCAGAGGGCTGCCCACTTGCATTTTTAGGTCCTGATGGTCAAATGTTCGATCCTCAGCCTTGCCATTTTATTTATTTTTTTTTTTTTTTCTATTATTAGTTATTCTTACATGTAGTTGTATTTTATTGCCCAATTTCTACATACTTCAAACATGAATAAGGGTTTCTGATGGGAAAATTTGGGTATCACGTTACATCTTTTACGTCTTTGCGTGCGCGCAAATGGCACGCGTGGTTGTTTCGGCACGGCACGTAAAACTGCCAGGTACAAGCGGGTAGTTGTCAAAATGAATTCATGTTGTATGTTTTTAAGAGAAAAGGTCTGGGAAAAAGTCAGTTTTCTTTTTCCTCAAAAGTTCATGCAACAGGAGCGGTTGCTTCCGAAGGCGTCTCAAGTCGACTTCAAGTTTTCCTGTAGCGGTTAATGGTGCTGTATGTGAGGGGTAAAAAGCGAAACCGATTCCTTATTTCTGTGGCACAAGCGAGAGAAAAGGAAAAGCCTGGTTCCATTTGTTTGACTTTTGCAACAAGTGTCGTCTGCTACAGAAAGTGTTCGGAGTCCTTTTTTTATGATTTCGCGCGGCGCTTAGTGGTGATGTACGTGCGAAAACACAAAATCAACTTATGATTTACACGGTCACCAGAATGGATTTAATGCTTTCATAGAATGGCCCCAGTAAAGGAAAAGTGAATAATTTGGTTCCCTTTCTTTGATTTCTGCAACAGGTATCGGTTGCCTCCGAAAGACTCGCGAGTTGATTTTAAGCTTTCCCGCAGCACGTACTAATCACGCATGTGTGGAATAGCCATCGAAACCAGTTAAACGGCCCGAGAAAAGGGAAAAATTGATTTGCCATATTCGACTTAGGCAACAGCTATCAGTTGCTTTTGTAAGTGCTGTAAGTCAATTTTTCGTGTTTTTCGCAGGTGCGTAAATGGCACGTATGAGTCGGTAGTCATCGAAACTGGGCTACTCGTCACCGTATGAATAGACACAAAGTAAAAACATAGTTCTTTTTCAGTTATGCAGTAGGAGGCAGTTGCTACTGACAGAGTTGCCAGTCTAGTTTTTATTCACTTGTGACACTATTTTCTGTTTCTCACTGTCCACTGATCATCTTAGCATATTGAATGTATCAGTGTGCAGCATGGAAGCTGGCCTCAACTAGAAAAGCAAATCGAATCAAGGGGAGTGAACCCTGGGTAGGTGCTTGAAAACCACCACTACAAGGTCTTCTGCTACTCTGTTTTCTTAAATTTTCGCCCATTGTCGGCGAATTCTGGCATGTGTGGATGGTGCATGCATAGCACTTTGCCTAGGACTACATATCAGCCTTTAAAGAAGACATTAAATCCACTTGTTTGCCGTTTTTTTGTTCTCTGTTATGATTGGGTTCATTTTAGGCGCCATTTTGGGCGCCATCTTGGAAATCCTGTGACGTCACCTTGTGGGAGGGGTTAGGGGGCTAGTATATATATAGGTTAATTTTTCAGGTCATATTCAAGTGCTTGTATAGTGCAGTGGGTCAGAGGGCTGCCCACTTGCATTTTTAGGTCCTGATGGTCAAATGTTCGATCCTCAGCCTTGCCATTTAATTTATTTTTTTTTTTTTTTTTTTTTTTTTTCTATTATTAGTTATTCTTACATGTAGTTGTATTTTATTGCCCAATTTCTACATACTTCAAACATGAATAAGGGTTTCTGATGGGAAAATTTGGGTATCACGTTACATCTTTTACGTCTCTGCGTGCGCGCAAATGGCGCGCGTGGCTGTTTCGGCACGGCACGTAAAACTGCCAGGTACAAGCGGGTAGTTGTCAAAATGAATTCATGTTGTATGTTTTTAAGAGAAAAGGTCTGGGAAAAAGTCAGTTTTCTTTTTCCTCAAAAGTTCATGCAACAGGAGCGGTTGCTTCCGAAGGCGTCTCAAGTCGACTTCAAGTTTTCCTGTAGCGGTTAATGGTGCTGTATGTGAGGGGTAAAAAGCGAAACCGATTCCTTATTTCTGTGGCACAAGTGAGAGAAAAGGAAAAGCCTGGTTCCATTTGTTTGACTTTTGCAACAAGTGTCGTCTGCTACAGAAAGTGTTCCGAGTCCTTTTTTTATGATTTCGCGCGGCGCTTAGTGGTGATGTACGTGCGAAAACACAAAATCAACTTATGACTTACACGGTCACCAGAATGGATTTAATGCTTTCATAGAATGGCCCCAGTAAAGGAAAAGTGAATAATTTGGTTCCCTTTCTTTGATTTCTGCAACAGGTATCGGTTGCCTCCGAAAGACTCGCGAGTTGATTTTAAGCTTTCTCGCAGCACGTACCAATCACGCATGTGTGGAATAGCCATCGAAACCAGTTAAACGGCCCGAGAAAAGGGAAAAATTGATTTGCCATATTCGACTTAGGCAACAGCTATCAGTTGCTTTTGTAAGTGCTGTAAGTCAATTTTTCGTGTTTTTCGCAGGTGCGTAAATGGCACGTATGAGTCGGTAGTCATCGAAACTGGGCTACTCGTCACCGTATGAATAGACACAAAGTAAAAACATAGTTCTTTTTCAGTTATGCAGTAGGAGGCAGTTGCTACTGACAGAGTTGCCAGTCTAGTTTTTATTCACTTGTGACACTATTTTCTGTTTCTCACTGTCCACTGATCATCTTAGCATATTGAATGTATCAGTGTGCAGCATGGAAGCTGGCCTCAACTAGAAAAGCAAATCGAATCAAGGGGAGTGAACCCTGGGTAGGTGCTTGAAAACCACCACTACAAGGTCTTCTGCTACTCTGTTTTCTTAAATGTTCGCCCATTGTCGGCGAATTCTGGCATGTGTGGATGGTGCATGCATAGCACTTTGCCTAGGACTACATATCAGCCTTTAAAGAAGACATTAAATCCACTTGTTTGCCGTTTTTTTGTTCTCTGTTATGATTGGGTTCATTTTAGGCGCCATTTTGGGCGCCATCTTGGAAATCCTGTGACGTCACCTTGTGGGAGGGGTTAGGGGGCTAGTATATATATAGGTTAATTTTTCAGGTCATATTCAAGTGCTTGTATAGTGCAGTGGGTCAGAGGGCTGCCCACTTGCATTTTTAGGTCCTGATCGACAAATGTTCGATCCTCAGCCTTGCCATTTTATTTATTTATTTTTTTTTTTTTTTTTTTTTTTTTTTCATTTCTATTATTAGTTATTCTTACATGTAGTTGTATTTTATTGCCCAATTTCTACATACTTCAAACATGAATAAGGGTTTCTGATGGGAAAATTTGGTTATCCCGTTACATCTTTTACGTCTTTGCGTGCGCGCAAATGGCGCGCGTGGCTGTTTCGGCACGGCACGTAAAACTGCCAGGTACAAGCAGGTAGTTGTCAAAATGAATTCATGTTGTATGTTTTTAAGAGAAAAGGTCTGGGAAAAAGTCAGTTTTCTTTTTCCTCAAAAGTTCATGCAACAGGAGCGGTTGCTTCCGAAGGCGTCTCAAGTCGACTTCAAGTTTTCCTGTAGCGGTTAATGGTGCTGTATGTGAGGGGTAAAAAGCGAAACCGATTCCTTATTTCTGTGGCACAAGCGAGAGAAAAGGAAAAGCCTGGTTCCATTTGTTTGACTTTTGCAACAAGTGTCGTCTGCTACAGAAAGTGTTCCGAGTCCTTTTTTTATGATTTCGCGCGGCGCTTAGTGGTGATGTACGTGCGAAAACACAAAATCAACTTATGACTTACACGGTCACCAGAATGGATTTAATGCTTTCATAGAATGGCCCCAGTAAAGGAAAAGTGAATAATTTGGTTCCCTTTCTTTGATTTCTGCAACAGGTATCGGTTGCCTCTGAAAGACTCGCGAGTTGATTTTAAGCTTTCCCGCAGCACGTACCAATCACGTATGTGTGGAATAGCCATCAAAACCAGTTAAACGGCCCGAGAAAAGGGAAAAATTGATTTGCCATATTCGACTTAGGCAACAGCTATCAGTTGCTTTTGTAAGTGCTGTAAGTCAATTTTTCGTGTTTTTCGCAGGTGCGTAAATGGCACGTATGAGTCGGTAGTCATCGAAACTGGGCTACTCGTCACCGTATGAATAGACACAAAGTAAAAACATAGTTCTTTTTCAGTTATGCAGTAGGAGGCAGTTGCTACTGACAGAGTTGCCAATCTAGTTTTTATTCACTTGTGACACTATTTTCTGTTTCTCACTGTCCACTGATCATCTTAGCATATTGAATGTATCAGTGTGCAGCATGGAAGCTGGCCTCAACTAGAAAAGCAAATCGAATCAAGGGGAGTGAACCCTGGGTAGGTGCTTGAAAACCACCACTACAAGGTCTTCTGCTACTCTGTTTTCTTAAATTTTCGCCCATTGTCGGCGAATTCTGGCATGTGTGGATGGTGCATGCATAGCACTTTGCCTAGGACTACATATCAGCCTTTAAAGAAGACATTAAATCCACTTGTTTGCCGTTTTTTTGTTCTCTGTTATGATTGGGTTCATTTTAGGCGCCATTTTGGGCGCCATCTTGGAAATCCTGTGACGTCACCTTGTGGGAGGGGTTACGGGGCTAGTATATATATAGGTTAATTTTTCAGGTCATATTCAAGTGCTTGTATAGTGCAGTGGGTCAGAGGGCTGCCCACTTGCATTTTTAGGTCCTGATGGTCAAATGTTCGATCCTCAGCCTTGCCATTTTATTTATTTATTTTTCTATTTTTTTTTTTTTTTTTCATTTCTATTATTAGTTATTCTTACATGTAGTTGTATTTTATTGCCCAATTTCTACATACTTCAAACATGAATAAGGGTTTCTGATGGGAAAATTTGGGTATCACGTTACATCTTTTATGTCTTTGCGTGCGCGCAAATGGCGCGCGTGGCTGTTTCGGCACGGCATGTAAAACTGCCAGGTACAAGCGGGTAGTTGTCAAAATGAATTAATGTTGTATGTTTTTAAGAGAAAAGGTCTGGGAAAAATTCAGTTTTCTTTTTCCTCAAAAGTTCATGCAACAGGAGCGGTTGCTTCCGAAGGCGTCTCAAGTCGACTTCAAGTTTTCCTGTAGCGGTTAACGGTGCTGTATGTGAGGGGTAAAAAGCGAAACCAATTCCTTATTTCTGTGGCACAAGTGAGAGAAAAGGAAAAGCCTGGTTCCATTTGTTTGACTTTTGCAACAAGTGTCGTCTGCTACAGAAAGTGTTCCGAGTCCTTTTTTTATGATTTCGCGCGGCGCTTAGTGGTGATGTACGTGCGAAAACACAAAATCAACTTATGACTTACACGGTCACCAGAATGGATTTAATGCTTTCATAGAATGGCCCCAGTAAAGGAAAAGTGAATAATTTGGTTCCCTTTCTTTGATTTCTGCAACAGGTATTGGTTGCCTCCGAAAGACTCGCGAGTTGATTTTAAGCTTTCCCGCAGCACGTACCAATCACGTATGTGTGGAATAGCCATCGAAACCATTTAAACGGCCCGAGAAAAGGGAAAAATTGATTTGCCATATTCGACTTAGGCAACAGCTATCAGTTGCTTTTGTAAGTGCTGTAAGTCAATTTTTCGTGTTTTTCGCAGGTGCGTAAATGGCACGTATGAGTCGGTAGTCATCGAAACTGGGCTACTCGTCACCGTATGAATAGACACAAAGTAAAAACATAGTTCTTTTTCAGTTATGCAGTAGGAGGCAGTTGCTACTGACAGAGTTGCCAGTCTAGTTTTTATTCACTTGTGACACTATTTTCTGTTTCTCACTGTCCACTGATCATCTTAGCATATTGAATGTATCAGTGTGCAGCATGGAAGCTGGCCTCAACTAGAAAAGCAAATCGAATCAAGGGGAGTGAACCCTGGGTAGGTGCTTGAAAACCACCACTACAAGGTCTTCTGCTACTCTGTTTTCTTAAATGATCGCCCATTGTCGGCGAATTCTGGCATGTGTGGATGGTGCATGCATAGCACTTTGCCTAGGACTACATATCAGCCTTTAAAGAAGACATTAAATCCACTTGTTTGCCGTTTTTTTGTTCTCTGTTATGATTGGGTTCATTTTAGGTGCCATTTTGGGCGCCATCTTGGAAATCCTGTGACGTCACCTTGTGGGAGGGGTTAGGGGGCTAGTATATATGTAGGTTAATTTTTCAGGTCATATTCAAGTGCTTGTATAGTGCAGTGGGTCAGAGGGCTGCCCACTTGCATTTTTAGGTCCTGATGGTCAAATGTTCGATCCTCAGCCTTGCCATTTTATTTATTTATTTTTCTATTTTTTTTTTTTTTTTCATTTCTATTATTAGTTATTCTTACATGTAGTTGTATTTTATTGCCCAATTTCTACATACTTCAAACATGAATAAGGGTTTCTGATGGGAAAATTTGGGTATCACGTTACATCTTTTACGTCTTTGCGTGCGCGCAAATGGCACGCGTGGCTGTTTCGGCACGGCACGTAAAACTGCCAGGTACAAGCGGGTAGTTGTCAAAATGAATTCATGTTGTATGTTTTTAAGAGAAAAGGTCTGGGAAAAAGTCAGTTTTCTTTTTCCTTAAAAGTTCATGCAACAGGAGCGGTTGCTTCCGAAGGCGTCTCAAGTCGACTTCAAGTTTTCCTGTAGCGGTTAATGGTGCTGTATGTGAGGGGTAAAAAGCGAAACCGATTCCTTATTTCTGTGGCACAAGCGAGAGAAAAGGAAAAGCCTGGTTCCATTTGTTTGACTTTTGCAACAAGTGTCGTCTGCTACAGAAAGTGTTCCGAGTCCTTTTTTTATGATTTCGCGCGGCGCTTAGTGGTGATGTACGTGCGAAAACACAAAATCAACTTATGACTTACACGGTCACCAGAATGGATTTAATGCTTTCATAGAATGGCCCCAGTAAAGGAAAAGTGAATAATTTGGTTCCCTTTCTTTGATTTCTGCAACAGGTATCGGTTGCCTCCGAAAGACTCGCGAGTTGATTTTAAGCTTTCCCGCAGCACGTACCAATCACGTATGTGTGGAATAGCCATCGAAACCAGTTAAACGGCCCGAGAAAAGGGAAAAATTGATTTGCCATATTCGACTTAGGCAACAGCTATCAGTTGCTTTTGTAAGTGCTGTAAGTCAATTTTTCGTGTTTTTCGCAGGTGCGTAAATGGCACGTATGAGTCGGTAGTCATCGAAACTGGGCTACTCGTCACCGTATGAATAGACACAAAGTAAAAACATAGTTCTTTTTCAGTTATGCAGTAGGAGGCAGTTGCTACTGACAGCGTTGCCAGTCTAGTTTTTATTCACTTGTAACACTATTTTCTGTTTCTCACTGTCCACTGATCATCTTAGCATATTGAATGTATCAGTGTGCAGCATGGAAGCTGGCCTCAACTAGAAAAGCAAATCGAATCAAGGGGAGTGAACCCTGGGTAGGTGCTTGAAAACCACCACTACAAGGTCTTCTGCTACTCTGTTTTCTTAAATTTTCGCCCATTGTCGGCGAATTCTGGCATGTGTGGATGGTGCATGCATAGCACTTTGCCTAGGACTACATATCAGCCTTTAAAGAAGACATTAAATCCACTTGTTTGCCGTTTTTTTGTTCTCTGTTATGATTGGGTTCATTTTAGGCGCCATTTTGGGCGCCATCTTGGAAATCCTGTGACGTCACCTTGTGGGAGGGGTTAGGGGGCTAGTATATATATAGGTTAATTTTTCAGGTCATATTCAAGTGCTTGTATAGTGCAGTGGGTCAGAGGGCTGCCCACTTGCATTTTTAGGTCCTGATGGTCAAATGTTCGATCCTCAGCCTTGCCATTTTATTTATTTTATTTATTTTTTTTTTTTTTTTCTATTATTAGTTATTCTTACATGTAGTTGTATTTTATTGCCCAATTTCTACATACTTCAAACATGAATAAGGGTTTCTGATGGGAAAATTTGGTTATCACGTTACATCTTTTACGTCTTTGCGTGCGAGCAAATGGCGCGCGTGGCTGTTTTGGCACGGCACGTAAAACTGCCAGGTACAAGCGGGTAGTTGTCAAAATGAATTCATGTTGTATGTTTTTAAGAGAAAAGGTCTGGGAAAAAGTCAGTTTTCTTTTTCCTCAAAAGTTCATGCAACAGGAGCGGTTGCTTCCGAAGGCGTCTCAAGTCGACTTCAAGTTTTCCTGTAGCGGTTAACGGTGCTGTATGTGAGGGGTAAAAAGCGAAACCGATTCCTTATTTCTGTGGCACAAGCGAGAGAAAAGGAAAAGCCTGGTTCCATTTGTTTGACTTTTGCAACAAGTGTCGTCTGCTACAGAAAGTGTTCCGAGTCCTTTTTTTATGATTTCGCGCGGCGCTTAGTGGTGATGTACGTGCGAAAACACAAAATCAACTTATGACTTACACGGTCACCAGAATGGATTTAATGCTTTCATAGAATGGCCCCAGTAAAGGAAAAGTGAATAATTTGGTTCCCTTTCTTTGATTTCTGCAACAGGTATCGGTTGCCTCCGAAAGACTCGCGAGTTGATTTTAAGCTTTCCCGCAGCACGTACCAATCACGTATGTGTGGAATAGCCATCGAAACCAGTTAAATGGCCCGAGAAAAGGGAAAATTGATTTGCCATATTCGACTTAGGCAACAGCTATCAGTTGCTTTTGTAAGTGCTGTAAGTCAATTTTTCGTGTTTTCGCAGGTGCGTAAATGGCACGTATGAGTCGGTAGTCATCGAAACTGGGCTACTCGTCACCGTATGAATAGACACAAAGTAAAAACATAGTTCTTTTTCAGTTATGCAGTAGGAGGCAGTTGCTACTGACAGAGTTGCCAGTCTAGTTTTTATTCACTTGTGACACTATTTTCTGTTTCTCACTGTCCACTGATCATCTTAGCATATTGAATGTATCAGTGTGCAGCATGGAAACTGGCCTCAACTAGAAAAGCAAATCGAATCAAGGGCAGTGAACCCTGGGTAGGTGCTTGAAAACCACCACTACAAGGTCTTCTGCTACTCTGTTTTCTTAAATTTTCGCCCATTGTCGGCGAATTCTGGCATGTGTGGATGGTGCATGCATAGCACTTTGCCTAGGACTACATATCAGCCTTTAAAGAAGACATTAAATCCACTTGTTTGCCGTTTTTTTGTTCTCTGTTATGATTGGGTTCATTTTAGGCGCCATTTTGGGCGCCATCTTGGAAATCCTGTGACGTCACCTTGTGGGAGGGGTTAGGGGGCTAGTATATATATAGGTTAATTTTTCAGGTCATATTCAAGTGCTTGTATAGTGCAGTGGGTCAGAGGGCTGCCCACTTGCATTTTTAGGTCCTGATGGTCAAATGTTCGATCCTCAGCCTTGCCATTTTATTTATTTATTTATTTTTTTTCTATTATTAGTTATTCTTACATGTAGTTGTATTTTATTGCCCAATTTCTACATACTTCAAACATGAATAAGGGTTTCTGATGGGAAAATTTGGGTATCACGTTACATCTTTTACGTCTTTGCGTGCGCGCAAATGGCACGCGTGGCTGTTTCGGCACGGCACGTAAAACTGCCAGGTACAAGCGGGTAGTTGTCAAAATGAATTCATGTTGTATGTTTTTAAGAGAAAAGGTCTGGGAAAAAGTCAGTTTTCTTTTTCCTCAAAAGTTCATGCAACAGGAGCGGTTGCTTCCGAAGGCGTCTCAAGTCGACTTCAAGTTTTCCTGTAGCGGTTAATGGTGCTGTATGTGAGGGGTAAAAAGCGAAACCGATTCCTTATTTCTGTGGCACAAGCGAGAGAAAAGGAAAAGCCTGGTTCCATTTGTTTGACTTTTGCAACAAGTGTCGTCTGCTACAGAAAGTGTTCCGAGTCCTTTTTTTATGATTTCGCGCGGCGCTTAGTGGTGATGTACGTGCGAAAACACAAAATCAACTTATGACTTACACGGTCACCAGAATGGATTTAATGCTTTCATAGAATGGCCCCAGTAAAGGAAAAGTGAATAATTTGGTTCCCTTTCTTTGATTTCTGCAACAGGTATCGGTTGCCTCCGAAAGACTCGCGAGTTGATTTTAAGCTTTCCCGCAGCACGTACTAATCACGCATGTGTGGAATAGCCATCGAAACCAGTTAAACGGCCCGAGAAAAGGGAAAAATTGATTTGCCATATTCGACTTAGGCAACAGCTATCAGTTGCTTTTGTAAGTGCTGTAAGTCAATTTTTCGTGTTTTTCGCAGGTGCGTAAATGGCACGTATGAGTCGGTAGTCATCGAAACTGGGCTACTCGTCACCGTATGAATAGACACAAAGTAAAAACATAGTTCTTTTTCAGTTATGCAGTAGGAGGCAGTTGCTACTGACAGAGTTGCCAGTCTAGTTTTTATTCACTTGTGACACTATTTTCTGTTTCTCACTGTCCACTGATCATCTTAGCATATTGAATGTATCAGTGTGCAGCATGGAAGCTGGCCTCAACTAGAAAAGCAAATCGAATCAAGGGGAGTGAACCCTGGGTAGGTGCTTGAAAACCACCACTACAAGGTCTTCTGCTACTCTGTTTTCTTAAATTTTCGCCCATTGTCGGCGAATTCTGGCATGTGTGGATGGTGCATGCATAGCACTTTGCCTAGGACTACATATCAGCCTTTAAAGAAGACATTAAATCCACTTGTTTGCCGTTTTTTTGTTCTCTGTTATGATTGGGTTCATTTTAGGCGCCATTTTGGGCGCCATCTTGGAAATCCTGTGACGTCACCTTGTGGGAGGGGTTAGGGGGCTAGTATATATATAGGTTAATTTTTCAGGTCATATTCAAGTGCTTGTATAGTGCAGTGGGTCAGAGGGCTGCCCACTTGCATTTTTAGGTCCTGATGGTCAAATGTTCGATCCTCAGCCTTGCCATTTAATTTATTTTTTTTTTTTTTTTTTTTTTTCTATTATTAGTTATTCTTACATGTAGTTGTATTTTATTGCCCAATTTCTACATACTTCAAACATGAATAAGGGTTTCTGATGGGAAAATTTGGGTATCACGTTACATCTTTTACGTCTCTGCGTGCGCGCAAATGGCGCGCGTGGCTGTTTCGGCACGGCACGTAAAACTGCCAGTTACAAGCGGGTAGTTGTCAAAATGAATTCATGTTGTATGTTTTTAAGAGAAAAGGTCTGGGAAAAAGTCAGTTTTCTTTTTCCTCAAAAGTTCATGCAACAGGAGCGGTTGCTTCCGAAGGCGTCTCAAGTCGACTTCAAGTTTTCCTGTAGCGGTTAATGGTGCTGTATGTGAGGGGTAAAAAGCGAAACCGATTCCTTATTTCTGTGGCACAAGTGAGAGAAAAGGAAAAGCCTGGTTCCATTTGTTTGACTTTTGCAACAAGTGTCGTTTGCTACAGAAAGTGTTCCGAGTCCTTTTTTTATGATTTCGCGCGGCGCTTAGTGGTGATGTACGTGCGAAAACACAAAATCAACTTATGACTTACACGGTCACCAGAATGGATTTAATGCTTTCATAGAATGGCCCCAGTAAAGGAAAAGTGAATAATTTGGTTCCCTTTCTTTGATTTCTGCAACAGGTATCGGTTGCCTCCGAAAGACTCGCGAGTTGATTTTAAGCTTTCTCGCAGCACGTACCAATCACGCATGTGTGGAATAGCCATCGAAACCAGTTAAACGGCCCGAGAAAAGGGAAAAATTGATTTGCCATATTCGACTTAGGCAACAGCTATCAGTTGCTTTTGTAAGTGCTGTAAATCAATTTTTCGTGTTTTTCGCAGGTGCGTAAATGGCACGTATGAGTCGGTAGTCATCGAAACTGGGCTACTCGTCACCGTATGAATAGACACAAAGTAAAAACATAGTTCTTTTTCAGTTATGCAGTAGGAGGCAGTTGCTACTGACAGAGTTGCCAGTCTAGTTTTTATTCACTTGTGACACTATTTTCTGTTTCTCACTGTCCACTGATCATCTTAGCATATTGAATGTATCAGTGTGCAGCATGGAAGCTGGCCTCAACTAGAAAAGCAAATCGAATCAAGGGGAGTGAACCCTGGGTAGGTGCTTGAAAACCACCACTACAAGGTCTTCTGCTACTCTGTTTTCTTAAATTTTCGCCCATTGTCGGCGAATTCTGGCATGTGTGGATGGTGCATGCATAGCACTTTGCCTAGGACTACATATCAGCCTTTAAAGAAGACATTAAATCCACTTGTTTGCCGTTTTTTTGTTCTCTGTTATGATTGGGTTCATTTTAGGCGCCATTTTGGGCGCCATCTTGGAAATCCTGTGACGTCACCTTGTGGGAGGGGTTAGGGGGCTAGTATATATATAGGTTAATTTTTCAGGTCATATTCAAGTGCTTGTATAGTGCAGTGGGTCAGAGGGCTGCCCACTTGCATTTTTAGGTCCTGATGGTCAAATGTTCGATCCTCAGCCTTGCCATTTTATTTATTTATTTTTTTTTTTTTTTTTTTTTTTTTTTTCTATTATTAGTTATTCTTACATGTAGTTGTATTTTATTGCCCAATTTCTACATACTTCAAACATGAATAAGGGTTTCTGATGGGAAAATTTGGGTATCACGTTACATCTTTTACGTCTTTGCGTGCGCGCAAATGGCGCGCGTGGCTGTTTCGGCACGGCACGTAAAACTGCCAGGTACAAGCGGGTAGTTGTCAAAATGAATTAATGTTGTATGTTTTTAAGAGAAAAGGTCTGGGAAAAATTCAGTTTTCTTTTTCCTCAAAAGTTCATGCAACAGGAGCGGTTGCTTCCGAAGGCGTCTCAAGTCGACTTCAAGTTTTCCTGTAGCGGTTAACGGTGCTGTATGTGAGGGGTAAAAAGCGAAACCAATTCCTTATTTCTGTGGCACAAGTGAGAGAAAAGGAAAAGCCTGGTTCCATTTGTTTGACTTTTGCAACAAGTGTCGTCTGCTACAGAAAGTGTTCCGAGTCCTTTTTTTATGATTTCGCGCGGCGCTTAGTGGTGATGTACGTGCGAAAACACAAAATCAACTTATGACTTACACGGTCACCAGAATGGATTTAATGCTTTCATAGAATGGCCCCAGTAAAGGAAAAGTGAATAATTTGGTTCCCTTTCTTTGATTTCTGCAACAGGTATCGGTTGCCTCCGAAACACTCGCGAGTTGATTTTAAGCTTTCCCGCAGCACGTACCAATCACGTATGTGTGGAATAGCCATCGAAACCATTTAAACGGCCCGAGAAAAGGGAAAAATTGATTTGCCATATTCGACTTAGGCAACAGCTATCAGTTGCTTTTGTAAGTGCTGTAAGTCAATTTTTCGTGTTTTTCGCAGGTGCGTAAATGGCACGTATGAGTCGGTAGTCATCGAAACTGGGCTACTCGTCACCGTATGAATAGACACAAAGTAAAAACATAGTTCTTTTTCAGTTATGCAGTAGGAGGCAGTTGCTACTGACAGAGTTGCCAGTCTAGTTTTTATTCACTTGTGACACTATTTTCTGTTTCTCACTGTCCACTGATCATCTTAGCATATTGAATGTATCAGTGTGCAGCATGGAAGCTGGCCTCAACTAGAAAAGCAAATCGAATCAAGGGGAGTGAACCCTGGGTAGGTGCTTGAAAACCACCACTACAAGGTCTTCTGCTACTCTGTTTTCTTAAATTTTCGCCCATTGTCGGCGAATTCTGGCATGTGTGGATGGTGCATGCATAGCACTTTGCCTAGGACTACATATCAGCCTTTAAAGAAGACATTAAATCCACTTGTTTGCCGTTTTTTTGTTCTCTGTTATGATTGGGTTCATTTTAGGTGCCATTTTGGGCGCCATCTTGGAAATCCTGTGACGTCACCTTGTGGGAGGGGTTAGGGGGCTAGTATATATATAGGTTAATTTTTCAGGTCATATTCAAGTGCTTGTATAGTGCAGTGGGTCAGAGGGCTGCCCACTTGCATTTTTAGGTCCTGATGGTCAAATGTTCGATCCTCAGCCTTCCCATTTTATTTATTTTTTTTTTTTTTTTTTTTTTTTCATTTCTATTATTAGTTATTCTTACATGTAGTTGTATTTTATTGCCCAATTTCTACATACTTCAAACATGAATAAGGGTTTCTGATGGGAAAATTTGGGTATCACGTTACATCTTTTACGTCTTTGCGTGCGCGCAAATGGCGCGTGTGGCTGTTTCGGCACGGCACGTAAAACTGCCAGGTACAAGCGGGTAGTTGTCAAAATGAATTAATGTTGTATGTTTTTAAGAGAAAAGGTCTGGGAAAAATTCAGTTTTCTTTTTCCTCAAAAGTTCATGCAACAGGAGCGGTTGCTTCCGAAGGCGTCTCAAGTCGACTTCAAGTTTTCCTGTAGCGGTTAACGGTGCTGTATGTGAGGGGTAAAAAGCGAAACCAATTCCTTATTTCTGTGGCACAAGTGAGAGAAAAGGAAAAGCCTGGTTCCATTTGTTTGACTTTTGCAACAAGTGTCGTCTGCTACAGAAAGTGTTCCGAGTCCTTTTTTTATGATTTCGCGCGGCGCTTAGTGGTGATGTACGTGCGAAAACACAAAATCAACTTATGACTTACACGGTCACCAGAATGGATTTAATGCTTTCATAGAATGGCCCCAGTAAAGGAAAAGTGAATAATTTGGTTCCCTTTCTTTGATTTCTGCAACAGGTATCGGTTGCCTCCGAAAGACTCGCGAGTTGATTTTAAGCTTTCCCGCAGCACGTACCAATCACGTATGTGTGGAATAGCCATCGAAACCAGTTAAACGGCCCGAGAAAAGGGAAAAATTGATTTGCCATATTCGACTTAGGCAACAGCTATCAGTTGCTTTTGTAAGTGCTGTAAGTCAATTGTTCGTGTTTTTCGCAGGTGCGTAAATGGCACGTATGAGTCGGTAGTCATCGAAACTGGGCTACTCGTCACCGTATGAATAGACACAAAGTAAAAACATAGTTCTTTTTCAGTTATGCAGTAGGAGGCAGTTGCTACTGACAGAGTTGCCAGTCTAGTTTTTATTCACTTGTGACACTATTTTCTGTTTCTCACTGTCCACTGATCATCTTAGCATATTGAATGTATCAGTGTGCAGCATGGAAGCTGGCCTCAACTAGAAAAGCAAATCGAATCAAGGGGAGTGAACCCTGGGTAGGTGCTTGAAAACCACCACTACAAGGTCTTCTGCTACTCTGTTTTCTTAAATGTTCGCCCATTGTCGGCGAATTCTGGCATGTGTGGATGGTGCATGCATAGCACTTTGCCTAGGACTACATATCAGCCTTTAAAGAAGACATTAAATCCACTTGTTTGCCGTTTTTTTTGTTCTCTGTTATGATTGGGTTCATTTTAGGCGCCATTTTGGGCGCCATCTTGGAAATCCTGTGACGTCACCTTGTGGGAGGGGTTAGGGGGCTAGTATATATATAGGTTAATTTTTCAGGTCATATTCAAGTGCTTGTATAGTGCAGTGGGTCAGAGGGCTGCCCACTTGCATTTTTAGGTCCTGATGGTCAAATGTTCGATCCTCAGCCTTGCCATTTTATTTATTTATTTTTTTTTTTTTTTTTTTTTTTTTTTCATTTCTATTATTAGTTATTCTTACATGTAGTTGTATTTTATTGCCCAATTTCTACATACTTCAAACATGAATAAGGGTTTCTGATGGGAAAATTTGGGTATCACGTTACATCTTTTACGTCTTTGCGTGCGCGCAAATGGCGCGCGTGGCTGTTTCGGCACGGCACGTAAAACTGCCAGATACAAGCGGGTAGTTGTCAAAATGAATTCATGTTGTATGTTTTTAAGAGAAAAGGTCTGGGAAAAAGTCAGTTTTCTTTTTCCTCAAAAGTTCATGCAACAGGAGCGGTTGCTTCCGAAGGCGTCTCAAGTCGACTTCAAGTTTTCCTGTAGCGGTTAATGGTGCTGTATGTGAGGGGTAAAAAGCGAAACCGATTCCTTATTTCTGTGGCACAAGCGAGAGAAAAGGAAAAGCCTGGTTCCATTTGTTTGACTTTTGCAACAAGTGTCGTCTGCTACAGAAAGTGTTCCGAGTCCTTTTTTTATGATTTCGCGCGGCGCTTAGTGGTGATGTACGTGCGAAAACACAAAATCAACTTATGACTTACACGGTCACCAGAATGGATTTAATGCTTTCATAGAATGGCCCCAGTAAAGGAAAAGTGAATAATTTGGTTCCCTTTCTTTGATTTCTGCAACAGGTATCGGTTGCCTCCGAAACACTCGCGAGTTGATTTTAAGCTTTCCCGCAGCACGTACCAATCACGTATGTGTGGAATAGCCATCGAAACCAGTTAAACGGCCCGAGAAAAGGGAAAAATTGATTTGCCATATTCGACTTAGGCAACAGCTATCAGTTGCTTTTGTAAGTGCTGTAAGTCAATTTTTCGTGTTTTTCGCAGGTGCGTAAATGGCACGTATGAGTCGGTAGTCATCGAAACTGGGCTACTTGTCACCGTATGAATAGACACAAAGTAAAAACATAGTTCTTTTTCAGTTATGCAGTAGGAGGCAGTTGCTACTGACAGAGTTGCCAATCTAGTTTTTATTCACTTGTGACACTATTTTCTGTTTCTCACTGTCCACTGATAATCTTAGCATATTGAATGTATCAGTGTGCAGCATGGAAGCTGGCCTCAACTAGAAAAGCAAATCGAATCAAGGGGAGTGAACCCTGGGTAGGTGCTTGAAAACCACCACTACAAGGTCTTCTGCTACTCTGTTTTCTTAAATTTTCGCCCATTGTCGGCGAATTCTGGCATGTGTGGATGGTGCATGCATAGCACTTTGCCTAGGACTACATATCAGCCTTTAAAGAAGACATTAAATCCACTTGTTTGCCGTTTTTTTGTTCTCTGTTATGATTGGGTTCATTTTAGGCGCCATTTTGGGCGCCATCTTGGAAATCCTGTGACGTCACCTTGTGGGAGGGGTTAGGGGGCTAGTATATATATAGGTTAATTTTTCAGGTCATATTCAAGTGCTTGTATAGTGCAGTGGGTCAGAGGGCTGCCCACTTGCATTTTTAGGTCCTGATGGTCAAATGTTCGATCCTCAGCCTTGCCATTTTATTTATTTATTTTTCTATTTTTTTTTTTTTTTTCATTTCTATTATTAGTTATTCTTACATGTAGTTGTATTTTATTGCCCAATTTCTACATACTTCAAACATGAATAAGGGTTTCTGATGGGAAAATTTGGGTATCACGTTACATCTTTTACGTCTTTGCGTGCGCGCAAATGGCGCGCGTGGCTGTTTCGGCACGGCACGTAAAACTGCCAGGTACAAGCGGGTAGTTGTCAAAATGAATTAATGTTGTATGTTTTTAAGAGAAAAGGTCTGGGAAAAATTCAGTTTTCTTTTTCCTCAAAAGTTCATGCAACAGGAGCGGTTGCTTCCGAAGGCGTCTCAAGTCGACTTCAAGTTTTCCTGTAGCGGTTAACGGTGCTGTATGTGAGGGGTAAAAAGCGAAACCGATTCCTTATTTCTGTGGCACAAGTGAGAGAAAAGGAAAAGCCTGGTTCCATTTGTTTGACTTTTGCAACAAGTGTCGTCTGCTACAGAAAGTGTTCCGAGTCCTTTTTTTATGATTTCGCGCGGCGCTTAGTGGTGATGTACGTGCGAAAACACAAAATCAACTTATGACTTACACGGTCACCAGAATGGATTTAATGCTTTCATAGAATGGCCCCAGTAAAGGAAAAGTGAATAATTTGGGTCCCTTTCTTTGATTTCTGCAACAGGTATCGGTTGCCTCCGAAACACTCGCGAGTTGATTTTAAGCTTTCCCGCAGCACGTACCAATCACGTATGTGTGGAATAGCCATCGAAACCATTTAAACGGCCCGAGAAAAGGGAAAAATTGATTTGCCATATTAGACTTAGGCAACAGCTATCAGTTGCTTTTGTAAGTGCTGTAAGTCAATTTTTCGTGTTTTTCGCAGGTGCGTAAATGGCACGTATGAGTCGGTAGTCATCGAAACTGGGCTACTCGTCACCGTATGAATAGACACAAAGTAAAAACATAGTTCTTTTTCAGTTATGCAGTAGGAGGCAGTTGCTACTGACAGAGTTGCCAGTCTAGTTTTTATTCACTTGTGACACTATTTTCTGTTTCTCACTGTCCACTGATCATCTTAGCATATTGAATGTATCAGTGTGCAGCATGGAAGCTGGCCTCAACTAGAAAAGCAAATCGAATCAAGGGGAGTGAACCCTGGGTAGGTGCTTGAAAACCACCACTACAAGGTCTTCTGCTACTCTGTTTTCTTAAATTTTCGCCCATTGTCGGCGAATTCTGGCATGTGTGGATGGTGCATGCATAGCACTTTGCCTAGGACTACATATCAGCCTTTAAAGAAGACATTAAATCCACTTGTTTGCCGTTTTTTTGTTCTCTGTTATGATTGGGTTCATTTTAGGTGCCATTTTGGGCGCCATCTTGGAAATCCTGTGACGTCACCTTGTGGGAGGGGTTAGGGGGCTAGTATATATATAGGTTAATTTTTCAGGTCATATTCAAGTGCTTGTATAGTGCAGTGGGTCAGAGGGCTGCCCACTTGCATTTTTAGGTCCTGATGGTCAAATGTTCGATCCTCAGCCTTGCCATTTTATTTATTTTTTTTTTTTTTTTTTTCATTTCTATTATTAGTTATTCTTACATGTAGTTGTATTTTATTGCCCAATTTCTACATACTTCAAACATGAATAAGGGTTTCTGATGGGAAAATTTGGGTATCACGTTACATCTTTTACGTCTTTGCGTGCGCGCAAATGGCGCGCGTGGCTGTTTCGGCACGGCACGTAAAACTGCCAGGTACAAGCGGGTAGTTGTCAAAATGAATTAATGTTGTATGTTTTTAAGAGAAAAGGTCTGGGAAAAATTCAGTTTTCTTTTTCCTCAAAAGTTCATGCAACAGGAGCGGTTGCTTCCGAAGGCGTCTCAAGTCGACTTCAAGTTTTCCTGTAGCGGTTAACGGTGCTGTATGTGAGGGGTAAAAAGCGAAACCAATTCCTTATTTCTGTGGCACAAGTGAGAGAAAAGGAAAAGCCTGGTTCCATTTGTTTGACTTTTGCAACAAGTGTCGTCTGCTACAGAAAGTGTTCCGAGTCCTTTTTTTATGATTTCGCGCGGCGCTTAGTGGTGATGTACGTGCGAAAACACAAAATCAACTTATGACTTACACGGTCACCAGAATGGATTTAATGCTTTCATAGAATGGCCCCAGTAAAGGAAAAGTGAATAATTTGGTTCCCTTTCTTTGATTTCTGCAACAGGTATCGGTTGCCTCCGAAACACTCGCGAGTTGATTTTAAGCTTTCCCGCAGCACGTACCAATCACGTATGTGTGGAATAGCCATCGAAACCATTTAAACGGCCCGAGAAAAGGGAAAAATTGATTTGCCATATTCGACTTAGGCAACAGCTATCAGTTGCTTTTGTAAGTGCTGTAAGTCAATTTTTCGTGTTTTTCGCAGGTGCGTAAATGGCACGTATGAGTCGGTAGTCATCGAAACTGGGCTACTCGTCACCGTATGAATAGACACAAAGTAAAAACATAGTTCTTTTTCAGTTATGCAGTAGGAGGCAGTTGCTACTGACAGAGTTGCCAGTCTAGTTTTTATTCACTTGTGACACTATTTTCTGTTTCTCACTGTCCACTGATCATCTTAGCATATTGAATGTATCAGTGTGCAGCATGGAAGCTGGCCTCAACTAGAAAAGCAAATCGAATCAAGGGGAGTGAACCCTGGGTAGGTGCTTGAAAACCACCACTACAAGGTCTTCTGCTACTCTGTTTTCTTAAATTTTCGCCCATTGTCGGCGAATTCTGGCATGTGTGGATGGTGCATGCATAGCACTTTGCCTAGGACTACATATCAGCCTTTAAAGAAGACATTAAATCCACTTGTTTGCCGTTTTTTTGTTCTCTGTTATGATTGGGTTCATTTTAGGTGCCATTTTGGGCGCCATCTTGGAAATCCTGTGACGTCACCTTGTGGGAGGGGTTAGGGGGCTAGTATATATATAGGTTAATTTTTCAGGTCATATTCAAGTGCTTGTATAGTGCAGTGGGTCAGAGGGCTGCCCACTTGCATTTTTAGGTCCTGATGGTCAAATGTTCGATCCTCAGCCTTCCCATTTTATTTATTTTTTTTTTTTTTTTTTTTTTTTTTTTTCATTTCTATTATTAGTTATTCTTACATGTAGTTGTATTTTATTGCCCAATTTCTACATACTTCAAACATGAATAAGGGTTTCTGATGGGAAAATTTGGGTATCACGTTACATCTTTTACGTCTTTGCGTGCGCGCAAATGGCGCGTGTGGCTGTTTCGGCACGGCACGTAAAACTGCCAGGTACAAGCGGGTAGTTGTCAAAATGAATTAATGTTGTATGTTTTTAAGAGAAAAGGTCTGGGAAAAATTCAGTTTTCTTTTTCCTCAAAAGTTCATGCAACAGGAGCGGTTGCTTCCGAAGGCGTCTCAAGTCGACTTCAAGTTTTCCTGTAGCGGTTAACGGTGCTGTATGTGAGGGGTAAAAAGCGAAACCGATTCCTTATTTCTGTGGCACAAGTGAGAGAAAAGGAAAAGCCTGGTTCCATTTGTTTGACTTTTGCAACAAGTGTCGTCTGCTACAGAAAGTGTTCCGAGTCCTTTTTTTATGATTTCGCGCGGCGCTTAGTGGTGATGTACGTGCGAAAACACAAAATCAACTTATGACTTACACGGTCACCAGAATGGATTTAATGCTTTCATAGAATGGCCCCAGTAAAGGAAAAGTGAATAATTTGGTTCCCTTTCTTTGATTTCTGCAACAGGTATCGGTTGCCTCCGAAACACTCGCGAGTTGATTTTAAGCTTTCCCGCAGCACGTACCAATCACGTATGTGTGGAATAGCCATCGAAACCATTTAAACGGCCCGAGAAAAGGGAAAAATTGATTTGCCATATTAGACTTAGGCAACAGCTATCAGTTGCTTTTGTAAGTGCTGTAAGTCAATTTTTCGTGTTTTTCGCAGGTGCGTAAATGGCACGTATGAGTCGGTAGTCATCGAAACTGGGCTACTCGTCACCGTATGAATAGACACAAAGTAAAAACATAGTTCTTTTTCAGTTATGCAGTAGGAGGCAGTTGCTACTGACAGAGTTGCCAGTCTAGTTTTTATTCACTTGTGACACTATTTTCTGTTTCTCACTGTCCACTGATCATCTTAGCATATTGAATGTATCAGTGTGCAGCATGGAAGCTGGCCTCAACTAGAAAAGCAAATCGAATCAAGGGGAGTGAACCCTGGGTAGGTGCTTGAAAACCACCACTACAAGGTCTTCTGCTACTCTGTTTTCTTAAATTTTCGCCCATTGTCGGCGAATTCTGGCATGTGTGGATGGTGCATGCATAGCACTTTGCCTAGGACTACATATCAGCCTTTAAAGAAGACATTAAATCCACTTGTTTGCCGTTTTTTTGTTCTCTGTTATGATTGGGTTCATTTTAGGTGCCATTTTGGGCGCCATCTTGGAAATCCTGTGACGTCACCTTGTGGGAGGGGTTAGGGGGCTAGTATATATATAGGTTAATTTTTCAGGTCATATTCAAGTGCTTGTATAGTGCAGTGGGTCAGAGGGCTGCCCACTTGCATTTTTAGGTCCTGATGGTCAAATGTTCGATCCTCAGCCTTCCCATTTTATTTATTTTTTTTTTTTTTTTTTTTCATTTCTATTATTAGTTATTCTTACATGTAGTTGTATTTTATTGCCCAATTTCTACATACTTCAAACATGAATAAGGGTTTCTGATGGGAAAATTTGGGTATCACGTTACATCTTTTACGTCTTTGCGTGCGCGCAAATGGCGCGCGTGGCTGTTTCGGCACGGCACGTAAAACTGCCAGGTACAAGCGGGTAGTTGTCAAAATGAATTAATGTTGTATGTTTTTAAGAGAAAAGGTCTGGGAAAAATTCAGTTTTCTTTTTCCTCAAAAGTTCATGCAACAGGAGCGGTTGCTTCCGAAGGCGTCTCAAGTCGACTTCAAGTTTTCCTGTAGCGGTTAACGGTGCTGTATGTGAGGGGTAAAAAGCGAAACCAATTCCTTATTTCTGTGGCACAAGTGAGAGAAAAGGAAAAGCCTGGTTCCATTTGTTTGACTTTTGCAACAAGTGTCGTCTGCTACAGAAAGTGTTCCGAGTCCTTTTTTTATGATTTCGCGCGGCGCTTAGTGGTGATGTACGTGCGAAAACACAAAATCAACTTATGACTTACACGGTCACCAGAATGGATTTAATGCTTTCATAGAATGGCCCCAGTAAAGGAAAAGTGAATAATTTGGTTCCCTTTCTTTGATTTCTGCAACAGGTATCGGTTGCCTCCGAAACACTCGCGAGTTGATTTTAAGCTTTCCCGCAGCACGTACCAATCACGTATGTGTGGAATAGCCATCGAAACCATTTAAACGGCCCGAGAAAAGGGAAAAATTGATTTGCCATATTCGACTTAGGCAACAGCTATCAGTTGCTTTTGTAAGTGCTGTAAGTCAATTTTTCGTGTTTTTCGCAGGTGCGTAAATGGCACGTATGAGTCGGTAGTCATCGAAACTGGGCTACTCGTCACCGTATGAATAGACACAAAGTAAAAACATAGTTCTTTTTCAGTTATGCAGTAGGAGGCAGTTGCTACTGACAGAGTTGCCAGTCTAGTTTTTATTCACTTGTGACACTATTTTCTGTTTCTCACTGTCCACTGATCATCTTAGCATATTGAATGTATCAGTGTGCAGCATGGAAGCTGGCCTCAACTAGAAAAGCAAATCGAATCAAGGGGAGTGAACCCTGGGTAGGTGCTTGAAAACCACCACTACAAGGTCTTCTGCTACTCTGTTTTCTTAAATTTTCGCCCATTGTCGGCGAATTCTGGCATGTGTGGATGGTGCATGCATAGCACTTTGCCTAGGACTACATATCAGCCTTTAAAGAAGACATTAAATCCACTTGTTTGCCGTTTTTTTGTTCTCTGTTATGATTGGGTTCATTTTAGGTGCCATTTTGGGCGCCATCTTGGAAATCCTGTGACGTCACCTTGTGGGAGGGGTTAGGGGGCTAGTATATATATAGGTTAATTTTTCAGGTCATATTCAAGTGCTTGTATAGTGCAGTGGGTCAGAGGGCTGCCCACTTGCATTTTTAGGTCCTGATGGTCAAATGTTCGATCCTCAGCCTTCCCATTTTATTTATTTTTTTTTTTTTTTTTTTTTTTTTTTTCATTTCTATTATTAGTTATTCTTACATGTAGTTGTATTTTATTGCCCAATTTCTACATACTTCAAACATGAATAAGGGTTTCTGATGGGAAAATTTGGGTATCACGTTACATCTTTTACGTCTTTGCGTGCGCGCAAATGGCGCGTGTGGCTGTTTCGGCACGGCACGTAAAACTGCCAGGTACAAGCGGGTAGTTGTCAAAATGAATTAATGTTGTATGTTTTTAAGAGAAAAGGTCTGGGAAAAATTCAGTTTTCTTTTTCCTCAAAAGTTCATGCAACAGGAGCGGTTGCTTCCAAAGGCGTCTCAAGTCGACTTCAAGTTTTCCTGTAGCGGTTAACGGTGCTGTATGTGAGGGGTAAAAAGCGAAACCAATTCCTTATTTCTGTGGCACAAGTGAGAGAAAAGGAAAAGCCTGGTTCCATTTGTTTGACTTTTGCAACAAGTGTCGTCTGCTACAGAAAGTGTTCCGAGTCCTTTTTTTATGATTTCACGCGGCGCTTAGTGGTGATGTACGTGCGAAAACACAAAATCAACTTATGACTTACACGGTCACCAGAATGGATTTAATGCTTTCATAGAATGGCCCCAGTAAAGGAAAAGTGAATAATTTGGTTCCCTTTCTTTGATTTCTGCAACAGGTATCGGTTGCCTCCGAAACACTCGCGAGTTGATTTTAAGCTTTCCCGCAGCACGTACCAATCACGTATGTGTGGAATAGCCATCGAAACCAGTTAAACGGCCCGAGAAAAGGGAAAAATTGATTTGCCATATTCGACTTAGGCAACAGCTATCAGTTGCTTTTGTAAGTGCTGTAAGTCAATTTTTCGTGTTTTTCGCAGGTGCGTAAATGGCACGTATGAGTCGGTAGTCATCGAAACTGGGCTACTCGTCACCGTATGAATAGACACAAAGTAAAAACATAGTTCTTTTTCAGTTATGCAGTAGGAGGCAGTTGCTACTGACAGAGTTGCCAGTCTAGTTTTTATTCACTTGTGACACTATTTTCTGTTTCTCACTGTCCACTGATCATCTTAGCATATTGAATGTATCAGTGTGCAGCATGGAAGCTGGCCTCAACTAGAAAAGCAAATCGAATCAAGGGGAGTGAACCCTGGGTAGGTGCTTGAAAACCACCACTACAAGGTCTTCTGCTACTCTGTTTTCTTAAATTTTCGCCCATTGTCGGCGAATTCTGGCATGTGTGGATGGTGCATGCATAGCACTTTGCCTAGGACTACATATCAGCCTTTAAAGAAGACATTAAATCCACTTGTTTGCCGTTTTTTTTGTTCTCTGTTATGATTGGGTTCATTTTAGGCGCCATTTTGAGCGCCATCTTGGAAATCCTGTGACGTCACCTTGTGGGAGGGGTTAGGGGGCTAGTATATATATAGGTTAATTTTTCAGGTCATATTCAAGTGCTTGTATAGTGCAGTGGGTCAGAGGGCTGCCCACTTGCATTTTTAGGTCCTGATGGTCAAATGTTCGATCCTCAGCCTTGCCATTTTATTTATTTATTTTTTTTTTTTTTTTTTTTTTTTTTTTCATTTCTATTATTAGTTATTCTTACATGTAGTTGTATTTTATTGCCCAATTTCTACATACTTCAAACATGAATAAGGGTTTCTGATGGGAAAATTTGGGTATCACGTTACATCTTTTACGTCTTTGCGTGCGCGCAAATGGCGCGCGTGGCTGTTTCGGCACGGCACGTAAAACTGCCAGATACAAGCGGGTAGTTGTCAAAATGAATTCATGTTGTATGTTTTTAAGAGAAAAGGTCTGGGAAAAAGTCAGTTTTCTTTTTCCTCAAAAGTTCATGCAACAGGAGCGGTTGCTTCCGAAGGCGTCTCAAGTCGACTTCAAGTTTTCCTGTAGCGGTTAATGGTGCTGTATGTGAGGGGTAAAAAGCGAAACCGATTCCTTATTTCTGTGGCACAAGCGAGAGAAAAGGAAAATCCTGGTTCCATTTGTTTGACTTTTGCAACAAGTGTCGTCTGCTACAGAAAGTGTTCCGAGTCCTTTTTTTATGATTTCGCGCGGCGCTTAGTGGTGATGTACGTGCGAAAACACAAAATCAACTTATGACTTACACGGTCACCAGAATGGATTTAATGCTTTCATAGAATGGCCCCAGTAAAGGAAAAGTGAATAATTTGGTTCCCTTTCTTTGATTTCTGCAACAGGTATCGGTTGCCTCCGAAAGACTCGCGAGTTGATTTTAAGCTTTCCCGCAGCACGTACCAATCACGTATGTGTGGAATAGCCATCGAAACCAGTTAAACGGCCCGAGAAAAGGGAAAAATTGATTTGCCATATTCGACTTAGGCAACAGCTATCAGTTGCTTTTGTAAGTGCTGTAAGTCAATTTTTCGTGTTTTTCGCAGGTGCGTAAATGGCACGTATGAGTCGGTAGTCATCGAAACTGGGCTACTTGTCACCGTATGAATAGACACAAAGTAAAAACATAGTTCTTTTTCAGTTATGCAGTAGGAGGCAGTTGCTACTGACAGAGTTGCCAATCTAGTTTTTATTCACTTGTGACACTATTTTCTGTTTCTCACTGTCCACTGATCATCTTAGCATATTGAATGTATCAGTGTGCAGCATGGAAGCTGGCCTCAACTAGAAAAGCAAATCGAATCAAGGGGAGTGAACCCTGGGTAGGTGCTTGAAAACCACCACTACAAGGTCTTCTGCTACTCTGTTTTCTTAAATTTTCGCCCATTGTCGGCGAATTCTGGCATGTGTGGATGGTGCATGCATAGCACTTTGCCTAGGACTACATATCAGCCTTTAAAGAAGACATTAAATCCACTTGTTTGCCGTTTTTTTGTTCTCTGTTATGATTGGGTTCATTTTAGGCGCCATTTTGGGCGCCATCTTGGAAATCCTGTGACGTCACCTTGTGGGAGGGGTTAGGGGGCTAGTATATATATAGGTTAATTTTTCAGGTCATATTCAAGTGCTTGTATAGTGCAGTGGGTCAGAGGGCTGCCCACTTGCATTTTTAGGTCCTGATGGTCAAATGTTCGATCCTCAGCCTTGCCATTTTTTTTTTTTTTTTTTTTTTTTCCATTTCTATTATTAGTTATTCTTACATGTAGTTGTATTTTATTGCCCAATTTCTACATACTTCAAACATGAATAAGGGTTTCTGATGGGAAAATTTGGGTATCACGTTACATCTTTTACGTCTCTGCGTGCGCGCAAATGGCGCGCGTGGCTGTTTCGGCACGGCACGTAAAACTGCCAGGTACAAGCGGGTAGTTGTCAAAATGAATTCATGTTGTATGTTTTTAAGAGAAAAGGTCTGGGAAAAAGTCAGTTTTCTTTTTCCTCGAAAGTTCATGCAACAGGAGCGGTTGCTTCCGAAGGCGTCTCAAGTCGACTTCAAGTTTTCCTGTAGCGGTTAACGGTGCTGTATGTGAGGGGTAAAAAGCGAAACCGATTCCTTATTTCTGTGGCACAAGTGAGAGAAAAGGAAAAGCCTGGTTCCATTTGTTTGACTTTTGCAACAAGTGTCGTCTGCTACAGAAAGTGTTCCGAGTCCTTTTTTTATGATTTCGCGCGGCGCTTAGTGGTGATGTACATGCGAAAACACAAAATCAACTTATGACTTACACGGTCACCAGAATGGATTTAATGCTTTCATAGAATGGCCCCAGTAAAGGAAAAGTGAATAATTTGGTTCCCTTTCTTTGATTTCTGCAACAGGTATCGGTTGCCTCCGAAAGACTCGCGAGTTGATTTTAAGCTTTCCCGCAGCACGTACCAATCACGTATGTGTGGAATAGCCATCGAAACCAGTTAAACGGCCCGAGAAAAGGGAAAAATTGATTTGCCATATTCGACTTAGGCAACAGCTATCAGTTGCTTTTGTAAGTGCTGTAAGTCAATTTTTCGTGTTTTTCGCAGGTGCGTAAATGGCACGTATGAGTCGGTAGTCATCGAAACTGGGCTACTCGTCACTGTATGAATAGACACAAAGTAAAAACATAGTTCTTTTTCAGTTATGCAGTAGGAGGCAGTTGCTACTGACAGAGTTGCCAGTCTAGTTTTTATTCACTTGTGACACTATTTTCTGTTTCTCACTGTCCACTGATCATCTTAGCATATTGAATGTATCAGTGTGCAGCATGGAAGCTGGCCTCAACTAGAAAAGCAAATCGAATCAAGGGGAGTGAACCCTGGGTAGGTGCTTGAAAACCACAACTACAAGGTCTTCTGCTACTCTGTTTTCTTAAATGTTCGCCCATTGTCGGCGAATTCTGGCATGTGTGGATGGTGCATGCATAGCACTTTGCCTAGGACTACATATCAGCCTTTAAAGAAGACATTAAATCCACTTGTTTGCCGTTTTTTTGTTCTCTGTTATGATTGGGTTCATTTTAGGCGCCATTTTGGGCGCCATCTTGGAAATCCTGTGACGTCACCTTGTGGGAGGGGTTAGGGGGCTAGTATATATATAGGTTAATTTTTCAGGTCATATTCAAGTGCTTGTATAGTGCAGTGGGTCAGAGGGCTGCCCACTTGCATTTTTAGATCCTGATGGTCAAATGTTCGATCCTCAGCCTTGCCATTTTTTTTTTTTTTTTTCATTTCTATTATTAGTTATTCTTACATGTAGTTGTATTTTATTGCCCAATTTCTACATACTTCAAACATGAATAAGGGTTTCTGATGGGAAAATTTGGGTAATACGTTACATCTTTTACGTCTTTGCGTGCGCGCAAATGGTGCGCGTGGCTGTTTCGGCACGGCACGTAAAACTGCCAGGTACAAGCGGGTAGTTGTCAAAATGAATTCATGTTGTATGTTTTTAAGAGAAAAGGTCTGGGAAAAAGTCAGTTTTCTTTTTCCTCAAAAGTTCATGCAACAGGAGCGGTTGCTTCCGAAGGCGTCTCAAGTCGACTTCAAGTTTTCCTGTAGCGGTTAACGGTGCTGTATGTGAGGGGTAAAAAGCGAAACCGATTCCTTATTTCTGTGGCACAAGTGAGAGAAAAGGAAAAGCCTGGTTCCATTTGTTTGACTTTTGCAACAAGTGTCGTCTGCTACAGAAAGTGTTCCGAGTCCTTTTTTTATGATTTCGCGCGGCGCTTAGTGGTGATGTACGTGCGAAAACACAAAATCAACTTATGACTTACACGGTCACCAGAATGGATTTAATGCTTTCATAGAATGGCCCCAGTAAAGGAAAAGTGAATAATTTGGTTCCCTTTCTTTGATTTCTGCAACAGGTATCGGTTGCCTCCGAAAGACTCGCGAGTTGATTTTAAGCTTTCCCGCAGCACGTACCAATCACGTATGTGTGGAATAGCCATCGAAACCAGTTAAACGGCCCGAGAAAAGGGAAACATTGATTTGCCATATTCGACTTAGGCAACAGCTATCAGTTGCTTTTGTAAGTGCTGTAAGTCAATTTTTCGTGTTTTTCACAGGTGCGTAAATGGCACGTATGAGTCGGTAGTCATCGAAACTGGGCTACTCGTCACCGTATGAATAGACACAAAGTAAAAACATAGTTCTTTTTCAGTTATGCAGTAGGAGGCAGTTGCTACTGACAGAGTTGCCAGTCTAGTTTTTATTCACTTGTGACACTATTTTCTGTTTCTCACTGTCCACTGATCATCTTAGCATATTGAATGTATCAGTGTGCAGCATGGAAGCTGGCCTCAACTAGAAAAGCAAATCGAATCAAGGGGAGTGAACCCTGGGTAGGTGCTTGAAAACCACCACTACAAGGTCTTCTGCTACTCTGTTTTCTTAAATGTTCGCCCATTGTCGGCGAATTCTGGCATGTGTGGATGGTGCATGCATAGCACTTTGCCTAGGACTACATATCAGCCTTTAAAGAAGACATTAAATCCACTTGTTTGCCGTTTTTTTGTTCTCTGTTATGATTGGGTTCATTTTAGGCGCCATTTTGGGCGCCATCTTGGAAATCCTGTGACGTCACCTTGTGGGAGGGGTTAGGGGGCTAGTATATATATAGGTTAATTTTTCAGGTCATATTCAAGTGCTTGTATAGTGCAGTGGGTCAGAGGGCTGCCCACTTGCATTTTTAGGTCCTGATGGTCAAATGTTCGATCCTCAGCCTTGCCATTTTATTCATTTTATTTATTTTTTTATTTTTCTTTTTTTTTCTTCATTTCTATTATTAGTTATTCTTACATGTAGTTGTATTTTATTGCCCAATTTCTACATACTTCAAACATGAATAAGAGTTTCTGATGGGAAAATTTGGGTATCATGTTACATCTTTTACGTGTTTGCATGCGCGCAAATGGCGCGCATGGCTGTTTCGGCACGGCACGTAAAACTGCCAGGTACAAGCGGGTAGTTGTCAAAATGAATTCATGTTGTATGTTTTTAAGAGAAAAGGTCTGGGAAAAAGTCAGTTTTCTTTTTCCTCGAAAGTTCATGCAACAGGAGCGGTTGCTTCCGAAGGCGTCTCAAGTCGACTTCAAGTTTTCCTGTAGCGGTTAATGGTGCTGTATGTGAGGGGTAAAAAGCGAAACCGATTCCTTATTTCTGTGGCACAAGTGAGAGAAAAGGAAAAGCCTGGTTCCATTTGTTTGACTTTTGCAACAAGTGTCGTCTGCTACAGAAAGTGTTCCGAGTCCTTTTTTTATGATTTCGCGCGGCGCTTAGTGGTGATGTACGTGCGAAAACACAAAATCAACTTATGACTTACACGGTCACCAGAATGGATTTAATGCTTTCATAGAATGGCCCCAGTAAAGGAAAAGTGAATAATTTGGTTCCCTTTCTTTGATTTCTGCAACAGGTATCGGTTGCCTCCGAAAGACTCGCGAGTTGATTTTAAGCTTTCCCGCAGCACGTACCAATCACGTATGTGTGGAATAGCCATCGAAACCAGTTAAACGGCCCGAGAAAAGGGAAAAATTGATTTGCCATATTCGACTTAGGCAACAGCTATCAGTTGCTTTTGTAAGTGCTGTAAGTCAATTTTTCGTGTTTTTCGCAGGTGCGTAAATGGCACGTATGAGTCGGTCGTCATTGAAACTGGGCTACTCGTCACCGTATGAATAGACACAAAGTAAAAACATAGTTCTTTTTCAGTTATGCAGTAGGAGGCAGTTGCTACTGACAGAGTTGCCAGTCTAGTTTTTATTCACTTGTGACACTATTTTCTGTTTCTCACTGTCCACTGATCATCTTAGCATATTGAATGTATCAGTGTGCAGCATGGAAGCTGGCCTCAACTAGAAAAGCAAATCGAATCAAGGGGAGTGAACCCTGGGTAGGTGCTTGAAAACCACCACTACAAGGTCTTCTGCTACTCTGTTTTCTTAAATTTTCGCCCATTGTCGGCGAATTCTGGCATGTGTGGATGGTGCATGCATAGCACTTTGCCTAGGACTACATATCAGCCTTTAAAGAAGACATTAAATCCACTTGTTTGCCGTTTTTTTGTTCTCTGTTATGATTGGGTTCATTTTAGGCGCCATTTTGGGCGCCATCTTGGAAATCCTGTGACGTCACCTTGTGGGAGGGGTTAGGGGGCTAGTATATATATAGGTTAATTTTTCAGGTCATATTCAAGTGCTTGTATAGTGCAGTGGGTCAGAGGGCTGCCCACTTGCATTTTTAGGTCCTGATGGTCAAATGTTCGATCCTCAGCCTTGCCATTTTATTCATTTTATTTATTTTTTTATTTTTCTTTTTTTTTCTTCATTTCTATTATTAGTTATTCTTACATGTAGTTGTATTTTATTGCCCAATTTCTACATACTTCAAACATGAATAAGAGTTTCTGATGGGAAAATTTGGGTATCATGTTACATCTTTTACGTGTTTGCGTGCGCGCAAATGGCGCGCATGGCTGTTTCGGCACGGCACGTAAAACTGCCAGGTACAAGCGGGTAGTTGTCAAAATGAATTCATGTTGTATGTTTTTAAGAGAAAAGGTCTGGGAAAAAGTCAGTTTTCTTTTTCCTCGAAAGTTCATGCAACAGGAGCGGTTGCTTCCGAAGGCGTCTCAAGTCGACTTCAAGTTTTCCTGTAGCGGTTAATGGTGCTGTATGTGAGGGGTAAAAAGCGAAACCGATTCCTTATTTCTGTGGCACAAGTGAGAGAAAAGGAAAAGCCTGGTTCCATTTGTTTGACTTTTGCAACAAGTGTCGTCTGCTACAGAAAGTGTTCCGAGTCCTTTTTTTATGATTTCGCGCGGCGCTTAGTGGTGATGTACGTGCGAAAACACAAAATCAACTTATGACTTACACGGTCACCAGAATGGATTTAATGCTTTCATAGAATGGCCCCAGTAAAGGAAAAGTGAATAATTTGGTTCCCTTTCTTTGATTTCTGCAACAGGTATCGGTTGCCTCCGAAAGACTCGCGAGTTGATTTTAAGCTTTCCCGCAGCACGTACCAATCACGTATGTGTGGAATAGCCATCGAAACCAGTTAAACGGCCCGAGAAAAGGGAAAAATTGATTTGCCATATTCGACTTAGGCAACAGCTATCAGTTGCTTTTGTAAGTGCTGTAAGTCAATTTTTCGTGTTTTTCGCAGGTGCGTAAATGGCACGTATGAGTCGGTCGTCATTGAAACTGGGCTACTCGTCACCGTATGAATAGACACAAAGTAAAAACATAGTTCTTTTTCAGTTATGCAGTAGGAGGCAGTTGCTACTGACAGAGTTGCCAGTCTAGTTTTTATTCACTTGTGACACTATTTTCTGTTTCTCACTGTCCACTGATCATCTTAGCATATTGAATGTATCAGTGTGCAGCATGGAAGCTGGCCTCAACTAGAAAAGCAAATCGAATCAAGGGGAGTGAACCCTGGGTAGGTGCTTGAAAACCACCACTACAAGGTCTTCTGCTACTCTGTTTTCTTAAATTTTCGCCCATTGTCGGCGAATTCTGGCATGTGTGGATGGTGCATGCATAGCACTTTGCCTAGGACTACATATCAGCCTTTAAAGAAGACATTAAATCCACTTGTTTGCCGTTTTTTTGTTCTCTGTTATGATTGGGTTCATTTTAGGCGCCATTTTGGGCGCCATCTTGGAAATCCTGTGACGTCACCTTGTGGGAGGGGTTAGGGGGCTAGTATATATATAGGTTAATTTTTCAGGTCATATTCAAGTGCTTGTATAGTGCAGTGGGTCAGAGGGCTGCCCACTTGCATTTTTAGGTCCTGATGGTCAAATGTTCGATCCTCAGCCTTGCCATTTTATTCATTTTATTTATTTTTTTATTTTTTATTTATTTATTTTTTTTTTCATTTCTATTATTAGTTATTCTTACATGTAGTTGTATTTTATTGCCCAATTTCTACATACTTCAAACATGAATAAGGGTTTCTGATGGGAAAATTTGGGTATCACGTTACATCTTTTACGTCTTTGCGTGCGCGCAAATGGCGCGCGTGGCTCTTTCGGCACGTCACGTAAAACTGCCAGGTACAAGCGGGTAGTTGTCAAAATGAATTCATGTTGTATGTTTTTAAGAGAAAAGGTCTGGGAAAAAGTTAGTTTTCTTTTTCCTCAAAAGTTCATGCAACAGGAGCGGTTGCTTCCGAAGGCGTCTCAAGTCGACTTCAAGTTTTCCTGTAGCGATTAACGGTGCTGTATGTGAGGGGTAAAAAGCGAAACCGATTCCTTATTTCTGTGGCACAAGTGAGAGAAAAGGAAAAGCCTGGTTCCATTTGTTTGACTTTTGCAACAAGTGTCGTCTGCTACAGAAAGTGTTCCGAGTCCTTTTTTTATGATTTCGCGCGGCGCTTAGTGGTGATGTACGTGCGAAAACACAAAATCAACTTATGACTTACACGGTCACCAGAATGGATTTAATGCTTTCATAGAATGGCCCCAGTAAAGGAAAAGTGAATAATTTGGTTCCCTTTCTTTGATTTCTGCAACAGGTATCGGTTGCCTCCGAAAGACTCGCGAGTTGATTTTAAGCTTTCCCGCAGCACGTACCAATCACATATGTGTGGAATAGCCATCGAAACCAGTTAAACGGCCCGAGAAAAGGGAAAAATTGATTTGCCATATTCGACTTAGGCAACAGCTATCAGTTGCTTTTGTAAGTGCTGTAAGTCAATTTTTCGTGTTTTTCGCAGGTGCGTAAATGGCACGTATGAGTCGGTAGTCATCGAAACTGGGCTACTCGTCACCGTATGAATAGACATAAAGTAAAAACATAGTTCTTTTTCAGTTATGCAGTAGGAGGCAGTTGCTACTGACAGAGTTGCCAGTCTAATTTTTATTCACTTGTGACACTATTTTCTGTTTCTCACTGTCCACTGATCATCTTAGCATATTGAATGTATCAGTGTGCAGCATGGAAGCTGGCCTCAACTAGAAAAGCAAATCGAATCAAGGGGAGTGAACCCTGGGTAGGTGCTTGAAAACCACCACTACAAGGTCTTCTGCTACTCTGTTTTCTTAAATTTTCGCCCATTGTCGGCGAATTCTGGCATGTGTGGATGGTGCATGCATAGCACTTTGCCTAGGACTACATATCAGCCTTTAAAGAAGACATTAAATCCACTTGTTTGCCGTTTTTTTGTTCTCTGTTATGATTGGGTTCATTTTAGGCGCCATTTTGGGCGCCATCTTGGAAATCCTGTGACGTCACCTTGTGGGAGGGGTTAGGGGGCTAGTATATATATAGGTTAATTTTTCAGGTCATATTCAAGTGCTTGTATAGTGCAGTGGGTCAGAGGGCTGCCCACTTGCATTTTTAGGTCCTGATGGTCAAATGTTCGATCCTCAGCCTTGCCATTTCATTTATTTATTTATTTATTTTTTTTTTTTCATTTCTATTATTAGTTATTCTTACATGTAGTTGTATTTTATTGCCCAATTTCTACATACTTCAAACATGAATAAGGGTTTCTAATGGGAAAATTTGGGTATCATGTTACATCTTTTACGTCTTTGCGTGCGCGCAAATGGCGCGCGTGGCTGTTTCGGCACGGCACGTAAAACTGCCAGGTACAAGCGGGTAGTTGTCAAAATGAATTCATGTTGTATGTTTTTAAGAGAAAAGGTCTGGGAAAAAGTCAGTTTTCTTTTTCCTCAAAAGTTCATGCAACAGGAGCGGTTGCTTCCGAAGGCGTCTCAAGTCGACTTCAAGTTTTCCTGTAGCGGTTAACGGTGCTGTATGTGAGGGGTAAAAAGCGAAACCGATTCCTTATTTCTGTGGCACAAGTGAGAGAAAAGGAAAAGCCTGGTTCCATTTGTTTGACTTTTGCAACAAGTGTCGTCTGCTACAGAAAGTGTTCCGAGTCCTTTTTTTATGATTTCGCGCGGCGCTTAGTGGTGATGTACGTGCGAAAACACAAAATCAACTTATGACTTACACGGTCACCAGAATGGATTTAATGCTTTCATAGAATGGCCCCAGTAAAGGAAAAGTGAATAATTTGGTTCCCTTTCTTTGATTTCTGCAACAGGTATCGGTTGCCTCCGAAAGACTCGCGAGTTGATTTTAAGCTTTCCCGCAGCACGTACCAATCACGTATGTGTGGAATAGCCATCGAAACCAGTTAAACGGCCCGAGAAAAGGGAAAAATTGATTTGCCATATTCGACTTAGGCAACAGCTATCAGTTGCTTTTGTAAGTGCTGTAAGTCAATTTTTCGTGTTTTTCGCAGGTGCGTAAATGGCACGTATGAGTCGGTAGTCATTGAAACTGGGCTACTCGTCACCGTATGAATAGACACAAAGTAAAAACATAGTTCTTTTTCAGTTATGCAGTAGGAGGCAGTTGCTACTGACAGAGTTGCCAGTCTAGTTTTTATTCACTTGTGACACTATTTTCTGTTTCTCACTGTCCACTGATCATCTTAGCATATTGAATGTATCAGTGTGCAGCATGGAAGCTGGCCTCAACTAGAAAAGCAAATCGAATCAAGGGGAGTGAACCCTGGGTAGGTGCTTGAAAACCACCACTACAAGGTCTTCTGCTACTCTGTTTTCTTAAATTTTCGCCCATTGTCGGCGAATTCTGGCATGTGTGGATGGTGCATGCATAGCACTTTGCCTAGGACTACATATCAGCCTTTAAAGAAGACATTAAATCCACTTGTTTGCCGTTTTTTTGTTCTCTGTTATGATTGGGTTCATTTTAGGCGCCATTTTGGGCGCCATCTTGGAAATCCTGTGACGTCACCTTGTGGGAGGGGTTAGGGGGCTAGTATATATATAGGTTAATTTTTCAGGTCATATTCAAGTGCTTGTATAGTGCAGTGGGTCAGAGGGCTGCCCACTTGCATTTTTAGGTCCTGATGGTCAAATGTTCGATCCTCAGCCTTGCCATTTTATATATATATTTTTTTTTTTTTTTTTTTTTTTCATTTCTATTATTAGTTATTCTTACATGTAGTTGTATTTTATTGCCCAATTTCTACATACTTCAAACATGAATAAGGGTTTCTGATGGGAAAATTTGGGTATCATGTTACATCTTTTACGTCTTTGCGTGCGCGCAAATGGCGCGTGTGGCTGTTTCGGCACGGCACGTAAAACTGCCAGGTACAAGCGGGTAGTTGTCAAAATGAATTCATGTTGTATGTTTTTAAGAGAAAAGGTCTGGGAAAAAGTCAGTTTTCTTTTTCCTCAAAAGTTCATGCAACAGGAGCGGTTGCTTCCGAAGGCGTCTCAAGTCGACTTCAAGTTTTCCTGTAGCGGTTAACGGTGCTGTATGTGAGGGGTAAAAAGTGAAACCGATTCCTTATTTCTGTGGCACAAGTGAGAGAAAAGGAAAAGCCTGGTTCCATTTGTTTGACTTTTGCAACAAGTGTCGTCTGCTACAGAAAGTGTTCCGAGTCCTTTTTTTATGATTTCGCGCGGCGCTTAGTGGTGATGTACGTGCGAAAACACAAAATCAACTTATGACTTACACGGTCACCAGAATGGATTTAATGCTTTCATAGAATGGCCCCAGTAAAGGAAAAGTGAATAATTTGGTTCCCTTTCTTTGATTTCTGCAACAGGTATCGGTTGCCTCCAAAAGACTCGTGAGTTGATTTTAAGCTTTCCCGCAGCACGTACCAATCACGTATGTGTGGAATAGCCATCGAAACCAGTTAAACGGCCCGAGAAAAGGGAAAAATTGATTTGCCATATTCGACTTAGGCAACAGCTATCAGTTGCTTTTGTAAGTGCTGTAAGTCAATTTTTCGTGTTTTTCGCAGGTGCGTAAATGGCACGTATGAGTCGGTAGTCATCGAAACTGGGCTACTCGTCACCGTATGAATAGACACAAAGTAAAAACATAGTTCTTTTTCAGTTATGCAGTAGGAGGCAGTTGCTACTGACAGAGTTGCCAGTCTAGTTTTTATTCACTTGTGACACTATTTTCTGTTTCTCACTGTCCACTGATCATCTTAGCATATTGAATGTATCAGTGTGCAGCATGGAAGCTGGCCTCAACTAGAAAAGCAAATCGAATCAAGGGGAGTGAACCCTGGGTAGGTGCTTGAAAACCACCACTACAAGGTCTTCTGCTACTCTGTTTTCTTAAATGTTCGCCCATTGTCGGCGAATTCTGGCATGTGTGGATGGTGCATGCATAGCACTTTGCCTAGGACTACATATCAGCCTTTAAAGAAGACATTAAATCCACTTGTTTGCCGTTTTTTTTTGTTCTCTGTTATGATTGGGTTCATTTTAGGCGCCATTTTGGGCGCCATCTTGGAAATCCTGTGACGTCACCTTGTGGGAGGGGTTAGGGGGCTAGTATATATATAGGTTAATTTTTCAGGTCATATTCAAGTGCTTGTATAGTGCAGTGGGTCAGAGGGCTGCCCACTTGCATTTTTAGGTCCTGATGGTCAAATGTTCGATCCTCAGCCTTGCCATTTTATTTTTTTTTTTTTTTTTTCATTTCTATTATTAGTTATTCTTACATGTAGTTGTATTTTATTGCCCAATTTCTACATACTTCAAACATGAATAAGGGTTTCTGATGGGAAAATTTGGGTATCACGTTACATCTTTTACGTCTTTGCGTGCGCGCAAATGGCGCGCGTGGCTGTTTCGGCACGTCACGTAAAACTGCCAGGTACAAGCGGGTAGTTGTCAAAATGAATTCATGTTGTATGTTTTTAAGAGAAAAGGTCTGGGAAAAAGTTAGTTTTCTTTTTCCTCAAAAGTTCATGCAACAGGAGCGGTTGCTTCCGAAGGCGTCTCAAGTCGACTTCAAGTTTTCCTGTAGCGGTTAACGGTGCTGTATGTGAGGGGTAAAAAGCGAAACCGATTCCTTATTTCTGTGGCAGAAGTGAGAGAAAAGGAAAAGCCTGGTTCCATTTGTTTGACTTTTGCAACAAGTGTCGTCTGCTACAGAAAGTGTTCCGAGTCCTTTTTTTATGATTTCGCGCGGCGCTTAGTGGTGATGTACGTGTGAAAACACAAAATCAACTTATGACTTACACGGTCACCAGAATGGATTTAATGCTTTCATAGAATGGCCCCAGTAAAGGAAAAGTGAATAATTTGGTTCCCTTTCTTTGATTTCTGCAACAGGTATCGGTTGCCTCCGAAAGACTCGCGAGTTGATTTTAAGCTTTCCCGCAGCACGTACCAATCACGTATGTGTGGAATAGCCATCGAAACCAGTTAAACGGCCCGAGAAAAGGGAAAAATTGATTTGCCATATTCGACTTAGGCAACAGCTATCAGTTGCTTTTGTAAGTGCTGTAAGTCAATTTTTCGTGTTTTTCGCAGGTGCGTAAATGGCACGTATGAGTCGGTAGTCATCGAAACTGGGCTACTCGTCACCGTATGAATAGACACAAAGTAAAAACATAGTTCTTTTTCAGTTATGCAGTAGGAGGCAGTTGCTACTGACAGAGTTGCCAGTCTAGTTTTTATTCACTTGTGACACTATTTTCTGTTTCTCACTGTCCACTGATCATCTTAGCATATTGAATGTATCAGTGTGCAGCATGGAAGCTGGCCTCAACTAGAAAAGCAAATCGAATCAAGGGGAGTAAACCCTGGGTAGGTGCTTGAAAACCACCACTACAAGGTCTTCTGCTACTCTGTTTTCTTAAATGTTCGCCCATTGTCGGCGAATTCTGGCATGTGTGGATGGTGCATGCATAGCACTTTGCCTAGGACTACATATCAGCCTTTAAAGAAGACATTAAATCCACTTGTTTGCCGTTTTTTTTGTTCTCTGTTATGATTGGGTTCATTTTAGGCGCCATTTTGGGCGCCATCTTGGAAATCCTGTGACGTCACCTTGTGGGAGGGGTTAGGGGGCTAGTATATATATAGGTTAATTTTTCAGGTTATATTCAAGTGCTTGTATAGTGCAGTGGGTCAGAGGGCTGCCCACTTGCATTTTTAGGTCCTGATGGTCAAATGTTCGATCCTCAGCCTTGCCATTTTATTTATTTATTTTTTTTTTATTTATTTTTTTTTTTTTTTCATTTCTATTATTAGTTATTCTTACATGTAGTTGTATTTTATTGCCCAATTTCTACATACTTCAAACATGAATAAGGGTTTCTGATGGGAAAATTTGGGTATCACGTTACATCTTTTACGTCTTTGCGTGCGCGCAAATGGCGCGCGTGGCTGTTTCGGCACGTCACGTAAAACTGCCAGGTACAAGCGGGTAGTTGTCAAAATGAATTCATGTTGTATGTTTTTAAGAGAAAAGGTCTGGGAAAAAGTCAGTTTTCTTTTTCCTCAAAAGTTCTTGCAACAGGAGCGGTTGCTTCCGAAGGCGTCTCAAGTCGACTTCAAGTTTTCCTGTAGCGGTTAACGGTGCTGTATGTGAGGGGTAAAAAGCGAAACCGATTCCTTATTTCTGTGGCACAAGTGAGAGAAAAGGAAAAGCCTGGTTCCATTTGTTTGACTTTTGCAACAAGTGTCGTCTGCTACAGAAAGTGTTCCGAGTCCTTTTTTTATGATTTCGCGCGGCGCTTAGTGGTGATGTACGTGCGAAAACACAAAATCAACTTATGACTTACACGGTCACCAGAATGGATTTAATGCTTTCATAGAATGGCCCCAGTAAAGGAAAAGTGAATAATTTGGTTCCCTTTCTTTGATTTCTGCAACAGGTATCGGTTGCCTCCGAAAGACTCGCGAGTTGATTTTAAGCTTTCCCGCAGCACGTACCAATCACGTATGTGTGGAATAGCCATCGAAACCAGTTAAACGGCCCGAGAAAAGGGAAAAATTGATTTGCCATATTCGACTTAGGCAACAGCTATCAGTTGCTTTTGTAAGTGCTGTAAGTCAATTTTTCGTGTTTTTCGCAGGTGCGTAAATGGCACGTATGAGTCGGTAGTCATCGAAACTGGGCTACTCGTCACCGTATGAATAGACACAAAGTAAAAACATAGTTCTTTTTCAGTTATGCAGTAGGAGGCAGTTGCTACTGACAGAGTTGCCAGTCTAGTTTTTATTCACTTGTGACACTATTTTCTGTTTCTCACTGTCCACTGATCATCTTAGCATATTGAATGTATCAGTGTGCAGCATGGAAGCTGGCCTCAACTAGAAAAGCAAATCGAATCAAGGGGAGTGAACCCTGGGTAGGTGCTTGAAAACCACCACTACAAGGTCTTCTGCTACTCTGTTTTCTTAAATTTTCGCCCATTGTCGGCGAATTCTGGCATGTGTGGATGGTGCATGCATAGCACTTTGCCTAGGACTACATATCAGCCTTTAAAGAAGACATTAAATCCACTTGTTTGCCGTTTTTTTGTTCTCTGTTATGATTGGGTTCATTTTAGGCGCCATTTTGGGCGCCATCTTGGAAATCCTGTGACGTCACCTTGTGGGAGGGGTTAGGGGGCTAGTATATATATAGGTTAATTTTTCAGGTCATATTCAAGTGCTTGTATAGTGCAGTGGGTCAGAGGGCTGCCCACTTGCATTTTTAGGTCCTGATGGTCAAATGTTCGATCCTCAGCCTTGCCATTTTATTTTATTTTTTTTTTTATTAATTTTTTTTTTTTTTTCATTTCTATTATTAGTTATTCTTACATGTAGTTGTATTTTATTGCCCAATTTCTACATACTTCAAACATGAATAAGGGTTTCTGATGGGAAAATTTGGGTATCACGTTACATCTTTTACGTCTTTGCGTGCGCGCAAATGGCGCGCGTGGCTGTTTCGGCACGTCACGTAAAACTGCCAGGTACAAGCGGGTAGTTGTCAAAATGAATTCATGTTGTATGTTTTTAAGAGAAAAGGTCTGGGAAAAAGTTAGTTTTCTTTTTCCTCAAAAGTTCTTGCAACAGGAGCGGTTGCTTCCGAAGGCGTCTCAAGTCGACTTCAAGTTTTCCTGTAGCGGTTAACGGTGCTGTATGTGAGGGGTAAAAAGCGAAACCGATTCCTTATTTCTGTGGCACAAGTGAGAGAAAAGGAAAAGCCTGGTTCCATTTGTTTGACTTTTGCAACAAGTGTCGTCTGCTACAGAAAGTGTTCCGAGTCCTTTTTTTATGATTTCGCGCGGCGCTTAGTGGTGATGTACGTGCGAAAACACAAAATCAACTTATGACTTACACGGTCACCAGAATGGATTTAATGCTTTCATAGAATGGCCCCAGTAAAGGAAAAGTGAATAATTTGGTTCCCTTTCTTTGATTTCTGCAACAGGTATCGGTTGCCTCCGAAAGACTCGCGAGTTGATTTTAAGCTTTCCCGCAGCACGTACCAATCACGTATGTGTGGAATAGCCATCGAAACCAGTTAAACGGCCCGAGAAAAGGGAAAAATTGATTTGCCATATTCGACTTAGGCAACAGCTATCAGTTGCTTTTGTAAGTGCTGTAAGTCAATTTTTCGTGTTTTTCGCAGGTGCGTAAATGGCACGTATGAGTCGGTAGTCATCGAAACTGGGCTACTCGTCACCGTATGAATAGACACAAAGTAAAAACATAGTTCTTTTTCAGTTATGCAGTAGGAGGCAGTTGCTACTGACAGAGTTGCCAGTCTAGTTTTTATTCACTTGTGACACTATTTTCTGTTTCTCACTGTCCACTGATCATCTTAGCATATTGAATGTATCAGTGTGCAGCATGGAAGCTGGCCTCAACTAGAAAAGCAAATCGAATCAAGGGGAGTGAACCCTGGGTAGGTGCTTGAAAACCACCACTACAAGGTCTTCTGCTACTCTGTTTTCTTAAATGTTCGCCCATTGTCGGCGAATTCTGGCATGTGTGGATGGTGCATGCATAGCACTTTGCCTAGGACTACATATCAGCCTTTAAAGAAGACATTAAATCCACTTGTTTGCCGTTTTTTTGTTCTCTGTTATGATTGGGTTCATTTTAGGCGCCATTTTGGGCGCCATCTTGGAAATCCTGTGACGTCACCTTGTGGGAGGGGTTAGGGGGCTAGTATATATATAGGTTAATTTTTCAGGTCATATTCAAGTGCTTGTATAGTGCAGTGGGTCAGAGGGCTGCCCACTTGCATTTTTAGGTCCTGATGGTCAAATGTTCGATCCTCAGCCTTGCCATTTTATCTATTTTATTTTTTTTTTTTTTTATTTTTTTTTCATTTCTATTATTAGTTATTCTTACATGTAGTTGTATTTTATTGCCCAATTTCTACATACTTCAAACATGAATAAGGGTTTCTGATGGGAAATTTTGGGTATCACGTTACATCTTTTACGTCTTTGCGTGCGCGCAAATGGCGCGCGTGGCTGTTTCGGCACGGCACGTAAAACTGCCAGGTACAAGCGGGTAGTTGTCAAAATGAATTCATGTTGTATGTTTTTAAGAGAAAAGGTCTGGGAAAAAGTTAGTTTTCTTTTTCCTCAAAAGTTCATGCAACAGGAGCGGTTGCTTCCGAAGGCGTCTCAAGTCGACTTCAAGTTTTCCTGTAGCGGTTAACGGTGCTGTATGTGAGGGGTAAAAAGCGAAACCGATTCCTTATTTCTGTGGCACAAGTGAGAGAAAAGGAAAAGCCTGGTTCCATTTGTTTGACTTTTGCAACAAGTGTCGTCTGCTACAGAAAGTGTTCCGAGTCCTTTTTTTATGATTTCGCGCGGCGCTTAGTGGTGATGTACGTGCGAAAACACAAAATCAACTTATGACTTACACGGTCACCAGAATGGATTTAATGCTTTCATAGAATGGCCCCAGTAAAGGAAAAGTGAATAATTTGGTTCCCTTTCTTTGATTTCTGCAACAGGTATCGGTTGCCTCCGAAAGACTCGCGAGTTGATTTTAAGCTTTCCCGCAGCACGTACCAATCACGTATGTGTGGAATAGCCATCGAAACCAGTTAAACGGCCCGAGAAAAGGGAAAAATTGATTTGCCATATTCGACTTAGGCAACAGCTATCAGTTGCTTTTGTAAGTGCTGTAAGTCAATTTTTCGTGTTTTTCGCAGGTGCGTAAATGGCACGTATGAGTCGGTAGTCATCGAAACTGGGCTACTCGTCACCGTATGAATAGACACAAAGTAAAAACATAGTTCTTTTTCAGTTATGCAGTAGGAGGCAGTTGCTACTGACAGAGTTGCCAGTCTAGTTTTTATTCACTTGTGACACTATTTTCTGTTTCTCACTGTCCACTGATCATCTTAGCATATTGAATGTATCAGTGTGCAGCATGGAAGCTGGCCTCAACTAGAAAAGCAAATCGAATCAAGGGGAGTGAACCCTGGGTAGGTGCTTGAAAACCACCACTACAAGGTCTTCTGCTACTCTGTTTTCTTAAATGTTCGCCCATTGTCGGCGAATTCTGGCATGTGTGGATGGTGCATGCATAGCACTTTGCCTAGGACTACATATCAGCCTTTAAAGAAGACATTAAATCCACTTGTTTGCCGTTTGTTTGTTCTCTGTTATGATTGGGTTCATTTTAGGCGCCATTTTGGTCGCCATCTTGGAAATCCTGTGACGTCACCTTGTGGGAGGGGTTAGGGGGCTAGTATATATATAGGTTAATTTTTCAGGTCATATTCAAGTGCTTGTATAGTGCAGTGGGTCAGAGGGCTGCCCACTTGCATTTTTAAGTCCTGATGGTCAAATGTTCGATCCTCAGCCTTGCCATTTGATTCATTTTATTTATTTATTTATTTTTTCTTTTTTTTTTCTTCATTTCTATTATTAGTTATTCTTACATGTAGTTGTATTTTATTGCCCAATTTCTACATACTTCAAACATGAATAAGGGTTTCTGATGGGAAAATTTGGGTATCACGTTACATCTTTTACGTCTCTGTGTGCGCGCAAATGGCACGCGTGGCTGTTTCGGCACGGCACGTAAAACTGCCAGGTACAACCGGGTAGTTGTCAAAATGAATTCATGTTGTATGTTTTTAAGAGAAAAGGTCTGGGAAAAAGTCAGTTTTCTTTTTCCTCATAAGTTCATGCAACAGGAGCGGTTGCTTCCGAAGGCGTCTCAAGTCGACTTCAAGTTTTCCTGTAGCGGTTAACGGTGCTGTATGTGAGGGGTAAAAAGCGAAACCGATTCCTTATTTCTGTGGCACAAGTGAGAGAAAAGGAAAAGCCTGGTTCCATTTGTTTGACTTTTGCAACAAGTGTCGTCTGCTACAGAAAGTGTTCTGAGTCCTTTTTTTATGATTTCGCGCGGCGCTTAGTGGTGATGTACGTGCGAAAACACAAAATCAACTTATGACTTACACGGTCACCAGAATGGATTTAATGCTTTCATAGAATGGCCCCAGTAAAGGAAAAGAGAATAATTTGGTTCCCTTTCTTTGATTTCTGCAACAGGTATCGGTTGCCTCCGAAAGACTCGCGAGTTGATTTTAAGCTTTCCCGCAGCACGTACCAATCACGTATGTGTGGAATAGCCATCGAAACCAGTTAAACGGCCCGAGAAAAGGGAAAAATTGATTTGCCATATTCGACTTAGGCAACAGCTATCAGTTGCTTTTATAAGTGCTGTAAGTCAATTTTTCATGTTTTTCGCAGGTGCGTAAATGGCATGTATGAGTCGGTAGTCATCGAAACTGGGCTACTTGTCACCGTATCAATAGACACAAAGTAAAAACATAGTTCTTTTTCAGTTATGCAGTAGCAGGCAGTTGCTACTGACAGAGTTGCCAGTCTAGTTTTTATTCACTTGTGACACTATTTTCTGTTTCTCACTGTCCACTGATCATCTTAGCATATTGAATGTATCAGTGTGCAGCATGGAAGCTGGCCTCAACTAGAAAAGCAAATCGAATCAAGGGGAGTGAACCCTGGGTAGGTGCTTGAAAACCACCACTACAAGGTCTTCTGCTACTCTGTTTTCTTAAATTTTCGCCCATTGTCGGCGAATTCTGGCATGTGTGGATGGTGCATGCATAGCACTTTGCCTAGGACTACATATCAGCCTTTAAAGAAGACATTAAATCCACTTGTTTGCCGTTTTTTTGTTCTCTGTTATGATTGGGTTCATTTTAGGAGCCATTTTGGGCGCCATCTTGGAAATCCTGTGACGTCACCTTGTGGGAGGGGTTAGGGGGCTAGTATATATATAGGTTAATTTTTCAGGTCATATTCAAGTGCTTGTATAGTGCAGTGGGTCAGAGGGCTGCCCACTTGCATTTTTAGGTCCTGATGGTCAAATGTTCGATCCTCAGCCTTGCCATTTTATTCATTTTATTTATTTATTTATTTTTCTTTTTTTTTCTTCATTTCTATTATTAGTTATTCTTACATGTAGTTGTATTTTATTGCCCAATTTCTACATACTTCAAACATGAATAAGAGTTTCTGATGGTAAAATTTGGGTATCACGTTACATCTTTTACGTCTCTGCGCGCGCGCAAATGGCACGCGTGGCTGTTTCGGCACGGCACGTAAAACTGCCAGGTACAAGCGGGTAGTTGTCAAAATGAATTCATGTTGTATGTTTTTAAGAGAAAAGGTCTGGGAAAAAGTCAGTTTTCTTTTTCCTTAAAAGTTCATGCAACAGGAGCGGTTGCTTTCGAAGGCGTCTCAAGTCGACTTCAAGTTTTCCTGTAGCGGTTAACGGTGCTGTATGTGAGGGGTAAAAAGCGAAACCGATTCTTTATTTCTGTGGCACAAGTGAGAGAAAAGGAAAAGCCTGGTTCCATTTGTTTGACTTTTGCAACAAGTGTCGTCTGCTACAGAAAGTGTTCCGCGTCCTTTTTTTATGATTTCGCGCGGCGCTTAGTGGTGATGTACGTGCGAAAACACAAAATCAACTTATGACTTACACGGTCACCAGAATGGATTTAATGCTTTCATAGAATAGCCCCAGTAAAGGAAAAGTGAATAATTTGGTTCCCTTTCTTTGATTTCTGCAACAGGTATCGGTTGCCTCCGAAACACTCGCGAGTTGATTTTAAGCTTTCCCGCAGCACGTACCAATCACGTATGTGTGGAATAGCCATCGAAACCAGTTAAACGGCCCGAGAAAAGGGAAAAATTGATTTGCCACATTCGACTTAGGCAACAGCTATCAGTTGCTTTTGTAAGTGCTGTAAGTCAATTTTTCGTGTTTTTCGCAGGTGCGTAAATGGCACGTATGAGTCGGTAGTCATCGAAACTGGGCTACTCGTCACCGTATGAATAGACACAAAGTAAAAACATAGTTCTTTTTCAGTTATGCAGTAGGAGGCAGTTGCTACTGACAGAGTTGCCAGTCTAGTTTTTATTCACTTGTGACACTATTTTCTGTTTCTCACTGTCCACTGATCATCTTAGCATATTGAATGTATCAGTGTGCAGCATGGAAGCTGGCCTCAACTAGAAAAGCAAATCGAATCAAGGGGAGTGAACCCTGGGTAGGTGCTTGAAAACCACCACTACAAGGTCTTCTGCTACTCTGTTTTCTTAAATTTTCGCCCATTGTCGGCGAATTCTGGCATGTGTGGATGGTGCATGCATAGCACTTTGCCTAGGACTACATATCAGCCTTTAAAGAAGACATTAAATCCACTTGTTTGCCGTTTTTTTGTTCTCTGTTATGATTGGGTTCATTTTAGGCGCCATTTTGAGCGCCATCTTGGAAATCCTGTGACGTCACCTTGTGGGAGGGGTTAGGGGGCTAGTATATATATAGGTTAATTTTTCAGGTCATATTCAAGTGCTTGTATAGTGCAGTGGGTCAGAGGGCTGCCCACTTGCATTTTTAGGTCCTGATGGTCAAATGTTCGATCCTCAGCCTTGCCATTTTATTTATTTTATTTTTTTTTTTTTTTTTTTTTCTATTATTAGTTATTCTTACATGTAGTTGTATTTTATTGCCCAATTTCTACATACTTCAAACATGAATAAGGGTTTCTGATGGGAAAATTTGGGTATCACGTTACATCTTTTACGTCTTTGCGTGCGCGCAAATGGCGCGCGTGGCTGTTTCGGCACGGCACGTAAAACTGCCAGGTACAAGCGGGTAGTTGTCAAAATGAATTCATGTTGTATGTTTTTAAGAGAAAAGGTCTGGGAAAAAGTCAGTTTTCTTTTTCCTCAAAAGTTCATGCAACAGGAGCGGTTGCTTCCGAAGGTGTCTTAAGTCGACTTCAAGTTTTCCTGTAGCGGTTAACGGTGCTGTATGTGAGGGATAAAAAGCTAAACCGATTCCTTATTTCTGTGGCACAAGTGAGAGAAAAGGAAAAGCCTGGTTCCATTTGTTTGACTTTTGCAACAAGTGTCGTCTGCTACAGAAAGTGTTCCGAGTCCTTTTTTTATGATTTCGCGCGGCGCTTAGTGGTGATGTACGTGCGAAAACACAAAATCAACTTATGACTTACACGGTCACCAGAATGGATTTAATGCTTTCATAGAATGGCCCCAGTAAAGGAAAAGTGAATAATTTGGTTCCCTTTCTTTGATTTCTGCAACAGGTATCGGTTGCCTCCGAAAGACTCACAAGTTGATTTTAAGCTTTCCCGCAGCACGTACCAATCACGTATGTGTGGAATAGCCATCGAAACCAGTTAAACGGCCCGAGAAAAGGGAAAAATTGATTTGCCATATTCGACTTAGGCAACAGCTATCAGTTGCTTTTGTAAGTGCTGTAAGTCAATTTTTCGTGTTTTTCGCAGGTGCGTAAATGGCACGTATGAGTCGATAGTCATCGAAACTGGGCTACTCGTCACCGTATGAATAGACACAAAGTAAAAACATAGTTCTTTTTCAGTTATGCAGTAGGAGGCAGTTGCTACTGACAGAGTTGCCAGTCTAGTTTTTATTCACTTCTGACACTATTTTCTGTTTCTCACTGTCCACTGATCATCTTAGCATATTGAATGTATCAGTGTGCAGCATGGAAGCTGGCCTCAACTAGAAAAGCAAATCGAATCAAGGGGAGTGAACCCTGGGTAGGTGCTTGAAAACCACCACTACAAGGTCTTCTGCTACTCTGTTTTCTTAAATTTTCGCCCATTGTCGGCGAATTCTGGCATGTGTGGATGGTGCATGCATAGCACTTTGCCTAGGACTACATATCAGCCTTTAAAGAAGACATTAAATCCACTTGTTTGCCGTTTTTTTGTTCTCTGTTATGATTGGGTTCATTTTAGGAGCCATTTTGGGCGCCATCATGGAAATCCTGTGACGTCACCTTGTGGGAGGGGTTAGGGGGCTAGTATATATATAGGTTAATTTTTCAGGTCATATTCAAGTGCTTGTATAGTGCAGTGGGTCAGAGGGCTGCCCACTTGCATTTTTAGGTCCTGATGGTCAAATGTTCGATCCTCAGCCTTGCCATTTTATTCATTTTATTTTTTTTTATTTTTTTATTTTTTTTCATTTCTATTATTAGTTATTCTTACATGTAGTTGTATTTTATTGCCCAATTTCTACATACTTCAAACATGAATAAGGGTTTCTGATGGGAAAATTTGGGTATCACGTTACATCTTTTACGTCTTTGCGTGCGCGCAAATGGTGCGCGTGGCTGTTTCGGCACGGCACGTAAAACTGCCAGGTACAAGCGGGTAGTTGTCAAAATGAATTCATGTTGTATGTTTTTAAGAGAAAAGGTCTGGGAAAAAGTCAGTTTTCTTTTTCCTCAAAAGTTCATGCAACAGGAGCGGTTGCTTCCGAAGGCGTCTCAAGTCGACTTCAAGTTTTCCTGTAGCGGTTAACGGTGCTGTATGTGAGGGGTAAAAAGCGAAACTGATTCCTTATTTCTGTGGCACAAGTGAGAGAAAAGGAAAAGCCTGGTTCCATTTGTTTGACTTTTGCAACAAGTGTCGTCTGCTACAGAAAGTGTTCCGAGTCCTTTTTTTATGATTTCGCGCGGCGCTTAATGGTGATGTACGTGCGAAAACACAAAATCAACTTATGACTTACACGGTCACCAGAATGGATTTAATGCTTTCATAGAATGGCCCCAGTAAAGGAAAAGTGAATAATTTGGTTCCCTTTCTTTGATTTCTGCAACAGGTATCGGTTGCCTCCGAAAGACTCGCGAGTTGATTTTAAGCTTTCCCGCAGCACGTACCAATCACGTATGTGTTGAATAGCCATCGAAACCAGTTAAACGGCCCGAGAAAAGGGAAAAATTGATTTGCCATATTTGACTTAGGCAACAGGTATCAGTTGCTTTTGTAAGTGCTTTAAGTCAATTATTCGTGTTTTTCGCAGGTGCGTAAATGGCACGTATGAGTCGGTAGTCATCGAAACTGGGCTACTCGTCACCGTATGAATAGACACAAAGTAAAAACATAGTTCATTTTCAGTTATGCAGTAGGAGGCAGTTGCTACTGACAGAGTTGCCAGTCTAGTTTTTATTCACTTGTGACACTATTTTCTGTTTCTCACTGTCCACTGATCATCTTAGCATATTGAATGTATCAGTGTGCAGCATGGAAGCTGGCCTCAACTAGAAAAGCAAATCGAATCAAGGGGAGTGAACCATGGGTAGGTGCTTGAAAACCACCACTACAAGGTCTTCTGCTACTCTGTTTTTTTAAATTTTCGCCCATTGTCGGCGAATTCTGGCATGTGTGGATGGTGCATGCATAGCACTTTGCCTAGGACTACATATCAGCCTTTAAAGAAGACATTAAATCCACTTGTTTGCCGTTTTTTTGTTCTCTGTTATGATTGGGTTCATTTTAGGCGCCATTTTGGGCGCCATCTTGGAAATCCTGTGACGTCACCTTGTGGGAGGGGTTAGGGGGCTAGTATATATATAGGTTAATTTTTCAGGTCATATTCAAGTGCTTGTATAGTGCAGTGGGTCAGAGGGCTGCCCACTTGCATTTTTAGGTCCTGATGGTCAAATGTTCGATCCTCAGCCTTACCATTTTATTTATTTTTTTATTTTTTTTTTTTATTTTTTTATTTTTTTTTTCATTTCTATTATTAGTTATTCTTACATGTAGTTGTATTTTATTGCCCAATTTCTACATACTTCAAACATGAATAAGGGTTTCTGATGGGAAAATTTGGGTATCACGTTACATCTTTTACGTCTCTGCGTGCGCGCAAATGGCGCGCGTGGCTGTTTCGGCACGGCACGTAAAACTGCCAGGTACAAGCGGGTAGTTGTCAAAATGAATTCATGTTGTATGTTTTTAAGAGAAAAGGTCTGGGAAAAAGTCAGTTTTCTTTTTCCTCAAAAGTTCATGCAACAGGAGCGGTTGCTTCCGAAAGCATCTCAAGTCGACTTCAAGTTTTCCTGTAGCGGTTAACGGTGCTGTATGTGAGGGGTAAAAAGCGAAACCGATTCCTTATTTCTGTGGCACAAGTGAGAGAAAAGGAAAAGCCTGGTTCCATTTGTTTGACTTTTGCAACAAGTGTCGTCTGCTACAGAAAGTGTTCCGAGTCCTTTTTTTATGATTTTGCGCGGCGCTTAGTGGTGATGTACGTGCGAAAACACAAAATCAACTTATGACTTACACGGTCACCAGAATGGATTTAATGCTTTCATAGAATGGCCCCAGTAAAGGAAAAGTGAATAATTTGGTTCCCTTTCTTTGATTTCTGCAACAGGTATCGGTTGCCTCCGAAAGACTCGCGAGTTGATTTTAAGCTTTCCCGCAGCACGTACCAATCACGTATGTGTGGAATAGCCATCGAAACCAGTTAAACGGCCCGAGAAAAGGGAAAACTTGATTTGCCATATTCGACTTAGGCAACAGCTATCAGTTGCTTTTGTAAGTGCTGTAAGTCAATTTTTCGTGTTTTTCGCAGGTGCGTAAATGGCACGTATGAGTCGGTAGTCATCGAAACTGGGCTACTCGTCACCGTATGAATAGACACAAAGTAAAAACATAGTTCTTTTTCAGTTATGCAGTAGGAGGCAGTTGCTACTGACAGAGTTGCCAGTCTAGTTTTTATTCACTTGTGACACTATTTTCTGTTTCTCACTGTCCACTGATCATCTTAGCATATTGAATGTATCAGTGTGCAGCATGGAAGCTGGCCTCAACTAGAAAAGCAAATCGAATCAAGGGGAGTGAACCATGGGTAGGTGCTTGAAAACCACCACTACAAGGTCTTCTGCTACTCTGTTTTCTTAAATGTTCGCCCATTGTCGGCGAATTCTGGCATGTGTGGATGGTGCATGCATAGCACTTTGCCTAGGACTACATATCAGCCTTTAAAGAAGACATTAAATCCATTTGTTTGCCGTTTTTTTGTTCTCTGTTATGATTGGGTTCATTTTAGGCGCCATTTTGGGCGCCATCTTGGAAATCCTGTGACGTCACCTTGTGGGAGGGGTTAGGGGGCTAGTATATTTATATAGGTTAATTTTTCAGGTCATATTCAAGTGCTTGTATAGTGCAGTGGGTCAGAGGGCTGCCCACTTGCATTTTTAGGTCCTGATGGTCAAATGTTCGATCCTCAGCCTTGCCATTTTATTTATTTATTTTTTTTTTTTTTTTTTTTTTTTTTTTCATTTCTATTATTAGTTATTCTTACATGTAGTTGTATTTTATTGCCCAATTTCTACATACTTCAAACATGAATAAGGGTTTCTGATGGGAAAATTTGGGTATCACGTTACATCTTTTACGTCTTTGCGTGCGCGCAAATGGCACGCGTGGCTGTTTCGGCACGGCACGTAAAACTGCCAGGTACAAGCGGGTAGTTGTCAAAATGAATTCATGTTGTATGTTTTTAAGAGAAAAGGTCTGGGAAAAAGTCAGTTTTCTTTTTCCTCAAAAGTTCATGCAACAGGAGCGGTTGCTTCCGAAGGCGTCTCAAGTCGACTTCAAGTTTTCCTGTAGCGGTTTACGGTGCTGTATGTGAGGGGTAAAAAGCGAAACCGATTCCTTATTTCTGTGGCACAAGTGAGAGAAAAGGAAAAGCCTGATTCCATTTGTTTGACTTTTGCAACAAGTGTTGTCTGCTACAGAAAGTGTTCCGAGTCCTTTTTTTATGATTTCGCGCGGCGCTTAGTGGTGATGTACGTGCGAAAACACAAAATCAACTTATGACTTAAACGGTCACCAGAATGGATTTAATGCTTTCATAGAATGGCCCCAGTAAAGGAAAAGTGAATAATTTGGTTCCCTTTCTTTGATTTCTGCAACAGGTATCGGTTGCCTCCAAAAGACTCGCGAGTTGATTTTAAGCTTTCCCGCAGCACGTACCAATCACGTATGTGTGGAATAGCCATCGAAACCAGTTAAACGGCCCGAGAAAAGGGAAAAATTGATTTGCCATATTCGACTTAGGCAACAGCTATCAGTTGCTTTTGTAAGTGCTGTAAGTCAATTTTTTGTGTTTTTCGCAGGTGCGTAAATGGCACATATGAGTCGGTAGTCATCGAAACTGGGCTACTCGTCACCGTATGAATAGGCACAAAGTAAAAACATAGTTCTTTTTCAGTTATGCAGTAGGAGGCAGTTGCTACTGACAGAGTTGCCAGTCTAGTTTTTATTCACTTGTGACACTATTTTCTGTTTCTCACTGTCCACTGATCATCTTAGCATATTGAATGTATCAGTGTGCAGCATGGAAGCTGGCCTCAACTAGAAAAGCAAATCGAATCAAGGGGAGTGAACCATGGGTAGGTGCTTGAAAACCACCACTACAAGGTCTTCTGCTACTCTGTTTTCTTAAATTTTCGCCCATTGTCGGCGAATTCTGGCATGTGTGGATGGTGCATGCATAGCACTTTGCCTAGGACTACATATCAGCCTTTAAAGAAGACATTAAATCCACTTGTTTGCCGTTTTTTTGTTCTCTGTTATGATTGGGTTCATTTTAGGAGCCATTTTGGGCGCCATCTTGGAAATCCTGTGACGTCACCTTGTGGGAGGGGTTAGGGGGCTAGTATATATATAGGTTAATTTTTCAGGTCATATTCAAGTGCTTGTATAGTGCAGTGGGTCAGAGGGCTGCCCACTTGCATTTTTAGGTCCTGATGGTCAAATGTTCGATCCTCAGCCTTGCCATTTTATTCATTTTATTTATTTATCTATTTTTCTTTTTTTTTCTTCATTTCTATTATTAGTTATTCTTACATGTAGTTGTATTTTATTGCCCAATTTCTACATACTTCAAACATGAATAAGAGTTTCTGATGGGAAAATTTGGGTATCACGTTACATCTTTTACGTCTTTGCGTGCGCGCAAATGGCACGCGTGGCTGTTTCGGCACGGCACGTAAAACTGCCAGGTACAAGCGGGTAGTTGTCAAAATGAATTCATGTTGTATGTTTTTAAGAGAAAAGGTCTGGGAAAAAGTCAGTTTTCTTTTTCCTCAAAAGTTCATGCAACAGGAGCGGTTGCTTCCGAAGGCGTCTCAAGTCGACTTCAAGTTTTCCTGTAGCGGTTAATGGTGCTGTATGTGAGGGGTAAAAAGCGAAACCGATTCCTTATTTCTGTGGCACAAGTGAGAGAAAAGGAAAAGCCTGGTTCCATTTGTTTGACTTTTGCAACAAGTGTCGTCTGCTACAGAAAGTGTTCCGAGTCCTTTTTTTATGATTTCGCGGGGCGCTTAGTGGTGATGTACGTGCGAAAACACAAAATCAACTTATGACTTACACGGTCACCAGAATGGATTTAATGCTTTCATAGAATGGCCCCAGTAAAGGAAAAGTGAATAATTTGGTTCCCTTTCTTTGATTTCTGCAACAGGTATCGGTTGCCTCCGAAAGACTCGCAAGTTGATTTTAAGCTTTCCCGCAGCACGTACCAATCACGTATGTGTGGAATAGCCATCGAAACCAGTTAAACAGCCCGAGAAAAGGGAAAAATTGATTTGCCATATTCGACTTAGGCAACAGCTATCAGTTGCTTTTGTAAGTGCTGTAAGTCAATTTTTCGTGTTTTTCGCAGGTGCGTAAATGGCACGTATGAGTCGGTAGTCATCGAAACCGGGCTACTCGTCACCGTATGAATAGACACAAAGTAAAAACATAGTTCTTTTTCAATTATGCAGTAGGAGGCAGTTGCTACTGACAGAGTTGCCAGTCTAGTTTTTATTCACTTGTGACACTATTTTCTGTTTCTCACTGTCCACTGATCATCTTAGCATATTGAATGTATCAGTGTGCAGCATGGAAGCTGGCCTCAACTAGAAAAGCAAATCGAATCAAGGGGAGTGAACCCTGGGTAGGTGCTTGAAAACCACCACTACAAGGTCTTCTGCTACTCTGTTTTCTTAAATTTTCGCCCATTGTCGGCGAATTCTGGCATGTGTGGATGGTGCATGCATAGCACTTTGCCTAGGACTACATATCAGCCTTTAAAGAAGACATTAAATCCACTTGTTTGCCGTTTTTTTATTCTCTGTTATGATTGGGTTCATTTTAGGTGCCATTTTGGGCGACATCTTGGAAATCCTGTGACGTCGCCTTGTGGGAGGGGTTAGGGGGCTAGTATATATATAGGTTAATTTTTCAGGTCATATTCAAGTGCTTGTATAGTGCAGTGGGTCAGAGGGCTGCCCACTTGCATTTTTAGGTCCTGATGGTCAAATGTTCGATCCTCAGCCTTGCCATTTTATTTATTTTTTTTTTATTTTTTTATTTTTTTATTTTTTTTTTTCTTCATTTCTATTATTAGTTACTCTTACATGTAGTTGTATTTTATTGCCCAATTTCTACATACTTCAAACATGAATAAGGGTTTCTGATGGGAAAATTTGGGTATCACGTTACATCTTTTACGTCTTTGCGTGCGCGCAAATGGCGCGCGTGGCTGTTTCGGCACGGCATGTAAAACTGCCAGGTACAAGCGGGTAGTTGTCAAAATGAATTCATGTTGTATGTTTTTAAGAGAAAAGGTCTGGGAAAAAGTCAGTTTTCTTTTTCCTCAAAAGTTCATGCAACAGGAGCGGTTGCTTCCGAAGGCGTCTCAAGTCGACTTCAAGTTTTCCTGTAGCGGTTAACGGTGCTGTATGTGAGGGGTAAAAAGCGAAACCGATTCCTTATTTCTGTGGCACAAGTGAGAGAAAAGGAAAAGCCTCGTTCCATTTGTTTGACTTTTGCAACAAGTGTCGTCTGCTACAGAAAGTGTTCCGAGTCCTTTTTTTATGATTTCGCGTGGCGCTTAGTGGTGAAGTACGTGCGAAAACACAAAATCAACTTATGACTTACACGGTCACCAGAATGGATTTAATGCTTTCATAGAATGGCCCCAGTAAAGGAAAAGTGAATAATTTGGTTCCCTTTCTTTGATTTCTGCAACAGGTATCGGTTGCCTCCGAAAGACTCGCGAGTTGATTTTAAGCTTTCCCGCAGCACGTACCAATCACGTATGTGTGGAATAGCCATCGAAACCAGTTAAACGGCCCGAGAAAAGGGAAAAATTGATTTGCCATATTCGACTTAGGCAACAGCTATCAGTTGCTTTTGTAAGTGCTGTAAGTCAATTTTTCGTGTTTTTCGCAGGTGCGTAAATGGCACGTATGAGTCGGTAGTCATCGAAACTGGGCTACTCGTCACCGTATGAATAGACACAAAGTAAAAACATAGTTCTTTTTCAGTTATGCAGTAGGAGGCAGTTGCTACTGACAGAGTTGCCAGTCTAGTTTTTATTCACTTGTGACACTATTTTCTGTTTCTCACTGTCCACTGATCATCTTAGCATATTGAATGTATCAGTGTGCAGCATGGAAGCTGGCCTCAACTAGAAAAGCAAATCGAATCAAGGGGAGTGTACCCTGGGTAGGTGCTTGAAAACCACCACTACAAGGTCTTCTGCTACTCTGTTTTCTTAAATTTTCGCCCATTGTCGGCGAATTCTGGCATGTGTGGATGGTGCATGCATAGCACTTTGCCTAGGACTACATATCAGCCTTTAAAGAAGACATTAAATCCACTTGTTTGCCGTTTTTTTGTTCTCTGTTATGATTGGGTTCATTTTAGGCGCCATTTTGGGCGCCATCTTGGAAATCCTGTGACGTCACCTTGTGGGAGGGGTTAGGGGGCTAGTATATATATAGGTTAATTTTTCAGGTCATATTCAAGTGCTTGTATAGTGCAGTGGGTCAGAGGGCTGCCCACTTGCATTTTTAGGTCCTGATGGTCAAATGTTCGATCCTCAGCCTTGCCATTTTATTTATTTTATTTTTTTTTTTTTTATTTTTTTTTTTTTTTTTTCATTTCTATTATTAGTTATTCTTACATGTAGTTGTATTTTATTGCCCAATTTCTACATACTTCAAACATGAATAAGGGTTTCTGATGGGAAAATTTGGGTATCACGTTACATCTTTTATGTCTTTGCGTGCGCGCAAATGGCGCGCGTGGCTGTTTCGGCACGGCACGTAAAACTGCAGGTACAAGCGGGTAGTTGTCAAAATGAATTCATGTTGTATGTTTTTAAGAGAAAAGGTCTGGGAAAAAGTCAGTTTTCTTTTTCCTCAAAAGTTAATGCAACAGGAGCGGTTGCTTCCGAAGGCATCTCAAGTTGACTTCAAGTTTTCCTGTAGCGGTTAACGGTGCTGTATGTGAGGGGTAAAAAGCGAAACCGATTCCTTATTTCTGTGGCACAAGTGAGAGAAAAGGAAAAGCCTGGTTCCATTTGTTTGACTTTTGCAACAAGTGTCGTCTGCTACAGAAAGTGTTCCGAGTCCTTTTTTTATGATTTCGCGTGGCGCTTAGTGGTGATGTACGTGCGAAAACACAAAATCAACTTATGACTTACACGGTCACCAGAATGGATTTAATGCTTTCATAGAATGGCCCCAGTAAAGGAAAAGTGAATAATTTGGTTCCCTTTCTTTGATTTCTGCAACAGGTATCGGTTGCCTCCGAAAGACTCGCGAGTTGATTTTAAGCTTTCCCGCAGCACGTACCAATCACGTATGTGTGCAATAGCCATCGAAACCAGTTAAACGGCCCGAGAAAAGGGAAAAATTGATTTGCCATATTCGACTTAGGCAACAGCTATCAGTTGCTTTTGTAAGTGCTGTAAGTCAATTTTTCGTGTTTTTCGCAGATGCGTCAATGGCAGGTATGAGTCGGTAGTCATCGAAACTGGGCTACTCGTCACCGTATGAATAGACACAAAGTAAAAACATAGTTCTTTTTCAGTTATGCAGTAGGAGGTAGTTGCTACTGACAGAGTTGCAGTCTAGTTTTTATTCACTTGTGACACTGTTTTCTGTTTCTCACTGTCCACTGATCATCTTAGCATATTGAATGTATCAGTGTGCAGCATGGAAGCTGGCCTCAACTAGAAAAGCAAATCGAATCAAGGGGAGTGAACCCTGGGTAGGTGCTTGAAAACCACCACTACAAGGTCTTCTGCTACTCTGTTTTCTTAAATTTTCGCCCATTGTCGGCGAATTCTGGCATGTGTGGATGGTGCATGCATAGCACTTTGCCTAGGACTACATATCAGCCTTTAAAGAAGACATTAAATCCACTTGTTTGCCGTTTTTTTGTTCTCTGTTATGATTGGGTTCATTTTAGGCGCCATTTTGGGCGCCATCTTGGAAATCCTGTGACGTCACCTTGTGGGAGGGGTTAGGGGGCTAGTATATATATAGGTTAATTTTTCAGGTCATATTCAAGTGCTTGTATAGTGCAGTGGGTCAGAGGGCTGCCCACTTGCATTTTTAGGTCCTGATGGTCAAATGTTCGATCCTCAGCCTTGCCATTTTATTTATTTATTTATTTATTTATTTTTTTATTTTTTTTTTTTCATTTCTATTATTAGTTATTCTTACATGTAGTTGTATTTTATTGCCCAATTTCTACATACTTCAAACATGAATAAGGGTTTCTGATGGGAAAATTTAGTTATTACGTTACATCATTTACGTCTTTGCGTGCGCGCAAATGGTGCGCGTGGCTGTTTCGGCACGGCACGTAAAACTGCCAGGTACAAGCGGGTAGTTGTCAAAATGAATTCATGTTGTATGTTTTTAAGAGAAAAGGTCTGGGAAAAAGTCAATTTTCTTTTTCCTCAAAAGTTCATGCAACAGGAGCGGTTGCTTCCGAAAGCGTCTCAAGTTGACTTCAAGTTTTCCTGTAGCGGTTAACGGTGCTGTATGTGAGGGGTAAAAAGCGAAACCGATTCCTTATTTCTGTGGCACAAGTGAGAGAAAAGGAAAAGCCTGGTTCCATTTGTTTGACTTTTGCAACAAGTGTCGTCTGCTACAGAAAGTGTTCCGAGTCCTTTTTTTATGATTTCGCGCGGCGCTTAGTGGTGATGTACGTGCGAAAACACAAAATCAACTTATGACTTACACGGTCACCAGAATGGATTTAATGCTTTCATAGAATGGCCCCAGTAAAGGAAAAGTGAATAATTTGGTTCCCTTTCTTTGATTTCTGCAACAGGTATCGGTTGCCTCCGAAAGACTCGCGAGTTGATTTTAAGCTTTCCCGCAGCACGTACCAATCACGTATGTGTGCAATAGCCATCGAAACCAGTTAAACGGCCCGAGAAAAGGGAAAAATTGATTTGCCATATTCGACTTAGGCAACAGCTATCAGTTGCTTTTGTAAGTGCTGTAAGTCAATTTTTCGTGTTTTTCGCAGGTGCGTCAATGGCAGGTATGAGTCGGTAGTCATCGAAACTGGGCTACTCGTCACCGTATGAATAGACACAAAGTAAAAACATAGTTCTTTTTCAGTTATGCAGTAGGAGGTAGTTGCTACTGACAGAGTTGCAGTCTAGTTTTTATTCACTTGTGACACTATTTTCTGTTTCTCACTGTCCACTGATCATCTTAGCATATTGAATGTATCAGTGTGCAGCATGGAAGCTGGCCTCAACTAGAAAAGCAAATCGAATCAAGGGGAGTGAACCCTGGGTAGGTGCTTGAAAACCACCACTACAAGGTCTTCTGCTACTCTGTTTTCTTAAATTTTCGCCCATCGTCGGCGAATTCTGGCATGTGTGGATGGTGCATGCATAGCACTTTGCCTAGGACTACATATCAGCCTTTAAAGAAGACATTAAATCCACTTGTTTGCCGTTTTTTTGTTCTCTGTTATGATTGGGTTCATTTTAGGCGCCATTTTGGGCACCATCTTGGAAATCCTGTGACGTCACCTTGTGGGAGGGGTTAGGGGGCTAGTATATATATAGGTTAATTTTTCAGGTCATATTCAAGTGCTTGTATAGTGCAGTGGGTCAGAGGGCTGCCCACTTGCATTTTTAGGTCCTGATGGTCAAATGTTCGATCCTCAGCCTTGCCATTTTATTTATTTATTTATTTATTTTTTTTTTTTTTTCATTTCTATTATTAGTTATTCTTACATGTAGTTGTATTTTATTGCCCAATTTCTACATACTTCAAACATGAATAAGGGTTTCTGATGGGAAAATTTGGGTATCACGTTACATCATTTACGTCTTTGCGTGCGAGCAAATGGCGCGCGTGGCTGTTTCGGCACGGCACGTAAAACTGCCAGGTACAAGCGGGTAGTTGTCAAAATGAATTCATGTTGTATGTTTTTAAGAGAAAAGGTCTGGGATAAAGTCAGTTTTCTTTTTCCTCAAAAGTTCATGCAACAGGAGTGGTTGCTTCCGAAGGCGTCTCAAGTCGACTTCAAGTTTTCTTGTAGCGGTTAACGGTGCTGTATGTGAGGGGTAAAAAGCGAAACCGATTCCTTATTTCTGTGGCACAAGTGAGAGAAACGGAAAAGCCTGGTTAAATTTGTTTGACTTTTGCAACAAGTGTCGTCTGCTACAGAAAGTGTTCCGAGTCCTTTTTTTATGATTTCGCGCGGCGCTTAGTGGTGATGTACGTGCGAAAACACAAAATCAACTTATGACTTAAACGGTCACCAGAATGGATTTAATGCTTTCATAGAATGGCCCCAGTAAAGGAAAAGTGAATAATTTGGTTCCCTTTCTTTGATTTCTGCAACAGGTATCGGTTGCCTCCGAAAGACTCGCGAGTTGATTTTAAGCTTTCCCGCAGCACGTACCAATCACGTATGTGTGGAATAGCCATCGAAACCAGTTAAACGGCCCGAGAAAAGGGAAAAATTGATTTGCCATATTCGACTTAGGCAACAGCTATCAGTTGCTTTTGTAAGTGCTGTAAGTCAATTTTTCGTGTTTTTCGCAGGTGCGTAAATGGCACGTATGAGTCGGTAGTCATCGAAACTGGGCTGCTCCTCACGGTATGAATAGACACAAAGTAAAAACATAGTTCTTTTTCAGTTATGCAGTAGGAGGCAGTTGCTACTGACAGAGTTGCCAGTCTAGTTTTTATTCACTTGTGACACTATTTTCTGTTTCTCACTGTCCACTGATCATCTTAGCATATTGAATGTATCAGTGTGCAGCATGGAAGCTGGCCTCAACTAGAAAAGCAAATCGAATCAAGGGGAGTGAACCCTGGGTAGGTGCTTGAAAACCACCACTACAAGGTCTTCTGCTACTCTGTTTTCTTAAATTTTCGCCCATTGTCGGCGAATTCTGGCATGTGTGGATGGTGCATGCATAGCACTTTGCCTAGGACTACATATCAGCCTTTAAAGTAGACATTAAATCCACTTGTTTGCCGTTTTTTTGTTCTCTGTTATGATTGGGTTCATTTTAGGCGCCATTTTGGGCGCCATCTTGGAAATCCTTTGACGTCACCTTGTTGGAGGGGTTAGGGGGCTAGTATATATATAGGTTAATTTTTCAGGTCATATTCAAGTGCTTGTATAGTGCAGTGGGTCAGAGGGCTGCCCACTTGCATTTTTAGGTCCTGATGGTCAAATGTTCGATCCTCAGCCTTGCCATTTTATTTATTTATTTATTTATTTTTTTTTTTTCATTTCTATTATTAGTTATTCTTACATGTAGTTGTATTTTATTGCCCAATTTCTACATACTTCAAACATGAATAAGGGTTTCTGATGGGAAAATTTGGGTATCACGTTACATCTTTTACGTCTTTGCGTGCGCGCAAATGGCGCGCGTGGCTGTTTCGGCACGGCACGTAAAACTGCCAGGTACAAGCGGGTAGTTGTCAAAATGAATTCACGTTGTATGTTTTTAAGAGAAAAGGTCTGGGAAAAAGTCAGTTTTCTTTTTCCTCAAAAGTTCATGCAACAGGAGCGGTTGCTTCCGAAGGCGTCTCAAGTCGACTTCAAGTTTTCCTGTAGCGGTTAACGGTGCTGTATGTGAGGGGTAAAAAGCGAAACCGATTCCTTATTTCTGTGGCACAAGTGAGAGAAAAGGAAAAGCCTGGTTCCATTTGTTTGACTTTTGCAACAAGTGTCGTCTGCTACAGAAAGTGTTCCGAGTCCTTTTTTTATGATTTCGCGCGGCGCTTAGTGGTGATGTACGTGCGAAAACACAAAATCAACTTATGACTTACACGGTCACCAGAATGGATTTAATGCTTTCATAGAATGGCCCCAGTAAAGGAAAAGTGAATAATTTGGTTCCCTTTCTTTGATTTCTGCAACAGGTATCTGTTGCCTCCGAAAGACTCGCGAGTTGATTTTAAGCTTTCCCGCAGCACGTACCAATCACGTATGTGTGGAATAGCCATCGAAACCAGTTAAACGGCCCGAGAAAAGGGAAAAATTGATTTGCCATATTCGACTTAGGCAACAGCTATCAGTTGCTTTTGTAAGTGCTGTAAGTCAATTTTTCGTGTTTTTCGCAGGTGCGTAAATGGCACGTATGAGTCGGTAGTCATCGAAACTGGGCTACTCGTCACCGTATGAATAGACACAAAGTAAAAACATAGTTCTTTTTCAGTTATGCAGTAGGAGGCAGTTGCTACTGACAGAGTTGCCAGTCTAGTTTTTATTCACTTGTGACACTATTTTCTGTTTCTCACTGTCCACTGATTCATCTTAGCATATTGAATGTATCAGTGTGCAGCATGGAAGCTGGCCTCAACTAGAAAAGCAAATCGAATCAAGGGGAGTGAACCCTGGGTAGGTGCTTGAAAACCACCACTACAAGGTCTTCTGCTACTCTGTTTTCTTAAATTTTCGCCCATTGTCGGCGAATTCTGGCATGTGTGGATGGTGCATGCATAGCACTTTGCCTAGGACTACATATCAGCCTTTAAAGAAGACATTAAATCCACTTGTTTGCCGTTTTTTTGTTCTCTGTTATGATTGGGTTCATTTTAGGCGCCATTTTGGGCGCCGTCTTGGAAATCCTGTGACGTCACCTTGTGGGAGGGGTTAGGGGGCTAGTATATATATAGGTTAATTTTTCAGGTCATATTCAAGTGCTTGTATAGTGCAGTGGGTCAGAGGGCTGCCCACTTGCATTTTTAGGTCCTGATGGTCAAATGTTCGATCCTCAGCCTTGCCATTTTTTTTTTTTTTTTTTTTTTTCATTTCTATTATTAGTTATTCTTACATGTAGTTGTATTTTATTGCCCAATTTCTACATACTTCAAACATGAATAAGGGTTTCTGATGGGAAAATTTGGGTATCACGTTACATCTTTTACGTCTTTGCGTGCACGCAAATGGCGCGCGTGGCTGTTTCGGCACGGCACGTAAAACTGCCAGGTACAAGCGGGTAGTTGTCAAAATGAATTCATGTTGTATGTTTTTAAGAGAAAAGGTCTGGGAAAAAGTCAGTTTTCTTTTTCCTCAAAAGTTCATGCAACAGGAGCGATTGCTTCCGAAGGCGTCTCAAGTCGACTTCAAATTTTCCTGTAGCGGTTAACGGTGCTGTATGTGAGGGGTAAAAAGCGAAACCGATTCCTTATTTCTGTGGCACAAGTGAGAGAAAAGGAAAAGCCTGGTTCCATTTGTTTGACTTTTGCAACAAGTGTCGTCTGCTACAGAAAGTGTTCCGAGTCCTTTTTTTATGATTTCGCGCGGCGCTTAGTGGTGATGTACGTGCGAAAACACAAAATCAACTTATGACTTACACGGTCACCAGAATGGATTTAATGCTTTCATAGAATGGCCCCAGTAAAGGAAAAGTGAATAATTTGGTTCCCTTTCTTTGATTTCTGCAACAGGTATCGGTTGCCTCCGAAAGACTCGCGAGTTGATTTTAAGCTTTCCCGCAGCACGTACCAATCACATATGTGAGGAATAGCCATCGAAACCAGTTAAACGGCCCGAGAAAAGGGAAAAATTGATTTGCCATATTCGACTTAGGCAACAGCTATCAGTTGCTTTTGTAAGTGCTGTAAGTCAATTTTTCGTGTTTTTCGCAGGTGCGTAAATGGCACGTATGAGTCGGTAGTCATCGAAACTGGGCTACTCGTCACCGTATGAATAGACACAAAGTAAAAACATAGTTCTTTTTCAGTTATGCAGTAGGAGGCAGTTGCTACTGACAGAGTTGCCAGTCTAGTTTTTATTCACTTGTGACACTATTTTCTGTTTCTCACTGTCCACTGATCATCTTAGCATATTGAATGTATCAGTGTGCAGCATGGAAGCTGGCCCCAACTAGAAAAGCAAATCGAATCAAGGGGAGTGAACCCTGGGTAGGTGCTTGAAAACCACCACTACAAGGTCTTCTGCTACTCTGTTTTCTTAAATTTTCGCCCATTGTCGGCGAATTCTGGCATGTGTGGATGGTGCATGCTTAGCACTTTGCCTAGGACTACATATCAGCCTTTAAAGAAGACATTAAATCCACTTGTTTGCCGTTTTTTTGTTCTCTGTTATGATTGGGTTCATTTTAGGCGCCATTTTGGGCGCCATCTTGGAAATCCTGTGACGTCACCTTGTGGGAGGGGTTAGGGGGCTAGTATATATATAGGTTAATTTTTCAGGTCATATTCAAGTGCTTGTATAGTGCAGTGGGTCAGAGGGCTGCCCACTTGCATTTTTAGGTCCTGATGGTCAAATGTTCGATCCTCAGCCTTGCCATTTTATTTATTTTTTTTTTTTTTTTTTTTTTTTTTTTTTTCATTTCTATTATTAGTTATTCTTACATGTAGTTGTATTTTATTGCCCAATTTCTACATACTTCAAACATGAATAAGGGTTTCTGATGGGAAAATTTGGGTATCACGTTACATCTTTTACGTCTTTGCGTGCGCGCAAATGGCGCGCGTGGCTGTTTCGGCACGGCACGTAAAACTGCCAGGTACAAGCGGGTAGTTGTCAAAATGAATTAATGTTGTATGTTTTTAAGAGAAAAGGTCTGGGAAAAAGTCAGTTTTCTTTTTCCTCAAAAGTTCATGCAACAGGAGCGGTTGCTTCCGAAGGCGTCTCAAGTCGACTTCAAGTTTTCCTGTAGCGGTTAACGGTGCTGTATGTGAGGGGTAAAAAGCAAAACCGATTCCTTATTTCTGTGGCACAAGTGAGAGAAAAGGAAAAGCCTGGTTCCATTTGTTTGACTTTTGCAACAAGTGTCGTCTGCTACAGAAAGTGTTCCGAGTCCTTTTTTTATGATTTCACGCGGCGCTTAGTGGTGATGTACGTGCGAAAACACAAAATCAACTTATGACTTACACGGTCACCAGAATGGATTTAATGCTTTCATAGAATGGCCCCAGTAAAGGAAAAGTGAATAATTTGGTTCCCTTTCTTTGATTTCTGCAACAGGTATCGGTTGCCTCCGAAAGACTCGCGAGTTGATTTTAAGCTTTCCCGCAGCACGTACCAATCACGTATGTGTGGAATAGCCATCGAAACCAGTTAAACGGCCCGAGAAAAGGGAAAAATTGATTTGCCATATTCGACTTAGGCAACAGCTATCAGTTGCTTTTGTAAGTGCTGTAAGTCAATTCTTCGTGATTTTCGCAGGTGCGTAAATGGCACGTATGAGTCGGTAGTCATCGAAACTGGGCTACTCGTCACCGTATGAATAGACACAAAGTAAAAACATAGTTCTTTTTCAGTTATGCAGTAGGAGGCAGTTGCTAGTGACAGAGTTGCCAGTCTAGTTTTTATTCACTTGTGACACTATTTTCTGTTTCTCACTGTCCACTGATCATCTTAGCATATTGAATGTATCAGTGTGCAGCATGGAAGCTGGCCTCAACTAGAAAAGCAAATCGAATCAAGGGGAGTGAACCCTGGGTAGGTGCTTGAAAACCACCACTACAAGGTCTTCTGCTACTTTGTTTTCTTAAATTTTCGCCCACTGTCGGCGAATTCTGGCATGTGTGGATGGTGCATGCATAGCACTTTGCCTAGGACTACATATCAGCCTTTAAAGAAGACATTAAATCCACTTGTTTGCCGTTTTTTTGTTCTCTGTTATGATTGGGTTCATTTTAGGCGCCATTTTGGGCGCCATCTTGGAAATCCTGTGACGTCACCTTGTGGGAGGGGTTAGGGGGCTAATATATATATAGGTTAATTTTTCAGGTCATATTCAAGTGCTTGTATAGTGCAGTGGGTCAGAGGGCTGCCCACTTGCATTTTTAGGTCCTGATGGTCAAATGTTCGATCCTCAGCCTTGCCATTTTATTTTATTTATTTATTTTTTTTTTTTATTTTTTTTTTTTTTTTTCATTTCTATTATTAGTTATTCTTACATGTAGTTGTATTTTATTGCCCAATTTCTACATACTTCAAACATGAATAAGAGTTTCTGATGGGAAAATTTGGGTATCACGTTACATCTTTTACGTCTTTGCGTGCGCGCAAGTGGCGCGCGTGGCTGTTTCGGCACGGCACGTAAAACTGCCAGGTACAAGCGGGTAGTTGTCAAAATGAATTCATGTTGTATGTTTTTAAGAGAAAAGGTCTGGGAAAAAGTCAGTTTTCTTTTTCCTCGAAAGTTGATGCAACAGGAGCGGTTGCTTCCGAAGGCGTCTCAAGTCAACTTCAAGTTTTCCTGTAGCGGTTAATGGTGCTGTATGTGAGGGGTAAAAAGCGAAACCGATTCCTTATTTCTGTGGCACAAGTGAGAGAAAAGGAAAAGCCTGGTTCCATTTGTTTGACTTTTGCAACAAGTGTCGTCTGCTACAGAAAGTGTTCCGAGCCCTTTTTTTATGATTTCGCGCGGCGCTTAGTGGTGATGTATGTGCGAAAACACAAAATCAACTTATGACTTACACGGTCACCAGAATGGATTTAATGCTTTCATAGAATGGCCCCAGTAAAGGAAAAGTGAATAATTTGGTTCCCTTTCTTTGATTTCTGCAACAGGTATCGGTTGCCTCCGAAAGACTCGCGAGTTGATTTTAAGCTTTCCCGCAGCACGTACCAATCACGTATGTGTGGAATAGCCATCAAAACCAGTTAAACGGCCCGAGAAAAGGGAAAAATTGATTTGCCATATTCGACTTAGGCAACAGCTATCAGTTGCTTTTGTAAGTGCTGTAAGTCAATTTTTCGTGTTTTTTGCAGGTGCGTAAATGGCACGTATGAGTCGGTAGTCATCGAAACTGGGCTACTCGTCACCGTATGAATAGACACAAAGTAAAAACATAGTTCTTTTTGAGTTATGCAGTAGGAGGCAGTTGCTACTGACAGAGTTGCCAGTCTAGTTTTTATTCACTTGTGACACTATTTTCTGTTTCTCACTGTCCACTGATCATCTTAGCATATTGAATGTATCAGTGTGCAGCATGGAAGCTGGCCTCAACTGGAAAAGCAAATCGAATCAAGGGGAGTGAACCCTGGGTAGGTGCTTGAAAACCACCACTACAAGGTCTTCTGCTACTCTGTTTTCTTAAATTTTCGCCCATTGTCGGCGAATTCTGGCATGTGTGGATGGTGCATGCATAGCACTTTGCCTAGGACTACATATCAGCCTTTAAAGAAGACATTAAATCCACTTGTTTGCCGTTTTTTTGTTCTCTGTTATGATTGGGTTCATTTTAGGCGCCATTTTGGGCGCCATCTTGGAAATCCTGTGACGTCACCTTGTGGGAGGGGTTAGGGGGCTAGTATATATATAGGTTAATTTTTCAGGTCATATTCAAGTGCTTGTATAGTGCAGTGGGTCAGAGGGCTGCCCACTTGCATTTTTAGGTCCTGATGGTCAAATGTTCGATCCTCAGCTTTGCCATTTTATTTTGTTTATTTTTTTTTTTTTTTTTTTTTTTTTTTTTTCATTTCTATTATTAGTTATTCTTACATGTAGTTGTATTTTATTGCCCAATTTCTACATACTTCAAACATGAATAAGAGTTTCTGATGGGAAAATTTGGGTATCACGTTACATCTTTTACGTCTTTGCGTGCGCGCAAATGGCGCGCGTACTGTTTCGGCACGGCACGTAAAACTGCCAGGTACAAGCGGGTAGTTGTCAAAATGAATTCATGTTGTATGTTTTTAAGAGAAAAGGTCTGGGAAAAAGTCAGTTTTCTTTTTCCTCGAAAGTTCATGCAACAGGAGCGGTTGCTTCCGAAGGCGTCTCAAGTCGACTTCAAGTTTTCCTGTAGCGGTTAATGGTGCTGTATGTGAGGGGTAAAAAGCGAAACCGATTCCTTATTTCTGTGGCACAAGTGAGAGAAAAGGAAAAGCCTGGTTCCATTTGTTTGACTTTTGCAACAAGTGTCGTCTGCTACAGAAAGTGTTCCGAGTCCTTTTTTTATGATTTCGCGCGGCGCTTAGTGGTGATGTACGTGCGAAAACACAAAATCAACTTATGACTTACACGGTCACCAGAATGGATTTAATGCTTTCATAGAATGGCCCCAGTAAAGGAAAAGTGAATAATTTGGTTCCCTTTCTTTGATTTCTGCAACAGGTATCGGTTGCCTTCGAAAGACTCGCGAGTTGATTTTAAGCTTTCCCGCAGCACGTACCAATCACGTATGTGTGGAATAGCCATCGAAACCAGTTAAACGGCCCGAGAAAAGGGAAAAATTGATTTGCCATATTCGACTTAGGCAACAGCTATCAGTTGCTTTTGTAAGTGCTGTAAGTCAATTTTTTGTGTTTTTCGCAGGTGCGTAAATGGCACGTATGAGTCGGTAGTCATCGAAACTGGGCTACTCGTCACCGTATGAATAGACACAAAGTAAAAACATAGTTCTTTTTCAGTTATGCAGTAGGAGGCAGTTGCTACTGACAGAGTTGCCAGTCTAGTTTTTATTCACTTGTGACACTATTTTCTGTTTCTCACTGTCCACTGATCATCTTAGCATATTGAATGTATCAGTGTGCAGCATGGAAGCTGGCCTCAACTAGAAAAGCAAATCGAATCAAGGGGAGTGAACCCTGGGTAGGTGCTTGAAAACCACCACTACAAGGTCTTCTGCTACTCTGTTTTCTTAAATTTTCGCCCATTGTCGGCGAATTCTGGCATGTGTGGATGGTGCATGCATAGCACTTTGCCTAGGACTACATATCAGCCTTTAAAGAAGACATTAAATCCACTTGTTTGCCGTTTTTTTGTTCTCTGTTATGATTGGGTTCATTTTAGGCGCCATTTTGGGCGCCATCTTGGAAATCCTGTGACGTCACCTTGTGGGAGGGGTTAGGGGGCTAGTATATATATAGGTTAATTTTTCAGGTCATATTCAAGTGCTTGTATAGTGCAGTGGGTCAGAGTGCTGCCCACTTGCATTTTTAGGTCCTGATGGTCAAATGTTCGATCCTCAGCCTTGCCATTTTATTTTATTTATTTATTTTTTTTTTTATTTTTTTTTTTTTTTTCATTTCTATTATTAGTTATTCTTACATGTAGTTGTATTTTATTGCCCAATTTCTACATACTTCAAACATGAATAAGAGTTTCTGATGGGAAAATTTGGGTATCACGTTACATCTTTTACGTCTTTGCGTGCGCGCAAATGGCGCGCGTGGCTGTTTCGGCACGGCACGTAAAACTGCCAGGTACAAGCGGGTAGTTGTCAAAATGAATTCATGTTGTATGTTTTTAAGAGAAAAGGTCTGGGAAAAAGTCAGTTTTCTTTTTCCTCGAAAGTTCATGCAACAGGAGCGGTTGCTTCCGAAGGCGTCTCAAGTCGACTTCAAGTTTTCCTGTAGCGGTTAATGGTGCTGTATGTGAGAGGTAAAAAGCGAAACCGATTCCTTATTTCTGTGGCACAAGTGAGAGAAAAGGAAAAGCCTGGTTCCATTTGTTTGACTTTTGCAACAAGTGTCGTCTGCTACAGAAAGTGTTCCGAGCCCTTTTTTTATGATTTCGCGCGGCGCTTAGTGGTGATGTATGTGCGAAAACACAAAATCAACTTATGACTTACACGGTCACCAGAATGGATTTAATGCTTTCATAGAATGGCCCCAGTAAAGGAAAAGTGAATAATTTGGTTCCCTTTCTTTGATTTCTGCAACAGGTATCGGTTGCCTCCGAAAGACTCGCGAGTTGATTTTAAGCTTTCCCGCAGCACGTACCAATCACGTATGTGTGGAATAGCCATCGAAACCAGTTAACCGGCCCGAGAAAAGGGAAAAATTGATTTGCCATATTCGACTTAGGCAACAGCTATCAGTTGCTTTTGTAAGTGCTGTAAGTCAATTTTTCGTGTTTTTTGCAGGTGCGTAAATGGCACGTATGAGTCGGTAGTCATCGAAACTGGGCTACTCGTCACCGTATGAATAGACACAAAGTAAAAACATAGTTCTTTTTCAGTTATGCAGTAGGAGGCAGTTGCTACTGACAGAGTTGCCAGTCTAGTTTTTATTCACTTGTGACACTATTTTCTGTTTCTCACTGTCCACTGATCATCTTAGCATATTGAATGTATCAGTGTGCAGCATGGAAGCTGGCCTCAACTAGAAAAGCAAATCGAATCAAGGGGAGTGAACCCTGGGTAGGTGCTTGAAAACCACCACTACAAGGTCTTCTGCTACTCTGTTTTCTTAAATTTTCGCCCATTGTCGGCGAATTCTGGCATGTGTGGATGGTGCATGCATAGCACTTTGCCTAGGACTACATATCAGCCTTTAAAGAAGACATTAAATCCACTTGTTTGCCGTTTTTTTGTTCTCTGTTATGATTGGGTTCATTTTAGGCGCCATTTTGGGCGCCATCTTGGAAATCCTGTGACGTCACCTTGTGGGAGGGGTTAGGGGGCTAGTATATATATAGGTTAATTTGTCAGGTCATATTCAAGTGCTTGTATAGTGCAGTAGTCAGAGGGCTGCCCACTTGCATTTTTAGGTCCTGATGGTCAAATGTTCGATCCTCAGCCTTGCCATTTATTTTTTTTTTTTTTTCATTTCTATTATTAGTTATTCTTACATGTAGTTGTATTTTATTGCCCAATTTCTACATACTTCAAACATGAATAAGAGTTTCTGATGGGAAAATTTGGGTATCACGTTACATCTTTTACGTCTTTGCGTGCGCGCAAATGGCGCGCGTGGCTGTTTTGGCACGGCACGTAAAACTGCCAGGTACAAGCGGGTAGTTGTCAAAATGAATTCATGTTGTATGTTTTTAAGAGAAAAGGTCTGGGAAAAAGTCAGTTTTCTTTTTCCTCAAAAGTTCATGCAACAGGAGCGGTTGCTTCCGAAGGCGTCTCAAGTTGACTTCAAGTTTTCCTGTAGTGGTTAATGGTGCTGTATGTGAGAGGTAAAAAGCGAAACCGATTCCTTATTTCTGTGGCACAAGTGAGAGAAAAGGAAAAGCCTGGTTCCATTTGTTTGACTTTTGCAACAAGTGTCGTCTGCTACAGAAAGTGTTCCGAGTCCTTTTTTTATGATTTCACGCGGCGCTTAGTGGTGATGTACGTGCGAAAACACAAAATCAACTTATGACTTACACGGTCACCAGAATGGATTTAATGCTTTCATAGAATGGCCCCAGTAAAGGAAAAGTGAATAATTTGGTTCCCTTTCTTTGATTTCTGCAACAGGTATCGGTAGCCTCCGAAAGACTCGCGAGTTGATTTTAAGCTTTCCCGCAGCACGTACCAATCACGTATGTGTGGAATAGCCATCAAAACCAGTTAAACGGCCCGAGAAAAGGGAAAAATTGATTTGCCATATTCAACTTAGGCAACAGCTATCAGTTGCTTTTGTAAGTGCTGTAAGTCAATTTTTCGTGTTTTTCGCAGGTGCGTAAATGGCACGTATGAGTCGGTAGTCATCGAAACTGGGCTACTCGTCACCGTATGAATAGACACAAAGTAAAAACATAGTTCTTTTTCAGTTATGCAGTAGGAGGCAGTTGCTACTGACAGAGTTGCCAGTCTAGTTTTTATTCACTTGTGACACTATTTTCTGTTTCTCACTGTCCACTGATCATCTTAGCATATTGAATGTATCAGTGTGCAGCATGGAAGCTGGCCTCAACTAGAAAAGCAAATCGAATCAAGGGGAGTGAACCCTGGGTAGGTGCTTGAAAACCACCACTACAAGGTCTTCTGCTACTCTGTTTTCTTAAATTTTCGCCCATTGTCGGCGAATTCTGGCATGTGTGGATGGTGCATGCATAGCACTTTGCCTAGGACTACATATCAGCCTTTAAAGAAGACATTAAATCCACTTGTTTGCCGTTTTTTTGTTCTCTGTTATGATTGGGTTCATTTTAGGCGCCATTTTGGGCGCCATCTTGGAAATCCTGTGACGTCACCTTGTGGGAGGGGTTAGGGGGCTAGTATATATATAGGTTAATTTTTCAGGTCATATTCAAGTGCTTGTATAGTGCAGTGGGTCAGAGGGCTGCCCACTTGCATTTTTAGGTCCTGATGGTCAAATGTTCGATCCTCAGCCTTGCCATTTTATTTGTTTTTTTTTTTTTTTTTTTTTCATTTCTATTATTAGTTATTCTTACATGTAGTTGTATTTTATTGCCCAATTTCTACATACTTCAAACATGAATAAGAGTTTCTGATGGGAAAATTTGGGTATCACGTTACATCTTTTATATCTTTGCGTGCGCGCAAATGGCGCGCGTGGCTGTTTTGGCACGGCACGTAAAACTGCCAGGTACAAGCGGGTAGTTGTCAAAATGAATTAATGTTGTATGTTTTTAAGAGAAAAGGTCTGGGAAAAAGTCAGTTTTCTTTTTCCTCAAAAGTTCATGCAACAGGAGCGGTTGCTTCCGAAGGTGTCTCAAGTCGACGTCAAGTTTTCCTGTAGCGGTTAATGGTGCTGTATGTGAGGGGTAAAAAGCGAAACCGTTTCTTTATTTCTGTGGCACAAGTGAGAGAAAAGGAAAAGCCTGGTTCCATTTGTTTGACTTTTGCAACAAGTGTCGTCTGCTACAGAAAGTGTTCCGAGTCCTTTTTTTATGATTTCGCGCGGCGCTTAGTGGTGATGTACGTGCGAAAACACAAAATCAACTTACGACTTACACGGTCACCAGAATGGATTTAATGCTTTCATAGAATGGCCCCAGTAAAGGAAAAGTGAATAATTTGGTTCCCTTTCTTTGATTTCTGCAACAGGTATCGGTTGCCTCCGAAAGACTCGCGAGTTGATTTTAAGCTTTCCCGCAGCACGTACCAATCACGTATGTGTGGAATAGCCATCAAAACCAGTTAAACGGCCCGAGAAAAGGGAAAAATTGATTTGCCATATTCGACTTAGGCAACAGCTATCAGTTGCTTTTGTAAGAGCTGTAAGTCAATTTTTCGTGTTTTTCGCAGGTGCGTAAATGGCACGTATGAGTCGGTAGTCATCGAAACTGGGCTACTCGTCACCGTATGAATAGACACAAAGTAAAAACATAGTTCTTTTTCAGTTATGCAGTAGGAGGCAGTTGCTACTGACAGAGTTGCCAGTCTAGTTTTTATTCACTTGTGACACTATTTTCTGTTTCTCACTGTCCACTGATCATCTTAGCATATTGAATGTATCAGTGTGCAGCATGGAAGCTGGCCTCAACTAGAAAAGCAAATCGAATCAAGGGGAGTGAACCCTGGGTAGGTGCTTGAAAACCACCACTACAAGGTCTTCTGCTACTCTGTTTTCTTAAATTTTCGCCCATTGTCGGCGAATTCTGGCATGTGTGGATGGTGCATGCATAGCACTTTGCCTAGGACTACATATCAGCCTTTAAAGAAGACATTAAATCCACTTGTTTGCCGTTTTTTTGTTCTCTGTTATGATTGGGTTCATTTTAGGCGCCATTTTGGGCGCCATCTTGGAAATCCTGTGACTTCACCTTGTGGGAGGGGTTAGGGGGCTAGTATATATATAGGTTAATTTTTCAGGTCATATTCAAGTGCTTGTATAGTGCAGTGGGTCAGAGGGCTGCCCACTTGCATTTTTAGGTCCTGATGGTCAAATGTTCGATCCTCAGCCTTGCCATTTTATTTATTATTTTTTTTTTATTTATTTATTTTTTTTTTTTTCATTTCTATTATTAGTTATTCTTACATGTAGTTGTATTTTATTGCCCAATTTCTACATACTTCAAACATGAATAAGAGTTTCTGATGGGAAAATTTGGGTATCACGTTACATCTTTTACGTCTTTGCGTGTGCGCAAATGGCGCGCGTGGCTGTTTCGGCACGGCACGTAAAACTGCCAGGTACAAGCGGGTAGTTGTCAAAATGAATTCATGTTGTATGTTTTGAAGAAAAAAGGTCTGGGAAAAAGTCAGTTTTCTTTTTCCTCAAAAGTTCATGCAACAGGAGCGGTTGCTTCCGAAGGCGTCTCAAGTCGACTTCAAGTTTTCCTGTCGCGGTTAATGGTGCTGTATGTGAGGGGTAAAAAGCGAAACCGATTCCTTATTTCTGTGGCACAAGTGAGAGAAAAGGAAAAGCCTGGTTCCATTTGTTTGACTTTTGCAACAAGTGTCGTCTGCTACAGAAAGTGTTCCGAGTCCTTTTTTTATGATTTCGCGCGGCGCTTAGTGGTGATGTACGTGCGAAAACACAAAATCAACTTATGACTTACACGGTCACCAGAATGGATTTAATGCTTTCATAGAATGGCCCCAGTAAAGGAAAAGTGAATAATTTGGTTCCCTTTCTTTGATTTCTGCAACAGGTATCGGTTGCCTCCGAAAGACTCGCGAGTTGATTTTAAGCTTTCCCGCAGCACGTACCAATCACGTATGTGTGGAATAGCCATCGAAACCAGTTAAACGGCCCGAGAAAAGGGAAAAATTGATTTGCCATATTCGACTTAGGCAACAGCTATCAGTTGCTTTTGTAAGTGCTGTAAGTCAATTTTTCGTGTTTTTCGCAGGTGCGTAAATGGCACGTATGAGTCGGTAGTCATCGAAACTGGGCTACTCGTCACCGTATGAATAGACACAAAGTAAAAACATAGTTATTTTTGAGTTATGCAGTAGGAGGCAGTTGCTACTGACAGAGTTGCCAGTCTAGTTTTTATTCACTTGTGACACTATTTTCTGTTTCTCACTGTCCACTGATCATCTTAGCATATTGAATGTATCAGTGTGCAGCATGGAAGCTGGCCTCAACTAGAAAAGCAAATCGAATCAAGGGGAGTGAATCCTGGGTAGGTGCTTGAAAACCACGACTACAAGGTCTTCTGCTACTCTGTTTTCTTAAATTTTCGCCCATTGTCGGCGAATTCTGGCATGTGTGGATGGTGCATGCATAGCACTTTGCCTAGGACTACATATCAGCCTTTAAAGAAGACATTAAATCCACTTGTTTGCCGTTTTTTTGTTCTCTGTTATGATTGGGTTCATTTTAGGCGCCATTTTGGGCGCCATCTTGGAAATCCTGTGACGTCACCTTGTGGGAGGGGTTAGGGGGCTAGTATATATATAGGTTAATTTTTCAGGTCATATTCAAGTGCTTGTATAGTGCAGTGGGTCAGAGGGCTGCCCACTTGCATTTTTAGGTCCTGATGGTCAAATGTTCGATCCTCAGCCTTGCCATTTTATTTATTTATTTATTTATTTTTTTTTTTTCATTTCTATTATTAGTTATTCTTACATGTAGTTGTATTTTATTGCCCAATTTCTACATACTTCAAACATGAATAAGAGTTTCTGATGGGAAAATTTGGGTATCACGTTACATCTTTTACGTCTTTGTGTGCGCGCAAATGGCGCGCGTGGCTGTTTCGGCAAATCACATAAAACTGCCAGGTACAAGCGGGTAGTTGTCAAAATGAATTCATGTTGTATGTTTTTAAGAGAAAAGGTCTGGGAAAAAGTCAGTTTTCTTTTTCCTCAAAAGTTCATGCAACAGGAGCGGTTGCTTCCGAAGGCGTCTCAAGTCGACTTCAAGTTTTCCTGTAGCTGTTAATGGTGCTATATGTGAGGGGTAAAAAGCGAAACCGATTCCTTATTTCTGTGGCACAAGTGAGAGAAAAGGAAAAGCCTGGTTCCATTTGTGTGACTTTTGCAACAAGTGTCGTCTGCTACAGAAAGTGTTCCGAGTCCTTTTTTTATGATTTCGCGTGGCGCTTAGTGGTGATGTACGTGCGAAAACACAAAATCAACTTATGACTTACACGGTCACCAGAATGGATTTAATGCTTTCATAGAATGGCCCCAGTAAAGGAAAAGTGAATAATTTGGTTCCCTTTCTTTGATTTCTGCAACAGGTATCGGTTGCCTCCGAAAGACTCGCGAGTTGATTTTAAGCTTTCCCGCAGCACATACCAATCACGTATGTGTGGAATAGCCATCGAAACCAGTTAAACGGCCCGAGAAAAGGGAAAAATTGATTTGCCATATTCGACTTAGGCAACAGCTATCAGTTGCTTTTGTAAGTGCTGTAAGTCAATTTTTCGTGTTTTTCGCAGGTGCGTAAATGGCACGTATGAGTCGGTAGTCATCGAAACTGGGCTACTCGTCACCGTATGAATAGACACAAAGTAAAAACATAGTTCTTTTTCAGTTATGCAGTAGGAGGCAGTTGCTACTGACAGAGTTGCCAGTCTAGTTTTTATTCACTTGTGACACTATTTTCTGTTTCTCACTGTCCACTGATCATCTTAGCATATTGAATGTATCAGTGTGCAGCATGGAAGCTGGCCTCAACTAGAAAAGCAAATCGAATGAAGGGGAGTGAACCCTGGGTAGGTTCTTGAAAACCACCACTACAAGGTCTTCTGCTACTCTGTTTTCTTAAATTTTCGCCCATTGTCGGCGAATTCTGGCATGTGTGGATGGTGCATGCATAGCACTTTGCCTAGGACTACATATCAGCCTTTAAAGAAGACATTAAATCCACTTGTTTGCCGTTTTTTTGTTCTCTGTTATGATTGGGTTCATTTTAGGCGACATTTTGGGCGCCATCTTGGAAATCCTGTGACGTCACCTTGTGGGAGTGGTTAGGGGGCTAGTATATATATAGGTTAATTTTTCAGGTCATATTCAAGTGCTTGTATAGTGCAGTGGGTCAGAGGGCTGCCCACTTGCATTTTTAGGTCCTGATGGTCAAATGTTCGATCCTCAGCCTTGCCATTTTATTTTTTATTTTTTTTTTTTTTTTTTTTTTCTATTATTAGTTATTCTTACATGTAGTTGTATTTTATTGCCCAATTTCTACATACTTCAAACATGAATAAGGGTTTCTGATGGGAAAATTTGGGTATCACGTTACATCTTTTACGTCTTTGCGTGCGCGCAAATGGCACGCGTGGCTGTTTCGGCACGGCACGTAAAACTGCCAGGTACAAGCGGGTAGTTGTCAAAATGAATTCATGTTGTATGTTTTTAAGAGAAAAGGTCTGGGAAAAAGTCAGTTTTCTTTTTCCTCAAAAGTTCATGCAACAGGAGCGGTTGCTTCCGAAGGCGTCTCAAGTCGACTTCAAGTTTTCCTGTAGCGGTTAACGGTGCTGTATGTGAGGGGTAAAAAGCGAAACCGATTCCTTATTTCTGTGGCACAAGTGAGAGAAAAGGAAAAGCCTGGTTCCATTTGTTTGACTTTTGCAACAAGTGTCGTCTGCTACAGAAAGTGTTCCGAGTCCTTTTTTTATGATTTCGCGCGGCGCTTAGTGGTGATGTACGTGCGAAAACACAAAATCAACTTATGACTTACACGGTCACCAGAATGGATTTAATGCTTTCATAGAATGGCCCCAGTAAAGGAAAAGTGAATAATTTGGTTCCCTTTCTTTGATTTCTGCAACAGGTATCGGTTGCCTCCGAAAGACTCGCGAGTTGATTTTAAGCTTTCCCGCAGCACGTACCAATCACGTATGTGTGGAATAGCCATCGAAACCAGTTAAACGGCCCGAGAAAAGGGAAACATTGATTTGCCATATTCGACTTAGGCAACAGCTATCAGTTGCTTTTGTAAGAGCTGTAAGTCAATTTTTCGTGTTTTTCGCAGGTGCGTAAATGGCACGTATGAGTCGGTAGTCATCGAAACTGGGCTACTCGTCACCGTATGAATAGACACAAAGTAAAAACATAGTTCTTTTTGAGTTATGCAGTAGGAGGCAGTTGCTACTGACAGAGTTGCCAGTCTAGTTTTTATTCACTTGTGACACTATTTTCTGTTTCTCACTGTCCACTGATCATCTTAGCATATTGAATGTATCAGTGTGCAGCATGGAAGCTGGCCTCAACTAGAAAAGCAAATCGAATGAAGGGGAGTGAACCCTGGGTAGGTGCTTGAAAACCACCACTACAAGGTCTTCTGCTACTCTGTTTTCTTAAATGTTCGCCCATTGTCGGCGAATTCTGGCATGTGTGGATGGTGCATGCATAGCACTTTGCCTAGGACTACATATCAGCCTTTAAAGAAGACATTAAATCCACTTGTTTGCCGTTTTTTTGTTCTCTGTTATGATTGGGTTCATTTTAGGCGCCATTTTGGGCGCCATCTTGGAAATCCTGTGACGTCACCTTGTGGGAGGGGTTAGGGGGCTAGTATATATATAGGTTAATTTTTCAGGTCATATTTAAGTGCTTGTATAGTGCAGTGGGTCAGAGGGCTGCCCACTTGCATTTTTAGGTCCTGATGGTCAAATGTTCGATCCTCAGCCTTGCCTTTTTATTTATTTTTTTTTTTTATTTTTTTTTTTTTTTCATTTCTATTATTAGTTATTCTTACATGTAGTTGTATTTTATTGCCCAATTTCTACATACTTCAAACATGAATAAGAGTTTCTGATGGGAAAATTTGGGTATCACGTTACATCTTATACGTCTTTGCGTGCGCGCAAATGGCGCGCGTGGCTGTTTCGGCACGGCACGTAAAACTCCCAGGTACAAGCGGGTAGTTGTCAAAATGAATTCATGTTGTATGTTTTTAAGCGAAAAGGTCTGGGAAAAAGTCAGTTTTCTTTTTCCTCAAAAGTTCATGCAACAGGAGCGGTTGCTTCCGAAGGCGTCTCAAGTCGACTTCAAGTTTTCCTGTAGCGGTTAACGGTGCTGTATGTGAGGGGTAAAAAGCGAAACCGATTCCTTATTTCTGTGGCACAAGTGAGAGAAAAGGAAAAGCCTGGTTCCATTTGTTTGACGTTTGCAACAAGTGTCGTCTGCTACAGAAAGTGTTCTGAGTCCTTTTTTTATGATTTCGCGCGGCGCTTAGTGGTGATGTACGTGCGAAAACACAAAATCAACTTATGACTTACATGGTCACCAGAATGGATTTAATGCTTTCATAGAATGGCCCCAGTAAAGGAAAAGTGAATAATTTGGTTCCCTTTCTTTGATTTCTGCAACAGGTATCGGTTGCCTCCGAAAGACTTGCGAGTTGATTTTAAGCTTTCCCGCAGCACGTACCAATCACGTATGTGTGGAATAGCCATCGAAACCAGTTAAACGGCCCGAGAAAAGGGAAAAATTGATTTGCCATATTCGACTTAGGCAACAGCTATCAGTTGCTTTTGTAAGTGCTGTAAGTCAATTTTTCGTGTTTTTCGCAGGTGCGTAAATGGCACGTATGAGTCGGTAGTCATCGAAACTGGGCTACTCGTCACCGTATGAATAGACACAAAGTAAAAACATAGTTCTTTTTCAGTTATGCAGTAGGAGGCAGTTGCTACTGACAGAGTTGCCAGTCTAGTTTTTATTCACTTGTGACACTATTTTCTGTTTCTCACTGTCCACTGATCATCTTAGCATATTGAATGTATCAGTGTGCAGCATGGAAGCTGGCCTCAACTAGAAAAGCAAATCGAATCAAGGGGAGTGAACCCTGGGTAGGTGCTTGAAAACCACGACTACAAGGTCTTCTGCTACTCTGTTTTCTTAAATTTTCGCCCATTGTCGGCGAATTCTGGCATGTGTGGATGGTGCATGCATAGCACTTTGCCTAGGACTACATATCAGCCTTTAAAGAAGACATTAAATCCACTTGTTTGCCGTTTTTTTGTTCTCTGTTATGATTGGGTTCATTTTAGGCGCCATTTTGGGCGCCATCTTGGAAATCCTGTGACGTCACCTTGTGGGAGGGGTTAGGGGGCTAGTATATATATAGGTTAATTTTTCAGGTCATATTCAAGTGCTTGTATAGTGCAGTGGGTCAGAGGGCTGCCCACTTGCATTTTTAGGTCCTGATGGTCAAATGTTCGATCCTCAGCCTTGCCATTTTATTTATTTATTTTTTTTTTTTTTTTCATTTCTATTATTAGTTATTCTTACATGTAGTTGTATTTTATTGCCCAATTTCTACATACTTCAAACATGAATAAGGGTTTCTGATGGGAAAATTTGGGTATCACGTTACATCTTTTACGTCTTTGCGTGCGCGCAAATGGCGCGCGTGGCTGTTTCGGCACGGCACGTAAAACTGCCAGGTACAAGCCGGTAGTTGTCAAAATGAATTCATGTTGTATGTTTTTAAGAGAAAAGGTCTGGGAAAAAGTCAGTTTTCTTTTTCCTCAAAAGTTCATGCAACAGGAGCGGTTGCTTCCGAAGGCATCTCAAGTCGACTTCAAGTTTTCCTGTAGCGGTTAACGGTGCTGTATGTGAGGGGTAAAAAGCGAAACCGATTCCTTATTTCTGTGGCACAAGTGAGAGAAAAGGAAAAGCCTGGTTCCATTTGTTTGACTTTTGCAACAAGTGTCGTCTGCTACAGAAAGTGTTCCGAGTCCTTTTTTTATGATTTCGCGCGGCGCTTAGTGGTGATGTACGTGCGAAAACACAAAATCAACTTATGACTTACACGGTCACCAGAATGGATTTAATGCTTTCATAGAATGGCCCCAGTAAAGGAAAAGTGAATAATTTGGTTCCCTTTCTTTGATTTCTGCAACAGGTATCGCTTGCCTCCGAAAGACTCGCGAGTTGATTTTAAGCTTTCCCGCAGCACGTACCAATCACGTATGTGTGGAATAGCCATCGAAACCAGTTAAACGGCCCGAGAAAAGGGAAAAAATTGATTTGCCATATTCGACTTAGGCAACAGCTATCATTTCCTTTTGTAAGTGCTGTAAGTCAATTTTTCGTGTTTTTCGCAGGTGCGTAAATGGCACGTATGAGTCGGTAGTCATCGAAACTGGGCTACTCGTCACCGTATGAATAGACACAAAGTAAAAACATAGTTCTTTTTCAGTTATGCAGTAGGAGGCAGTTGCTACTGACAGAGTTGCCAGTCTAGTTTTTATTCACTTGTGACACTATTTTCTGTTTCTCACTGTCCACTGATCATCTTAGCATATTGAATGTATCAGTGTGCAGCATGGAAGCTGGCCTCAACTAGAAAAGCAAATCGAATGAAGGGGAGTGAACCCTGGGTAGGTGCTTGAAAACCACCACTACAAGGTCTTCTGCTACTCTGTTTTCTTAAATTTTCGCCCATTGTCGGCGAATTCTGGCATGTGTGGATGGTGCATGCATAGCACTTTGCCTAGGACTACATATCAGCCTTTAAAGAAGACATTAAATCCACTTGTTTGCCGTTTTTTTGTTCTCTGTTATGATTGGGTTCATTTTAGGCGCCATTTTGGGCGCCATCTTGGAAATCCTGTGACGTCACCTTGTGGGAGGGGTTAGGGGGCTAGTATATATATAGGTTAATTTTTCAGGTCATATTCAAGTGCTTGTATAGTGCAGTGGGTCAGAGGGCTGCCCACTTGCATTTTTAGGTCCTGATGGTCAAATGTTCGATCCTCAGCCTTGCCATTTTATTTATTTTATTTTTTTTTTATTTTTTTTTATTTTTTTTTTTTTCATTTCTATTATTAGTTATTCTTACATGTAGTTGTATTTTATTGCCCAATTTCTACATACTTCAAACATGAATAAGGGTTTCTGATGGGAAAATTTGGGTATCACGTTACATCTTTTACGTCTTTGCGTGCGCGCAAATGGCGCGCGTGGCTGTTTTGGCACGGCACGTAAAACTGCCAGGTACAAGCGGGTAGTTGTCAAAATGAATTCATGTTGTATGTTTTTAAGAGAAAAGGTCTGGGAAAAAGTCAGTTTTCTTTTTCCTCAAAAGTTCATGCAACAGGAGCGGTTGCTTCCGAAGGCGTCTCAAGTCGACTTCAAGTTTTCCTGTAGCGGTTAACGGTGCTGTATGTGAGGGGTAAAAAGCGAAACCGATTCCTTATTTCTGTGGCACAAGTGAGAGAAAAGGAAAAGCCTGGTTCCATTTGTTTGACTTTTGCAACAAGTGTCATCTGCTACAGAAAGTGTTCCGAGTCCTTTTTTTATGATTTCGCGCGGCGCTTAGTGGTGATGTACGTGCGAAAACATAAAAAATCAACTTATGACTTACACGGTCACCAGAATGGATTTAATGCTTTCATAGAATGGCCCCAGTAATGGAAAAGTGAATAATTTGGTTCCCTTTCTTTGATTTCTGCAACAGGTAACGGTTGCCTCCGAAAGACTCGCGAGTTGATTTTAAGCTTTCCCGCAGCACGTGCCAATCACGTATGTGTGGAATAGCCATCGAAACCAGTTAAACGGCCCGAGAAAAGGGAAAAATTGATTTGCCATATTCGACTTAGGCAACAGCTATCATTTGCTTTTGTAAGTGCTGTAAGTCAATTTTTCGTGTTTTTCGCAGGTGCGTAAATGGCACGTATGAGTCGGTAGTCATCGAAACTGGGCTACTCGTCACCGTATGAATAGACACAAAGTAAAAACATAGTTCTTTTTCAGTTATGCAGTAGGAGGCAGTTGCTACTGACAGAGTTGCCAGTCTAGTTTTTATTCACTTGTGACACTATTTTCTGTTTCTCACTGTCCACTGATCATCTTAGCATATTGAATGTATCAGTGTGCAGCATGGAAGCTGGCCTCAACTAGAAAAGCAAATCGAATCAAGGGGAGTGAACCCTGGGTAGGTGCTTGAAAACCACCACTACAAGGTCTTCTGCTACTCTGTTTTTCTTAAATTTTCGCCCATTGTCGGCGAATTCTGGCATGTGTGGATGGTGCATGCATAGCACTTTGCCTAGGACTACATATCAGCCTTTAAAGAAGACATTAAATCCACTTGTTTGCCGTTTTTTTGTTCTCTGTTATGATTGGGTTCATTTTAGGCGCCATTTTGGGCGCCATCTTGGAAATCCTGTGACGTCACCTTGTGGGAGGGGTTAGGGGGCTAGTATATATATAGGTTAATTTTTCAGGTCATATTCAAGTGCTTGTATAGTGCAGTGGGTCAGAGGGCTGCCCACTTGCATTTTTAGGTCCTGATGGTCAAATGTTCGATCCTCAGCCTTGCCATTTTTTTTTTTTTTTTTTTTTTTTTTTTCTATTATTAGTTATTCTTACATGTAGTTGTATTTTATTGCCCAATTTCTACATACTTCAAACATGAATAAGGGTTTCTGATGGGAAAATTTGGGTATCACGTTACATATTTTACATCTTTGCGTGCGCGCAAATGGCGCGCGTGGCTGTTTCGGCACGGCACGTAAAACTGCCAGGTACAAGCGGGTAGTTGTCAAAATGAATTCATGTTGTATGTTTTTAAGAGAAAAGGTCTGGGAAAAAGTCAGTTTTCTTTTTCCTCAAAAGTTCATGCAACAGGAGCGGTTGCTTCCGAAGGCGTCTCAAGTCGACTTTAAGTTTTCCTGTAGCGGTTAACCGTGCTGTATGTGAGGGGTAAAAAGCGAAACCAATTCCTTATTTCTGTGGCACAAGTGAGAGAAAAGGAAAAGCCTGGTTCCATTTGTTTGACTTTTGCAACAAGTGTCGTCTGCTACAGAAAGTGTTCCGAGTCCTTTTTTTATGATTTCGCGCGGCGCTTAGTGGTGATGTACGTGCGAAAACACAAAATCAACTTATGACTTACACGGTCACCAGAATGGATTTAATGCTTTCATAGAATGGCCCCAGTAAAGGAAAAGTGAATAATTTGGTTCCCTTTCTTTGATTTCTGCAACAGGTATCGGTTGCCTTCGAAAGACTCGCGAGTTGATTTTAAGCTTTCCCGCAGCACGTACCAATCACATATGTGTGGAATAGCCATCGAAACCAGTTAAACGGCCCGAGAAAAGGGAAAAATTGATTTGCCATATTCGACTTAGGCAACAGCTATCAGTTGCTTTTGTAAGTGCTGTAAGTCAATTTTTCGTGTTTTTCGCAGGTGCGTAAATGGCACGTATGAGTCGGTAGTCATCGAAACTGGGCTACTCGTCACCGTATGAATAGACACAAAGTAAAAACATAGTTCTTTTTCAGTTATGCAGTAGGAGGCAGTTGCTACTGACAGAGTTGCCAGTCTAGTTTTTATTCACTTGTGACACTATTTTCTGTTTCTCACTGTCCACTGATCATCTTAGCATATTGAATGTATCAGTGTGCAGCATGGAAGCTGGCCTCAACTAGAAAAGCAAATCGAATCAAGGGGAGTGAACCCTGGGTAGGTGCTTGAAAACCACCACTACAAGGTCTTCTGCTACTCTGTTTTCTTAAATTTTCGCCCATTGTCGGCGAATTCTGGCATGTGTGGATGGTGCATGCATAGCACTTTGCCTAGGACTACATATCAGCCTTTAAAGAAGACATTAAATCCACTTGTTTGCCGTTTTTTTGTTCTCTGTTATGATTGGGTTCATTTTAGGCGCCATTTTGGGCGCCATCTTGGAAATCCTGTGACGTCACCTTGTGGGAGGGGTTAGGGGGCTAGTATATATATAGGTTAATTTTTCAGGTCATATTCAAGTGCTTGTATAGTGCAGTGGGTCAGAGGGCTGCCCACTTGCATTTTTAGGTCCTGATGGTCAAATGTTCGATCCTCAGCCTTGCCATTTTATTTATTTTATTTTTATATTTTTTTTTTTTTTTTTTTTTATTTCTATTATTAGTTATTCTTACATGTAGTTGCATTTTATTGCCCAATTTCTACATACTTCAAACATGAATAAGGGTTTCTGATGGGAAAATTTGGGTATCACGTTACATCTTTTACGTCTTTGCGTGTGCGCAAATGGCGCGCGTGGCTGTTTCGGCACGGCACGTAAAACTGCCAGGTACAAGCGGGTAGTTGTCAAAATGAATTCATGTTGTATGTTTTTAAGAGAAAAGGTCTGGGAAAAAGTCAGTTTTCTTTTTCCTCAAAAGTTCATGCAACAGGAGCGGTTGCTTCCGAAGGCGTCTCAAGTCGACTTCAAGTTTTCCTGTAGCGGTTAACGGTGCTGTATGTGAGGGGTAAAAAGCGAAACCGATTCCTTATTTCTGTGGCACAAGTGAGAGAAAAGGAAAAGCCTGGTTCCATTTGTTTGACTTTTGCAACAAGTGTCGTCTGCTACAGAAAGTGTTCCGAGTCCTTTTTTTATGATTTCGCGCGGCGCTTAGTGGTGATGTACATGCGAAAACACAAAATCAACTTATGACTTACACGGTCACCAGAATGGATTTAATGCTTTCATAGAATGGCCCCAGTAAAGGAAAAGTGAATAATTTGGTTCCCTTTCTTTGATTTCTGCAACAGGTATCGGTTGCCTCTGAAAGACTCGCGAGTTGATTTTAAGCTTTCCCGCAGCACGTACCAATCACGTATGTGTGGAATAGCCATCGAAACCAGTTAAACGGCCCGAGAAAAGGGAAAAATTGATTTGCCATATTCGACTTAGGCAACAGCTATCAGTTGCTTTTGTAAGTGCTGTAAGTCAATTTTTCGTGTTTTTCGCAGGTGCGTAAATGGCACGTATGAGTCGGTAGTCATCGAAACTGGGCTACTCGTCACCGTATGAATAGACACAAAGTAAAAGCATAGTTCTTTTTCAGTTATGCAGTAGGAGGCAGTTGCTACTGACAGAGTTGCCAGTCTAGTTTTTATTCACTTGTGACACTATTTTCTGTTTCTCACTGTCCACTGATCATCTTAGCATACTGAATGTATCAGTGTGCAGCATGGAAGCTGGCCTCAACTAGAAAAGCAAATCGAATGAAGGGGAGTGAACCCTGGGTAGGTGCTTGAAAACCACCACTACAAGGTCTTCTGCTACTCTGTTTTCTTAAATTTTCGCCCATTGTCGGCGAATTCTGGCATGTGTGGATGGTGCATGCATAGCACTTTGCCTAGGACTACATATCAGCCTTTAAAGAAGACATTAAATCCACTTGTTTGCCGTTTTTTTGTTCTCTGTTATGATTGGGTTCATTTTAGGCGCCATTTTGGGCGCCATCTTGGAAATCCTGTGACGTCACCTTGTGGGAGGGGTTAGGGGGCTAGTATATATATAGGTTAATTTTTCAGGTCATATTCAAGTGCTTGTATAGTGCAGTGGGTCAGAGGGCTGCCCACTTGCATTTTTAGGTCCTGATGGTCAAATGTTCGATCCTCAGCCTTGCCATTTTATTTATTTTATTTTTTTATTTTTTTATTTTTTTCTATTATTAGTTATTCTTACACGTAGTTGTATTTTATTGCCCAATTTCTACATACTTCAAACATGAATAAGGGTTTCTGATGGGAAAATTTGGGTATCACGTTACATCTTTTACGTCTTTGCGTGTGCGCAAATGGCGCGCGTGGCTGTTTCGGCACGGCACATAAAACTGCCAGGTACAAGCGGGTAGTTGTCAAAATGAATTAATGTTGTATGTTTTTAAGAGAAAAGGTCTGGGAAAAAGTCAGTTTTCTTTTTCCTCAAAAGTTCATGCAACAGGAGCGGTTGCTTCCGAAGGTGTCTCAAGTCGACTTCAAGTTTTCCTGTAGCGGTTAACGGTGCTGTATGTGAGGGGTAAAAAGCGAAACCGATTCCTTATTTCTGTGGCACAAGTGAGAGAAAAGGAAAAGCCTGGTTCCATTTGTTTGACTTTTGCAACAAGTGTCGTCTGCTACAGAAAGTGTTCCGAGTCCTTTTTTTATGATTTCGCGAGGCGCTTAGTGGTGATGTACGTGCGAAAACACAAAATCAACTTATGACTTACACGGTCACCAGAATGGATTTAATGCTTTCATAGAATGGCCCCAGTAAAGGAAAAGTGAATAATTTGGTTCCCTTTCTTTGATTTCTGCAACAGGTATCGGTTGCCTCCGAAAGACTCGCGAGTTGATTTTAAGCTTTCCCGCAGCACGTACCAATCACGTATGCGTGGAATAGCCATCGAAACCAGTTAAACGGCCCGAGAAAAGGGAAAAATTGATTTGCCATATTCGACTTAGGCAACAGCTATCAGTTGCTTTTGTAAGTGCTGTAAGTCAATTTTTTGTGTTTTTCGCAGGTGCGTAAATGGCACGTATGAGTCGGTAGTCATCGAAACTGGGCTACTCGTCACCGTATGAATAGACACAAAGTAAAAACATAGTTCTTTTTCAGTTATGCAGTAGGAGGCAGTTGCTACTGACAGAGTTGCCAGTCTAGTTTTTATTCACTTGTGACACTATTTTCTGTTTCTCACTGTCCACTGATCATCTTAGCATATTGAATGTATCAGTGTGCAGCATGGAAGCTGGCCTCAACTAGAAAAGCAAATCGAATCAAGGGGAGTGAACCCTGGGTAGGTGCTTGAAAACCACCACTACAAGGTCTTCTGCTACTCTGTTTTCTTAAATTTTCGCCCATTGTCGGCGAATTCTGGCATGTGTGGATGGTGCATGCATAGCACTTTGCCTAGGACTACATATCAGCCTTTAAAGAAGACATTAAATCCACTTGTTTGCCGTTTTTTTGTTCTCTGTTATGATTGGGTTCATTTTAGGCGCCATTTTGGGCGCCATCTTGGAAATCCTGTGACGTCACCTTGTGGGAGGGGTTAGGGGGCTAGTATATATATAGGTTAATTTTTCAGGTCATATTCAAGTGCTTGTATAGTGCAGTGGGTCAGAGGGCTGCCCACTTGCATTTTTAGGTCCTGATGGTCAAATGTTCGATCCTCAGCCTTGCCATTTTATTTATTTATTTATTTTTTTTCTATTATTAGTTATTCTTACATGTAGTTGTATTTTATTGCCCAATTTCTACATACTTCAAACATGAATAAGAGTTTCTGATGGGAAAATTTGGGTATCACGTTACATCTTTTACGTCTTTGTGTGCGCTCAAATGGCGCGCGTGGCTGTTTCGGCAAATCACATAAAACTGCCAGGTACAAGCGGGTAGTTGTCAAAATGAATTCATGTTGTATGTTTTTAAGAGAAAAGGTCTGGGAAAAAGTCAGTTTTCTTTTTCCTCAAAAGTTCATGCAACAGGAGCGGTTGCTTCCGAAGGCGTCTCAAGTCGACTTCAAGTTTTCCTGTAGCTGTTAATGGTGCTATATGTGAGGGGTAAAAAGCGAAACCGATTCCTTATTTCTGTGGCACAAGTGAGAGAAAAGGAAAAGCCTGGTTCCATTTGTTTGACTTTTGCAACAAGTGTCGTCTGCTACAGAAAGTGTTCCGAGTCCTTTTTTTATGATTTCGCGTGGCGCTTAGTGGTGATGTACGTGCGAAAACACAAAATCAACTTATGACTTACACGGTCACCAGAATGGATTTAATGCTTTCATAGAATGGCCCCAGTAAAGGAAAAGTGAATAATTTGGTTCCCTTTCTTTGATTTCTGCAACAGGTATCGGTTGCCTCCGAAAGACTCGCGAGTTGATTTTAAGCTTTCCCGCAGCACATACCAATCACGTATGTGTGGAATAGCCATCGAAACCAGTTAAACGGCCCGAGAAAAGGGAAAAATTGATTTGCCATATTCGACTTAGGCAACAGCTATCAGTTGCTTTTGTAAGTGCTGTAAGTCAATTTTTCGTGTTTTTCGCAGGTGCGTAAATGGCACGTATGAGTCGGTAGTCATCGAAACTGGGCTACTCGTCACCGTATGAATAGACACAAAGTAAAAACATAGTTCTTTTTCAGTTATGCAGTAGGAGGCAGTTGCTACTGACAGAGTTGCCAGTCTAGTTTTTATTCACTTGTGACACTATTTTCTGTTTCTCACTGTCCACTGATCATCTTAGCATATTGAATGTATCAGTGTGCAGCATGGAAGCTGGCCTCAACTAGAAAAGCAAATCGAATCAAGGGGAGTGAACCCTGGGTAGGTGCTTGAAAACCACCACTACAAGGTCTTCTGCTACTCTGTTTTCTTAAATTTTCGCCCATTGTCGGCGAATTCTGGCATGTGTGGATGGTGCATGCATAGCACTTTGCCTAGGACTACATATCAGCCTTTAAAGAAGACATTAAATCCACTTGTTTGCCGTTTTTTTGTTCTCTGTTATGATTGGGTTCATTTTAGGCGACATTTTGGGCGCCATCTTGGAAATCCTGTGACGTCACCTTGTGGGAGTGGTTAGGGGGCTAGTATATATATAGGTTAATTTTTCAGGTCATATTCAAGTGCTTGTATAGTGCAGTGGGTCAGAGGGCTGCCCACTTGCATTTTTAGGTCCTGATGGTCAAATGTTCGATCCTCAGCCTTGCCATTTTATTTATTTTATTTTTTTTTTATTTTTTTTATTTTTTTTTTTTTTCATTTCTATTATTAGTTATTCTTACATGTAGTTGTATTTTATTGCCCAATTTCTACATACTTCAAACATGAATAAGGGTTTCTGATGGGAAAATTTGGGTATCACGTTACATCTTTTACGTCTTTGCGTGCGCGCAAATGGCGCGCGTGGCTGTTTTGGCACGGCACGTAAAACTGCCAGGTACAAGCGGGTAGTTGTCAAAATGAATTCATGTTGTATGTTTTTAAGAGAAAAGGTCTGGGAAAAAGTCAGTTTTCTTTTTCCTCAAAAGTTCATGCAACAGGAGCGGTTGCTTCCGAAGGCGTCTCAAGTCGACTTCAAGTTTTCCTGTAGCGGTTAACGGTGCTGTATGTGAGGGGTAAAAAGCGAAACCGATTCCTTATTTCTGTGGCACAAGTGAGAGAAAAGGAAAAGCCTGGTTCCATTTGTTTGACTTTTGCAACAAGTGTCATCTGCTACAGAAAGTGTTCCGAGTCCTTTTTTTATGATTTCGCGCGGCGCTTAGTGGTGATGTACGTGCGAAAACATAAAAAATCAACTTATGACTTACACGGTCACCAGAATGGATTTAATGCTTTCATAGAATGGCCCCAGTAAAGGAAAAGTGAATAATTTGGTTCCCTTTCTTTGATTTCTGCAACAGGTAACGGTTGCCTCCGAAAGACTCGCGAGTTGATTTTAAGCTTTCCCGCAGCACGTGCCAATCACGTATGTGTGGAATAGCCATCGAAACCAGTTAAACGGCCCGAGAAAAGGGAAAAATTGATTTGCCATATTCGACTTAGGCAACAGCTATCATTTGCTTTTGTAAGTGCTGTAAGTCAATTTTTCGTGTTTTTCGCAGGTGCGTAAATGGCACGTATGAGTCGGTAGTCATCGAAACTGGGCTACTCGTCACCGTATGAATAGACACAAAGTAAAAACATAGTTCTTTTTCAGTTATGCAGTAGGAGGCAGTTGCTACTGACAGAGTTGCCAGTCTAGTTTTTATTCACTTGGGACACTATTTTCTGTTTCTCACTGTCCACTGATCATCTTAGCATATTGAATGTATCAGTGTGCAGCATGGAAGCTGGCCTCAACTAGAAAAGCAAATCGAATCAAGGGGAGTGAACCCTGGGTAGGTGCTTGAAAACCACCACTACAAGGTCTTCTGCTACTCTGTTTTTCTTAAATTTTCGCCCATTGTCGGCGAATTCTGGCATGTGTGGATGGTGCATGCATAGCACTTTGCCTAGGACTACATATCAGCCTTTAAAGAAGACATTAAATCCACTTGTTTGCCGTTTTTTTGTTCTCTGTTATGATTGGGTTCATTTTAGGCGCCATTTTGGGCGCCATCTTGGAAATCCTGTGACGTCACCTTGTGGGAGGGGTTAGGGGGCTAGTATATATATAGGTTAATTTTTCAGTTCATATTCAAGTGCTTGTATAGTGCAGTGGGTCAGAGGGCTGCCCACTTGCATTTTTAGGTCCTGATGGTCAAATGTTCGATCCTCAGCCTTGCCATTTTTTTTTTTTTTTTTTTTTTTTTTTTTCTATTATTAGTTATTCTTACATGTAGTTGTATTTTATTGCCCAATTTCTACATACTTCAAACATGAATAAGGGTTTCTGATGGGAAAATTTGGGTATCACGTTACATCTTTTACATCTTTGCGTGCGCGCAAATGGCGCGCGTGGCTGTTTCGGCACGGCACGTAAAACTGCCAGGTACAAGCGGGTAGTTGTCAAAATGAATTCATGTTGTATGTTTTTAAGAGAAAAGGTCTGGGAAAAAGTCAGTTTTCTTTTTCCTCAAAAGTTCATGCAACAGGAGCGGTTGCTTCCGAAGGCGTCTCAAGTCGACTTTAAGTTTTCCTGTAGCGGTTAACGGTGCTGTATGTGAGGGGTAAAAAGCGAAACCAATTCCTTATTTCTGTGGCACAAGTGAGAGAAAAGGAAAAGCCTGGTTCCATTTGTTTGACTTTTGCAACAAGTGTCGTCTGCTACAGAAAGTGTTCCGAGTCCTTTTTTTGTGATTTCGCGCAGCGCTTAGTGGTGATGTATGTGCGAAAACACAAAATCAACTTATGACTTACACGGTCACCAGAATGGATTTAATGCTTTCATAGAATGGCCCCAGTAAAGGAAAAGTGAATAATTTGGTTCCCTTTCTTTGATTTCTGCAACAGGTATCGGTTGCCTCCGAAAGACTCGCGAGTTGATTTTAAGCTTTCCCGCAGCACGTACCAATCACGTATGTGTGGAATAGCCATCGAAACCAGTTAAACGGCCCGAGAAAAGGGAAAAATTGATTTGCCATATTCGACTTAGGCAACAGCTATCAGTTGCTTTTGTAAGTGCTGTAAGTCAATTTTTCGTGTTTTTCGCAGGTGCGTAAATGGCACGTATGAGTCGGTAGTCATCGAAACTGGGCTACTCGTCACCGTATGAATAGACACAAAGTAAAAACATAGTTCTTTTTCAGTTATGCAGTAGGAGGCAGTTGCTACTGACAGGGTTGCCAGTCTAGTTTTTATTCACTTGTGACACTATTTTCTGTTTCTCACTGTCCACTGATCATCTTAGCATATTGAATGTATCAGTGTGCAGCATGGAAGCTGGCCTCAACTAGAAAAGCAAATCGAATGAAGGGGAGTGAACCCTGGGTAGGTGCTTGAAAACCACCACTACAAGGTCTTCTGCTACTCTGTTTTCTTAAATTTTCGCCCATTGTCGGCGAATTCTGGCATGTGTGGATGGTGCATGCATAGCACTTTGCCTAGGACTACATATCAGCCTTTAAAGAAGACATTAAATCCACTTGTTTGCCGTTTTTTTGTTCTCTGTTATGATTGGGTTCATTTTAGGCGCCATTTTGGGCGCCATTTTGGAAATCCTGTGACGTCACCTTGTGGGAGGGGTTAGGCGGCTAGTATATATATAGGTTAATTTTTCAGGTCATATTCAAGTGCTTGTATAGTGCAGTGGGTCAGAGGGCTGCCCACTTGCATTTTTAGGTCCTGATGGTCAAATGTTCGATCCTCAGCCTTGCCATTTTATTTTTTATTTTTTTTTTTTTTTTTTTTTCTATTATTAGTTATTCTTACATGTAGTTGTATTTTATTGCCCAATTTCTACATACTTCAAACATGAATAAGGGTTTCTGATGGGAAAATTTGGGTATCACGTTACATCTTTTACGTCTTTGCGTGCGCGCAAATGGCACGCGTGGCTGTTTCGGCACGGCACGTAAAACTGCCAGGTACAAGCGGGTAGTTGTCAAAATGAATTCATGTTGTATGTTTTTAAGAGAAAAGGTCTGGGAAAAAGTCAGTTTTCTTTTTCCTCAAAAGTTCATGCAACAGGAGCGGTTGCTTCCGAAGGCGTCTCAAGTCGACTTCAAGTTTTCCTGTAGCGGTTAACGGTGCTGTATGTGAGGGGTAAAAAGCGAAACCGATTCCTTATTTCTGTGGCACAAGTGAGAGAAAAGGAAAAGCCTGGTTCCATTTGTTTGACTTTTGCAACAAGTGTCGTCTGCTACAGAAAGTGTTCCGAGTCCTTTTTTTATGATTTCGCGCGGTGCTTAGTGGTGATGTACGTGCGAAAACACAAAATCAACTTATGACTTACACGGTCACCAGAATGGATTTAATGCTTTCATAGAATGGCCCCAGTAAAGGAAAAGTGAATAATTTGGTTCCCTTTCTTTGATTTCTGCAACAGGTATCGGTTGCCTCCGAAAGACTCGCGAGTTGATTTTAAGCTTTCCCGCAGCACGTACCAATCACGTATGTGTGGAATAGCCATCGAAACCAGTTAAACGGCCCGAGAAAAGGGAAACATTGATTTGCCATATTCGACTTAGGCAACAGCTATCAGTTGCTTTTGTAAGAGCTGTAAGTCAATTTTTCGTGTTTTTCGCAGGTGCGTAAATGGCACGTATGAGTCGGTAGTCATCGAAACTGGGCTACTCGTCACCGTATGAATAGACACAAAGTAAAAACATAGTTCTTTTTGAGTTATGCAGTAGGAGGCAGTTGCTACTGACAGAGTTGCCAGTCTAGTTTTTATTCACTTGTGACACTATTTTCTGTTTCTCACTGTCCACTGATCATCTTAGCATATTGAATGTATCAGTGTGCAGCATGGAAGCTGGCCTCAACTAGAAAAGCAAATCGAATCAAGGGGAGTGAACCCTGGGTAGGTGCTTGAAAACCACCACTACAAGGTCTTCTGCTACTCTGTTTTCTTAAATGTTCGCCCATTGTCGGCGAATTCTGGCATGTGTGGATGGTGCATGCATAGCACTTTGCCTAGGACTACATATCAGCCTTTAAAGAAGACATTAAATCCACTTGTTTGCCGTTTTTTTGTTCTCTGTTATGATTGGGTTCATTTTAGGCGCCATTTTGGGCGCCATCTTGGAAATCCTGTGACGTCACCTTGTGGGAGGGGTTAGGGGGCTAGTATATATATAGGTTAATTTTTCAGGTCATATTTAAGTGCTTGTATAGTGCAGTGGGTCAGAGGGCTGCCCACTTGCATTTTTAGGTCCTGATGGTCAAATGTTCGATCCTCAGCCTTGCCTTTTTATTTATTTTTTTTTTTATTTTTTTTTTTTTTTTTCATTTCTATTATTAGTTATTCTTACATGTAGTTGTATTTTATTGCCCAATTTCTACATACTTCAAACATGAATAAGAGTTTCTGATGGGAAAATTTGGGTATCACGTTACATCTTATACGTCTTTGCGTGCGCGCAAATGGCGCGCGTGGCTGTTTCGGCACGGCACGTAAAATTACCAGGTACAAGCGGGTAGTTGTCAAAATGAATTCATGTTGTATGTTTTTAAGAGAAAAGGTCTGGGAAAAAGTCAGTTTTCTTTTTCCTCAAAAGTTCATGCAGCAGGAGCGGTTGCTTCCGAAGGCGTCTCAAGTCGACTTCAAGTTTTCCTGTAGCGGTTAACGGTGCTGTATGTGAGGGGTAAAAAGCGAAACCGATTCCTTATTTCTGTGGCACAAGTGAGAGAAAAGGAAAAGCCTGGTTCCATTTGTTTGACTTTTGCAACAAGTGTCGTCTGCTACAGAAAGTGTTCCGAGTCCTTTTTTTATGATTTCGCGAGGCGCTTAGTGTTGATGTACGTGCGAAAACACAAAATCAACTTATGACTTACACGGTCACCAGAATGGATTTAATGCTTTCATAGAATGGCCCCAGTAAAGGAAAAGTGAATAATTTGGTTCCCTTTCTTTGATTTCTGCAACAGGTATCGGTTGCCTCCGAAAGACTCGCGAGTTGATTTTAAGCTTTCCCGCAGCACGTACCAATCACGTATGTGTGGAATAGCCATCGAAACCAGTTAAACGGCCCGAGAAAAGGGAAAAATTGATTTGCCATATTCGACTTAGGCAACAGCTATCAGTTGCTTTTGTAAGTGCTGTAAGTCAATTTTTTGTGTTTTTCGCAGGTGCGTAAATGGCACGTATGAGTCGGTAGTCATCGAAACTGGGCTACTCGTCACCGTATGAATAGACACAAAGTAAAAACATAGTTCTTTTTCAGTTATGCAGTAGGAGGCAGTTGCTACTGACAGAGTTGCCAGTCTAGTTTTTATTCACTTGTGACACTATTTTCTGTTTCTCACTGTCCACTGATCATCTTAGCATATTGAATGTATCAGTGTGCAGCATGGAAGCTGGCCTCAACTAGAAAAGCAAATCGAATCAAGGGGAGTGAACCCTGGGTAGGTGCTTGAAAACCACCACTACAAGGTCTTCTGCTACTCTGTTTTCTTAAATTTTCGCCCATTGTCGGCGAATTCTGGCATGTGTGGATGGTGCATGCATAGCACTTTGCCTAGGACTACATATCAGCCTTTAAAGAAGACATTAAATCCACTTGTTTGCCGTTTTTTTGTTCTCTGTTATGATTGGGTTCATTTTAGGCGCCATTTTGGGCGCCATCTTGGAAATCCTGTGACGTCACCTTGTGGGAGGGGTTAGGGGGCTAGTATATATATAGGTTAATTTTTCAGGTCATATTCAAGTGCTTGTATAGTGCAGTGGGTCAGAGGGCTGCCCACTTGCATTTTTAGGTCCTGATGGTCAAATGTTCGATCCTCAGCCTTGCCATTTTATTTATTTTATTTTTTTTTTTTTTTTTTTTTTTTTTTTTTTTTTCATTACTATTATTAGTTATTCTTACATGTAGTTGTATTTTATTGCCCAATTTCTACATACTTCAAACATGAATAAGGGTTTCTGATGGGAAAATTTGGGTATCACGTTACATCTTTTACGTCTTTGCGTGCGCGCAAATGGCGCGCGTGGCTGTTTCGGCACGGCACGTAAAACTGCCGGGTACAAGCGGGTAGTTGTCAAAATGAATTCATGTTGTATGTTTTTAAGAGAAAAGGTCTGGGAAAAAGTCAGTTTTCTTTTTCCTCAAAAGTTCATGCAACAGGAGCGGTTGCTTCCGAAGGCGTCTCAAGTCGACTTCAAGTTTTCCTGTAGCGGTTAACGGTGCTTAATGTGAGGGGTAAAAAGTGAAACCGATTCCTTATTTCTGTGGCACAAGTGAGAGAAAAGGAAAAGCCTGGTTCCATTTGTTTGACTTTTGCAGCAAGTGTCGTCTGCTACAGAAAGTGTTCCGAGTCCTTTTTTTATGATTTCGCGCGGCGCTTATTGGTGATGTACGTGCGAAAACACAAAATCAACTTATGACTTACACGGTCACCAGAATGGATTTAATGCTTTCATAGAATGGCCCCAGTAAAGGAAAAGTGAATAATTTGGTTCCCTTTCTTTGATTTCTGCAACAGGTATCGGTTGCCTCCGAAAGACTCGCGAGTTGATTTTAAGCTTTCCCGCAGCACGTACCAATCACGTATGTGTGGAATAGCCATCGAAACCAGTTAAACGGCCAGAGAAAAGGGAAAAAATTGATTTGCCATATTCGACTTAGGCAACAGCTATCAGTTGCTTTTGTAAGTGCTGTAAGTCAATTTTTTGTGTTTTTCGCAGGTGCGTAAATGGCACGTATGAGTCGGTAGTCATCGAAACTGGGCTACTCGTCACCGTATGAATAGACACAAAGTAAAAACATAGTTCTTTTTCAGTTATGCAGTAGGAGGCAGTTGCTACTGACAGAGTTGCCAGTCTAGTTTTTATTCACTTGTGACACTATTTTCTGTTTCTCACTGTCCACTGATCATCTTAGCATATTGAATGTATCAGTGTGCAGCATGGAAGCTGGCCTCAACTAGAAAAGCAAATCGAATGAAGGGGAGTGAACCCTGGGTAGGTGCTTGAAAACCACCACTACAAGGTCTTCTGCTACTCTGTTTTCTTAAATTTTCGCCCATTGTCGGCGAATTCTGGCATGTGTGGATGGTGCATGCATAGCACTTTGCCTAGGACTACATATCAGCCTTTAAAGAAGACATTAAATCCACTTGTTTGCCGTTTTTTTGTTCTCTGTTATGATTGGGTTCATTTTAGGCGCCATTTTGGGCGCCATCTTGGAAATCCTTTGACGTCACTTTGTGGGAGGGGTTAGGGGGCTAGTATATATATAGGTTAATTTTTCAGGTCATATTCAAGTGCTTGTATAGTGCAGTGGGTCAGAGGGCTGCCCACTTGCATTTTTAGGTCCTGATGGTCAAATGTTCGATCCTCAGCCTTGCCATTTTATTTATTTATTTTTTTTTTTTTTTTTTCATTTCTATTATTAGTTATTCTTACATGTAGTTGTATTTTATTGCCCAATTTCTACATACTTCAAACATGAATAAGGGTTTCTGATGGGAAAATTTGGGTATCACGTTACATCTTTTACGTCTTTGCGTGCGCGCAAATGGCGTGCGTGGCTGTTTCGGCACGGCACGTAAAACTGCCAGGTACAAGCGGGTAGTTGTCAAAATGAATTCACGTTGTATGTTTTTAAGAGAAAAGGTCTGGGAAAAAGTCAGTTTTCTTTTTCCTCAAAAGTTCATGCAGCAGGAGCGGCTGCTTCCGAAGGCGTCTCAAGTCGACTTCAAGTTTTCCTGTAGCGGTTAACGGTGCTGTATGTGAGGGGTAAAAAGCGAAACCGATTCCTTATTTCTGTGGTACAAGTGAGAGAAAAGGAAAAGCCTGGTTCCATTTGTTTGACTTTTGCAACAAGTGTCGTCTGCTACAGAAAGTGTTCCGAGTCCTTTTTTTATGATTTCGCGCGGCGCTTAGTGGTGATGTACGTGCGAAAACACAAAATCAACTTATGACTTACACGGTCACCAGAATGGATTTAATGCTTTCATAGAATGGCCCCAGTAAAGGAAAAGTGAATAATTCGGTTCCCTTTCTTTGATTTCTGCAACAGGTGTCGGTTGCCTCCGAAAGACTCGCGAGTTGATTTTAAGCTTTCCCGCAGCACGTACCAATCACGTATGTGTGGAATAGCCATCGAAACCAGTTAAACGGCCCGAGAAAAGGGAAAAAATGATTTGCCATATTCGACTTAGGCAACAGCTATCAGTTGCTTTTGTAAGTGCTGTAAGTCAATTTTTCGTGTTTTTCGCAGGTGCGTAAATGGCACGTATGAGTCGGTAGTCATCGAAACTGGGCTACTCGTCACCGTATGAATAGACACAAAGTAAAAACATAGTTCTTTTTCAGTTATGCAGTAGGAGGCAGTTGCTACTGACAGAGTTGCCAGTCTAGTTTTTATTCACTTGTGACACTATTTTCTGTTTCTCACTGTCCACTGATCATCTTAGCATATTGAATGTATCAGTGTGCAGCATGGAAGCTGGCCTCAACTAGAAAAGCAAATCGAATCAAGGGGAGTGAACCCTGGGTAGGTGCTTGAAAACCACCACTACAAGGTCTTCTGCTACTCTGTTTTCTTAAATTTTCGCCCATTGTCGGCGAATTCTGGCATGTGTGGATGGTGCATGCATAGCACTTTGCCTAGGACTACATATCAGCCTTTAAAGAAGACATTAAATCCACTTGTTTGCCGTTTTTTTGTTCTCTGTTATGATTGGGTTCATTTTAGGCGCCATTTTGGGCGCCATCTTGGAAATCCTTTGACGTCACCTTGTGGGAGGGGTTAGGGGGCTAGTATATATATAGGTTAATTTTTCAGGTCATATTCAAGTGCTTGTATAGTGCAGTGGGTCAGAGGGCTGCCCACTTGCATTTTTAGGTCCTGATGGTCAAATGTTCGATCCTCAGCCTTGCCATTTCATTTTTTTTTTTTATTTTTTTTTTTTTTTTCATTTCTATTATTAGTTTTTCTTACATGTAGTTGTATTTTATTGCCCAATTTCTACATACTTCAAACATGAATAAGGGTTTCTGATGGGAAAATTTGGGTATCACGTTACATCTTTTACGTCTTTGCGTGCGCGCAAATGGCGCGCATGGCTGTTTCGGCACGGCACGTAAAACTGCCAGGTACAAGCGGGTAGTTGTCAAAATGAATTCATGTTGTATGTTTTTAAGAGAAAAGGTCTGGGAAAAAGTCAGTTTTCTTTTTCCTCAAAAGTTCATGCAACAGGAGCGGTTGCTTCTGAAGGCGTCTCAAGTCGACTTCAAGTTTTCCTGTAGCGGTTAACAGTGCTGTATGTGAGGGGTAAAAAGCGAAACCGATTCCTTATTTCTGTGGCACAAGTGAGAGAAAAGGAAAAGCCTGGTTCCATTTGTTTGACTTTTGCAACAAGTGTCGTCTGCTACAGAAAGTGTTCCGAGTCCTTTTTTTATGATTTCGCGCGGCACTTAGTGGTGATGTACGTGCGAAAACACAAAATCAACTTATGACTTACACGGTCACCAGAATGGATTTAATGCTTTCATAGAATGGCCCCAGTAAAGGAAAAGTGAATAATTTGGTTCCCTTTCTTTGATTTCTGCAACAGGTATCGGTTGCCTCCGAAAGACTTGCGAGTTGATTTTAAGCTTTCCCGCAGCACGTACCAATCACTTATGTGTGGAATAGCCATCGAAACCAGTTAAACGGCCCGAGAAAAGGGAAAAATTGATTTGCCATATTCGACTTAGGCAACAGCTATCAGTTGCTTTTGTAAGTGCTGTAAGTCAATTTTTCGTGTTTTTCGCAGGTGCGTAAATGGCACGTATGAGTCGGTAGTCATCGAAACTGGGCTACTCGTCACCGTATGAATAGACACAAAGTAAAAACATAGTTCTTTTTCAGTTATGCAGTAGGAGGCAGTTGCTACTGACAGAGTTGCCAGTCTAGTTTTTATTCACTTGGGACACTATTTTCTGTTTCTCACTGTCCACTGATCATCTTAGCATATTGAATGTATCAGTGTGCAGCATGGAAGCTGGCCTCACCTAGAAAAGCAAATCGAATCAAGGGGAGTGAACCCTGGGTAGGTGCTTGAAAACCACCACTACAAGGTCTTCTGCTACTCTGTTTTCTTAAATTTTCGCCCATTGTCGGCGAATTCTGGCATGTGTGGATGGTGCATGCATAGCACTTTGCCTAGGACTACATATCAGCCTTTAAAGAAGACATTAAATCCACTTGTTTGCCGTTTTTTTGTTCTCTGTTATGATTGGGTTCATTTTAGGCGCCATTTTGGGCGCCATCTTGGAAATCCTTTGACGTCACCTTGTGGGAGGGGTTAGGGGGCTAGTATATATATAGGTTAATTTTTCAGGTCATATTCAAGTGCTTGTATAGTGCAGTGGGTCAGAGGGCTACCCACTTGCATTTTTAGGTCCTGATGGTCAAATGTTCGATCCTCAGCCTTGCCATTTTATTTATTTATTTGTTTTTTTTTTTTTTTTTTTTTTTCATTTCTATTATTAGTTATTCTTACATGTAGTTGTATTTTATTGCCCAATTTCTACATACTTCAAACATGAATAAGGGTTTCTGATGGGAAAATTTGGGTATCACGTTACATCTTTTACGTCTTTGCGTGCGCGCAAATGGTGTGCGTGGCTGTTTCGGCACGGCACGTAAAACTGCCAGGTACAAGCGGGTAGTTGTCAAAATGAATTCACGTTGTATGTTTTTAAGAGAAAAGGTCTGGGAAAAAGTCAGTTTTCTTTTTCCTCAAAAGTTCATGCAACAGGAGCGGCTGCTTCCGAAGGCGTCTCAAGTCGACTTCAAGTTTTCCTGTAGCGGTTAACGGTGCTGTATGTGAGGGCTAAAAAGCGAAACCGATTCCTTATTTCTGTGGCACAAGTGAGAGAAAAGGAAAAGCCTGGTTCCATTTGTTTGACTTTTGCAACAAGTGTCGTCTGCTACAGAAAGTGTTCCGAGTCCTTTTTTTATGATTTCGCGCGGCGCTTAGTGGTGATGTACGTGCGAAAACACAAAATCAACTTATGACTTACACGGTCACCAGAATGGATTTAATGCTTTCATAGAATGGCCCCAGTAAAGGAAAAGTGAATAATTTGGTTCCCTTTCTTTGATTTCTGCAACAGGTATCGGTTGCCTCCGAAAGACTCGCGAGTTGATTTTAAGCTTTCCCGCAGCACGTACCAATCACGTATGTGTGGAATAGCCATCGAAACCAGTTAAACGGCCCGAGAAAAGGGAAAAATTGATTTGCCATATTCGACTTAGGCAACAGCTATCAGTTGCTTTTGTAAGTGCTGTAAGTCAATTTTTCGTGTTTTTCGCAGGTGCGTAAATGGCACGTATGAGTCGGTAGTCATCGAAACTGGGCTACTCGTCACCGTATGAATAGACACAAAGTAAAAACATAGTTCTTTTTCAGTTATGCAGTAGGAGGCAGTTGCTACTGACAGAGTTGCCAGTCTAGTTTTTATTCACTTGGGACACTATTTTCTGTTTCTCACTGTCCACTGATCATCTTAGCATATTGAATGTATCAGTGTGCAGCATGGAAGCAGGCCTCACCTAGAAAAGCAAATCGAATCAAGGGGAGTGAACCCTGGGTAGGTGCTTGAAAACCACCACTACAAGATCTTCTGCTACTCTGTTTTCTTAAATTTTCGCCCATTGTCGGCGAATTCTGGCATGTGTGGATGGTGCATGCATAGCACTTTGCCTAGGACTACATATCAGCCTTTAAAGAAGACATTAAATCCACTTGTTTGCCGTTTTTTTGTTCTCTGTTATAATTGGGTTCATTTTAGGCGCCATTTTGGGCGCCATCTTGGAAATCCTGTGACGTCACCTTGTGGGAGGGGTTAGGGGGCTAGTATATATATAGGTTAATTTTTCAGGTCATATTCAAGTGCTTGTATAGTGCAGTGGGTCAGAGGGCTGCCCACTTGCATTTTTAGGTCCTGATGGTCAAATGTTCGATCCTCAGCCTTGCCATTTTATTTTTTTTTTTTTTATTTTTTTTTTTTTTTCATTTCTATTATTAGTTATTCTTACATGTAGTTGTATTTTATTGCCCAATTTCTACATACTTCAAACATGAATAAGGGTTTCTGATGGGAAAATTTGGGTATCACGTTACATCTTTTACGTCTTTGCGTGCGCGCAAATGGCGCGCGTGGCTGTTTCGGCACGGCACGTAAAACTGCCAGGTACAAGCGGGTTGTTGTCAAAATGAATTCATGTTGTATGTTTTTAAGAGAAAAGGTCTGGGAAAAAGTCAGTTTTCTTTTTCCTCAAAAGTTCATGCAACAGGAGCGGTTGCTTCCGAAGGCGTCTCAAGTCGACTTCAAGTTTTCCTGTAGCGGTTAACGGTGCTGTATGTGAGGGGTAAAAAGCGAAACCGATTCCTTATTTCTGTGGCACAAGTGAGAGAAAAGGAAAAGCCTGGTTCCATTTGTTTGACTTTTGCAACAAGTGTCGTCTGCTACAGAAAGTGTTCCGAGTCCTTTTTTTATGATTTCGCGCGGCGCTTATTGGTGATGTACGTGCGAAAACACAAAATCAACTTATGACTTACACGGTCACCAGAATGGATTTAATGCTTTCATAGAATGGCCCCAGTAAAGGAAAAGTGAATAATTTGGTTCCCTTTCTTTGATTTCTGCAACAGGTATCGGTTGCCTCCGAAAGACTCGCGAGTTGATTTTAAGCTTTCCCGCAGCACGTACCAATCACGTATGTGTGGAATAGCCATCGAAACCAGTTAAACGGCCCGAGAAAAGGGAAAAAATGATTTGCCATATTCGACTTAGGCAACAGCTATCAGTTGCTTTTGTAAGTGCTGTAAGTCAATTTTTCGTGTTTTTCGCAGGTGCGTAAATGGCACGTATGAGTCGGTAGTCATCGAAACTGGGCTACTCGTCACCGTATGAATAGACACAAAGTAAAAACATAGTTCTTTTTCAGTTATGCAGTAGGAGGCAGTTGCTACTGACAGAGTTGCCAGTCTAGTTTTTATTCACTTGTGACACTATTTTCTGTTTCTCACTGTCCACTGATCATCTTAGCATATTGAATGTATCAGTGTGCAGCATGGAAGCTGGCCTCAACTAGAAAAGCAAATCGAATCAAGGGGAGTGAACCCTGGGTAGGTGCTTGAAAACCACCACTACAAGGTCTTCTGCTACTCTGTTTTCTTAAATTTTCGCCCATTGTCGGCGAATTCTGGCATGTGTGGATGGTGCATGCATAGCACTTTGCCTAGGACTACATATCAGCCTTTAAAGAAGACATTAAATCCACTTGTTTGCCGTTTTTTTGTTCTCTGTTATGATTGGGTTCATTTTAGGCGCCATTTTGGGCGCCATCTTGGAAATCCTTTGACGTCACCTTGTGGGAGGGGTTAGGGGGCTAGTATATATATAGGTTAATTTTTCAGGTCATATTCAAGTGCTTGTATAGTGCAGTGGGTCAGAGGGCTGCCCACTTGCATTTTTAGGTCCTGATGGTCAAATGTTCGATCCTCAGCCTTGCCATTTTATTTTTTTTTTTTTATTTTTTTTTTTTTTTCATTTCTATTATTAGTTATTCTTACATGTAGTTGTATTTTATTGCCCAATTTCTACATACTTCAAACATGAATAAGGGTTTCTGATGGGAAAATTTGGGTATCACGTTACATCTTTTACGTCTTTGCGTGCGCGCAAATGGCGCGCGTGGCTGTTTCGGCACGGCACGTAAAACTGCCAGGTACAAGCGGGTAGTTGTCAAAATGAATTCATGTTGTATGTTTTTAAGAGAAAAGGTCTGGGAAAAAGTCAGTTTTCTTTTTCCTCAAAAGTTCATGCAACAGGAGCGGTTGCTTCCGAAGGCGTCTCAAGTCGACTTCAAGTTTTCCTGTAGCGGTTAACGGTGCTGTATGTGAGGGGTAAAAAGCGAAACCGATTCCTTATTTCTTTTGCACAAGTGAGAGAAAAGGAAAAGCCTGGTTCCATTTGTTTGACTTTTGCAACAAGTGTCGTCTGCTACAGAAAGTGTTCCGAGTCCTTATTTTATGATTTCGCGCGGCGCTTAGTGGTGATGTATGTACGAAAACACAAAATCAACTTATGACTTACACCGTCACCAGAATGGATTTAATGCTTTCATAGAATGGCCCCAGTAAAGGAAAAGTGAATAATTTGGTTCCCTTTCTTTGATTTCTGCAACAGGTATCGGTTGCCTCCGAAAGACTCGCGAGTTGATTTTAAGCTTTCCCGCAGCACGTACCAATCACGTATGTGTGGAATAGCCATCGAAACCAGTTAAACGGCCCGAGAAAAGGGAAAAATTGATTTGCCATATTCGACTTAGGCAACAGCTATCAGTTGCTTTTGTAAGTGCTGTAAGTCAATTTTTCGTGTTTTTCGCAGGTGCGTAAATGGCACGTATGAGTCGGTAGTCATCGAAACTGGGCTACTCGTCACCGTATGAATAGACACAAAGTAAAAACATAGTTCTTTTTCAGTTATGCAGTAGGAGGCAGTTGCTACTGACAGAGTTGCCAGTCTAGTTTTTATTCACTTGTGACACTATTTTCTGTTTCTCACTGTCCACTGATCATCTTAGCATATTGAATGTATCAGTGTGCAGCATGGAAGCTGGCCTCAACTAGAAAAGCAAATCGAATCAAGGGGAGTGAACCCTGGGTAGGTGCTTGAAAACCACCACTACAAGGTCTTCTGCTACTCTGTTTTCTTAAATTTTCGCCCATTGTCGGCGAATTCTGGCATGTGTGGATGGTGCATGCATAGCACTTTGCCTAGGACTACATATCAGCCTTTAAAGAAGACATTAAATCCACTTGTTTGCCGTTTTTTTGTTCTCTGTTATGATTGGGTTCATTTTAGGCGCCATTTTGGGCGCCATCTTGGAAATCCTGTGACGTCACCTTGTGGGAGGGGTTAGGGGGCTAGTATATATATAGGTTAATTTTTCAGGTCATATTCAAGTGCTTGTATAGTGCAGTGGGTCAGAGGGCTGCCCACTTGCATTTTTAGGTCCTGATGGTCAAATGTTCGATCCTCAGCCTTGCCATTTTATTTATTTATTTTTTTTTTATTTTTTTTTTTTTTTTTTAATTTTCATTTCTATTATTAGTTATTCTTACATGTAGTTGTATTTTATTGCCCAATTTCTACATACTTCAAACATGAATAAGGGTTTCTGATGGGAAAATTTGGGTATCACGTTACATCTTTTACGTCTTTGCGTGCGCGCAAATGGTGCGCGTGGCTGTTTCGGCACGGCACGTAAAACTGCCAGGTACAAGCGGGTAGTTGTCAAAATGAATTCATGTTGTATGTTTTTAAGAGAAAAGGTCTGGGAAAAAGTCAGTTTTCTTTTTCCTCAAAAGTTCATGCAACAGGAGCGGTTGCTTCCGAAGGCGTCTCAAGTCGACTTCAAGTTTTCCTGTAGCGGTTAACGGTGCTGTATGTGAGGGGTAAAAAGCGAAACCGATTCCTTATTTCTTTTGCACAAGTGAGAGAAAAGGAAAAGCCTGGTTCCATTTGTTTGACTTTTGCAACAAGTGTCGTCTGCTACAGAAAGTGTTCCGAGTCCTTATTTTATGATTTCGCGCGGCGCTTAGTGGTGATGTACGTGCGAAAACACAAAATCAACTTATGACTTGCACCGTCACCAGAATGGATTTAATGCTTTCATAGAATGGCCCCAGTAAAGGAAAAGTGAATAATTTGGTTCCCTTTCTTTGATTTCTGCAACAGGTATCGGTTGCCTCCGAAAGACTCGCGAGTTGATTTTAAGCTTTCCCGCAGCACGTACCAATCACGTATGTGTGGAATAGCCATCGAAACCAGTTAAACGGCCCGAGAAAAGGGAAAAATTGATTTGCCATATTCGACTTAGGCAACAGCTATCAGTTGCTTTTGTAAGTGCTGTAAGTCAATTTTTCGTGTTTTTCGCAGGTGCGTAAATGGCACGTATGAGTCGGTAGTCATCGAAACTGGGCTACTCGTCACCGTATGAATAGACACAAAGTAAAAACATAGTTCTTTTTCAGTTATGCAGTAGGAGGCAGTTGCTACTGACAGAGTTGCCAGTCTAGTTTTTATTCACTTGGGACACTATTTTCTGTTTCTCACTGTCCACTGATCATCTTAGCATATTGAATGTATCAGTGTGCAGCATGGAAGCTGGCCTCAACTAGAAAAGCAAATCGAATCAAGGGGAGTGAACCCTGGGTAGGTGCTTGAAAACCACCACTACAAGGTCTTCTGCTACTCTGTTTTCTTAAATTTTCGCCCATTGTCGGCGAATTCTGGCATGTGTGGATGGTGCATGCATAGCACTTTGCCTAGGACTACATATCAGCCTTTAAAGAAGACATTAAATCCACTTGTTTGCCGTTTTTTTGTTCTCTGTTATGATTGGGTTCATTTTAGGCGCCATTTTGGGCGCCATCTTGGAAATCCTGTGACGTCACCTTGTGGGAGGGGTTAGGGGGCTAGTATATATATAGGTTAATTTTTCAGGTCATATTCAAGTGCTTGTATAGTGCAGTGGGTCAGAGGGCTGCCCACTTGCATTTTTAGGTCCTGATGGTCAAATGTTCGATCCTCAGCCTTGCCATTTTATTTATTTATTTTTTTTTTATTTTTTTTTTTTTTTTATTTTCATTTCTATTATTAGTTATTCTTACATGTAGTTGTATTTTATTGCCCAATTTCTACATACTTCAAACATGAATAAGGGTTTCTGATGGGAAAATTTGGGTATCACGTTACATCTTTTACGTCTTTGCGTGCGCGCAAATGGTGCGCGTGGCTGTTTCGGCACGGCACGTAAAACTGCCAGGTACAAGCGGGTTGTTGTCAAAATGAATTCATGTTGTATGTTTTTAAGAGAAAAGGTCTGGGAAAAAGTCAGTTTTCTTTTTCCTCAAAAGTTCATGCAACAGGAGCGGTTGCTTCCGAAGGCGTCTCAAGTCGACTTCAAGTTTTCCTGTAGCGGTTAACGGTGCTGTATGTGAGGGGTAAAAAGCGAAACCGATTCCTTATTTCTGTGGCACAAGTGAGAGAAAAGGAAAAGCCTGGTTCCATTTGTTTGACTTTTGCAACAAGTGTCGTCTGCTACAGAAAGTGTTCCGAGTCCTTATTTTATGATTTCGCGCGGCGCTTAGTGGTGATGTACGTGCGAAAACACAAAATCAACTTATGACTTGCACCGTCACCAGAATGGATTTAATGCTTTCATAGAATGGCCCCAGTAAAGGAAAAGTGAATAATTTGGTTCCCTTTCTTTGATTTCTGCAACAGGTATCGGTTGCCTCCGAAAGACTCGCGAGTTGATTTTAAGCTTTCCCGCAGCACGTACCAATCACGTATGTGTGGAATAGCCATCGAAACCAGTTAAACGGCCCGAGAAAAGGGAAAAATTGATTTGCCATATTCGACTTAGGCAACAGCTATCAGTTGCTTTTGTAAGTGCTGTAAGTCAATTTTTCGTGTTTTTCGCAGGTGCGTAAATGGCACGTATGAGTCGGTAGTCATCGAAACTGGGCTACTCGTCACCGTATGAATAGACACAAAGTAAAAACATAGTTCTTTTTCAGTTATGCAGTAGGAGGCAGTTGCTACTGACAGAGTTGCCAGTCTAGTTTTTATTCACTTGGGACACTATTTTCTGTTTCTCACTGTCCACTGATCATCTTAGCATATTGAATGTATCAGTGTGCAGCATGGAAGCTGGCCTCAACTAGAAAAGCAAATCGAATCAAGGGGAGTGAACCCTGGGTAGGTGCTTGAAAACCACCACTACAAGGTCTTCTGCTACTCTGTTTTCTTAAATTTTCGCCCATTGTCGGCGAATTCTGGCATGTGTGGATGGTGCATGCATAGCACTTTGCCTAGGACTACATATCAGCCTTTAAAGAAGACATTAAATCCACTTGTTTGCCGTTTTTTTGTTCTCTGTTATGATTGGGTTCATTTTAGGCGCCATTTTGGGCGCCATCTTGGAAATCCTGTGACGTCACCTTGTGGGAGGGGTTAGGGGGCTAGTATATATATAGGTTAATTTTTCAGGTCATATTCAAGTGCTTGTATAGTGCAGTGGGTCAGAGGGCTGCCCACTTGCATTTTTAGGTCCTGATGGTCAAATGTTCGATCCTCAGCCTTGCCATTTTATTATTTTTTTTTTTATTTTTTTTATTTTTTTTTTCATTTCTATTATTAGTTATTCTTACATGTAGTTGTATTTTATTGCCCAATTTCTACATACTTCAAACATGAATAAGGGTTTCTGATGGGAAAATTTGGGTATCACGTTACATCTTTTACGTCTTTGCGTGCGCGCAAATGGTGCGCGTGGCTGTTTCGGCACGGCACGTAAAACTGCCAGGTACAAGCGGGTAGTTGTCAAAATGAATTAATGTTGTATGTTTTTAAGAGAAAAGGTCTGGGAAAAAGTCAGTTTTCTTTTTCCTCAAAAGTTCATGCAACAGGAGCGGTTGCTTCCGAAGGCGTCTCAAGTCGACTTCAAGTTTTCCTGTAGCGGTTAACGGTGCTGTATGTGAAGGGTAAAAAGCGAAACCGATTCCTTATTTCTGTGGCACAAGTGAGAGAAAAGGAAAAGCCTGGTTCCATTTGTTTGACTTTTGCAACAAGTGTCGTCTGCTACAGAAAGTGTTCCGAGTCCTTATTTTATGATTTCGCGCGGCACTTAGTGGTGATGTATGTACGAAAACACAAAATCAACTTATGACTTACACCGTCACCAGAATGGATTTAATGCTTTCATAGAATGGCCCCAGTAAAGGAAAAGTGAATAATTTGGTTCCCTTTCTTTGATTTCTGCAACAGGTATCGGTTGCCTCCGAAAGACTCACGAGTTGATTTTAAGCTTTCCCGCAGCACGTACCAATCACGTATGTGTGGAATAGCCATCGAAACCAGTTAAACGGCCCGAGAAAAGGGAAAAATTGATTTGCCATATTCGACTTAGGCAACAGCTATCAGTTGCTTTTGTAAGTGCTGTAAGTCAATTTTTCGTGTTTTTCGCAGGTGCGTAAATGGCACGTATGAGTCGGTAGTCATCGAAACTGGGCTACTCGTCACCGTATGAATAGACACAAAGTAAAAACATAGTTCTTTTTCAGTTATGCAGTAGGAGGCAGTTGCTACTGACAGAGTTGCCAGTCTAGTTTTTATTCACTTGGGACACTATTTTCTGTTTCTCACTGTCCACTGATCATCTTAGCATATTGAATGTATCAGTGTGCAGCATGGAAGCTGGCCTCAACTAGAAAAGCAAATCGAATCAAGGGGAGTGAACCCTGGGTAGGTGCTTGAAAACCACCACTACAAGGTCTTCTGCTACTCTGTTTTCTTAAATTTTCGCCCATTGTCGGCGAATTCTGGCATGTGTGGATGGTGCATGCATAGCACTTTGCCTAGGACTACATATCAGCCTTTAAAGAAGACATTAAATCCACTTGTTTGCCGTTTTTTTGTTCTCTGTTATGATTGGGTTCATTTTAGGCGCCATTTTGGGCGCCATCTTGGAAATCCTGTGACGTCACCTTGTGGGAGGGGTTAGGGGGCTAGTATATATATAGGTTAATTTTTCAGGTCATATTCAAGTGCTTGTATAGTGCAGTGGGTCAGAGGGCTGCCCACTTGCATTTTTAGGTCCTGATGGTCAAATGTTCGATCCTCAGCCTTGCCATTTTATTTATTTATTTTTTTTTTATTTTTATTTTTTTTTTTATTTTCATTTCTATTATTAGTTATTCTTACATGTAGTTGTATTTTATTGCCCAATTTCTACATACTTCAAACATGAATAAGGGTTTCTGATGGGAAAATTTGGGTATCACGTTACATCTTTTACGTCTTTGCGTGCGCGCAAATGGTGCGCGTGGCTGTTTCGGCACGGCACGTAAAACTGCCAGGTACAAGCGGGTAGTTGTCAAAATGAATTCATGTTGTATGTTTTTAAGAGAAAAGGTCTGGGAAAAAGTCAGTTTTCTTTTTCCTCAAAAGTTCATGCAACAGGAGCGGTTGCTTCCGAAGGCGTCTCAAGTCGACTTCAAGTTTTCCTGTAAAGGTTAACGGTGCTGTATGTGAGGGGTAAAAAGCGAAACCGATTCCTTATTTCTGTGGCACAAGTGAGAGAAAAGGAAAAGCCTGGTTCCATTTTTTTGACTTTTGCAACAAGTGTCGTCTGCTACAGAAAGTGTTCCGAGTCCTTATTTTATGATTTCGCGCGGCGCTTAGTGGTGATGTACGTGCGAAAACACAAAATCAACTTATGACTTGCACCGTCACCAGAATGGATTTAATGCTTTCATAGAATGGCCCCAGTAAAGGAAAAGTGAATAATTTGGTTCCCTTTCTTTGATTTCTGCAACAGGTATCGGTTGCCTCCGAAAGACTCGCGAGTTGATTTTAAGCTTTCCCGCAGCACGTACCAATCACGTATGTGTGGAATAGCCATCGAAACCAGTTAAACGGCCCGAGAAAAGGGAAAAATTGATTTGCCATATTCGACTTAGGCAACAGCTATCAGTTGCTTTTGTAAGTGCTGTAAGTCAATTTTTCGTGTTTTTCGCAGGTGCGTAAATGGCACGTATGAGTCGGTAGTCATCGAAACTGGGCTACTCGTCACCGTATGAATAGACACAAAGTAAAAACATAGTTCTTTTTCAGTTATGCAGTAGGAGGCAGTTGCTACTGACAGAGTTGCCAGTCTAGTTTTTATTCACTTGGGACACTATTTTCTGTTTCTCACTGTCCACTGATCATCTTAGCATATTGAATGTATCAGTGTGCAGCATGGAAGCTGGCCTCAACTAGAAAAGCAAATCGAATCAAGGGGAGTGAACCCTGGGTAGGTGCTTGAAAACCACCACTACAAGGTCTTCTGCTACTCTGTTTTCTTAAATTTTCGCCCATTGTCGGCGAATTCTGGCATGTGTGGATGGTGCATGCATAGCACTTTGCCTAGGACTACATATCAGCCTTTAAAGAAGACATTAAATCCACTTGTTTGCCGTTTTTTTGTTCTCTGTTATGATTGGGTTCATTTTAGGCGCCATTTTGGGCGCCATCTTGGAAATCCTGTGACGTCACCTTGTGGGAGGGGTTAGGGGGCTAGTATATATATAGGTTAATTTTTCAGGTCATATTCAAGTGCTTGTATAGTGCAGTGGGTCAGAGGGCTGCCCACTTGCATTTTTAGGTCCTGATGGTCAAATGTTCGATCCTCAGCCTTGCCATTTTATTATTTTTTTTTTTATTTTATTTTTTTTTTTTTCATTTCTATTATTAGTTATTCTTACATGTAGTTGTATTTTATTGCCCAATTTCTACATACTTCAAACATGAATAAGGGTTTCTGATGGGAAAATTTGGGTATCACGTTACATCTTTTACGTCTTTGCGTGCGCGCAAATGGTGCGCGTGGCTGTTTCGGCACGGCACGTAAAACTGCCAGGTACAAGCGGGTAGTTGTCAAAATGAATTCATGTTGTATGTTTTTAAGAGAAAAGGTCTGGGAAAAAGTCAGTTTTCTTTTTCCTCAAAAGTTCATGCAACAGGAGCGGTTGCTTCCGAAGGCGTCTCAAGTCGACTTCAAGTTTTCCTGTAGCGGTTAACGGTGCTGTATGTGAGGGGTAAAAAGCGAAACCGATTCCTTATTTCTGTGGCACAAGTGAGAGAAAAGGAAAAGCCTGGTTCCATTTGTTTGACTTTTGCAACAAGTGTCGTCTGCTACAGAAAGTGTTCCGAGTCCTTTTTTTATGATTTCGCGCGGCGCTTAGTGGTGATGTACGTGCGAAAACACAAAATCAACTTATGACTTACACGGTCACCAGAATGGATTTAATGCTTTCATAGAATGGCCCCAGTAAAGGAAAAGTGAATAATTTGGTTCCCTTTCTTTGATTTCTGCAACAGGTATCGGTTGCCTCCGAAAGACTCGCGAGTTGATTTTAAGCTTTCCTGCAGCACGTACCAATCACGTATGTGTGGAATAGCCATCGAAACCAGTTAAACGGCCCGAGAAAAGGGAAAAATTGATTTGCCATATTCGACTTAGGCAACAGCTATCAGTTGCTTTTGTAAGTGCTGTAAGTCAATTTTTCGTGTTTTTCGCAGGTGCGTAAATGGCACATATGAGTCGGTAGTCATCGAAACTGGGCTACTCGTCACCGTATGAATAGACACAAAGTAAAAACATAGTTCTTTTTCAGTTATGCAGTAGGAGGCAGTTGCTACTGACAGAGTTGCCAGTCTAGTTTTTATTCACTTGGGACACTATTTTCTGTTTCTCACTGTCCACTGATCATCTTAGCATATTGAATGTATCAGTGTGCAGCATGGAAGCTGGCCTCACCTAGAAAAGCAAATCGAATCAAGGGGAGTGAACCCTGGGTAGGTGCTTGAAAACCACCACTACAAGACCTTCTGCTACTCTGTTTTCTTAAATTTTCGCCCATTGTCGGCGAATTCTGGCATGTGTGGATGGTGCATGCATAGTACTTTGCCTAGGACTACATATCAGCCTTTAAAGAAGACATTAAATCCACTTGTTTGCCGTTTTTTTGTTCTCTGTTATGATTGGGTTCATTTTAGGCGCCATTTTGGGCGCCATCTTGGAAATCCTGTGACGTCACCTTGTGGGAGGGGTTAGGGGGCTAGTATATATATAGGTTAATTTTTCAGGTCATATTCAAGTGCTTGTATAGTGCAGTGGGTCAGAGGGCTGCCCACTTGCATTTTTAGGTCCTGATGGTCAAATGTTCGATCCTCAGCCTTGCCATTTTATTTATTTATTTTTTTTTTATTTTTTTCATTTCTATTATTAGTTATTCTTACATGTAGTTGTATTTTATTGCCCAATTTCTACATACTTCAAACATGAATAAGGGTTTCTGATGGGAAAATTTGGGTATCACGTTACATCTTTTACGTCTTTGCGTGCGCGCAAATGGTGCGCGTGGCTGTTTCGGCACGGCACGTAAAACTGCCAGGTACAAGCGGGTAGTTGTCAAAATGAATTCATGTTGTATGTTTTTAAGAGAAAAGGTCTGGGAAAAAGTCAGTTTTCTTTTTCCTCAAAAGTTCATGCAACAGGAGCGGTTGCTTCCGAAGGCGTCTCAAGTCGACTTCAAGTTTTCCTGTAGCGGTTAACGGTGCTGTATGTGAGGGGTAAAAAGCGAAACCGATTCCTTATTTCTGTGGCACAAGTGAGAGAAAAGGAAAAGCCTGGTTCCATTTGTTTGACTTTTGCAACAAGTGTCGTCTGCTACAGAAAGTGTTCCGAGTCCTTATTTTATGATTTCGCACGGCGCTTAGTGGTGATGTATGTACGAAAACACAAAATCAACTTATGACTTACACCGTCACCAGAATGGATTTAATGCTTTCATAGAATGGCCCCAGTAAAGGAAAAGTGAATAATTTGGTTCCCTTTCTTTGATTTCTGCAACAGGTATCGGTTGCCTCCGAAAGACTCGCGAGTTGATTTTAAGCTTTCCCGCAGCACGTACCAATCACGTATGTGTGGAATAGCCATCGAAACCAGTTAAACGGCCCGAGAAAAGGGAAAAATTGATTTGCCATATTCGACTTAGGCAACAGCTATCAGTTGCTTTTGTAAGTGCTGTAAGTCAATTTTTCGTGTTTTTCGCAGGTGCGTAAATGGCACGTATGAGTCGGTAGTCATCGAAACTGGGCTACTCGTCACCGTATGAATAGACACAAAGTAAAAACATAGTTCTTTTTCAGTTATGCAGTAGGAGGCAGTTGCTACTGACAGAGTTGCCAGTCTAGTTTTTATTCACTTGTGACACTATTTTCTGTTTCTCACTGTCCACTGATCATCTTAGCATATTGAATGTATCAGTGTGCAGCATGGAAGCTGGCCTCAACTAGAAAAGCAAATCGAATCAAGGGGAGTGAACCCTGGGTAGGTGCTTGAAAACCACCACTACAAGGTCTTCTGCTACTCTGTTTTCTTAAATTTTCGCCCATTGTCGGCGAATTCTGGCATGTGTGGATGGTGCATGCATAGCACTTTGCCTAGGACTACATATCAGCCTTTAAAGAAGACATTAAATCCACTTGTTTGCCGTTTTTTTGTTCTCTGTTATGATTGGGTTCATTTTAGGCGCCATTTTGGGCGCCATCTTGGAAATCCTGTGACGTCACCTTGTGGGAGGGGTTAGGGGGCTAGTATATATATAGGTTAATTTTTCAGGTCATATTCAAGTGCTTGTATAGTGCAGTGGGTCAGAGGGCTGCCCACTTGCATTTTTAGGTCCTGATGGTCAAATGTTCGATCCTCAGCCTTGCCATTTTATTATTTTTTTTTTTTATTTTTTTTATTTTTTTTTTCATTTCTATTATTAGTTATTCTTACATGTAGTTGTATTTTATTGCCCAATTTCTACATACTTCAAACATGAATAAGGGTTTCTGATGGGAAAATTTGGGTATCACGTTACATCTTTTACGTCTTTGCGTGCGCGCAAATGGTGCGCATGGCTGTTTCGGCACGGCACGTAAAACTGCCAGGTACAAGCGGGTAGTTGTCAAAATCAATTCATGTTGTATGTTTTTAAGAGAAAAGGTCTGGGAAAAAGTCAGTTTTCTTTTTCCTCAAAAGTTCATGCAACAGGAGCGGTTGCTTCCGAAGGCGTCTCAAGTCGACTTCAAGTTTTCCTGTAGCGGTTAACGGTGCTGTATGTGAGGGGTAAAAAGCGAAACCGATTCCTTATTTCTGTGGCACAAGTGAGAGAAAAGGAAAAGCCTGGTTCCATTTGTTTGACTTTTGCAACAAGTGTCGTCTGCTACAGAAAGTGTTCCGAGTCCTTATTTTATGATTTCGCGCGGCGCTTAGTGGTGATGTATGTACGAAAACACAAAATCAACTTATGACTTACACCGTCACCAGAATGGATTTAATGCTTTCATAGAATGGCCCCAGTAAAGGAAAAGTGAATAATTTGGTTCCCTTTCTTTGATTTCTGCAACAGGTATCGGTTGCCTCCGAAAGACTCGCGAGTTGATTTTAAGCTTTCCCGCAGCACGTACCAATCACGTATGTGTGGAATAGCCATCGAAACCAGTTAAACGGCCCGAGAAAAGGGAAAAATTGATTTGCCATATTCGACTTAGGCAACAGCTATCAGTTGCTTTTGTAAGTGCTGTAAGTCAATTTTTCGTGTTTTTCACAGGTGCGTAAATGGCACGTATGAGTCGGTAGTCATCGAAACTGGGCTACTCGTCACCGTATGAATAGACACAAAGTAAAAACATAGTTCTTTTTCAGTTATGCAGTAGGAGGCAGTTGCTACTGACAGAGTTGCCAGTCTAGTTTTTATTCACTTGTGACACTATTTTCTGTTTCTCACTGTCCACTGATCATCTTAGCATATTGAATGTATCAGTGTGCAGCATGGAAGCTGGCCTCAACTAGAAAAGCAAATCGAATCAAGGGGAGTGAACCCTGGGTAGGTGCTTGAAAACCACCACTACAAGGTCTTCTGCTACTCTGTTTTCTTAAATTTTCGCCCATTGTCGGCGAATTCTGGCATGTGTGGATGGTGCATGCATAGCACTTTGCCTAGGACTACATATCAGCCTTTAAAGAAGACATTAAATCCACTTGTTTGCCGTTTTTTTGTTCTCTGTTATGATTGGGTTCATTTTAGGCGCCATTTTGGGCGCCATCTTGGAAATCCTGTGACGTCACCTTGTGGGAGGGGTTAGGGGGCTAGTATATATATAGGTTAATTTTTCAGGTCATATTCAAGTGCTTGTATAGTGCAGTGGGTCAGAGGGCTGCCCACTTGCATTTTTAGGTCCTGATGGTCAAATGTTCGATCCTCAGCCTTGCATTTTATTTATTTTATTTTTTTTATTTATTTATTTTTTTTTTTTATTTTTTTTTTCATTTCTATTATTAGTTATTCTTACATGTAGTTGTATTTTATTGCCCAATTTCTACATACTTCAAACATGAATAAGGGTTTCTGATGGGAAAATTTGGGTATCACGTTACATCTTTTACGTCTTTGCGTGCGCGCAAATGGCGCGCGTGGCTGTTTCGGCACGGCACGTAAAACTGCCAGGTACAAGCGGGTAGTTGTCAAAATGAATTCATGTTGTATGTTTTTAAGAGAAAAGGTCTGGGAAAAAGTCAGTTTTCTTTTTCCTCAAAAGTTCATGCAACAGGAGCGGTTGCTTCCGAAGGCGTCTCAAGTCGACTTCAAGTTTTCCTGTAGCGGTTAACAGTGCTGTATGTGAGGGGTAAAAAGCGAAACCGATTCCTTATTTCTGTGGCACAAGTGAGAGAAAAGGAAAAGCCTGGTTCCATTTGTTTGACTTTTGCAACAAGTGTCGTCTGCTACAGAAAGTGTTCCGAGTCCTTTTTTTATGATTTCGCGCGGCGCTTAGTGGTGATGTACGTGCGAAAACACAAAATCAACTTATGACTTACACGGTCACCAGAATGGATTTAATGCTTTCATAGAATGGCCCCAGTAAAGGAAAAGTGAATAATTTGGTTCCCTTTCTTTGATTTCTGCAACAGGTATCGGTTGCCTCCGAAAGACTCGCGAGTTGATTTTAAGCTTTCCTGCAGCACGTACCAATCACGTATGTGTGGAATAGCCATCGAAACCAGTTAAACGGCCCGAGAAAAGGGAAAAATTGATTTGCCATATTCGACTTAGGCAACAGCTATCAGTTGCTTTTGTAAGTGCTGTAAGTCAATTTTTCCTGTTTTTCGCAGGTGCGTAAATGGCACATATGAGTCGGTAGTCATCGAAACTGGGCTACTCGTCACCGTATGAATAGACACAAAGTAAAAACATAGTTCTTTTTCAGTTATGCAGTAGGAGGCAGTTGCTACTGACAGAGTTGCCAGTCTAGTTTTTATTCACTTGGGACACTATTTTCTGTTTCTCACTGTCCACTGATCATCTTAGCATATTGAATGTATCAGTGTGCAGCATGGAAGCTGGCCTCACCTAGAAAAGCAAATCGAATCAAGGGGAGTGAACCCTGGGTAGGTGCTTGAAAACCACCACTACAAGATCTGCTGCTACTCTGTTTTCTTAAATTTTCGCCCATTGTCGGCGAATTCTGGCATGTGTGGATGGTGCATGCATAGCACTTTGCCTAGGACTACATATCAGCCTTTAAAGAAGACATTAAATCCACTTGTTTGCCGTTTTTTTGTTCTCTGTTATGATTGGGTTCATTTTAGGCGCCATTTTGGGCGCCATCTTGGAAATCCTGTGACGTCACCTTGTGGGAGGGGTTAGGGGGCTAGTATATATATAGGTTAATTTTTCAGGTCATATTCAAGTGCTTGTATAGTGCAGTGGGTCAGAGGGCTGCCCACTTGCATTTTTAGGTCCTGATGGTCAAATGTTCGATCCTCAGCCTTGCCATTTTATTTATTTATTTTTTTTTTATTTTTTTTTTTTTTTTTATTTTCATTTCTATTATTAGTTATTCTTACATGTAGTTGTATTTTATTGCCCAATTTCTACATACTTCAAACATGAATAAGGGTTTCTGATGGGAAAATTTGGGTATCACGTTACATCTTTTACGTCTTTGCGTGCGCGCAAATGGTGCGCGTGGCTGTTTCGGCACGGCACGTAAAACTGCCAGGTACAAGCGGGTAGTTGTCAAAATGAATTCATGTTGTATGTTTTTAAGAGAAAAGGTCTGGGAAAAAGTCAGTTTTCTTTTTCCTCAAAAGTTCATGCAACAGGAGCGGTTGCTTCCGAAGGCGTCTCAAGTCGACTTCAAGTTTTCCTGTAGCGGTTAACGGTGCTGTATGTGAGGGGTAAAAAGTGAAACCGATTCCTTATTTCTGTGGCACAAGTGAGAGAAAAGGAAAAGCCTGGTTCCATTTGTTTGACTTTTGCAACAAGTGTCGTCTGCTACAGAAAGTGTTCCGAGTCCTTATTTTATGATTTCGCGCGGCGCTTAGTGGTGATGTACGTGCGAAAACACAAAATCAACTTATGACTTGCACCGTCACCAGAATGGATTTAATGCTTTCATAGAATGGCCCCAGTAAAGGAAAAGTGAATAATTTGGTTCCCTTTCTTTGATTTCTGCAACAGGTATCGGTTGCCTCCGAAAGACTCGCGAGTTGATTTTAAGCTTTCCCGCAGCACGTACCAATCACGTATGTGTGGAATAGCCATCGAAACCAGTTAAACGGCCCGAGAAAAGGGAAAAATTGATTTGCCATATTCGACTTAGGCAACAGCTATCAGTTGCTTTTGTAAGTGCTGTAAGTCAATTTTTCGTGTTTTTCGCAGGTGCGTAAATGGCACGTATGAGTCGGTAGTCATCGAAACTGGGCTACTCGTCACCGTATGAATAGACACAAAGTAAAAACATAGTTCTTTTTCAGTTATGCAGTAGGAGGCAGTTGCTACTGACAGAGTTGCCAGTCTAGTTTTTATTCACTTGGGACACTATTTTCTGTTTCTCACTGTCCACTGATCATCTTAGCATATTGAATGTATCAGTGTGCAGCATGGAAGCTGGCCTCAACTAGAAAAGCAAATCGAATCAAGGGGAGTGAACCCTGGGTAGGTGCTTGAAAACCACCACTACAAGGTCTTCTGCTACTCTGTTTTCTTAAATTTTCGCCCATTGTCGGCGAATTCTGGCATGTGTGGATGGTGCATGCATAGCACTTTGCCTAGGACTACATATCAGCCTTTAAAGAAGACATTAAATCCACTTGTTTGCCGTTTTTTTGTTCTCTGTTATGATTGGGTTCATTTTAGGCGCCATTTTGGGCGCCATCTTGGAAATCCTGTGACGTCACCTTGTGGGAGGGGTTAGGGGGCTAGTATATATATAGGTTAATTTTTCAGGTCATATTCAAGTGCTTGTATAGTGCAGTGGGTCAGAGGGCTGCCCACTTCCATTTTTAGGTCCTGATGGTCAAATGTTCGATCCTCAGCCTTGCCATTTTATTTATTTATTTTTTTTTTATTTTTTTTTTTTTTTTATTTTCATTTCTATTATTAGTTATTCTTACATGTAGTTGTATTTTATTGCCCAATTTCTACATACTTCAAACATGAATAACGGTTTCTGATGGGAAAATTTGGGTATCACGTTACATCTTTTACGTCTTTGCGTGCGCGCAAATGGTGCGCGTGGCTGTTTCGGCACGGCACGTAAAACTGCCAGGTACAAGCGGGTAGTTGTCAAAATGAATTCATGTTGTATGTTTTTAAGAGAAAAGGTCTGGGAAAAAGTCAGTTTTCTTTTTCCTCAAAAGTTCATGCAACAGGAGCGGTTGCTTCCGAAGGCGTCTCAAGTCGACTTCAAGTTTTCCTGTAGCGGTTAACGGTGCTGTATGTGAGGGGTAAAAAGTGAAACCGATTCCTTATTTCTGTGGCACAAGTGAGAGAAAAGGAAAAGCCTGGTTCCATTTGTTTGACTTTTGCAACAAGTGTCGTCTGCTACAGAAAGTGTTCCGAGTCCTTATTTTATGATTTCGCGCGGCGCTTAGTGGTGATGTACGTGCGAAAACACAAAATCAACTTATGACTTGCACCGTCACCAGAATGGATTTAATGCTTTCATAGAATGGCCCCAGTAAAGGAAAAGTGAATAATTTGGTTCCCTTTCTTTGATTTCTGCAACAGGTATCGGTTGCCTCCGAAAGACTCGCGAGTTGATTTTAAGCTTTCCCGCAGCACGTACCAATCACGTATGTGTGGAATAGCCATCGAAACCAGTTAAACGGCCCGAGAAAAGGGAAAAATTGATTTGCCATATTCGACTTAGGCAACAGCTATCAGTTGCTTTTGTAAGTGCTGTAAGTCAATTTTTCGTGTTTTTCGCAGGTGCGTAAATGGCACGTATGAGTCGGTAGTCATCGAAACTGGGCTACTCGTCACCGTATGAATAGACACAAAGTAAAAACATAGTTCTTTTTCAGTTATGCAGTAGGAGGCAGTTGCTACTGACAGAGTTGCCAGTCTAGTTTTTATTCACTTGGGACACTATTTTCTGTTTCTCACTGTCCACTGATCATCTTAGCATATTGAATGTATCAGTGTGCAGCATGGAAGCTGGCCTCAACTAGAAAAGCAAATCGAATCAAGGGGAGTGAACCCTGGGTAGGTGCTTGAAAACCACCACTACAAGGTCTTCTGCTACTCTGTTTTCTTAAATTTTCGCCCATTGTCGGCGAATTCTGGCATGTGTGGATGGTGCATGCATAGCACTTTGCCTAGGACTACATATCAGCCTTTAAAGAAGACATTAAATCCACTTGTTTGCCGTTTTTTTGTTCTCTGTTATGATTGGGTTCATTTTAGGCGCCATTTTGGGCGCCATCTTGGAAATCCTGTGACGTCACCTTGTGGGAGGGGTTAGGGGGCTAGTATATATATAGGTTAATTTTTCAGGTCATATTCAAGTGCTTGTATAGTGCAGTGGGTCAGAGGGCTGCCCACTTGCATTTTTAGGTCGTGATGGTCAAATGTTCGATCCTCAGCCTTGCCATTTTATTTATTTATTTATTTTTTTTTTTTTTTTTTTTTTTTTTTTTTGTTTTTTTTTGTATTATTAGTTATTCTTACATGTAGTTGTATTTTATTGCCCAATTTCTACATACTTCAAACATGAATAAGAGTTTCTGATGGAAAAATTTGGGTATCACGTTACATCTTATACGCCTTTGCGTGCGCGCAAATGGCGCGCGTGGCTGTTTCGGCACGGCACGTAAAACTCCCAGGTACAAGCGGGTAGTTGTCAAAATGAATTCATGTTGTATGTTTTTAAGAGAAAAGGTCTGGGAAAAAGTCAGTTTTCTTTTTCCTCAAAAGTTCATGCAACAGGAGCGGTTGCTTCCGAAGGCGTCTCAAGTCGACTTCAAGTTTTCCTGTAGCGGTTAACGGTGCTGTATGTGAGGGGTAAAAAGCGAAACCGATTCCTTATTTCTGTGGCACAAGTGAGAGAAAAGGAAAAGCCTGGTTCCATTTGTTTGACTTTTGCAACAAGTGTCGTCTGCTACAGAAAGTGTTCCGAGTCCTTTTTTTATGATTTCGCGCGGCGCTTAGTGGTGATGTACGTGCGAAAACACAAAATCAACTTATGACTTACACGGTCACCAGAATGGATTTAATGCTTTCATAGAATGGCCCCAGTAAAGGAAAAGTGAATAATTTGGTTCCCTTTCTTTGATTTCTGCAACAGGTATCGGTTGCCTCCGAAAGACTCGCGAGTTGATTTTAAGCTTTCCCGCAGCACGTACCAATCACGTATGTGTGGAATAGCCATCGAAACCAGTTAAACGGCCCGAGAAAAGGGAAACATTGATTTGCCATATTCGACTTAGGCAACAGCTATCAGTTGCTTTTGTAAGTGCTGTAAGTCAATTTTTCGTGTTTTTCACAGGTGCGTAAATGGCACGTATGAGTCGGTAGTCATCGAAACTGGGCTACTCGTCACCGTATGAATAGACACAAAGTAAAAACATAGTTCTTTTTCAGTTATGCAGTAGGAGGCAGTTGCTACTGACAGAGTTGCCAGTCTAGTTTTTATTCACTTGTGACACTATTTTCTGTTTCTCACTGTCCACTGATCATCTTAGCATATTGAATGTATCAGTGTGCAGCATGGAAGCTGGCCTCAACTAGAAAAGCAAATCGAATCAAGGGGAGTGAACCCTGGGTAGGTGCTTGAAAACCACCACTACAAGGTCTTCTGCTACTCTGTTTTCTTAAATGTTCGCCCATTGTCGGCGAATTCTGGCATGTGTGGATGGTGCATGCATAGCACTTTGCCTAGGACTACATATCAGCCTTTAAAGAAGACATTAAATCCACTTGTTTGCCGTTTTTTTGTTCTCTGTTATGATTGGGTTCATTTTAGGCGCCATTTTGGGCGCCATCTTGGAAATCCTGTGACGTCACCTTGTGGGAGGGGTTAGGGGGCTAGTATATATATAGGTTAATTTTTCAGGTCATATTCAAGTGCTTGTATAGTGCAGTGGGTCAGAGGGCTGCCCACTTGCATTTTTAGGTCCTGATGGTCAAATGTTCGATCCTCAGCCTTGCCATTATATTCATTTTATTTATTTATTTAGTTTTCTTTTTTTTTCTTCATTTCTATTATTAGTTATTCTTACATGTAGTTGTATTTTATTGCCCAATTTCTACATACTTCAAACATGAATAAGACTTTCTGATGGGAAAATTTGGGTATCACGTTACATCTTTTACGTCTCTGCGTGCGCGCAAATGGCGCGCGTGGCTGTTTCGGCACGGCACGTAAAACTGCCAGGTTCAAGCGGGTAGTTGTCAAAATGAATTCATGTTGTATGTTTTTAAGAGAAAAGGTCTGGGAAAAAGTCAGTTTTCTTTTTCCTTAAAAATTCATGCAACAGGAGCGGTTGCTTCCGAAGGCGTCTCAAGTCGACTTCAAGTTTTCCTGTAGCGGTTAACGGTGCTGTATGTGAGGGGTAAAAAGCGAAACCGATTCCTTATTTCTGTGGCACAAGTGAGAGAAAAGTAAAAGCCTTGTTCCATTTGTTTGACTTTTGCAACAAGTGTCGTCTGCTACAGAAAGTGTTCCGAGTCCTTTTTTTATGATTTCGCGCGGCGCTTAGTGGTGATGTACGTGCGAAAACACAAAATCAACTTATGACTTACACGGTCACCAGAATGGATTTAATGCTTTCATAGAATGGCCCCAGTAAAGGAAAAGTGAATAATTTGGTTCCCTTTCTTTGATTTCTGCAACAGGTATCGGTTGCCTCCGAAAGACTCGCGAGTTGATTTTAAGCTTTCCCGCAGCACGTACCAATCACGTATGTGTGGAATAGCCATCGAAACCAGTTAAACGGCCCGAGAAAAGGGAAACATTGATTTGCCATATTCGACTTAGGCAACAGCTATCAGTTGCTTTTGTAAGTGCTGTAAGTCAATTTTTCGTGTTTTTCGCAGGTGCGTAAATGGCACGTATGAGTCGGTAGTCATCGAAACTGGGCTACTCGTCACCGTATGAATAGACACAAAGTAAAAACATAGTTCTTTTTCAGTTATGCAGTAGGAGGCAGTTGCTACTGACAGAGTTGCCAGTCTAGTTTTTATTCACTTGTGACACTATTTTCTGTTTCTCACTGTCCACTGATCATCTTAGCATATTGAATGTATCAGTGTGCAGCATGGAAGCTGGCCTCAACTAGAAAAGCAAATCGAATCAAGGGGAGTGAACCCTGGGTAGGTGCTTGAAAACCACCACTACAAGGTCTTCTGCTACTCTGTTTTCTTAAATGATCGCCCATTGTCGGCGAATTCTGGCATGTGTGGATGGTGCATGCATAGCACTTTGCCTAGGACTACATATCAGCCTTTAAAGAAGACATTAAATCCACTTGTTTGCCGTTTTTTTGTTCTCTGTTATGATTGGGTTCATTTTAGGCGCCATTTTGGGCGCCATCTTGGAAATCCTGTGACGTCACCTTGTGGGAGGGGTTAGGGGGCTAGTATATATATAGGTTAATTTTTCAGGTCATATTCAAGTGCTTGTAGAGTGCAGTGGGTCAGAGGGCTGCCCACTTGCATTTTTAGGTCCTGATGGTCAAATGTTCGATCCTCAGCCTTGCCATTTTTTTTTTTTCCATTTCTATTATTAGTTATTCTTACATGTAGTTGTATTTTATTGCCCAATTTCTACATACTTCAAACATGAATAAGGGTTTCTGATGGGAAAATTTGGGTATCACGTTACATCTTTTACGTCTTTGCGTGCGCGCAAATGGTGCGCGTGGCTGTTTCGGCACGGCACGTAAAACTGCCAGGTACAAGCGGGTAGTTGTCAAAATGAATTCATGTTGTATGTTTTTAAGAGAAAAGGTCTGGGAAAAAGTCAGTTTTCTTTTTCCTCAAAAGTTCATGCAACAGGAGCGGTTGCTTCCGAAGGCGTCTCAAGTCGACTTCAAGTTTTCCTGTAGCGGTTAACGGTGCTGTATGTGAGGGGTAAAAAGCGAAACCGATTCCTTATTTCTGTGGCACAAGTGAGAGAAAAGGAAAAGCCTGGTTCCATTTGTTTGACTTTTGCAACAAGTGTCGTCTGCTACAGAAAGTGTTCCGAGTCCTTTTTTTATGATTTTGCGCGGCGCTTAGTGGTGATGTACGTGCGAAAACACAAAATCAACTTATGACTTACACGGTCACCAGAATGGATTTAATGCTTTCATAGAATGGCCCCAGTAAAGGAAAAGTGAATAATTTGGTTCCCTTTCTTTGATTTCTGCAACAGGTATCGGTTGCCTCCGAAAGACTCGCGAGTTGATTTTAAGCTTTCCCGCAGCACGATCCAATCACGTATGTGTGGAATAGCCATCGAAACCAGTTAAACGGCCCGAGAAAAGGGAAAAATTGATTTGCCATATTCGACTTAGGCAACAGCTATCAGTTGCTTTTGTAAGTGCTGTAAGTCAATTTTTTGTGTTTTTCGCAGGTGCGTAAATGGCACGTATGAGTCGGTAGTCATCGAAACTGGGCTACTCGTCACCGTATGAATAGACACAAAGTAAAAACATAGTTCTTTTTCAGTTATGCAGTAGGAGGCAGTTGCTACTGACAGAGTTGCCAGTCTAGTTTTTATTCACTTGTGACACTATTTTCTGTTTCTCACTGTCCACTGATCATCTTAGCATATTGAATGTATCAGTGTGCAGCATGGAAGCTGGCCTCAACTAGAAAAGCAAATCGAATCAAGGGGAGTGAACCCTGGGTAGGTGCTTGAAAACCACCACTACAAGGTCTTCTGCTACTCTGTTTTCTTAAATGTTCGCCCATTGTCGGCGAATTCTGGCATGTGTGTATGGTGTATGCATAGCACTTTGCCTAGGACTACATATCAGCCTTTAAAGAAGACATTAAATCCACTTGTTTGCCGTTTTTTTGTTCTCTGTTATGATTGGGTTCATTTTAGGCGCCATTTTGGGCGCCGTCTTGGAAATCCTGTGACGTCACCTTGTGGGAGGGGTTAGGGGGCTAGTATATATATAGGTTAATTTTTCAGGTCATATTCAAGTGCTTGTATAGTGCAGTGGGTCAGAGGGCTGCCCACTTGCATTTTTAAGTCCTGATGGTCAAATGTTCGATCCTCAGCCTTGCCATTTTATTTATTTATTTTTTTTTTTTTTCTTTTTTTTTTTTTTTCATTTCTATTATTAGTTATTCTTACATGTAGTTGTATTTTATTGCCCAATTTCTACATACTTCAAACATGAATAAGAGTTTCTGATGGGAAAATTTGGGTATCACGTTACATCTTATACGTCTTTGCGTGCGCGCAAATGGCGCACGTGGCTGTTTCGGCACGGCACGTAAAACTGCCAGGTACAAGCGGGTAGTTGTCAAAATGAATTCATGTTGTATGTTTTTAAGAGAAAAGGTCTGGGAAAAAGTCAGTTTTCTTTTTCCTCAAAAGTTCATGCAACAGGAGCGGTTGCTTCCGAAGGCGTCTCAAGTCGACTTCAAGTTTTCCTGTAGCGGTTAACGGTGCTGTATGTGAGGGGTAAAAAGCGAAACCGATTCCTTATTTCTGTGGCACAAGTGAGAGAAAAGGAAAAGCCTGGTTGCATTTGTTTGACGTTTGCAACAAGTGTCGTCTGCTACAGAAAGTGTTCCGAGTCCTTTTTTTATGATTTCGCGCAGCGCTTAGTGGTGATGTACGTGCGAAAACACAAAATCAACTTATGACTTACACGGTCACCAGAATGGATTTAATGCTTTCATAGAATGGCCCCAGTAAAGGAAAAGTGAATAATTTGGTTCCCTTTCTTTGATTTCTGCAACAGGTATCGGTTGCCTCCGAAAGATTTGCGAGTTGATTTTAAGCTTTCCCGCAGCACGTACCAATCACGTATGTGTGGAATAGCCATCGAAACCAGTTAAACGGCCCGAGAAAAAGGAAAAATTGATTTGCCATATTCGACTTAGGCAACAGCTATCAGTTGCTTTTGTAAGTGCTGTAAGTCAATTTTTCGTGTTTTTCACAGGTACGTAAATGGCACGTATGAATCGGTAGTCATCGAAACTGGGCTACTCGTCACCGTATGAATAGACACAAAGTAAAAACATAGTTCTTTTTCAGTTATGCAGTAGGAGGCAGTTGCTACTGACAGAGTTGCCAGTCTAGTTTTTATTCACTTGTGACACTATTTTCTGTTTCTCACTGTCCACTGATCATCTTAGCATATTGAATGTATCAGTGTGCAGCATGGAAGCTGGCCTCAACTAGAAAAGCAAATCGAATCAAGGGGAGTGAACCCTGGGTAGGTGCTTGAAAACCACAACTACAAGGTCTTCTGCTACTCTGTTTTCTTAAATGTTCGCCCATTGTCGGCGAATTCTGGCATGTGTGGATGGTGCATGCATAGCACTTTGCCTAGGACTACATATCAGCCTTTAAAGAAGACATTAAATCCACTTGTTTGCCGTTTTTTTGTTCTCTGTTATGATTGGGTTCATTTTAGGTGCCATTTTGGGCGCCATCTTGGAAATCCTGTGACGTCACCTTGTGGGAGGGGTTAGGGGGCTAGTATATATATAGGTTAATTTTTCAGGTCATATTCAAGTGCTTGTATAGTGCAGTGGGTCAGAGGGCTGCCCACTTGCATTTTTAGGTCCTGATGGTCAAATGTTCGATCCTCAGCCTTGCCATTTTTTTTTTTTTTTTTTTTTTTTCATTTCTATTATTAGTTATTCTTACATGTAGTTGTATTTTATTGCCCAATTTCTACATACTTCAAACATGAATAAGGGTTTCTGATGGGAAAATTTGGGTATCATGTTACATCTTTTACGTCTTTGCGTGCGCGCAAATGGCGCGTGTGGCTGTTTCGGCACGGCACGTAAAACTGCCAGGTACAAGCGGGTAGTTGTCAAAATGAATTCATGTTGTATGTTTTTAAGAGAAAAGGTCTGGGAAAAAGTCAGTTTTCTTTTTCCTCAAAAGTTCATGCAACAGGAGCGGTTGCTTCCGAAGGCGTCTCAAGTCGACTTCAAGTTTTCCTGTAGCGGTTAACGGTGCTGTATGTGAGGGGTAAAAAGTGAAACCGATTCCTTATTTCTGTGGCACAAGTGAGAGAAAAGGAAAAGCCTGGTTCCATTTGTTTGACTTTTGCAACAAGTGTCGTCTGCTACAGAAAGTGTTCCGAGTCCTTTTTTTATGATTTCGCGCGGCGCTTAGTGGTGATGTACGTGCGAAAACACAAAATCAACTTATGACTTACACGGTCACCAGAATGGATTTAATGCTTTCATAGAATGGCCCCAGTAAAGGAAAAGTGAATAATTTGGTTCCCTTTCTTTGATTTCTGCAACAGGTATCGGTTGCCTCCAAAAGACTCGCGAGTTGATTTTAAGCTTTCCCGCAGCACGTACCAATCACGTATGTGTGGAATAGCCATCGAAACCAGTTAAACGGCCCGAGAAAAGGGAAAAATTGATTTGCCATATTCGACTTAGGCAACAGCTATCAGTTGCTTTTGTAAGTGCTGTAAGTCAATTTTTCGTGTTTTTCGCAGGTGCGTAAATGGCACGTATGAGTCGGTAGTCATCGAAACTGGGCTACTCGTCACCGTATGAATAGACACAAAGTAAAAACATAGTTCTTTTTCAGTTATGCAGTAGGAGGCAGTTGCTACTGACAGAGTTGCCAGTCTAGTTTTTATTCACTTGTGACACTATTTTCTGTTTCTCACTGTCCACTGATCATCTTAGCATATTGAATGTATCAGTGTGCAGCATGGAAGCTGGCCTCAACTAGAAAAGCAAATCGAATCAAGGGGAGTGAACCCTGGGTAGGTGCTTGAAAACCACCACTACAAGGTCTTCTGCTACTCTGTTTTCTTAAATGTTCGCCCATTGTCGGCGAATTCTGGCATGTGTGGATGGTGCATGCATAGCACTTTGCCTAGGACTACATATCAGCCTTTAAAGAAGACATTAAATCCACTTGTTTGCCGTTTTTTTTTGTTCTCTGTTATGATTGGGTTCATTTTAGGCGCCATTTTGGGCGCCATCTTGGAAATCCTGTGACGTCACCTTGTGGGAGGGGTTAGGGGGCTAGTATATATATAGGTTAATTTTTCAGGTCATATTCAAGTGCTTGTATAGTGCAGTGGGTCAGAGGGCTGCCCACTTGCATTTTTAGGTCCTGATGGTCAAATGTTCGATCCTCAGCCTTGCCATTTTATTTTTTTTTTTTTTTTCATTTCTATTATTAGTTATTCTTACATGTAGTTGTATTTTATTGCCCAATTTCTACATACTTCAAACATGAATAAGGGTTTCTGATGGGAAAATTTGGGTATCATGTTACATGTTTTACGTCTTTGCGTGTGTGCAAATGGCGCGCGTGGCTGTTTCGGCACGGCACGTAAAACTGCCAGGTACAAGCGGGTAGTTGTCAAAATGAATTCATGTTGTATGTTTTTAAGAGAAAAGGTCTGGGAAAAAGTCAGTTTTCTTTTTCCTCAAAAGTTCATGCAACAGGAGCGGTTGCTTCCGAAGGCGTCTCAAGTCGACTTCAAGTTTTCCTGTAGCGGTTAACGGTGCTGTATGTGAGGGGTAAAAAGCGAAACCGATTCCTTATTTCTGTGGCACAAGTGAGAGAAAAGGAAAAGCCTGGTTCCATTTGTTTGACTTTTGCAACAAGTGTCGTCTGCTACAGAAAGTGTTCCGAGTCCTTTTTTTATGATTTCGCGTGGCGCTTAGTGGTGATGTACGTGCGAAAACACAAAATCAACTTATGACTTACACGGTCACCAGAATGGATTTAATGCTTTCATAGAATGGCCCCAGTAAAGGAAAAGTGAATAATTTGGTTCCCTTTCTTTGATTTCTGCAACAGGTATCGGTTGCCTCCGAAAGACTCGCGAGTTGATTTTAAGCTTTCCCGCAGCACGTACCAATCACGTATGTGTGGAATAGCCATCGAAACCAGTTAAACGGCCCGAGAAAAGGGAAAAATTGATTTGCCATATTCGACTTAGGCAACAGCTATCAGTTGCTTTTGTAAGTGCTGTAAGTCAATTTTTCGTGTTTTTCGCAGGTGCGTAAATGGCACGTATGAGTCGGTAGTCATCGAAACTGGGCTACTCGTCACCGTATGAATAGACACAAAGTAAAAACATAGTTCTTTTTCAGTTATGCAGTAGGAGGCAGTTGCTACTGACAGAGTTGCCAGTCTAGTTTTTATTCACTTGTGACACTATTTTCTGTTTCTCACTGTCCACTGATCATCTTAGCATATTGAATGTATCAGTGTGCAGCATGGAAGCTGGCCTCAACTAGAAAAGCAAATCGAATCAAGGGGAGTGAACCCTGGGTAGGTGCTTGAAAACCACCACTACAAGGTCTTCTGCTACTCTGTTTTCTTAAATTTTCGCCCATTGTCGGCGAATTCTGACATGTGTGGATGGTGCATGCATAGCACTTTGCCTAGGACTACATATCAGCCTTTAAAGAAGACATTAAATCCACTTGTTTGCCGTTTTTTTTGTTCTCTGTTATGATTGGGTTCATTTTAGGCGCCATTTTGGGCGCCATCTTGGAAATCCTGTGACGTCACCTTGTGGGAGGGGTTAGGGGGCTAGTATATATATAGGTTAATTTTTCAGGTCATATTCAAGTGCTTGTATAGTGCAGTGGGTCAGAGGGCTGCCCACTTGCATTTTTAGGTCCTGATGGTCAAATGTTCGATCCTCAGCCTTGCCATTTTATTTATTTATTTTTTTTTTTTTTTTTTTTTCATTTCTATTATTAGTTATTCTTACATGTAGTTGTATTTTATTGCCCAATTTCTACATACTTCAAACATGAATAAGGGTTTCTGATGGGAAAATTTGGGTATCATGTTACATGTTTTACGTCTTTGCGTGCGCGCAAATGGCGCGCGTGGCTGTTTCGGCACGGCACGTAAAACTGCCAGGTACAAGCGGGTAGTTGTCAAAATGAATTCATGTTGTATGTTTTTAAGAGAAAAGGTCTGGGAAAAAGTCAGTTTTCTTTTTCCTCAAAAGTTCATGCAACAGGAGCGGTTGCTTCCGAAGGCGTCTCAAGTCGACTTCAAGTTTTCCTGTAGCGGTTAACGGTGCTGTAGTGAGGAGTAAAAAGCGAAACCGGTTCCTTATTTCTGTGGCACAAGTGAGAGAAAAGGAAAAGCCTGGTTCCATTTGTTTGACTTTTGCAACAAGTGTCGTCTGCTACAGAAAGTGTTCCGAGTCCTTTTTTTATGATTTCGCGCGGCGCTTAGTGGTGATGTACGTGCGAAAACACAAAATCAACTTATGACTTACACGGTCACCAGAATGGATTTAATGCTTTCATAGAATGGCCCCAGTAAAGGAAAAGTGAATAATTTGGTTCCCTTTCTTTGATTTCTGCAACAGGTATCGGTTGCCTCCGAAAGACTCGCGAGTTGATTTTAAGCTTTCCCGCAGCACGTACCAATCACGTATGTGTGGAATAGCCATCGAAACCAGTTAAACGGCCCGAGAAAAGGGAAAAATTGATTTGCCATATTCGACTTAGGCAACAGCTATCAGTTGCTTTTGTAAGTGCTGTAAGTCAATTTTTCGTGTTTTTCGCAGGTGCGTAAATGGCACGTATGAGTCGGTAGTCATCGAAACTGGGCTACTCGTCACCGTATGAATAGACACAAAGTAAAAACATAGTTCTTTTTCAGTTATGCAGTAGGAGGCAGTTGCTACTGACAGAGTTGCCAGTCTAGTTTTTATTCACTTGTGACACTATTTTCTGTTTCTCACTGTCCACTGATCATCTTAGCATATTGAATGTATCAGTGTGCAGCATGGAAGCTGGCCTCAACTAGAAAAGCAAATCGAATCAAGGGGAGTGAACCCTGGGTAGGTGCTTGAAAACCACCACTACAAGGTCTTCTGCTACTCTGTTTTCTTAAATTTTCGCCCATTGTCGGCGAATTCTGGCATGTGTGGATGGTGCATGCATAGCACTTTGCCTAGGACTACATATCAGCCTTTAAAGAAGACATTAAATCCACTTGTTTGCCGTTCTTTTGTTCTCTGTTATGATTGGGTTCATTTTAGGCGCCATTTTGGGCGCCATCTTGGAAATCCTGTGACGTCACCTTGTGGGAGGGGTTAGGGGGCTAGTTTATATATAGGTTAATTTTTCAGGTCATATTCAAGTGCTTGTATAGTGCAGTGGGTCAGAGGGCTGCCCACTTGCATTTTTAGGTCCTGATGGTCAAATGTTCGATCCTCAGCCTTGCCATTTTATTTATTTATTTTTTTTTTATTTTTTTTTTTTTTTTTTTTCATTTCTATTATTAGTTATTCTTACATGTAGTTGTATTTTATTGCCCAATTTCTACATACTTCAAACATGAATAAGGGTTTCTGATGGGAAAATTTGGGTATCACGTTACATCTTTTATGTCTTTGCGTGCGCGCAAATGGCGCGCGTGGCTGTTTCGGCACGTCACGTAAAACTGCCAGGTACAAGCCAGTAGTTGTCAAAATGAATTCATGTTGTATGTTTTTAAGAGAAAAGGTCTGGGAAAAAGTTAGTTTTCTTTTTCCTCAAAAGTTCTTGCAACAGGAGCGGTTGCTTCCGAAGGCGTCTCAAGTCGACTTCAAGTTTTCCTGTAGCGGTTAACGGTGCTGTATGTGAGGGGTAAAAAGCGAAACCGATTCCTTATTTCTGTGGCACAAGTGAGAGAAAAGGAAAAGCCTGGTTCCATTTGTTTGACTTTTGCAACAAGTGTCGTCTGCTACAGAAAGTGTTCCGAGTCCTTTTTTTATGATTTCGCGCGGCGCTTAGTGGTGATGTACGTGCGAAAACACAAAATCAACTTATGACTTACACGGTCACCAGAATGGATTTAATGCTTTCATAGAATGGCCCCAGTAAAGGAAAAGTGAATAATTTGGTTCCCTTTCTTTGATTTCTGCAACAGGTATCGGTTGCCTCCGAAAGACTCGCGAGTTGATTTTAAGCTTTCCCGCAGCACGTACCAATCACGTATGTGTGGAATAGCCATCGAAACCAGTTAAACGGCCCGAGAAAAGGGAAAAATTGATTTGCCATATTCGACTTAGGCAACAGCTATCAGTTGCTTTTGTAAGTGCTGTAAGTCAATTTTTCGTGTTTTTCGCAGGTGCGTAAATGGCACGTATGAGTCGGTAGTCATCGAAACTGGGCTACTCGTCACCGTATGAATAGACACAAAGTAAAAACATAGTTCTTTTTCAGTTATGCAGTAGGAGGCAGTTGCTACTGACAGAGTTGCCAGTCTAGTTTTTATTCACTTGTGACACTATTTTCTGTTTCTCACTGTCCACTGATCATCTTAGCATATTGAATGTATCAGTGTGCAGCATGGAAGCTGGCCTCAACTAGAAAAGCAAATCGAATCAAGGGGAGTGAACCCTGGGTAGGTGCTTGAAAACCACCACTACAAGGTCTTCTGCTACTCTGTTTTCTTAAATGTTCGCCCATTGTCGGCGAATTCTGGCATGTGTGGATGGTGCATGCATAGCACTTTGCCTAGGACTACATATCAGCCTTTAAAGAAGACATTAAATCCACTTGTTTGCCGTTTTTTTGTTCTCTGTTATGATTGGGTTCATTTTAGGCGCCATTTTGGGCGCCATCTTGGAAATCCTGTGACGTCACCTTGTGGGAGGGGTTAGGGGGCTAGTATATATATAGGTTAATTTTTCAGGTCATATTCAAGTGCTTGTATAGTGCAGTGGGTCAGAGGGCTGCCCACTTGCATTTTTAGGTCCTGATGGTCAAATGTTCGATCCTCAGCCTTGCCATTTTATCTATTTTATTTTTTTTTTTTTTTATTTTTTTTTCATTTCTATTATTAGTTATTCTTACATGTAGTTGTATTTTATTGCCCAATTTCTACATACTTCAAACATGAATAAGGGTTTCTGATGGGAAAATTTGGGTATCACGTTACATCTTTTACGTCTTTGCGTGCGCGCAAATGGCGCGCGTGGCTGTTTCGGCACGTCACGTAAAACTGCCAGGTACAAGCGGGTAGTTGTCAAAATGAATTCATGTTGTATGTTTTTAAGAGAAAAGGTCTGGGAAAAAGTTAGTTTTCTTTTTCCTCAAAAGTTCATGCAACAGGAGCGGTTGCTTCCGAAGGCGTCTCAAGTCGACTTCAAGTTTTCCTGTAGCGGTTAACGGTGCTGTATGTGAGGGGTAAAAAGCGAAACCGATTCCTTATTTCTGTGGCACAAGTGAGAGAAAAGGAAAAGCCTGGTTCCATTTGTTTGACTTTTGCAACAAGTGTCGTCTGCTACAGAAAGTGTTCCGAGTCCTTTTTTTATGATTTCGCGCGGCGCTTAGTGGTGATGTACGTGCGAAAACACAAAATCAACTTATGACTTACACGGTCACCAGAATGGATTTAATGCTTTCATAGAATGGCCCCAGTAAAGGAAAAGTGAATAATTTGGTTCCCTTTCTTTGATTTCTGCAACAGGTATCGGTTGCCTCCGAAAGACTCGCGAGTTGATTTTAAGCTTTCCCGCAGCACGTACCAATCACGTATGTGTGGAATAGCCATCGAAACCAGTTAAACGGCCCGAGAAAAGGGAAAAATTGATTTGCCATATTCGACTTAGGCAACAGCTATCAGTTGCTTTTGTAAGTGCTGTAAGTCAATTTTTCGTGTTTTTCGCAGGTGCGTAAATGGCACGTATGAGTCGGTAGTCATCGAAACTGGGCTACTCGTCACCGTATGAATAGACACAAAGTAAAAACATAGTTCTTTTTCAGTTATGCAGTAGGAGGCAGTTGCTACTGACAGAGTTGCCAGTCTAGTTTTTATTCACTTGTGACACTATTTTCTGTTTCTCACTGTCCACTGATCATCTTAGCATATTGAATGTATCAGTGTGCAGCATGGAAGCTGGCCTCAACTAGAAAAGCAAATCGAATCAAGGGGAGTGAACCCTGGGTAGGTGCTTGAAAACCACCACTACAAGGTCTTCTGCTACTCTGTTTTCTTAAATGTTCGCCCATTGTCGGCGAATTCTGGCATGTGTGGATGGTGCATGCATAGCACTTTGCCTAGGACTACATATCAGCCTTTAAAGAAGACATTAAATCCACTTGTTTGCCGTTTTTTTGTTCTCTGTTATGATTGGGTTCATTTTAGGCGCCATTTTGGTCGCCATCTTGGAAATCCTGTGACGTCACCTTGTGGGAGGGGTTAGGGGGCTAGTATATATATAGGTTAATTTTTCAGGTCATATTCAAGTGCTTGTATAGTGCAGTGGGTCAGAGGGCTGCCCACTTGCATTTTTAAGTCCTGATGGTCAAATGTTCGATCCTCAGCCTTGCCATTTGATTCATTTTATTTATTTATTTATTTTTTCTTTTTTTTTTCTTCATTTCTATTATTAGTTATTCTTACATGTAGTTGTATTTTATTGCCCAATTTCTACATACTTCAAACATGAATAAGGGTTTCTGATGGGAAAATTTGGGTATCACGTTACATCTTTTACGTCTCTGCGTGCGCGCAAATGGCACGCGTGGCTGTTTCGGCACGGCACGTAAAACTGCCAGGTACAACCGGGTAGTTGTCAAAATGAATTCATGTTGTATGTTTTTAAGAGAAAAGGTCTGGGAAAAAGTCAGTTTTCTTTTTCCTCATAAGTTCATGCAACAGGAGCGGTTGCTTCCGAAGGCGTCTCAAGTCGACTTCAAGTTTTCCTGTAGCGGTTAACGGTGCTGTATGTGAGGGGTAAAAAGCGAAACCGATTCCTTATTTCTGTGGCACAAGTGAGAGAAAAGGAAAAGCCTGGTTCCATTTGTTTGACTTTTGCAACAAGTGTCGTCTGCTACAGAAAGTGTTCCGAGTCCTTTTTTTATGATTTCGCGCGGCGCTTAGTGGTGATGTACGTGCGAAAACACAAAATCAACTTATGACTTACACGGTCACCAGAATGGATTTAATGCTTTCATAGAATGGCCCCAGTAAAGGAAAAGAGAATAATTTGGTTCCCTTTCTTTGATTTCTGCAACAGGTATCGGTTGCCTCCGAAAGACTCGCGAGTTGATTTTAAGCTTTCCCGCAGCACGTACCAATCACGTATGTGTGGAATAGCCATCGAAACCAGTTAAACGGCCCGAGAAAAGGGAAAAATTGATTTGCCATATTCGACTTAGGCAACAGCTATCAGTTGCTTTTATAAGTGCTGTAAGTCAATTTTTCATGTTTTTCGCAGGTGCGTAAATGGCATGTATGAGTCGGTAGTCATCGAAACTGGGCTACTTGTCACCGTATCAATAGACACAAAGTAAAAACATAGTTCTTTTTCAGTTATGCAGTAGCAGGCAGTTGCTACTGACAGAGTTGCCAGTCTAGTTTTTATTCACTTGTGACACTATTTTCTGTTTCTCACTGTCCACTGATCATCTTAGCATATTGAATGTATCAGTGTGCAGCATGGAAGCTGGCCTCAACTAGAAAAGCAAATCGAATCAAGGGGAGTGAACCCTGGGTAGGTGCTTGAAAACCACCACTACAAGGTCTTCTGCTACTCTGTTTTCTTAAATTTTCGCCCATTGTCGGCGAATTCTGGCATGTGTGGATGGTGCATGCATAGCACTTTGCCTAGGACTACATATCAGCCTTTAAAGAAGACATTAAATCCACTTGTTTGCCGTTTTTTTGTTCTCTGTTATGATTGGGTTCATTTTAGGAGCCATTTTGGGCGCCATCTTGGAAATCCTGTGACGTCACCTTGTGGGAGGGGTTAGGGGGCTAGTATATATATAGGTTAATTTTTCAGGTCATATTCAAGTGCTTGTATAGTGCAGTGGGTCAGAGGGCTGCCCACTTGCATTTTTAGGTCCTGATGGTCAAATGTTCGATCCTCAGCCTTGCCATTTTATTCATTTTATTTATTTATTTATTTTTCTTTTTTTTTCTTCATTTCTATTATTAGTTATTCTTACATGTAGTTGTATTTTATTGCCCAATTTCTACATACTTCAAACATGAATAAGAGTTTCTGATGGTAAAATTTGGGTATCACGTTACATCTTTTACGTCTCTGCGCGCGCGCAAATGGCACGCGTGGCTGTTTCGGCACGGCACGTAAAACTGCCAGGTACAAGCGGGTAGTTGTCAAAATGAATTCATGTTGTATGTTTTTAAGAGAAAAGGTCTGGGAAAAAGTCAGTTTTCTTTTTCCTTAAAAGTTCATGCAACAGGAGCGGTTGCTTTCGAAGGCGTCTCAAGTCGACTTCAAGTTTTCCTGTAGCGGTTAACGGTGCTGTATGTGAGGGGTAAAAAGCGAAACCGATTCTTTATTTTTGTGGCACAAGTGAGAGAAAAGGAAAAGCCTGGTTCCATTTGTTTGACTTTTGCAACAAGTGTCGTCTGCTACAGAAAGTGTTCCGCGTCCTTTTTTTATGATTTCGCGCGGCGCTTAGTGGTGATGTACGTGCGAAAACACAAAATCAACTTATGACTTACACGGTCACCAGAATGGATTTAATGCTTTCATAGAATAGCCCCAGTAAAGGAAAAGTGAATAATTTGGTTCCCTTTCTTTGATTTCTGCAACAGGTATCGGTTGCCTCCGAAACACTCGCGAGTTGATTTTAAGCTTTCCCGCAGCACGTACCAATCACGTATGTGTGGAATAGCCATCGAAACCAGTTAAACGGCCCGAGAAAAGGGAAAACTTGATTTGCCATATTCGACTTAGGCAACAGCTATCAGTTGCTTTTGTAAGTGCTGTAAGTCAATTTTTCGTGTTTTTCGCAGGTGCGTAAATGGCACGTATGAGTCGGTAGTCATCGAAACTGGGCTACTCGTCACCGTATGAATAGACACAAAGTAAAAACATAGTTCTTTTTCAGTTATGCAGTAGGAGGCAGTTGCTACTGACAGAGTTGCCAGTCTAGTTTTTATTCACTTGTGACACTATTTTCTGTTTCTCACTGTCCACTGATCATCTTAGCATATTGAATGTATCAGTGTGCAGCATGGAAGCTGGCCTCAACTAGAAAAGCAAATCGAATCAAGGGGAGTGAACCCTGGGTAGGTGCTTGAAAACCACCACTACAAGGTCTTCTGCTACTCTGTTTTCTTAAATTTTCGCCCATTGTCGGCGAATTCTGGCATGTGTGGATGGTGCATGCATAGCACTTTGCCTAGGACTACATATCAGCCTTTAAAGAAGACATTAAATCCACTTGTTTGCCGTTTTTTTGTTCTCTGTTATGATTGGGTTCATTTTAGGCGCCATTTTGAGCGCCATCTTGGAAATCCTGTGACGTCACCTTGTGGGAGGGGTTAGGGGGCTAGTATATATATAGGTTAATTTTTCAGGTCATATTCAAGTGCTTGTATAGTGCAGTGGGTCAGAGGGCTGCCCACTTGCATTTTTAGGTCCTGATGGTCAAATGTTCGATCCTCAGCCTTGACATTTTATTTATTTTATTTTTTTTTTTTTTTTTTTTTTCTATTATTAGTTATTCTTACATGTAGTTGTATTTTATTGCCCAATTTCTACATACTTCAAACATGAATAAGGGTTTCTGATGGGAAAATTTGGGTATCACGTTACATCTTTTACGTCTTTGCGTGCGCGCAAATGGCGCGCGTGGCTGTTTCGGCACGGCACGTAAAACTGCCAGGTACAAGCGGGTAGTTGTCAAAATGAATTCATGTTGTATGTTTTTAAGAGAAAAGGTCTGGGAAAAAGTCAGTTTTCTTTTTCCTCAAAAGTTCATGCAACAGGAGCGGTTGCTTCCGAAGGTGTCTTAAGTCGACTTCAAGTTTTCCTGTAGCGGTTAACGGTGCTGTATGTGAGGGATAAAAAGCTAAACCGATTCCTTATTTCTGTGGCACAAGTGAGAGAAAAGGAAAAGCCTGGTTCCATTTGTTTGACTTTTGCAACAAGTGTCGTCTGCTACAGAAAGTGTTCCGAGTCCTTTTTTTATGATTTCGCGCGGCGCTTAGTGGTGATGTACGTGCGAAAACACAAAATCAACTTATGACTTACACGGTCACCAGAATGGATTTAATGCTTTCATAGAATGGCCCCAGTAAAGGAAAAGTGAATAATTTGGTTCCCTTTCTTTGATTTCTGCAACAGGTATCGGTTGCCTCCGAAAGACTCACAAGTTGATTTTAAGCTTTCCCGCAGCACGTACCAATCACGTATGTGTGGAATAGCCATCGAAACCAGTTAAACGGCCCGAGAAAAGGGAAAAATTGATTTGCCATATTCGACTTAGGCAACAGCTATCAGTTGCTTTTGTAAGTGCTGTAAGTCAATTTTTCGTGTTTTTCGCAGGTGCGTAAATGGCACGTATGAGTCGATAGTCATCGAAACTGGGCTACTCGTCACCGTATGAATAGACACAAAGTAAAAACATAGTTCTTTTTCAGTTATGCAGTAGGAGGCAGTTGCTACTGACAGAGTTGCCAGTCTAGTTTTTATTCACTTCTGACACTATTTTCTGTTTCTCACTGTCCACTGATCATCTTAGCATATTGAATGTATCAGTGTGCAGCATGGAAGCTGGCCTCAACTAGAAAAGCAAATCGAATCAAGGGGAGTGAACCATGGGTAGGTGCTTGAAAACCACCACTACAAGGTCTTCTGCTACTCTGTTTTCTTAAATTTTCGCCCATTGTCGGCGAATTCTGGCATGTGTGGATGGTGCATGCATAGCACTTTGCCTAGGACTACATATCAGCCTTTAAAGAAGACATTAAATCCACTTGTTTGCCGTTTTTTTGTTCTCTGTTATGATTGGGTTCATTTTAGGAGCCATTTTGGGCGCCATCATGGAAATCCTGTGACGTCACCTTGTGGGAGGGGTTAGGGGGCTAGTATATATATAGGTTAATTTTTCAGGTCATATTCAAGTGCTTGTATAGTGCAGTGGGTCAGAGGGCTGCCCACTTGCATTTTTAGGTCCTGATGGTCAAATGTTCGATCCTCAGCCTTGCCATTTGATTCATTTTATTTTTTTTTATTTTTTTTTTTTTTTTTCATTTCTATTATTAGTTATTCTTACATGTAGTTGTATTTTATTGCCCAATTTCTACATACTTCAAACATGAATAAGGGTTTCTGATGGGAAAATTTGGGTATCACGTTACATCTTTTACGTCTTTGCGTGCGCGCAAATGGTGCGCGTGGCTGTTTCGGCACGGCACGTAAAACTGCCAGGTACAAGCGGGTAGTTGTCAAAATGAATTCATGTTGTATGTTTTTAAGAGAAAAGGTCTGGGAAAAAGTCAGTTTTCTTTTTCCTCAAAAGTTCATGCAACAGGAGCGGTTGCTTCCGAAGGCGTCTCAAGTCGACTTCAAGTTTTCCTGTAGCGGTTAACGGTGCTGTATGTGAGGGGTAAAAAGCGAAACTGATTCCTTATTTCTGTGGCACAAGTGAGAGAAAAGGAAAAGCCTGGTTCCATTTGTTTGACTTTTGCAACAAGTGTCGTCTGCTACAGAAAGTGTTCCGAGTCCTTTTTTTATGATTTCGCGCGGCGCTTAATGGTGATGTACGTGCGAAAACACAAAATCAACTTATGACTTACACGGTCACCAGAATGGATTTAATGCTTTCATAGAATGGCCCCAGTAAAGGAAAAGTGAATAATTTGGTTCCCTTTCTTTGATTTCTGCAACAGGTATCGGTTGCCTCCGAAAGACTCGCGAGTTGATTTTAAGCTTTCCCGCAGCACGTACCAATCACGTATGTGTTGAATAGCCATCGAAACCAGTTAAACGGCCCGAGAAAAGGGAAAAATTGATTTGCCATATTTGACTTAGGCAACAGGTATCAGTTGCTTTTGTAAGTGCTTTAAGTCAATTATTCGTGTTTTTCGCAGGTGCGTAAATGGCACGTATGAGTCGGTAGTCATCGAAACTGGGCTACTCGTCACCGTATGAATAGACACAAAGTAAAAACATAGTTCATTTTCAGTTATGCAGTAGGAGGCAGTTGCTACTGACAGAGTTGCCAGTCTAGTTTTTATTCACTTGTGACACTATTTTCTGTTTCTCACTGTCCACTGATCATCTTAGCATATTGAATGTATCAGTGTGCAGCATGGAAGCTGGCCTCAACTAGAAAAGCAAATCGAATCAAGGGGAGTGAACCATGGGTAGGTGCTTGAAAACCACCACTACAAGGTCTTCTGCTACTCTGTTTTTTTAAATTTTCGCCCATTGTCGGCGAATTCTGGCATGTGTGGATGGTGCATGCATAGCACTTTGCCTAGGACTACATATCAGCCTTTAAAGAAGACATTAAATCCACTTGTTTGCCGTTTTTTTGTTCTCTGTTATGATTGGGTTCATTTTAGGCGCCATTTTGGGCGCCATCTTGGAAATCCTGTGACGTCACCTTGTGGGAGGGGTTAGGGGGCTAGTATATATATAGGTTAATTTTTCAGGTCATATTCAAGTGCTTGTATAGTGCAGTGGGTCAGAGGGCTGCCCACTTGCATTTTTAGGTCCTGATGGTCAAATGTTCGATCCTCAGCCTTACCATTTTATTTATTTTTTTATTTTTTTTTTTTATTTTTTTATTTTTTTTTTCATTTCTATTATTAGTTATTCTTACATGTAGTTGTATTTTATTGCCCAATTTCTACATACTTCAAACATGAATAAGGGTTTCTGATGGGAAAATTTGGGTATCACGTTACATCTTTTACGTCTCTGCGTGCGCGTAAATGGCGCGCGTGGCTGTTTCGGCACGGCACGTAAAACTGCCAGGTACAAGCGGGTAGTTGTCAAAATGAATTCATGTTGTATGTTTTTAAGAGAAAAGGTCTGGGAAAAAGTCAGTTTTCTTTTTCCTCAAAAGTTCATGCAACAGGAGCGGTTGCTTCCGAAGGCGTCTCAAGTCGACTTCAAGTTTTCCTGTAGCGGTTAACGGTGCTGTATGTGAGGGGTAAAAAGCGAAACCGATTCCTTATTTCTGTGGCACAAGTGAGAGAAAAGGAAAAGCCTGGTTCCATTTGTTTGACTTTTGCAACAAGTGTCGTCTGCTACAGAAAGTGTTCCGAGTCCTTTTTTTATGATTTTGCGCGGCGCTTAGTGGTGATGTACGTGCGAAAACACAAAATCAACTTATGACTTACACGGTCACCAGAATGGATTTAATGCTTTCATAGAATGGCCCCAGTAAAGGAAAAGTGAATAATTTGGTTCCCTTTCTTTGATTTCTGCAACAGGTATCGGTTGCCTCCGAAAGACTCGCGAGTTGATTTTAAGCTTTCCCGCAGCACGTACCAATCACGTATGTGTGGAATAGCCATCAAAACCAGTTAAACGGCCCGAGAAAAGGGAAAACTTGATTTGCCATATTCGACTTAGGCAACAGCTATCAGTTGCTTTTGTAAGTGCTGTAAGTCAATTTTTCGTGTTTTTCGCAGGTGCGTAAATGGCACGTATGAGTCGGTAGTCATCGAAACTGGGCTACTCGTCACCGTATGAATAGACACAAAGTAAAAACATAGTTCTTTTTCAGTTATGCAGTAGGAGGCAGTTGCTACTGACAGAGTTGCCAGTCTAGTTTTTATTCACTTGTGACACTATTTTCTGTTTCTCACTGTCCACTGATCATCTTAGCATATTGAATGTATCAGTGTGCAGCATGGAAGCTGGCCTCAACTAGAAAAGCAAATCGAATCAAGGGGAGTGAACCCTGGGTAGGTGCTTGAAAACCACCACTACAAGGTCTTCTGCTACTCTGTTTTCTTAAATGTTCGCCCATTGTCGGCGAATTCTGGCATGTGTGGATGGTGCATGCATAGCACTTTGCCTAGGACTACATATCAGCCTTTAAAGAAGACATTAAATCCACTTGTTTGCCGTTTTTTTGTTCTCTGTTATGATTGGGTTCATTTTAGGCGCCATTTTGGGCGCCATCTTGGAAATCCTGTGACGTCACCTTGTGGGAGGGGTTAGGGGGCTAGTATATATATAGGTTAATTTTTCAGGTCATATTCAAGTGCTTGTATAGTGCAGTGGGTCAGAGGGCTGCCCACTTGCATTTTTAGGTCCTGATGGTCAAATGTTCGATCCTCAGCCTTGCCATTTTATCTATTTTATTTTTTTTTTTTTTTATTTTTTTTTCATTTCTATTATTAGTTATTCTTACATGTAGTTGTATTTTATTGCCCAATTTCTACATACTTCAAACATGAATAAGGGTTTCTGATGGGAAAATTTGGGTATCACGTTACATCTTTTACGTCTTTGCGTGCGCGCAAATGGCGCGCGTGGCTGTTTCGGCACGTCACGTAAAACTGCCAGGTACAAGCGGGTAGTTGTCAAAATGAATTCATGTTGTATGTTTTTAAGAGAAAAGGTCTGGGAAAAAGTTAGTTTTCTTTTTCCTCAAAAGTTCATGCAACAGGAGCGGTTGCTTCCGAAGGCGTCTCAAGTCGACTTCAAGTTTTCCTGTAGCGGTTAACGGTGCTGTATGTGAGGGGTAAAAAGCGAAACCGATTCCTTATTTCTGTGGCACAAGTGAGAGAAAAGGAAAAGCCTGGTTCCATTTGTTTGACTTTTGCAACAAGTGTCGTCTGCTACAGAAAGTGTTCCGAGTCCTTTTTTTATGATTTCGCGCGGCGCTTAGTGGTGATGTACGTGCGAAAACACAAAATCAACTTATGACTTACACGGTCACCAGAATGGATTTAATGCTTTCATAGAATGGCCCCAGTAAAGGAAAAGTGAATAATTTGGTTCCCTTTCTTTGATTTCTGCAACAGGTATCGGTTGCCTCCGAAAGACTCGCGAGTTGATTTTAAGCTTTCCCGCAGCACGTACCAATCACGTATGTGTGGAATAGCCATCGAAACCAGTTAAACGGCCCGAGAAAAGGGAAAAATTGATTTGCCATATTCGACTTAGGCAACAGCTATCAGTTGCTTTTGTAAGTGCTGTAAGTCAATTTTTCGTGTTTTTCGCAGGTGCGTAAATGGCACGTATGAGTCGGTAGTCATCGAAACTGGGCTACTCGTCACCGTATGAATAGACACAAAGTAAAAACATAGTTCTTTTTCAGTTATGCAGTAGGAGGCAGTTGCTACTGACAGAGTTGCCAGTCTAGTTTTTATTCACTTGTGACACTATTTTCTGTTTCTCACTGTCCACTGATCATCTTAGCATATTGAATGTATCAGTGTGCAGCATGGAAGCTGGCCTCAACTAGAAAAGCAAATCGAATCAAGGGGAGTGAACCCTGGGTAGGTGCTTGAAAACCACCACTACAAGGTCTTCTGCTACTCTGTTTTCTTAAATGTTCGCCCATTGTCGGCGAATTCTGGCATGTGTGGATGGTGCATGCATAGCACTTTGCCTAGGACTACATATCAGCCTTTAAAGAAGACATTAAATCCACTTGTTTGCCGTTTTTTTGTTCTCTGTTATGATTGGGTTCATTTTAGGCGCCATTTTGGTCGCCATCTTGGAAATCCTGTGACGTCACCTTGTGGGAGGGGTTAGGGGGCTAGTATATATATAGGTTAATTTTTCAGGTCATATTCAAGTGCTTGTATAGTGCAGTGGGTCAGAGGGCTGCCCACTTGCATTTTTAAGTCCTGATGGTCAAATGTTCGATCCTCAGCCTTGCCATTTGATTCATTTTATTTATTTATTTATTTTTTCTTTTTTTTTTCTTCATTTCTATTATTAGTTATTCTTACATGTAGTTGTATTTTATTGCCCAATTTCTACATACTTCAAACATGAATAAGGGTTTCTGATGGGAAAATTTGGGTATCACGTTACATCTTTTACGTCTCTGCGTGCGCGCAAATGGCACGCGTGGCTGTTTCGGCACGGCACGTAAAACTGCCAGGTACAACCGGGTAGTTGTCAAAATGAATTCATGTTGTATGTTTTTAAGAGAAAAGGTCTGGGAAAAAGTCAGTTTTCTTTTTCCTCATAAGTTCATGCAACAGGAGCGGTTGCTTCCGAAGGCGTCTCAAGTCGACTTCAAGTTTTCCTGTAGCGGTTAACGGTGCTGTATGTGAGGGGTAAAAAGCGAAACCGATTCCTTATTTCTGTGGCACAAGTGAGAGAAAAGGAAAAGCCTGGTTCCATTTGTTTGACTTTTGCAACAAGTGTCGTCTGCTACAGAAAGTGTTCCGAGTCCTTTTTTTATGATTTCGCGCGGCGCTTAGTGGTGATGTACGTGCGAAAACACAAAATCAACTTATGACTTACACGGTCACCAGAATGGATTTAATGCTTTCATAGAATGGCCCCAGTAAAGGAAAAGAGAATAATTTGGTTCCCTTTCTTTGATTTCTGCAACAGGTATCGGTTGCCTCCGAAAGACTCGCGAGTTGATTTTAAGCTTTCCCGCAGCACGTACCAATCACGTATGTGTGGAATAGCCATCGAAACCAGTTAAACGGCCCGAGAAAAGGGAAAAATTGATTTGCCATATTCGACTTAGGCAACAGCTATCAGTTGCTTTTATAAGTGCTGTAAGTCAATTTTTCATGTTTTTCGCAGGTGCGTAAATGGCATGTATGAGTCGGTAGTCATCGAAACTGGGCTACTTGTCACCGTATCAATAGACACAAAGTAAAAACATAGTTCTTTTTCAGTTATGCAGTAGCAGGCAGTTGCTACTGACAGAGTTGCCAGTCTAGTTTTTATTCACTTGTGACACTATTTTCTGTTTCTCACTGTCCACTGATCATCTTAGCATATTGAATGTATCAGTGTGCAGCATGGAAGCTGGCCTCAACTAGAAAAGCAAATCGAATCAAGGGGAGTGAACCCTGGGTAGGTGCTTGAAAACCACCACTACAAGGTCTTCTGCTACTCTGTTTTCTTAAATTTTCGCCCATTGTCGGCGAATTCTGGCATGTGTGGATGGTGCATGCATAGCACTTTGCCTAGGACTACATATCAGCCTTTAAAGAAGACATTAAATCCACTTGTTTGCCGTTTTTTTGTTCTCTGTTATGATTGGGTTCATTTTAGGAGCCATTTTGGGCGCCATCTTGGAAATCCTGTGACGTCACCTTGTGGGAGGGGTTAGGGGGCTAGTATATATATAGGTTAATTTTTCAGGTCATATTCAAGTGCTTGTATAGTGCAGTGGGTCAGAGGGCTGCCCACTTGCATTTTTAGGTCCTGATGGTCAAATGTTCGATCCTCAGCCTTGCCTTTTCATTTATTTTTTTTTTTTATTTTTTTTTTTTTTTCATTTCTATTATTAGTTATTCTTACATGTAGTTGTATTTTATTGCCCAATTTCTACATACTTCAAACATGAATAAGGGTTTCTGATGGGAAAATTTGGGTATCACGTTACATCTTATACGTCTTTGCGTGCGCGCAAATGGCGCGCGTGGCTGTTTCGGCACGGCACGTAAAACTCCCAGGTACAAGCGGGTAGTTGTCAAAATGAATTCATGTTGTATGTTTTTAAGAGAAAAGGTCTGGGAAAAAGTCAGTTTTCTTTTTCCTCAAAAGTTCATGCAACAGGAGCGGTTGCTTCCGAAGGCGTCTCAAGTCGACTTCAAGTTTTCCTGTAGCGGTTAACGGTGCTGTATGTGAGGGGTAAAAAGCGAAACCGATTCCTTATTTCTGTGGCACAAGTGAGAGAAAAGGAAAAGCCTGGTTCCATTTGTTTGACGTTTGCAACAAGTGTCGTCTGCTACAGAAAGTGTTCTGAGTCCTTTTTTTATGATTTCGCGCGGCGCTTAGTGGTAATGTACGTGCGAAAACACAAAATCAACTTATGACTTACATGGTCACCAGAATGGATTTAATGCTTTCATAGAATGGCCCCAGTAAAGGAAAAGTGAATAATTTGGTTCCCTTTCTTTGATTTCTGCAACAGGTATTGGTTGCCTCCGAAAGACTTGCGAGTTGATTTTAAGCTTTCCCGCAGCACGTACCAATCACGTATGTGTGGAATAGCCATCGAAACCAGTTAAACGGCCCGAGAAAAGGGAAAAATTGATTTGCCATATTCGACTTAGGCAACAGCTATCAGTTGCTTTTGTAAGTGCTGTAAGTCAATTTTTCGTGTTTTTCGCAGGTGCGTAAATGGCACGTATGAGTCGGTAGTCATCGAAACTGGGCTACTCGTCACCGTATGAATAGACACAAAGTAAAAACATAGTTCTTTTTCAGTTATGCAGTAGGAGGCAGTTGCTACTGACAGAGTTGCCAGTCTAGTTTTTATTCACTTGTGACACTATTTTCTGTTTCTCACTGTCCACTGATCATCTTAGCATATTGAATGTATCAGTGTGCAGCATGGAAGCTGGCCTCAACTAGAAAAGCAAATCGAATCAAGGGGAGTGAACCCTGGGTAGGTGCTTGAAAACCACGACTACAAGGTCTTCTGCTACTCTGTTTTCTTAAATTTTCGCCCATTGTCGGCGAATTCTGGCATGTGTGGATGGTGCATGCATAGCACTTTGCCTAGGACTACATATCAGCCTTTAAAGAAGACATTAAATCCACTTGTTTGCCGTTTTTTTGTTCTCTGTTATGATTGGGTTCATTTTAGGCGCCATTTTGGGCGCCATCTTGGAAATCCTGTGACGTCACCTTGTGGGAGGGGTTAGGGGGCTAGTATATATATAGGTTAATTTTTCAGGTCATATTCAAGTGCTTGTATAGTGCAGTGGGTCAGAGGGCTGCCCACTTGCATTTTTAGGTCCTGATGGTCAAATGTTCGATCCTCAGCCTTGCCATTTTATCTATTTTATTTTTTTTTTTTTTTATTTTTTTTTCATTTCTATTATTAGTTATTCTTACATGTAGTTGTATTTTATTGCCCAATTTCTACATACTTCAAACATGAATAAGGGTTTCTGATGGGAAAATTTGGGTATCACGTTACATCTTTTACGTCTTTGCGTGCGCGCAAATGGCGCGCGTGGCTGTTTCGGCACGTCACGTAAAACTGCCAGGTACAAGCGGGTAGTTGTCAAAATGAATTCATGTTGTATGTTTTTAAGAGAAAAGGTCTGGGAAAAAGTTAGTTTTCTTTTTCCTCAAAAGTTCATGCAACAGGAGCGGTTGCTTCCGAAGGCGTCTCAAGTCGACTTCAAGTTTTCCTGTAGCGGTTAACGGTGCTGTATGTGAGGGGTAAAAAGCGAAACCGATTCCTTATTTCTGTGGCACAAGTGAGAGAAAAGGAAAAGCCTGGTTCCATTTGTTTGACTTTTGCAACAAGTGTCGTCTGCTACAGAAAGTGTTCCGAGTCCTTTTTTTATGATTTCGCGCGGCGCTTAGTGGTGATGTACGTGCGAAAACACAAAATCAACTTATGACTTACACGGTCACCAGAATGGATTTAATGCTTTCATAGAATGGCCCCAGTAAAGGAAAAGTGAATAATTTGGTTCCCTTTCTTTGATTTCTGCAACAGGTATCGGTTGCCTCCGAAAGACTCGCGAGTTGATTTTAAGCTTTCCCGCAGCACGTACCAATCACGTATGTGTGGAATAGCCATCGAAACCAGTTAAACGGCCCGAGAAAAGGGAAAAATTGATTTGCCATATTCGACTTAGGCAACAGCTATCAGTTGCTTTTGTAAGTGCTGTAAGTCAATTTTTCGTGTTTTTCGCAGGTGCGTAAATGGCACGTATGAGTCGGTAGTCATCGAAACTGGGCTACTCGTCACCGTATGAATAGACACAAAGTAAAAACATAGTTCTTTTTCAGTTATGCAGTAGGAGGCAGTTGCTACTGACAGAGTTGCCAGTCTAGTTTTTATTCACTTGTGACACTATTTTCTGTTTCTCACTGTCCACTGATCATCTTAGCATATTGAATGTATCAGTGTGCAGCATGGAAGCTGGCCTCAACTAGAAAAGCAAATCGAATCAAGGGGAGTGAACCCTGGGTAGGTGCTTGAAAACCACCACTACAAGGTCTTCTGCTACTCTGTTTTCTTAAATGTTCGCCCATTGTCGGCGAATTCTGGCATGTGTGGATGGTGCATGCATAGCACTTTGCCTAGGACTACATATCAGCCTTTAAAGAAGACATTAAATCCACTTGTTTGCCGTTTTTTTGTTCTCTGTTATGATTGGGTTCATTTTAGGCGCCATTTTGGTCGCCATCTTGGAAATCCTGTGACGTCACCTTGTGGGAGGGGTTAGGGGGCTAGTATATATATAGGTTAATTTTTCAGGTCATATTCAAGTGCTTGTATAGTGCAGTGGGTCAGAGGGCTGCCCACTTGCATTTTTAAGTCCTGATGGTCAAATGTTCGATCCTCAGCCTTGCCATTTGATTCATTTTATTTATTTATTTATTTTTTCTTTTTTTTTTCTTCATTTCTATTATTAGTTATTCTTACATGTAGTTGTATTTTATTGCCCAATTTCTACATACTTCAAACATGAATAAGGGTTTCTGATGGGAAAATTTGGGTATCACGTTACATCTTTTACGTCTCTGCGTGCGCGCAAATGGCACGCGTGGCTGTTTCGGCACGGCACGTAAAACTGCCAGGTACAACCGGGTAGTTGTCAAAATGAATTCATGTTGTATGTTTTTAAGAGAAAAGGTCTGGGAAAAAGTCAGTTTTCTTTTTCCTCATAAGTTCATGCAACAGGAGCGGTTGCTTCCGAAGGCGTCTCAAGTCGACTTCAAGTTTTCCTGTAGCGGTTAACGGTGCTGTATGTGAGGGGTAAAAAGCGAAACCGATTCCTTATTTCTGTGGCACAAGTGAGAGAAAAGGAAAAGCCTGGTTCCATTTGTTTGACTTTTGCAACAAGTGTCGTCTGCTACAGAAAGTGTTCCGAGTCCTTTTTTTATGATTTCGCGCGGCGCTTAGTGGTGATGTACGTGCGAAAACACAAAATCAACTTATGACTTACACGGTCACCAGAATGGATTTAATGCTTTCATAGAATGGCCCCAGTAAAGGAAAAGAGAATAATTTGGTTCCCTTTCTTTGATTTCTGCAACAGGTATCGGTTGCCTCCGAAAGACTCGCGAGTTGATTTTAAGCTTTCCCGCAGCACGTACCAATCACGTATGTGTGGAATAGCCATCGAAACCAGTTAAACGGCCCGAGAAAAGGGAAAAATTGATTTGCCATATTCGACTTAGGCAACAGCTATCAGTTGCTTTTATAAGTGCTGTAAGTCAATTTTTCATGTTTTTCGCAGGTGCGTAAATGGCATGTATGAGTCGGTAGTCATCGAAACTGGGCTACTTGTCACCGTATCAATAGACACAAAGTAAAAACATAGTTCTTTTTCAGTTATGCAGTAGCAGGCAGTTGCTACTGACAGAGTTGCCAGTCTAGTTTTTATTCACTTGTGACACTATTTTCTGTTTCTCACTGTCCACTGATCATCTTAGCATATTGAATGTATCAGTGTGCAGCATGGAAGCTGGCCTCAACTAGAAAAGCAAATCGAATCAAGGGGAGTGAACCCTGGGTAGGTGCTTGAAAACCACCACTACAAGGTCTTCTGCTACTCTGTTTTCTTAAATTTTCGCCCATTGTCGGCGAATTCTGGCATGTGTGGATGGTGCATGCATAGCACTTTGCCTAGGACTACATATCAGCCTTTAAAGAAGACATTAAATCCACTTGTTTGCCGTTTTTTTGTTCTCTGTTATGATTGGGTTCATTTTAGGAGCCATTTTGGGCGCCATCTTGGAAATCCTGTGACGTCACCTTGTGGGAGGGGTTAGGGGGCTAGTATATATATAGGTTAATTTTTCAGGTCATATTCAAGTGCTTGTATAGTGCAGTGGGTCAGAGGGCTGCCCACTTGCATTTTTAGGTCCTGATGGTCAAATGTTCGATCCTCAGCCTTGCCATTTTATTCATTTTATTTATTTATTTATTTTTCTTTTTTTTTCTTCATTTCTATTATTAGTTATTCTTACATGTAGTTGTATTTTATTGCCCAATTTCTACATACTTCAAACATGAATAAGAGTTTCTGATGGTAAAATTTGGGTATCACGTTACATCTTTTACGTCTCTGCGCGCGCGCAAATGGCACGCGTGGCTGTTTCGGCACGGCACGTAAAACTGCCAGGTACAAGCGGGTAGTTGTCAAAATGAATTCATGTTGTATGTTTTTAAGAGAAAAGGTCTGGGAAAAAGTCAGTTTTCTTTTTCCTTAAAAGTTCATGCAACAGGAGCGGTTGCTTTCGAAGGCGTCTCAAGTCGACTTCAAGTTTTCCTGTAGCGGTTAACGGTGCTGTATGTGAGGGGTAAAAAGCGAAACCGATTCTTTATTTTTGTGGCACAAGTGAGAGAAAAGGAAAAGCCTGGTTCCATTTGTTTGACTTTTGCAACAAGTGTCGTCTGCTACAGAAAGTGTTCCGCGTCCTTTTTTTATGATTTCGCGCGGCGCTTAGTGGTGATGTACGTGCGAAAACACAAAATCAACTTATGACTTACACGGTCACCAGAATGGATTTAATGCTTTCATAGAATAGCCCCAGTAAAGGAAAAGTGAATAATTTGGTTCCCTTTCTTTGATTTCTGCAACAGGTATCGGTTGCCTCCGAAACACTCGCGAGTTGATTTTAAGCTTTCCCGCAGCACGTACCAATCACGTATGTGTGGAATAGCCATCGAAACCAGTTAAACGGCCCGAGAAAAGGGAAAACTTGATTTGCCATATTCGACTTAGGCAACAGCTATCAGTTGCTTTTGTAAGTGCTGTAAGTCAATTTTTCGTGTTTTTCGCAGGTGCGTAAATGGCACGTATGAGTCGGTAGTCATCGAAACTGGGCTACTCGTCACCGTATGAATAGACACAAAGTAAAAACATAGTTCTTTTTCAGTTATGCAGTAGGAGGCAGTTGCTACTGACAGAGTTGCCAGTCTAGTTTTTATTCACTTGTGACACTATTTTCTGTTTCTCACTGTCCACTGATCATCTTAGCATATTGAATGTATCAGTGTGCAGCATGGAAGCTGGCCTCAACTAGAAAAGCAAATCGAATCAAGGGGAGTGAACCCTGGGTAGGTGCTTGAAAACCACCACTACAAGGTCTTCTGCTACTCTGTTTTCTTAAATTTTCGCCCATTGTCGGCGAATTCTGGCATGTGTGGATGGTGCATGCATAGCACTTTGCCTAGGACTACATATCAGCCTTTAAAGAAGACATTAAATCCACTTGTTTGCCGTTTTTTTGTTCTCTGTTATGATTGGGTTCATTTTAGGCGCCATTTTGAGCGCCATCTTGGAAATCCTGTGACGTCACCTTGTGGGAGGGGTTAGGGGGCTAGTATATATATAGGTTAATTTTTCAGGTCATATTCAAGTGCTTGTATAGTGCAGTGGGTCAGAGGGCTGCCCACTTGCATTTTTAGGTCCTGATGGTCAAATGTTCGATCCTCAGCCTTGACATTTTATTTATTTTATTTTTTTTTTTTTTTTTTTTTTCTATTATTAGTTATTCTTACATGTAGTTGTATTTTATTGCCCAATTTCTACATACTTCAAACATGAATAAGGGTTTCTGATGGGAAAATTTGGGTATCACGTTACATCTTTTACGTCTTTGCGTGCGCGCAAATGGCGCGCGTGGCTGTTTCGGCACGGCACGTAAAACTGCCAGGTACAAGCGGGTAGTTGTCAAAATGAATTCATGTTGTATGTTTTTAAGAGAAAAGGTCTGGGAAAAAGTCAGTTTTCTTTTTCCTCAAAAGTTCATGCAACAGGAGCGGTTGCTTCCGAAGGTGTCTTAAGTCGACTTCAAGTTTTCCTGTAGCGGTTAACGGTGCTGTATGTGAGGGATAAAAAGCTAAACCGATTCCTTATTTCTGTGGCACAAGTGAGAGAAAAGGAAAAGCCTGGTTCCATTTGTTTGACTTTTGCAACAAGTGTCGTCTGCTACAGAAAGTGTTCCGAGTCCTTTTTTTATGATTTCGCGCGGCGCTTAGTGGTGATGTACGTGCGAAAACACAAAATCAACTTATGACTTACACGGTCACCAGAATGGATTTAATGCTTTCATAGAATGGCCCCAGTAAAGGAAAAGTGAATAATTTGGTTCCCTTTCTTTGATTTCTGCAACAGGTATCGGTTGCCTCCGAAAGACTCACAAGTTGATTTTAAGCTTTCCCGCAGCACGTACCAATCACGTATGTGTGGAATAGCCATCGAAACCAGTTAAACGGCCCGAGAAAAGGGAAAAATTGATTTGCCATATTCGACTTAGGCAACAGCTATCAGTTGCTTTTGTAAGTGCTGTAAGTCAATTTTTCGTGTTTTTCGCAGGTGCGTAAATGGCACGTATGAGTCGATAGTCATCGAAACTGGGCTACTCGTCACCGTATGAATAGACACAAAGTAAAAACATAGTTCTTTTTCAGTTATGCAGTAGGAGGCAGTTGCTACTGACAGAGTTGCCAGTCTAGTTTTTATTCACTTCTGACACTATTTTCTGTTTCTCACTGTCCACTGATCATCTTAGCATATTGAATGTATCAGTGTGCAGCATGGAAGCTGGCCTCAACTAGAAAAGCAAATCGAATCAAGGGGAGTGAACCATGGGTAGGTGCTTGAAAACCACCACTACAAGGTCTTCTGCTACTCTGTTTTCTTAAATTTTCGCCCATTGTCGGCGAATTCTGGCATGTGTGGATGGTGCATGCATAGCACTTTGCCTAGGACTACATATCAGCCTTTAAAGAAGACATTAAATCCACTTGTTTGCCGTTTTTTTGTTCTCTGTTATGATTGGGTTCATTTTAGGAGCCATTTTGGGCGCCATCATGGAAATCCTGTGACGTCACCTTGTGGGAGGGGTTAGGGGGCTAGTATATATATAGGTTAATTTTTCAGGTCATATTCAAGTGCTTGTATAGTGCAGTGGGTCAGAGGGCTGCCCACTTGCATTTTTAGGTCCTGATGGTCAAATGTTCGATCCTCAGCCTTGCCATTTGATTCATTTTATTTTTTTTTATTTTTTTTTTTTTTTTCATTTCTATTATTAGTTATTCTTACATGTAGTTGTATTTTATTGCCCAATTTCTACATACTTCAAACATGAATAAGGGTTTCTGATGGGAAAATTTGGGTATCACGTTACATCTTTTACGTCTTTGCGTGCGCGCAAATGGTGCGCGTGGCTGTTTCGGCACGGCACGTAAAACTGCCAGGTACAAGCGGGTAGTTGTCAAAATGAATTCATGTTGTATGTTTTTAAGAGAAAAGGTCTGGGAAAAAGTCAGTTTTCTTTTTCCTCAAAAGTTCATGCAACAGGAGCGGTTGCTTCCGAAGGCGTCTCAAGTCGACTTCAAGTTTTCCTGTAGCGGTTAACGGTGCTGTATGTGAGGGGTAAAAAGCGAAACTGATTCCTTATTTCTGTGGCACAAGTGAGAGAAAAGGAAAAGCCTGGTTCCATTTGTTTGACTTTTGCAACAAGTGTCGTCTGCTACAGAAAGTGTTCCGAGTCCTTTTTTTATGATTTCGCGCGGCGCTTAATGGTGATGTACGTGCGAAAACACAAAATCAACTTATGACTTACACGGTCACCAGAATGGATTTAATGCTTTCATAGAATGGCCCCAGTAAAGGAAAAGTGAATAATTTGGTTCCCTTTCTTTGATTTCTGCAACAGGTATCGGTTGCCTCCGAAAGACTCGCGAGTTGATTTTAAGCTTTCCCGCAGCACGTACCAATCACGTATGTGTTGAATAGCCATCGAAACCAGTTAAACGGCCCGAGAAAAGGGAAAAATTGATTTGCCATATTTGACTTAGGCAACAGGTATCAGTTGCTTTTGTAAGTGCTTTAAGTCAATTATTCGTGTTTTTCGCAGGTGCGTAAATGGCACGTATGAGTCGGTAGTCATCGAAACTGGGCTACTCGTCACCGTATGAATAGACACAAAGTAAAAACATAGTTCATTTTCAGTTATGCAGTAGGAGGCAGTTGCTACTGACAGAGTTGCCAGTCTAGTTTTTATTCACTTGTGACACTATTTTCTGTTTCTCACTGTCCACTGATCATCTTAGCATATTGAATGTATCAGTGTGCAGCATGGAAGCTGGCCTCAACTAGAAAAGCAAATCGAATCAAGGGGAGTGAACCATGGGTAGGTGCTTGAAAACCACCACTACAAGGTCTTCTGCTACTCTGTTTTTTTAAATTTTCGCCCATTGTCGGCGAATTCTGGCATGTGTGGATGGTGCATGCATAGCACTTTGCCTAGGACTACATATCAGCCTTTAAAGAAGACATTAAATCCACTTGTTTGCCGTTTTTTTGTTCTCTGTTATGATTGGGTTCATTTTAGGCGCCATTTTGGGCGCCATCTTGGAAATCCTGTGACGTCACCTTGTGGGAGGGGTTAGGGGGCTAGTATATATATAGGTTAATTTTTCAGGTCATATTCAAGTGCTTGTATAGTGCAGTGGGTCAGAGGGCTGCCCACTTGCATTTTTAGGTCCTGATGGTCAAATGTTCGATCCTCAGCCTTGCCATTTGATTCATTTTATTTTTTTTTATTTTTTTTTTTTTTTTCATTTCTATTATTAGTTATTCTTACATGTAGTTGTATTTTATTGCCCAATTTCTACATACTTCAAACATGAATAAGGGTTTCTGATGGGAAAATTTGGGTATCACGTTACATCTTTTACGTCTTTGCGTGCGCGCAAATGGTGCGCGTGGCTGTTTCGGCACGGCACGTAAAACTGCCAGGTACAAGCGGGTAGTTGTCAAAATGAATTCATGTTGTATGTTTTTAAGAGAAAAGGTCTGGGAAAAAGTCAGTTTTCTTTTTCCTCAAAAGTTCATGCAACAGGAGCGGTTGCTTCCGAAGGCGTCTCAAGTCGACTTCAAGTTTTCCTGTAGCGGTTAACGGTGCTGTATGTGAGGGGTAAAAAGCGAAACTGATTCCTTATTTCTGTGGCACAAGTGAGAGAAAAGGAAAAGCCTGGTTCCATTTGTTTGACTTTTGCAACAAGTGTCGTCTGCTACAGAAAGTGTTCCGAGTCCTTTTTTTATGATTTCGCGCGGCGCTTAATGGTGATGTACGTGCGAAAACACAAAATCAACTTATGACTTACACGGTCACCAGAATGGATTTAATGCTTTCATAGAATGGCCCCAGTAAAGGAAAAGTGAATAATTTGGTTCCCTTTCTTTGATTTCTGCAACAGGTATCGGTTGCCTCCGAAAGACTCGCGAGTTGATTTTAAGCTTTCCCGCAGCACGTACCAATCACGTATGTGTTGAATAGCCATCGAAACCAGTTAAACGGCCCGAGAAAAGGGAAAAATTGATTTGCCATATTTGACTTAGGCAACAGGTATCAGTTGCTTTTGTAAGTGCTTTAAGTCAATTATTCGTGTTTTTCGCAGGTGCGTAAATGGCACGTATGAGTCGGTAGTCATCGAAACTGGGCTACTCGTCACCGTATGAATAGACACAAAGTAAAAACATAGTTCATTTTCAGTTATGCAGTAGGAGGCAGTTGCTACTGACAGAGTTGCCAGTCTAGTTTTTATTCACTTGTGACACTATTTTCTGTTTCTCACTGTCCACTGATCATCTTAGCATATTGAATGTATCAGTGTGCAGCATGGAAGCTGGCCTCAACTAGAAAAGCAAATCGAATCAAGGGGAGTGAACCATGGGTAGGTGCTTGAAAACCACCACTACAAGGTCTTCTGCTACTCTGTTTTTTTAAATTTTCGCCCATTGTCGGCGAATTCTGGCATGTGTGGATGGTGCATGCATAGCACTTTGCCTAGGACTACATATCAGCCTTTAAAGAAGACATTAAATCCACTTGTTTGCCGTTTTTTTGTTCTCTGTTATGATTGGGTTCATTTTAGGCGCCATTTTGGGCGCCATCTTGGAAATCCTGTGACGTCACCTTGTGGGAGGGGTTAGGGGGCTAGTATATATATAGGTTAATTTTTCAGGTCATATTCAAGTGCTTGTATAGTGCAGTGGGTCAGAGGGCTGCCCACTTGCATTTTTAGGTCCTGATGGTCAAATGTTCGATCCTCAGCCTTACCATTTTATTTATTTTTTTATTTTTTTTTTTTATTTTTTTATTTTTTTTTTCATTTCTATTATTAGTTATTCTTACATGTAGTTGTATTTTATTGCCCAATTTCTACATACTTCAAACATGAATAAGGGTTTCTGATGGGAAAATTTGGGTATCACGTTACATCTTTTACGTCTCTGCGTGCGCGCAAATGGCGCGCGTGGCTGTTTCGGCACGGCACGTAAAACTGCCAGGTACAAGCGGGTAGTTGTCAAAATGAATTCATGTTGTATGTTTTTAAGAGAAAAGGTCTGGGAAAAAGTCAGTTTTCTTTTTCCTCAAAAGTTCATGCAACAGGAGCGGTTGCTTCCGAAGGCGTCTCAAGTCGACTTCAAGTTTTCCTGTAGCGGTTAACGGTGCTGTATGTGAGGGGTAAAAAGCGAAACCGATTCCTTATTTCTGTGGCACAAGTGAGAGAAAAGGAAAAGCCTGGTTCCATTTGTTTGACTTTTGCAACAAGTGTCGTCTGCTACAGAAAGTGTTCCGAGTCCTTTTTTTATGATTTTGCGCGGCGCTTAGTGGTGATGTACGTGCGAAAACACAAAATCAACTTATGACTTACACGGTCACCAGAATGGATTTAATGCTTTCATAGAATGGCCCCAGTAAAGGAAAAGTGAATAATTTGGTTCCCTTTCTTTGATTTCTGCAACAGGTATCGGTTGCCTCCGAAAGACTCGCGAGTTGATTTTAAGCTTTCCCGCAGCACGTACCAATCACGTATGTGTGGAATAGCCATCAAAACCAGTTAAACGGCCCGAGAAAAGGGAAAACTTGATTTGCCATATTCGACTTAGGCAACAGCTATCAGTTGCTTTTGTAAGTGCTGTAAGTCAATTTTTCGTGTTTTTCGCAGGTGCGTAAATGGCACGTATGAGTCGGTAGTCATCGAAACTGGGCTACTCGTCACCGTATGAATAGACACAAAGTAAAAACATAGTTCTTTTTCAGTTATGCAGTAGGAGGCAGTTGCTACTGACAGAGTTGCCAGTCTAGTTTTTATTCACTTGTGACACTATTTTCTGTTTCTCACTGTCCACTGATCATCTTAGCATATTGAATGTATCAGTGTGCAGCATGGAAGCTGGCCTCAACTAGAAAAGCAAATCGAATCAAGGGGAGTGAACCCTGGGTAGGTGCTTGAAAACCACCACTACAAGGTCTTCTGCTACTCTGTTTTCTTAAATGTTCGCCCATTGTCGGCGAATTCTGGCATGTGTGGATGGTGCATGCATAGCACTTTGCCTAGGACTACATATCAGCCTTTAAAGAAGACATTAAATCCATTTGTTTGCCGTTTTTTTGTTCTCTGTTATGATTGGGTTCATTTTAGGCGCCATTTTGGGCGCCATCTTGGAAATCCTGTGACGTCACCTTGTGGGAGGGGTTAGGGGGCTAGTATATTTATATAGGTTAATTTTTCAGGTCATATTCAAGTGCTTGTATAGTGCAGTGGGTCAGAGGGCTGCCCACTTGCATTTTTAGGTCCTGATGGTCAAATGTTCGATCCTCAGCCTTGCCATTTTTTTTTTTTTTTTCATTTCTATTATTAGTTATTCTTACATGTAGTTGTATTTTATTGCCCAATTTCTACATACTTCAAACATGAATAAGGGTTTCTGATGGGAAAATTTGGGTATCACGTTACATCTTTTACGTCTTTGCGTGCGCGCAAATGGCGCGCGTGGCTGTTTCGGCACGGCACGTAAAACTGCCAGGTACAAGCGGGTAGTTGTCAAAATGAATTCATGTTGTATGTTTTTAAGAGAAAAGGTCTGGGAAAAAGTCAGTTTTCTTTTTCCTCAAAAGTTCATGCAACAGGAGCGGTTGCTTCCGAAGGCGTCTCAAGTCGACTTCAAGTTTTCCTGTAGCGGTTAACGGTGCTGTATGTGAGGGGTAAAAAGCGAAACCGATTCCTTATTTCTGTGGCACAAGTGAGAGAAAAGGAAAAGCCTGGTTCCATTTGTTTGACTTTTGCAACAAGTGTCGTCTGCTACAGAAAGTGTTCCGAGTCCTTTTTTTATGATTTCGCGCGGCGCTTAGTGGTGATGTACGTGCGAAAACACAAAATCAACTTATGACTTACACGGTCACCAGAATGGATTTAATGCTTTCATAGAATGGCCCCAGTAAAGGAAAAGTGAATAATTTGGTTCCCTTTCTTTGATTTCTGCAACAGGTATCGGTTGCCTCCGAAAGACTCGCGAGTTGATTTTAAGCTTTCCCGCAGCACGTACCAATCACGTATGTGTGGAATAGCCATCGAAACCAGTTAAACGGCCCGAGAAAAGGGAAAAATTGATTTGCCATATTCGACTTAGGCAACAGCTATCAGTTGCTTTTGTAAGTGCTGTAAGTCAATTTTTCGTGTTTTTCGCAGGTGCGTAAATGGCACGTATGAGTCGGTAGTCATCGAAACTGGGCTACTCGTCACCGTATGAATAGACACAAAGTAAAAACATAGTTCTTTTTCAGTTATGCAGTAGGAGGCAGTTGCTACTGACAGAGTTGCCAGTCTAGTTTTTATTCACTTGTGACACTATTTTCTGTTTCTCACTGTCCACTGATCATCTTAGCATATTGAATGTATCAGTGTGCAGCATGGAAGCTGGCCTCAACTAGAAAAGCAAATCGAATCAAGGGGAGTGAACCCTGGGTAGGTGCTTGAAAACCACCACTACAAGGTCTTCTGCTACTCTGTTTTCTTAAATTTTCGCCCATTGTCGGCGAATTCTGGCATGTGTGGATGGTGCATGCATAGCACTTTGCCTAGGACTACATATCAGCCTTTAAAGAAGACATTAAATCCACTTGTTTGCCGTTTTTTTGTTCTCTGTTATGATTGGGTTCATTTTAGGCGCCATTTTGGGCGCCATCTTGGAAATCCTGTGACGTCACCTTGTGGGAGGGGTTAGGGGGCTAGTATATATATAGGTTAATTTTTCAGGTCATATTCAAGTGCTTGTATAGTGCAGTGGGTCAGAGGGCTGCCCACTTGCATTTTTAGGTCCTGATGGTCAAATGTTCGATCCTCAGCCTTGCCATTTTATTTATTTATTTTTTTTTTTTTTTTTTTTTTTTTTTTCATTTCTATTATTAGTTATTCTTACATGTAGTTGTATTTTATTGCCCAATTTCTACATACTTCAAACATGAATAAGGGTTTCTGATGGGAAAATTTGGGTATCACGTTACATCTTTTACGTCTTTGCGTGCGCGCAAATGGCACGCGTGGCTGTTTCGGCACGGCACGTAAAACTGCCAGGTACAAGCGGGTAGTTGTCAAAATGAATTCATGTTGTATGTTTTTAAGAGAAAAGGTCTGGGAAAAAGTCAGTTTTCTTTTTCCTCAAAAGTTCATGCAACAGGAGCGGTTGCTTCCGAAGGCGTCTCAAGTCGACTTCAAGTTTTCCTGTAGCGGTTTACGGTGCTGTATGTGAGGGGTAAAAAGCGAAACCGATTCCTTATTTCTGTGGCACAAGTGAGAGAAAAGGAAAAGCCTGATTCCATTTGTTTGACTTTTGCAACAAGTGTTGTCTGCTACAGAAAGTGTTCCGAGTCCTTTTTTTATGATTTCGCGCGGCGCTTAGTGGTGATGTACGTGCGAAAACACAAAATCAACTTATGACTTAAACGGTCACCAGAATGGATTTAATGCTTTCATAGAATGGCCCCAGTAAAGGAAAAGTGAATAATTTGGTTCCCTTTCTTTGATTTCTGCAACAGGTATCGGTTGCCTCCAAAAGACTCGCGAGTTGATTTTAAGCTTTCCCGCAGCACGTACCAATCACGTATGTGTGGAATAGCCATCGAAACCAGTTAAACGGCCCGAGAAAAGGGAAAAATTGATTTGCCATATTCGACTTAGGCAACAGCTATCAGTTGCTTTTGTAAGTGCTGTAAGTCAATTTTTTGTGTTTTTCGCAGGTGCGTAAATGGCACATATGAGTCGGTAGTCATCGAAACTGGGCTACTCGTCACCGTATGAATAGGCACAAAGTAAAAACATAGTTCTTTTTCAGTTATGCAGTAGGAGGCAGTTGCTACTGACAGAGTTGCCAGTCTAGTTTTTATTCACTTGTGACACTATTTTCTGTTTCTCACTGTCCACTGATCATCTTAGCATATTGAATGTATCAGTGTGCAGCATGGAAGCTGGCCTCAACTAGAAAAGCAAATCGAATCAAGGGGAGTGAACCATGGGTAGGTGCTTGAAAACCACCACTACAAGGTCTTCTGCTACTCTGTTTTCTTAAATTTTCGCCCATTGTCGGCGAATTCTGGCATGTGTGGATGGTGCATGCATAGCACTTTGCCTAGGACTACATATCAGCCTTTAAAGAAGACATTAAATCCACTTGTTTGCCGTTTTTTTGTTCTCTGTTATGATTGGGTTCATTTTAGGAGCCATTTTGGGCGCCATCTTGGAAATCCTGTGACGTCACCTTGTGGGAGGGGTTAGGGGGCTAGTATATATATAGGTTAATTTTTCAGGTCATATTCAAGTGCTTGTATAGTGCAGTGGGTCAGAGGGCTGCCCACTTGCATTTTTAGGTCCTGATGGTCAAATGTTCGATCCTCAGCCTTGCCATTTTATTCATTTTATTTATTTATCTATTTTTCTTTTTTTTTCTTCATTTCTATTATTAGTTATTCTTACATGTAGTTGTATTTTATTGCCCAATTTCTACATAGTTCAAACATGAATAAGAGTTTCTGATGGGAAAATTTGGGTATCACGTTACATCTTTTACGTCTTTGCGTGCGCGCAAATGGCACGCGTGGCTGTTTCGGCACGGCACGTAAAACTGCCAGGTACAAGCGGGTAGTTGTCAAAATGAATTCATGTTGTATGTTTTTAAGAGAAAAGGTCTGGGAAAAAGTCAGTTTTCTTTTTCCTCAAAAGTTCATGCAACAGGAGCGGTTGCTTCCGAAGGCGTCTCAAGTCGACTTCAAGTTTTCCTGTAGCGGTTAATGGTGCTGTATGTGAGGGGTAAAAAGCGAAACCGATTCCTTATTTCTGTGGCACAAGTGAGAGAAAAGGAAAAGCCTGGTTCCATTTGTTTGACTTTTGCAACAAGTGTCGTCTGCTACAGAAAGTGTTCCGAGTCCTTTTTTTATGATTTCGCGCGGCGCTTAGTGGTGATGTACGTGCGAAAACACAAAATCAACTTATGACTTACACGGTCACCAGAATGGATTTAATGCTTTCATAGAATGGCCCCAGTAAAGGAAAAGTGAATAATTTGGTTCCCTTTCTTTGATTTCTGCAACAGGTATCGGTTGCCTCCGAAAGACTCGCAAGTTGATGTTAAGCTTTCCCGCAGCACGTACCAATCACGTATGTGTGGAATAGCCATCGAAACCAGTTAAACAGCCCGAGAAAAGGGAAAAATTGATTTGCCATATTCGACTTAGGCAACAGCTATCAGTTGCTTTTGTAAGTGCTGTAAGTCAATTTTTCGTGTTTTTCGCAGGTGCGTAAATGGCACGTATGAGTCGGTAGTCATCGAAACCGGGCTACTCGTCACCGTATGAATAGACACAAAGTAAAAACATAGTTCTTTTTCAATTATGCAGTAGGAGGCAGTTGCTACTGACAGAGTTGCCAGTCTAGTTTTTATTCACTTGTGACACTATTTTCTGTTTCTCACTGTCCACTGATCATCTTAGCATATTGAATGTATCAGTGTGCAGCATGGAAGCTGGCCTCAACTAGAAAAGCAAATCGAATCAAGGGGAGTGAACCCTGGGTAGGTGCTTGAAAACCACCACTACAAGGTCTTCTGCTACTCTGTTTTCTTAAATTTTCGCCCATTGTCGGCGAATTCTGGCATGTGTGGATGGTGCATGCATAGCACTTTGCCTAGGACTACATATCAGCCTTTAAAGAAGACATTAAATCCACTTGTTTGCCGTTTTTTTATTCTCTGTTATGATTGGGTTCATTTTAGGCGCCATTTTGGGCGACATCTTGGAAATCCTGTGACGTCGCCTTGTGGGAGGGGTTAGGGGGCTAGTATATATATAGGTTAATTTTTCAGGTCATATTCAAGTGCTTGTATAGTGCAGTGGGTCAGAGGGCTGCCCACTTGCATTTTTAGGTCCTGATGGTCAAATGTTCGATCCTCAGCCTTGCCATTTTATTTATTTTTTTTTTATTTTTTTATTTTTTTATTTTTTTTTTTCTTCATTTCTATTATTAGTTACTCTTACATGTAGTTGTATTTTATTGCCCAATTTCTACATACTTCAAACATGAATAAGGGTTTCTGATGGGAAAATTTGGGTATCACGTTACATCTTTTACGTCTTTGCGTGCGCGCAAATGGCGCGCGTGGCTGTTTCGGCACGGCATGTAAAACTGCCAGGTACAAGCGGGTAGTTGTCAAAATGAATTCATGTTGTATGTTTTTAAGAGAAAAGGTCTGGGAAAAAGTCAGTTTTCTTTTTCCTCAAAAGTTCATGCAACAGGAGCGGTTGCTTCCGAAGGCGTCTCAAGTCGACTTCAAGTTTTCCTGTAGCGGTTAACGGTGCTGTATGTGAGGGGTAAAAAGCGAAACCGATTCCTTATTTCTGTGGCACAAGTGAGAGAAAAGGAAAAGCCTGGTTCCATTTGTTTGACTTTTGCAACAAGTGTCGTCTGCTACAGAAAGTGTTCCGAGTCCTTTTTTTATGATTTCGCGTGGCGCTTAGTGGTGAAGTACGTGCGAAAACACAAAATCAACTTATGACTTACACGGTCACCAGAATGGATTTAATGCTTTCATAGAATGGCCCCAGTAAAGGAAAAGTGAATAATTTGGTTCCCTTTCTTTGATTTCTGCAACAGGTATCGGTTGCCTCCGAAAGACTCGCGAGTTGATTTTAAGCTTTCCCGCAGCACGTACCAATCACGTATGTGTGGAATAGGCATCGAAACCAGTTAAACGGCCCGAGAAAAGGGAAAAATTGATTTGCCATATTCGACTTAGGCAACAGCTATCAGTTGCTTTTGTAAGTGCTGTAAGTCAATTTTTCGTGTTTTTCGCAGGTGCGTAAATGGCACGTATGAGTCGGTAGTCATCGAAACTGGGCTACTCGTCACCGTATGAATAGACACAAAGTAAAAACATAGTTCTTTTTCAGTTATGCAGTAGGAGGCAGTTGCTACTGACAGAGTTGCCAGTCTAGTTTTTATTCACTTGTGACACTATTTTCTGTTTCTCACTGTCCACTGATCATCTTAGCATATTGAATGTATCAGTGTGCAGCATGGAAGCTGGCCTCAACTAGAAAAGCAAATCGAATCAAGGGGAGTGTACCCTGGGTAGGTGCTTGAAAACCACCACTACAAGGTCTTCTGCTACTCTGTTTTCTTAAATTTTCGCCCATTGTCGGCGAATTCTGGCATGTGTGGATGGTGCATGCATAGCACTTTGCCTAGGACTACATATCAGCCTTTAAAGAAGACATTAAATCCACTTGTTTGCCGTTTTTTTGTTCTCTGTTATGATTGGGTTCATTTTAGGCGCCATTTTGGGCGCCATCTTGGAAATCCTGTGACGTCACCTTGTGGGAGGGGTTAGGGGGCTAGTATATATATAGGTTAATTTTTCAGGTCATATTCAAGTGCTTGTATAGTGCAGTGGGTCAGAGGGCTGCCCACTTGCATTTTTAGGTCCTGATGGTCAAATGTTCGATCCTCAGCCTTGCCATTTTATTTATTTTATTTTTTTTTTTTTTATTTTTTTTTTTTTTTTTTCATTTCTATTATTAGTTATTCTTACATGTAGTTGTATTTTATTGCCCAATTTCTACATACTTCAAACATGAATAAGGGTTTCTGATGGGAAAATTTGGGTATCACGTTACATCTTTTATGTCTTTGCGTGCGCGCAAATGGCGCGCGTGGCTGTTTCGGCACGGCACGTAAAACTGCAGGTACAAGCGGGTAGTTGTCAAAATGAATTCATGTTGTATGTTTTTAAGAGAAAAGGTCTGGGAAAAAGTCAGTTTTCTTTTTCCTCAAAAGTTAATGCAACAGGAGCGGTTGCTTCCGAAGGCATCTCAAGTTGACTTCAAGTTTTCCTGTAGCGGTTAACGGTGCTGTATGTGAGGGGTAAAAAGCGAAACCGATTCCTTATTTCTGTGGCACAAGTGAGAGAAAAGGAAAAGCCTTGTTCCATTTGTTTGACTTTTGCAACAAGTGTCGTCTGCTACAGAAAGTGTTCCGAGTCCTTTTTTTATGATTTCGCGTGGCGCTTAGTGGTGATGTACGTGCGAAAACACAAAATCAACTTATGACTTACACGGTCACCAGAATGGATTTAATGCTTTCATAGAATGGCCCCAGTAAAGGAAAAGTGAATAATTTGGTTCCCTTTCTTTGATTTCTGCAACAGGTATCGGTTGCCTCCGAAAGACTCGCGAGTTGATTTTAAGCTTTCCCGCAGCACGTACCAATCACGTATGTGTGCAATAGCCATCGAAACCAGTTAAACGGCCCGAGAAAAGGGAAAAATTGATTTGCCATATTCGACTTAGGCAACAGCTATCAGTTGCTTTTGTAAGTGCTGTAAGTCAATTTTTCGTGTTTTTCGCAGATGCGTCAATGGCAGGTATGAGTCGGTAGTCATCGAAACTGGGCTACTCGTCACCGTATGAATAGACACAAAGTAAAAACATAGTTCTTTTTCAGTTATGCAGTAGGAGGTAGTTGCTACTGACAGAGTTGCAGTCTAGTTTTTATTCACTTGTGACACTATTTTCTGTTTCTCACTGTCCACTGATCATCTTAGCATATTGAATGTATCAGTGTGCAGCATGGAAGCTGGCCTCAACTAGAAAAGCAAATCGAATCAAGGGGAGTGAACCCTGGGTAGGTGCTTGAAAACCACCACTACAAGGTCTTCTGCTACTCTGTTTTCTTAAATTTTCGCCCATTGTCGGCGAATTCTGGCATGTGTGGATGGTGCATGCATAGCACTTTGCCTAGGACTACATATCAGCCTTTAAAGAAGACATTAAATCCACTTGTTTGCCGTTTTTTTGTTCTCTGTTATGATTGGGTTCATTTTAGGCGCCATTTTGGGCGCCATCTTGGAAATCCTGTGACGTCACCTTGTGGGAGGGGTTAGGGGGCTAGTATATATATAGGTTAATTTTTCAGGTCATATTCAAGTGCTTGTATAGTGCAGTGGGTCAGAGGGCTGCCCACTTGCATTTTTAGGTCCTGATGGTCAAATGTTCGATCCTCAGCCTTGCCATTTTATTTATTTATTTATTTATTTATTTTTTTATTTTTTTTTTTTCATTTCTATTATTAGTTATTCTTACATGTAGTTGTATTTTATTGCCCAATTTCTACATACTTCAAACATGAATAAGGGTTTCTGATGGGAAAATTTAGTTATTACGTTACATCATTTACGTCTTTGCGTGCGCGCAAATGGTGCGCGTGGCTGTTTCGGCACGGCACGTAAAACTGCCAGGTACAAGCGGGTAGTTGTCAAAATGAATTCATGTTGTATGTTTTTAAGAGAAAAGGTCTGGGAAAAAGTCAATTTTCTTTTTCCTCAAAAGTTCATGCAACAGGAGCGGTTGCTTCCGAAAGCGTCTCAAGTTGACTTCAAGTTTTCCTGTAGCGGTTAACGGTGCTGTATGTGAGGGGTAAAAAGCGAAACCGATTCCTTATTTCTGTGGCACAAGTGAGAGAAAAGGAAAAGCCTGGTTCCATTTGTTTGACTTTTGCAACAAGTGTCGTCTGCTACAGAAAGTGTTCCGAGTCCTTTTTTCATGATTTCGCGTGGCGCTTAGTGGTGATGTACGTGCGAAAACACAAAATCAACTTATGACTTACACGGTCACCAGAATGGATTTAATGCTTTCATAGAATGGCCCCAGTAAAGGAAAAGTGAATAATTTGGTTCCCTTTCTTTGATTTCTGCAACAGGTATCGGTTGCCTCCGAAAGACTCGCGAGTTGATTTTAAGCTTTCCCGCAGCACGTACCAATCACGTATGTGTGGAATAGCCATCAAAACCAGTTAAACGGCCCGAGAAAAGGGAAAAATTGATTTGCCATATTCGACTTAGGCAACAGCTATCAGTTGCTTTTGTAGGTGCTGTAAGTCAATTTTTCGTGTTTTTCGCAGGTGCGTAAATGGCACGTATGAGTCGGTAGTCATCGAAACTGGGCTACTCGTCACCGTATGAATAGACACAAAGTAAAAACATAGTTCTTTTTCAGTTATGCAGTAGGAGGCAGTTGCTACTGACAGAGTTGCCAGTCTAGTTTTTATTCACTTGTGACACTATTTTCTGTTTCTCACTGTCCACTGATCATCTTAGCATATTGAATGTATCAGTGTGCAGCATGGAAGCTGGCCTCAACTAGAAAAGCAAATCGAATCAAGGGGAGTGAACCCTGGGTAGGTGCTTGAAAACCACCACTACAAGGTCTTCTGCTACTCTGTTTTCTTAAATTTTCGCCCATTGTCGGCGAATTCTGGCATGTGTGGATGGTGCATGCATAGCACTTTGCCTAGGACTACATATCAGCCTTTAAAGAAGACATTAAATCCACTTGTTTGCCGTTTTTTTGTTCTCTGTTATGATTGGGTTCATTTTAGGCGCCATTTTGGGCGCCATCTTGGAAATCCTGTGACGTCACCTTGTGGGAGGGGTTAGGGGGCTAGTATATATATAGGTTAATTTTTCAGGTCATATTCAAGTGCTTGTATAGTGCAGTGGGTCAGAGGGCTGCCCACTTGCATTTTTAGGTCCTGATGGTCAAATGTTCGATCCTCAGCCTTGCCATTTTTTTTTTTTTTTTTTTTTTTTTTTTTTTTCATTTCTATTATTAGTTATTCTTACATGTAGTTGTATTTTATTGCCCAATTTCTACATACTTCAAACATGAATAAGGGTTTCTGATGGGAAAATTTGGGTATCACGTTACATCTTTTAGGTCTTTGCGTGCGCGCAAATGGCGCGCGTGGCTGTTTCGGCACGGCACGTAAAACTGCCAGGTACAAACGGGTAGTTGTCAAAATGAATTCATGTTGTATGTTTTTAAGAGAAAAGGTCTGGGAAAAAGTCAGTTTTCTTTTTCCTCAAAAGTTCATGCAACAGGAGCGGTTGCTTCCGAAGGCGTCTCAAGTCGACTTCAAGTTTTCCTGTAGCGGTTAACGGTGCTGTATGTGAGGGGTAAAAAGCGAAACCGATTCCTTATTTCTGTGGCACAAGTGAGAGAAAAGGAAAAGCCTGGTTCCATTTGTTTGACTTTTGCAACAAGTGTCGTCTGCTACAGAAAGTGTTCCGAGTCCTTTTTTTATGATTTCGCGCGGCGCTTAGTGGTGATGTACGTGCGAAAACACAAAATCAACTTATGACTTACACGGTCACCAGAATGGATTTAATGCTTTCATAGAATGGCCCCAGTAAAGGAAAAGTGAATAATTTGGTTCCCTTTCTTTGATTTCTGCAACAGGTATCGGCTGCCTCCGAAAGACTCGCGAGTTGATTTTAAGCTTTCCCGCAGCACGTACCAATCACGTATGTGTGGAATAGCCATCGAAACCAGTTAAACGGCCCGAGAAAAGGGAAAAATTGATTTCCCATATTCGACTTAGGCAACAGCTATCAGTTGCTTTTGTAAGTGCTGTAAGTCAATTTTCCGTGTTTTTCGCAGGTGCGTAAATGGCACGTATGAGTCGGTAGTCATCGAAACTGGGCTACTCGTCACCGTATGAATAGACACAAAGTAAAAACATAGTTCTTTTTCAGTTATGCAGTAGGAGGCAGTTGCTACTGACAGAGTTGCCAGTCTAGTTTTTATTCACTTGTGACACTATTTTCTGTTTCTCACTGTCCACTGATCATCTTAGCATATTGAATGTATCAGTGTGCAGCATGGAAGCTGGCCTCAACTAGAAAAGCAAATCGAATCAAGGAGAGTGAACCCTGGGTAGGTGCTTGAAAACCACCACTACAAGGTCTTCTGCTACTCTGTTTTCTTAAATTTTCGCCCATTGTCGGCGAATTCTGGCATGTGTGGATGGTGCATGCATAGCACTTTGCCTAGGACTACATATCAGCCTTTAAAGAAGACATTAAATCCACTTGTTTGCCGTTTTTTTGTTCTCTGTTATGATTGGGTTCATTTTAGGCGCTATTATGGGCGCCATCTTGGAAATCCTGTGACGTCACCTTGTGGGAGGGGTTAGGGGGCTAGTATATATATAGGTTAATTTTTCAGGTCATATTCAAGTGCTTGTATAGTGCAGTGGGTCAGAGGGCTGCCCACTTGCATTTTTAGGTCCTGATGGTCAAATGTTCGATCCTCAGCCTTGCCATTTTTTTTTTTTTTTTTTTTTTTTCTATTATTAGTTATTCTTACATGTAGTTGTATTTTATTGCCCAATTTCTACATACTTCAAACATGAATAAGAGTTTCTGATGGGAAAATTTGGGTATCACGTTACATCTTTTACGTCTTTGCGTGCGCGCAAATGGTGCGTGTGGCTGTTTCGGCACGGCACGTAAAACTGCCAGGTACAAGCGGGTAGTTGTCAAAATTAATTCATGTTGTATGTTTTTAAGAGAAAAGGTCTGGGAAAAAGTCAGTTTTCTTTTTCCTCAAAAGTTCATGCAACAGGAGCGGTTGCTTCCGAAGGCGTCTCAAGTCGACTTCAAGTTTTCCTGTAGCGGTTAATGGTGCTGTATGTGAGGGGTAAAAAGCGAAACCGATTCCTTATTTCTGTGGCACAAGTGAGAGAAAAGGAAAAGCATGGTTCCATTTGTTTGACTTTTGCAACAAGTGTCGTCTGCTACAGAAAGTGTTCCGAGTCCTTTTTTTATGATTTCGCGCGGCGCTTAGTGGTGATGTACGTGCGAAAACACAAAATCAACTTATGACTTACACGGTCACCAGAATGGATTTAATGCTTTCATAGAATGGCCCCAGTAAAGGAAAAGTGAATAATTTGGTTCCCTTTCTTTGATTTCTGCAACAGGTATCGGTTGCCTCCGAAAGACTCGCGAGTTGATTTTAAGCTTTCCCGCAGCACGTACCAATCACGTATGTGTGGAATAGCCATCGAAACCAGTTAAACAGCCCGAGAAAAGGGAAAAATTGATTTGCCATATTCGACTTAGGCAACAGCTATCAGTTGCTTTTGTAAGTGCTGTAAGTCAATTTTTCGTGTTTTTCGCAGGTGCGTAAATGGCACGTATGAGTCGGTAGTCATCGAAACCGGGCTACTCGTCACCGTCTGAATAGACACAAAGTAAAAACATAGTTCTTTTTCAATTATGCAGTAGGAGGCAGTTGCTACTGACAGAGTTGCCAGTCTAGTTTTTATTCACTTTTGACACTATTTTCTGTTTCTCACTGTCCACTGATCATCTTAGCATATTGAATGTATCAGTGTGCAGCATGGAAGCTGGCCTCAACTAGAAAAGCAAATCGAATCAAGGGGAGTGAACCCTGGGTAGGTGCTTAAAAACCACCACTACAAAGGTTTCTGCTACTCTGTTTTCTTAAATTTTCGCCCATTGTCGGCGAATTCTGGCATGTGTGGATGGTGCATGCATAGCACTTTGCCTAGGACTACATATCAGCCTTTAAAGAAGACATTAAATCCACTTGTTTGCCGTTTTTTTGTTCTCTGTTATGATTGGGTTCATTTTAGGAGCCATTTTGGGCGCCATCTTGGAAATCCTGTGACGTCACCTTGTGGGAGGGGTTAGGGGGCTAGTATATATATAGGTTAATTTTTCAGGTCATATTCAAGTGCTTGTATAGTGCAGTGGGTCAGAGGGCTGCCCACTTGCATTTTTAGGTCCTGATGGTCAAATGTTCGATCCTCAGCCTTGCCATTTTATTCATTTTATTTATTTATTTATTTTTCTTTTTTTTTTTCTTCATTTCTATTATTAGTTATTCTTACATGTAGTTGTATTTTATTGCCCAATTTCTACATACTTCAAACATGAATATGGGTTTCTGATGGGAAAATTTGGGTATCACGTTACATCTTTTACGTCTTTGCGTGCGCGCAAATGGCGCGCGTGGCTGTTTCGGCACGGCACGTAAAACTGCCAGGTACAAGCGGGTAGTTGTCAAAATGAATTCATGTTGTATGTTTTTAAGAGAAAAGGTCTGGGAAAAAGTCAGTTTTCTTTTTCCTCAAAAGTTCATGCAACAGGAGCGGTTGCTTCCGAAGGCGTCTCAAGTTGACTTCAAGTTTTCCTGTAGCGGTTAACGGTGCTGTATGTGAGGGATAAAAAGCGAAACCGATTCCTTATTTCTGTGGCACAAGTGAGAGAAAAAGAAAAGCCTGGTTCCATTTGTTTGACTTTTGCAACAAGTGTCGTCTGCTACAGAAAGTGTTCCGAGTCCTTTTTTTATGATTTCGCGCGGCGCTTAGTGGTGATGTACGTGCGAAAACACAAAATCAACTTATGACTTACACGGTCACCAGAATGGATTTAATGCTTTCATAGAATGGCCCCAGTAAAGGAAAAGTGAATAATTTGGTTCCCTTTCTTTGATTTCTGCAACAGGTATCGGTTGCTTCCGAAAGACTCGCGAGTTGATTTTAAGCTTTCCCGCAGCACGTACCAATCACGTATGTGTGGAATAGCCATCGAAACCAGTTAAACGGCCCGAGAAAAGGGAAAAATTGATTTGCCATATTCGACTTAGGCAACAGCTATCAGTTGCTTTTGTAAGTGCTGTAAGTCAATTTTTCGTGTTTTTCGCAGGTGCGTCAATGGCAGGTATGAGTCGGTAGTCATCGAAACTGGGCTACTCGTCACCGTATGAATAGACACAAAGTAAAAACATAGTTCTTTTTCAGTTATGCAGTAGGAGGTAGTTGCTACTGACAGAGTTGCAGTCTAGTTTTTATTCACTTGTGACACTATTTTCTGTTTCTCACTGTCCACTGATCATCTTAGCATATTGAATGTATCAGTGTGCAGCATGGAAGCTGGCCTCAACTAGAAAAGCAAATCGAATCAAGGGGAGTGAACCCTGGGTAGGTGCTTGAAAACCACCACTACAAGGTCTTCTGCTACTCTGTTTTCTTAAATTTTCGCCCATTGTCGGCGAATTCTGGCATGTGTGGATGGTGCATGCATAGCACTTTGCCTAGGACTACATATCAGCCTTTAAAGAAGACATTAAATCCACTTGTTTGCCGTTTTTTTGTTCTCTGTTATGATTGGGTTCATTTTAGGCGCCATTTTGGGCACCATCTTGGAAATCCTGTGACGTCACCTTGTGGGAGGGGTTAGGGGGCTAGTATATATATAGGTTAATTTTTCAGGTCATATTCAAGTGCTTGTATAGTGCAGTGGGTCAGAGGGCTGCCCACTTGCATTTTTAGGTCCTGATGGTCAAATGTTCGATCCTCAGCCTTGCCATTTTATTTATTTATTTATTTATTTTTTTTTTTTTTTCATTTCTATTATTAGTTATTCTTACATGTAGTTGTATTTTATTGCCCAATTTCTACATACTTCAAACATGAATAAGGGTTTCTGATGGGAAAATTTGGGTATCACGTTACATCATTTACGTCTTTGCGTGTGCGCAAATGGCGCGCGTGGCTGTTTCGGCACGGCACGTAAAACTGCCAGGTACAAGCGGGTAGTTGTCAAAATGAATTCATGTTGTATGTTTTTAAGAGAAAAGGTCTGGGATAAAGTCAGTTTTCTTTTTCCTCAAAAGTTCATGCAACAGGAGTGGTTGCTTCCGAAGGCGTCTCAAGTCGACTTCAAGTTTTCTTGTAGCGGTTAACGGTGCTGTATGTCAGGGGTAAAAAGCGAAACCGATTCCTTATTTCTGTGGCACAAGTGAGAGAAACGGAAAAGCCTGGTTCCATTTGTTTGACTTTTGCAACAAGTGTCGTCTGCTACAGAAAGTGTTCCGAGTCCTTTTTTTATGATTTCGCGCGGCGCTTAGTGGTGATGTACGTGCGAAAACACAAAATCAACTTATGACTTAAACGGTCACCAGAATGGATTTAATGCTTTCATAGAATGGCCCCAGTAAAGGAAAAGTGAATAATTTGGTTCCCTTTCTTTGATTTCTGCAACAGGTATCGGTTGCCTCCGAAAGACTCGCGAGTTGATTTTAAGCTTTCCCGCAGCACGTACCAATCACGTATGTGTGGAATAGCCATCGAAACCAGTTAAACGGCCCGAGAAAAGGGAAAAATTGATTTGCCATATTCGACTTAGGCAACAGCTATCAGTTGCTTTTGTAAGTGCTGTAAGTCAATTTTTCGTGTTTTTCGCAGGTGCGTAAATGGCACGTATGAGTCGGTAGTCATCGAAACTGGGCTGCTCCTCACGGTATGAATAGACACAAAGTAAAAACATAGTTCTTTTTCAGTTATGCAGTAGGAGGCAGTTGCTACTGACAGAGTTGCCAGTCTAGTTTTTATTCACTTGTGACACTATTTTCTGTTTCTCACTGTCCACTGATCATCTTAGCATATTGAATGTATCAGTGTGCAGCATGGAAGCTGGCCTCAACTAGAAAAGCAAATCGAATCAAGGGGAGTGAACCCTGGGTAGGTGCTTGAAAACCACCACTACAAGGTCTTCTGCTACTCTGTTTTCTTAAATTTTCGCCCATTGTCGGCGAATTCTGGCATGTGTGGATGGTGCATGCATAGCACTTTGCCTAGGACTACATATCAGCCTTTAAAGTAGACATTAAATCCACTTGTTTGCCGTTTTTTTGTTCTCTGTTATGATTGGGTTCATTTTAGGCGCCATTTTGGGCGCCATCTTGGAAATCCTTTGACGTCACCTTGTGGGAGGGGTTAGGGGGCTAGTATATATATAGGTTAATTTTTCAGGTCATATTCAAGTGCTTGTATAGTGCAGTGGGTCAGAGGGCTGCCCACTTGCATTTTTAGGTCCTGATGGTCAAATGTTCGATCCTCAGCCTTGCCATTTTATTTATTTATTTATTTATTTTTTTTTTTCATTTCTATTATTAGTTATTCTTACATGTAGTTGTATTTTATTGCCCAATTTCTACATACTTCAAACATGAATAAGGGTTTCTGATGGGAAAATTTGGGTATCACGTTACATCTTTTACGTCTTTGCGTGCGCGCAAATGGCGCGCGTGGCTGTTTCGGCACGGCACGTAAAACTGCCAGGTACAAGCGGGTAGTTGTCAAAATGAATTCACGTTGTATGTTTTTAAGAGAAAAGGTCTGGGAAAAAGTCAGTTTTCTTTTTCCTCAAAAGTTCATGCAACAGGAGCGGTTGCTTCCGAAGGCGTCTCAAGTCGACTTCAAGTTTTCCTGTAGCGGTTAACGGTGCTGTATGTGAGGGGTAAAAAGCGAAACCGATTCCTTATTTCTGTGGCACAAGTGAGAGAAAAGGAAAAGCCTTGTTCCATTTGTTTGACTTTTGCAACAAGTGTCGTCTGCTACAGAAAGTGTTCCGAGTCCTTTTTTTATGATTTCGCGTGGCGCTTAGTGGTGATGTACGTGCGAAAACACAAAATCAACTTATGACTTACACGGTCACCAGAATGGATTTAATGCTTTCATAGAATGGCCCCAGTAAAGGAAAAGTGAATAATTTGGTTCCCTTTCTTTGATTTCTGCAACAGGTATCGGTTGCCTCCGAAAGACTCGCGAGTTGATTTTAAGCTTTCCCGCAGCACGTACCAATCACGTATGTGTGCAATAGCCATCGAAACCAGTTAAACGGCCCGAGAAAAGGGAAAAATTGATTTGCCATATTCGACTTAGGCAACAGCTATCAGTTGCTTTTGTAAGTGCTGTAAGTCAATTTTTCGTGTTTTTCGCAGATGCGTCAATGGCAGGTATGAGTCGGTAGTCATCGAAACTGGGCTACTCGTCACCGTATGAATAGACACAAAGTAAAAACATAGTTCTTTTTCAGTTATGCAGTAGGAGGTAGTTGCTACTGACAGAGTTGCAGTCTAGTTTTTATTCACTTGTGACACTATTTTCTGTTTCTCACTGTCCACTGATCATCTTAGCATATTGAATGTATCAGTGTGCAGCATGGAAGCTGGCCTCAACTAGAAAAGCAAATAGAATCAAGGGGAGTGAACCCTGGGTAGGTGCTTGAAAACCACCACTACAAGGTCTTCTGCTACTCTGTTTTCTTAAATTTTCGCCCATTGTCGGCGAATTCTGGCATGTGTGGATGGTGCATGCATAGCACTTTGCCTAGGACTACATATCAGCCTTTAAAGAAGACATTAAATCCACTTGTTTGCCGTTTTTTTGTTCTCTGTTATGATTGGGTTCATTTTAGGCGCCATTTTGGGCGCCATCTTGGAAATCCTGTGACGTCACCTTGTGGGAGGGGTTAGGGGGCTAGTATATATATAGGTTAATTTTTCAGGTCATATTCAAGTGCTTGTATAGTGCAGTGGGTCAGAGGGCTGCCCACTTGCATTTTTAGGTCCTGATGGTCAAATGTTCGATCCTCAGCCTTGCCATTTTATTTATTTATTTATTTATTTATTTTTTTATTTTTTTTTTTTCATTTCTATTATTAGTTATTCTTACATGTAGTTGTATTTTATTGCCCAATTTCTACATACTTCAAACATGAATAAGGGTTTCTGATGGGAAAATTTAGTTATTACGTTACATCATTTACGTCTTTGCGTGCGCGCAAATGGTGCGCGTGGCTGTTTCGGCACGGCACGTAAAACTGCCAGGTACAAGCGGGTAGTTGTCAAAATGAATTCATGTTGTATGTTTTTAAGAGAAAAGGTCTGGGAAAAAGTCAATTTTCTTTTTCCTCAAAAGTTCATGCAACAGGAGCGGTTGCTTCCGAAAGCGTCTCAAGTTGACTTCAAGTTTTCCTGTAGCGGTTAACGGTGCTGTATGTGAGGGGTAAAAAGCGAAACCGATTCCTTATTTCTGTGGCACAAGTGAGAGAAAAGGAAAAGCCTGGTTCCATTTGTTTGACTTTTGCAACAAGTGTCGTCTGCTACAGAAAGTGTTCCGAGTCCTTTTTTTATGATTTCGCGCGGCGCTTAGTGGTGATGTACGTGCGAAAACACAAAATCAACTTATGACTTACACGGTCACCAGAATGGATTTAATGCTTTCATAGAATGGCCCCAGTAAAGGAAAAGTGAATAATTTGGTTCCCTTTCTTTGATTTCTGCAACAGGTATCGGTTGCCTCCGAAAGACTCGCGAGTTGATTTTAAGCTTTCCCGCAGCACGTACCAATCACGTATGTGTGGAATAGCCATCAAAACCAGTTAAACGGCCCGAGAAAAGGGAAAAATTGATTTGCCATATTCGACTTAGGCAACAGCTATCAGTTGCTTTTGTAGGTGCTGTAAGTCAATTTTTCGTGTTTTTCGCAGGTGCGTAAATGGCACGTATGAGTCGGTAGTCATCGAAACTGGGCTACTCGTCACCGTATGAATAGACACAAAGTAAAAACATAGTTCTTTTTCAGTTATGCAGTAGGAGGCAGTTGCTACTGACAGAGTTGCCAGTCTAGTTTTTATTCACTTGTGACACTATTTTCTGTTTCTCACTGTCCACTGATCATCTTAGCATATTGAATGTATCAGTGTGCAGCATGGAAGCTGGCCTCAACTAGAAAAGCAAATCGAATCAAGGGGAGTGAACCCTGGGTAGGTGCTTGAAAACCACCACTACAAGGTCTTCTGCTACTCTGTTTTCTTAAATTTTCGCCCATTGTCGGCGAATTCTGGCATGTGTGGATGGTGCATGCATAGCACTTTGCCTAGGACTACATATCAGCCTTTAAAGAAGACATTAAATCCACTTGTTTGCCGTTTTTTTGTTCTCTGTTATGATTGGGTTCATTTTAGGCGCCATTTTGGGCGCCATCTTGGAAATCCTGTGACGTCACCTTGTGGGAGGGGTTAGGGGGCTAGTATATATATAGGTTAATTTTTCAGGTCATATTCAAGTGCTTGTATAGTGCAGTGGGTCAGAGGGCTGCCCACTTGCATTTTTAGGTCCTGATGGTCAAATGTTCGATCCTCAGCCTTGCCATTTTTTTTTTTTTTTTTTTTTTTTTTTTTTCATTTCTATTATTAGTTATTCTTACATGTAGTTGTATTTTATTGCCCAATTTCTACATACTTCAAACATGAATAAGGGTTTCTGATGGGAAAATTTGGGTATCACGTTACATCTTTTAGGTCTTTGCGTGCGCGCAAATGGCGCGCGTGGCTGTTTCGGCACGGCACGTAAAACTGCCAGGTACAAACGGGTAGTTGTCAAAATGAATTCATGTTGTATGTTTTTAAGAGAAAAGGTCTGGGAAAAAGTCAGTTTTCTTTTTCCTCAAAAGTTCATGCAACAGGAGCGGTTGCTTCCGAAGGCGTCTCAAGTCGACTTCAAGTTTTCCTGTAGCGGTTAACGGTGCTGTATGTGAGGGGTAAAAAGCGAAACCGATTCCTTATTTCTGTGGCACAAGTGAGAGAAAAGGAAAAGCCTGGTTCCATTTGTTTGACTTTTGCAACAAGTGTCGTCTGCTACAGAAAGTGTTCCGAGTCCTTTTTTTATGATTTCGCGCGGCGCTTAGTGGTGATGTACGTGCGAAAACACAAAATCAACTTATGACTTACACGGTCACCAGAATGGATTTAATGCTTTCATAGAATGGCCCCAGTAAAGGAAAAGTGAATAATTTGGTTCCCTTTCTTTGATTTCTGCAACAGGTATCGGCTGCCTCCGAAAGACTCGCGAGTTGATTTTAAGCTTTCCCGCAGCACGTACCAATCACGTATGTGTGGAATAGCCATCGAAACCAGTTAAACGGCCCGAGAAAAGGGAAAAATTGATTTCCCATATTCGACTTAGGCAACAGCTATCAGTTGCTTTTGTAAGTGCTGTAAGTCAATTTTCCGTGTTTTTCGCAGGTGCGTAAATGGCACGTATGAGTCGGTAGTCATCGAAACTGGGCTACTCGTCACCGTATGAATAGACACAAAGTAAAAACATAGTTCTTTTTCAGTTATGCAGTAGGAGGCAGTTGCTACTGACAGAGTTGCCAGTCTAGTTTTTATTCACTTGTGACACTATTTTCTGTTTCTCACTGTCCACTGATCATCTTAGCATATTGAATGTATCAGTGTGCAGCATGGAAGCTGGCCTCAACTAGAAAAGCAAATCGAATCAAGGAGAGTGAACCCTGGGTAGGTGCTTGAAAACCACCACTACAAGGTCTTCTGCTACTCTGTTTTCTTAAATTTTCGCCCATTGTCGGCGAATTCTGGCATGTGTGGATGGTGCATGCATAGCACTTTGCCTAGGACTACATATCAGCCTTTAAAGAAGACATTAAATCCACTTGTTTGCCGTTTTTTTGTTCTCTGTTATGATTGGGTTCATTTTAGGCGCTATTATGGGCGCCATCTTGGAAATCCTGTGACGTCACCTTGTGGGAGGGGTTAGGGGGCTAGTATATATATAGGTTAATTTTTCAGGTCATATTCAAGTGCTTGTATAGTGCAGTGGGTCAGAGGGCTGCCCACTTGCATTTTTAGGTCCTGATGGTCAAATGTTCGATCCTCAGCCTTGCCATTTTTTTTTTTTTTTTTTTTTTTTCTATTATTAGTTATTCTTACATGTAGTTGTATTTTATTGCCCAATTTCTACATACTTCAAACATGAATAAGAGTTTCTGATGGGAAAATTTGGGTATCACGTTACATCTTTTACGTCTTTGCGTGCGCGCAAATGGCGCGTGTGGCTGTTTCGGCACGGCACGTAAAACTGCCAGGTACAAGCGGGTAGTTGTCAAAATTAATTCATGTTGTATGTTTTTAAGAGAAAAGGTCTGGGAAAAAGTCAGTTTTCTTTTTCCTCAAAAGTTCATGCAACAGGAGCGGTTGCTTCCGAAGGCGTCTCAAGTCGACTTCAAGTTTTCCTGTAGCGGTTAATGGTGCTGTATGTGAGGGGTAAAAAGCGAAACCGATTCCTTATTTCTGTGGCACAAGTGAGAGAAAAGGAAAAGCCTGGTTCCATTTGTTTGACTTTTGCAACAAGTGTCGTCTGCTACAGAAAGTGTTCCGAGTCCTTTTCTTATGATTTCGCGCGGCGCTTAGTGGTGATGTACGTGCGAAAACACAAAATCAACTTATGACTTACACGGTCACCAGAATGGATTTAATGCTTTCATAGAATGGCCCCAGTAAAGGAAAAGTGAATAATTTGGTTCCCTTTCTTTGATTTCTGCAACAGGTATCGGTTGCCTCCGAAAGACTCGCGAGTTGATTTTAAGCTTTCCCGCAGCACGTACCAATCACGTATGTGTGGAATAGCCATCGAAACCAGTTAAACAGCCCGAGAAAAGGGAAAAATTGATTTGCCATATTCGACTTAGGCAACAGCTATCAGTTGCTTTTGTAAGTGCTGTAAGTCAATTTTTCGTGTTTTTCGCAGGTGCGTAAATGGCACGTATGAGTCGGTAGTCATCGAAACCGGGCTACTCGTCACCGTATGAATAGACACAAAGTAAAAACATAGTTCTTTTTCAATTATGCAGTAGGAGGCAGTTGCTACTGACAGAGTTGCCAGTCTAGTTTTTATTCACTTTTGACACTATTTTCTGTTTCTCACTGTCCACTGATCATCTTAGCATATTGAATGTATCAGTGTGCAGCATGGAAGCTGGCCTCAACTAGAAAAGCAAATCGAATCAAGGGGAGTGAACCCTGGGTAGGTGCTTAAAAACCACCACTACAAAGTCTTCTGCTACTCTGTTTTCTTAAATTTTCGCCCATTGTCGGCGAATTCTGGCATGTGTGGATGGTGCATGCATAGCACTTTGCCTAGGACTACATATCAGCCTTTAAAGAAGACATTAAATCCACTTGTTTGCCGTTTTTTTGTTCTCTGTTATGATTGGGTTCATTTTAGGAGCCATTTTGGGCGCCATCTTGGAAATCCTGTGACGTCACCTTGTGGGAGGGGTTAGGGGGCTAGTATATATATAGGTTAATTTTTCAGGTCATATTCAAGTGCTTGTATAGTGCAGTGGGTCAGAGGGCTGCCCACTTGCATTTTTAGGTCCTGATGGTCAAATGTTCGATCCTCAGCCTTGCCATTTTATTCATTTTATTTATTTATTTATTTTTCTTTTTTTTTTTCTTCATTTCTATTATTAGTTATTCTTACATGTAGTTGTATTTTATTGCCCAATTTCTACATACTTCAAACATGAATATGGGTTTCTGATGGGAAAATTTGGGTATCACGTTACATCTTTTACGTCTTTGCGTGCGCGCAAATGGCGCGCGTGGCTGTTTCGGCACGGCACGTAAAACTGCCAGGTACAAGCGGGTAGTTGTCAAAATGAATTCATGTTGTATGTTTTTAAGAGAAAAGGTCTGGGAAAAAGTCAGTTTTCTTTTTCCTCAAAAGTTCATGCAACAGGAGCGGTTGCTTCCGAAGGCGTCTCAAGTTGACTTCAAGTTTTCCTGTAGCGGTTAACGGTGCTGTATGTGAGGGATAAAAAGCGAAACCGATTCCTTATTTCTGTGGCACAAGTGAGAGAAAAAGAAAAGCCTGGTTCCATTTGTTTGACTTTTGCAACAAGTGTCGTCTGCTACAGAAAGTGTTCCGAGTCCTTTTTTTATGATTTCGCGCGGCGCTTAGTGGTGATGTACGTGCGAAAACACAAAATCAACTTATGACTTACACGGTCACCAGAATGGATTTAATGCTTTCATAGAATGGCCCCAGTAAAGGAAAAGTGAATAATTTGGTTCCCTTTCTTTGATTTCTGCAACAGGTATCGGTTGCTTCCGAAAGACTCGCGAGTTGATTTTAAGCTTTCCCGCAGCACGTACCAATCACGTATGTGTGGAATAGCCATCGAAACCAGTTAAACGGCCCGAGAAAAGGGAAAAATTGATTTGCCATATTCGACTTAGGCAACAGCTATCAGTTGCTTTTGTAAGTGCTGTAAGTCAATTTTTCGTGTTTTTCGCAGGTGCGTCAATGGCAGGTATGAGTCGGTAGTCATCGAAACTGGGCTACTCGTCACCGTATGAATAGACACAAAGTAAAAACATAGTTCTTTTTCAGTTATGCAGTAGGAGGTAGTTGCTACTGACAGAGTTGCAGTCTAGTTTTTATTCACTTGTGACACTATTTTCTGTTTCTCACTGTCCACTGATCATCTTAGCATATTGAATGTATCAGTGTGCAGCATGGAAGCTGGCCTCAACTAGAAAAGCAAATCGAATCAAGGGGAGTGAACCCTGGGTAGGTGCTTGAAAACCACCACTACAAGGTCTTCTGCTACTCTGTTTTCTTAAATTTTCGCCCATTGTCGGCGAATTCTGGCATGTGTGGATGGTGCATGCATAGCACTTTGCCTAGGACTACATATCAGCCTTTAAAGAAGACATTAAATCCACTTGTTTGCCGTTTTTTTGTTCTCTGTTATGATTGGGTTCATTTTAGGCGCCATTTTGGGCACCATCTTGGAAATCCTGTGACGTCACCTTGTGGGAGGGGTTAGGGGGCTAGTATATATATAGGTTAATTTTTCAGGTCATATTCAAGTGCTTGTATAGTGCAGTGGGTCAGAGGGCTGCCCACTTGCATTTTTAGGTCCTGATGGTCAAATGTTCGATCCTCAGCCTTGCCATTTTATTTATTTATTTATTTATTTTTTTTTTTTTTTCATTTCTATTATTAGTTATTCTTACATGTAGTTGTATTTTATTGCCCAATTTCTACATACTTCAAACATGAATAAGGGTTTCTGATGGGAAAATTTGGGTATCACGTTACATCATTTACGTCTTTGCGTGTGCGCAAATGGCGCGCGTGGCTGTTTCGGCACGGCACGTAAAACTGCCAGGTACAAGCGGGTAGTTGTCAAAATGAATTCATGTTGTATGTTTTTAAGAGAAAAGGTCTGGGATAAAGTCAGTTTTCTTTTTCCTCAAAAGTTCATGCAACAGGAGTGGTTGCTTCCGAAGGCGTCTCAAGTCGACTTCAAGTTTTCTTGTAGCGGTTAACGGTGCTGTATGTCAGGGGTAAAAAGCGAAACCGATTCCTTATTTCTGTGGCACAAGTGAGAGAAACGGAAAAGCCTGGTTCCATTTGTTTGACTTTTGCAACAAGTGTCGTCTGCTACAGAAAGTGTTCCGAGTCCTTTTTTTATGATTTCGCGCGGCGCTTAGTGGTGATGTACGTGCGAAAACACAAAATCAACTTATGACTTAAACGGTCACCAGAATGGATTTAATGCTTTCATAGAATGGCCCCAGTAAAGGAAAAGTGAATAATTTGGTTCCCTTTCTTTGATTTCTGCAACAGGTATCGGTTGCCTCCGAAAGACTCGCGAGTTGATTTTAAGCTTTCCCGCAGCACGTACCAATCACGTATGTGTGGAATAGCCATCGAAACCAGTTAAACGGCCCGAGAAAAGGGAAAAATTGATTTGCCATATTCGACTTAGGCAACAGCTATCAGTTGCTTTTGTAAGTGCTGTAAGTCAATTTTTCGTGTTTTTCGCAGGTGCGTAAATGGCACGTATGAGTCGGTAGTCATCGAAACTGGGCTGCTCCTCACGGTATGAATAGACACAAAGTAAAAACATAGTTCTTTTTCAGTTATGCAGTAGGAGGCAGTTGCTACTGACAGAGTTGCCAGTCTAGTTTTTATTCACTTGTGACACTATTTTCTGTTTCTCACTGTCCACTGATCATCTTAGCATATTGAATGTATCAGTGTGCAGCATGGAAGCTGGCCTCAACTAGAAAAGCAAATCGAATCAAGGGGAGTGAACCCTGGGTAGGTGCTTGAAAACCACCACTACAAGGTCTTCTGCTACTCTGTTTTCTTAAATTTTCGCCCATTGTCGGCGAATTCTGGCATGTGTGGATGGTGCATGCATAGCACTTTGCCTAGGACTACATATCAGCCTTTAAAGTAGACATTAAATCCACTTGTTTGCCGTTTTTTTGTTCTCTGTTATGATTGGGTTCATTTTAGGCGCCATTTTGGGCGCCATCTTGGAAATCCTTTGACGTCACCTTGTGGGAGGGGTTAGGGGGCTAGTATATATATAGGTTAATTTTTCAGGTCATATTCAAGTGCTTGTATAGTGCAGTGGGTCAGAGGGCTGCCCACTTGCATTTTTAGGTCCTGATGGTCAAATGTTCGATCCTCAGCCTTGCCATTTTATTTATTTATTTATTTATTTTTTTTTTTCATTTCTATTATTAGTTATTCTTACATGTAGTTGTATTTTATTGCCCAATTTCTACATACTTCAAACATGAATAAGGGTTTCTGATGGGAAAATTTGGGTATCACGTTACATCTTTTACGTCTTTGCGTGCGCGCAAATGGCGCGCGTGGCTGTTTCGGCACGGCACGTAAAACTGCCAGGTACAAGCGGGTAGTTGTCAAAATGAATTCACGTTGTATGTTTTTAAGAGAAAAGGTCTGGGAAAAAGTCAGTTTTCTTTTTCCTCAAAAGTTCATGCAACAGGAGCGGTTGCTTCCGAAGGCGTCTCAAGTCGACTTCAAGTTTTCCTGTAGCGGTTAACGGTGCTGTATGTGAGGGGTAAAAAGCGAAACCGATTCCTTATTTCTGTGGCACAAGTGAGAGAAAAGGAAAAGCCTGGTTCCATTTGTTTGACTTTTGCAACAAGTGTCGTCTGCTACAGAAAGTGTTCCGAGTCCTTTTTTTATGATTTCGCGCGGCGCTTAGTGGTGATGTACGTGCGAAAACACAAAATCAACTTATGACTTACACGGTCACCAGAATGGATTTAATGCTTTCATAGAATAGCCCCAGTAAAGGAAAAGTGAATAATTTGGTTCCCTTTCTTTGATTTCTGCAACAGGTATCTGTTGCCTCCGAAAGACTCGCGAGTTGATTTTAAGCTTTCCCGCAGCACGTACCAATCACGTATGTGTGGAATAGCCATCGAAACCAGTTAAACGGCCCGAGAAAAGGGAAAAATTGATTTGCCATATTCGACTTAGGCAACAGCTATCAGTTGCTTTTGTAAGTGCTGTAAGTCAATTTTTCGTGTTTTTCGCAGGTGCGTAAATGGCACGTATGAGTCGGTAGTCATCGAAACTGGGCTACTCGTCACCGTATGAATAGACACAAAGTAAAAACATAGTTCTTTTTCAGTTATGCAGTAGGAGGCAGTTGCTACTGACAGAGTTGCCAGTCTAGTTTTTATTCACTTGTGACACTATTTTCTGTTTCTCACTGTCCACTGATTCATCTTAGCATATTGAATGTATCAGTGTGCAGCATGGAAGCTGGCCTCAACTAGAAAAGCAAATCGAATCAAGGGGAGTGAACCCTGGGTAGGTGCTTGAAAACCACCACTACAAGGTCTTCTGCTACTCTGTTTTCTTAAATTTTCGCCCATTGTCGGCGAATTCTGGCATGTGTGGATGGTGCATGCATAGCACTTTGCCTAGGACTACATATCAGCCTTTAAAGAAGACATTAAATCCACTTGTTTGCCGTTTTTTTGTTCTCTGTTATGATTGGGTTCATTTTAGGCGCCATTTTGGGCGCCGTCTTGGAAATCCTGTGACGTCACCTTGTGGGAGGGGTTAGGGGGCTAGTATATATATAGGTTAATTTTTCAGGTCATATTCAAGTGCTTGTATAGTGCAGTGGGTCAGAGGGCTGCCCACTTGCATTTTTAGGTCCTGATGGTCAAATGTTCGATCCTCAGCCTTGCCATTTTATTTATTTATTTTTCTATTTTTTTTTTTTTTTTTCATTTCTATTATTAGTTATTCTTACATGTAGTTGTATTTTATTGCCCAATTTCTACATACTTCAAACATGAATAAGGGTTTCTGATGGGAAAATTTGGGTATCACGTTACATCTTTTACGTCTTTGCGTGCGCGCAAATGGCGCGCGTGGCTGTTTCGGCACAGCACGTAAAACTGCCAGGTACAAGCGGGTAGTTGTCAAAATGAATTCACGTTGTATGTTTTTAAGAGAAAAGGTCTGGGAAAAAGTCAGTTTTCTTTTTCCTCAAAAGTTCATGCAACAGGAGCGGTTGCTTCCGAAGGCGTCTCAAGTCGACTTCAAGTTTTCCTGTAGCGGTTAACGGTGCTGTATGTGAGGGGTAAAAAGCGAAACCGATTCCTTATTTCTGTGGCACAAGTGAGAGAAAAGGAAAAGCCTGGTTCCATTTGTTTGACTTTTGCAACAAGTGTCGTCTGCTACAGAAAGTGTTCCGAGTCCTTTTTTTATGATTTCGCGCGGCGCTTAGTGGTGATGTATGTGCGAAAACACAAAATCAACTTATGACTTACACGGTCACCAGAATGGATTTAATGCTTTCATAGAATGGCCCCAGTAAAGGAAAAGTGAATAATTTGGTTCCCTTTCTTTGATTTCTGCAACAGGTATCGGTTGCCTCCGAAAGACTCGCGAGTTGATTTTAAGCTTTCCCGCAGCACGTACCAATCACGTATGTGTGGAATAGCCATCGAAACCAGTTAAACGGCCCGAGAAAAGGGAAAAATTGATTTGCCATATTCGACTTAGGCAACAGCTATCAGTTGCTTTTGTAAGTGCTGTAAGTCAATTTTTCGTGTTTTTCGCAGGTGCGTAAATGGCACGTATGAGTCGGTAGTCATCGAAACTGGGCTACTCGTCACCGTATGAATAGACACAAAGTAAAAACATAGTTCTTTTTCAGTTATGCAGTAGGAGGCAGTTGCTACTGACAGAGTTGCCAGTCTAGTTTTTATTCACTTGTGACACTATTTTCTGTTTCTCACTGTCCACTGATCATCTTAGCATATTGAATGTATCAGTGTGCAGCATGGAAGCTGGCCTCAACTAGAAAAGCAAATCGAATCAAGGGGAGTGAACCCTGGGTAGGTGCTTGAAAACCACCACTACAAGGTCTTCTGCTACTCTGTTTTCTTAAATTTTCGCCCATTGTCGGCGAATTCTGGCATGTGTGGATGGTGCATGCATTGCACTTTGCCTAGGACTACATATCAGCCTTTAAAGAAGACATTAAATCCACTTGTTTGCCGTTTTTTTGTTCTCTGTTATGATTGGGTTCATTTTAGGCGCCATTTTGGGCGCCATCTTGGAAATCCTGTGACGTCACCTTGTGGGAGGGGTTAGGGGGCTAGTATATATATAGGTTAATTTTTCAGGTCATATTCAAGTGCTTGTATAGTGCAGTGGGTCAGAGGGCTGCCCACTTGCATTTTTAGGTCCTGATGGTCAAATGTTCGATCCTCAGCCTTGCCATTTTTTTTTTTTTTTTTTTTTTTTCATTTCTATTATTAGTTATTCTTACATGTAGTTGTATTTTATTGCCCAATTTCTACATACTTCAAACATGAATAAGAGTTTCTGATGGGAAAATTTGGGTATCACGTTACATCTTTTACGTCTTTGCGTGCGCGCAAATGGCGCGCGTACTGTTTCGGCACGGCACGTAAAACTGCCAGGTACAAGCGGGTAGTTGTCAAAATGAATTCATGTTGTATGTTTTTAAGAGAAAAGGTCTGGGAAAAAGTCAGTTTTCTTTTTCCTCGAAAGTTCATGCAACAGGAGCGGTTGCTTCCGAAGGCGTCTCAAGTCGACTTCAAGTTTTCCTGTAGCGGTTAATGGTGCTGTATGTGAGGGGTAAAAAGCGAAACCGATTCCTTATTTCTGTGGCACAAGTGAGAGAAAAGGAAAAGCCTGGTTCCATTTGTTTGACTTTTGCAACAAGTGTCGTCTGCTACAGAAAGTGTTCCGAGTCCTTTTTTTATGATTTCGCGCGGCGCTTAGTGGTGATGTACGTGCGAAAACACAAAATCAACTTATGACTTACACGGTCACCAGAATGGATTTAATGCTTTCATAGAATGGCCCCAGTAAAGGAAAAGTGAATAATTTGGTTCCCTTTCTTTGATTTCTGCAACAGGTATCGGTTGCCTTCGAAAGACTCGCGAGTTGATTTTAAGCTTTCCCGCAGCACGTACCAATCACGTATGTGTGGAATAGCCATCGAAACCAGTTAAACGGCCCGAGAAAAGGGAAAAATTGATTTGCCATATTCGACTTAGGCAACAGCTATCAGTTGCTTTTGTAAGTGCTGTAAGTCAATTTTTCGTGTTTTTCGCAGGTGCGTAAATGGCACGTATGAGTCGGTAGTCATCGAAACTGGGCTACTCGTCACCGTATGAATAGACACAAAGTAAAAACATAGTTCTTTTTCAGTTATGCAGTAGGAGGCAGTTGCTACTGACAGAGTTGCCAGTCTAGTTTTTATTCACTTGTGACACTATTTTCTGTTTCTCACTGTCCACTGATCATCTTAGCATATTGAATGTATCAGTGTGCAGCATGGAAGCTGGCCTCAACTAGAAAAGCAAATCGAATCAAGGGGAGTGAACCCTGGGTAGGTGCTTGAAAACCACCACTACAAGGTCTTCTGCTACTCTGTTTTCTTAAATTTTCGCCCATTGTCGGCGAATTCTGGCATGTGTGGATGGTGCATGCATAGCACTTTGCCTAGGACTACATATCAGCCTTTAAAGAAGACATTAAATCCACTTGTTTGCCGTTTTTTTGTTCTCTGTTATGATTGGGTTCATTTTAGGCGCCATTTTGGGCGCCATCTTGGAAATCCTGTGACGTCACCTTGTGGGAGGGGTTAGGGGGCTAGTATATATATAGGTTAATTTTTCAGGTCATATTCAAGTGCTTGTATAGTGCAGTGGGTCAGAGTGCTGCCCACTTGCATTTTTAGGTCCTGATGGTCAAATGTTCGATCCTCAGCCTTGCCATTTTATTTTATTTATTTATTTTTTTTTTTATTTTATTTTTTTTTTTCATTTCTATTATTAGTTATTCTTACATGTAGTTGTATTTTATTGCCCAATTTCTACATACTTCAAACATGAATAAGAGTTTCTGATGGGAAAATTTGGGTATCACGTTACATCTTTTACGTCTTTGCGTGCGCGCAAATGGCGCGCGTGGCTGTTTCGGCACGGCACGTAAAACTGCCAGGTACAAGCGGGTAGTTGTCAAAATGAATTCATGTTGTATGTTTTTAAGAGAAAATGTCTGGGAAAAAGTCAGTTTTCTTTTTCCTCGAAAGTTCATGCAACAGGAGCGGTTGCTTCCGAAGGCGTCTCAAGTCGACTTCAAGTTTTCCTGTAGCGGTTAATGGTGCTGTATGTGAGAGGTAAAAAGCGAAACCGATTCCTTATTTCTGTGGCACAAGTGAGAGAAAAGGAAAAGCCTGGTTCCATTTGTTTGACTTTTGCAACAAGTGTCGTCTGCTACAGAAAGTGTTCCGAGCCCTTTTTTTATGATTTCGCGCGGCGCTTAGTGCTGATGTATGTGCGAAAACACAAAATCAACTTATGACTTACACGGTCACCAGAATGGATTTAATGCTTTCATAGAATGGCCCCAGTAAAGGAAAAGTGAATAATTTGGTTCCCTTTCTTTGATTTCTGCAACAGGTATCGGTTGCCTCCGAAAGACTCGCGAGTTGATTTTAAGCTTTCCCGCAGCACGTACCAATCACGTATGTGTGGAATAGCCATCGAAACCAGTTAAACGGCCCGAGAAAAGGGAAAAATTGATTTGCCATATTCGACTTAGGCAACAGCTATCAGTTGCTTTTGTAAGTGCTGTAAGTCAATTTTTCGTGTTTTTTGCAGGTGCGTAAATGGCACGTATGAGTCGGTAGTCATCGAAACTGGGCTACTCGTCACCGTATGAATAGACACAAAGTAAAAACATAGTTCTTTTTCAGTTATGCAGTAGGAGGCAGTTGCTACTGACAGAGTTGCCAGTCTAGTTTTTATTCACTTGTGACACTATTTTCTGTTTCTCACTGTCCACTGATCATCTTAGCATATTGAATGTATCAGTGTGCAGCATGGAAGCTGGCCTCAACTAGAAAAGCAAATCGAATCAAGGGGAGTGAACCCTGGGTAGGTGCTTGAAAACCACCACTACAAGGTCTTCTGCTACTCTGTTTTCTTAAATTTTCGCCCATTGTCGGCGAATTCTGGCATGTGTGGATGGTGCATGCATAGCACTTTGCCTAGGACTACATATCAGCCTTTAAAGAAGACATTAAATCCACTTGTTTGCCGTTTTTTTGTTCTCTGTTATGATTGGGTTCATTTTAGGCGCCATTTTGGGCGCCATCTTGGAAATCCTGTGACGTCACCTTGTGGGAGGGGTTAGGGGGCTAGTATATATATAGGTTAATTTGTCAGGTCATATTCAAGTGCTTGTATAGTGCAGTAGTCAGAGGGCTGCCCACTTGCATTTTTAGGTCCTGATGGTCAAATGTTCGATCCTCAGCCTTGCCATTTATTTTTTTTTTTTTTCATTTCTATTATTAGTTATTCTTACATGTAGTTGTATTTTATTGCCCAATTTCTACATACTTCAAACATGAATAAGAGTTTCTGATGGGAAAATATGGGTATCACGTTACATCTTTTACGTCTTTGCGTGCGCGCAAATGGCGCGCGTGGCTGTTTTGGCACGGCACGTAAAACTGCCAGGTACAAGCGGGTAGTTGTCAAAATGAATTCATGTTGTATGTTTTTAAGAGAAAAGGTCTGGGAAAAAGTCAGTTTTCTTTTTCCTCAAAAGTTCATGCAACAGGAGCGGTTGCTTCCGAAGGCGTCTCAAGTTGACTTCAAGTTTTCCTGTAGTGGTTAATGGTGCTGTATGTGAGAGGTAAAAAGCGAAACCGATTCCTTATTTCTGTGGCACAAGTGAGAGAAAAGGAAAAGCCTGGTTCCATTTGTTTGACTTTTGCAACAAGTGTCGTCTGCTACAGAAAGTGTTCCGAGTCCTTTTTTTATGATTTCACGCGGCGCTTAGTGGTGATGTACGTGCGAAAACACAAAATCAACTTATGACTTACACGGTCACCAGAATGGATTTAATGCTTTCATAGAATGGCCCCAGTAAAGGAAAAGTGAATAATTTGGTTCCCTTTCTTTGATTTCTGCAACAGGTATCGGTAGCCTCCGAAAGACTCGCGAGTTGATTTTAAGCTTTCCCGCAGCACGTACCAATCACGTATGTGTGGAATAGCCATCAAAACCAGTTAAACGGCCCGAGAAAAGGGAAAAATTGATTTGCCATATTCAACTTAGGCAACAGCTATCAGTTGCTTTTGTAAGTGCTGTAAGTCAATTTTTCGTGTTTTTCGCAGGTGCGTAAATGGCACGTATGAGTCGGTAGTCATCGAAACTGGGCTACTCGTCACCGTATGAATAGACACAAAGTAAAAACATAGTTCTTTTTCAGTTATGCAGTAGGAGGCAGTTGCTACTGACAGAGTTGCCAGTCTAGTTTTTATTCACTTGTGACACTATTTTCTGTTTCTCACTGTCCACTGATCATCTTAGCATATTGAATGTATCAGTGTGCAGCATGGAAGCTGGCCTCAACTAGAAAAGCAAATCGAATCAAGGGGAGTGAACCCTGGGTAGGTGCTTGAAAACCACCACTACAAGGTCTTCTGCTACTCTGTTTTCTTAAATTTTCGCCCATTGTCGGCGAATTGTGGCATGTGTGGATGGTGCATGCATAGCACTTTGCCTAGGACTACATATCAGCCTTTAAAGAAGACATTAAATCCACTTGTTTGCCGTTTTTTTGTTCTCTGTTATGATTGGGTTCATTTTAGGCGCCATTTTGGGCGCCATCTTGGAAATCCTGTGACGTCACCTTGTGGGAGGGGTTAGGGGGCTAGTATATATATAGGTTAATTTTTCAGGTCATATTCAAGTGCTTGTATAGTGCAGTGGGTCAGAGGGCTGCCCACTTGCATTTTTAGGTCCTGATGGTCAAATGTTCGATCCTCAGCCTTGCCATTTTATTTGTTTTTTTTTTTTTTTTTTTTTTCATTTCTATTATTAGTTATTCTTACATGTAGTTGTATTTTATTGCCCAATTTCTACATACTTCAAACATGAATAAGAGTTTCTGATGGGAAAATTTGGGTATCACGTTACATCTTTTATATCTTTGCGTGCGCGCAAATGGCGCGCGTGGCTGTTTTGGCACGGCACGTAAAACTGCCAGGTACAAGCAGGTAGTTGTCAAAATGAATTAATGTTGTATGTTTTTAAGAGAAAAGGTCTGGGAAAAAGTCAGTTTTCTTTTTCCTCAAAAGTTCATGCAACAGGAGCGGTTGCTTCCGAAGGTGTCTCAAGTCGACGTCAAGTTTTCCTGTAGCGGTTAATGGTGCTGTATGTGAGGGGTAAAAAGCGAAACCGTTTCTTTATTTCTGTGGCACAAGTGAGAGAAAAGGAAAAGCCTGGTTCCATTTGTTTGACTTTTGCAACAAGTGTCGTCTGCTACAGAAAGTGTTCCGAGTCCTTTTTTTATGATTTCGCGCGGCGCTTAGTGGTGATGTACGTGCGAAAACACAAAATCAACTTACGACTTACACGGTCACCAGAATGGATTTAATGCTTTCATAGAATGGCCCCAGTAAAGGAAAAGTGAATAATTTGGTTCCCTTTCTTTGATTTCTGCAACAGGTATCGGTTGCCTCCGAAAGACTCGCGAGTTGATTTTAAGCTTTCCCGCAGCACGTACCAATCACGTATGTGTGGAATAGCCATCAAAACCAGTTAAACGGCCCGAGAAAAGGGAAAAATTGATTTGCCATATTCGACTTAGGCAACAGCTATCAGTTGCTTTTGTAAGAGCTGTAAGTCAATTTTTCGTGTTTTTCGCAGGTGCGTAAATGGCACGTATGAGTCGGTAGTCATCGAAACTGGGCTACTCGTCACCGTATGAATAGACACAAAGTAAAAACATAGTTCTTTTTCAGTTATGCAGTAGGAGGCAGTTGCTACTGACAGAGTTGCCAGTCTAGTTTTTATTCACTTGTGACACTATTTTCTGTTTCTCACTGTCCACTGATCATCTTAGCATATTGAATGTATCAGTGTGCAGCATGGAAGCTGGCCTCAACTAGAAAAGCAAATCGAATCAAGGGGAGTGAACCCTGGGTAGGTGCTTGAAAACCACCACTACAAGGTCTTCTGCTACTCTGTTTTCTTAAATTTTCGCCCATTGTCGGCGAATTCTGGCATGTGTGGATGGTGCATGCATAGCACTTTGCCTAGGACTACATATCAGCCTTTAAAGAAGACATTAAATCCACTTGTTTGCCGTTTTTTTGTTCTCTGTTATGATTGGGTTCATTTTAGGCGCCATTTTGGGCGCCATCTTGGAAATCCTGTGACGTCACCTTGTGGGAGGGGTTAGGGGGCTAGTATATATATATAGGTTAATTTTTCAGGTCATATTCAAGTGCTTGTATAGTGCAGTGGGTCAGAGGGCTGCCCACTTGCATTTTTAGGTCCTGATGGTCAAATGTTCGATCCTCAGCCTTGCCATTTTATTTATTTATTTTATTTTATTTTTTTTTTTTTCATTTCTATTATTAGTTATTCTTACATGTAGTTGTATTTTATTGCCCAATTTCTACATACTTCAAACATGAATAAGAGTTTCTGATGGGAAAATTTGGGTATCACGTTACATCTTTTACGTCTTTGCGTGTACGCAAATGGCGCGCGTGGCTGTTTCGGCACGGCACATAAAACTGCCAGGTACAAGCAGGTAGTTGTCAAAATGAATTCATGTTGTATGTTTTTAAGAGAAAAGGTCTTGGAAAAAGTCAGTTTTCTTTTTCCTCAAAAGTTCATGCAACAGGAGCGGTTGCTTCCGAAGGCGTCTCAAGTCGACTTCAAGTTTTCCTGTAGCGGTTAATGGTGCTGTATGTGAGGGGTAAAAAGCGAAACCGATTCCTTATTTCTGTGGCACAAGTGAGAGAAAAGGAAAAGCCTGGTTCCATTTGTTTGACTTTTGCAACAAGTGTCGTCTGCTACAGAAAGTGTTCCGAGTCCTTTTTTTATGATTTCGCGCGGCGCTTAGTGGTGATGTACGTGCGAAAACACAAAATCAACTTATGACTTACACGGTCACCAGAATGGATTTAATGCTTTCATAGAATGGCCCCAGTAAAGGAAAAGTGAATAATTTGGTTCCCTTTCTTTGATTTCTGCAACAGGTATCGGTAGCCTCCGAAAGACTCGCGAGTTGATTTTAAGCTTTCCCGCAGCACGTACCAATCACGTATGTGTGGAATAGCCATCAAAACCAGTTAAACGGGCCGAGAAAAGGGAAAAATTGATTTGCCATATTCGACTTAGGCAACAGCTATCAGTTGCTTTTGTAAGTGCTGTAAGTCAATTTTTCGTGTTTTTCGCAGGTGCGTAAATGGCACGTATGAGTCGGTAGTCATCGAAACTGGGCTATTCGTCACCGTATGAATAGACACAAAGTAAAAACATAGTTCTTTTTGAGTTATGCAGTAGGAGGCAGTTGCTACTGACAGAGTTGCCAGTCTAGTTTTTATTCACTTGTGACACTATTTTCTGTTTCTCACTGTCCACTGATCATCTTAGCATATTGAATGTATCAGTGTGCAGCATGGAAGCTGGCCTCAACTAGAAAAGCAAATCGAATCAAGGGGAGTGAACCCTGGGTAGGTGCTTGAAAACTACCACTACAAGGTCTTCTGCTACTCTGTTTTCTTAAATTTTCGCCCATTGTCGGCGAATTCTGGCATGTGTGGATGGTGCATGCATAGCACTTTGCCTAGGACTACATATCAGCCTTTAAAGAAGACATTAAATCCACTTGTTTGCCGTTTTTTTGTTCTCTGTTATGATTGGGTTCATTTTAGGCGCCATTTTGGGCGCCATCTTGGAAATCCTGTGACGTCACCTTGTGGGAGGGGTTAGGGGGCTAGTATATATATATAGGTTAATTTTTCAGGTCATATTCAAGTGCTTGTATAGTGCAGTGGGTCAGAGGGCTGCCCACTTGCATTTTTAGGTCCTGATGGTCAAATGTTCGATCCTCAGCCTTGCCATTTTATTTCTTTTTTTTATTTTTTTATTTTTATTTTTTTTTTCATTTCTATTATTAGTTATTCTTACATGTAGTTGTATTTTATTGCCCAATTTCTACATACTTCAAACATGAATAAGAGTTTCTGATGGGAAAATTTGGGTATCACGTTACATCTTTTACGTCTTTGCGTGTACGCAAATGGAGCGCGTGGCTGTTTAGGCACGGCACGTAAAACTGCCAGGTAGAAGTGGGTAGTTGTCAAATTGAATTCATGTTGTATGTTTTTAAGAGAAAAGGTCTGGGAAAAAGTCAGTTTTCTTTTTCCTCAAAAGTTCATGCAACAGGAGCGGTTGCTTCCGAAGGCGTCTCAAGTCGACTTCAAGTTTTCCTGTAGCGGTTAATGGTGCTGTATGTGAGGGGTAAAAAGCGAAACCGATTCCTTATTTCTGTGGCACAAGTGAGAGAAAAAGAAAAGCCTGGTTCCATTTGTTTGACTTTTGCAACAAGTGTCGTCTGCTACAGAAAGTGTTCCGAGTCCTTTTTTTATGATTTCGCGCGGCGCTTAGTGGTGATGTACGTGCGAAAACACAAAATCAACTTATGACTTACACGGTCACCAGAATGGATTTAATGCTTTCATAGAATGGCCCCAGTAAAGGAAAAGTGAATAATTTGGTTCCCTTTCTTTGATTTCTGCAACAGGTATCGGTTGCCTCCGAAAGACTCGCGAGTTGATTTTAAGCTTTCCCACAGCACGTACCAATCACGTATGTGTGGAATAGCCATCGAAACCAGTTAAACGGCCCGAGAAAAGGGAAAAATTGATTTGCCATATTCGACTTAGGCAACAGCTATCAGTTGCTTTTGTAAGTGCTGTAAGTCAATTTTTCGTGTTTTTCGCAGGTGCGTAAATGGCACGTATGAGTCGGTAGTCATCGAAACTGGGCTACTCGTCACCGTATGAATAGACACAAAGTAAAAACATAGTTCTTTTTGAGTTATGCAGTAGGAGGCAGTTGCTACTGACAGAGTTGCCAGTCTAGTTTTTATTCACTTGTGACACTATTTTCTGTTTCTCACTGTCCACTGATCATCTTAGCATATTGAATGTATCAGTGTGCAGCATGGAAGCTGGCCTCAACTAGAAAAGCAAATCGAATCAAGGGGAGTGAACCCTGGGTAGGTGCTTGAAAACCACCACTACAAGGTCTTCTGCTACTCTGTTTTCTTAAATTTTCGCCCATTGTCGGCGAATTCTGGCATGTGTGGATGGTGCATGCATAGCACTTTGCCTAGGACTACATATCAGCCTTTAAAGAAGACATTAAATCCACTTGTTTGCCGTTTTTTTGTTCTCTGTTATGATTGGGTTCATTTTAGGCGCCATTTTGGGCGCCATCTTGGAAATCCTGTGACTTCACCTTGTGGGAGGGGTTAGGGGGCTAGTATATATATAGGTTAATTTTTCAGGTCATATTCAAGTGCTTGTATAGTGCAGTGGGTCAGAGGGCTGCCCACTTGCATTTTTAGGTCCTGATGGTCAAATGTTCGATCCTCAGCCTTGCCATTTTATTTATTTATTTATTTTTTTTTTTTTATTTATTTTTTTTTTTCATTTCTATTATTAGTTATTCTTACATGTAGTTGTATTTTATTGCCCAATTTCTACATACTTCAAACATGAATAAGAGTTTCTGATGGGAAAATTTGGGTATCACGTTACATCTTTTACGTCTTTGCGTGTGCGCAAATGGCGCGCGTGGCTGTTTCGGCACGGCACGTAAAACTGCCAGGTACAAGCGGGTAGTTGTCAAAATGAATTCATGTTGTATGTTTTGAAGAAAAAAGGTCTGGGAAAAAGTCAGTTTTCTTTTTCCTCAAAAGTTCATGGAACAGGAGCGGTTGCTTCCGAAGGCGTCTCAAGTCGACTTCAAGTTTTCCTGTAGCTGTTAATGGTGCTATATGTGAGGGGTAAAAAGCGAAACCGATTCCTTATTTCTGTGGCACAAGTGAGAGAAAAGGAAAAGCCTGGTTCCATTTGTGTGACTTTTGCAACAAGTGTCGTCTGCTACAGAAAGTGTTCCGAGTCCTTTTTTTATGATTTCGCGTGGCGCTTAGTGGTGATGTACGTGCGAAAACACAAAATCAACTTATGACTTACACGGTCACCAGAATGGATTTAATGCTTTCATAGAATGGCCCCAGTAAAGGAAAAGTGAATAATTTGGTTCCCTTTCTTTGATTTCTGCAACAGGTATCGGTTGCCTCCGAAAGACTCGCGAGTTGATTTTAAGCTTTCCCGCAGCACGTACCAATCACGTATGTGTGGAATAGCCATCGAAACCAGTTAAACGGCCCGAGAAAAGGGAAAAATTGATTTGCCATATTCGACTTAGGCAACAGCTATCAGTTGCTTTTGTAAGTGCTGTAAGTCAATTTTTCGTGTTTTTCGCAGGTGCGTAAATGGCACGTATGAGTCGGTAGTCATCGAAACTGGGCTACTCGTCACCGTATGAATAGACACAAAGTAAAAACATAGTTCTTTTTGAGTTATGCAGTAGGAGGCAGTTGCTACTGACAGAGTTGCCAGTCTAGTTTTTATTCACTTATGACACTATTTTCTGTTTCTCACTGTCCACTGATCATCTTAGCATATTGAATGTATCAGTGTGCAGCATGGAAGCTGGCCTCAACTAGAAAAGCAAATCGAATCAAGGGGAGTGAACCCTGGGTAGGTGCTTGAAAACCACCACTACAAGGTCTTCTGCTACTCTGTTTTCTTAAATTTTCGCCCATTGTCGGCGAATTCTGGCATGTGTGGATGGTGCATGCATAGCACTTTGCCTAGGACTACATATCAGCCTTTAAAGAAGACATTAAATCCACTTGTTTGCCGTTTTTTTGTTCTCTGTTATGATTGGGTTCATTTTAGGCGACATTTTGGGCGCCATCTTGGAAATCCTGTGACGTCACCTTGTGGGAGGGGTTAGGGGGCTAGTATATATATAGGTTAATTTTTCAGGTCATATTCAAGTGCTTGTATAGTGCAGTGGGTCAGAGGGCTGCCCACTTGCATTTTTAGGTCCTGATGGTCAAATGTTCGATCCTCAGCCTTGCCATTTTATTTATTTATTTATTTATTTTTTTTTTTTTATTTTTTTTTTTTTCCATTTCTATTATTAGTTATTCTTACATGTAGTTGTATTTTATTGCCCAATTTCTACATACTTCAAACATGAATAAGAGTTTCTGATGGGAAAATTTGGGTATCACGTTACATCTTTTACGTCTTTGCGTGCGCGCAAATGGCGCGCGTGGCTGTTTCGGCACGGCACGTAAAACTGCCAGTTACAAGCGGGTAGTTGTCAAAATGAATTCATGTTGTATGTTTTTAAGAGAAAAGGTCTGGGAAAAAGTCAGTTTTCTTTTTCCTCAAAAGTTCATGGAACAGGAGCGGTTGCTTCCGAAGGCGTCTCAAGTCGACTTCAAGTTTTCCTGTAGCGGTTAATGGTGCTGTATGTGAGGGGTAAAAAGCGAACCGATTCCTTATTTCTGTGGCACAAGTGAGAGAAAAGGAAAAGCCTGGTTCCATTTGTTTGACTTTTGCAACAAGTGTCGTCTGCTACAGAAAGTGTTCCGAGTCCTTTTTTTATGATTTCGCGTGGTGCTTAATGGTGATGTACGTGCGAAAACACAAAATCAACTTATGACTTGCACGGTCACCAGAATGGATTTAATGCTTTCATAGAATGGCCCCAGTAAAGGAAAAGTGAATAATTTGGTTCCCTTTCTTTGATTTCTGCAACAGGTATCGGTTGCCTCCGAAAGACTCGCGAGTTGATTTTAAGCTTTCCCACAGCACGTACCAATCACGTATGTGTGGAATAGCCATCGAAACCAGTTAAACGGCCCGAGAAAAGGGAAAAATTGATTTGCCATATTCGACTTAGGCAACAGCTATCAGTTGCTTTTGTAAGTGCTGCAAGTCAATTTTTCGTGTTTTTCGCAGGTGCGTAAATGGCACGTATGAGTCGGTAGTCATCGAAACTGGGCTACTCGTCACCGTATGAATAGACACAAAGTAAAAACATAGTTCTTTTTGAGTTATGCAGTAGGAGGCAGTTGCTACTGACAGAGTTGCCAGTCTAGTTTTTATTCACTTGTGACACTATTTTCTGTTTCTCACTGTCCACTGATCATCTTAGCATATTGAATGTATCAGTGTGCAGCATGGAAGCTGGCCTCAACTAGAAAAGCAAATCGAATCAAGGGGAGTGAACCCTGGGTAGGTGCTTGAAAACCACCACTACAAGGTCTTCTGCTACTCTGTTTTCTTAAATTTTCGCCCATTGTCGGCGAATTCTGGCATGTGTGGATGGTGCATGCATAGCACTTTGCCTAGGACTACATATCAGCCTTTAAAGAAGACATTAAATCCACTTGTTTGCCGTTTTTTTGTTCTCTGTTATGATTGGGTTCATTTTAGGCGCCATTTTGGGCGCCATCTTGGAAATCCTGTGACTTCACCTTGTGGGAGGGGTTAGGGGGCTAGTATATATATAGGTTAATTTTTCAGGTCATATTCAAGTGCTTGTATAGTGCAGTGGGTCAGAGGGCTGCCCACTTGCATTTTTAGGTCCTGATGGTCAAATGTTCGATCCTCAGCCTTGCCATTTTATTTATTATTTTTTTTTTTTTTTATTTATTTTTTTTTTTTCATTTCTATTATTAGTTATTCTTACATGTAGTTGTATTTTATTGCCCAATTTCTACATACTTCAAACATGAATAAGAGTTTCTGATGGGAAAATTTGGGTATCACGTTACATCTTTTACGTCTTTGCGTGTGCGCAAATGGCGCGCGTGGCTGTTTCGGCACGGCACGTAAAACTGCCAGGTACAAGCGGGTAGTTGTCAAAATGAATTCATGTTGTATGTTTTGAAGAAAAAAGGTCTGGGAAAAAGTCAGTTTTCTTTTTCCTCAAAAGTTCATGCAACAGGAGCGGTTGCTTCCGAAGGCGTCTCAAGTCGACTTCAAGTTTTCCTGTCGCGGTTAATGGTGCTGTATGTGAGGGGTAAAAAGCGAAACCGATTCCTTATTTCTGTGGCACAAGTGAGAGAAAAGGAAAAGCCTGGTTCCATTTGTTTGACTTTTGCAACAAGTGTCGTCTGCTACAGAAAGTGTTCCGAGTCCTTTTTTTATGATTTCGCGCGGCGCTTAGTGGTGATGTACGTGCGAAAACACAAAATCAACTTATGACTTACACGGTCACCAGAATGGATTTAATGCTTTCATAGAATGGCCCCAGTAAAGGAAAAGTGAATAATTTGGTTCCCTTTCTTTGATTTCTGCAACAGGTATCGGTTGCCTCCGAAAGACTCGCGAGTTGATTTTAAGCTTTCCCGCAGCACGTACCAATCACGTATGTGTGGAATAGCCATCGAAACCAGTTAAACGGCCCGAGAAAAGGGAAAAATTGATTTGCCATATTCGACTTAGGCAACAGCTATCAGTTGCTTTTGTAAGTGCTGTAAGTCAATTTTTCGTGTTTTTCGCAGGTGCGTAAATGGCACGTATGAGTCGGTAGTCATCGAAACTGGGCTACTCGTCACCGTATGAATAGACACAAAGTAAAAACATAGTTCTTTTTCAGTTATGCAGTAGGAGGCAGTTGCTACTGACAGAGTTGCCAGTCTAGTTTTTATTCACTTGTGACACTATTTTCTGTTTCTCACTGTCCACTGATCATCTTAGCATATTGAATGTATCAGTGTGCAGCATGGAAGCTGGCCTCAACTAGAAAAGCAAATCGAATCAAGGGGAGTGAACCCTGGGTAGGTGCTTGAAAACCACCACTACAAGGTCTTCTGCTACTCTGTTTTCTTAAATTTTCGCCCATTGTCGGCGAATTCTGGCATGTGTGGATGGTGCATGCATAGCACTTTGCCTAGGACTACATATCAGCCTTTAAAGAAGACATTAAATCCACTTGTTTGCCGTTTTTTTGTTCTCTGTTATGATTGGGTTCATTTTAGGCGCCATTTTGGGCGCCATCTTGGAAATCCTGTGACGTCACCTTGTGGGAGGGGTTAGGGGGCTAGTATATATATAGGTTAATTTTTCAGGTCATATTCAAGTGCTTGTATAGTGCAGTGGGTCAGAGGGCTGCCCACTTGCATTTTTAGGTCCTGATGGTCAAATGTTCGATCCTCAGCCATGCCATTTTATTTATTTATTTATTTATTTTTTTTTTTTCATTTCTATTATTAGTTATTCTTACATGTAGTTGTATTTTATTGCCCAATTTCTACATACTTCAAACATGAATAAGAGTTTCTGATGGGAAAATTTGGGTATCACGTTACATCTTTTACGTCTTTGTGTGCGCGCAAATGGCGCGCGTGGCTGTTTCGGCAAATCACATAAAACTGCCAGGTACAAGCGGGTAGTTGTCAAAATGAATTCATGTTGTATGTTTTTAAGAGAAAAGGTCTGGGAAAAAGTCAGTTTTCTTTTTCCTCAAAAGTTCATGCAACAGGAGCGGTTGCTTCCGAAGGCGTCTCAAGTCGACTTCAAGTTTTCCTGTAGCTGTTAATGGTGCTATATGTGAGGGGTAAAAAGCGAAACCGATTCCTTATTTCTGTGGCACAAGTGAGAGAAAAGGAAAAGCCTGGTTCCATTTGTGTGACTTTTGCAACAAGTGTCGTCTGCTACAGAAAGTGTTCCGAGTCCTTTTTTTATGATTTCGCGTGGCGCTTAGTGGTGATGTACGTGCGAAAACACAAAATCAACTTATGACTTACACGGTCACCAGAATGGATTTAATGCTTTCATAGAATGGCCCCAGTAAAGGAAAAGTGAATAATTTGGTTCCCTTTCTTTGATTTCTGCAACAGGTATCGGTTGCCTCCGAAAGACTCGCGAGTTGATTTTAAGCTTTCCCGCAGCACATACCAATCACGTATGTGTGGAATAGCCATCGAAACCAGTTAAACGGCCCGAGAAAAGGGAAAAATTGATTTGCCATATTCGACTTAGGCAACAGCTATCAGTTGCTTTTGTAAGTGCTGTAAGTCAATTTTTCGTGTTTTTCGCAGGTGCGTAAATGGCACGTATGAGTCGGTAGTCATCGAAACTGGGCTACTCGTCACCGTATGAATAGACACAAAGTAAAAACATAGTTCTTTTTCAGTTATGCAGTAGGAGGCAGTTGCTACTGACAGAGTTGCCAGTCTAGTTTTTATTCACTTGTGACACTATTTTCTGTTTCTCACTGTCCACTGATCATCTTAGCATATTGAATGTATCAGTGTGCAGCATGGAAGCTGGCCTCAACTAGAAAAGCAAATCGAATCAAGGGGAGTGAACCCTGGGTAGGTGCTTGAAAACCACCACTACAAGGTCTTCTGCTACTCTGTTTTCTTAAATTTTCGCCCATTGTCGGCGAATTCTGGCATGTGTGGATGGTGCATGCATAGCACTTTGCCTAGGACTACATATCAGCCTTTAAAGAAGACATTAAATCCACTTGTTTGCCGTTTTTTTGTTCTCTGTTATGATTGGGTTCATTTTAGGCGACATTTTGGGCGCCATCTTGGAAATCCTGTGACGTCACCTTGTGGGAGTGGTTAGGGGGCTAGTATATATATAGGTTAATTTTTCAGGTCATATTCAAGTGCTTGTATAGTGCAGTGGGTCAGAGGGCTGCCCACTTGCATTTTTAGGTCCTGATGGTCAAATGTTCGATCCTCAGCCTTGCCATTTTATTTTTTATTTTTTATTTTTTTTTTTTTTCTATTATTAGTTATTCTTACATGTAGTTGTATTTTATTGCCCAATTTCTACATACTTCAAACATGAATAAGGGTTTCTGATGGGAAAATTTGGGTATCACGTTACATCTTTTACGTCTTTGCGTGCGCGCAAATGGCACGCGTGGCTGTTTCGGCACGGCACGTAAAACTGCCAGGTACAAGCGGGTAGTTGTCAAAATGAATTCATGTTGTATGTTTTTAAGAGAAAAGGTCTGGGAAAAAGTCAGTTTTCTTTTTCCTCAAAAGTTCATGCAACAGGAGCGGTTGCTTCCGAAGGCGTCTCAAGTCGACTTCAAGTTTTCCTGTAGCGGTTAACGGTGCTGTATGTGAGGGGTAAAAAGCGAAACCGATTCCTTATTTCTGTGGCACAAGTGAGAGAAAAGGAAAAGCCTGGTTCCATTTGTTTGACTTTTGCAACAAGTGTCGTCTGCTACAGAAAGTGTTCCGAGTCCTTTTTTTATGATTTCGCGCGGCGCTTAGTGGTGATGTACGTGCGAAAACACAAAATCAACTTATGACTTACACGGTCACCAGAATGGATTTAATGCTTTCATAGAATGGCCCCAGTAAAGGAAAAGTGAATAATTTGGTTCCCTTTCTTTGATTTCTGCAACAGGTATCGGTTGCCTCCGAAAGACTCGCGAGTTGATTTTAAGCTTTCCCGCAGCACGTACCAATCACGTATGTGTGGAATAGCCATCGAAACCAGTTAAACGGCCCGAGAAAAGGGAAACATTGATTTGCCATATTCGACTTAGGCAACAGCTATCAGTTGCTTTTGTAAGAGCTGTAAGTCAATTTTTCGTGTTTTTCGCAGGTGCGTAAATGGCACGTATGAGTCGGTAGTCATCGAAACTGGGCTACTCGTCACCGTATGAATAGACACAAAGTAAAAACATAGTTCTTTTTGAGTTATGCAGTAGGAGGCAGTTGCTACTGACAGAGTTGCCAGTCTAGTTTTTATTCACTTGTGACACTATTTTCTGTTTCTCACTGTCCACTGATCATCTTAGCATATTGAATGTATCAGTGTGCAGCATGGAAGCTGGCCTCAACTAGAAAAGCAAATCGAATGAAGGGGAGTGAACCCTGGGTAGGTGCTTGAAAACCACCACTACAAGGTCTTCTGCTACTCTGTTTTCTTAAATGTTCGCCCATTGTCGGCGAATTCTGGCATGTGTGGATGGTGCATGCATAGCACTTTGCCTAGGACTACATATCAGCCTTTAAAGAAGACATTAAATCCACTTGTTTGCCGTTTTTTTGTTCTCTGTTATGATTGGGTTCATTTTAGGCGCCATTTTGGGCGCCATCTTGGAAATCCTGTGACGTCACCTTGTGGGAGGGGTTAGGGGGCTAGTATATATATAGGTTAATTTTTCAGGTCATATTTAAGTGCTTGTATAGTGCAGTGGGTCAGAGGGCTGCCCACTTGCATTTTTAGGTCCTGATGGTCAAATGTTCGATCCTCAGCCTTGCCTTTTCATTTATTTTTTTTTTTTATTTTTTTTTTTTTTTCATTTCTATTATTAGTTATTCTTACATGTAGTTGTATTTTATTGCCCAATTTCTACATACTTCAAACATGAATAAGGGTTTCTGATGGGAAAATTTGGGTATCACGTTACATCTTATACGTCTTTGCGTGCGCGCAAATGGCGCGCGTGGCTGTTTCGGCACGGCACGTAAAACTCCCAGGTACAAGCGGGTAGTTGTCAAAATGAATTCATGTTGTATGTTTTTAAGAGAAAAGGTCTGGGAAAAAGTCAGTTTTCTTTTTCCTCAAAAGTTCATGCAACAGGAGCGGTTGCTTCCGAAGGCGTCTCAAGTCGACTTCAAGTTTTCCTGTAGCGGTTAACGGTGCTGTATGTGAGGGGTAAAAAGCGAAACCGATTCCTTATTTCTGTGGCACAAGTGAGAGAAAAGGAAAAGCCTGGTTCCATTTGTTTGACGTTTGCAACAAGTGTCGTCTGCTACAGAAAGTGTTCTGAGTCCTTTTTTTATGATTTCGCGCGGCGCTTAGTGGTAATGTACGTGCGAAAACACAAAATCAACTTATGACTTACATGGTCACCAGAATGGATTTAATGCTTTCATAGAATGGCCCCAGTAAAGGAAAAGTGAATAATTTGGTTCCCTTTCTTTGATTTCTGCAACAGGTATTGGTTGCCTCCGAAAGACTTGCGAGTTGATTTTAAGCTTTCCCGCAGCACGTACCAATCACGTATGTGTGGAATAGCCATCGAAACCAGTTAAACGGCCCGAGAAAAGGGAAAAATTGATTTGCCATATTCGACTTAGGCAACAGCTATCAGTTGCTTTTGTAAGTGCTGTAAGTCAATTTTTCGTGTTTTTCGCAGGTGCGTAAATGGCACGTATGAGTCGGTAGTCATCGAAACTGGGCTACTCGTCACCGTATGAATAGACACAAAGTAAAAACATAGTTCTTTTTCAGTTATGCAGTAGGAGGCAGTTGCTACTGACAGAGTTGCCAGTCTAGTTTTTATTCACTTGTGACACTATTTTCTGTTTCTCACTGTCCACTGATCATCTTAGCATATTGAATGTATCAGTGTGCAGCATGGAAGCTGGCCTCAACTAGAAAAGCAAATCGAATCAAGGGGAGTGAACCCTGGGTAGGTGCTTGAAAACCACGACTACAAGGTCTTCTGCTACTCTGTTTTCTTAAATTTTCGCCCATTGTCGGCGAATTCTGGCATGTGTGGATGGTGCATGCATAGCACTTTGCCTAGGACTACATATCAGCCTTTAAAGAAGACATTAAATCCACTTGTTTGCCGTTTTTTTGTTCTCTGTTATGATTGGGTTCATTTTAGGCGCCATTTTGGGCGCCATCTTGGAAATCCTGTGACGTCACCTTGTGGGAGGGGTTAGGGGGCTAGTATATATATAGGTTAATTTTTCAGGTCATATTCAAGTGCTTGTATAGTGCAGTGGGTCAGAGGGCTGCCCACTTGCATTTTTAGGTCCTGATGGTCAAATGTTCGATCCTCAGCCTTGCCATTTTATTTATTTATTTATTTTTTTTCTATTATTAGTTATTCTTACATGTAGTTGTATTTTATTGCCCAATTTCTACATACTTCAAACATGAATAAGAGTTTCTGATGGGAAAATTTGGGTATCACGTTACATCTTTTACGTCTTTGTGTGCGCTCAAATGGCGCGCGTGGCTGTTTCGGCAAATCACATAAAACTGCCAGGTACAAGCGGGTAGTTGTCAAAATGAATTCATGTTGTATGTTTTTAAGAGAAAAGGTCTGGGAAAAAGTCAGTTTTCTTTTTCCTCAAAAGTTCATGCAACAGGAGCGGTTGCTTCCGAAGGCGTCTCAAGTCGACTTCAAGTTTTCCTGTAGCTGTTAATGGTGCTATATGTGAGGGGTAAAAAGCGAAACCGATTCCTTATTTCTGTGGCACAAGTGAGAGAAAAGGAAAAGCCTGGTTCCATTTGTTTGACTTTTGCAACAAGTGTCGTCTGCTACAGAAAGTGTTCCGAGTCCTTTTTTTATGATTTCGCGTGGCGCTTAGTGGTGATGTACGTGCGAAAACACAAAATCAACTTATGACTTACACGGTCACCAGAATGGATTTAATGCTTTCATAGAATGGCCCCAGTAAAGGAAAAGTGAATAATTTGGTTCCCTTTCTTTGATTTCTGCAACAGGTATCGGTTGCCTCCGAAAGACTCGCGAGTTGATTTTAAGCTTTCCCGCAGCACATACCAATCACGTATGTGTGGAATAGCCATCGAAACCAGTTAAACGGCCCGAGAAAAGGGAAAAATTGATTTGCCATATTCGACTTAGGCAACAGCTATCAGTTGCTTTTGTAAGTGCTGTAAGTCAATTTTTCGTGTTTTTCGCAGGTGCGTAAATGGCACGTATGAGTCGGTAGTCATCGAAACTGGGCTACTCGTCACCGTATGAATAGACACAAAGTAAAAACATAGTTCTTTTTCAGTTATGCAGTAGGAGGCAGTTGCTACTGACAGAGTTGCCAGTCTAGTTTTTATTCACTTGTGACACTATTTTCTGTTTCTCACTGTCCACTGATCATCTTAGCATATTGAATGTATCAGTGTGCAGCATGGAAGCTGGCCTCAACTAGAAAAGCAAATCGAATGAAGGGGAGTGAACCCTGGGTAGGTGCTTGAAAACCACCACTACAAGGTCTTCTGCTACTCTGTTTTCTTAAATTTTCGCCCATTGTCGGCGAATTCTGGCATGTGTGGATGGTGCATGCATAGCACTTTGCCTAGGACTACATATCAGCCTTTAAAGAAGACATTAAATCCACTTGTTTGCCGTTTTTTTGTTCTCTGTTATGATTGGGTTCATTTTAGGCGACATTTTGGGCGCCATCTTGGAAATCCTGTGACGTCACCTTGTGGGAGTGGTTAGGGGGCTAGTATATATATAGGTTAATTTTTCAGGTCATATTCAAGTGCTTGTATAGTGCAGTGGGTCAGAGGGCTGCCCACTTGCATTTTTAGGTCCTGATGGTCAAATGTTCGATCCTCAGCCTTGCCATTTTATTTTTTATTTTTTTTTTTTTTTTTTTTTTCTATTATTAGTTATTCTTACATGTAGTTGTATTTTATTGCCCAATTTCTACATACTTCAAACATGAATAAGGGTTTCTGATGGGAAAATTTGGGTATCACGTTACATCTTTTACGTCTTTGCGTGCGCGCAAATGGCACGCGTGGCTGTTTCGGCACGGCACGTAAAACTGCCAGGTACAAGCGGGTAGTTGTCAAAATGAATTCATGTTGTATGTTTTTAAGAGAAAAGGTCTGGGAAAAAGTCAGTTTTCTTTTTCCTCAAAAGTTCATGCAACAGGAGCGGTTGCTTCCGAAGGCGTCTCAAGTCGACTTCAAGTTTTCCTGTAGCGGTTAACGGTGCTGTATGTGAGGGGTAAAAAGCGAAACCGATTCCTTATTTCTGTGGCACAAGTGAGAGAAAAGGAAAAGCCTGGTTCCATTTGTTTGACTTTTGCAACAAGTGTCGTCTGCTACAGAAAGTGTTCCGAGTCCTTTTTTTATGATTTCGCGCGGCGCTTAGTGGTGATGTACGTGCGAAAACACAAAATCAACTTATGACTTACACGGTCACCAGAATGGATTTAATGCTTTCATAGAATGGCCCCAGTAAAGGAAAAGTGAATAATTTGGTTCCCTTTCTTTGATTTCTGCAACAGGTATCGGTTGCCTCCGAAAGACTCGCGAGTTGATTTTAAGCTTTCCCGCAGCACGTACCAATCACGTATGTGTGGAATAGCCATCGAAACCAGTTAAACGGCCCGAGAAAAGGGAAACATTGATTTGCCATATTCGACTTAGGCAACAGCTATCAGTTGCTTTTGTAAGAGCTGTAAGTCAATTTTTCGTGTTTTTCGCAGGTGCGTAAATGGCACGTATGAGTCGGTAGTCATCGAAACTGGGCTACTCGTCACCGTATGAATAGACACAAAGTAAAAACATAGTTCTTTTTGAGTTATGCAGTAGGAGGCAGTTGCTACTGACAGAGTTGCCAGTCTAGTTTTTATTCACTTGTGACACTATTTTCTGTTTCTCACTGTCCACTGATCATCTTAGCATATTGAATGTATCAGTGTGCAGCATGGAAGCTGGCCTCAACTAGAAAAGCAAATCGAATGAAGGGGAGTGAACCCTGGGTAGGTGCTTGAAAACCACCACTACAAGGTCTTCTGCTACTCTGTTTTCTTAAATGTTCGCCCATTGTCGGCGAATTCTGGCATGTGTGGATGGTGCATGCATAGCACTTTGCCTAGGACTACATATCAGCCTTTAAAGAAGACATTAAATCCACTTGTTTGCCGTTTTTTTGTTCTCTGTTATGATTGGGTTCATTTTAGGCGCCATTTTGGGCGCCATCTTGGAAATCCTGTGACGTCACCTTGTGGGAGGGGTTAGGGGGCTAGTATATATATAGGTTAATTTTTCAGGTCATATTTAAGTGCTTGTATAGTGCAGTGGGTCAGAGGGCTGCCCACTTGCATTTTTAGGTCCTGATGGTCAAATGTTCGATCCTCAGCCTTGCCTTTTTATTTATTCTTTTTTTTTATTTTTTTTTTTTTTTCATTTCTATTATTAGTTATTCTTACATGTAGTTGTATTTTATTGCCCAATTTCTACATACTTCAAACATGAATAAGAGTTTCTGATGGGAAAATTTGGGTATCACGTTACATCTTATACGTCTTTGCGTGCGCGCAAATGGCGCGCGTGGCTGTTTCGGCACGGCACGTAAAACTGCCAGGTACAAGCGGGTAGTTGTCAAAATGAATTCATGTTGTATGTTTTTAAGAGAAAAGGTCTGGGAAAAAGTCAGTTTTCTTTTTCCTCAAAAGTTCATGCAACAGGAGCGGTTGCTTCCGAAGGCGTCTCAAGTCGACTTCAAGTTTTCCTGTAGCGGTTAACGGTGCTGTATGTGAGGGGTAAAAAGCGAAACCGATTCCTTATTTCTGTGGCACAAGTGAGAGAAAAGGAAAAGCCTGGTTCCATTTGTTTGACGTTTGCAACAAGTGTCGTCTGCTACAGAAAGTGTTCTGAGTCCTTTTTTTATGATTTCGCGCGGCGCTTAGTGGTGATGTACGTGCGAAAACACAAAATCAACTTATGACTTACATGGTCACCAGAATGGATTTAATGCTTTCATAGAATGGCCCCAGTAAAGGAAAAGTGAATAATTTGGTTCCCTTTCTTTGATTTCTGCAACAGGTATCGGTTGCCTCCGAAAGACTTGCGAGTTGATTTTAAGCTTTCCCGCAGCACGTACCAATCACGTATGTGTGGAATAGCCATCGAAACCAGTTAAACGGCCCGAGAAAAGGGAAAAATTGATTTGCCATATTCGACTTAGGCAACAGCTATCAGTTGCTTTTGTAAGTGCTGTAAGTCAATTTTTCGTGTTTTTCGCAGGTGCGTAAATGGCACGTATGAGTCGGTAGTCATCGAAACTGGGCTACTCGTCACCGTATGAATAGACACAAAGTAAAAACATAGTTCTTTTTCAGTTATGCAGTAGGAGGCAGTTGCTACTGACAGAGTTGCCAGTCTAGTTTTTATTCACTTGTGACACTATTTTCTGTTTCTCACTGTCCACTGATCATCTTAGCATATTGAATGTATCAGTGTGCAGCATGGAAGCTGGCCTCAACTAGAAAAGCAAATCGAATCAAGGGGAGTGAACCCTGGGTAGGTGCTTGAAAACCACGACTACAAGGTCTTCTGCTACTCTGTTTTCTTAAATTTTCGCCCATTGTCGGCGAATTCTGGCATGTGTGGATGGTGCATGCATAGCACTTTGCCTAGGACTACATATCAGCCTTTAAAGAAGACATTAAATCCACTTGTTTGCCGTTTTTTTGTTCTCTGTTATGATTGGGTTCATTTTAGGCGCCATTTTGGGCGCCATCTTGGAAATCCTGTGACGTCACCTTGTGGGAGGGGTTAGGGGGCTAGTATATATATAGGTTAATTTTTCAGGTCATATTCAAGTGCTTGTATAGTGCAGTGGGTCAGAGGGCTGCCCACTTGCATTTTTAGGTCCTGATGGTCAAATGTTCGATCCTCAGCCTTGCCATTTTATTTATTTATTTTTTTTTTTTTTTTCATTTCTATTATTAGTTATTCTTACATGTAGTTGTATTTTATTGCCCAATTTCTACATACTTCAAACATGAATAAGGGTTTCTGATGGGAAAATTTGGGTATCACGTTACATCTTTTACGTCTTTGCGTGCGCGCAAATGGCGCGCGTGGCTGTTTCGGCACGGCACGTAAAACTGCCGGGTACAAGCGGGTAGTTGTCAAAATGAATTCATGTTGTATGTTTTTAAGAGAAAAGGTCTGGGAAAAAGTCAGTTTTCTTTTTCCTCAAAAGTTCATGCAACAGGAGCGGTTGCTTCCGAAGGCGTCTCAAGTCGACTTCAAGTTTTCCTGTAGCGGTTAACGGTGCTGTATGTGAGGGGTAAAAAGTGAAACCGATTCCTTATTTCTGTGGCACAAGTGAGAGAAAAGGAAAAGCCTGGTTCCATTTGTTTGACTTTTGCAGCAAGTGTCGTCTGCTACAGAAAGTGTTCCGAGTCCTTTTTTTATGATTTCGCGCGGCGCTTATTGGTGATGTACGTGCGAAAACACAAAATCAACTTATGACTTACACGGTCACCAGAATGGATTTAATGCTTTCATAGAATGGCCCCAGTAAAGGAAAAGTGAATAATTTGGTTCCCTTTCTTTGATTTCTGCAACAGGTATCGGTTGCCTCCGAAAGACTCGCGAGTTGATTTTAAGCTTTCCCGCAGCACGTACCAATCACGTATGTGTGGAATAGCCATCGAAACCAGTTAAACGGCCCGAGAAAAGGGAAAAAATTGATTTGCCATATTCGACTTAGGCAACAGCTATCAGTTGCTTTTGTAAGTGCTGTAAGTCAATTTTTTGTGTTTTTCGCAGGTGCGTAAATGGCACGTATGAGTCGGTAGTCATCGAAACTGGGCTACTCGTCACCGTATGAATAGACACAAAGTAAAAACATAGTTCTTTTTCAGTTATGCAGTAGGAGGCAGTTGCTACTGACAGAGTTGCCAGTCTAGTTTTTATTCACTTGTGACACTATTTTCTGTTTCTCACTGTCCACTGATCATCTTAGCATATTGAATGTATCAGTGTGCAGCATGGAAGCTGGCCTCAACTAGAAAAGCAAATCGAATGAAGGGGAGTGAACCCTGGGTAGGTGCTTGAAAACCACCACTACAAGGTCTTCTGCTACTCTGTTTTCTTAAATTTTCGCCCATTGTCGGCGAATTCTGGCATGTGTGGATGGTGCATGCATAGCACTTTGCCTAGGACTACATATCAGCCTTTAAAGAAGACATTAAATCCACTTGTTTGCCGTTTTTTTGTTCTCTGTTATGATTGGGTTCATTTTAGGCGCCATTTTGGGCGCCATCTTGGAAATCCTGTGACGTCACCTTGTGGGAGGGGTTAGGGGGCTAGTATATATATAGGTTAATTTTTCAGGTCATATTCAAGTGCTTGTATAGTGCAGTGGGTCAGAGGGCTGCCCACTTGCATTTTTAGGTCCTGATGGTCAAATGTTCGATCCTCAGCCTTGCCATTTTATTTATTTATTTTTTTTTTTTTTTTTTCATTTCTATTATTAGTTAGTCTTACATGTAGTTGTATTTTATTGCCCAATTTCTACATACTTCAAACATGAATAAGGGTTTCTGATGGGAAAATTTGGGTATCACGTTACATCTTTTACGTCTTTGCATGCGCGCAAATGGCGCGCGTGGCTGTTTCGGCACGGCACGTAAAATCTGCCAGGTACAAGCGGGTAGTTGTCAAAATGAATTCATGTTGTATGTTTTTAAGAGAAAAGGTCTGGGAAAAAGTCAGTTTTCTTTTTCCTCAAAAGTTCATGCAACAGGAGTGGTTGCTTCCGAAGGCATCTCAAGTCGACTTCAAGTTTTCCTGTAGCGGTTAACGGTGCCGTATGTGAGGGGTAAAAAGCGAAACCGATTCCTTATTTCTGTGGTACAAGTGAGAGAAAAGGAAAAGCCTGGTTCCATTTGTTTGACTTTTGCAACAAGTGTCGTCTGCTACAGAAAGTGTTCCGAGTCCTTTTTTTACGATTTCGCGCGGCGCTTAGTGGTGATGTACGTGCGAAAACACAAAATCAACTTATGACTTACACAGTCACCAGAATGGATTTAATGCTTTCATAGAATGGCCCCAGTAAAGGAAAAGTGAATAATTTGGTTCCCTTTCTTTGAATTCTGCAACAGGTATCGGTTGCCTCCGAAAGACTCGCGAGTTGATTTTAAGCTTTTCCGCAGCACGTACCAATCACGTATGTGTGGAATAGCCATCGAAACCAGTTAAATGGCCCGAGAAAAGGGAAAAATTGATTTGCCATATTCGACTTAGGCAACAGCTATCAGTTGCTTTTGTAAGTGCTGTAAGTCAATTTTTCGTGTTTTTCGCAGGTGCGTAAATGGCACGTATGAGTCGGTAGTCATCGAAACTGGGCTACTCGTCACCGTATGAATAGACACAAAGTAAAAACATAGTTCTTTTTCAGTTATGCAGTATGAGGCAGTTCCTACTGACAGAGTTGCCAGTCTAGTTTTTATTCACTTGTGACACTATTTTCTGTTTCTCACTGTCCACTGATCATCTTAGCATATTGAATGTATCAGTGTGCAGCATGGAAGCTGGCCTCAACTAGAAAAGCAAATCGAATCAAGGGGAGTGAACCCTGGGTAGGTGCTTGAAAACCACCACTACAAGGTCTTCTGCTACTCTGTTTTCTTAAATTTTCGCCCATTGTCGGCGAATTCTGGCATGTGTGGATGGTGCATGCATAGCACTTTGCCTAGGACTACATATCAGCCTTTAAAGAAGACATTAAATCCACTTGTTTGCCGTTTTTTTGTTCTCTGTTATGATTGGGTTCATTTTAGGCGCCATTTTGGGCGCCATCTTGGAAATCCTTTGACGTCACCTTGTGGGAGGGGTTAGGGGGCTAGTATATATATAGGTTAATTTTTCAGGTCATATTCAAGTGCTTGTATAGTGCAGTGGGTCAGAGGGCTGCCCACTTGCATTTTTAGGTCCTGATGGTCAAATGTTCGATCCTCAGCCTTGCCATTTCATTTTTTTTTTTTATTTTTTTTTTTTTTTTCATTTCTATTATTAGTTTTTCTTACATGTAGTTGTATTTTATTGCCCAATTTCTACATACTTCAAACATGAATAAGGGTTTCTGATGGGAAAATTTGGGTATCACGTTACATCTTTTACGTCTTTGCGTGCGCGCAAATGGCGCGCGTGGCTGTTTCGGCACGGCACGTAAAACTGCCAGGTACAAGCGGGTAGTTGTCAAAATGAATTCATGTTGTATGTTTTTAAGAGAAAAGGTCTGGGAAAAAGTCAGTTTTCTTTTTCCTCAAAAGTTCATGCAACAGGAGCGGTTGCTTCTGAAGGCGTCTCAAGTCGACTTCAAGTTTTCCTGTAGCGGTTAACGGTGCTGTATGTGAGGGGTAAAAAGCGAAACCGATTCCTTATTTCTGTGGCACAAGTGAGAGAAAAGGAAAAGCCTGGTTCCATTTGTTTGACTTTTGCAACAAGTGTCGTCTGCTACAGAAAGTGTTCCGAGTCCTTTTTTTATGATTTCGCGCGGCACTTAGTGGTGATGTACGTGCGAAAACACAAAATCAACTTATGACTTACACGGTCACCAGAATGGATTTAATGCTTTCATAGAATGGCCCCAGTAAAGGAAAAGTGAATAATTTGGTTCCCTTTCTTTGATTTCTGCAACAGGTATCGGTTGCCTCCGAAAGACTTGCGAGTTGATTTTAAGCTTTCCCGCAGCACGTACCAATCACTTATGTGTGGAATAGCCATCGAAACCAGTTAAACGGCCCGAGAAAAGGGAAAAATTGATTTGCCATATTCGACTTAGGCAACAGCTATCAGTTGCTTTTGTAAGTGCTGTAAGTCAATTTTTCGTGTTTTTCGCAGGTGCGTAAATGGCACGTATGAGTCGGTAGTCATCGAAACTGGGCTACTCGTCACCGTATGAATAGACACAAAGTAAAAACATAGTTCTTTTTCAGTTATGCAGTAGGAGGCAGTTGCTACTGACAGAGTTGCCAGTCTAGTTTTTATTCACTTGGGACACTATTTTCTGTTTCTCACTGTCCACTGATCATCTTAGCATATTGAATGTATCAGTGTGCAGCATGGAAGCTGGCCTCACCTAGAAAAGCAAATCGAATCAAGGGGAGTGAACCCTGGGTAGGTGCTTGAAAACCACCACTACAAGGTCTTCTGCTACTCTGTTTTCTTAAATTTTCGCCCATTGTCGGCGAATTCTGGCATGTGTGGATGGTGCATGCATAGCACTTTGCCTAGGACTACATATCAGCCTTTAAAGAAGACATTAAATCCACTTGTTTGCCGTTTTTTTGTTCTCTGTTATGATTGGGTTCATTTTAGGCGCCATTTTGGGCGCCATCTTGGAAATCCTTTGACGTCACCTTGTGGGAGGGGTTAGGGGGCTAGTATATATATAGGTTAATTTTTCAGGTCATATTCAAGTGCTTGTATAGTGCAGTGGGTCAGAGGGCTACCCACTTGCATTTTTAGGTCCTGATGGTCAAATGTTCGATCCTCAGCCTTGCCATTTTATTTATTTATTTGTTTTTTTTTTTTTTTTTTTTTTCATTTCTATTATTAGTTATTCTTACATGTAGTTGTATTTTATTGCCCAATTTCTACATACTTCAAACATGAATAAGGGTTTCTGATGGGAAAATTTGGGTATCACGTTACATCTTTTACGTCTTTGCGTGCGCGCAAATGGTGTGCGTGGCTGTTTCGGCACGGCACGTAAAACTGCCAGGTACAAGCGGGTAGTTGTCAAAATGAATTCACGTTGTATGTTTTTAAGAGAAAAGGTCTGGGAAAAAGTCAGTTTTCTTTTTCCTCAAAAGTTCATGCAACAGGAGCGGCTGCTTCCGAAGGCGTCTCAAGTCGACTTCAAGTTTTCCTGTAGCGGTTAACGGTGCTGTATGTGAGGGCTAAAAAGCGAAACCGATTCCTTATTTCTGTGGCACAAGTGAGAGAAAAGGAAAAGCCTGGTTCCATTTGTTTGACTTTTGCAACAAGTGTCGTCTGCTACAGAAAGTGTTCCGAGTCCTTTTTTTATGATTTCGCGCGGCGCTTAGTGGTGATGTACGTGCGAAAACGCAAAATCAACTTATGACTTACACGGTCACCAGAATGGATTTAATGCTTTCATAGAATGGCCCCAGTAAAGGAAAAGTGAATAATTTGGTTCCCTTTCTTTGATTTCTGCAACAGGTATCGGTTGCCTCCGAAAGACTCGCGAGTTGATTTTAAGCTTTCCCGCAGCACGTACCAATCACGTATGTGTGGAATAGCCATCGAAACCAGTTAAACGGCCCGAGAAAAGGGAAAAATTGATTTGCCATATTCGACTTAGGCAACAGCTATCAGTTGCTTTTGTAAGTGCTGTAAGTCAATTTTTCGTGTTTTTCGCAGGTGCGTAAATGGCACGTATGAGTCGGTAGTCATCGAAACTGGGCTACTCGTCACCGTATGAATAGACACAAAGTAAAAACATAGTTCTTTTTCAGTTATGCAGTAGGAGGCAGTTGCTACTGACAGAGTTGCCAGTCTAGTTTTTATTCACTTGGGACACTATTTTCTGTTTCTCACTGTCCACTGATCATCTTAGCATATTGAATGTATCAGTGTGCAGCATGGAAGCAGGCCTCACCTAGAAAAGCAAATCGAATCAAGGGGAGTGAACCCTGGGTAGGTGCTTGAAAACCACCACTACAAGATCTTCTGCTACTCTGTTTTCTTAAATTTTCGCCCATTGTCGGCGAATTCTGGCATGTGTGGATGGTGCATGCATAGCACTTTGCCTAGGACTACATATCAGCCTTTAAAGAAGACATTAAATCCACTTGTTTGCCGTTTTTTTGTTCTCTGTTATAATTGGGTTCATTTTAGGCGCCATTTTGGGCGCCATCTTGGAAATCCTGTGACGTCACCTTGTGGGAGGGGTTAGGGGGCTAGTATATATATAGGTTAATTTTTCAGGTCATATTCAAGTGCTTGTATAGTGCAGTGGGTCAGAGGGCTGCCCACTTGCATTTTTAGGTCCTGATGGTCAAATGTTCGATCCTCAGCCTTGCCATTTTATTTTTTTTTTTTTATTTTTTTTTTTTTTTCATTTCTATTATTAGTTATTCTTACATGTAGTTGTATTTTATTGCCCAATTTCTACATACTTCAAACATGAATAAGGGTTTCTGATGGGAAAATTTGGGTATCACGTTACATCTTTTACGTCTTTGCGTGCGCGCAAATGGCGCGCGTGGCTGTTTCGGCACGGCACGTAAAACTGCCAGGTACAAGCGGGTAGTTGTCAAAATGAATTCACGTTGTATGTTTTTAAGAGAAAAGGTCTGGGAAAAAGTCAGTTTTCTTTTTCCTCAAAAGTTCATGCAACAGGAGCGGCTGCTTCCGAAGGCGTCTCAAGTCGACTTCAAGTTTTCCTGTTGCGGTTAACGGTGCTATATGTGAGGGGTAAAAAGCGAAACCGATTCCTTATTTCTGTGGCACAAGTGAGAGAAAAGGAAAAGCCTGGTTCCATTTGTTTGACTTTTGCAACAAGTGTCGTCTGCTACAGAAAGTGTTCCGAGTCCTTTTTTTATGATTTCGCGCGGCGCTTAGTGGTGATGTACGTGCGAAAACACAAAATCAACTTATGACTTACACGGTCACCAGAATGGATTTAATGCTTTCATAGAATGGCCCCAGTAAAGGAAAAGTGAATAATTTGGTTCCCTTTCTTTGATTTCTGCAACAGGTATCGGTTGCCTCCGAAAGACTCGCGAGTTGATTTTAAGCTTTCCCGCAGCACGTACCAATCACGTATGTGTGGAATAGCCATCGAAACCAGTTAAACGGCCCGAGAAAAGGGAAAAAATGATTTGCCATATTCGACTTAGGCAACAGCTATCAGTTGCTTTTGTAAGTGCTGTAAGTCAATTTTTCGTGTTTTTCGCAGGTGCGTAAATGGCACGTATGAGTCGGTAGTCATCGAAACTGGGCTACTCGTCACCGTATGAATAGACACAAAGTAAAAACATAGTTCTTTTTCAGTTATGCAGTAGGAGGCAGTTGCTACTGACAGAGTTGCCAGTCTAGTTTTTATTCACTTGTGACACTATTTTCTGTTTCTCACTGTCCACTGATCATCTTAGCATATTGAATGTATCAGTGTGCAGCATGGAAGCTGGCCTCAACTAGAAAAGCAAATCGAATCAAGGGGAGTGAACCCTGGGTAGGTGCTTGAAAACCACCACTACAAGGTCTTCTGCTACTCTGTTTTCTTAAATTTTCGCCCATTGTCGGCGAATTCTGGCATGTGTGGATGGTGCATGCATAGCACTTTGCCTAGGACTACATATCAGCCTTTAAAGAAGACATTAAATCCACTTGTTTGCCGTTTTTTTGTTCTCTGTTATGATTGGGTTCATTTTAGGCGCCATTTTGGGCGCCATCTTGGAAATCCTTTGACGTCACCTTGTGGGAGGGGTTAGGGGGCTAGTATATATATAGGTTAATTTTTCAGGTCATATTCAAGTGCTTGTATAGTGCAGTGGGTCAGAGGGCTGCCCACTTGCATTTTTAGGTCCTGATGGTCAAATGTTCGATCCTCAGCCTTGCCATTTTATTTTTTTTTTTTTATTTTTTTTTTTTTTTTCATTTCTATTATTAGTTATTCTTACATGTAGTTGTATTTTATTGCCCAATTTCTACATACTTCAAACATGAATAAGGGTTTCTGATGGGAAAATTTGGGTATCACGTTACATCTTTTACGTCTTTGCGTGCGCGCAAATGGCGCGCGTGGCTGTTTCGGCACGGCACGTAAAACTGCCAGGTACAAGCGGGTTGTTGTCAAAATGAATTCATGTTGTATGTTTTTAAGAGAAAAGGTCTGGGAAAAAGTCAGTTTTCTTTTTCCTCAAAAGTTCATGCAACAGGAGCGGTTGCTTCCGAAGGCGTCTCAAGTCGACTTCAAGTTTTCCTGTAGCGGTTAACGGTGCTGTATGTGAGGGGTAAAAAGCGAAACCGATTCCTTATTTCTGTGGCACAAGTGAGAGAAAAGGAAAAGCCTGGTTCCATTTGTTTGACTTTTGCAACAAGTGTCGTCTGCTACAGAAAGTGTTCCGAGTACTTTTTTTATGATTTCGCGCGGCGCTTAGTGGTGATGTACGTGCGAAAACACAAAATCAACTTATGACTTACACGGTCACCAGAATGGATTTAATGCTTTCATAGAATGGCCCCAGTAAAGGAAAAGTGAATAATTTGGTTCCCTTTCTTTGATTTCTGCAACAGGTATCGGTTGCCTCCGAAAGACTCGCGAGTTGATTTTAAGCTTTCCCGCAGCACGTACCAATCACGTATGTGTGGAATAGCCATCGAAACCAGTTAAACGGCCCGAGAAAAGGGAAAAATTGATTTGCCATATTCGACTTAGGCAACAGCTATCAGTTGCTTTTGTAAGTGCTGTAAGTCAATTTTTCGTGTTTTTCGCAGGTGCGTAAATGGCACATATGAGTCGGTAGTCATCGAAACTGGGCTACTCGTCACCGTATGAATAGACACAAAGTAAAAACATAGTTCTTTTTCAGTTATGCAGTAGGAGGCAGTTGCTACTGACAGAGTTGCCAGTCTAGTTTTTATTCACTTGGGACACTATTTTCTGTTTCTCACTGTCCACTGATCATCTTAGCATATTGAATGTATCAGTGTGCAGCATGGAAGCTGGCCTCACCTAGAAAAGCAAATCGAATCAAGGGGAGTGAACCCTGGGTAGGTGCTTGAAAACCACCACTACAAGATCTTCTGCTACTCTGTTTTCTTAAATTTTCGCCCATTGTCGGCGAATTCTGGCATGTGTGGATGGTGCATGCATAGCACTTTGCCTAGGACTACATATCAGCCTTTAAAGAAGACATTAAATCCACTTGTTTGCCGTTTTTTTGTTCTCTGTTATGATTGGGTTCATTTTAGGCGCCATTATGGGCGCCATCTTGGAAATCCTGTGACGTCACCTTGTGGGAGGGGTTAGGGGGCTAGTATATATATAGGTTAATTTTTCAGGTCATATTCAAGTGCTTGTATAGTGCAGTGGGTCAGAGGGCTGCCCACTTGCATTTTTAGGTCCTGATGGTCAAATGTTCGATCCTCAGCCTTGCCATTTTATTTATTTATTTTTTTTTTATTTTTTTTTTTTTTTATTTTCATTTCTATTATTAGTTATTCTTACATGTAGTTGTATTTTATTGCCCAATTTCTACATACTTCAAACATGAATAAGGGTTTCTGATGGGAAAATTTGGGTATCACGTTACATCTTTTACGTCTTTGCGTGCGCGCAAATGGTGCGCGTGGCTGTTTCGGCACGGCACGTAAAACTGCCAGGTACAAGCGGGTAGTTGTCAAAATGAATTCATGTTGTATGTTTTTAAGAGAAAAGGTCTGGGAAAAAGTCAGTTTTCTTTTTCCTCAAAAGTTCATGCAACAGGAGCGGTTGCTTCTGAAGGCGTCTCAAGTCGACTTCAAGTTTTCCTGTAGCGGTTAACGGTGCTGTATGTGAGGGGTAAAAAGCGAAACCGATTCCTTATTTCTGTGGCACAAGTGAGAGAAAAGGAAAAGCCTGGTTCCATTTGTTTGACTTTTGCAACAAGTGTCGTCTGCTACAGAAAGTGTTCCGAGTCCTTTTTTTATGATTTCGCGCGGCACTTAGTGGTGATGTACGTGCGAAAACACAAAATCAACTTATGACTTACACGGTCACCAGAATGGATTTAATGCTTTCATAGAATGGCCCCAGTAAAGGAAAAGTGAATAATTTGGTTCCCTTTCTTTGATTTCTGCAACAGGTATCGGTTGCCTCCGAAAGACTTGCGAGTTGATTTTAAGCTTTCCCGCAGCACGTACCAATCACTTATGTGTGGAATAGCCATCGAAACCAGTTAAACGGCCCGAGAAAAGGGAAAAATTGATTTGCCATATTCGACTTAGGCAACAGCTATCAGTTGCTTTTGTAAGTGCTGTAAGTCAATTTTTCGTGTTTTTCGCAGGTGCGTAAATGGCACGTATGAGTCGGTAGTCATCGAAACTGGGCTACTCGTCACCGTATGAATAGACACAAAGTAAAAACATAGTTCTTTTTCAGTTATGCAGTAGGAGGCAGTTGCTACTGACAGAGTTGCCAGTCTAGTTTTTATTCACTTGGGACACTATTTTCTGTTTCTCACTGTCCACTGATCATCTTAGCATATTGAATGTATCAGTGTGCAGCATGGAAGCTGGCCTCACCTAGAAAAGCAAATCGAATCAAGGGGAGTGAACCCTGGGTAGGTGCTTGAAAACCACCACTACAAGGTCTTCTGCTACTCTGTTTTCTTAAATTTTCGCCCATTGTCGGCGAATTCTGGCATGTGTGGATGGTGCATGCATAGCACTTTGCCTAGGACTACATATCAGCCTTTAAAGAAGACATTAAATCCACTTGTTTGCCGTTTTTTTGTTCTCTGTTATGATTGGGTTCATTTTAGGCGCCATTTTGGGCGCCATCTTGGAAATCCTTTGACGTCACCTTGTGGGAGGGGTTAGGGGGCTAGTATATATATAGGTTAATTTTTCAGGTCATATTCAAGTGCTTGTATAGTGCAGTGGGTCAGAGGGCTACCCACTTGCATTTTTAGGTCCTGATGGTCAAATGTTCGATCCTCAGCCTTGCCATTTTATTTATTTATTTGTTTTTTTTTTTTTTTTTTTTTTCATTTCTATTATTAGTTATTCTTACATGTAGTTGTATTTTATTGCCCAATTTCTACATACTTCAAACATGAATAAGGGTTTCTGATGGGAAAATTTGGGTATCACGTTACATCTTTTACGTCTTTGCGTGCGCGCAAATGGTGTGCGTGGCTGTTTCGGCACGGCACGTAAAACTGCCAGGTACAAGCGGGTAGTTGTCAAAATGAATTCACGTTGTATGTTTTTAAGAGAAAAGGTCTGGGAAAAAGTCAGTTTTCTTTTTCCTCAAAAGTTCATGCAACAGGAGCGGCTGCTTCCGAAGGCGTCTCAAGTCGACTTCAAGTTTTCCTGTAGCGGTTAACGGTGCTGTATGTGAGGGCTAAAAAGCGAAACCGATTCCTTATTTCTGTGGCACAAGTGAGAGAAAAGGAAAAGCCTGGTTCCATTTGTTTGACTTTTGCAACAAGTGTCGTCTGCTACAGAAAGTGTTCCGAGTCCTTTTTTTATGATTTCGCGCGGCGCTTAGTGGTGATGTACGTGCGAAAACGCAAAATCAACTTATGACTTACACGGTCACCAGAATGGATTTAATGCTTTCATAGAATGGCCCCAGTAAAGGAAAAGTGAATAATTTGGTTCCCTTTCTTTGATTTCTGCAACAGGTATCGGTTGCCTCCGAAAGACTCGCGAGTTGATTTTAAGCTTTCCCGCAGCACGTACCAATCACGTATGTGTGGAATAGCCATCGAAACCAGTTAAACGGCCCGAGAAAAGGGAAAAATTGATTTGCCATATTCGACTTAGGCAACAGCTATCAGTTGCTTTTGTAAGTGCTGTAAGTCAATTTTTCGTGTTTTTCGCAGGTGCGTAAATGGCACGTATGAGTCGGTAGTCATCGAAACTGGGCTACTCGTCACCGTATGAATAGACACAAAGTAAAAACATAGTTCTTTTTCAGTTATGCAGTAGGAGGCAGTTGCTACTGACAGAGTTGCCAGTCTAGTTTTTATTCACTTGGGACACTATTTTCTGTTTCTCACTGTCCACTGATCATCTTAGCATATTGAATGTATCAGTGTGCAGCATGGAAGCAGGCCTCACCTAGAAAAGCAAATCGAATCAAGGGGAGTGAACCCTGGGTAGGTGCTTGAAAACCACCACTACAAGATCTTCTGCTACTCTGTTTTCTTAAATTTTCGCCCATTGTCGGCGAATTCTGGCATGTGTGGATGGTGCATGCATAGCACTTTGCCTAGGACTACATATCAGCCTTTAAAGAAGACATTAAATCCACTTGTTTGCCGTTTTTTTGTTCTCTGTTATAATTGGGTTCATTTTAGGCGCCATTTTGGGCGCCATCTTGGAAATCCTGTGACGTCACCTTGTGGGAGGGGTTAGGGGGCTAGTATATATATAGGTTAATTTTTCAGGTCATATTCAAGTGCTTGTATAGTGCAGTGGGTCAGAGGGCTGCCCACTTGCATTTTTAGGTCCTGATGGTCAAATGTTCGATCCTCAGCCTTGCCATTTTATTTTTTTTTTTTTATTTTTTTTTTTTTTTCATTTCTATTATTAGTTATTCTTACATGTAGTTGTATTTTATTGCCCAATTTCTACATACTTCAAACATGAATAAGGGTTTCTGATGGGAAAATTTGGGTATCACGTTACATCTTTTACGTCTTTGCATGCGCGCAAATGGCGCGCGTGGCTGTTTCGGCACGGCACGTAAAACTGCCAGGTACAAGCGGGTAGTTGTCAAAATGAATTCACGTTGTATGTTTTTAAGAGAAAAGGTCTGGGAAAAAGTCAGTTTTCTTTTTCCTCAAAAGTTCATGCAACAGGAGCGGCTGCTTCCGAAGGCGTCTCAAGTCGACTTCAAGTTTTCCTGTAGCGGTTAACGGTGCTATATGTGAGGGGTAAAAAGCGAAACCGATTCCTTATTTCTGTGGCACAAGTGAGAGAAAAGGAAAAGCCTGGTTCCATTTGTTTGACTTTTGCAACAAGTGTCGTCTGCTACAGAAAGTGTTCCGAGTCCTTTTTTTATGATTTCGCGCGGCGCTTAGTGGTGATGTACGTGCGAAAACACAAAATCAACTTATGACTTACACGGTCACCAGAATGGATTTAATGCTTTCATAGAATGGCCCCAGTAAAGGAAAAGTGAATAATTTGGTTCCCTTTCTTTGATTTCTGCAACAGGTATCGGTTGCCTCCGAAAGACTCGCGAGTTGATTTTAAGCTTTCCCGCAGCACGTACCAATCACGTATGTGTGGAATAGCCATCGAAACCAGTTAAACGGCCCGAGAAAAGGGAAAAAATGATTTGCCATATTCGACTTAGGCAACAGCTATCAGTTGCTTTTGTAAGTGCTGTAAGTCAATTTTTCGTGTTTTTCGCAGGTGCGTAAATGGCACGTATGAGTCGGTAGTCATCGAAACTGGGCTACTCGTCACCGTATGAATAGACACAAAGTAAAAACATAGTTCTTTTTCAGTTATGCAGTAGGAGGCAGTTGCTACTGACAGAGTTGCCAGTCTAGTTTTTATTCACTTGTGACACTATTTTCTGTTTCTCACTGTCCACTGATCATCTTAGCATATTGAATGTATCAGTGTGCAGCATGGAAGCTGGCCTCAACTAGAAAAGCAAATCGAATCAAGGGGAGTGAACCCTGGGTAGGTGCTTGAAAACCACCACTACAAGGTCTTCTGCTACTCTGTTTTCTTAAATTTTCGCCCATTGTCGGCGAATTCTGGCATGTGTGGATGGTGCATGCATAGCACTTTGCCTAGGACTACATATCAGCCTTTAAAGAAGACATTAAATCCACTTGTTTGCCGTTTTTTTGTTCTCTGTTATGATTGGGTTCATTTTAGGCGCCATTTTGGGCGCCATCTTGGAAATCCTTTGACGTCACCTTGTGGGAGGGGTTAGGGGGCTAGTATATATATAGGTTAATTTTTCAGGTCATATTCAAGTGCTTGTATAGTGCAGTGGGTCAGAGGGCTGCCCACTTGCATTTTTAGGTCCTGATGGTCAAATGTTCGATCCTCAGCCTTGCCATTTCATTTTTTTTTTTTTATTTTTTTTTTTTTTTTCATTTCTATTATTAGTTATTCTTACATGTAGTTGTATTTTATTGCCCAATTTCTACATACTTCAAACATGAATAAGGGTTTCTGATGGGAAAATTTGGGTATCACGTTACATCTTTTACGTCTTTGCGTGCGCGCAAATGGTGCGCGTGGCTGTTTCGGCACGGCACGTAAAACTGCCAGGTACAAGCGGGTTGTTGTCAAAATGAATTCATGTTGTATGTTTTTAAGAGAAAAGGTCTGGGAAAAAGTCAGTTTTCTTTTTCCTCAAAAGTTCATGCAACAGGAGCGGTTGCTTCCGAAGGCGTCTCAAGTCGACTTCAAGTTTTCCTGTAGCGGTTAACGGTGCTGTATGTGAGGGGTAAAAAGCGAAACCGATTCCTTATTTCTGTGGCACAAGTGAGAGAAAAGGAAAAGCCTGGTTCCATTTGTTTGACTTTTGCAACAAGTGTCGTCTGCTACAGAAAGTGTTCCGAGTCCTTTTTTTATGATTTCGCGCGGCGCTTAGTGGTGATGTATGTGCGAAAACACAAAATCAACTTATGACTTACACGGTCACCAGAATGGATTTAATGCTTTCATAGAATGGCCCCAGTAAAGGAAAAGTGAATAATTTGGTTCCCTTTCTTTGATTTCTGCAACAGGTATCGGTTGCCTCCGAAAGACTCGCGAGTTGATTTTAAGCTTTCCCGCAGCACGTACCAATCACGTATGTGTGGAATAGCAATCGAAACCAGTTAAACGGCCCGAGAAAAGGGAAAAATTGATTTGCCATATTCGACTTAGGCAACAGCTATCAGTTGCTTTTGTAAGTGCTGTAAGTCAATTTTTCGTGTTTTTCGCAGGTGCGTAAATGGCACGTATGAGTCGGTAGTCATCGAAACTGGGCTACTCGTCACCGTATGAATAGACACAAAGTAAAAACATAGTTCTTTTTCAGTTATGCAGTAGGAGGCAGTTGCTACTGACAGAGTTGCCAGTCTAGTTTTTATTCACTTGGGACACTATTTTCTGTTTCTCACTGTCCACTGATCATCTTAGCATATTGAATGTATCAGTGTGCAGCATGGAAGCTGGCCTCACCTAGAAAAGCAAATCGAATCAAGGGGAGTGAACCCTGGGTAGGTGCTTGAAAACCACCACTACAAGATCTTCTGCTACTCTGTTTTCTTAAATTTTCGCCCATTGTCGGCGAATTCTGGCATGTGTGGATGGTGCATGCATAGCACTTTGCCTAGGACTACATATCAGCCTTTAAAGAAGACATTAAATCCACTTGTTTGCCGTTTTTTTGTTCTCTGTTATGATTGGGTTCATTTTAGGAGCCATTTTGGGCGCCATCTTGGAAATCCTGTGACGTCACCTTGTGGGAGGGGTTAGGGGGCTAGTATATATATAGGTTAATTTTTCAGGTCATATTCAAGTGCTTGTATAGTGCAGTGGGTCAGAGGGCTGCCCACTTGCATTTTTAGGTCCTGATGGTCAAATGTTCGATCCTCAGCCTTGCCATTTTATTATTTTTTTTTTTTATTTTATTTTTTTTTTTTTCATTTCTATTATTAGTTATTCTTACATGTAGTTGTATTTTATTGCCCAATTTCTACATACTTCAAACATGAATAAGGGTTTCTGATGGGAAAATTTGGGTATCACGTTACATCTTTTACGTCTTTGCGTGCGCGCAAATGGTGCGCGTGGCTGTTTCGGCACGGCACGTAAAACTGCCAGGTACAAGCGGGTAGTTGTCAAAATGAATTCATGTTGTATGTTTTTAAGAGAAAAGGTCTGGGAAAAAGTCAGTTTTCTTTTTCCTCAAAAGTTCATGCAACAGGAGCGGTTGCTTCCGAAGGCGTCTCAAGTCGACTTCAAGTTTTCCTGTAGCGGTTAACGGTACTGTATGTGAGGGGTAAAAAGCGAAACCGATTCCTTATTTCTGTGGCACAAGTGAGAGAAAAGGAAAAGCCTGGTTCCATTTGTTTGACTTTTGCAACAAGTGTCGTCTGCTACAGAAAGTGTTCCGAGTCCTTATTTTATGATTTCGCGCGGCGCTTAGTGGTGATGTATGTACGAAAACACAAAATCAACTTATGACTTACACCGTCACCAGAATGGATTTAATGCTTTCATAGAATGGCCCCAGTAAAGGAAAAGTGAATAATTTGGTTCCCTTTCTTTGATTTCTGCAACAGGTATCGGTTGCCTCCGAAAGACTCGCGAGTTGATTTTAAGCTTTCCCGCAGCACGTACCAATCACGTATGTGTGGAATAGCCATCGAAACTAGTTAAACGGCCTGAGAAAAGGGAAAAATTGATTTGCCATATTCGACTTAGGCAACAGCTATCAGTTGCTTTTGTAAGTGCTGTAAGTCAATTTTTCGTGTTTTTCGCAGGTGCGTAAATGGCACGTATGAGTCGGTAGTCATCGAAACTGGGCTACTCGTCACCGTATGAATAGACACAAAGTAAAAACATAGTTCTTTTTCAGTTATGCAGTAGGAGGCAGTTGCTACTGACAGAGTTGCCAGTCTAGTTTTTATTCACTTGTGACACTATTTTCTGTTTCTCACTGTCCACTGATCATCTTAGCATATTGAATGTATCAGTGTGCAGCATGGAAGCTGGCCTCAACTAGAAAAGCAAATCGAATCAAGGGGAGTGAACCCTGGGTAGGTGCTTGAAAACCACCACTACAAGGTCTTCTGCTACTCTGTTTTCTTAAATTTTCGCCCATTGTCGGCGAATTCTGGCATGTGTGGATGGTGCATGCATAGCACTTTGCCTAGGACTACATATCAGCCTTTAAAGAAGACATTAAATCCACTTGTTTGCCGTTTTTTTGTTCTCTGTTATGATTGGGTTCATTTTAGGCGCCATTTTGGGCGCCATCTTGGAAATCCTGTGACGTCACCTTGTGGGAGGGGTTAGGGGGCTAGTATATATATAGGTTAATTTTTCAGGTCATATTCAAGTGCTTGTATAGTGCAGTGGGTCAGAGGGCTGCCCACTTGCATTTTTAGGTCCTGATGGTCAAATGTTCGATCCTCAGCCTTGCCATTTTATTATTTTTTTTTTTTATTTTTTATTTTTTTTTTCATTTCTATTATTAGTTATTCTTACATGTAGTTGTATTTTATTGCCCAATTTCTACATACTTCAAACATGAATAAGGGTTTCTGATGGGAAAATTTGGGTATCACGTTACATCTTTTACGTCTTTGCGTGCGCGCAAATGGTGCGCGTGGCTGTTTCGGCACGGCACGTAAAACTGCCAGGTACAAGCGGGTAGTTGTCAAAATGAATTCATGTTGTATGTTTTTAAGAGAAAAGGTCTGGGAAAAAGTCAGTTTTCTTTTTCCTCCAAAGTTCATGCAACAGGAGCGGTTGCTTCCGAAGGCGTCTCAAGTCGACTTCAAGTTTTCCTGTAGCGGTTAACGGTGCTGTATGTGAGGGGTAAAAAGCGAAACCGATTCCTTATTTCTGTGGCACAAGTGAGAGAAAAGGAAAAGCCTGGTTCCATTTGTTTGACTTTTGCAACAAGTGTCGTCTGCTACAGAAAGTGTTCCGAGTCCTTATTTTATGATTTCGCGCGGCGCTTAGTGGTGATGTATGTACGAAAACACAAAATCAACTTATGACTTACACCGTCACCAGAATGGATTTAATGCTTTCATAGAATGGCCCCAGTAAAGGAAAAGTGAATAATTTGGTTCCCTTTCTTTGATTTCTGCAACAGGTATCGGTTGCCTCCGAAAGACTCGCGAGTTGATTTTAAGCTTTCCCGCAGCACGTACCAATCACGTATGTGTGGAATAGCCATCGAAACCAGTTAAACGGCCCGAGAAAAGGGAAAAATTGATTTGCCATATTCGACTTAGGCAACAGCTATCAGTTGCTTTTGTAAGTGCTGTAAGTCAATTTTTCGTGTTTTTCGCAGGTGCGTAAATGGCACGTATGAGTCGGTAGTCATCGAAACTGGGCTACTCGTCACCGTATGAATAGACACAAAGTAAAAACATAGTTCTTTTTCAGTTATGCAGTAGGAGGCAGTTGCTACTGACAGAGTTGCCAGTCTAGTTTTTATTCACTTGTGACACTATTTTCTGTTTCTCACTGTCCACTGATCATCTTAGCATATTGAATGTATCAGTGTGCAGCATGGAAGCTGGCCTCAACTAGAAAAGCAAATCGAATCAAGGGGAGTGAACCCTGGGTAGGTGCTTGAAAACCACCACTACAAGGTCTTCTGCTACTCTGTTTTCTTAAATTTTCGCCCATTGTCGGCGAATTCTGGCATGTGTGGATGGTGCATGCATAGCACTTTGCCTAGGACTACATATCAGCCTTTAAAGAAGACATTAAATCCACTTGTTTGCCGTTTTTTTGTTCTCTGTTATGATTGGGTTCATTTTAGGCGCCATTTTGGGCGCCATCTTGGAAATCCTGTGACGTCACCTTGTGGGAGGGGTTAGGGGGCTAGTATATATATAGGTTAATTTTTCAGGTCATATTCAAGTGCTTGTATAGTGCAGTGGGTCAGAGGGCTGCCCACTTGCATTTTTAGGTCCTGATGGTCAAATGTTCGATCCTCAGCCTTGCCATTTTATTTATTTATTTTTTTTTTATTTTTTTTTTTTTTTTTTAATTTTCATTTCTATTATTAGTTATTCTTACATGTAGTTGTATTTTATTGCCCAATTTCTACATACTTCAAACATGAATAAGGGTTTCTGATGGGAAAATTTGGGTATCACGTTACATCTTTTACGTCTTTGCGTGCGCGCAAATGGTGCGCGTGGCTGTTTCGGCACGGCACGTAAAACTGCCAGGTACAAGCGGGTAGTTGTCAAAATGAATTCATGTTGTATGTTTTTAAGAGAAAAGGTCTGGGAAAAAGTCAGTTTTCTTTTTCCTCAAAAGTTCATGCAACAGGAGCGGTTGCTTCCGAAGGCGTCTCAAGTCGACTTCAAGTTTTCCTGTAGCGGTTAACGGTGCTGTATGTGAGGGGTAAAAAGCGAAACCGATTCCTTATTTCTTTTGCACAAGTGAGAGAAAAGGAAAAGCCTGGTTCCATTTGTTTGACTTTTGCAACAAGTGTCGTCTGCTACAGAAAGTGTTCCGAGTCCTTATTTTATGATTTCGCGCGGCGCTTAGTGGTGATGTACGTGCGAAAACACAAAATCAACTTATGACTTGCACGGTCACCAGAATGGATTTAATGCTTTCATAGAATGGCCCCAGTAAAGGAAAAGTGAATAATTTGGTTCCCTTTCTTTGATTTCTGCAACAGGTATCGGTTGCCTCCGAAAGACTCGCGAGTTGATTTTAAGCTTTCCCGCAGCACGTACCAATCACGTATGTGTGGAATAGCCATCGAAACCAGTTAAACGGCCCGAGAAAAGGGAAAAATTGATTTGCCATATTCGACTTAGGCAACAGCTATCAGTTGCTTTTGTAAGTGCTGTAAGTCAATTTTTCGTGTTTTTCGCAGGTGCGTAAATGGCACGTATGAGTCGGTAGTCATCGAAACTGGGCTACTCGTCACCGTATGAATAGACACAAAGTAAAAACATAGTTCTTTTTCAGTTATGCAGTAGGAGGCAGTTGCTACTGACAGAGTTGCCAGTCTAGTTTTTATTCACTTGGGACACTATTTTCTGTTTCTCACTGTCCACTGATCATCTTAGCATATTGAATGTATCAGTGTGCAGCATGGAAGCTGGCCTCAACTAGAAAAGCAAATCGAATCAAGGGGAGTGAACCCTGGGTAGGTGCTTGAAAACCACCACTACAAGGTCTTCTGCTACTCTGTTTTCTTAAATTTTCGCCCATTGTCGGCGAATTCTGGCATGTGTGGATGGTGCATGCATAGCACTTTGCCTAGGACTACATATCAGCCTTTAAAGAAGACATTAAATCCACTTGTTTGCCGTTTTTTTGTTCTCTGTTATGATTGGGTTCATTTTAGGCGCCATTTTGGGCGCCATCTTGGAAATCCTGTGACGTCACCTTGTGGGAGGGGTTAGGGGGCTAGTATATATATAGGTTAATTTTTCAGGTCATATTCAAGTGCTTGTATAGTGCAGTGGGTCAGAGGGCTGCCCACTTGCATTTTTAGGTCCTGATGGTCAAATGTTCGATCCTCAGCCTTGCCATTTTATTTATTTATTTTTTTTTTATTTTTTTTTTTTTTTTATTTTCATTTCTATTATTAGTTATTCTTACATGTAGTTGTATTTTATTGCCCAATTTCTACATACTTCAAACATGAATAAGGGTTTCTGATGGGAAAATTTGGGTATCACGTTACATCTTTTACGTCTTTGCGTGCGCGCAAATGGTGCGCGTGGCTGTTTCGGCACGGCACGTAAAACTGCCAGGTACAAGCGGGTTGTTGTCAAAATGAATTCATGTTGTATGTTTTTAAGAGAAAAGGTCTGGGAAAAAGTCAGTTTTCTTTTTCCTCAAAAGTTCATGCAACAGGAGCGGTTGCTTCCGAAGGCGTCTCAAGTCGACTTCAAGTTTTCCTGTAAAGGTTAACGGTGCTGTATGTGAGGGGTAAAAAGCGAAACCGATTCCTTATTTCTGTGGCACAAGTGAGAGAAAAGGAAAAGCCTGGTTCCATTTGTTTGACTTTTGCAACAAGTGTCGTCTGCTACAGAAAGTGTTCCGAGTCCTTATTTTATGATTTCGCGCGGCGCTTAGTGGTGATGTACGTGCGAAAACACAAAATCAACTTATGACTTGCACCGTCACCAGAATGGATTTAATGCTTTCATAGAATGGCCCCAGTAAAGGAAAAGTGAATAATTTGGTTCCCTTTCTTTGATTTCTGCAACAGGTATCGGTTGCCTCCGAAAGACTCGCGAGTTGATTTTAAGCTTTCCCGCAGCACGTACCAATCACGTATGTGTGGAATAGCCATCGAAACCAGTTAAACGGCCCGAGAAAAGGGAAAAATTGATTTGCCATATTCGACTTAGGCAACAGCTATCAGTTGCTTTTGTAAGTGCTGTAAGTCAATTGTTCGTGTTTTTCGCAGGTGCGTAAATGGCACGTATGAGTCGGTAGTCATCGAAACTGGGCTACTCGTCACCGTATGAATAGACACAAAGTAAAAACATAGTTCTTTTTCAGTTATGCAGTAGGAGGCAGTTGCTACTGACAGAGTTGCCAGTCTAGTTTTTATTCACTTGGGACACTATTTTCTGTTTCTCACTGTCCACTGATCATCTTAGCATATTGAATGTATCAGTGTGCAGCATGGAAGCTGGCCTCAACTAGAAAAGCAAATCGAATCAAGGGGAGTGAACCCTGGGTAGGTGCTTGAAAACCACCACTACAAGGTCTTCTGCTACTCTGTTTTCTTAAATTTTCGCCCATTGTCGGCGAATTCTGGCATGTGTGGATGGTGCATGCATAGCACTTTGCCTAGGACTACATATCAGCCTTTAAAGAAGACATTAAATCCACTTGTTTGCCGTTTTTTTGTTCTCTGTTATGATTGGGTTCATTTTAGGCGCCATTTTGGGCGCCATCTTGGAAATCCTGTGACGTCACCTTGTGGGAGGGGTTAGGGGGCTAGTATATATATAGGTTAATTTTTCAGGTCATATTCAAGTGCTTGTATAGTGCAGTGGGTCAGAGGGCTGCCCACTTGCATTTTTAGGTCCTGATGGTCAAATGTTCGATCCTCAGCCTTGCCATTTTATTATTTTTTTTTTTATTTTATTTTTTTTTTTTTCATTTCTATTATTAGTTATTCTTACATGTAGTTGTATTTTATTGCCCAATTTCTACATACTTCAAACATGAATAAGGGTTTCTGATGGGAAAATTTGGGTATCACGTTACATCTTTTACGTCTTTGCGTGCGCGCAAATGGTGCGCGTGGCTGTTTCGGCACGGCACGTAAAACTGCCAGGTACAAGCGGGTAGTTGTCAAAATCAATTCATGTTGTATGTTTTTAAGAGAAAAGGTCTGGGAAAAAGTCAGTTTTCTTTTTCCTCAAAAGTTCATGCAACAGGAGCGGTTGCTTCCGAAGGCGTCTCAAGTCGACTTCAAGTTTTCCTGTAGCGGTTAACGGTGCTGTATGTGAGGGGTAAAAAGCGAAACCGATTCCTTATTTCTGTGGCACAAGTGAGAGAAAAGGAAAAGCCTGGTTCCATTTGTTTGACTTTTGCAACAAGTGTCGTCTGCTACAGAAAGTGTTCCGAGTCCTTTTTTTATGATTTCGCGCGGCGCTTAGTGGTGATGTACGTGCGAAAACACAAAATCAACTTATGACTTACACGGTCACCAGAATGGATTTAATGCTTTCATAGAATGGCCCCAGTAAAGGAAAAGTGAATAATTTGGTTCCCTTTCTTTGATTTCTGCAACAGGTATCGGTTGCCTCCAAAAGACTCGCGAGTTGATTTTAAGCTTTCCTGCAGCACGTACCAATCACGTATGTGTGGAATAGCCATCGAAACCAGTTAAACGGCCCGAGAAAAGGGAAAAATTGATTTGCCATATTCGACTTAGGCAACAGCTATCAGTTGCTTTTGTAAGTGCTGTAAGTCAATTTTTCGTGTTTTTCGCAGGTGCGTAAATGGCACATATGAGTCGGTAGTCATCGAAACTGGGCTACTCGTCACCGTATGAATAGACACAAAGTAAAAACATAGTTCTTTTTCAGTTATGCAGTAGGAGGCAGTTGCTACTGACAGAGTTGCCAGTCTAGTTTTTATTCACTTGGGACACTATTTTCTGTTTCTCACTGTCCACTGATCATCTTAGCATATTGAATGTATCAGTGTGCAGCATGGAAGCTGGCCTCACCTAGAAAAGCAAATCGAATCAAGGGGAGTGAACCCTGGGTAGGTGCTTGAAAACCACCACTACAAGACCTTCTGCTACTCTGTTTTCTTAAATTTTCGCCCATTGTCGGCGAATTCTGGCATGTGTGGATGGTGCATGCATAGTACTTTGCCTAGGACTACATATCAGCCTTTAAAGAAGACATTAAATCCACTTGTTTGCCGTTTTTTTGTTCTCTGTTATGATTGGGTTCATTTTAGGCGCCATTTTGGGCGCCATCTTGGAAATCCTGTGACGTCACCTTGTGGGAGGGGTTAGGGGGCTAGTATATATATAGGTTAATTTTTCAGGTCATATTCAAGTGCTTGTATAGTGCAGTGGGTCAGAGGGCTGCCCACTTGCATTTTTAGGTCCTGATGGTCAAATGTTCGATCCTCAGCCTTGCCATTTTATTTATTTATTTTTTTTTTATTTTTTTCATTTCTATTATTAGTTATTCTTACATGTAGTTGTATTTTATTGCCCAATTTCTACATACTTCAAACATGAATAAGGGTTTCTGATGGGAAAATTTGGGTATCACGTTACATCTTTTACGTCTTTGCGTGCGCGCAAATGGTGCGCGTGGCTGTTTCGGCACGGCACGTAAAACTGCCAGGTACAAGCGGGTAGTTGTCAAAATGAATTCATGTTGTATGTTTTTAAGAGAAAAGGTCTGGGAAAAAGTCAGTTTTCTTTTTCCTCAAAAGTTCATGCAACAGGAGCGGTTGCTTCCGAAGGCGTCTCAAGTCGACTTCAAGTTTTCCTGTAGCGGTTAACGGTGCTGTATGTGAGGGGTAAAAAGCGAAACCGATTCCTTATTTCTGTGGCACAAGTGAGAGAAAAGGAAAAGCCTGGTTCCATTTGTTTGACTTTTGCAACAAGTGTCGTCTGCTACAGAAAGTGTTCCGAGTCCTTATTTTATGATTTCGCGCGGCGCTTAGTGGTGATGTACGTGCGAAAACACAAAATCAACTTATGACTTACACAGTCACCAGAATGGATTTAATGCTTTCATAGAATGGCCCCAGTAAAGGAAAAGTGAATAATTTGGTTCCCTTTCTTTGATTTCTGCAACAGGTATCGGTTGCCTCCGAAAGACTCGCGAGTTGATTTTAAGCTTTCCCGCAGCACGTACCAATCACGTATGTGTGGAATAGCCATCGAAACCAGTTAAACGGCCCGAGAAAAGGGAAAAATTGATTTGCCATATTCGACTTAGGCAACAGCTATCAGTTGCTTTTGTAAGTGCTGTAAGTCAATTTTTCGTGTTTTTCGCAGGTGCGTAAATGGCACGTATGAGTCGGTAGTCATCGAAACTGGGCTACTCGTCACCGTATGAATAGACACAAAGTAAAAACATAGTTCTTTTTCAGTTATGCAGTAGGAGGCAGTTGCTACTGACAGAGTTGCCAGTCTAGTTTTTATTCACTTGTGACACTATTTTCTGTTTCTCACTGTCCACTGATCATCTTAGCATATTGAATGTATCAGTGTGCAGCATGGAAGCTGGCCTCAACTAGAAAAGCAAATCGAATCAAGGGGAGTGAACCCTGGGTAGGTGCTTGAAAACCACCACTACAAGGTCTTCTGCTACTCTGTTTTCTTAAATTTTCGCCCATTGTCGGCGAATTCTGGCATGTGTGGATGGTGCATGCATAGCACTTTGCCTAGGACTACATATCAGCCTTTAAAGAAGACATTAAATCCACTTGTTTGCCGTTTTTTTGTTCTCTGTTATGATTGGGTTCATTTTAGGCGCCATTTTGGGCGCCATCTTGGAAATCCTGTGACGTCACCTTGTGGGAGGGGTTAGGGGGCTAGTATATATATAGGTTAATTTTTCAGGTCATATTCAAGTGCTTGTATAGTGCAGTGGGTCAGAGGGCTGCCCACTTGCATTTTTAGGTCCTGATGGTCAAATGTTCGATCCTCAGCCTTGCCATTTTATTATTTTTTTTTTTTATTTTTTTTTTTTTTTTTTCATTTCTATTATTAGTTATTCTTACATGTAGTTGTATTTTATTGCCCAATTTCTACATACTTCAAACATGAATAAGGGTTTCTGATGGGAAAATTTGGGTATCACGTTACATCTTTTACGTCTTTGCGTGCACGCAAATGGTGCGCATGGCTGTTTCGGCACGGCACGTAAAACTGCCAGGTACAAGCGGGTAGTTGTCAAAATCAATTCATGTTGTATGTTTTTAAGAGAAAAGGTCTGGGAAAAAGTCAGTTTTCTTTTTCCTCAAAAGTTCATGCAACAGGAGCGGTTGCTTCCGAAGGCGTCTCAAGTCGACTTCAAGTTTTCCTGTAGCGGTTAACGGTGCTGTATGTGAGGGGTAAAAAGCGAAACCGATTCCTTATTTCTGTGGCACAAGTGAGAGAAAAGGAAAAGCCTGGTTCCATTTGTTTGACTTTTGCAACAAGTGTCGTCTGCTACAGAAAGTGTTCCGAGTCCTTATTTTATGATTTCGCGCGGCGCTTAGTGGTGATGTATGTACGAAAACACAAAATCAACTTATGACTTACACCGTCACCAGAATGGATTTAATGCTTTCATAGAATGGCCCCAGTAAAGGAAAAGTGAATAATTTGGTTCCCTTTCTTTGATTTCTGCAACAGGTATCGGTTGCCTCCGAAAGACTCGCGAGTTGATTTTAAGCTTTCCCGCAGCACGTACCAATCACGTATGTGTGGAATAGCCATCGAAACCAGTTAAACGGCCCGAGAAAAGGGAAAAATTGATTTGCCATATTCGACTTAGGCAACAGCTATCAGTTGCTTTTGTAAGTGCTGTAAGTCAATTTTTCGTGTTTTTCGCAGGTGCGTAAATGGCACGTATGAGTCGGTAGTCATCGAAACTGGGCTACTCGTCACCGTATGAATAGACACAAAGTAAAAACATAGTTCTTTTTCAGTTATGCAGTAGGAGGCAGTTGCTACTGACAGAGTTGCCAGTCTAGTTTTTATTCACTTGTGACACTATTTTCTGTTTCTCACTGTCCACTGATCATCTTAGCATATTGAATGTATCAGTGTGCAGCATGGAAGCTGGCCTCAACTAGAAAAGCAAATCGAATCAAGGGGAGTGAACCCTGGGTAGGTGCTTGAAAACCACCACTACAAGGTCTTCTGCTACTCTGTTTTCTTAAATTTTCGCCCATTGTCGGCGAATTCTGGCATGTGTGGATGGTGCATGCATAGCACTTTGCCTAGGACTACATATCAGCCTTTAAAGAAGACATTAAATCCACTTGTTTGCCGTTTTTTTGTTCTCTGTTATGATTGGGTTCATTTTAGGCGCCATTTTGGGCGCCATCTTGGAAATCCTGTGACGTCACCTTGTGGGAGGGGTTAGGGGGCTAGTATATATATAGGTTAATTTTTCAGGTCATATTCAAGTGCTTGTATAGTGCAGTGGGTCAGAGGGCTGCCCACTTGCATTTTTAGGTCCTGATGGTCAAATGTTCGATCCTCAGCCTTGCATTTTATTTATTTTATTTTTTTTATTTATTTATTTTTTTTTTTTATTTTTTTTTTCATTTCTATTATTAGTTATTCTTACATGTAGTTGTATTTTATTGCCCAATTTCTACATACTTCAAACATGAATAAGGGTTTCTGATGGGAAAATTTGGGTATCACGTTACATCTTTTACGTCTTTGCGTGCGCGCAAATGGCGCGCGTGGCTGTTTCGGCACGGCACGTAAAACTGCCAGGTACAAGCGGGTAGTTGTCAAAATGAATTCATGTTGTATGTTTTTAAGAGAAAAGGTCTGGGAAAAAGTCAGTTTTCTTTTTCCTCAAAAGTTCATGCAACAGGAGCGGTTGCTTCCGAAGGCGTCTCAAGTCGACTTCAAGTTTTCCTGTAGCGGTTAACGGTGCTGTATGTGAGGGGTAAAAAGCGAAACCGATTCCTTATTTCTGTGGCACAAGTGAGAGAAAAGGAAAAGCCTGGTTCCATTTGTTTGACTTTTGCAACAAGTGTCGTCTGCTACAGAAAGTGTTCCGAGTCCTTTTTTTATGATTTCGCGCGGCGCTTAGTGGTGATGTACGTGCGAAAACACAAAATCAACTTATGACTTACACGGTCACCAGAATGGATTTAATGCTTTCATAGAATGGCCCCAGTAAAGGAAAAGTGAATAATTTGGTTCCCTTTCTTTGATTTCTGCAACAGGTATCGGTTGCCTCCGAAAGACTCGCGAGTTGATTTTAAGCTTTCCTGCAGCACGTACCAATCACGTATGTGTGGAATAGCCATCGAAACCAGTTAAACGGCCCGAGAAAAGGGAAAAATTGATTTGCCATATTCGACTTAGGCAACAGCTATCAGTTGCTTTTGTAAGTGCTGTAATTCAATTTTTCCTGTTTTTCGCAGGTGCGTAAATGGCACATATGAGTCGGTAGTCATCGAAACTGGGCTACTCGTCACCGTATGAATAGACACAAAGTAAAAACATAGTTCTTTTTCAGTTATGCAGTAGGAGGCAGTTGCTACTGACAGAGTTGCCAGTCTAGTTTTTATTCACTTGTGACACTATTTTCTGTTTCTCACTGTCCACTGATCATCTTAGCATATTGAATGTATCAGTGTGCAGCATGGAAGCTGGCCTCACCTAGAAAAGCAAATCGAATCAAGGGGAGTGAACCCTGGGTAGGTGCTTGATAACCACCACTACAAGGTCTTCTGCTACTCTGTTTTCTTAAATTTTCGCCCATTGTCGGCGAATTCTGGCATGTGTGGATGGTGCATGCATAGCACTTTGCCTAGGACTACATATCAGCCTTTAAAGAAGACATTAAATCCACTTGTTTGCCGTTTTTTTGTTCTCTGTTATGATTGGGTTCATTTTAGGCGCCATTTTGGGCGCCATCTTGGAAATCCTGTGACGTCACCTTGTGGGAGGGGTTAGGGGGCTAGTATATATATAGGTTAATTTTTCAGGTCATATTCAAGTGCTTGTATAGTGCAGTGGGTCAGAGGGCTGCCCACTTGCATTTTTAGGTCCTGATGGTCAAATGTTCGATCCTCAGCCTTGCCATTTTATTTATTTATTTTTTTTTTATTTTTTTTTTTTTTTTTATTTTCATTTCTATTATTAGTTATTCTTACATGTAGTTGTATTTTATTGCCCAATTTCTACATACTTCAAACATGAATAAGGGTTTCTGATGGGAAAATTTGGGTATCACGTTACATCTTTTACGTCTTTGCGTGCGCGCAAATGGTGCGCGTGGCTGTTTCGGCACGGCACGTAAAACTGCCAGGTACAAGCGGGTAGTTGTCAAAATGAATTCATGTTGTATGTTTTTAAGAGAAAAGGTCTGGGAAAAAGTCAGTTTTCTTTTTCCTCAAAAGTTCATGCAACAGGAGCGGTTGCTTCCGAAGGCGTCTCAAGTCGACTTCAAGTTTTCCTGTAGCGGTTAACGGTGCTGTATGTGAGGGGTAAAAAGTGAAACCGATTCCTTATTTCTGTGGCACAAGTGAGAGAAAAGGAAAAGCCTGGTTCCATTTGTTTGACTTTTGCAACAAGTGTCGTCTGCTACAGAAAGTGTTCCGAGTCCTTATTTTATGATTTCGCGCGGCGCTTAGTGGTGATGTACGTGCGAAAACACAAAATCAACTTATGACTTGCACCGTCACCAGAATGGATTTAATGCTTTCATAGAATGGCCCCAGTAAAGGAAAAGTGAATAATTTGGTTCCCTTTCTTTGATTTCTGCAACAGGTATCGGTTGCCTCCGAAAGACTCGCGAGTTGATTTTAAGCTTTCCCGCAGCACGTACCAATCACGTATGTGTGGAATAGCCATCGAAACCAGTTAAACGGCCCGAGAAAAGGGAAAAATTGATTTGCCATATTCGACTTAGGCAACAGCTATCAGTTGCTTTTGTAAGTGCTGTAAGTCAATTTTTCGTGTTTTTCGCAGGTGCGTAAATGGCACGTATGAGTCGGTAGTCATCGAAACTGGGCTACTCGTCACCGTATGAATAGACACAAAGTAAAAACATAGTTCTTTTTCAGTTATGCAGTAGGAGGCAGTTGCTACTGACAGAGTTGCCAGTCTAGTTTTTATTCACTTGGGACACTATTTTCTGTTTCTCACTGTCCACTGATCATCTTAGCATATTGAATGTATCAGTGTGCAGCATGGAAGCTGGCCTCAACTAGAAAAGCAAATCGAATCAAGGGGAGTGAACCCTGGGTAGGTGCTTGAAAACCACCACTACAAGGTCTTCTGCTACTCTGTTTTCTTAAATTTTCGCCCATTGTCGGCGAATTCTGCCATGTGTGGATGGTGCATGCATAGCACTTTGCCTAGGACTACATATCAGCCTTTAAAGAAGACATTAAATCCACTTGTTTGCCGTTTTTTTGTTCTCTGTTATGATTGGGTTCATTTTAGGCGCCATTTTGGGCGCCATCTTGGAAATCCTGTGACGTCACCTTGTGGGAGGGGTTAGGGGGCTAGTATATATATAGGTTAATTTTTCAGGTCATATTCAAGTGCTTGTATAGTGCAGTGGGTCAGAGGGCTGCCCACTTGCATTTTTAGGTCCTGATGGTCAAATGTTCGATCCTCAGCCTTGCCATTTTATTCATTTCATTTATTTATTTATTTTTCTTTTTTTTTCTTCATTTCTATTATTAGTTATTCTTACATGTAGTTGTATTTTATTGCCCAATTTCTACATACTTCAAACATGAATAAGGGTTTCTGATGGGAAAATTTGGGTATCACGTTACATCTTTTACGTCTTTGCCTGCGCGCAAATGGCGCGCGTGGCTGTTTCGGCACGGCACGTAAAACTGCCAGGTACAAGCGGGTAGTTGTCAAAATGAATTCATGTTGTATGTTTTTAAGAGAAAAGGTCTGGGAAAAAGTCAGTTTTCTTTTTCCTTAAAAGTTCATGCAACAGGAGCGGTTGCTTCCGAAGGCGTCTCAAGTCGACTTCAAGTTTTCCTGTAGCGGTTAACGGTGCTGTATGTGAGGGGTAAAAAGCGAAACCGATTCCTTATTTCTGTGGCACAAGTGAGAGAAAAGGAAAAGCCTGGTTCCATTTCTTTGACTTTTGCAACAAGTGTCGTCTGCTACAGAAAGTGTTCTGAGTCCTTTTTTTATGATTTCGTGCGGCGCTTAGTGGTGATGTACATGCGAAAACACAAAATCAACTTATGACTTACACGGTCACCAGAATGGATTTAATGCTTTCATAGAATGGCCCCAGTAAAGGAAAAGTGAATAATTTGGTTCCCTTTCTTTGATTTCTGCAACAGGTATCGGTTGCCTCCGAAAGACTCGCGAGTTGATTTTAAGCTTTCCCGCAGCACGTACCAATCACGTATGTGTGGAATAGCCATCGAAACCAGTTAAACGGCCCGAGAAAAGGGAAAAATTGATTTGCCATATTCGACTTAGGCAACAGCTATCAGTTGCTTTTGTAAGTGCTGTAAGTCAATTTTTCGTGTTTTTCGCAGGTGCGTAAATGGCACGTATGAGTCGGTAGTCATTGAAACTGGGCTACTCGTCACCGTATGAATAGACACAAAGTAAAAACATAGTTCTTTTTCAGTTATGCAGTAGGAGGCAGTTGCTACTGACAGAGTTGCCAGTCTAGTTTTTATTCACTTGTGACACTATTTTCTGTTTCTCACTGTCCACTGATCATCTTAGCATATTGAATGTATCAGTGTGCAGCATGGAAGCTGGCCTCAACTAGAAAAGCAAATCGAATCAAGGGGAGTGAACCCTGGGTAGGTGCTTGAAAACCACCACTACAAGGTCTTCTGCTACTCTGTTTTCTTAAATTTTCGCCCATTGTCGGCGAATTCTGGCATGTGTGGATGGTGCATGCATAGCACTTTGCCTAGGACTACATATCAGCCTTTAAAGAAGACATTAAATCCACTTGTTTGCCGATTTTTTGTTCTCTGTTATGATTGGGTTCATTTTAGGCGCCATCTTGGAAATCCTGTGACGTCACCTTGTGGGAGGGGTTAGGGGGCTAGTATATATATAGGTTAATTTTTCAGGTCATATTCAAGTGCTTGTATAGTGCAGTGGGTCAGAGGGCTGCCCACTTGCATTTTTAGGTCCTGATGGTCAAATGTTCGATCCTCAGCCTTGCCATTTTATTTATTTTATTTATTTTTTTTTTTTTTTTTTTTTTCATTTCAATTATTAGTTATTCTTACATGTAGTTGTATTTTATTGCCCAATTTCTACATACTTCAAACATGAATAAGAGTTTCTGATGGGAAAATTTGGGTATCACGTTACATCTTTTACGTCTTTGCGTGCGCGCAAATGGCGCGCGTGGCTGTTTCGGCACGGCACGTAAAACTGCCAGGTACAAGCGGGTAGTTGTCAAAATGAATTCATGTTGTATGTTTTTAAGAGAAAAGGTCTGGGAAAAAGTCAGTTTTCTTTTTCCTCAAAAGTTCATGCAACAGGAGCGGTTGCTTCCGAAGGCGTCTCAAGTCGACTTCAAGTTTTCCTGTGGCGGTTAATGGTGCTATATGTGAGGGGTAAAAAGCGAAACCGATTCCTTATTTCTGTGGCACAAGTGAGAGAAAAGGAAAAGCCTGGTTCCATTTGTTTGACTTTTGCAACAAGTGTCGTCTGCTACAGAAAGTTTTCCGAGTACTTTTTTTATGATTCCGCGCGGCGCTTAGTGGTGATGTACGTGCGAAAACACAAAATCAACTTATGACTTACACGGTCACCAGAATGGATTTAATGCTTTCATAGAATGGCCCCAGTAAAGGAAAAGTGAATAATTTGGTTCCCTTTCTTTGATTTCTGCAACAGGTATCGGTTGCCTCCGAAAGACTCGCGAGTTGATTTTAAGCTTTCCCGCAGCACGTACCAATCACGTATGTGTGGAATAGCCATCAAAACCAGTTAAACGGCCCGAGAAAAGGGAAAAATTGATTTGCCATATTCGACTTAGGCAACAGCTATCAGTTGCTTTTGTAAGTGCTGTAAGTAAATTTTTCGTGTTTTTCGCAGGTGCGTAAATGGCACGTATGAGTCGGTAGTCATCGAAACTGGGCTACTCATCACCGTATGAATAGACACAAAGTAAAAACATAGTTCTTTTTGAGTTATGCAGTAGGAGGCAGTTGCTACTGACAGAGTTGCCAGTCTAGTTTTTATTCACTTGTGACACTATTTTCTGTTTCTCACTGTCCACTGATCATCTTAGCATATTGAATGTATCAGTGTGCAGCATGGAAGCTGGCCTCAACTAGAAAAGCAAATCGAATCAAGGGGAGTGAACCCTGGGTAGGTGCTTGAAAACCACCACTACAAGGTCTTCTGCTACTCTGTTTTCTTAAATTTTCGCCCATTGTCGGCGAATTCTGGCATGTGTGGATGGTGCATGCATAGCACTTTGCCTAGGACTACATATCAGCCTTTAAAGAAGACATTAAATCCACTTGTTTGCCGTTTTTTTGTTCTCTGTTATGATTGGGTTCATTTTAGGCGCCATTTTGGGCGCCATCTTGGAAATCCTGTGACGTCACCTTGTGGGAGGGGTTAGGGGGCTAGTATATATATAGGTTAATTTTTCAGGTCATATTCAAGTGCTTGTATAGTGCAGTGGGTCAGAGGGCTGCCCACTTGCATTTTTAGGTCCTGATGGTCAAATGTTCGATCCTCAGCCTTGCCATTTTATACATTCTATTTATTTATTTATTTTTCTTTTTTTTTCTTCATTTCTATTATTAGTTATTCTTACATGTAGTTGTATTTTATTGCCCAATTTCTACATACTTTAAACATGAATAAGAGTTTCTGATGGGAAAATTTGGTTATCACGTTACATCTTTTACGTCTCTGCGTGTGCGCAAATGGCATGCGTGGCTGTTTCGGCACGGCACGTAAAACTGCCAGGTACAACCGGGTAGTTGTCAAAATGAATTCATGTTGTATGTTTTTAAGAGAAAAGGTCTGGGAAAAAGTCAGTTTTCTTTTTCCTCAAAAGTTCATGCAACAGGAGCGGTTGCTTCCGAAGGCGTCTCAAGTCGACTTCAAGTTTTCCTGTAGCGGTTTACGGTGCTGTATGTGAGGGGTAAAAAGCGAAACCGATTCCTCATTTCTGTGGCACAAGTGAGAGAAAAGGAAAAACCTGGTTCCATTTGTTTGACGTTTGCAACAAGTGTGGTCTGCTACAGAAAGTGTTCCAAGTCCTTTTTTTATGATTTCGCGTGGCGCTTAATGGTGATGTACGTGCGAAAACACAAAATCAACTTATGACTTACACGGTCACCAGAATGGATTTAATGCTTTCATAGAATGGCCCCAGTAAAGGAAAAGTGAATAATTTGGTTCCCTTTCTTTGATTTCTGCAACAGGTATCGGTTGCCTCCGAAAGACTCGCGAGTTGATTTTAAGCTTTCCCGCAGCACGTACCAATCACGTATGTGTGGAATAGCCATCGAAACCAGTTAAACGGCCCGAGAAAAGGGAAAAATTGATTTGCCATATTCGACTTAGGCAACAGCTATCAGTTGCTTTTGTAAGTGCTGTAAGTCAATTTTTCGTGTTTTTCGCAGGTGCGTAAATGGCACGTATGAGTCGGTAGTCATCGAAACTGGGCTACTCGTCACCGTATGAATAGACACAAAGTAAAAACATAGTTCTTTTTCAGTTATGCAGTAGGAGGCATGTGCTACTGACAGAGTTGCCAGTCTAGTTTTTATTCACTTGTGACACTATTTTCTGTTTCTCACTGTCCACTGATCATCTTAGCATATTGAATGTATCAGTGTGCAGCATGGAAGCTGGCCTCAACTAGAAAAGCAAATCGAATCAAGGGGAGTGAACCCTGGGTAGGTGCTTGAAAACCACCACTACAAGGTCTTCTGCTACTCTGTTTTCTTAAATTTTCGCCCATTGTCGGCGAATTCTGGCATGTGTGGATGGTGCATGCATAGCACTTTGCCTAGGACTACATATCAGCCTTTAAAGAAGACATTAAATCCACTTGTTTGCCGTTTTTTTGTTCTCTGTTATGATTGGGTTCATTTTAGGCGCCATTTTGGGCGCCATCTTGGAAATCCTGTGACGTCACCTTGTGGGAGGGGTTAGGGGGCTAGTATATATATAGGTTAATTTTTCAGGTCATATTCAAGTGCTTGTATAGTGCAGTGGGTCAGAGTGCTGCCCACTTGCATTTTTAGGTCCTAATGGTCAAATGTTCGATCCTCAGCCTTGCCGTTTTATTTATTTTATTTTTTTTATTTTTTTTATTTTTTTTTTTTTTTCATTTCTATTATTAGTTATTCTTACGTGTAGTTGTATTTTATTGCCCAATTTCTACATACTTCAAACATGAATAAGGGTTTCTGATGGGAAAATTTGGGTATCACGTTACATCTTTTACGTCTTTGCGTGCGCGCAAATGGCGCGCGTGGCTGTTTCGGCACGGCACGTAAAACTGCCAGGTACAAGCGGGTAGTTGTCAAAATGAATTCATGCTGTATGTTTTTAAGAGAAAAGGTCTGGGAAAAAGTCAGTTTTCTTTTTCCTCAAAAGTTCATGCAACAGGAGCGGTTGCTTCCGAATCCGTCTCAAGTCGACTTCAAGTTTTCCTGTAGTGGTTAATGGTGCTATATGTGAGGGGTAAAAAGCGAAACCGATTCCTTATTTCTGTGGCACAAGTGAGAGAAAAGGAAAAGCCTGGTTCCATTTGTTTGACTTTTGCAACAAGTGTCGTCTGCTACAGAAAGTGTTCCAAGTCCTTTTTTTATGATTTCGCGCGGCGCTTAGTGGTGATGTACGTGCGAAAACACAAAATCAACTTATGACTTACACGGTCACCAGAATGGATTTAATGCTTTCATAGAATGGCCCCAGTAAAGGAAAAGTGAATAATTTGGTTCCCTTTCTTTGATTTCTGCAACAGGTATCGGTTGCCTCCGAAAGACTCGCGAGTTGATTTTAAGCTTTCCCGCAGCACGTACCAATCACGTATGTGTGGAATAGCCATCGAAACCAGTTAAACGGCCCGAGAAAAGGGAAAAATTGATTTGCCATATTCGACTTAGGCAACAGCTATCAGTTGCTTTTGTAAGTGCTGTAAGTCAATTTTTCGTGTTTTTCGCAGGTGCGTAAATGGCACGTATGAGTCGGTAGTCATCGAAACTGGGCTACTCGTCACCGTATGAATAGACACAAAGTAAAAACATAGTTCTTTTTCAGTTATGCAGTAGGAGGCAGTTGCTACTGACAGAGTTGCCAGTCTAGTTTTTATTCACTTGTGACACTATTTTCTGTTTCTCACTGTCCACTGATCATCTTAGCATATTGAATGTATCAGTGTGCAGCATGGAAGCTGGCCTCAACTAGAAAAGCAAATCGAATCAAGGGGAGTGAACCCTGGGTAGGTGCTTGAAAACCACCACTACAAGGTCTTCTGCTACTCTGTTTTCTTAAATTTTCGCCCATTGTCGGCGAATTCTGGCATGTGTGGATGGTGCATGCATAGCACTTTGCCTAGGACTACATATCAGCCTTTAAAGAAGACATTAAATTAACTTGTTTGCCGTTTTTTTGTTCTCTGTTATGATTGGGTTCATTTTAGGCGCCATTTTGGGCGCCATCTTGGAAATCCTGTGACGTCACCTTGTGGGAGGGGTTAGGGGGCTAGTATATATATATAGGTTAATTTTTCAGGTCATATTCAAGTGCTTGTATAGTGCAGTGGGTCAGAGGGCTGCCCACTTGCATTTTTAGGTCCTGATGGTCAAATGTTCGATCCTCAGCCTTGCCATTTTATTCATTTTATTTATTTATTTATTTATTTTTCTTTTTTTTTCTTCATTTCTATTATTAGTTATTCTTACATGTAGTTGTATTTTATTGCCCAATTTCTACATACTTCAAACATGAATAAGAGTTTCTGATGGGAAAATTTGGGTATCACGTTACATCTTTTACGTCTCTGCGTGCGCGCAAATGGCACGCGTGGCTGTTTCGGCACGGCACGTAAAACTGCCAGGTACAAGCGGGTAGTTGTCAAAATGAATTCATGTTGTATGTTTTTAAGAGAAAAGCTCTGGGAAAAAGTCAGTTTTCTTTTTCCTTAAAAGTTCATGCAACAGGAGCGGTTGCTTCCGAAGGCGTCTCAAGTCGACTTCAAGTTTTCCTGTAGCGGTTAACGGTGCTGTATGTGAGGGGTAAAAAGCGAAACTGATTCCTTATTTCTGTGGCACAAGTGAGAGAAAAGGAAAAGCCTGGTTCCATTTGTTTGACTTTTGCAACAAGTGTCGTCTGCTACAGAAAGTGTTCCGCGTCCTTTTTTTATGATTTCGCGCGGCGCTTAGTGGTGATGTACGTGCGAAAACACAAAATCAACTTATGACTTACACGGTCACCAGAATGGATTTAATGCTTTCATAGAATGGCCCCAGTAAAGGAAAAGTGAATAATTTGGTTCCCTTTCTTTGATTTCTGCAACAGGAATCGGTTGCCTACGAAAGACTCGCGAGTTGATTTTAAGCTTTCCCGCAGCACGTACCAATCACGTATGTGTGGAATAGCCATCAAAACCAGTTAAACGGCCCGAGAAAAGGGAAAAATGGATTTGCCATATTCGATTTAGGCAACAGCTATCAGTTGCTTTTGTAAGTGCTGTAAGTCAATTTTTCGTGTTTTTCGCAGGTGCGTAAATGGCACGTATGAGTCGGTAGTCATCGAAACTGGGCTACTCGTCACCGTATGAATAGACACAAAGTAAAAACATAGTTCTTTTTCAGTTATGCAGTAGGAGGCAGTTGCTACTGACAGAGTTGCCAGTCTAGTTTTTATTCACTTGTGACACTATTTTCTGTTTCTCACTGTCCACTGATCATCTTAGCATATTGAATGTATCAGTGTGCAGCATGGAAGCTGGCCTCAACTAGAAAAGCAAATCGAATGAAGGGGAGTGAACCCTGGGTAGGTGCTTGAAAACCACCACTACAAGGTCTTCTGCTACTCTGTTTTCTTAAATTTTCGCCCATTGTCGGCGAATTCTGGCATGTGTGGATGGTGCATGCATAGCACTTTGCCTAGGACTACATATCAGCCTTTAAAGAAGACATTAAATCTACTTGTTTGCCGTTTTTTTGTTCTCTGTTATGATTGGGTTCATTTTAGGCGCCATTTTGGGCGCCATCTTGGAAATCCTGTGACGTCACCTTGTGGGAGGGGTAAGGGGGCTAGTATATATATAGGTTAATTTTTCAAGTCAAATACAAGTGCTTGTATAGTGCAGTGGGTCAGAGGCCTGCCCACTTGCATTTTTAGGTCCTGATGGTCAAATGTTCGATCCTCAGCCTTGCCATTTTTTTTTTTTTTTTTTTTTTCTATTATTAGTTATTCTTACATGTAGTTGTATTTTATTGCCCAATTTCTACATACTTCAAACATGAATAAGAGTTTCTGATGGGAAAATTTGGGTATCACGTTACATCTTTTACGTCTCTGCGTGTGCGCAAATGGCGCGCGTGGCTGTTTCGGCACGGCACGTAAAACTGCCAGGTACAAGCGGGTAGTTGTCAAAATGAATTCATGTTGTATGTTTTTAAGAGAAAAGGTCTGGGAAAAAGTCAGTTTTCTTTTTCCTTAAAAGTTCATGCAACAGGAGCGGTTGCTTCCGAAGGCATCTCAAGTCGACTTCAAGTTTTCCTGTAGCGGTTAACGGTGCTGTATGTGAGGGGTAAAAAGCGAAACCGATTCCTTATTTCTGTGGCACAAGTGAGAGAAAAGGAAAAGCCTGGTTCCATTTGTTTGACTTTTGCAACAAGTGTCGTCTGCTACAGAAAGTGTTCCAAGTCCTTTTTTTATGATTTCGCGCGGCGCTTAATGGTGATGTACGTGCGAAAACACAAAATCAACTTATGACTTACACGGTCACCAGAATGGATTTAATGCTTTCATAGAATGGCCCCAGTAAAGGAAAAGTGAATAATTTGGTTCCCTTTCTTTGATTTCTGCAACAGGTATCGGTTGCCTCCGAAAGACTGGCGAGTTGATTTTAAGCTTTCCCGCAGCACGTACCAATCACGTATGTGTGGAATAGCCATCGAAACCAGTTAAACGGCCCAAGAAAAGGGAAAAATTGATTTGCCATATTCGACTTAGGCAACAGCTATCAGTTGCTTTTGTAAGTGCTGTAAGTCAATTTTTCGTGTTTTTCGCAGGTGCGTAAATGGCACGTATGAGTCGGTAGTCATCGAAACTGGGCTACTCATCACCGTATGAATAGACACAAAGTAAAAACATAGTTTTTTTTGAGTTATGCAGCAGGAGGCAGTTGCTACTGACAGAGTTGCCAGTCTAGTTTTTATTCACTTGTGACACTATTTTCTGTTTCTCACTGTCCACTGATCATCTTAGCATATTGAATGTATCAGTGTGCAGCATGGAAGCTGGCCTCAACTAGAAAAGCAAATCGAATCAAGGGGAGTGAACCCTGGGTAGGTGCTTGAAAACCACCACTACAAGGTCTTCTGCTACTCTGTTTTCTTAAATTTTCGCCCATTGTCGGCGAATTCTGGCATGTGTGGATGGTGCATGCATAGCACTTTGCCTAGGACTACATATCAGCCTTTAAAGAAGACATTAAATCCACTTGTTTGCCGTTTTTTTGTTCTCTGTTATGATTGGGTTCATTTTAGGCGCCATTTTGGGCGCCATCTTGGAAATCCTGTGACGTCACCTTGTGGGAGGGGTTAGGGGGCTAGTATATATATAGGTTAATTTTTCAGGTCATATTCAAGTGCTTGTATAGTGCAGTGGGTCAGAGGGCTGCCCACTTGCATTTTTAGGTCCTGATGGTCATATGTTCGATCCTCAGCCTTGCCATTTTATTTATTTTATTTTATTTTTTTTTTTTTTTTCTTCATTTCTATTATTAATTATTCTTACATGTAGTTGTATTTTATTGCCCAATTTCTACATACTTCAAACATGAATAAGGGTTTCTGATGGGAAAATTTGGGTATCACGTTACATCTTTTACGTCTCTGCGTGCGCGCAAATGGCGCGCGTGGCTGTTTCGGCACGGCACGTAAAACTGCCAGGTACAAGCGGGTAGTTGTCAAAATGAATTCATGTTGTATGTTTTTAAGAGAAAAGGTCTGGGAAAAAGTCAGTTTTCTTTTTCCTCAAAAGTTCATGCAACAGGAGCGGTTGCTTCCGAAGGCGTCTCAAGTCGACTTCAAGTTTTCCTGTAGCGGTTAACGGTGCTGTATGTGAGGGGTAAAAAGCGAAACCGATTCCTTATTTCTGTGGCACAAGTGAGAGAAAAGGAAAAGCCTGGTTCCATTTGTTTGACTTTTGCAAGAAGTGTCGTCTGCTACAGAAAGTGTTCCGAGTCCTTTTTTTATGATTTCGCGCGGCGCTTAGTGGTGATGTACGTGCGAAAACACAAAATCAACTTATGACTTACACGGTCACCAGAATGGATTTAATGCTTTCATAGAATGGCCCCAGTAAAGGAAAAGTGAATAATTTGGTTCCCTTTCTTTGATTTCTGCAACAGGTATCGGTTGCCTCCAAAAGACTCGCGAGTTGATTTTAAGCTTTCCCGCAGCACGTACCAATCACGTATGTGTGGAATAGCCATCGAAACCAGTTAAACGGCCCGAGAAAAGGGAAAAATTGATTTGCCATATTCGACTTAGGCAACAGCTATCAGTTGCTTTTGTAAGTGCTGTAAGTCAATTTTTCGTGTTTTTCGCAGGTGCGTAAATGGCACGTATGACTCGGTAGTCATCGAAACTGGGCTACTCGTCACCGTATGAATAGACACAAAGTAAAAAACATAGTCCTTTTTCAGTTATGCAGTAGGAGGCAGTTGCTACTGACAGAGTTGCCAGTCTAGTTTTTATTCACTTGTGACACTATTTTCTGTTTCTCACTGTCCACTGATCATCTTAGCATATTGAATGTATCAGTGTGCAGCATGGAAGCTGGCCTCAACTAGAAAAGCAAATCGAATCAAGGGGAGTGAACCCTGGGTAGGTGCTTGAAAACCACCACTACAAGGTCTTCTGCTACTCTGTTTTCTTAAATTTTCGCCCATTGTCGGCGAATTCTGGCATGTGTGGATGGTGCATGCATAGCACTTTGCCTAGGACTACATATCAACCTTTAAAGAAGACATTAAATCCACTTGTTTGCCGTTTTTTTGTTCTCTGTTATGATTGGGTTCATTTTAGGCGCCATTTTGGGCGCCATCTTGGAAATCCTGTGACGTCACCTTGTGGGAGGGGTTAGGGGGCTAGTATATATATAGGTTAATTTTTCAGGTCATATTCAAGTGCTTGTATAGTGCAGTGGGTCAGAGGCCTGCCCACTTGCATTTTTAGGTCCTGATGGTCAAATGTTCGATCCTCAGCCTTGCCATTTTTTTTTTTTTTTTTTTTCATTTCTATTATTAGTTATTATTACATGTAGTTGTATTTTATTGCCCAATTTCTACATACTTCAAACATGAATAAGAGTTTCTGATGGGAAAATTTGGGTATCACGTTACATCTTTTACGTCTTTGCGTGCGCGCAAATGGCGCGCGTGGCTGTTTCGGCACGGCACGTAAAACTGCCAGGTACAAGCGGGTAGTTGTCAAAATGAATTCATGTTGTATGTTTTTAAGAGAAAAGGTCTGGGAAAAAGTCAGTTTTCTTTTTCCTCAAAAGTTCATGCAACAGGAGCGGTTCCTTCCGAAGGCGTCTCAAGTCGACTTCAAGTTTTCCTGTAGCGGTTAACGGTGCTGTATGTGAGGGGTAAAAAGCGAAACCGATTCCTTATTTCTGTGGCACAAGTGAGAGAAAAGGAAAAGCCTGGTTCCATTTGTTTGACTTTTGCAAGAAGTGTCGTCTGCTACAGAAAGTGTTCCGAGTCCTTTTTTTATGATTTCGCGCGGCACTTAATGGTGATGTACGTGCGAAAACACAAAATCAACTTATGACTTACACGGTCACCAGAATGGATTTAATGCTTTCATAGAATGGCCCCAGTAAAGGAAAAGTGAATAATTTGGTTCCCTTTCTTTGATTTCTGCAACAGGTATCGGTTGCCTCCGAAAGACTCGCGAGTTGATTTTAAGCTTTCCCGCAGCACGTACCAATCACCCATGTGTGGAATAGCCATCGAAACCAGTTAAACGGCCCGAGAAAAGGGAAAAATTGATTTGCCATATTCGACTTAGGCAACAGCTATCAGTTGCTTTTGTAAGTGCTGTAAGTCAATTTTTCGTGTTTTTCGCAGGTGCGTAAATGGCACGTATGAGTCGGTAGTCATCGAAACTGGGCTACTCGTCACTGTATGAATAGACACAAAGTAAAAACATAGTTCTTTTTCAGTTATGCAGTAGGAGGCAGTTGCTACTGACAGAGTTGCCAGTCTAGTTTTTATTCACTTGTGACACTATTTTCTGTTTCTCACTGTCCACTGATCATCTTAGCATATTGAATGTATCAGTGTGCAGCATGGAAACTGGCCTCAACTAGAAAAGCAAATCGAATCAAGGGGAGTGAACCCTGGGTAGGTGCTTGAAAACCACCACTACAAGGTCTTCTGCTACTCTGTTTTCTTAAATGTTCGCCCATTGTCGGCGAATTCTGGCATGTGTGGATGGTGCATGCATAGCACTTTGCCTAGGACTACATATCAGCCTTTAAAGAAGACATTAAATCCACTTGTTTGCCGTTTTTTTCTTCTCTGTTATGATTGGGTTCATTTTAGGCGCCATTTTGGGCGCCATCTTGGAAATCCTGTGACGTCACCTTGTGGGAGGGGTTAGGGGGCTAGTATATATGTAGGTTAATTTTTCAGGTCATATTCAAGTGCTTGTATAGTGCAGTGGGTCAGAGGGCTGCCCACTTGCATTTTTAGGTCCTGATGGTCAAATGTTCGATCCTCAGCCTTGCCATTTTATTTATTTATTTATTTTTTTTTTTTTTTTTTTTTTTTTTTTTTCATTTCTATTATTAGTTATTCTTACATGTAGTTGTATTTTATTGCCCAATTTCTACATACTTCAAACATGAATAAGGGTTTCTGATGGGAAAATTTGGGTATCACGTTACATCTTTTACGTCTTTGCGTGCGCGCAAATGGCGCGCGTGGCTGTTTCGGCACGGCACGTAAAACTGCCAGGTACAAGCGGGTAGTTGTCAAAATGAATTCATGTTGTATGTTTTTAAGAGAAAAGGTCTGGGAAAAAGTCAGTTTTCTTTTTCCTCAAAAGTTCATGCAACAGGAGCGGTTGCTTCCGAAGGCGTCTCAAGTCGACTTCAAGTTTTCCTGTAGCGGTTAACGGTGCTGTATGTGAGGGGTAAAAAGCGAAACCGATTCCTTATTTCTGTGGCACAAGTGAGAGAAAAGGAAAAGCCTGGTTACATTTGTTTGACTTTTGCAACAAGTGTCGTCTGCTACAGAAAGTGTTCCGAGTCCTTTTTTTATGATTTCGCGCGGCGCTTAGTGGTGATGTACGTGCGAAAACACAAAATCAACTTATGACTTACACGGTCACCAGAATGGATTTAATGCTTTCATAGAATGGCCCCAGTAAAGGAAAAGTGAATAATTTGGTTCCCTTTCTTTGATTTCTGCAACAGGTATCGGTTGCCTCCGAAAGACTCGCGAGTTGATTTTAAGCTTTCCCGCAGCATGTACCAATCACCCATGTGTGGAATAGCCATCGAAACCAGTTAAACGGCCCGAGAAAAGGGAAAAATTGATTTGCCATATTCGACTTAGGCAACAGCTATCAGTTGCTTTTGTAAGTGCTGTAAGTCAATTTTTCGTGTTTTTCGCAGGTGCGTAAATGGCACGTATGAGTCGGTAGTCATCAAAACTGGGCTACTCGTCACCGTATGAATAGACACAAAGTAAAAACATAGTTCTTTTTCAGTTATGCAGTAGGAGGCAGTTGCTACTGACAGAGTTGCCAGTCTAGTTTTTATTCACTTGTGACACTATTTTCTGTTTCTCACTGTCCACTGATCATCTTAGCATATTGAATGTATCAGTGTGCAGCATGGAAACTGGCCTCAACTAGAAAAGCAAATCGAATCAAGGGGAGTGAACCCTGGGTAGGTGCTTGAAAACCACCACTACAAGGTCTTCTGCTACTCTGTTTTCTTAAATTTTCGCCCATTGTCGGCGAATTCTGGCATGTGTGGATGGTGCATGCATAGCACTTTGCCTAGGACTACATATCAGCCTTTAAAGAAGACATTAAATCCACTTGTTTGCCGTTTTTTTGTTCTCTGTTATGATTGGGTTCATTTTAGGCGCCATTTTGGGCGCCATCTTGGAAATCCTGTGACGTCACCTTGTGGGAGGGGTTAGGGGGCTAGTATATATATAGGTTAATTTTTTCAGGTCATATTCAAGTGCTTGTATAGTGCAGTGGGTCAGAGGGCTGCCCACTTGCATTTTTACGTCCTGATGGTCAAATGTTCGATCCTCAGCCTTGCCATTTTATTCATTTTATTTATTTATTTATTTTTCTTTTTTTTTCTTCATTTCTATTATTAGTTATTCTTACATGTAGTTGTATTTTATTGCCCAATTTCTACATACTTCAAACATGAATAAGAGTTTCTGATGGGAAAATTTGGGTATCACGTTACATCTTTTACGTCTCTGCGTGCGCGCAAATGGCGCGCGTGGCTGTTTCGGCACGGCACGTAAAACTGCCAGGTACAAGCGGGTAGTTGTCAAAATGAATTCATGTTGTATGTTTTTAAGAGAAAAGGTCTGGGAAAAAGTCAGTTTTCTTTTTCCTTAAAAGTTCATGCAACAGGAGCGGTTGCTTCCGAAGGCGTCTCAAGTCGACTTCAAGTTTTCCTGTAGCGGTTAACGGTGCTGTATGTGAGGGGTAAAAAGCGAAACCGATTCCTTATTTCTGTGGCACAAGTGAGAGAAAAGGAAAAGCCTGGTTCCATTTGTTTGACGTTTGCAACAAGTGTCGTCTGCTACAGAAAGTGTTCCGAGTCCTTTTTTTATGATTTCGCGCGGCGCTTAGTGGTGATGTATGTGCGAAAACACAAAATCAACTTATGACTTACACGGTCACCAGAATGGATTTAATGCTTTCATAGAATGGCCCCAGTAAAGGAAAAGTGAATAATTTGGTTCCCTTTCTTTGATTTCTGCAACAGGTATCGGTTGCCTCCGAAAGACTCGCGAGTTGATTTTAAGCTTTCCCGCAGCATGTACCAATCACCCATGTGTGGAATAGCCATCGAAACCAGTTAAACGGCCCGAGAAAAGGGAAAAATTGATTTGCCATATTCGACTTAGGCAACAGCTATCAGTTGCTTTTGTAAGTGCTGTAAGTCAATTTTTCGTGTTTTTCGAAGGTGCGTAAATGGCACGTATGAGTCGGTAGTCATCGAAACTGGGCTACTCGTCACCGTATGAATAGACACAAAGTAAAAACATAGTTCTTTTTCAGTTATGCAGTAGGAGGCAGTTGCTACTGACAGAGTTGCCAGTCTAGTTTTTATTCACTTGTGACACTATTTTCTGTTTCTCACTGTCCACTGATCATCTTAGCATATTGAATGTATCAGTGTGCAGCATGGAAACTGGCCTCAACTAGAAAAGCAAATCGAATCAAGGGGAGTGAACCCTGGGTAGGTGCTTGAAAACCACCACTACAAGGTCTTCTGCTACTCTGTTTTCTTAAATGTTCGCCCATTGTCGGCGAATTCTGGCATGTGTGGATGGTGCATGCATAGCACTTTGCCTAGGACTACATATCAGCCTTTAAAGAAGACATTAAATCCACTTGTTTGCAGTTTTTCTGTTCTCTGTTATGATTGGGTTCATTTTAGGCGCCATTTTGGGCGCCATCTTGGAAATCCTGTGACGTCACCTTGTGGGAAGGGTTAGGGGGCTAGTATATATATAGGTTAATTTTTCAGGTCATATTCAAGTGCTTGTATAGTAAAGTGGGTCAGAGGGCTGCCCACTTGCATTTTTAGGTCCTGATGGTCAAATGTTCGATCATCAGCCTTGCCATTTTATTTTTTTTTTTTATTTTTTTTTTTTTTTCATTTCTATTATTAGTTATTCTTACATGTAGTTGTATTTTATTGCCCAATTTCTACATACTTCAAACATGAATAAGGGTTTCTGATGGGAAAATTTGGGTATCACGTTACATCTTTTACGTCTTTGCGTGCGCGCAAATGGCGCGCGTGGCTGTTTCGGCACGGCACGTAAAACTGCCAGGTACAAGCGGGTAGTTGTCAAAATGAATTCATGTTGTATGTTTTTAAGAGAAAAGGTCTGGGAAAAAGTCAGTTTTCTTTTTCCTCAAAAGTTCATGCAACAGGAGCGGTTGCTTCCGAAGGCGTCTCAAGTCGACTTCAAGTTTTCCTGTAGCGGTTAATGGTGCTGTATGTGAGGGGTAAAAAGCGAAACCGATTCCTTATTTCTGTGGCACAAGTGAGAGAAAAGGAAAAGCCTGGTTCCATTTGTTTGACTTTTGCAACAAGTGTCGTCTGCTACAGAAAGTGTTCCGAGTCCTTTTTTTATGATTTCGCGCGGCGCTTAGTGGTGATGTACGTGCGAAAACACAAAATCAACTTATGACTTACACGGTCACCAGAATGGATTTAATGCTTTCATAGAATGGCCCCAGTAAAGGAAAAGTGAATAATTTGGTTCCCTTTCTTTGATTTCTGCAACAGGTATCGGTTGCCTCCGAAAGATTCGCGAGTTGATTTTAAGCTTTCCCGCAGCACGTACCAATCATGTATGTGTGGAATAGCCATCGAAACCAGTTAAACGGCCCGAGAAAAGGGAAAAATTGATTTGCCATATTCGACTTAGGCAACAGCTATCAGTTGCTTTTGTAAGTGCTGTAAGTCAATTTTTCGTGTTTTTCGCAGGTGCGTAAATGGCACGTATGAGTCGGTAGTCATCGAAACTGGGCTACTCGTCACCGTATGAATAGACACAAAGTAAAAACATAGTTCTTTTTCAGTTATGCAGTAGGAGGCAGTTGCTACTGACAGAGTTGCCAGTCTAGTTTTTATTCACTTGTGACACTATTTTCTGTTTCTCACTGTCCACTGATCATCTTAGCATATTGAATGTATCAGTGTGCAGCATGGAAACTGGCCTCAACTAGAAAAGCAAATCGAATCAAGGGGAGTGAACCCTGGGTAGGTGCTTGAAAACCACCACTACAAGGTCTTCTGCTACTCTGTTTTCTTAAATTTTCGCCCATTGTCGGCGAATTCTGGCATGTGTGGATGGTGCATGCATAGCACTTTGCCTAGGACTACATATCAGCCTTTAAAGAAGACATTAAATCCACTTGTTTGCCGTTTTTTTGTTCTCTGTTATGATTGGGTTCATTTTAGGCGCCATTTTGGGCGCCATCTTGGAAATCCTGTGACGTCACCTTGTGGGAGGGGTTAGGGGGCTAGTATATATATAGGTTAATTTTTCAGGTCATATTCAAGTGCTTGTATAGTGCAGTGGGTCAGAGGGCTGCCCACTTGCATTTTTAGGTCCTGATGGTCAAATGTTCGATCCTCAGCCTTGCCATTTTATTCATTTTATTTATTTATTTATTTTTCTTTTTTTTTCTTCATTTCTATTATTAGTTATTCTTACATGTAGTTGTATTTTATTGCCCAATTTCTACATACTTCAAACATGAATAAGAGTTTCTGATGGGAAAATTTGGGTATCACGTTACATCTTTTACGTCTTTGCGTGAGCGCAAATGGCGCGCGTGGCTGTTTTGGCACGGCACGTAAAACTGCCAGGTACAACCGGGTAGTTGTCAAAATGAATTCATGTTGTATGTTTTTAAGAGAAAAGGTCTGGGAAAAAGTCAGTTTTCTTTTTCCTCAAAAGTTCATGCAACAGGAGCGGTTGCTTCCGAAGGCGTCTCAAGTCGACTTCAAGTTTTCCTGTAGCGGTTAATGGTGCTGTATGTGAGGGGTAAAAAGCGAAACCGATTCCTTATTTCTGTGGCACAAGTGAGAGAAAAGGAAAAGCCTGGTTCCATTTGTTTGACTTTTGCAACAAGTGTCGTCTGCTACAGAAAGTGTTCCGAGTCCTTTTTTTATGATTTCGTGCGGCGCTTAGTGGTGATGTATGTGCGAAAACACAAAATCAACTTATGACTTACACGGTCACCAGAATGGATTTAATGCTTTCATAGAATGGCCCCAGTAAAGGAAAAGTGAATAATTTGGTTCCCTTTCTTTGATTTCTGCAACAGGTATCGGTTGCCTCCGAAAGACTCGCAAGTTGATTTTAAGCTTTCCCGCAGCACGTACCAATCACGTATGTGTGGAATAGCCATCGAAACCAGTTAAACGGCCCGAGAAAAGGGAAAAATTGATTTGCCATATTCGACTTAGGCAACAGCTATCAGTTGCTTTTGTAAGTGCTGTAAGTCAATTTTTCGTGTTTTTCGCAGGTGCGTAAATGGCACGTATGAGTCGGTAGTCATCGAAACTGGGCTACTCGTCACCGTATGAATAGACACAAAGTAAAAACATAGTTCTTTTTCAGTTATGCAGTAGGAGGCAGTTGCTACTGACAGAGTTGCCAGTCTAGTTTTTATTCACTTGTGACACTATTTTCTGTTTCTCACTGTCCACTGATCATCTTAGCATATTGAATGTATCAGTGTGCAGCATGGAAACTGGCCTCAACTAGAAAAGCAAATCGAATCAAGGGGAGTGAACCCTGGGTAGGTGCTTGAAAACCACCACTACAAGGTCTTCTGCTACTCTGTTTTCTTAAATTTTCGCCCATTGTCGGCGAATTCTGGCATGTGTGGATGGTGCATGCATAGCACTTTGCCTAGGACTACATATCAGCCTTTAAAGAAGACATTAAATCCACTTGTTTGCCGTTTTTTTGTTCTCTGTTATGATTGGGTTCATTTTAGGCGCCATTTTGGGCGCCATCTTGGAAATCCTGTGACGTCACCTTGTGGGAGGGGTTAGGGGGCTAGTATATATATATAGGTTAATTTTTCAGGTCATATTCAAGTGCTTGTATAGTGCAGTGGGTCAGAGGGCTGCCCACTTGCATTTTTAGGTCCTGATGGTCAAATGTTCGATCCTCAGCCTTGCCATTTTTTTTTTTTTTTTTTTTTTTTTTTTTTCGTTTCTATTATTAGTTATTCTTACATGTAGTTGTATTTTATTGCCCAATTTCTACATACTTCAAATATGAATAAGGGTTTCTGATGGGAAAATTTGGGTATCACGTTACATCTTTTACGTCTTTGCATGCGATCAAATGGCGCGCGTGGCTGTTTCGGCACGGCACGTAAAACTGCCAGGTACAAGCGGGTAGTTGTCAAAATGAATTCATGTTGTATGTTTTTAAGAGAAAAGGTCTGGGAAAAAGTCAGTTTTCTTTTTCCTCAAAAGTTCATGCAACAGGTGTGGTTGCTTCCGAAGGCGTCTCAAGTCGACTTCAAGTTTTCCTGTAGCGGTTAATGGTGCTGTATGTGAGGGGTAAAAAGCGAAACCGATTCCTTATTTCTGTGGCACAAGTGAGAGAAAAGGAAAAGCCTGGTTCCATTTGTTTGACTTTTGCAACAAGTGTCGTCTGCTACAGAAAGTGTTCCGAGTCCTTTTTTTATGATTTCGCGCGGCGCTTAGTGGTGATGTACGTGCGAAAACACAAAATCAACTTATGACTTACACGGTCACCAGAATGGATTTAATGCTTTCATAGATTGGCCCCAGTAAAGGAAAAGTGAATAATTTGGTTCCCTTTCTTTGATTTCTGCAACAGGTATCGGTTGCCTCTGAAAGACTCGCGAGTTGATTTTAAGCTTTCCCGCAGCACGTACCAATCACGTATGTGTGGAATAGCCATCGAAACCAGTTAAACGGCCCGAAAAAAGGGAAAAATTGATTTGCTATATTCGACTTAGGCAACAGCTATCAGTTGCTTTTGTAAGTGCTGTAAGTCAATTTTTTGTGTTTTTCGCAGGTGCGTAAATGGCACGTATGAGTCGGTAGTCATCGAAACTGGGCTACTCGTCACCGTATGAATAGACACAAAGTAAAAACATAGTTCTTTTTCAGTTATGCAGTAGGAGGCAGTTGCTACTGACAGAGTTGCCAGTCTAGTTTTTATTCACTTGTGACACTATTTTCTGTTTCTCACTGTCCACTGATCATCTTAGCATATTGAATGTATCAGTGTGCAGCATGGAAGCTGGCCTCAACTAGAAAAGCAAATCGAATCAAGGGGAGTGAACCCTGGGTAGTTGCTTGAAAACCACCACTACAAGGTCTTCTGCTACTCTGTTTTCTTAAATTTTCGCCCATTGTCGGCGAATTCTGGCATGTGTGGATGGTGCATGCATAGCACTTTGCCTAGGACTACATATCAGCCTTTAAAGAAGACATTAAATCCACTTGTTTGCCGTTTTTTTGTTCTCTGTTATGATTGGGTTCATTTTAGGCGCCATTTTGGGCGCCATCTTGGAAATCCTGTGACGTCACCTTGTGGGAGGGGTTAGGGGGCTAGTATATATATAGGTTAATTTTTCAGGTCATATTCAAGTGCTTGTATAGTGCAGTGGGTCAGAGGGCTGCCCACTTGCATTTTTAGGTCCTGATGGTCAAATGTTCGATCCTCAGCCTTGCCATTTTATTTATTTATTTATTTATTTTTTTTTTTTTTTTCATTTCTATTATTAGTTATTCTTACATGTAGTTGTATTTTATTGCCCAATTTCTACATACTTCAAACATGAATAAGGGTTTCTGATGGGAAAATTTGGGTATCACGTTACATCTTTTACGTCTTTGCGTGCGCGCAAATGGCGCGCGTGGCTGTTTCGGCACGGCACGTAAAACTGCCAGGTACAAGCGGGTAGTTGTCAAAATGAATTCATGTTGTATGTTTTTAAGAGAAAAGGTCTGGGAAAAAGTCAGTTTTCTTTTTCCTCAAAAGTTCATGCAACAGGAGTGGTTGCTTCCGAAGGCGTCTCAAGTCGACTTCAAGTTTTCCTGTAGCGGTTAATGGTGCTGTATGTGAGGGGTAAAAAGCGAAACCGATTCCTTATTTCTGTGGCACAAGTGAGAGAAAAGGAAAAGCCTGGTTCCATTTGTTTGACTTTTGCAACAAGTGTCGTCTGCTACAGAAAGTGTTCCGAGTCCTTTTTTTATGATTTCGCGCTGCGCTTAGTGGTGATGTACGTGTGAAAACACAAAATCAACTTATGACTTACACGGTCACCAGAATGGATTTAATGTTTTCATAGAATGGCCCCAGTAAAGGAAAAGTGAATAATTTGGTTCCCTTTCTTTGATTTCTGCAACAGGTATCGGTTGCCTCTGAAAGACTCGCGAGTTGATTTTAAGCTTTCCCGCAGCACGTACCAATCACATATGTGTGGAATAGCCATCGAAACCAGTTAAACGGCCCGAGAAAAGGGAAAAATTGATTTGCCATATTCGACTTAGGCAACAGCTATCAGTTGCTTTTGTAAGTGCTGTAAGTCAATTTTTCGTGTTTTTCGCAGGTGCGTAAATGGCACGTATGAGTCGGTAGTCATCGAAACTGGGCTACTCATCACCGTATGAATAGACACAAAGTAAAAACATAGTTCTTTTTCAGTTATGCAGTAGGAGGCAGTTGCTACTGACAGAGTTGCCAGTCTAGTTTTTATTCACTTGTGACACTATTTTCTGTTTCTCACTGTCCACTGATCATCTTAGCATATTGAATGTATCAGTGTGCAGCATGGAAGCTGGCCTCAACTAGAAAAGCAAATCGAATCAAGGGGAGTGAACCCTGGGTAGGTGCTTGAAAACCACCACTACAAGGTCTTCTGCTACTCTGTTTTCTTAAATTTTCGCCCATTGTCGGCGAATTCTGGCATGTGTGGATGGTGCATGCATAGCACTTTGCCTAGGACTACATATCAGCCTTTAAAGAAGACATTAAATCCACTTGTTTGCCGTTTTTTTGTTCTCTGTTATGATTGGGTTCATTTTAGGCGCCATTTTGGGCGCCATCTTGGAAATCCTGTGACGTCACCTTGTGGGAGGGGTTAGGGGGCTAGTATATATATAGGTTAATTTTTCAGGTCGTATTCAAGTGCTTGTATAGTGCAGTGGGTCAGAGGGCTGCCCACTTGCATTTTTAGGTCCTGATGGTCAAATGTTCGATCCTCAGCCTTGCCATTTTATTTCTTTTATTTTTTTTTTTTTTTTTTTTTTTTTTTCATTTCTATTATTAGTTATTCTTACATGTAGTTGTATTTTATTGCCCAATTTCTACATACTTCAAACATGAATAAGGGTTTCTGATGGGAAAATTTGGGTATCACGTTACATCTTTTACGTCTTTGCGTGCGCGCAAATGGCGCGCGTGGCTGTTTCGGCACGGCACGTAAAACTGCCAGGTACAAGCGGGTAGTTGTCAAAATGAATTCATGTTGTATGTTTTTAAGAGAAAAGGTCTGGGAAAAAGTCAGTTTTCTTTTTCCTCAAAAGTTCATGCAACAGGAGCGGTTGCTTCCGAAGGCGTCTCAAGTCGACTTCAAGTTTTCCTGTAGCGGTTAATGGTGCTGTATGTGAGGGGTAAAAAGCGAAACCGATTCCTTATTTCTGTGGCACAAGTGAGAGAAAAGGAAAAGCCTGGTTCCATTTGTTTGACTTTTGCAACAAGTGTCGTCTGCTACAGAAAGTGTTCCGAGTCCTTTTTTTATGATTTCGCGCGGCGCTTATTGGTGATGTACGTGCGAAAACACAAAATCAACTTATGACTTACACGGTCACCAGAATGGATTTAATGCTTTCATAGAATGGCCCCAGTAAAGGAAAAGTGAATAATTTGGTTCCCTTTCTTTGATTTCTGCAACAGGTATCGGTTGCCTCCGAAAGACTCGCGAGTTGATTTTAAGCTTTCCCGCAGCACGTACCAATCACGTATGTGTGGAATAGCCATCAAAACCAGTTAAACGGCCCGAGAAAAGAGAAAAATTGATTTGCCATATTCGACTTAGGCAACAGCTATCAGTTGCTTTTGTAAGTGCTGTAAGTCAATTTTTCGTGTTTTTCGCAGGTGCGTAAATGGCACGTATGAGTCGGTAGTCATCGAAACTGGGCTACTCGTCACCGTATGAATAGACACAAAGTAAAAACATAGTTCTTTTTCAGTTATGCAGTAGGAGGCAGTTGCTACTGACAGAGTTGCCAGTCTAGTTTTTATTCACTTGTGACACTATTTTCTGTTTCTCACTGTCCACTGATCATCTTAGCATATTGAATGTATCAGTGTGCAGCATGGAAGCTGGCCTCAACTAGAAAAGCAAATCGAATCAAGGGGAGTGAACCCTGGGTAGGTGCTTGAAAACCACCACTACAAGGTCTTCTGCTACTCTGTTTTCTTAAATTTTCGCCCATTGTCGGCGAATTCTGGCATGTGTGGATGGTGCATGCATAGCACTTTGCCTAGGACTACATATCAGCCTTTAAAGAAGACATTAAATCCACTTGTTTGCCGTTTTTTTGTTCTCTGTTATGATTGGGTTCATTTTAGGCGCCATTTTGGGCGCCATCTTGGAAATCCTGTGACGTCACCTTGTGGGAGGGGTTAGGGGGCTAGTATATATATAGGTTAATTTTTCAGGTCATATTCAAGTGCTTGTATAGTGCAGTGGGTCAGAGGGCTGCCCACTTGCATTTTTAGGTCCTGATGGTCAAATGTTCGATCCTCAGCCTTGCCATTTCATTCATTTTATCTATTTATTTATTTTTCTTTTTTTTTCATCATTTCTAATATTAGTTATTCTTACATGTAGTTGTATTTTATTGCCCAATTTCTACATACTTCAAACATGAATAAGGGTTTCTGATGGGAAAATTTGGGTATCACGTTACATCTTTTACGTCTTTGCGTGCGCGCAAATGGCGCGCGTGGCTGTTTCGGCACGGCACGTAAAACTGCCAGGTACAACCGGGTAGTTGTCAAAATGAATTCATGTTGTATGTTTTTAAGAGAAAAGGTCTGGGAAAAAGTCAGTTTTCTTTTTCCTTAAAAGTTCATGCAACAGGAGCGGTTGCTTCCGAAGGCGTCTCAAGTCGACTTCAAGTTTTCCTGTAGCGGTTAACGGTGCTGTATGTGAGGGGTAAAAAGCGAAACCGATTCCTTATTTCTGTGGCACAAGTGAGAGAAAAGGAAAAGCCTGGTTCCATTTGTTTGACTTTTGCAACAAGTGTCGTCTGCTACAGAAAGTGTTCCGAGTCCTTTTTTTATGATTTCGCGCGGCACTTAATGGTGATGTACGTGCGAAAACACAAAATCAACTTATGACTTACACGGTCACCAGAATGGATTTAATGCTTTCACAGAAGGGCCCCAGTAAAGGAAAAGTGAATAATTTGGTTCCCTTTCTTTCATTTCTGCAACAGGTATCGGTTGCCTCCGAAAGACTCGCGAGTTGATTTTAAGCTTTCCCGCAGCACGTACCAATCACGTATGTGTGGAATAGCCATCAAAACCAGTTAAACGGCCCGAGAAAAGAGAAAAATTGATTTGCCATATTCGACTTAGGCAACAGCTATCAGTTGCTTTTGTAAGTGCTGTAAGTCAATTTTTCGTGTTTTTCGCAGGTGCGTAAATGGCACGTATGAGTCGGTAGTCATCGAAACTGGGCTACTCGTCACCGTATGAATAGACACAAAGTAAAAACATAGTTCTTTTTCAGTTATGCAGTAGGAGGCAGTTGCTACTGACAGAGTTGCCAGTCTAGTTTTTATTCACTTGTGACACTATTTTCTGTTTCTCACTGTCCACTGATCATCTTAGCATATTGAATGTATCAGTGTGCAGCATGGAAGCTGGCCTCAACTAGAAAAGCAAATCGAATCAAGGGGAGTGAACCCTGGGTAGGTGCTTGAAAACCACCACTACAAGGTCTTCTGCTACTCTGTTTTCTTAAATTTTCGCCCATTGTCGGCGAATTCTGGCATGTGTGGATGGTGCATGCATAGCACTTTGCCTAGGACTACATATCAGCCTTTAAAGAAGACATTAAATCCACTTGTTTGCCGTTTTTTTGTTCTCTGTTATGATTGGGTTCATTTTAGGCGCCATTTTGGGCGCCATCTTGGAAATCCTGTGACGTCACCTTGTGGGAGGGGTTAGGGGGCTAGTATATATATAGGTTAATTTTTCAGGTCATATTCAAGTGCTTGTATAGTGCAGTGGGTCAGAGGGCTGCCCACTTGCATTTTTAGGTCCTGATGGTCAAATGTTCGATCCTCAGCCTTGCCATTTCATTCATTTTATTTATTTATTTATTTTTCTTTTTTTTTCATCATTTCTAATATTAGTTATTCTTACATGTAGTTGTATTTTATTGCCCAATTTCTACATACTTCAAACATGAATAAGGGTTTCTGATGGGAAAATTTGGGTATCACGTTACATCTTTTACGTCTTTGCGTGCGCGCAAATGGCGCGCGTGGCTGTTTCGGCACGGCACGTAAAACTGCCAGGTACAACCGGGTAGTTGTCAAAATGAATTCATGTTGTATGTTTTTAAGAGAAAAGGTCTGGGAAAAAGTCAGTTTTCTTTTTCCTTAAAAGTTCATGCAACAGGAGCGGTTGCTTCCGAAGGCGTCTCAAGTCGACTTCAAGTTTTCCTGTAGCGGTTAATGGTGCTGTATGTGAGGGGTAAAAAGCGAAACCGATTCCTTATTTCTGTGGCACAAGTGAGAGAAAAGGAAAAGCCTGGTTCCATTTGTTTGACTTTTGCAACAAGTGTCGTCTGCTACAGAAAGTGTTCCGAGTCCTTTTTTCATGATTTCGCGCGGCACTTAATGGTGATGTACGTGCGAAAACACAAAATCAACTTATGACTTACACGGTCACCAGAATGGATTTAAAGCTTTCACAGAAGGGCCCCAGTAAAGGAAAAGTGAATAATTTGGTTCCCTTTCTTTCATTTCTGCTACAGGTATCGGTTGCCTCCGAAAGACTCGCGAGTTGATTTTAAGCTTTCCCGCAGCACGTACCAATCACGTATGTGTGGAATAGCCATCGAAACCAGTTAAACGGCCCGAAAAAAGGGAAAAATTGATTTGCCATATTCGACTTACGCAACTGCTATCAGTTGCTTTTGTAAGTGCTGTAAGTCAATTTTTTGTGTTTTTCGCAGGTGCGTAAATGGCACGTATGAGTCGGTAGTCATCGAAACTGGGCTACTCGTCACCGTATGAATAGACACAAAGTAAAAACATAGTTCTTTTTGAGTTATGCAGTAGGAGGCAGTTGCTACTGACAGAGTTGCCAGTCTAGTTTTTTTTCACTTGTGACACTATTTTCTGTTTCTCACTGTCCACTGATCATCTTAGCATATTGAATGTATCAGTGTGCAGCATGGAAGCTGGCCTCAACTAGAAAAGCAAATCGAATCAAGGGGAGTGAACCCTGGGTAGGTGCTTGAAAACCACCACTACAAGGTCTTCTGCTACTCTGTTTTCTTAAATTTTCGCCCATTGTCGGCGAATTCTGGCATGTGTGGATGGTGCATGCATAGCACTTTGCCTAGGACTACATATCAGCCTTTAAAGAAGACATTAAATCCACTTGTTTGCCGTTTTTTTTGTTCTCTGTTATGATTGGGTTCATTTTAGGCGCCATTTTGGGCGCCATCTTGGAAATCCTGTGACGTCACCTTGTGGGAGGGGTTAGGGGGCTAGTATATATATAGGTTAATTTTTCAGGTCATATTCAAGTGCTTGTATAGTGCAGTGGGTCAGAGGGCTGCCCACTTACATTTTTAGGTCCTGATGGTCAAATGTTCGATCCGCAACCTTGCCATTTTTTTTTTTTTTTTTTTTTTTTTTTTTCATTTCTATTATTAGTTATTCTTACATGTAGTTGTATTTTATTGCCCAATTTCTACATACTTCAAACATGAATAAGGGTTTCTGATGGGAAAATTTGGGTATCACGTTACATCTTTTACGTCTTTGCGTGCGCGCAAATGGCGCGCGTGGCTGTTTCGGCACGGCACGTAAAACTGCCAGGTACAACCGGGTAGTTGTCAAAATGAATTCATGTTGTATGTTTTTAAGAGAAAAGGTCTGGGAAAAAGTCAGTTTTCTTTTTCCTTAAAAGTTCATGCAACAGGAGCGGTTGCTTCCGAAGGCGTCTCAAGTCGACTTCAAGTTTTCCTGTAGCGGTTAACGGTGCTGTATGTGAGGGGTAAAAAGCGAAACCGATTCCTTATTTCTGTGGCACAAGTGAGAGAAAAGGAAAAGCCTGGTTCCATTTGTTTGACTTTTGCAACAAGTGTCGTCTGCTACAGAAAGTGTTCCGAGTCCTTTTTTTATGATTTCGCGCGGCACTTAATGGTGATGTACGTGCGAAAACACAAAATCAACTTATGACTTACACGGTCACCAGAATGGATTTAATGCTTTCACAGAAGGGCCCCAGTAAAGGAAAAGTGAATAATTTGGTTCCCTTTCTTTCATTTCTGCAACAGGTATCGGTTGCCTCCGAAAGACTCGCGAGTTGATTTTAAGCTTTCCCGCAGCACGTACCAATCACGTATGTGTGGAATAGCCATCAAAACCAGTTAAACGGCCCGAGAAAAGAGAAAAATTGATTTGCCATATTCGACTTAGGCAACAGCTATCAGTTGCTTTTGTAAGTGCTGTAAGTCAATTTTTCGTGTTTTTCGCAGGTGCGTAAATGGCACGTATGAGTCGGTAGTCATCGAAACTGGGCTACTCGTCACCGTATGAATAGACACAAAGTAAAAACATAGTTCTTTTTCAGTTATGCAGTAGGAGGCAGTTGCTACTGACAGAGTTGCCAGTCTAGTTTTTATTCACTTGTGACACTATTTTCTGTTTCTCACTGTCCACTGATCATCTTAGCATATTGAATGTATCAGTGTGCAGCATGGAAGCTGGCCTCAACTAGAAAAGCAAATCGAATCAAGGGGAGTGAACCCTGGGTAGGTGCTTGAAAACCACCACTACAAGGTCTTCTGCTACTCTGTTTTCTTAAATTTTCGCCCATTGTCGGCGAATTCTGGCATGTGTGGATGGTGCATGCATAGCACTTTGCCTAGGACTACATATCAGCCTTTAAAGAAGACATTAAATCCACTTGTTTGCCGTTTTTTTGTTCTCTGTTATGATTGGGTTCATTTTAGGCGCCATTTTGGGCGCCATCTTGGAAATCCTGTGACGTCACCTTGTGGGAGGGGTTAGGGGGCTAGTATATATATAGGTTAATTTTTCAGGTCATATTCAAGTGCTTGTATAGTGCAGTGGGTCAGAGGGCTGCCCACTTGCATTTTTAGGTCCTGATGGTCAAATGTTCGATCCTCAGCCTTGCCATTTTATTTTTTTTATTTTTTTTTTCATTTCTATTATTAGTTATTCTTACATGTAGTTGTATTTTATTGCCCAATTTCTACATACTTCAAACATGAATAAGAGTTTCTGATGGGAAAATTTGGGTATCACGTTACATCTTTTATGTCTTTGCGTGCACGCAAATGGCGCGCGTGGCTGTTTCGGCACGGCACGTAAAACTGCCAGAGAAAAGCGGGTAGTTGTCAAAATGAATTCATGTTGTATGTTTTTAAGAGAAAAGGTCTGGGAAAAAGTCAGTTTTCTTTTTCCTCAAAAGTTCATGCAACAGGAGCGGTTGCTTCCGAAGGCGTCTCAAGTCGACTTCAAGTTTTCCTGTAGCGGTTAATGGTGCTGTATGTGAGGGGTAAAAAGCGAAACCGATTCCTTATTTCTGTGGCACAAGTGAGAGAAAAGGAAAAGCCTGGTTCCATTTGTTTGACTTTTGCAACAAGTGTCGTCTGCTACAGAAAGTGTTCCGAGTCCTTTTTTTATGATTTCGCGCGGCACTTAATGGTGATGTACGTGCGAAAACACAAAATCAACTTATGACTTACACGGTCACCAGAATGGATTTAATGCTTTCACAGAAGGGCCCCAGTAAAGGAAAAGTGAATAATTTGGTTCCCTTTCTTTCATTTCTGCTACAGGTATCGGTTGCCTCCGAAAGACTCGCGAGTTGATTTTAAGCTTTCCCGCAGCACGTACCAATCACGTATGTGTGGAATAGCCATCGAAACCAGTTAAACGGCCCGAGAAAAGGGAAAAATTGATTTGCCATATTCGACTTACGCAACTGCTATCAGTTGCTTTTGTAAGTGCTGTAAGTCAATTTTTTGTGTTTTTCGCAGGTGCGTAAATGGCACGTATGAGTCGGTAGTCATCGAAACTGGGCTACTCGTCACCGTATGAATAGACACAAAGTAAAAACATAGTTCTTTTTCAGTTATGCAGTAGGAGGCAGTTGCTACTGACAGAGTTGCCAGTCTAGTTTTTATTCACTTGTGACACTATTTTCTGTTTCTCACTGTCCACTGATCATCTTAGCATATTGAATGTATCAGTGTGCAGCATGGAAGCTGGCCTCAACTAGAAAAGCAAATCGAATCAAGGGGAGTGAACCCTGGGTAGGTGCTTGAAAACCACCACTACAAGGTCTTCTGCTACTCTGTTTTCTTAAATTTTCGCCCATTGTCGGCGAATTCTGGCATGTGTGGATGGTGCATGCATAGCACTTTGCCTAGGACTACATATCAGCCTTTAAAGAAGACATTAAATCCACTTGTTTGCCGTTTTTTTTGTTCTCTGTTATGATTGGGTTCATTTTAGGCGCCATTTTGGGCGCCATCTTGGAAATCCTGTGACGTCACCTTGTGGGAGGGGTTAGGGGGCTAGTATATATATAGGTTAATTTTTCAGGTCATATTCAAGTGCTTGTATAGTGCAGTGGGTCAGAGGGCTGCCCAATTACATTTTTAGGTCCTGATGGTCAAATGTTCGATCCTCAACCTTGCCATTTTTTTTTTTTTTTTTTTTTTTTTTTTTCATTTCTATTATTAGTTATTCTTACATGTAGTTGTATTTTATTGCCCAATTTCTACATACTTCAAACATGAATAAGAGTTTCTGATGGGAAAATTTGGGTATCACGTTACATCTTTTACGTCTTTGCGTGCGCGCAAATGGCGCGCGTGGCTGTTTCGGCACGGCACGTAAAACTGCCAGGTACAAGCGGGTAGTTGTCAAAATGAATTCATGTTGTATGTTTTTAAGAGAAAAGGTCTGGGAAAAAGTCAGTTTTCTTTTTCCTCAAAAGTTCATGCAACAGGAGCGGTTGCTTCCGAAGGCGTCTCAAGTCGACTTCAAGTTTTCCTGTAGCGGTTAATGGTGCTGTATGTGAGGGGTAAAAAGCGAAACCGATTCCTTATTTCTGTGGCACAAGTGAGAGAAAAGGAAAAGCCTGGTTCCATTTGTTTGACTTTTGCAACAAGTGTCGTCTGCTACAGAAAGTGTTCCGAGTCCTTTTTTTATGATTTCGCGCGGCGCTTAGTGGTGATGTACGTGCGAAAACACAAAATCAACTTATGACTTACACGGTCACCAGAATGGATTTAATGCTTTCATAGAATGGCCCCAGTAAAGGAAAAGTGAATAATTTGGTTCCCTTTCTTTGATTTCTGCAACAGGTATCGGTTGCCTCCGAAAGACTCGCGAGTTGATTTTAAGCTTTCCCGCAGCACCAACCAATCACGTATGTGTGGAATAGCCATCAAAACCAGTTAAACGGCCCGAGAAAAGGGAAAATTTGATTTGCCATATTCGACTTAGGCAACAGCTATCAGTTGCTTTTGTATGTGCTGTAAGTCAATTTTTCGTGTTTTTCGCAGGTGCGTAAATGGCACGTATGAGTCGGTAGTCATCGAAACTGGGCTACTCGTCACCGTATGAATAGACACAAAGTAAAAACATAGTTCTTTTTCAGTTATGCAGTAGGAGGCAGTTGCTACTGACAGAGTTGCCAGTCTAGTTTTTATTCACTTGTGACACTATTTTCTGTTTCTCACTGTCCACTGATCATCTTAGCATATTGAATGTATCAGTGTGCAGCATGGAAGCTGGCCTCAACTAGAAAAGCAAATCGAATCAAGGGGAGTGAACCCTGGGTAGGTGCTTGAAAACCACCACTACAAGGTCTTCTGCTACTCTGTTTTCTTAAATTTTCGCCCATTGTCGGCGAATTCTGGCATGTGTGGATGGTGCATGCATAGCACTTTGCCTAGGACTACATATCAGCCTTTAAAGAAGACATTAAATCCACTTGTTTGCCGTTTTTTTGTTCTCTGTTATGATTGGGTTCATTTTAGGCGCCATTTTGGGCGCCATCTTGGAAATCCTGTGACGTCACCTTGTGGGAGGGGTTAGGGGGCTAGTATATATATAGGTTAATTTTTCAGGTCATATTCAAGTGCTTGTATAGTGCAGTGGGTCAGAGGGCTGCCCACTTGCATTTTTAGGTCCTGATGGTCAAATGTTCGATCCTCAGCCTTGCCATTTTATTTTTTTTATTTTTTTTTTCATTTCTATTATTAGTTATTCTTACATGTAGTTGTATTTTATTGCCCAATTTCTACATACTTCAAACATGAATAAGAGTTTCTGATGGGAAAATTTGGGTATCACGTTACATCTTTTATGTCTTTGCGTGCACGCAAATGGCGCGCGTGGCTGTTTCGGCACGGCACGTAAAACTGCCAGAGAAAAGCGGGTAGTTGTCAAAATGAATTCATGTTGTATGTTTTTAAGAGAAAAGGTCTGGGAAAAAGTCAGTTTTCTTTTTCCTCAAAAGTTCATGCAACAGGAGCGGTTGCTTCCGAAGGCGTCTCAAGTCGACTTCAAGTTTTCCTGTAGCGGTTAATGGTGCTGTATGTGAGGGGTAAAAAGCGAAACCGATTCCTTATTTCTGTGGCACAAGTGAGAGAAAAGGAAAAGCCTGGTTCCATTTGTTTGACTTTTGCAACAAGTGTCGTCTGCTACAGAAAGTGTTCCGAGTCCTTTTTTTATGATTTCGCGCGGCGCTTAGTGGTGATGTACGTGCGAAAACACAAAATCAACTTATGACTTACACGGTCACCAGAATGGATTTAATGCTTTCATAGAATGGCCCCAGTAAAGGAAAAGTGAATAATTTGGTTCTCTTTCTTTGATTTCTGCAACAGGTATCGGTTGCCTCCGAAAGACTCGCAAGTTGATTTTAAGCTTTCCCGCAGCACGTACCAATCACGTATGTGTGGAATAGCCATCAAAACCAGTTAAACGGCCCGAGAAAAGGGAAAAATTGATTTGCCATATTCGACTTAGGCAACAGCTATCAGTTGCTTTTGTATGTGCTGTAAGTCAATTTTTCGTGTTTTTCGCAGGTGCGTAAATGGCACGTATGAGTCGGTAGTCATCGAAACTGGGCTACTCGTCACCGTATGAATAGACACAAAGTAAAAACATAGTTCTTTTTGAGTTATGCAGTAGGAGGCAGTTGCTACTGACAGAGTTGCCAGTCTAGTTTTTATTCACTTGTGACACTATTTTCTGTTTCTCACTGTCCACTGATCATCTTAGCATATTGAATGTATCAGTGTGCAGCATGGAAGCTGGCCTCAACTAGAAAAGCAAATCGAATCAAGGGGAGTGAACCCTGGGTAGGTGCTTGAAAACCACCACTACAAGGTCTTCTGCTACTCTGTTTTCTTAAATTTTCGCCCATTGTCGGCGAATTCTGGCATGTGTGGATGGTGCATGCATAGCACTTTGCCTAGGACTACATATCAGCCTTTAAAGAAGACATTAAATCCACTTGTTTGCCGTTTTTTTGTTCTCTGTTATGATTGGGTTCATTTTAGGCGCCATTTTGGGCGCCATCTTGGAAATCCTGTGACGTCACCTTGTGGGAGGGGTTAGGGGGCTAGTATATATATAGGTTAATTTTTCAGGTCATATTCAAGTGCTTGTATAGTGCAGTGGGTCAGAGGGCTGCCCACTTGCATTTTTAGGTCCTGATGGTCAAATGTTCGATCCTCAGCCTTGCCATTTTATTTTATTTTTTTTTTTTATTTTATTATTATTTTTTTTTTTTCATTTCTATTATTAGTTATTCTTACATGTAGTTGTATTTTATTGCCCAATTTCTACATACTTCAAACATGAATAAGAGTTTCTGATGGGAAAATTTGGGTATCACGTTACATCTTTTACGTCTTTGCGTGCGCGCAAATGGCGCGCGTGGCTGTTTCGGCACGGCACGTAAAACTGCCAGGTACAAGCGGGTAGTTGTCAAAATGAATTCATGTTGTATGTTTTTAAGAGAAAAGGTCTGGGAAAAAGTCAGTTTTCTTTTTCCTCAAAAGTTCATGCAACAGGAGCGGTTGCTTCCGAAGGCGTCTCAAGTCGACTTCAAGTTTTCCTGTAGCGGTTAATGGTGCTGTATGTGAGGGGTAAAAAGCGAAACCGATTCCTTATTTCTGTGGCACAAGTGAGAGAAAAGGAAAAGCCTGGTTCCATTTGTTTGACTTTTGCAACAAGTGTCGTCTGCTACAGAAAGTGTTCCGAGTCCTTTTTTTATGATTTCGCGCGGCGCTTAGTGGTGATGTACGTGCGAAAACACAAAATCAACTTATGACTTACACGGTCACCAGAATGGATTTAATGCTTTCATAGAATGGCCCCAGTAAAGGAAAAGTGAATAATTTGGTTCCCTTTCTTTGATTTCTGCAACAGGTATCGGTTGCCTCCGAAAGACTCGCGAGTTGATTTTAAGCTTTCCCGCAGCACGTACCAATCACGTATGTGTGGAATAGCCATCGAAACCAGTTTAACGGCCCGAGAAAAGGGAAAAATTGATTTCCCATATTCGACTTAGGCAACAGCTATCAGTTGCTTTTGTAAGTGCTGTAAGTCAATTTTTCGTGTTTTTCGCAGGTGCGTAAATGGCACGTATGAGTCGGTAGTCATCGAAACTGGGCTACTCGTCACCGTATGAATAGACACAAAGTAAAAACATAGTTCTTTTTCAGTTATGCAGTAGGAGGCAGTTGCTACTGACAGAGTTGCCAGTCTAGTTTTTATTCACTTGTGACACTATTTTCTGTTTCTCACTGTCCACTGATCATCTTAGCATATTGAATGTATCAGTGTGCAGCATGGAAGCTGGCCTCAACTAGAAAAGCAAATCGAATCAAGGGGAGTGAACCCTGGGTAGGTGCTTGAAAACCACCACTACAAGGTCTTCTGCTACTCTGTTTTCTTAAATTTTCGCCCATTGTCGGCGAATTCTGGCATGTGTGGATGGTGCATGCATAGCACTTTGCCTAGGACTACATATCAGCCTTTAAAAAAGACATTAAATCCACTTGTTTGCCGTTTTTTTGTTCTCTGTTATGATTGGGTTCATTTTAGGCGCCATTTTGGGCGCCATCTTGGAAATCCTGTGACGTCACTTTGTGGGAGGGGTTAGGGGGCTAGTATATATATAGGTTAATTTTTCAGGTCATATTCAAGTGCTTGTATAGTGCAGTGGGTCAGAGGGCTGCCCACTTGCATTTTTAGGTCCTGATGGTCAAATGTTCGATCCTCAGCCTTGCCATTTTATTTATTTATTTATTTTTTTTTTTTTCATTTCTATTATTAGTTATTCTTACATGTAGTTGTATTTTATTGCCCAATTTCTACATACTTCAAACATGAATAAGAGTTTCTGATGGGAAAATTTGGGTATCACGTTACAACCTTTACGTCTTTGCGTGCGCGCATATGGCGCGCGTGGCTGTTTCGGCACGGCACGTAAAACTGCCAGGTACAAGCGGGTAGTTGTCAAAATGAATTCATGTTGTATGTTTTTAAGAGAAAAGGTCTAGGAAAAAGTCAGTTTTCTTTTTCCTCAAAAGTTCATGCAACAGGAGCGGTTGCTTCCGAAGGCGTCTCAAGTCGACTTCAAGTTTTCCTGTAGCGGTTAATGGTGCTGTATGTGAGGGGTAAAAAGCGAAACCGATTCCTTATTTCTGTGGCACAAGTGAGAGAAAAGGAAAAGCCTGGTTCCATTTGTTTGACTTTTGCAACAAGTGTCGTCTGCTACAGAAAGTGTTCCGAGTCCTTTTTTTATGATTTCGCGCGGCGCTTAGTGGTGATGTACGTGCGAAAACACAAAATCAACTTATGACTTACACGGTCACCAGAATGGATTTAATGCTTTCATAGAATGGCCCCAGTAAAGGAAAAGTGAATAATTTGGTTCCCTTTCTTTAATTTCTGTAACAGGTATCGGTTGCCTCCGAAAGACTCGCGAGTTGATTTTAAGCTTTCCCGCAGCACGTACCAATCACGTATGTGTGGAATAGCCATCAAAACCAGTTAAACGGCCCGAGAAAAGGGAAAAATTGATATGCCATATTCGACTTAGGCAACAGCTATCAGTTGCTTTTGTAAGTGCTGTAAGTCAATTTTTCGTGTTTTTCGCAGGTGCGTAAATGGCACGTATGAGTCGGTAGTCATCGAAACTGGGCTACTCGTCACCGTATGAATAGACACAAAGTAAAAACATAGTTCTTTTTCAGTTATGCAGTAGGAGGCAGTTGCTACTGACAGAGTTGCCAGTCTAGTTTTTATTCACTTGTGACACTATTTTCTGTTTCTCACTGTCCACTGATCATCTTAGCATATTGAATGTATCAGTGTGCAGCATGGAAGCTGGCCTCAACTAGAAAAGCAAATCGAATCAAGGGGAGTGAACCCTGGGTAGGTGCTTGAAAACCACCACTACAAGGTCTTCTGCTACTCTGTTTTCTTAAATTTTCGCCCATTGTCGGCGAATTCTGGCATGTGTGGATGGTGCATGCATAGCACTTTGCCTAGGACTACATATCAGCCTTTAAAGAAGACATTAAATCCACTTGTTTGCCGTTTTTTTGTTCTCCGTTATGATTGGGTTCATTTTAGGCGCCATTTTGGGCGCCATCTTGGAAATCCTGTGACGTCACCTTGTGGGAGGGGTTAGGGGGCTAGTATATATATAGGTTATTTTTTCAGGTCATATTCAAGTGCTTGTATAGTGCAGTGGGTCAGAGGGCTGCCCACTTGCATTTTTAGGTCCTGATGGTCAAATGTTCGATCCTCAGCCTTGCCATTTTATTTATTTATTTATTTATTTTTTTTTTCATTTCTATTATTAGTTATTCTTACATGTAGTTGTATTTTATTGCCCAATTTCTACATACTTCAAACATGAATAAGAGTTTCTGATGGGAAAATTTGGGTATCACAATACATCTTTTACGTCTTTGCGTGCGCGCAAATGGCACGCGTGGCTGTTTCGGCACGGCACGTAAAACTGCCAGGTACAAGCGGGTAGTTGTCAAAATGAATTCATGTTGTATGTTTTTAAGAGAAAAGGTCTAGGAAAAAGTCAGTTTTCTTTTTCCTCAAAAGTTCATGCAACAGGAGCGGTTGCTTCCGAAGGCATCTCAAGTCGACTTCAAGTTTTCCTGTAGCGGTTAATGGTGCTGTATGTGAGGGGTAAAAAGCGAAACCGATTCCTTATTTCTGTGGCACAAGTGAGAGAAAAGGAAAAGCCTGGTTCCATTTGTTTGACTTTTGCAACTAGTGTCGTCTGCTACAGAAAGTGTTCCGAGTCCTTTTTTTTATGATTTCGCGCGGCGCTTAGTGGTGATGTACGTGCGAAAACACAAAATCAACTTATGACTTACACGATCACCAGAATGGATTTAATGCTTTCATAGAATGGCCCCAGTAAACGAAAAGTGAATAATTTGGTTCCCTTTCTTTGATTTCTGCAACAGGTATCGGTTGCCTCCGAAAGACTCGCGAGTTGATTTTAAGCTTTCCCGCAGCACGTACCAATCACGTATGTGTGGAATAGCCATCGAAACCAGTTAAACGGCCCGAGAAAAGGGAAAAATTGATTTGCCATATTCGACTTAGGCAACAGCTATCAGTTGCTTTTGTAAGTGCTGTAAGTCAATTTTTCGTGTTTTTCGCAGGTGCGTAAATGGCACGTATGAGTCGGTAGTCATCGAAACTGGGCTACTCGTCACCGTATGAATAGACACAAAGTAAAAACATAGTTCTTTTTGAGTTATGCAGTAGGAGGCAGTTGCTACTGACAGAGTTGCCAGTCTAGTTTTTATTCACTTGTGACACTATTTTCTGTTTCTCACTGTCCACTGATCATCTTAGCATATTGAATGTATCAGTGTGCAGCATGGAAGCTGGCCTCAACTAGAAAAGCAAATCGAATCAAGGGGAGTGAACCCTGGGTAGGTGCTTGAAAACCACCACTACAAGGTCTTCTGCTACTCTGTTTTCTTAAATTTTCGCCCATTGTCGGCGAATTCTGGCATGTGTGGATGGTGCATGCATAGCACTTTGCCTAGGACTACATATCAGCCTTTAAAGAAGACATTAAATCCACTTGTTTGCCGTTTTTTTGTTCTCTGTTATGATTGGGTTCATTTTAGGCGCCATTTTGGGCGCCATCTTGGAAATCCTGTGACGTCACCTTGTGGGAGGGGTTTGGGGGCTAGTATATATATAGGTTAATTTTTCAGGTCATATTCAAGTGCTTGTATAGTGCAGTGGGTCAGAGGGCTGCCCACTTGCATTTTTAGGTCCTGATGGTCAAATGTTCGATCCTCAGCCTTGCCATTTTATTTATTTATTTATTTTTTTTTTTTTTTTTTCATTTCTATTATTAGTTATTCTTACATGTAGTTGTATTTTATTGCCCAATTTCTACATACTTCAAACATGAATAAGAGTTTCTGATGGGAAAATTTGGGTATCACGTTACATCTTTTACGTCTTTGCGTGCGCGCAAATGGCGAGTGTGGCTGTTTCGGCACGGCACGTAAAACTGCCAGGTACAAGCGGGTAGTTGTCAAAATGAATTAATGTTGTATGTTTTTAAGAGAAAAGGTCTGGGAAAAAGTCAGTTTTCTTTTTCCTCAAAAGTTCATGCAACAGGAGCGGTTGCTTCCGAAGGCGTCTCGAGTCGATTTCAAGTTTTCCTGTAGCGGTTAATGGTGCTGTATGTGAGGTGTAAAAAGCGAAACCGATTCCTTATTTCTGTGGCACAAGTGAGAGAAAAGGAAAAGCCTGGTTCCATTTGTTTGACTTTTGCAACAAGTGTCGTCTGCTACAGAAAGTGTTCCGAGTCCTTTTTTTATGATTTCGCGCGGCGCTTAGTGGTGATGTACGTGCGAAAACACAATATCAACTTATGACTTACACGGTCACCAGAATGGATTTAATGCTTTCATAGAATGGCCCCAGTAAAGGAAAAGTGAATAGTTTGGTTCCCTTTCTTTGATTTCTGCAACAGGTATCGGTTGCCTCCGAAAGACTCGCGAGTTGATTTTAAGCTTTCCCTCAGCACGTACCAATCATGTATGTGTGGAATAGCCATCAAAACCAGTTAAACGGCCCGAGAAAAGGGAAAAATTGATTTCCCATATTCGACTTAGGCAACAGCTATCAGTTCCTTTTGTAAGTGCTGTAAGTCAATTTTTCGTGTTTTTCGCAGGTGCGTAAATGGCACGTATGAGTCGGTAGTCATCGAAACTGGGCTACTCGTCACCGTATGAATAGACACAAAGTAAAAACATAGTTCTTTTTCAGTTATGCAGTAGGAGGCAGTTGCTACTGACAGAGTTGCCAGTCTAGTTTTTATTCACTTGTGACACTATTTTCTGTTTCTCACTGTCCACTGATCATCTTAGCATATTGAATGTATCAGTGTGCAGCATGGAAGCTGGCTTCAACTAGAAAAGCAAATCGAATCAAGGGGAGTGAACCCTGGGTAGGTGCTTGAAAACCACCACTACAAGGTCTTCTGCTACTCTGTTTTCTTAAATTTTCGCCCATTGTCGGCGAATTCTGGCATGTGTGGATGGTGCATGCATAGCACTTTGCCTAGGACTACATATCAGCCTTTAAAGAAGACATTAAATCCACTTGTTTGCCGTTTTTTTGTTCTCTGTTATGATTGGGTTCATTTTAGGCGCCATTTTGGGCGCCATCTTGGAAATCCTGTGACGTCACCTTGTGGGAGGGGTTAGGGGGCTAGTATATATATAGGTTAATTTTTCAGGTCATATTCAAGTGCTTGTATAGTGCAGTGGGTCAGAGGGCTGCCCACTTGCATTTTTAGGTCCTGATGGTCAAATGTTCGATCCTCAGCCTTGCCATTTTATTTATTTATTTTTTTTTTTTTTTTCATTTCTATTATTAGTTATTCTTACATGTAGTTGTATTTTATTGCCCAATGTCTACATACTTCAAACATGAATAAGAGTTTCTGATGGGAAAATTTGGGTATCACGTTACATCTTTTACGTCTTTGCGTGCGCGCAAATGGCGCGCGTGGCTGTTTCGGCACGGCACGTAAAACTGCCAGGTACAAGCGGGTAGTTGTCAAAATGAATTCATGTTGTATGTTTTTAAGAGAAAAGGTCTAGGAAAAAGTCAGTTTTCTTTTTCCTCAAAAGTTCATGCAACAGGAGCGGTTGCTTCCGAAGGCGTCTCAAGTCGACTTCAAGTTTTCCTGTAGCGGTTAATGGTGCTGTATGTGAGGGGTAAAAAGCGAAACCGATTCCTTATTTCTGTGGCACAAGTGAGAGAAAAGGAAAAGCCTGGTTCCATTTGTTTGACTTTTGCAACAAGTGTCGTCTGCTACAGAAAGTGTTCCGAGTCCTTTTTTTATGATTTCGCGCGGCGCTTAGTGGTGATGTACGTGCGAAAACACAAAATCAACTTATGACTTACACGGTCACCAGAATGGATTTAATGCTTTCATAGAATGGCCCCAGTAAAGGAAAAGTGAATAATTTGGTTCCCTTTCTTTAATTTCTGCAACAGGTATCGGTTGCCTCCGAAAGACTCGCGAGTTGATTTTAAGCTTTCCCACAGCACGTACCAATCACGTATGTGTGGAATAGCCATCGAAACCAGTTAAACGGCCCGAGAAAAGGGAAAAATTGATTTCCCATATTCGACTTAGGCAACAGCTATCAGTTGCTTTTGTAAGTGCTGTAAGTCAATTTTTCGTGTTTTTCGCAGGTGCGTAAATGGCACGTATGAGTCGGTAGTCATCGAAACTGGGCTACTCGTCACCGTATGAATAGACACAAAGTAAAAACATAGTTCTTTTTGAGTTATGCAGTAGGAGGCAGTTGCTACTGACAGAGTTGCCAGTCTAGTTTTTATTCACTTGTGACACTATTTTCTGTTTCTCACTGTCCACTGATCATCTTAGCATATTGAATGTATCAGTGTGCAGCATGGAAGCTGGCCTCAACTAGAAAAGCAAATCGAATCAAGGGGAGTGAACCCTGGGTAGGTGCTTGAAAACCACCACTACAAGGTCTTCTGCTACTCTGTTTTCTTAAATTTTCGCCCATTGTCGGCGAATTCTGGCATGTGTGGATGGTGCATGCATAGCACTTTGCCTAGGACTACATATCAGCCTTTAAAGAAGACATTAAATCCACTTGTTTGCCGTTTTTTTGTTCTCTGTTATGATTGGGTTCATTTTAGGCGCCATTTTGGGCGCCATCTTGGAAATCCTGTGACGTCACCTTGTGGGAGGGGTTTGGGGGCTAGTATATATATAGGTTAATTTTTCAGGTCATATTCAAGTGCTTGTATAGTGCAGTGGGTCAGAGGGCTGCCCACTTGCATTTTTAGGTCCTGATGGTCAAATGTTCGATCCTCAGCCTTGCCATTTTATTTATTTATTTATTTATTTTTTTTTTTTCATTTCTAATATTAGTTATTCTTACATGTAATTGTATTTTATTGCCCAATTTCTACATACTTCAAACATGAATAAGAGTTTCTGATGGGAAAATTTGGGTATCACGTTACATCTTTTACGTCTTTGCGTGCGCGCAAATGGCGCGCGTGGCTGTTTCGGCACGGCACGTAAAACTGCCAGGTACAAGCGGGTAGTTGTCAAAATGAATTAATGTTGTATGTTTTTAAGAGAAAAGGTCTGGGAAAAAGTCAGTTTTCTTTTTACTCAAAAGTTCATGCAACAGGAGCGGTTGCTTCCGAAGGCGTCTCGAGTCGACTTCAAGTTCTCCTGTAGCGGTTAAAGGTGCTGTATGTGAGGGGTAAAAAGCGAAACCGATTCCTTATTTCTGTGGCACAAGTGAGAGAAAAGGAAAAGCCTGGTTCCATTTGTTTGACTTTTGCAACAAGTGTCGTCTGCTACAGAAAGTGTTCCGAGTCCTTTTTTTATGATTTCGCGCGGCGCTTAGTGGTGATGTACGTGCGAAAACACAATATCAACTTATGACTTACACGGTCACCAGAATGGATTTAATGCTTTCATAGAATGGCCCCAGTAAAGGAAAAGTGAATAGTTTGGTTCCCTTTCTTTGATTTCTGCAACAGGTATCGGTTGCCTCCGAAAGACTCGCGAGTTGATTTTAAGCTTTCCCGCAGCACGTACCAATCATGTATGTGTGGAATAGCCATCGAAACCAGTTAAACGGCCCGAGAAAAGGGAAAAATTGATTTGCCATATTCGACTTAGGCAACAGCTATCAGTTGCTTTTGTAAGTGCTGTAAGTCAATTTTTCGTGTTTTTCGCAGGTGCGTACATGGCACGTATGAGTCGGTAGTCATCGAAACTGGGCTACTCGTCACCGTATGAATAGACACAAAGTAAAAACATAGTTCTTTTTCAGTTATGCAGTAGGAGGCAGTTGCTACTGACAGAGTTGCCAGTCTAGTTTTTATTCACTTGTGACACTATTTTCTGTTTCTCACTGTCCACTGATCATCTTAGCATATTGAATGTATCAGTGTGCAGCATGGAAGCTGGCCTCAACTAGAAAAGCAAATCGAATCAAGGGGAGTGAACCCTGGGTAGGTGCTTGAAAACCACCACTACAAGGTCTTCTGCTACTCTGTTTTCTTAAATTTTCGCCCATTGTCGGCGAATTCTGGCATGTGTGGATGGTGCATGCATAGCACTTTGCCTAGGACTACATATCAGCCTTTAAAGAAGACATTAAATCCACTTGTTTGCCGTTTTTTTGTTCTCTGTTATGATTGGGTTCATTTTAGGCGCCATTTTGGGCGCCATCTTGGAAATCCTGTGACGTCACCTTGTGGGAGGGGTTAGGGGGCTAGTATATATATAGGTTAATTTTTCAGGTCATATTCAAGTGCTTGTATAGTGCAGTGGGTCAGAGGGCTGCCCACTTGCATTTTTAGGTCCTGATGGTCAAATGTTCGATCCTCAGCCTTGCCATTTTATTTATTTATTTATTTTTTTTTTTTAATTTCTATTATTAGTTATTCTTACATGTAGTTGTATTTTATTGCCCAATTTCTACATACTTCAAACATGAATAAGAGTTTCTGATGGGAAAATTTGGGTATCACGTTACATCTTTTACGTCTTTGCGTGCGCGCAAATGGCGCGCGTGGCTGTTTCGGCACTGCACGTAAAACTGCCAGGTACAAGCGGGTAGTTGTCAAAATGAATTCATGTTGTATGTTTTTAAGAGAAAAGGTCTGGGAAAAAGTCAGTTTTCTTTTTCCTCAAAAGTTCATGCAACAGGAGCGGTTGCTTCCGAAGGCGTCTCAAGTCGACTTCAAGTTTTCCTGTAGCGGTTAATGGTGCTGTATGTGAGGGGTAAAAAGCGAAACCGATTCCTTATTTCTGTGGCACAAGTGAGAGAAAAGGAAAAGCCTGGTTCCATTTGTTTGACTTTTGCAACAAGTGTCGTCTGCTACAGAAAGTGTTCCGAGTCCTTTTTTTTATGATTTCGCGCGGCGCTTAGTGGTGATGTACGTGCGAAAACACAAACTCAACTTATGACTTACACGGTCACCAGAATGGATTTAATGCTTTCATAGAATGGCCCCAGTAAAGGAAAAGTGAATAATTTGGTTCCCTTTCTTTGATTTCTGCAACAGGTATCGGTTGCCTCCGAAAGACTCGCGAGTTGATTTTAAGCTTTCCCGCAGCACGTACCAATCACGTATGTGTGGAATAGCCATCGAAACCAGTTAAACGGCCCGAGAAAAGGGAAAAATTGATTTGCCATATTCGACTTAGGCAACAGCTATCAGTTGCTTTTGTAAGTGCTGTAAGTCAATTTTTCGTGTTTTTCGCAGGTGCGTAAATGGCACGTATGAGTCGGTAGTCATCGAAACTGGGCTACTCGTCACCGTATGAATAGACACAAAGTAAAAACATAGTTCTTTTTGAGTTATGCAGTAGGAGGCAGTTGCTACTGACAGAGTTGCCAGTCTAGTTTTTATTCACTTGTGACACTATTTTCTGTTTCTCACTGTCCACTGATCATCTTAGCATATTGAATGTATCAGTGTGCAGCATGGAAGCTGGCCTCAACTAGAAAAGCAAATCGAATCAAGGGGAGTGAACCCTGGGTAGGTGCTTGAAAACCACCACTACAAGGTCTTCTGCTACTCTGTTTTCTTAAATTTTCGCCCATTGTCGGCGAATTCTGGCATGTGTGGATGGTGCATGCATAGCACTTTGCCTAGGACTACATATCAGCCTTTAAAGAAGACATTAAATCCACTTGTTTGCCGTTTTTTTGTTCTCTGTTATGATTGGGTTCATTTTAGGCGCCATTTTGGGCGCCATCTTGGAAATCCTGTGACGTCACCTTGTGGGAGGGGTTAGGGGGCTAGTATATATATAGGTTAATTTTTCAGGTCATATTCAAGTGCTTGTATAGTGCAGTGGGTCAGAGGGCTGCCCACTTGCATTTTTAGGTCCTGATGTTCAAATGTTCGATCCTCAGCCTTGCCATTTTATTTATTTATTTATTTTTTATTATTTTTTTTTTTTTTTTCATTTCTATTATTAGTTATTCTTACATGTAGTTGTATTTTATTGCCCAATTTCTACATACTTCAAACATGAATAAGAGTTTCTGATGGGAAAATTTGGGTATCACGTTACATCTTTTACGTCTTTGCGTGCGCGCAAATGGCGCGCGTGGCTGTTTCAGCACGGCACGTAAAACTGCCAGGTACAAGCAGGTAGTTGTCAAAATGAATTCATGTTGTATGTTTTTAAGAGAAAAGGTCTGGGAAAAAGTCAGTTTTCTTTTTCCTCAAAAGTTCATGCAACAGGAGCGGTTGCTTCCGAAGGCGTCTCAAGTCGACTTCAAGTTTTCCTAAAGCGGTTAATGGTGCTGTATGTGAGGGGTAAAAAGCGAAACCGATTCCTTATTTCTGTGGCACAAGTGAGAGAAAAGGAAAAGCCTGGTTCCATTTGTTTGACTTTTGCAACAAGTGTCGTCTGCTACAGAAAGTGTTCCGAGTCCTTTTTTTATGATTTCGCGCGGCGCTTAGTGGTGATGTACGTGCGAAAACACAAAATCAACTTATGACTTACACGGTCACCAGAATGGATTTAATGCTTTCATAGAATGGCCCCAGTAAAGGAAAAGTGAATAATTTGGTTCCCTTTCTTTGATTTCTGCAACAGGTATCGGTTGCCTCCGAAAGACTCGCGAGTTGATTTTAAGCTTTCCCGCAGCACGTACCAATCACGTATGTGTGGAATAGCCATCGAAACCAGTTAAACGGCCCGAGAAAAGGGAAAAATTGATTTGCCATATTCGACTTAGGCAACAGCTATCAGTTGCTTTTGTAAGTGCTGTAAGTCAATTTTTCGTGTTTTTCGCAGGTGCGTAAATGGCACGTATGAGTCGGTAGTCATCGAAACTGGGCTACTCGTCACCGTATGAATAGACACAAAGTAAAAACATAGTTCTTTTTGAGTTATGCAGTAGGAGGCAGTTGCTACTGACAGAGTTGCCAGTCTAGTTTTTATTCACTTGTGACACTATTTTCTGTTTCTCACTGTCCACTGATCATCTTAGCATATTGAATGTATCAGTGTGCAGCATGGAAGCTGGCCTCAACTAGAAAAGCAAATCGAATCAAGGGGAGTGAACCCTGGGTAGGTGCTTGAAAACCACCACTACAAGGTCTTCTGCTACTCTGTTTTCTTAAATTTTCGCCCATTGTCGGCGAATTCTGGCATGTGTGGATGGTGCATGCATAGCACTTTGCCTAGGACTACATATCAGCCTTTAAAGAAGACATTAAATCCACTTGTTTGCCGTTTTTTTGTTCTCTGTTATGATTGGGTTCATTTTAGGCGCCATTTTGGGCGCCATCTTGGAAATCCTGTGACGTCACCTTGTGGGAGGGGTTAGGGGGCTAGTATATATATAGGTTAATTTTTCAGGTCATATTCAAGTGCTTGTATAGTGCAGTGGGTCAGAGGGCTGCCCACTTGCATTTTTAGGTCCTGATGTTCAAATGTTCGATCCTCAGCCTTGCCATTTTATTTATTTATTTATTTTTTATTTTTTTTTTTTTTTTTCATTTCTTTTATTAGTTATTCTTACATGTAGTTGTATTTTATTGCCCAATTTCTACATACTTCAAACATGAATAAGAGTTTCTGATGGGAAAATTTGGGTATCACGTTACATCTTTTACGTCTTTGCGTGCGCGCAAATGGCGCGCGTGGCTGTTTCGGCACGGCACGTAAAACTGCCAGGTACAAGCGGGTAGTTGTCAAAATGAATTCATGTTGTATGTTTTTAAGAGAAAAGGTCTGGGAAAAAGTCAGTTTTCTTTTTCCTCAAAAGTTCATGCAACAGGAGCGGTTGCTTCCGAAGGCGTCTCAAGTCGACTTCAAGTTTTCCTAAAGCGGTTAATGGTGCTGTATGTGAGGGGTAAAAAGCGAAACCGATTCCTTATTTCTGTGGCACAAGTGAGAGAAAAGGAAAAGCCTGGTTCCATTTGTTTGACTTTTGCAACAAGTGTCGTCTGCTACAGAAAGTGTTCCGAGTCCTTTTTTTATGATTTCGCGCGGCGCTTAGTGGTGATGTACGTGCGAAAACACAAAATCAACTTATGACTTACACGGTCACCAGAATGGATTTAATGCTTTCATAGAATGGCCCCAGTAAAGGAAAAGTGAATAATTTGGTTCCCTTTCTTTGATTTCTGCAACAGGTATCGGTTGCCTCCGAAAGACTCGCGAGTTGATTTTAAGCTTTCCCGCAGCACGTACCAATCACGTATGTGTGGAATAGCCATCAAAACCAGTTAAACGGCCCGAGAAAAGGGAAAAATTGATTTGCCATATTCGACTTAGGCAACAGCTATCAGTTGCTTTTGTAAGTGCTGTAAGTCAATTTTTCGTGTTTTTCGCAGGTGCGTAAATGGCACGTATGAGTCGGTAGTCATCGAAACTGGGCTACTCGTCACCGTATGAATAGACACAAAGTAAAAACATAGTTCTTTTTGAGTTATGCAGTAGGAGGCAGTTGCTACTGACAGAGTTGCCAGTCTAGTTTTTATTCACTTGTGACACTATTTTCTGTTTCTCACTGTCCACTGATCATCTTAGCATATTGAATGTATCAGTGTGCAGCATGGAAGCTGGCCTCAACTAGAAAAGCAAATCGAATCAAGGGGAGTGAACCCTGGGTAGGTGCTTGAAAACCACCACTACAAGGTCTTCTGCTACTCTGTTTTCTTAAATTTTCGCCCATTGTCGGCGAATTCTGGCATGTGTGGATGGTGCATGCATAGCACTTTGCCTAGGACTACATATCAGCCTTTAAAGAAGACATTAAATCCACTTGTTTGCCGTTTTTTTGTTCTCTGTTATGATTGGGTTCATTTTAGGCGCCATTTTGGGCGCCATCTTGGAAATCCTGTGACGTCACCTTGTGGGAGGGGTTAGGGGGCTAGTATATATATAGGTTAATTTTTCAGGTCATATTCAAGTGCTTGTATAGTGCAGTGGGTCAGAGGGCTGCCCACTTGCATTTTTAGGTCCTGATGTTCAAATGTTCGATCCTCAGCCTTGCCATTTTATTTATTTATTTATTTTTTATTTTTTTTTTTTTTTCATTTCTATTATTAGTTATTCTTACATGTAGTTGTATTTTATTGCCCAATTTCTACATACTTCAAACATGAATAAGAGTTTCTGATGGGAAAATTTGGGTATCACGTTACATCTTTTACGTCTTTGCGTGCGCGCAAATGGCGCGCGTGGCTGTTTCGGCACGGCACGTAAAACTGCCAGGTACAAGCAGGTAGTTGTCAAAATGAATTCATGTTGTATGTTTTTAAGAGAAAAGGTCTGGGAAAAAGTCAATTTTCTTTTTCCTCAAAAGTTCATGCAACAGGAGCGGTTGCTTCCGAAGGCGTCTCAAGTCGACTTCAAGTTTTCCTGTAGCGGTTAATGGTGCTGTATGTGAGGGGTAAAAAGCGAAACCGATTCCTTATTTCTGTGGCACAAGTGAGAGAAAAGGAAAAGCCTGGTTCCATTTGTTTGACTTTTGCAACAAGTGTCGTCTGCTACAGAAAGTGTTCCGAGTCCTTTTTTTATGATTTCGCGCGGCGCTTTGTGGTGATGTACGTGCGAAAACACAAAATCAACTTATGACTTACACGGTCACCAGAATGGATTTAATGCTTTCATAGAATGGCCCCAGTAAAGGAAAAGTGAATAATTTGGTTCCCTTTCTTTGATTTCTGCAACAGGTATCGGTTGCCTCCGAAAGACTCGCGAGTTGATTTTAAGCTTTCCCGCAGCACGTACCAATCACGTATGTGTGGAATAGCCATCAAAACCAGTTAAACGGCCCGAGAAAAGGGAAAAATTGATTTGCCATATTCGACTTAGGCAACAGCTATCAGTTGCTTTTGTAACTGCTGTAAGTCAATTTTTCGTGTTTTTCGCAGGTGCGTAAATGGCACGTATGAGTCGGTAGTCATCGAAACTGGGCTACTCGTCACCGTATGAATAGACACAAAGTAAAAACATAGTTCTTTTTGAGTTATGCAGTAGGAGGCAGTTGCTACTGACAGAGTTGCCAGTCTAGTTTTTATTCACTTGTGACACTATTTTCTGTTTCTCACTGTCCACTGATCATCTTAGCATATTGAATGTATCAGTGTGCAGCATGGAAGCTGGCCTCAACTAGAAAAGCAAATCGAATCAAGGGGAGTGAACCCTGGGTAGGTGCTTGAAAACCACCACTACAAGGTCTTCTGCTACTCTGTTTTCTTAAATTTTCGCCCATTGTCGGCGAATTCTGGCATGTGTGGATGGTGCATGCATAGCACTTTGCCTAGGACTACATATCAGCCTTTAAAGAAGACATTAAATCCACTTGTTTGCCGTTTTTTTGTTCTCTGTTATGATTGGGTTCATTTTAGGCGCCATTTTGGGCGCCATCTTGGAAATCCTGTGACGTCACCTTGTGGGAGGGGTTAGGGGGCTAGTATATATATAGGTTAATTTTTCAGGTCATATTCAAGTGCTTGTATAGTGCAGTGGGTCAGAGGGCTGCCCACTTGCATTTTTAGGTCCTGATGGTCAAATGTTCGATCCTCAGCCTTGCCATTTTATGTATTTATTTTTTTTTTTTCATTTCTATTATTAGTTATTCTTACATGTAGTTGTATTTTATTGCCCAATTTCTACATACTTCAAACATGAATAAGAGTTTCTGATGGGAAAATTTGGGTATCACGTTACATCTTTTACGTCTTTGCGTGCGCGCAAATGGCGCGCGTGGCTGTTTCGGCACGGCACGTAAAACTGCCAGGTACAAGCGGGTAGTTGTCAAAATGAATTCATGTTGTATGTTTTTAAGAGAAAAGGTCTGGGAAAAAGTCAGTTTTCTTTTTCCTCAAAAGTTCATGCAACAGGAGCGGTTGCTTCCGAAGGCGTCTCAAGTCGACTTCAAGTTTTCCTGTAGCGGTTAATGGTGCTGTATGTGAGGGGTAAAAAGCGAAACCGATTCCTTATTTCTGTGGCACAAGTGAGAGAAAAGGAAAAGCCTGGTTCCATTTGTTTGACTTTTGCAACAAGTGTCGTCTGCTACAGAAAGTGTTCCGAGTCCTTTTTTTTATGATTTCGCGCGGCGCTTAGTGGTGATGTACGTGCGAAAACACAAAATCAACTTATGACTTACACGGTCACCAGAATGGATTTAATGCTTTCATAGAATGGCCCCAGTAAAGGAAAAGTGAATAATTTGGTTCCCTTTCTTTGATTTCTGCAACAGGTATCGGTTGCCTCCGAAAGACTCGCGAGTTGATTTTAAGCTTTCCCGCAGCACGTACCAATCACGTATGTGTGGAATAGCCATCAAAACCAGTTAAACGGCCCGAGAAAAGGGAAAAATTGATTTGCCATATTCGACTTAGGCAACAGCTATCAGTTGCTTTTGTAAGTGCTGTAAGTCAATTTTTTGTGTTTTTCGCAGGTGCGTAAATGGCACGTATGAGTCGGTAGTCATCGGAACTGGGCTACTCGTCACCGTATGAATAGACACAAAGTAAAAACATAGTTCTTTTTGAGTTATGCAGTAGGAGGCAGTTGCTACTGACAGAGTTGCCAGTCTAGTTTTTATTCACTTGTGACACTATTTTCTGTTTCTCACTGTCCACTGATCATCTTAGCATATTGAATGTATCAGTGTGCAGCATGGAAGCTGGCCTCAACTAGAAAAGCAAATCGAATCAAGGGGAGTGAACCCTGGGTAGGTGCTTGAAAACCACCACTACAAGGTCTTCTGCTACTCTGTTTTCTTAAATTTTCGCCCATTGTCGGCGAATTCTGGCATGTGTGGATGGTGCATGCATAGCACTTTGCCTAGGACTACATATCAGCCTTTAAAGAAGACATTAAATCCACTTGTTTGCCGTTTTTTTGTTCTCTGTTATGATTGGGTTCATTTTAGGCGCCATTTTGGGCGCCATCTTGGAAATCCTGTGACGTCACCTTGTGGGAGGGGTTAGGGGGCTAGTATATATATAGGTTAATTTTTCAGGTCATATTCAAGTGCTTGTATAGTGCAGTGGGTCAGAGGGCTGCCCACTTGCATTTTTAGGTCCTGATGGTCAAATGTTCGATCCTCAGCCTTGCCATTTTATTTATTTTTTTTTTTTTTTTTTTTTTTTTTTATCATTTCTATTATTAGTTATTCTTACATGTAGTTGTATTTTATTGCCCAATTTCTACATACTTCAAACATGAATAAGAGTTTCTGATGGGAAAATTTGGGTATCACGTTACATCTTTTACGTCTTTGCGTGCGCGCAAATGGCGCGCGTGGCTGTTTCGGCACGGCACGTAAAACTGCCAGGTACAAGCGGGTAGTTGTCAAAATGAATTCATGTTGTATGTTTTTAAGAGAAAAGGTCTGGGAAAAAGTCAGTTTTCTTTTTCCTCAAAAGTTCATGCAACAGGAGCGGTTGCTTCCGAAGGCGTCTCAAGTCAACTTCAAGTTTTCCTGTAGCGGTTAATGGTGCTGTATGTGAGGGGTAAAAAGCGAAACCGATTCCTTATTTCTGTGGCACAAGTGAGAGAAAAGGAAAAGCCTGGTTCCATTTGTTTGACTTTTGCAACAAGTGTCGTCTGCTACAGAAAGTGTTCCGAGTCCTTTTTTTATGATTTCGCGCGGCGCTTAGTGGTGATGTACGTGCGAAAACACAAAATCAACTTATGACTTACACGGTCACCAGAATGGATTTAATGCTTTCATAGAATGGCCCCAGTAAAGGAAAAGTGAATAATTTGGTTCCCTTTCTTTGATTTCTGCAACAGGTATCGGTTGCCTCCGAAAGACTCGCGAGTTGATTTTAAGCTTTCCCGCAGCACGTACCAATCACGTATGTGTGGAATAGCCATCAAAACCAGTTAAACGGCCCGAGAAAAGGGAAAAATTGATTTGCCATATTCGACTTAGGCAACAGCTATCAGTTGCTTTTGTAAGTGCTGTAAGTCAATTTTTCGTGTTTTTCGCAGGTGCGTAAATGGCACGTATGAGTCGGTAGTCATCGAAACTGGGCTACTCGTCACCGTATGAATAGACACAAAGTAAAAACATAGTTCTTTTTCAGTTATGCAGTAGGAGGCAGTTGCTACTGACAGAGTTGCCAGTCTAGTTTTTATTCACTTGTGACACTATTTTCTGTTTCTCACTGTCCACTGATCATCTTAGCATATTGAATGTATCAGTGTGCAGCATGGAAGCTGGCCTCAACTAGAAAAGCAAATCGAATCAAGGGGAGTGAACCCTGGGTAGGTGCTTGAAAACCACCACTACAAGGTCTTCTGCTACTCTATTTTCTTAAATTTTCGCCCATTGTCGGCGAATTCTGGCATGTGTGGATGGTGCATGCATAGCAGTTTGCCTAGGACTACATATCAGCCTTTAAAGAAGACATTAAATCCACTTGTTTGCCGTTTTTTTGTTCTCTGTTATGATTGGGTTCATTTTAGGCGCCATTTTGGGCGCCATCTTGGAAATCCTGTGACGTCACCTTGTGGGAGGGGTTAGGGGGCTAGTATATATATAGGTTAATTTTTCAGGTCATATTCAAGTGCTTGTATAGTGCAGTGGGTCAGAGGGTTGCCCACTTGCATTTTTAGGTCCTGATGGTCAAATGTTCGATCCTCAGCCTTGCTATTTTTTTTTTTTTTTTTTTTTTTTTTTTCATTTCTATTATTAGTTATTCTTACATGTAGTTGTATTTTATTGCCCAATTTCTACATACTTCAAACATGAATAAGAGTTTCTGATGGGAAAATTTGGGTATCACGTTACATCTTTTACGTCTTTGCGTGCGCGCAAATGGCGCGCGTGGCTGTTTCGGCACGGCACGTAAAACTGCCAGGTACAAGCGGGTAGTTGTCAAAATGAATTCATGTTGTATGTTTTTAAGAGAAAAGGTCTGGGAAAAAGTCAGTTTTCTTTTTCCTCAAAAGTTCATGCAACAGGAGCGGTTGCTTCCGAAGGCGTCTCAAGTCGACTTCAAGTTTTCCTGTAGAGGTTAATGGTGCTGTATGTGAGGGGTAAAAAGCGAAACTGATTCCTTATTTCTGTGGCACAAGTGAGAGAAAAGGAAAAGCCTGGTTCCATTTGTTTGACTTTTGCAACAAGTGTCGTCTGCTACAGAAAGTGTTCCGAGTCCTTTTTTTATGATTTCGCGCGGCGCTTAGTGGTGATGTACGTGCGAAAACACAAAATCAACTTATGACTTACACGGTCACCAGAATGGATTTAATGCTTTCATAGAATGGCCCCAGTAAAGGAAAAGTGAATAATTTGGTTCCCTTTCTTTGATTTCTGCAACAGGTATCGGTTGCCTCCGAAAGACTCGCGAGTTGATTTTAAGCTTTCCCGCAGCACGTACCAATCACGTATGTGTGGAATAGCCATCAAAACCAGTTAAACGGCCCGAGAAAAGGGAAAAATTGATTTGCCATATTCGACTTAGGCAACAGCTATCAGTTGCTTTTGTAAGTTCTGTAAGTCAATTTTTCGTGTTTTTCGCAGGTGCGTAAATGGCACGTATGAGTCGGTAGTCATCGAAACTGGGCTACTCATCACCGTATGAATAGACACAAAGTAAAAACATAGTTCTTTTTGAGTTATGCAGTAGGAGGCAGTTGCTACTGACAGAGTTGCCAGTCTAGTTTTTATTCACTTGTGACACTATTTTCTGTTTCTCACTGTCCACTGATCATCTTAGCATATTGAATGTATCAGTGTGCAGCATGGAAGCTGGCCTCAACTAGAAAAGCAAATCGAATCAAGGGGAGTGAACCCTGGGTAGGTGCTTGAAAACCACCACTACAAGGTCTTCTGCTACTCTGTTTTCTTAAATTTTCGCCCATTGTCGGCGAATTCTGGCATGTGTGGATGGTGCATGCATAGCACTTTGCCTAGGACTACATATCAGCCTTTAAAGAAGACATTAAATCCACTTGTTTCCCGTTTTTTTGTTCTCTGTTATGATTGGGTTCATTTTAGGCGCCATTTTGGGCGCCATCTTGGAAATCCTGTGACGTCACCTTGTGGGAGGGGTTAGGGGGCTAATATATATATAGGTTAATTTTTCAGGTCATATTCAAGTGCTTGTATAGTGCAGTGGGTCAGAGGGCTGCCCAGTTGCATTTTTAGGTCCTGATGGTCAAATGTTCGATCCTCAGCCTTGCCATTTTTTTTTTTTTTTTTTTTTTTTTTCATTTCTATTATTAGTTATTCTTACATGTAGTTGTATTTTATTGCCCAATTTCTACATACTTCAAACATGAATAAGAGTTTCTGATGGGAAAATTTGGGTATCACGTTACATCTTTTACGTCTTTGCGTGCGCGCAAATGGCGCGCGTGGCTGTTTTGGCACGGCACGTAAAACTGCCAGGTACAAGCGGGTAGTTGTCAAAATTAATTCATGTTGTATGTTTTTAAGAGAAAAGGTCTGGGAAAAAGTCAGTTTTCTTTTTCCTCAAAAGTTCATGCAACAGGAGCGGTTGCTTCCGAAGGCATCTCAAGTCAACTTCAAGTTTTCCTGTAGCGGTTAATGGTGCTGTATGTGAGGGGTAAAAAGCGAAACCGATTCCTTATTTCTGTGGCACAAGTGAGAGAAAAGGAAAAGCCTGGTTCCATTTGTTTGACTTTTGCAACAAGTGTCGTCTGCTACAGAAAGTGTTCCGAGTCCTTTTTTTATGATTTCGCGCGGCGCTTAGTGGTGATGTACGTGCGAAAACACAAAATCAACTTATGACTTACACGGTCACCAGAATGGATTTAATGCTTTCATAGAATGGCCCCAGTAAAGGAAAAGTGAATAATTTGGTTCCCTTTCTTTGATTTCTGCAACAGGTATCGGTTGCCTCCGAAAGACTCGCGAGTTGATTTTAAGCTTTCCCGCAGCACGTACCAATCACGTATGTGTGGAATAGCCATCAAAACCAGTTAAACGGCCCGAGAAAAGGGAAAAATTGATTTGCCATATTCGACTTAGGCAACAGCTATCAGTTGCTTTTGTAAGTTCTGTAAGTCAATTTTTCGTGTTTTTCGCAGGTGCGTAAATGGCACGTATGAGTCGGTAGTCATCGAAACTGGGCTACTCGTCACCGTATGAATAGACACAAAGTAAAAACATAGTTCTTTTTCAGTTATGCAGTAGGAGGCAGTTGTTACTGACAGAGTTGCCAGTCTAGTTTTTATTCACTTGTGACACTATTTTCTGTTTCTCACTGTCCACTGATCATCTTAGCATATTGAATGTATCAGTGTGCAGCATGGAAGCTGGCCTCAACTAGAAAAGCAAATCGAATCAAGGGGAGTGAACCCTGGGTAGGTGCTTGAAAACCACCACTACAAGGTCTTCTGCTACTCTGTTTTCTTAAATTTTCGCCCATTGTCGGCGAATTCTGGCATGTGTGGATGGTGCATGCATAGCACTTTGCCTAGGACTACATATCAGCCTTTAAAGAAGACATTAAATCCACTTGTTTCCCGTTTTTTTGTTCTCTGTTATGATTGGGTTCATTTTAGGCGCCATTTTGGGCGCCATCTTGGAAATCCTGTGACGTCACCTTGTGGGAGGGGTTAGGGGGCTAGTATATATATAGGTTAATTTTTCAGGTCATATTCAAGTGCTTGTATAGTGCAGTGGGTCAGAGGGCTGCCCACTTGCATTTTTAGGTCCTGATGGTCAAATGTTCGATCCTCAGCCTTGCCATTTTTTTTTTTTTTTTTTTTTTTCATTTCTATTATTAGTTATTCTTACATGTAGTTGTATTTTATTGCCCAATTTCTACATACTTCAAACATGAATAAGAGTTTCTGATGGGAAAATTTGGGTATCACGTTACATCTTTTACGTCTTTGCGTGCGCGCAAATGGCGCGCGTGGCTGTTTCGGCACGGCACGTAAAACTGCCATGTACAAGCGGGTAGTTGTCAAAATGAATTCATGTTGTATGTTTTTAAGAGAAAAGGTCTGGGAAAAAGTCAGTTTTCTTTTTCCTCGAAAGTTCATGCAACAGGAGCAGTTGCTTCCGAAGGCGTCTCAAGTCGACTTCAAGTTTTCCTGTAGCGGTTAATGGTGCTGTATGTGAGGGGTAAAAAGCGAAACCGATTCCTTATTTCTGTGGCACAAGTGAGAGAAAAGGAAAAGCCTGGTTCCATTTGTTTGACTTTTGCAACAAGTGTCGTCTGCTACAGAAAGTGTTCCGAGTCCTTTTTTTATGATTTCGCGTGGCGCTTAGTGGTGATGTACGTGCGAAAACACAAAATCAACTTATGACTTACACGGTCACCAGAATGGATTTAATGCTTTCATAGAATGGCCCCAGTAAAGGAAAAGTGAATAATTTGGTTCCCTTTCTTTGATTTCTGCAACAGGTATCGGTTGCCTCCGAAAGACTCGCAAGTTGATTTTAAGCTTTCCCGCAGCACGTACCAATTACGTATGTGTGGAATAGCCATCGAAACCAGTTAAACGGCCCGAGAAAAGGGAAAAATTGATTTGCCATATTCGACTTAGGCAACAGCTATCAGTTGCTTTTGTAAGTGCTGTAAGTCAATTTTTCGTGTTTTTCGCAGGTGCGTAAATGGCACGTATGAGTCGGTAGTCATCGAAACTGGGCTACTCGTCACCGTATGAATAGACACAAAGTAAAAACATAGTTCTTTTTGAGTTATGCAGTAGGAGGCAGTTGCTACTGACAGAGTTGTCAGTCTAGTTCTTATTCACTTGTGACACTATTTTCTGTTTCTCACTGTCCACTGATCATCTTAGCATATTGAATGTATCAGTGTGCAGCATGGAAGCTGGCCTCAACTAGAAAAGCAAATCGAATCAAGGGGAGTGAACCCTGGGTAGGTGCTTGAAAACCACCACTACAAGGTCTTCTGCTACTCTGTTTTCTTAAATTTTCGCCCATTGTCGGCGAATTCTGGCATGTGTGGATGGTGCATGCATAGCACTTTGCCTAGGACTACATATCAGCCTTTAAAGAAGACATTAAATCCACTTGTTTGCCGTTTTTTTGTTCTCTGTTATGATTGGGTTCATTTTAGGCGCCATTTTGGGCGCCATCTTGGAAATCCTGTGACGTCACCTTGTGGGAGGGGTTAGGGGGCTAGTATATATATAGGTTAATTTTTCAGGTCATATTCAAGTGCTTGTATAGTGCAGTGGGTCAGAGGGCTGCCCACTTGCATTTTTAGGTCCTGATGGTCAAATGTTCGATCCTCAGCCTTGCCATTTTATTTATTTATTTATTTTTTTTTTTTTTTTTTTTTCATTTCTATTATTAGTTATTCTTACATGTAGTTGTATTTTATTGCCCAATTTCTACATACTTCAAACATGAATAAGAGTTTCTGATGGGAAAATTTGGGTATCACGTTACATCTTTTACGTCTTTGCATGCGCGCAAATGGCGCGCGTGGCTGTTTCGGCACGGCACGTAGAACTGCCAGGTACAAGCGGGTAGTTGTCAAAATGAATTCATGTTGTATGTTTTTAAGAGAAAAGGTCTGGGAAAAAGTCAGTTTTCTTTTTCCTCGAAAGTTCATGCAACAGGAGCGGTTGCTTCCGAAGGCGTCTCAAGTCGACTTCAAGTTTTCCTGTAGCGGTTAATGGTGCTGTATGTGAGGGGTAAAAAGCGAAACCGATTCCTTATTTCTGTGGCACAAGTGAGAGAAAAGGAAAAGCCTGGTTCCATTTGTTTGACTTTTGCAACAAGTGTCGTCTGCTACAGAAAGTGTTCCGAGTCCTTTTTTTATGATTTCGCGCGGCGCTTAGTGGTGATGTACGTGCGAAAACACAAAATAAACTTATGACTTACACGGTCACCAGAATGGATTTAATGCTTTCATAGAATGGCCCCAGTAAAGGAAAAGTGAATAATTTGGTTCCCTTTCTTTGATTTCTGCAACAGGTATCGGTTGCCTCCGAAAGACTCGCGAGTTGATTTTAAGCTTTCCCGCAGCACGTACCAATCACGTATGTGTGGAATAGCCATCGAAACCAGTTAAACGGCCCGAGAAAAGGGAAAAATTGATTTGCTATATTCGACTTAGGCAACAGCTATCAGTTGCTTTTGTAAGTGCTGTAAGTCAATTTTTCGTGTTTTTCGCAGGTGCGTAAATGGCACGTATGAGTCGGTAGTCATTGAAACTGGGCTACTCGTCACCGTATGAATAGACACAAAGTAAAAACATAGTTCTTTTTGAGTTATGCAGTAGGAGGCAGTTGCTACTGACAGAGTTGCCAGTCTAGTTTTTATTCACTTGTGACACTATTTTCTGTTTCTCACTGTCCACTGATCATCTTAGCATATTGAATGTATCAGTGTGCAGCATGGAAGCTGGCCTCAACTAGAAAAGCAAATCGAATCAAGGGGAGTGAACCCTGGGTAGGTGCTTGAAAACCACCACTACAAGGTCTTCTGCTACTCTGTTTTCTTAAATTTTCGCCCATTGTCGGCGAATTCTGGCATGTGTGGATGGTGCATGCATAGCACTTTGCCTAGGACTACATATCAGCCTTTAAAGAAGACATTAAATCCACTTGTTTGCCGTTTTTTTGTTCTCTGTTATGATTGGGTTCATTTTAGGCGCCATTTTGGGCGCCATCTTGGAAATCCTGTGACGTCACCTTGTGGGAGGGGTTAGGGGGCTAGTATATATATAGGTTAATTGTTCAGGTCATATTCAAGTGCTTGTATAGTACAGTGGGTCAGAGGGCTGCCCACTTGCATTTTTATTTGACCTGATGGTCAAATGTTCGATCCTCAGCCTTGCCATTTTTTTTTTTTTTTTCATTTCTATTATTAGTTATTCTTACATGTAGTTGTATTTTATTGCCCAATTTCTACATACTTCAAACATGAATAAGAGTTTCTGATGGGAAAATTTGGGTATCACGTTACATCTTTTACGTCTTTGCGTGCGCGCAAATGGCGCGCGTGGCTGTTTCGGCACGGCACGTAAAACTGCTGGGTACAAGCGGGTAGTTGTCAAAATGAATTCATGTTGTATGTTTTTAAGAGAAAAGGTCTGGGAAAAAGTCAGTTTTCTTTTTCCTCGAAAGTTCATGCAACAGGAGCGGTTGCTTCCGAAGGCGTCTCAAGTCGACTTCAAGTTTTCCTGTAGCGGTTAATGGTGCTGTATGTGAGGGGTAAAAAGCGAAACCGATTCCTTATTTCTGTGGCACAAGTGAGAGAAAAGGAAAAGCCTGGTTCCATTTGTTTGACTTTTGCAACAAGTGTCGTCTGCTACAGAAAGTGTTCTGAGTCCTTTTTTTATGATTTCTCGCGGCGCTTAGTGGTGATGTACGTGCGAAAACACAAAATCAACTTATGACTTACACGGTCACCAGAATGGATTTAATGCTTTCATAGAATGGCCCCAGTAAAGGAAAAGTGAATAATTTGGTTCCCTTTCTTTGATTTCTGCGACAGGTATCAGTTGCCTCCGAAAGACTCGCGAGTTGATTTTAAGCTTTCCCGCAGCACGTACCAATCACGTATGTGTGGAATAGCCATCGAAACCAGTTAAACGGCCCGAGAAAAGGGAAAAATTGATTTGCTATATTCGACTTAGGCAACAGCTATCAGTTGCTTTTGTAAGTGCTGTAAGTCAATTTTTCGTGTTTTTCGCAGGTGCGTAAATGGCACATATGAGTCGGTAGTCATTGAAACTGGGCTACTCGTCACCGTATGAATAGACACAATGTAAAAACATAGTTCTTTTTGAGTTATGCAGTAGGAGGCAGTTGCTACTGACAGAGTTGCCAGTCTAGTTTTTATTCACTTGTGACACTATTTTCTGTTTCTCACTGTCCACTGATCATCTTAGCATATTGAATGTATCAGTGTGCAGCATGGAAGCTGGCCTCAACTAGAAAAGCAAATCGAATGAAGGGGAGTGAACCCTGGGTAGGTGCTTGAAAACCACCACTACAAGGTCTTCTGCTACTCTGTTTTCTTAAATTTTCGCCCATTGTCGGCGAATTCTGCCATGTGTGGATGGTGCATGCATAGCACTTTGCCTAGGACTACATATCAGCCTTTAAAGAAGACATTAAATCCACTTGTTTGCCGTTTTTTTGTTCTCTGTTATGATTGGGTTCATTTTAGGCGCCATTTTGGGCGCCATCTTGGAAATCCTGTGACGTCACCTTGTGGGAGGGGTTAGGGGGCTAGTATATATATAGGTTAATTTTTCAGGTCATATTCAAGTGCTTGTATAGTGCAGTGGGTCAGAGGGCTGCCCACTTGCATTTTTAGGTCCTGATGGTCAAATGTTCGATCCTCAGCCTTGCCATTTTATTTATTTATTTATTTTTTATTTTTTTTTTTTTTTTTTCATTTCTATTATTAGTTATTCTTACATGTAGTTGTATTTTATTGCCCAATTTCTACATACTTCAAACATGAATAAGAGTTTCTGATGGGAAAATTTGGGTATCACGTTACATCTTTTACGTCTTTGCGTGCGCGCAAATGGCGTGCGTGGCTGTTTCGGCACGGCACGTAAAACTGCCATGTACAAGCGGGTAGTTGTCAAAATGAATTCATGTTGTATGTTTTTAAGAGAAAAGGTCTGGGAAAAAGTCAGTTTTCTTTTTCCTCGAAAGTTCATGCAACAGGAGCGGTTGCTTCCGAAGGCGTCTCAAGTCGACTTCAAGTTTTCCAGTAGCAGTTAATAGTGCTGTATGTGAGGGGTAAAAAGCGAAACCGATTCCTTATTTCTGTGGCACAAGTGAGAGAAAAGGAAAAGCCTGGTTCCATTTGTTTGACTTTTGCAACAAGTGTCGTCTGCTACAGAAAGTGTTCCGAGTCCTTTTTTTATGATTTCGCGCGGCGCTTAGTGGTGATGTACGTGCGAAAACACAAAATCAACTTATGACTTACATGGTCACCAGAATGGATTTAATGCTTTCATAGAATGGCCCCAGTAAAGGAAAAGTGAATAATTTGGTTCCCTTTCTTTGATTTCTGCAACAGGTATCGGTTGCCTCCGAAAGACTCGCGAGTTGATTTTAAGCTTTCCCGCAGCACGTACCAATCACGTATGTGTGGAATAGCCATCGAAACCAGTTAAACGGCCCGAGAAAAGGGAAAAATTGATTTGCCATATTCGACTTAGGCAACAGCTATCAGTTGCTTTTGTAAGTGCTGTAAGTCAATTTTTCGTGTTTTTCGCAGGTGCGTAAATGGCACGTATGAGTCGGTAGTCATCGAAACTGGGCTACTCGTCACCGTATGAATAGACACAAAGTAAAAACATAGTTCTTTTTGAGTTATGCAGTAGGAGGCAGTTGCTACTGACAGAGTTGCCAGTCTAGTTCTTATTCACTTGTGACACTATTTTCTGTTTCTCACTGTCCACTGATCATCTTAGCATATTGAATGTATCAGTGTGCAGCATGGAAGCTGGCCTCAACTAGAAAAGCAAATCGAATGAAGGGGAGTGAACCCTGGGTAGGTGCTTGAAAACCACCACTACAAGGTCTTCTGCTACTCTGTTTTCTTAAATTTTCGCCCATTGTCGGCGAATTCTGGCATGTGTGGATGGTGCATGCATAGCACTTTGCCTAGGACTACATATCAGCCTTTAAAGAAGACATTAAATCCACTTGTTTGCCGTTTTTTTGTTCTCTGTTATGATTGGGTTCATTTTAGGCGCCATTTTGGGCGCCATCTTGGAAATCCTGTGACGTCACCTTGTGGGAGGGGTTAGGGGGCTAGTATATATATAGGTTAATTTTTCAGGTCATATTCAAGTGCTTGTATAGTGCAGTGGGTCAGAGGGCTGCCCACTTGCATTTTTAGGTCCTGATGGTCAAATGTTCGATCCTCAGCCTTGCCATTTTTTTTTTTTTTTTTTTTTTTTCATTTCTATTATTAGTTATTCTTACATGTAGTTGTATTTAATGGCCCAATTTCTACATACTTCAAACATGAATAAGAGTTTCTGATGGGAAAATTTGGGTATCACGTTACATCTTTTACGTCTTTGCGTGCGCGCAAATGGCGCACGTGGCTGTTTCGGCACGGCACGTAAAACTGCCAGGTACAAGCGGGTAGTTGTCAAAATGAATTCATGTTGTATGTTTTTAAGAGAAAAGGTCTGGGAAAAAGTCAGTTTTCTTTTTCCTCGAAAGTTCATGCAACAGGAGCGGTTGCTTCCGAAGGCGTCTCAAGTCGACTTCAAGTTTTCCTGTAGCGGTTAATGGTGCTGTATGTGAGGGGTAAAAGGCGAAACCGATTCCTTATTTCTGTGGCACAAGTGAGAGAAAAGGAAAAGCCTGGTTCCATTTGTTTGACTTTTGCAACAAGTGTCGTCTGCTACAGAAAGTGTTCCGAGTCCTTTTTTTATGATTTCGCGTGGCGCTTAGTGGTGATGTACGTGCGAAAACACAAAATCAACTTATGACTTACACGGTCACCAGAATGGATTTAATGCTTTCATAGAATGGCCCCAGTAAAGGAAAAGTGAATAATTTGGTTCCCTTTCTTTGATTTCTGCAACAGGTATCGGTTGCCTCCGAAAGACTCGCGAGTTGATTTTAAGCTTTCCCGCAGCACGTACCAATCACGTATGTGTGGAATAGCCATCGAAACCAGTTAAACGGCCCGAGAAAAGGGAAAAATTGATTTGCCATATTCGACTTAGGCAACAGCTATCAGTTGCTTTTGTAAGTGCTGTAAGTCAATTTTTCGTGTTTTTCGCAGGTGCGTAAATGGCACGTATGAGTCGGTAGTCATCGAAACTGGGCTACTCGTCACCGTATGAATAGACACAAAGTAAAAACATAGTTCTTTTTGAGTTATGCAGTAGGAGGCAGTTGCTACTGACAGAGTTGCCAGTCTAGTTTTTATTCACTTGTGACACTATTTTCTGTTTCTCACTGTCCACTGATCATCTTAGCATATTGAATGTATCAGTGTGCAGCATGGAAACTGGCCGCAACTAGAAAAGCAAATCGAATCAAGGGGAGTGAATCCTGGGTAGGTGCTTGAAAACCACCACTACAAGGTCTTCTGCTACTCTGTTTTCTTAAATTTTCGCCCATTGTCGGCGAATTCTGGCATGTGTGGATGGTGCATGCATAGCACTTTGCCTAGGACTACATATCAGCCTTTAAAGAAGACATTAAATCCACTTCTTTGCCGTTTTTTTGTTCTCTGTTATGATTGGGTTCATTTTAGGCGCCATTTTGGGCGCCATCTTGGAAATCCTGTGACGTCACCTTGTGGGAGGGGTTAGGGGGCTAGTATATATATAGGTTAATTTTTCAGGTCATATTCAAGTGCTTGTATAGTGCAGTGGGTCAGAGGGCTGCCCACTTGCATTTTTAGGTCCTGATGGTCAAATGTTCGATCCTCAGCCTTGCCATTTTACTTATTTATTTATTTATTTATTTTTTTTTTCATTTCTATTATTAGTTATTCTTACATGTAGTTGTATTTTATTGCCCAATTTCTATATACTTCAAACATGAATAAGAGTTTCTGATGGGAAAATTTGGGTATCACGTTACATCTTTTACGTCTTTGCGTGCGCGCAAATGGCGCGCGTGGCTGTTTCGGCACGGCACGTAAAACTGCCAGGTACAAGCGGGTAGTTGTCAAAATGAATTCATGTTGTATGTTTTTAAGAGAAAAGGTCTGGGAAAAAGTCAGTTTTCTTTTTCCTCGAAAGTTCATGCAACAGGAGCGGTTGCTTCCGAAGGCGTCTCAAGTCGACTTCAAGTTTTCCTGTAGCGGTTAATGGTGCTGTATGTGAGGGGTAAAAAGCGAAACCGATTCCTTATTTCTGTGGCACAAGTGAGAGAAAAGGAAAAGCCTGGTTCCATTTGTTTGACTTTTGCAACAAGTGTCGTCTGCTACAGAAAGTGTTCCGAGTCCTTTTTTTATGAATTCGCGCGGCGCTTAGTGGTGATGTACGTGCGAAAACACAAAATCAACTTATGACTTACACGGTCACCAGAATGGATTTAATGCTTTCATAGAATGGCCCCAGTAAAGGAAAAGTGAATAATTTGGTTCCCTTTCTTTGATTTCTGCAACAGGTATCGGTTGCCTCCGAAAGACTCGCGAGTTGATTTTAAGCTTTCCCGCAGCACGTACCAATCACGTATGTGTGGAATAGCCATCGAAACCAGTTAAACGGCCCGAGAAAAGGGAAAAATTGATTTGCCATATTCGACTTAGGCAACAGCTATCAGTTGCTTTTGTAAGTGCTGTAAGTCAATTTTTCGTGTTTTTCGCAGGTGCGTAAATGGCACGTATGAGTCGGTAGTCATCGAAACTGGGCTACTCGTCACCATATGAATAGACACAAAGTAAAAACATAGTTCTTTTTGAGTTATGCAGTAGGAGGCAGTTGCTACTGACAGAGTTGCCAGTCTAGTTTTTATTCACTTGTGACACTATTTTCTGTTTCTCACTGTCCACTGATCATCTTAGCATATTGAATGTATCAGTGTGCAGCATGGAAGCTGGCCTCAACTAGAAAAGCAAATCGAATCAAGGGGAGTGAACCCTGGGTAGGTGCTTGAAAACCACCACTACAAGGTCTTCTGCTACTCTGTTTTCTTAAATTTTCGCCCATTGTCGGCGAATTCTGCCATGTGTGGATGGTGCATGCATAGCACTTTGCCTAGGACTACATATCAGCCTTTAAAGAAGACATTAAATCCACTTGTTTGCCGTTTTTTTGATCTCTGTTATAATTGGGTTCATTTTAGGCGTCATTTTGGGCGCCATTTTGGAAATCCTGTGACGTCACCTTGTGGGAGGGGTTAGGGGGCTAGTATATATATAGGTTAATTTTTCAGGTCATATTCAAGTGCTTGTATAGTGCAATGGGTCAGAGGGCTGCCCACTTGCATTTTTAGGTCCTGATGGTCAAATGTTCGATCCTCAGCCTTGCCATTTTTTTTTTTTTTTTTTTCATTTCTATTATTAGTTATTCTTACATGTAGTTGTATTTTATTGCCCAATTTCTACATACTTCAAACATGAATAAGAGTTTCTGATGGGAAAATTTGGGTATCACGTTACATCTTTTACGTCTTTGCGTGCGCGCAAATGGCGCGCGTGGCTGTTTTGGCACGGCACGTAAAACTGCCAGGTACAAGCGGGTAGTTGTCAAAATGAATTCATGTTGTATGTTTTTAAGAGAAAAGGTCTGGGAAAAAGTCAGTTTTCTTTTTCCTCGAAAGTTCATGCAACAGGAGCGGTTGCTTCCGAAGGCGTCTCAAGTCGACTTCAAGTTTTCCTGTAGCGGTTAATGGTGCTGTATGTGAGGGGTAAAAAGCGAAACCGATTCCTTATTTCTGTGGCACAAGTGAGAGAAAAGGAAAAGCCTGGTTCCATTTGTTTGACTTTTGCAACAAGTGTCGTCTGCTACAGAAAGTGTTCCGAGTCTTTTTTTTATGATTTCGCGCGGCGCTTAGTGGTGATGTATGTGCGAAAACACAAAATCAACTTATGACTTACACGGTCACCAGAATGGATTTAATGCTTCCATAGAATGGCCCCAGTAAAGGAAAAGTGAATAATTTGGTTCCCTTTCTTTGATTTCTGCAACAGGTATTGGTTGCCTCCGAAAGACTCGCGAGTTGATTTTAAGCTTTCCCGCAGCACGTACCAATCACATATGTGTGGAATAGCCATCGAAACCAGTTAAACGGCCCGAGAAAAGGGAAAAATTGATTTGCCATATTCGACTTAGGCAACAGCTATCAGTTGCTTTTGTAAGTGCTGTAAGTCAATTTTTCGTGTTTTTCGCAGGTGCGTAAATGGCACGTATGAGTCGGTAGTCATCGAAACTGGGCTACTCGTCACCGTATGAATAGACACAAAGTAAAAACATAGTTCTTTTTGAGTTATGCAGTAGGAGGCAGTTGCTACTGACAGAGTTGCCAGTCTAGTTTTTATTCACTTGTGACACTATTTTCTGTTTCTCACTGTCCACTGATCATCTTAGCATATTGAATGTATCAGTGTGCAGCATGGAAGCTGGCCTCAACTAGAAAAGCAAATCGAATCAAGGGGAGTGAACCCTGGGTAGGTGCTTGAAAACCACCACTACAAGGTCTTCTGCTACTCTGTTTTCTTAAATTTTCGCCCATTGTCGGCGAATTCTGGCATGTGTGGAAGGTGCATGCATAGCACTTTGCCTAGGACTACATATCAGCCTTTAAAGAAGACATTAAATCCACTTGTTTGCCGTTTTTTTGTTCTCTGTTATGATTGGGTTCATTTTAGGCGCCATTTTGGGCGCCATCTTGGAAATCCTGTGACGTCACCTTGTGGGAGGGGTTAGGGGGCTAGTATATATATAGGTTAATTTTTCAGGTCATATTCAAGTGCTTGTATAGTGCAGTGGGTCAGAGGGCTGCCCACTTGCATTTTTAGGTCCTGATGGTCAAATGTTCGATCCTCAGCCTTGCCATTTTTTTTTTTTTTTTTTTTTTTTTTTTTTTTCATTTCTATTATTAGTTATTCTTACATGTAGTTGTATTTTATTGCCCAATTTCTACATACTTCAAACATGAATAAGAGTTTCTGATGGGAAAATTTGGGTATCACGTTACATCTTTTACGTCTTTGCGTGCGCGCAAATGGCGCGCGTGGCTGTTTCGGCACGGCACGTAAAACTGCCAGGTACAAGCGGGTAGTTGTCAAAATGAATTCATGTTGTATGTTTTTAAGAGAAAAGGTCTGGGAAAAAGTCAGTTTTCTTTTTCCTCGAAAGTTCATGCAACAGGAGCGGTTGCTTCCGAAGGCGTCTCAAGTCGACTTCAAGTTTTCCTGTAGCGGTTAATGGTGCTGTATGTGAGGGGTAAAAAGCGAAACCGATTCCTTATTTCTGTGGCACAAGTGAGAGAAAAGGAAAAGCCTGGTTCCATTTGTTTGACTTTTGCAACAAGTGTCGTCTGCTACAGAAAGTGTTCCGAGTCCTTTTTTTATGATTTCGCGCGGCGCTTAGTGGTGATGTACGTGCGAAAACACAAAATCAACTTATGACTTACACGGTCACCAGAATGGATTTAATGCTTTCATAGAATGGCCCCAGTAAAGGAAAAGTGAATAATTTGGTTCCCTTTCTTTGATTTCTGCAACAGGTATCGGTTGCCTCCGAAAGACTCGCGAGTTGATTTTAAGCTTTTCCGCAGCACGTACCAATCACGTATGTGTGGAATAGCCATCGAAACCAGTTAAACGGCCCGAGAAAAGGGAAAAATTGATTTGCCATATTCGACTTAGGCAACAGCTATCAGTTGCTTTTGTAAGTGCTGTAAGTCAATTTTTCGTGTTTTTCACAGGTGCGTAAATGGCACGTATGAGTCGGTAGTCATCGAAACTGGGCTACTCGTCACCGTATGAATAGACACAAAGTAAAAACATAGTTCTTTTTGCGTTATGCAGTAGGAGGCAGTTGCTACTGACAGAGTTGCCAGTCTAGTTTTTATTCACTTGTGACACTATTTTCTGTTTCTCACTGTCCACTGATCATCTTAGCATATTGAATGTATCAGTGTGCAGCATGGAAGCTGGCCTCAACTAGAAAAGCAAATCGAATCAAGGGGAGTGAACCCTGGGTAGGTGCTTGAAAACCACCACTACAAGGTCTTCTGCTACTCTGTTTTCTTAAATTTTCGCCCATTGTCGGCGAATTCTGGCATGTGTGGATGGTGCATGCATAGCACTTTGCCTAGGACTACATATCAGCCTTTAAAGAAGACATTAAATCCACTTGTTTGCCGTTTTTTTGATCTTTGTTATAATTGGGTTCATTTTAGGCGTCATTTTGGGCGCCATTTTGGAAATCCTGTGACGTCACCTTGTGGGAGGGGTTAGGGGGCTAGTATATATATAGGTTAATTTTTCAGGTCATATTCAAGTGCTTGTATAGTGCAGTGGGTCAGAGGGCTGCCCACTTGCATTTTTAGGTCCTGATGGTCAAATGTTCGATCCTCAGCCTTGCAATTTTTTTTTTTTTTTTTTTTTTTTTTCATTTCTATTATTAATTATTCTTACATGTAGTTGTATTTTATTGCCCAATTTCTACATACTTCAAACATGAATAGGAGTTTCTGATGGGAAAATTTGGGTATCACGTTACATCTTTTACGTCTTTGCGTGCGCGCAAATGGCGCGCGTGGCTGTTTCGGCACGGCACGTAAAACTGCCAGGTACAAGCGGGTAGTTGTCAAAATGAATTCATGTTGTATGTTTTTAAGAGAAAAGGTCTGGGAAAAAGTCAGTTTTCTTTTTCCTCGAAAGTTCATGCAACAGGAGCGGTTGCTTCCGAAGGCGTCTCAAGTCGACTTCAAGTTTTCCTGTAGCGGTTAATGGTGCTGTATGTGAGGGGTAAAAAGCGAAACCGATTCCTTATTTCTGTGGCACAAGTGAGAGAAAAGGAAAAGCCTGGTTCCATTTGTTTGACTTTTGCAACAAGTGTCGTCTGCTACAGAAAGTGTTCCGAGTCCTTTTTTTATGATTTCGCGCGGCGCTTAGTGGTGATGTACGTGCGAAAACACAAAATCAACTTATGACTTACACGGTCACCAGAATGGATTTAATGCTTTCATAGAATGGCCCCAGTAAAGGAAAAGTGAATAATTTGGTTCCCTTTCTTTGATTTCTGCAACAGGTATCGGTTGCCTCCAAAAGACTCACGAGTTGATTTTAAGCTTTCCCGCAGCACGTACCAATCACGTATGTGTGGAATAGCCATCGAAACCAGTTAAACGGCCCGAGAAAAGGGAAAAATTGATTTGCCATATTCGACTTAGGCAACAGCTATCAGTCGCTTTTTTAAGTGCTGTAAGTCAATTTTTCGTGTTTTTTGCAGGTGCGTAAATGGCACGTATGAGTCGGTAGTCATCGAAACTGGGCTACTCGTCACCGTATGAATAGACACAAAGTAAAAACATAGTTCTTTTTCAGTTATGCAGTAGGAGGCAGTTGCTACTGACAGAGTTGCCAGTCTAGTTTTTATTCACTTGTGACACTATTTTCTGTTTCTCACTGTCCACTGATCATCTTAGCATATTGAATGTATCAGTGTGCAGCATGGAAGCTGGCCTCAACTAGAAAAGCAAATCGAATCAAGGGGAGTGAACCCTGGGTAGGTGCTTGAAAACCACCACTACAAGGTCTTCTGCTACTCTGTTTTCTTAAATTTTCGCCCATTGTCGGCGAATTCTGGCATGTGTGGATGGTGCATGCATAGCACTTTGCCTAGGACTACATATCAGCCTTTAAAGAAGACATTAAATCCACTTGTTTGCCGTTTTTTTGTTCTCTGTTATGATTGGGTTCATTTTAGGCGCCATTTTGGGCGCCATCTTGGAAATCCTGTGACGTCACCTTGTGGGAGGGGTTAGGGGGCTAGTATATATATAGGTTAATTTTTCAGGTCATATTCAAGTGCTTGTATAGTGCAGTGGGTCAGAGGGCTGCCCACTTGCATTTTTAGGTCCTGATGAGAGAGTGAGAATGGGGCTTCTCGGACAGAAGCTTTTTTAGATGCCCACTCAACCATCTAATATCAAGTGCAGGACATGCCTGCAGCTCCAAGCCTCTAGCTGCTAACAACATCCAGCCTCCAAGCCTCCAAGCCTCTAGCTGCTAACAACATCCAGCCTCCAAGCCTCCAAGCCTCTAGCTGCTAACAACATCCAGCCTCCAAGCCTCCAAGCCTCTAGCTGCTAACAACATCCAGCCTCCAAGCCTCCAAGCCTAGTGCAGCTCGTGCCTCCAAGCCTCCAACCCCGCCAGCCTCCAAGCCTCCAAGCCTCTAGCTGCTAACAACATCCAGCCTCCAAGCCTCCAACCCCGCCAGCCTCCACCCTCCAAGCCTAGTGCAGCTCGTGCCTCCAAGCCTCCAACCCCGCCAGCCTCCACCCTCCAAGCCTAGTGCAGCTCGTGCCTCCAAGCCTCCAACCCCGCCAGCCTCCACCCTCCAAGCCTAGTGCAGGTCGTGCCTCCAACCCACCAACCCACCAACCCAACCCACCCCCAATGATTATATAATATGATGTTGATGATGTTGATAGGTTGATATGATGATATGTTGATATGATGATATGGTGATATGATGATATGATGATGATGTTGATATGTTGATTAATTGGGGTGAATAAATAAATAAATAAATAAATAAATAAATAAATAAAATAAATAAATTAATAAATTAATTTATTTATTTATTTATAGGTTAACTTGCTTACTTGTTTACTTGTTTACTTGTTTACTTGCTTATTGGTTTAGTTGTTTTGTTGTTTTGTTGTTAAGTTGGTTAAGTTGGTAAATTGGTAAGTTGGTAAGTTGGTTATGATAGTATTGATTCTATTGAGGGTTGGGTTAATTCGAATTTAATTACATTATAAAAATGAAGTTTAAAAAATTATTTTCAAAGAAGAAAGATAAACCTATTGATGTTAGTATTATTAAAAAGCAAGTTATTAAACTAGATAAGCGAATTCAAGAATTAGAATTAATTATTGATGGTTTAATGGATGTTATAAGTGATATGAAAAAAGAAATAACTCAAAAATAAATATATATAATATATTCTTTATAATATATTACATATATACATACCTATTTACATTGTTACACTCATACTAGCCTTGCCATCTCCTTGAAATTGTACTATTTTATCAGATAGTGTTACAGCGTATGCAACCATAGTATTAACGTTTGGAGCTGTTGAAAATCTAAAAGTTACTTCTATATCAACAACACTAGCTCTCAATTTAGTACTTTGTTTAGAAAGGTTAAAAACAAACAAAGGATAAAGACTTTTAAAACTTGCGGGATTAATAATTCCATTAGATAAAACATCGGGTATTCCTGTACTATTTGCTTTAAATTCTTGGGCTTCAATTATCAACCTACTAAAATCATTTGATGAAAAGTTTAAATTATAATCTCTTTCGGGGTATCTATCACTATTTAAAGTAACAAACGCGTTGGTTATTGGTATTGGTGTGGGATTATCAGCTATTGCTTGTCTCCATTGAAAAAGATTTGTATTACGTGTTTGGAGAGTTTCGTAATCATGTGGTTGAAATCCTACAATTAAAAACCTTGGTCTTTCATCAGCAGCTTTTTGTCCTAACTTCCAAGTAAATTCTGTAGATTGTGGAACCGCAAATTTTTCACATCGTCTAGATTTATATCCCATTTTTACTTCTATTCCATCTTCAATTTGTTGATATAATGTATATTTTATTTCATCATCAGGTAAAACATGAGGAACAAACCAAGAAAGTTTAGTTAATACTAACTTCCCTTCATCTGCTGCATCTACTTTATAAATAGCAGCATTATTATTAGTTTTACGTTGTAGTGTTAATTCTTGTCTAACACCATATAATATTTTATCATAATCTTCACAAAACCCAAATATATGAGAAAGAGGAATACAAAAAGAAAATTCACCTTTTGGATCAGAGCTTTCCATTGTAAATGATTTTCTTGTTCTACCTCCTCCATTTCTATTTGTAAAATCACCTGGTCCATCATCAGGCAACCAACATTGTGTTAGACCTTTACTCCTATTAAAATCATCAGAATATTTTAACAATCCTAATATTGTAGTAGCCTGACCTGGAAAACTAAGAGATTCCATTCTTCTTCCACTAATATCATAATAAATTTGGCTAAATAGATGTAGTATAGCATTATTTACGAGTGTTATTTGGTCAGCATCCTCATATCTACTACCATCTTCTTTAACTAACTGCCCTTTAACATACAAATAACTTTTATGAGGATGAGTAAAAACATCTTGACTTTCGATTACAAAACTAATTGCGCTACTTCCATTCAAATCACCAGCACCAACTTGAGGCACATATTCTCGATATTGATACTGTTCAATTGATTCATCCATTAAAATTTGTGTATCCCACATTAATATTTTCTGTGACTGACTCATATTTTAATATATATTTATATTATTTTTTATAATTAAACGACTTTTAATCCAAATCCGCTACTTAAAGTAGGATATTTATTTTCATCATTAGGTACATCTACATTTAATGTTGTAGCTATCGGGAGCGCTTTCTTGGTACTACCACTTAACATTTTACTAATTTGAAATTTAATTTTTTCACTTACTTTTTTACCACCTTGTTCTAAAGCTGATTTACCAACATCTTTTATAATATCAGTAGCAGCTTTTTTAACGAGTTGTTTAGTTCCTGATGAAAATAGTTTACCTAACAAAGATTTTGCGACGCTAATAAATGGACTAAAAAAATTTGTTCCACCATAGATATATCTAGGTTCATAATCGTAATATGTAGAAGTGACTATCATTTTTAATATATAATTATAATTCATTCATAATTGTCGCGTAATCTTGAGGGGTTATAGAGTTTTTGGCTCTTAATGCGTCACATATAGCAACTATTTGATTTCTTAATCCAGTATTACCAGCTAATTTACTAGCCCATAAAGTTCTAAGTCTATTACCTAATTCTATTATACTTTCGGGGATGATAATAGGATTATTAAGCTTACCTCCTTTAACTCCTTTTGCTGTTTGTTCTTTCATGGGTAAAGATGTTGCTTGTGGTAATTTACCAAGATAATGTTTAACTTTTTCTATTGTTTGTTTATGAATAGTAGCTTGCTGTTTGTTTTGAGTTAAACTTTCATGAAATCTCCGCATATGTTCTTTTACAACATTAAAATTGCCTTCTATAAATTCATCATCCATATAAAAAAATCTATTAAACTATATTTCTTTTTGAATTAGTTTCCATTTAGGTTGTTTTTTTAATCGTTCATCAGGTTTATTGTTTCTATAATCACCATCTTGATGTAATACATTTGAATCAACAAGTATTTGTGCATAGTTGTTAACAGCATCTTCATTTTTTAAAGCTTCTTCAAGTGGGTTTTTAGCAAAAATAAGATTGTATAAATAGTTATTATCATTATTAAATGTTTTATCATTAAAAGTAATTTGATTTCGATTTTCATCAATAGTTATTGGTTTTTTATTAAGTGTAGGAAATCCACTACCTACCCCACCTATTTCAATAGCAAAAAAATCAATAGGGTTTTCTTTTTTACTTCTTTCTGCTTTTGATGTTGATGGTTTTACTTCTCCACGTGTTGTTTCTGTCCCAACATCTGCTAATTGCTTAGGAGGAGGTGGGGCAGGCATAGCTTGTGCAATAGCAGGTGGTAAACCAGCTATTTGTTGTCTAAGTTGTTCAAATGGTAAAGCTTTTATTTCTTCTTTAACTTTTTTACTTTCTTCGGTTATAGGTTTAAATAATTCACCTATACCCTTTTCAAAACCAGCTTTACCTAATCTTTCAGTTTCATCTTTAACACGCAATCTTTTCTTAAGAGCTAAATAGTCTTTTACAGCAGCATCTCTTAATACAGGGTCTTTTATTTTATAAAATGGCATTTTAATTATAAGAAATAAAGTTATAACCCCTATAGCCCTATAGCCCTATAGCCCTATAGCCCTATTAAAAATATATAATATACATGTAAATATATTATATATTTATTCATCACCCCCAATTTCACACATACATTTACATCTAAATTTAGGTAACTTAATATGGAAGTTTTCCACCATTGCTCTTTTCAACGAGCATCCGAAAGGATTCCCTCGCTTCTTTTCTCCCTTTTGCAATCAAACTTTCCTCTTCCTCGAGCGTTATTTTCTTTTTAAACTTACTTCTTATTTCACTCTTCATATTTTCATATTTATTTTTTTCTTCCATTATCAACTTAAACTCTTCATCAGATATATGATTATCCATCAACGCTTTTGATACATGATTTTCTATAGTATTAACTTTAGAAGCAGCGAGCATTTGAATCTTTAAATGTTTTTCGGCTTTAGCAATAGTCTTTCTAACAAATACTTTACTAACTAATGAAGAAAGACCAATTACCCCAGCAGCAGATTCCAATCCAACAGCAACGGGTGCCGCTACAACTGTTGAAAGCAAAACAACACCAACACCACCCAGAGCCAATGAAACAACAACCAATCCACCTTCAACATTATCAATTACTTTAGCTATCCTAGCATACTTTTTATTTAACCTCTCTCTTTCAGTTATTTCTTTCTTGAGAAAATCTAATATCTCAGATATTTTTTGAAGTCTATAAGAATGGCCATTATCCTTACTCTCCATTTCAATTGATGGAGGAGCAGAGGGTTTTATTTCAGGATACAATCCCCGTTTATCACCTATATCTGTCATTTTTTTATATGTCAAAATAAATATTGTAAATTAAATACAACTTCCCCAGATGGTATAGTAATATTTTGATTAGAGAAGTTATAAATATAAATCACAATATCATCACATTCTTCGTCGGTTTGTATATTATTCATAACACCGATATGAAGTTTCCATTTACTAGATAGAGTAATCAAAACAACTCCTTTACTCATTTTATAACCAAAACTAATAGATATTCTTTTACCTTCTTTACTTCCTATTTTTAAATCTACTTGAGTTTTAATTAACCATTTTATAGGTGATTCCTTAATCGGTGGAAAATTAATATTTTTATTAGGTAACCACATTATAGTATTAACCTTTTTCTTTTTTTCTAAATTTCTACCATTTTCAAATACACTCATTTTATTATTATATAATTATTAAAATATAGCATTTATAGCAGGTCCCAATAAAGGAATTCCTTTTAAAAAGCCTAAAGGTGAATTATCACCAAAAATTAAACCACTTCCATCATATATTTTCCCACGTTGTTTTAAAAACAAACCATCCCCATGTTGTTGTAAACCATTTCCTTTATAAGGTCTTAAAAATAATCCTTCACCATCCGTCTCAATTTGAACAACATCACCACCTTTTTTCAAATACAAACCATCACCAAATAATTTACTAATAGCGGTTCCCGCAGCTGCCCCTAATGCTCCTTTAGCCAACGCAGGCAACACCTTTTTACCGAGAAAAGGTAAAGCAACTCTTCCAATACCTCCCAATAACGCGCCTAGAAATCCACCCTCTTGCCCTTCCTGTAATTTCTCATTATACTTCAAAACCTTCTTAGGAACCTTCAATTGCACACCCGTATTCTTTCTCCTAGCAGCATCCAATTTATTAGCCTGAGGTATCGAAAAGGCAAAATCCAACCCCTCCTTATTAATAGTTTTATTCGTTAATTTTATACTACTTTGACAATTATTTTTCGCATCTCTAGCTAATTTTTTCTTTTGTCCCTCACTTAAATATACATTTCTCATAACATATTCGGATTGACTCATTTTTTATATAATATTTATTTTATTATTTCATTTGTCTAAGATGAAAAGTAATAGTAATCCTTTCACCCCGTAAATCTATTAATTTACCATTTTGATCGGTCAATCTAACATTTATATCTTGTACAAAATTTAAGTTTAAAGGTAGATATATAAGATTATGAGGTTTTTCTATAATTTTATAACCCGGTTCAGCTTCAGGAAAAAAGGTATAAATATTATTACTTTTATTCTCATTTAAATAACTACCACTTACTAAATTAACTTCTACATTAATAGAGTTAACCTGTAAAATATCAACTACTTGTTCACTATTATGAACCCCAGGTTGATATTTTCTTTTATCAAACCCCAACACACTACCAATCGAATTTCTCCCACCCATATTTACAACAAAACCATTATCTATAGTCATAACACTCTTAAGTGTATTAAGATTAGGTATAATTTTAACTCGATACTCTTCATTATCTTCATCGTAATAACCTTCATCCTTTAAATGTTCTCCAATTGTTTTATTAATATCGATAATATCGTAAGCCCCAACAGGGATTTGATATTTCTCCCAAGTATTACCATTATCTGCGGAGTATCTAAAAATATTATTACTCTCATTAACATTAGGTATTGAGTTATATGTTTCAAGACTAAACAACGCCAACTCACATGGTACATTGAGGTAAATAGGTGGGTTAAGGGTTTTATTAAACTCCGTTTTATTATCAGAAACTGTTATCAGTTTGCTACTCATTTTGTTATAAATAAAAAATATATCCTTAATTGAAAATATAATATAAAATTCTTAAATATATATATTATAAAAATGATAAACTCACAGTATAAATTTTTAAACGAACATTTAATTAAAATGAAAGAAAATATTAAATTTTTTAATGAGGATATTAGTGGTTTTGGTAGACATGTGTATACTATAACTAAGCCATTTCCACTTTCTAATATACGCAGTGTTTTATCAGGTTATAAAAGTTTTTTCTATTATATTTTAAGTAATATGTTAATAATACCTGACCGTACTCTTATACATCCACATGTAATATATAATACTGACTTTGAAATAAATATGAATATATTTACTAATTTAGGTGAAGCTAAACATCTTAGATTAGGAATATACTCTCTATATGATAATAGTAATAATATTACTACAATTATAAGAGAAATTAGTAATTATATAGACTATGTAACTTCATTTATAACTTGCCATTCAATCCTTCAAGAAAAGGCGATTTTTTCACAAATAATGGTATTTAGAGCTAGTGAGTTTTACAATCTAAGTAATGATGATATACTAGGATATGATAATAATGTGTATCCAGGTATAGTTAGATATAATAAAAATGACATGGGCACATTTGTAGAGGAGATGTGTATTATATGTAATGAGAATAAACCTAATATATTATTTTGTGATTGCGGACATCAATGTATGTGTGATAGATGCATTAATATTAAGAATGTGGATAAATGTCCTATTTGTAGAACTAATTCATCTATTAAAAGAAAAATAAATTGTTAATATAAAATGAGTGAAGAAATAACAAAAGCAAAAGTATTATATTTATACTACCAGGTAGAATATTACATTAGGAATATGAGAGTAATGAAAGAAAAGATTAATAATATCACTACTACACTCGAAAAAGTAGTAAATTCTCAAAGTTTAAAAGATGAAGAGGTAAAAAATATAGCTAAATCACTACTTGAAAAACTAAAAGAAAAAGACCTTTGTAAAGATTGTGATATGATAAGTAGTGAATTTACATCTATTCAACAAGAGCTTCGAAAACTACAAGAATCTGATAATGTAATTGATAATTCTAAAGTTTTAATGATGGAAAATAGTATAAAAGAACTATTAAAAAGTAAAATATATCAAGATGAAGATTATAAAAAATGTTATAAAGATTATATTAATGTAATGGGTAAGGTTGGAGAAAAGTTAATTTAGAAAATATATAACTTCTCTAATAAAAAAGTTATATATCTACATCTTCAAAAACATCTTCAGAAAAAGTTAAAACTGTATGTATATCAAGTAGAATTTCACTAAATTTTTTTAAACTCTTTCTAATAATAAAAGCATCAAGAATAGCACTACCAAGATTATCTGCATTTATTGTTTTTTTTGGGCCAACTCTACTATCTTGAAAAAAAATTGATGTAGGTTTAATATTAATAAAATCACCTTGCAATAATTTAAGTGGAGCTTTTCTTAAATCAACTTTTTTATAGCTAACCATATTTTTTGGAATTTTATAGGATTTACTTCTTATTGAAGTTGATGTTCCATATTCTATAAATAATATAGGAGAATCTTCAGGTGCATTTGCACCATATTTTATATCAAATTCCTTTAAATTTAAAGGATAAGATAGATGAAAATTTATTTCTATAAGATATGCTGTTTTTGGCATACAATAACCACCATACTCTTTCCCTGTTCGACCTCCATTAAAAGAAAAAGGATAATCATCTTTGAAATTAGCAAAATCTTTCCAAATACCTGTAGTATGAAAAAGCCTCACATATTTAGTTAAAACACCTATATTTTCATTTATTTTATTTATTTCATCATCAACATATTTTTTAGTAGCAGCATCGCTCGGGCCATCAGGCTTTGGTAAATTTAACAATTTTTTAAAACCCATATTAATATTCTCAGTAGCCTGATAATTTCCATTTTCCTTAAAAAATAACTTTCCCTCATCAACTCCAGGTATTCCTCCATCCTTTACATTATCAGCAATAATTGTATCAACATATTGTTTAGTAACAGCATCATTATTTTCTTTAGGTTCGGGTAAATTAGTTAAACCTAGATTAACCATATTTATAGGAAATGCTGGTACAATGTTTCCATTATCTCTTAAAAAATGTGATGAAGGAAGATTTACTATTCTATCATTTAATAAAGCGCTCGACCTATCCGTATATTCTTTAGCATTATTACCTACTCTATCAACATATTCTTTATTAGCGGCTTCATCCAATGCATTTGGAGAGGGTAACCCAACAACTCTTTTACCATTCATATTAATATCTAAATTACTAGTAAATCTACCTTGATTATCTTTCGCGTTTTCTATAAACTCATTAGCGAACCCTTCAACCTTTTCATCAACATATTTTTTATTAACGATTTCACCATCACTTAGCGGATCTCTAACACCACCTACTCTTTGCTTTCTCAAAAGTAATGGACCATTAGCAATAAATGTTCCATCAGATCTAGGTCTAAAAGCGTTATTATCATCAACATATTTCTTAGTAACGCTATCAGTATCATCAACAGGTTCACCTAAATCTTTTAATCTAAAATCCCTCATATGTAAATTATTTTGAGAAACGTATTTATTTCCACCGTTACCATTTCCACTTTCAATAACAAAAGGAGAAATAGCTTGACTATATCTTCGACTTTCACCATTTAAAGTATCAACGTATAACTTATTAACACCATCAGTATTATCTATAGGAGGATTTAAGTTAACAATTCTTTGATTACCCATATTTAAATTATCATTAGCGACATAGTCACCACTCGCATTTCTTTTCATAAAACCACCTCCTTGAATATTATCAACATAATTTTTAGTAGCAACATGATCATTTTCGGTAGGATCAACAACATTAGTTATAGTATTGAGACCCATATGTAAATTACCGATCATCGGTTCTTTTCCATCTCTTCTAATAAAATGATTATTTATATAATTAACAGAAACACCATCAACACCATCATCATCTCCTCTTCCTCTACTTAACTTATTATGTATCCCGTGTTTGTGTACGATTGACATTTTTTAAATAGGCAATATATATTTTAAAAATCGGATTAAAATATATATTTCTAACCACAAAACCTATCATAAAATATAGTAAATTAATATTTTCTCATATTACCCCCTGAGCGAATTTTTAATATTCATTAAATGTGTGAGTATGGGTTGTAAACTATATCCTTTACTTAAATTATGTAATACAAAAACGCACAGATGACCGCAAATATATGTACCGGGGTTTTGTATCGGGTCTGTCGAACAATATATCGGTGAGTCGAGATAATCTATCATTTCGGTCGGAGGATCAATTCCGTAACTATCGAAATAATATTTTGTAGATTTATTACGATGCCAACAAACCCAATGAGTACCTGGGCCTGTTGAGTCATCTAGATTTAATATGCCACAATCTATCGGGTAGTTAGGTTTCATTGGTAGTTTGTCTCTCGAAAATACTCCTCTCCATCCGGGTAGGTGTTTACAAACTTCTTCTAATTTAAAATTGGATAATGATTTATTAGGTAGATTATCAAATACATAGTCTAATTCATCATACCCTTGACCCGTTTGTTGTTTCTTTTTTTGAGCGGCTCGTTGTTTCTTTAATTTTTGTCTTAATGCTTCTTTAGCTACAGTTTCAACACCTTCCATAGCTCTAAATTTAAGTCTCGGTTTATTATCACCCATATCATCAGTCATTTCATAATCAGTCTTTTGTATTTCTTGTTTATAAAATTTACCTTTAATATTATATCCTTTTGCATCTTGTAATTCAAAAGTTATTGGTGAGTCATTTTTATTAATTTCTTTTATTTTAAAAATTTCATCGGACCAATTAGGTAAATAACCTTTTGCCCCTTCCGCTTTAATTCTAGCGACTCTAACACGATCACCTTCTTTAATATCTATTTCCTTAAGTTCTTTTTCGATAGATTTTTTCGTTTTAGGCTCTTCTTTGTATATTTCGTTATAAATGGTTTCCTCATTTTCTTTTTTACTAGCTTCTACAGGTGTCATTTTAATTGTTGAGTGGATTGTATTGTTATACTCATCAACTAATTGAGGTAAATTATCTATTATTCTCATTTTAGCGTTGTTAGTCATAAACTTCCATATTTTTTCTTTTATAGTTTTAACAAATCTTTCAGCTATTACAGCTTTATTTCTTCCTTCAGTATGATATAAAGTGATATCTTTACCTAGTTTAGTTTTATCTTCTTTAGCCTTTTCAGGGTGTAATACGGGACAATGTATATTTATATGTTGCGTTAATCCGCTTTTACTCTTTACATAAAGATTGCAATGAGAACATTGATAATTAGTAGGTTGTTGCTCTATTGAATTATCAATTAAACCGGTAAACTCACCACCTCTATCTGTCCATAGTTTTAAAGGTTTTCTACCCGATTCTTTAAATATTTCATTAAATGCTTTTGCAACTGTAGAACTAGTTTTATCTTTTACCGGTTTAACCCACGCGTATTTACTAAATACATCTACAACAACTAAAAAGTTTTCTAAATTATCATTATCTTCTTTCATATTCTTCGGTAAAAACATTAAATCGGCTGTCCAGGTATGATCAATATGAGGAACAGATACTTTATTAGTTTTGAAATGTCTTCTGACGGGTTTATGTATCTCATCGGCTAATTTTTTTTTTTAATATTATTACCCATTCCAAACTTTACTTTGGTACCTATTAAAGTAGAAACGATACCTTTAGCCATTCTTTCACCCAATGTTGGATTTACGATTCCTTTTAGTTCTTTTAACATATTAACATCACATATTTTATTTCTCGTTTCAGTATCATTGTTTGCTAAATAACAAACATCATGATTATAGGCGGCCTTATCTACTCTATTAATCGGTTTACTCCACGGTTTTGGTGTTAAATCCGGATTTAATCTTTTATTTAGTTTTGTACCTGGTCCAGCAAAGTTATAACCAGGTAAATGCATTTCCATTGGTAGTTTATTAATTAAAGTATTTAACATACTTCCTCCTTCTTGATTTCCACTTCCTATTCTTTTTTGCATTTCTTTTTGTATAACAGGACGAAGTAAATTAGTAACAGGGTTATCTTGTCGTAGTACCGAGTCTAATTGTTGCTGCTTTATATTTTTTCGTAATAATCTAGGTACAACTGTCTTAAGTGTCATATCAACAAGTCCTTTCATACTCCCTCCTTTTTGACACCCTCCACTCGCACCACCCCCTTTTTGAGAGGAAATTGCTCCTTTCATAAATTGAGATTTACGAGTGCCACATACTACACATGTTCCTCTCATCATCCTCCTCCCATTACTCGTTGTTTCTTCTGACAAGTTCTCCGAATCAGTTTTTGTTTTACATTTAACGCAATATATTTTCGTCATTTTAATATATAATTAAAATTAGCATATATTAAAATGGAGATTGTTAATTATTCGACCGATGATACGTGCGATTATAGAAATAATATACCGTATTTACCGAAGAGTATCAGAGGAATTATTGTTGGTAAATCTGGGTGTGGTAAAACTACTTTACTATTAAATTTATTATTACAACCAGGTTGGTTAGATTATGATAAATTAATGTTGTTCACTAAGAGTATGCATCAACCCGATTATTCATTAATGAGAGACGCATTTGATGCTGGTTTACCCAAAGAAGGTGTGGATGTTGTTTTTAAGATATTAAAAGAAAATAAAGGTAAAGAAGTTAATAACGAAGAATTATTTAAATATCTTAAAAAGAATGTTTATAATAAGAAACCGGGTACTAAAATTGAGGCATCTTTTCATCAAGATAACGACGATGTACCAATGCCACACGAATTAAATAGAAAAACTAAAAATTTAATGATATTCGATGATTTAGCTGGTGAAAAACAAAATAAAGCGTCAACTTATTATACTCACGGAAGGCATAGTAACGTAGATTGTTTCTTTTTAACGCAAAATTTTATTACTTTGGATAAGAATACGATTAGAGAAAATGCTAATTTTCTGTGTATATTTCCTCAAGATAAACGTAGTGTTAGTTATATCTATAATGAATATGTGGAGAAGGATATGTCTAAAGAAGAATTTAAAAGATTGTGTTATCAATGTTGGGAAAAGCCTTACGGGTTTCTCGTAATTGATCAAACGAGTAAAAGAGATGAAGGAAGATATAGATGTAAGTTTGACGAATTTTATATGTGTAATGAGGAAGAAAAACTTTAATGTATATATTTATATATATATTATTACGATTAATATATATATAATTTAATTTTAAGCCAACATTTTCCTAAATCTATTCATTAATGTTTGTTTTTGGTGATCATTCTTATTAAACATCTCAATCACTTTAACACATCCTACTCTCATCATAAAACCACCTTCTGTTTTATCTACATTACCCCACAATCCTTTAACTTCCAAAGCGTATTCTCCTTTAGTAATTATATGATCTTCAAAAACGCTTTTATTAATAGAATTACCATCAACATCTGTAAAAAAGTAATCGTTTTTATTATTAAACATAAAATCAACTACCTTTACTTCAATATAACCTATAAGTTGATAATTATCAATATAATTTTTAACATCAAAATCAGCTTCCATAATTTGTTTACTTCCATCATCACACCTCTCAATTATGGTATTTAAAAAATTATTAAATTCTTCGTTATATTGTATACATATCTTATCTCCCCATTTTGATATTGTTCCTTGTAATGGAGGGGTTGATGATGTAATTGTTGCGAAGACTGAAGCTTCACCCATATTATAAAAATCACTATATATTCTATCTTCCTTTCGTTGAGTATTAAATCTAGATTTTGGTTCTGTAAGCTTTATACTATTGCTCTGCGTCTCACTCATTTTAATATATAAATATAATTTTTTTAAATTAAATTCAAAATCAATATCATTTAAAGTTAGAAATGGGAAAAACATAATTTAAAAATATATATATTAAAATTATTAATATATATATAAAAATGTCTGAGTTTAAAAATGTAATTAATAAAAATAGTTTTAAATCCTTTCCTTTTAAAAGGAAAGAAAAAATAATTTTTAATAAGGATACATTCGGTAAATATCCTTTTAAACGCGGTTATACTATTGAACAAAAAGAATTAAAATCTTGCCTAAATGGGTTTTTTAATAGTATATTATTTTATATTAAAGGAAATAACTCTAACGATAATAGCTTATACATTGATAAATATTTAGATAAATTTAAAAATAATTTAACACAATCGTTAGAGAAAAATAATAGAAGAAAAGTTATGGTTAGTTTAGTTATTGAAATGAGAAAAGGTGATGAAAAACAAGATAAATTCTTTAATTCGAAAGCCCATATTAATTATCAATGGGATAATAAGAGCCTATTATTAAAAGATATAATTAAGGAATTAACTGAGCGTTTCCAAAATAAATCATTTCAAGGAAGTGGTTGGTCAGTATCTAATTTCAAAGGAATCATCATAAATTATTCCAATTATAAACCTTTTAAAGGTGGTTGTAAAACTCACAACCTACCTAAATGGGTGGCTGATAAAAAAGCAACAATTTCTATGCAAAACACGGATAGTAGATGTTTTTATTGGTGTATATTGAGGGATTATAACCCTAGAACAGAACATCCTGAAAGAATAACTAAAGATTTATTGGATATTGATAAAAATAATAAAGCTATCGAATTTGCTAATTTCGATGGTATTACTTATCCAGTTAGTGGAGAAGATATTGATAAGTTTCAAAGAAATAATCCCCATATTCATTTAGCGGTTTATAGTGTTGATGAAGAAATTAAGAAAACACCCATTATTTATAATGGTAAAAAGCATTGTGATGAAAATGCACGAAGAATTTCTTTAGTATATTACGAAGATCATTATTATCTCGTGAAAAACTCAGATAGTTTAAGTAGATTGTTATCAATGCAGATAAATGATAAAAAAGTTAAACTATTTATATGTTATAGTTGCCAAAAACATTGCTATTCTCAAGAATCTTTAGATAAACACGAAAAAAATTGTGATGATGCTGCAATTTTACAAATGCCTGGACCTGATAAAGTAATTATTAAATATACACCAGCAAAATCAGTTAAACATCCTCCTTTAATTTGGATATATGCAGACTTTGAAACTTTTAACATACCATATGAAAAGATTGGGGATGATGAAGAAACTAGATTTATAAACACGCTTAAACCTTCCGGTTTTAGTTTTTACGTTAAAAGTAGTAATGAAAAAATTTGTAAATCTAATATGGTCTCATATACTATAGAAAAAGATGAGGAAGATATTGGTAAAAAGTTTGTGTATATGTTAATGAATTCTATTGATACATGTTTAACAATGTTTTATGAAAGTGGTTATAAGACTCCTTCATTGCTGCCCGTGTTTTTCCATAATTTGAGTAGATTTGACGCTCATTTATTCATTATTCCATTGGCTGGATATAGTAACGGTAATTTTAATGCGATACCTTGTAATGAACAGACTTATATCTCATTTTCAAAATGGATTAAAGTAAATGAATTTCCTTGCGAAGTAAGGTTTTTGGATAGTTATAGATTTTTACAGGGGTCAATAGCTGCATTGGGTGATAATCTAAAAGCTAGTGAAATGATTGAAATACAAAAACATTTTAGCGATAAATCTATCGAATTGTTAAAGGGTAAAGGCTCTTTTCCTTACGATTATATAGATTCTATAGAAAGATTAAAAGAAACGCAATTACCTCCTATAGAATGCTTTGATTCTTGTTTAAATAATAAAAGAATTAGTGAGGATGATTATAAAGAAGCTTTGGAAGCGTGGAAATTATTTGGTTGTAAAACGTTAGCTGATTACCAAAGAATATATTGTGAAAGAGATGTATTAATTTTAACTGACGCGTTTGAAGCATTTAGAAAAACTTGTATAGAAGGAATTGGGGAAGATCCTTTACATTCTTATACTTTACCCGGTCATTCTTGGAAGCAGATGTTAAAGTATACCGGTCAAAGATATTACTTAATAAAGGAGGAGGATATTTATAGAGACTTTGAAAAAGGAATTAGAGGTGGTATTTCATTTTGTAATGTGAGACACGCTAAAGCTAATAATAAATATATGAAGGATTATAACCCTAATATGGAAAGTAGTTTCATATTTTACGTTGATGCAAATAATTTATATGGTTATGCTATGTCTCATTCTTTACCTATTGGGATAAAACGTAAAGTAGAGTCGCCCGAAATAGAAAAAATATGGAAAGATATCGATTGCGCTTTGGTTGTTGATTTGGAATTTCCTGAGGATAAACACGATTATTGGAATAGTTTTCCTTTTGCACCTACCCACGTAAAAATAGATGGTGTTAGAAAGTTGGTTGCTCATTTCGGTAAAAGGAAGGAGTATATGATTTACGGTAAATTGTTAAAGTTCTATGAGAAGCATGGTGTTAAAATTACTAAGTTTCATCACGGTTATGAATTTGTTATGAACCAAAAACTTAAAAAATATATCGATTATAATACTAAAAAAAGAAGTGAAGCAACCTCTAAATTTGAACAAGATTGTTGGAAATTATTTAATAACTCTATTTATGGTAAAACGGTCGAAAATCCTAGAAAAAGGTGCAATGTTAAAATTATTAATAACAAAGAAGCTGCCGCTAAATTAACTAGGGACCCAAGATTTTTACATCCTAAAATATTTAGTGAAAACTTGGTTGCTATACATTCTCAACAAGAGGTTGTTGAATGTAAAAAGCCTATATTCGTTGGTTTTGTTATTCTCGAAATTTCTAAGTTAATAATGTATCGGTGTTATTACGAATATTTATATCCTAAATTCGAAGATAGAATGAGTTTGTTATACACAGATACAGATAGCTTTATATTACACGTAAAGAGTGAAGATATCTTTAAGGAAATTGCTCCCGATGTTGAAAACCATTTTGATACAAGCAACTTTGATGAAAGCCACCCTATTGGTAAAGAGTATATTGGTAAAAATAAAAAAGTAATGGGTATGCTTAAAGATGAAGCTGCTGGTGAGATAATTACAGAGTTCGCTGGTTTATGTTCTAAGTCTTATAGTTATAATATAGAACATAAGAAAAAAGATGGTAATATTGTTTACGAAGTGGATAGAGATGTTAAATATGAAAGTGATACAACAGTTAAATGTAAAGGTATTTACAAGGAAATTATTAAGGGGATTACATTGGAAGATTATACGAGTTGCATTTACGAAGGTGTAGAAAAGCGCGTAAAGTTTAATAATATTAGAAGTTACGATCATAAATTAAATATCGAGGAAATAAATAAAATAGCATTAACCCCTCAATTAGATGGAAGAATATTATTAGATGATAAAATAACAACTGTAACATTGAATCATTATAGACATCCTAAATTCGAATTAACCCAACCCTCAATAGAATCAATACTATCATAACCAACTTACCAACTTACCAACTTACCAACTTAACCAACTTAACAACAAAACAACAAAACAACTAAACCAATAAGCAAGTAAACAAGTAAACAAGTAAACAAGTAAGCAAGTTAACCTATAAATAAATAAATTAATTTATTAATTTATTTATTTTATTTATTTATTTATTTATTTATTTATTTATTTATTCACCCCAATTAATCAACATATCAACATCATCATCATATCATCATATCACCATATCATCATATCAACATATCATCATATCAACATATCAACATCATCAACATCATATTATATAATCATTGGGGGTGGGTTGGGTTGGTGGGTTGGTGGGTTGGAGGCACGACCTGCACTAGGCTTGGAGGGTGGAGGCTGGCGGGGTTGGAGGCTTGGAGGCACGAGCTGCACTAGGCTTGGAGGGTGGAGGCTGGCGGGGTTGGAGGCTTGGAGGCACGAGCTGCACTAGGCTTGGAGGGTGGAGGCTGGCGGGGTTGGAGGCTTGGAGGCTGGATGTTGTTAGCAGCTAGAGGCTTGGAGGCTTGGAGGCTGGCGGGGTTGGAGGCTTGGAGGCACGAGCTGCACTAGGCTTGGAGGGTGGAGGCTGGCGGGGTTGGAGGCTTGGAGGCTTGGAGGCTGGATGTTCTTAGCAGCTAGAGGCTTGGAGGCTTGGAGGCTGGATGTTGTTAGCAGCTAGAGGCTTGGAGGCTTGGAGGCTGGATGTTGTTAGCAGCTAGAGGCTTGGAGGCTTGGAGGCTGGATGTTGTTAGCAGCTAGAGGCTTGGAGCTGCAGGCATGTCCTGCACTTGATATTAGATGGTTGAGTGGGCATCTAAAAAAGCTTCTGTCCGAGAAGCCCCATTCTCACTCTCTCTGATGGTCAAATGTTCGATCCTCAGCCTTGCCATTTTATTTATTTCATTTTTTTTTTTTTTTTTTTTTTTTTTCATTTCTATTATTAGTTATTCTTACATGTAGTTGTATTTTATTGCCCAATTTCTACATACTTCAAACATGAATAAGGGTTTCTGATGGGAAAATTTGGGTATCACGTTACATCTTTTACGTCTTTGCGTGCGCGCAAATGGCGCGCGTGGCTGTTTCGGCACGGCACGTAAAACTGCCAGGTACAAGCGGGTAGTTGTCAAAATGAATTCATGTTGTATGTTTTTAAGAGAAAAGGTCTGGGAAAAAGCCAGTTTTCTTTTTCCTCAAAAGTTCATGCAACAGGAGCGGTTGCTTCCGAAGGCGTCTCAAGTCGACTTCAAGTTTTCCTGTAGCGGTTAACGGTGCTGTATGTGAGGGGTAAAAAGCGAAACCGATTCCTTATTTCTGTGGCACAAGTGAGAGAAAAGGAAAAGCCTGGTTCCATTTGTTTGACTTTTGCAACAAGTGTCGTCTGCTACAGAAAGTGTTCCGAGTCCTTTTTTTATGATTTCGCGCGGCGCTTAGTGGTGATGTACGTGCGAAAACACAAAATCAACTTATGACTTACACGGTCACCAGAATGGATTTAATGCTTTCATAGAATGGCCCCAGTAAAGGAAAAGTGAATAATTTGGTTCCCTTTCTTTGATTTCTGCAACAGGTATCGGTTGCCTCCGAAAGACTCGCGAGTTGATTTTAAGCTTTCCCGCAGCACGTACCAATCACGTATGTGTGGAATAGCCATCGAAACCAGTTAAACGGCCCGAGAAAAGGGAAAAATTGATTTGCCATATTCGACTTAGGCAACAGCTATCAGTTGCTTTTGTAAGTGCTGTAAGTCAATTTTTCGTGTTTTTCGCAGGTGCGTAAATGGCACGTATGAGTCGGTAGTCATCGAAACTGGGCTACTCGTCACCGTATGAATAGACACAAAGTAAAAACATAGTTCTTTTTCAGTTATGCAGTAGGAGGCAGTTGCTACTGACAGAGTTGCCAGTCTAGTTTTTATTCACTTGTGACACTATTTTCTGTTTCTCACTGTCCACTGATCATCTTAGCATATTGAATGTATCAGTGTGCAGCATGGAAGCTGGCCTCAACTAGAAAAGCAAATCGAATCAAGGGGAGTGAACCCTGGGTAGGTGCTTGAAAACCACCACTACAAGGTCTTCTGCTACTCTGTTTTCTTAAATTTTCGCCCATTGTCGGCGAATTCTGGCATGTGTGGATGGTGCATGCATAGCACTTTGCCTAGGACTACATATCAGCCTTTAAAGAAGACATTAAATCCACTTGTTTGCCGTTTTTTTGTTCTCTGTTATGATTGGGTTCATTTTAGGCGCCATTTTGGGCGCCATCTTGGAAATCCTGTGACGTCACCTTGTGGGAGGGGTTAGGGGGCTAGTATATATATAGGTTAATTTTTCAGGTCATATTCAAGTGCTTGTATAGTGCAGTGGGTCAGAGGGCTGCCCACTTGCATTTTTAGGTCCTGATGGTCAAATGTTCGATCCTCAGCCTTGCCATTTTATTTTATTTTTTTTTTTATTAATTTTTTTTTTTTTTTTCATTTCTATTATTAGTTATTCTTACATGTAGTTGTATTTTATTGCCCAATTTCTACATACTTCAAACATGAATAAGGGTTTCTTATGGGAAAATTTGGGTATCACGTTACATCTTTTACGTCTTTGCGTGTGCGCAAATGGCGCGCGTGGCTGTTTCGGCACGGCACGTAAAACTGCCAGGTACAAGCGGGTAGTTGTCAAAATGAATTCATGTTGTATGTTTTTAAGAGAAAAGGTCTGGGAAAAAGTCAGTTTTCTTTTTCCTCCAAAGTTCATGCAACAGGAGCAGTTGCTTCCGAAGGCGTCTCAAGTCGACTTCAAGTTTTCCTGTAGCGGTTAACGGTGCTGTATGTGAGGGGTAAAAAGCGAAACCGATTCCTTATTTCTGTGGCACAAGTGAGAGAAAAGGAAAAGCCTGGTTCCATTTGTTTGACTTTTGCAACAAGTGTCGTCTGCTACAGAAAGTGTTCCGAGTCCTTTTTTTATGATTTCGCGCGGCGCTTAGTGGTGATGTAAGTGCGAAAACACAAAATCAACTTATGACTTACACGGTCACCAGAATGGATTTAATGCTTTCATAGAATGGCCCCAGTAAAGGAAAAGTGAATAATTTGGTTCCCTTTCTTTGATTTCTGCAACAGGTATCGGTTGCCTCCGAAAGACTCGCGAGTTGATTTTAAGCTTTCCCGCAGCACGTACCAATCACGTATGTGTGGAATAGCCATCGAAACCAGTTAAACGGCCCGAGAAAAGGGAAAAATTGATTTGCCATATTCGACTTAGGCAACAGCTATCAGTTGCTTTTGTAAGTGCTGTAAGTCAATTTTTCGTGTTTTTCGCAGGTGCGTAAATGGCACGTATGAGTCGGTAGTCATCGAAACTGGGCTACTCGTCACCGTATGAATAGACACAAAGTAAAAACATAGTTCTTTTTCAGTTATGCAGTAGGAGGCAGTTGCTAATGACAGAGTTGCCAGTCTAGTTTTTATTCACTTGTGACACTATTTTCTGTTTCTCACTGTCCACTGATCATCTTAGCATATTGAATGTATCAGTGTGCAGCATGGAAGCTGGCCTCAACTAGAATAGCAAATCGAATCAAGGGGAGTGAACCCTGGGTAGGTGCTTGAAAACCACCACTACAAGGTCTTCTGCTACTCTGTTTTCTTAAATTTTCGCCCATTGTCGGCGAATTCTGGCATGTGTGGATGGTGCATGCATAGCACTTTGCCTAGGACTACATATCAGCCTTTAAAGAAGACATTAAATCCACTTGTTTGCCGTTTTTTTGTTCTCTGTTATGATTGGGTTCATTTTAGGCGCCATCTTGGGCGCCATCTTGGAAATCCTGTGACGTCACCTTGTGGGAGGGGTTAGGGGGCTAGTATATATATAGGTTAATTTTTCAGGTCATATTCAAGTGCTTGTATAGTGCAGTGGGTCAGAGGGCTGCCCACTTGCATTTTTAGGTCCTGATGGTCAAATGTTCGATCATCAGCCTTGCCATTTTATTTATTTTATTTTTTATTTATTTTTTTTTTTTTTTTTTTTCTATTATTAGTTATTCTTACATGTAGTTGTATTTTATTGCCCAATTTCTACATACTTCAAACATGAATAAGGGTTTCTGATGGGAAAATTTGGGTATCACGTTACATCTTTTACGTCTTTGCGTGCGCGCAAATGGCGCACGTGGCTGTTTCGGCACGGCACGTAAAACTGCCAGGTACAAGCGGGTAGTTGTCAAAATGAATTCATGTTGTATGTTTTTAAGAGAAAAGGTCTGGAAAAAAGTCAGTTTTCTTTTTCCTCAAAAGTTCATGCAACAGGAGCGGTTGCTTCCGAAGGCGTCTCAAGTCGACTTCAAGTTTTCCTGTAGCGGTTAACGGTGCTGTATGTGAGGGGTAAAAAGCGAAACCGATTCCTTATTTCTGTGGCACAAGTGAGAGAAAAGGAAAAGCCTGGTTCCATTTGTTTGACTTTTGCAACAAGTGTCGTCTGCTACAGAAAGTGTTCCGAGTCCTTTTTTTATGATTTCGCGCGGCGCTTAGTGGTGATGTACGTGCGAAAACACAAAATCAACTTATGACTTACACGGTCACCAGAATGGATTTAATGCTTTCATAGAATGGCCCCAGTAAAGGAAAAGTGAATAATTTGGTTCCCTTTCTTTGATTTCTGCAACAGGTATCGGTTGCCTCCAAAAGACTCACGAGTTGATTTTAAGCTTTCCCGCAGCACGTACCAATCACGTATGTGTGGAATAGCCATCGAAACCAGTTAAACGGCCCGAGAAAAGGGAAAATTTGATTTGCCATATTCGACTTAGGCAACAGCTATCAGTTGCTTTTGTAAGTGCTGTAAGTCAATTTTTCGAGTTTTTCGCAGGTGCGTAAATGGCACGTATGAGTCGGTAGTCATCGAAACTGGGCTACTCGTCACCGTATGAATAGACACAAAGTAAAAACATAGTTCTTTTTCAGTTATGCAGTAGGAGGCAGTTGCTACTGACAGAGTTGCCAGTCTAGTTTTTATTCACTTGTGACACTATTTTCTGTTTCTCACTGTCCACTGATCATCTTAGCATATTGAATGTATCAGTGTGCAGCATGGAAGCTGGCCTCAACTAGAAAAGCAAATCGAATCAAGGGGAGTGAACCCTGGGTTGGTGCTTGAAAACCACCGCTACAAGGTCTTCTGCTACTCTGTTTTCTTAAATTTTCGCCCATTGTCGGCGAATTCTGGCATGTGTGGATGGTGCATGCATAGCACTTTGTCTAGGACTACATATCAGTCTTTAAAGAAGACATTAAATCCACTTGTTTGCCGTTTTTTTGTTCTCTGTTATGATTGGGTTCATTTTAGGCGCCATTTTGGGCGCCATCTTGGAAATCCTGTGACGTCACCTTGTGGGAGGGGTTAGGGGGCTAGTATATATATAGGTTAATTTTTCAGGTCATATTCAAGTGCTTGTATAGTGCCGTGGGTCAGAGGGCTGCCCACTTGCATTTTTAGGTCCTGATGGTCAAATGTTCGATCCTCAGCCTTGCCATTTTATTTATTTATTTTTTTTTTTTTTTCTTTTTTTTCATTTCTATTATTAGTTATTCTTACATGTAGTTGTATTTTATTGCCCAATTTCTACATACTTCAAACATGAATAAGAGTTTCTGATGGGAAAATTTGGGTATCACGTTACATCTTTTACGTCTTTGCGTGCACGCAAATGGCGCGCGTGGCTGTTTCGGCACGGCACGTAAAACTGCCAGGTACAAGCGGGTAGTTGTCAAAATGAATTCATGTTGTATGTTTTTAAGAGAAAAGGTCTGGGAAAAAGTCAGTTTTCTTTTTCCTCGAAAGTTCATGCAACAGGAGCGGTTGCTTCCAAAGGCGTCTCAAGTCGACTTCAAGTTTTCCTGTAGCGGTTAATGGTGCTGTATGTGAGGGGTAAAAAGCGAAACCAATTCCTTATTTCTGTGGCGCAAGTGAGAGAAAAGGAAAAGACTGGTTCCATTTGTTTGACTTTTGCAACAAGTGTCGTCTGCTACAGAAAGTGTTCCGAGTCCTTTTTTTATGATTTCGCGCGGCGCTTAGTGGTGATGTACGTGCGAAAACACAAAATCAACTTATGACTTACACGGTCACCAGAATGGATTTAATGCTTTCATAGAATGGCCCCAGTAAAGGAAAAGTGAATAATTTGGTTCCCTTTCTTTGATTTCTGCCACAGGTATCGGTTGCCTCCGAAAGACTCGCGAGTTGATTTTAAGCTTTCCCGCAGCACGTACCAATCACGGATGTGTGGAATAGCCATCGAAACCAGTTAAACGGCCCGAGAAAAGGGAAAAATTGATTTGCCATATTCGACTTAGGCAACAGCTATCAGTCGCTTTTTTAAGTGCTGTAAGTCAATTTTTCGTGTTTTTTGCAGGTGCGTAAATGGCACGTATGAGTCGGTAGTCATCGAAACTGGGCTACTCGTCACCGTATGAATAGACACAAAGTAAAAACATAGTTCTTTTTCAGTTATGCAGTAGGAGGCAGTTGCTACTGACAGAGTTGCCAGTCTAGTTTTTATTCACTTGTGACACTATTTTCTGTTTCTCACTGTCCACTGATCATCTTAGCATATTGAATGTATCAGTGTGCAGCATGGAAGCTGGCCTCAACTAGAAAAGCAAATCGAATCAAGGGGAGTGAACCCTGGGTAGGTGCTTGAAAACCACCACTACAAGGTCTTCTGCTACTCTGTTTTCTTAAATTTTCGCCCATTGTCGGCGAATTCTGGCATGTGTGGATGGTGCATGCATAGCACTTTGCCTAGGACTACATATCAGCCTTTAAAGAAGACATTAAATCCACTTGTTTGCCGTTTTTTTGTTCTCTGTTATGATTGGGTTCATTTTAGGCGCCATTTTGGGCGCCATCTTGGAAATCCTGTGACGTCACCTTGTGGGAGGGGTTAGGGGGCTAGTATATATATAGGTTAATTTTTCAGGTCATATTCAAGTGCTTGTATAGTGCAGTGGGTCAGAGGGCTGCCCACTTGCATTTTTAGGTCCTGATGGTCAAATGTTCGATCCTCAGCCTTGCCATTTTATTTATTTATTTTTTTTTTATTTTTTTTTTTTTTTTTTCATTTCTATTATTAGTTATTCTTACATGTAGTTGTATTTTATTGCCCAATTTCTACATACTTCAAACATGAATAAGGGTTTCTGATGGGAAAATTTGGGTATCACGTTACATCTTTTACGTCTTTGCGTGCGCGCAAATGGCGCGCGTGGCTGTTTCGGCACGGCACGTAAAACTGCCAGGTACAAGCGGGTAGTTGTCAAAATGAATTCATGTTGTGTGTTTTTAAGAGAAAAGGTCTGGGAAAAAGTCAGTTTTCTTTTTCCTCAAAAGTTCATGCAACAGGAGCGGTTGCTTCCGAAGGCGTCTCAAGTCGACTTCAAGTTTTCCTGTAGCGGTTAACGGTGCTGTATGTGAGGGGTAAAAAGCGAAACCGATTCCTTATTTCTGTGGCACAAGTGAGAGAAAAGGAAAAGCCTGGTTCCATTTGTTTGACTTTTGCAACAAGTGTCGTCTGCTACAGAAAGTGTTCCGAGTCCTTTTTTTATGATTTCGCGCGGCGCTTAGTGGTGATGTACGTGCGAAAACACAAAATCAACTTATGACTTACACGGTCACCAGAATGGATTTAATGCTTTCATAGAATGGCCCCAGTAAAGGAAAAGTGTATAATTTGGTTCCCTTTCTTTGATTTCTGCAACAGGTATCGGTTGCCTCCAAAAGACTCGTGAGTTGATTTTAAGCTTTCCCGCAGCACGTACCAATCACGTATGTGTGGAATAGCCATCGAAACCAGTTAAACGGCCCGAGAAAAGGGAAAAATTGATTTGCCATATTCGACTTAGGCAACAGCTATCAGTCGCTTTTTTAAGTGCTGTAAGTCAATTTTTCGTGTTTTTCGCAGGTGCGTAATTGGCACGTATGAGTCGGTAGTCATCGAAACTGGGCTACTCGTCACCGTATGAATAGACACAAAGTAAAAACATAGTTCTTTTTCAGTTATGCAGTAGGAGGCAGTTGCTACTGACAGAGTTGCCAGTCTAGTTTTTATTCACTTGTGACACTATTTTCTGTTTCTCACTGTCCACTGATCATCTTAGCATATTGAATGTATCAGTGTGCAGCATGGAAGCTGGCCTCAACTAGAAAAGCAAATCGAATCAAGGGGAGTGAACCCTGGGTAGGTGCTTGAAAACCACCACTACAAGGTCTTCTGCTACTCTGTTTTCTTAAATTTTCGCCCATTGTCGGCGAATTCTGGCATGTGTGGATGGTGCATGCATAGCACTTTGCCTAGGACTACATATCAGCCTTTAAAGAAGACATTAAATCCACTTGTTTGCCGTTTTTTTGTTCTCTGTTATGATTGGGTTCATTTTAGGCGCCATTTTGGGCGCCATCTTGGAAATCCTGTGACGTCACCTTGTGGGAGGGGTTAGGGGGCTAGTATATATATAGGTTAATTTTTCAGGTCATATTCAAGTGCTTGTATAGTGCAGTGGGTCAGAGGGCTGCCCACTTGCATTTTTAGGTCCTGATGGTCAAATGTTCGATCCTCAGCCTTGCCATTTTATTTTTTTTTTTTTTTTTTTTTTTTTATTATTAGTTATTCTTACATGTAGTTGTATTTTATTGCCCAATTTCTACATACTTCAAACATGAATAAGGGTTTCTGATGTGAAAATTTGGGTATCACATTACATCTTTTACGTCTTTGCGTGCGCGAAAATGGCGCGCGTGGCTGTTTCGGCACGGCACGTAAAACTGCCAGGTACAAGCGGGTAGTTGTCAAAATGAATTCATGTTGTGTGTTTTTAAGAGAAAAGGTCTGGAAAAAAGTCAGTTTTCTTTTTCCTCAAAAGTTCATGCAACAGGAGCGGTTGCTTCCGAAGGCGTCTCAAGTCGACTTCCAGTTTTCCTGTAGCGGTTAACGGTGCTGTATGTGAGGGGTAAAAAGCGAAACCGATTCCTTATTTCTGTGGCACAAGTGAGAGAAAAGGAAAAGCCTGGTTCCATTTGTTTGACTTTTGCAACAAGTGTCGTCTGCTACAGAAAGTGTTCCGAGTCCTTTTTTTATGATTTCGCGCGGCGCTTAGTGGTGATGTACGTGCGAAAACACAAAATCAACTTATGACTTACACGGTCACCAGAATGGATTTAATGCTTTCATAGAATGGCCCCAGTAAAGGAAAAGTGAATAATTTGGTTCCCTTTCTTTGATTTCTGCAACAGGTATCGGTTGCCTCCAAAAGACTCGCGAGTTGATTTTAAGCTTTCCCGCAGCACGTACCAATCACGTATGTGTGGAATAGCCATCGAAACCAGTTAAACGGCCCTAGAAAAGGGAAAAATTGATTTGCCATATTCGACTTAGGCAACAGCTATCAGTTGCTTTTGTAAGTGCTGTAAGTCAATTTTTCGTGTTTTTCGCAGGTGCGTAAATGGCACGTATGAGTCGGTAGTCATCGAAACTGGGCTACTCGTCACCGTATGAATAGACACAAAGTAAAAACATAGTTCTTTTTCAGTTATGCAGTAGGAGGCAGTTGCTACTGACAGAGTTGCCAGTCTAGTTTTTATTCACTTGTGACACTATTTTCTGTTTCTCACTGTCCACTGATCATCTTAGCATATTGAATGTATCAGTGTGCAGCATGGAAGCTGGCCTCAACTACAAAAGCAAATCGAATCAAGGGGAGTGAACCCTGGGTAGGTGCTTGAAAACCACCACTACAAGGTCTTCTGCTACTCTGTTTTCTTAAATTTTCGCCCATTGTCGGCGAATTCTGGCATGTGTGGATGGTGTATGCATAGCACTTTGCCTAGGACTACATATCAGCCTTTAAAGAAGACATTAAATCCACTTGTTTGCCGTTTTTTTGTTCTCTGTTATGATTGGGTTCATTTTAGGCGCCATTTTGGGCGCCATCTTGGAAATCCTGTGACGTCACCTTGTGGGAGGGGTTAGGGGGCTAGTATATATATAGGTTAATTTTTCAGGTCATATTCAAGTGCTTGTATAGTGCAGTGGGTCAGAGGGCTGCCCACTTGCATTTTTAGGTTCTGATGGTCAAATGTTCGATCCTCAGCCTTGCCATTTTATTTTTTTTTTATTTTTATTTTTTTTTTATTTTTTTTTTTTTCATTTCTATTATTAGTTATTCTTACATGTAGTTGTACTTTATTGCCCAATTTCTACATACTTCAAACATGAATAAGGGTTTCTGATGGGAAAATTTGGGTATCACGTTACATCTTTTACGTCTTTGCGTGCGCGCAAATGGCGCGCGTGGCTGTTTCGGCACGGCACGTAAAACTGCCAGGTACAAGCGGGTAGTTGTCAAAATGAATTCATGTTGTATGTTTTTAAGAGAAAAGGTCTGGGAAAAAGTCAGTTTTCTTTTTCCTCGAAAGTTCATGCAACAGGAGCGGTTGCTTCCGAAGGCGTCTCAAGTCGACTTCAAGTTTTCCTGTAGTGGTTAACGGTGCTGTATGTGAGGGGTAAAAAGCGAAACCGATTCCTTATTTCTGTGGCACAAGTGAGAGAAAAGAAAAAGCCTGGTTCCATTTGTTTGACTTTTGCAACAAGTGTCGTCTGCTACAGAAAGTGTTCCGAGTCCTTTTTTTATGATTTCGCGTGGCGCTTAGTGGTGATGTACGTGCAAAAACACAAAATCAACTTATGACTTACACGGTCACCAGAATGGATTTAATGCTTTCATAGAATGGCCCCAGTAAAGGAAAAGTGAATAATTTGGTTCCCTTTCTTTGATTTCTGCAACAGGTATCGGTTGCCTCCGAAAGACTCGCAAGTTAATTTTAAGCTTTCCCGCAGCACGTACCAATCACGTATGTGTGGAATAGCCATCGAAACCAGTTAAACGGCCCGAGAAAAGGGAAAAATTGATTTGCCATATTCGACTTAGGCAACAGCTATCAGTTGCTTTTGTAAGTGCTGTAAGTCACTTTTTCGAGTTTTTCGCAGGTGCGTAAATGGCACGTATGAGTCGGTAGTCATCGAAACTGGGCTACTCGTCACCGTATGAATAGACACAAAGTAAAAACATAGTTCTTTTTCAGTTATGCAGTAGGAGGCAGTTGCTACTGACAGAGTTGCCAGTCTAGTTTTTATTCACTTGTGACACTATTTTCTGTTTCTCACTGTCCACTGATCATCTTAGCATATTGAATGTATCAGTGTGCAGCATGGAAGCTGGCCTCAACTAGAAAAGCAAATCGAATCAAGGGGAGTGAACCCTGGGTTGGTGCTTGAAAACCACCGCTACAAGGTCTTCTGCTACTCTGTTTTCTTAAATTTTCGCCCATTGTCGGCGAATTCTGGCATGTGTGGATGGTGCATGCATAGCACTTTGTCTAGGACTACATATCAGTCTTTAAAGAAGACATTAAATCCACTTGTTTGCCGTTTTTTTGTTCTCTGTTATGATTGGGTTCATTTTAGGCGCCATTTTGGGCGCCATCTTGGAAATCCTGTGACGTCACCTTGTGGGAGGGGTTAGGGGGCTAGTATATATATAGGTTAATTTTTCAGGTCATATTCAAGTGCTTGTATAGTGCCGTGGGTCAGAGGGCTGCCCACTTGCATTTTTAGGTCCTGATGGTCAAATGTTCGATCCTCAGCCTTGCCATTTTATTTATTTATTTTTTTTTTTTTTTTCTTTTTTTTCATTTCTATTATTAGTTATTCTTACATGTAGTTGTATTTTATTGCCCAATTTCTACATACTTCAAACATGAATAAGAGTTTCTGATGGGAAAATTTGGGTATCACGTTACATCTTTTACGTCTTTGCGTGCACGCAAATGGCGCGCGTGGCTGTTTCGGCACGGCACGTAAAACTGCCAGGTACAAGCGGGTAGTTGTCAAAATGAATTCATGTTGTATGTTTTTAAGAGAAAAGGTCTGGGAAAAAGTCAGTTTTCTTTTTCCTCGAAAGTTCATGCAACAGGAGCGGTTGCTTCCAAAGGCGTCTCAAGTCGACTTCAAGTTTTCCTGTAGCGGTTAATGGTGCTGTATGTGAGGGGTAAAAAGCGAAACCAATTCCTTATTTCTGTGGCGCAAGTGAGAGAAAAGGAAAAGCCTGGTTCCATTTGTTTGACTTTTGCAACAAGTGTCGTCTGCTACAGAAAGTGTTCCGAGTCCTTTTTTTATGATTTCGCGCGGCGCTTAGTGGTGATGTACGTGCGAAAACACAAAATCAACTTATGACTTACACGGTCACCAGAATGGATTTAATGCTTTCATAGAATGGCCCCAGTAAAGGAAAAGTGAATAATTTGGTTCCCTTTCTTTGATTTCTGCCACAGGTATCGGTTGCCTCCGAAAGACTCGCGAGTTGATTTTAAGCTTTCCCGCAGCACGTACCAATCACGGATGTGTGGAATAGCCATCGAAACCAGTTAAACGGCCCGAGAAAAGGGAAAAATTGATTTGCCATATTCGACTTAGGCAACAGCTATCAGTCGCTTTTTTAAGTGCTGTAAGTCAATTTTTCGTGTTTTTTGCAGGTGCGTAAATGGCACGTATGAGTCGGTAGTCATCGAAACTGGGCTACTCGTCACCGTATGAATAGACACAAAGTAAAAACATAGTTCTTTTTCAGTTATGCAGTAGGAGGCAGTTGCTACTGACAGAGTTGCCAGTCTAGTTTTTATTCACTTGTGACACTATTTTCTGTTTCTCACTGTCCACTGATCATCTTAGCATATTGAATGTATCAGTGTGCAGCATGGAAGCTGGCCTCAACTAGAAAAGCAAATCGAATCAAGGGGAGTGAACCCTGGGTAGGTGCTTGAAAACCACCACTACAAGGTCTTCTGCTACTCTGTTTTCTTAAATTTTCGCCCATTGTCGGCGAATTCTGGCATGTGTGGATGGTGCATGCATAGCACTTTGCCTAGGACTACATATCAGCCTTTAAAGAAGACATTAAATCCACTTGTTTGCCGTTTTTTTGTTCTCTGTTATGATTGGGTTCATTTTAGGCGCCATTTTGGGCGCCATCTTGGAAATCCTGTGACGTCACCTTGTGGGAGGGGTTAGGGGGCTAGTATATATATAGGTTAATTTTTCAGGTCATATTCAAGTGCTTGTATAGTGCAGTGGGTCAGAGGGCTGCCCACTTGCATTTTTAGGTCCTGATGGTCAAATGTTCGATCCTCAGCCTTGCCATTTTATTTATTTATTTTTTTTTTATTTTTTTTTTTTTTTTTTCATTTCTATTATTAGTTATTCTTACATGTAGTTGTATTTTATTGCCCAATTTCTACATACTTCAAACATGAATAAGGGTTTCTGATGGGAAAATTTGGGTATCACGTTACATCTTTTACGTCTTTGCGTGCGCGCAAATGGCGCGCGTGGCTGTTTCGGCACGGCACGTAAAACTGCCAGGTACAAGCGGGTAGTTGTCAAAATGAATTCATGTTGTGTGTTTTTAAGAGAAAAGGTCTGGGAAAAAGTCAGTTTTCTTTTTCCTCAAAAGTTCATGCAACAGGAGCGGTTGCTTCCGAAGGCGTCTCAAGTCGACTTCAAGTTTTCCTGTAGCGGTTAACGGTGCTGTATGTGAGGGGTAAAAAGCGAAACCGATTCCTTATTTCTGTGGCACAAGTGAGAGAAAAGGAAAAGCCTGGTTCCATTTGTTTGACTTTTGCAACAAGTGTCGTCTGCTACAGAAAGTGTTCCGAGTCCTTTTTTTATGATTTCGCGCGGCGCTTAGTGGTGATGTACGTGCGAAAACACAAAATCAACTTATGACTTACACGGTCACCAGAATGGATTTAATGCTTTCATAGAATGGCCCCAGTAAAGGAAAAGTGTATAATTTGGTTCCCTTTCTTTGATTTCTGCAACAGGTATCGGTTGCCTCCAAAAGACTCGTGAGTTGATTTTAAGCTTTCCCGCAGCACGTACCAATCACGTATGTGTGGAATAGCCATCGAAACCAGTTAAACGGCCCGAGAAAAGGGAAAAATTGATTTGCCATATTCGACTTAGGCAACAGCTATCAGTCGCTTTTTTAAGTGCTGTAAGTCAATTTTTCGTGTTTTTCGCAGGTGCGTAATTGGCACGTATGAGTCGGTAGTCATCGAAACTGGGCTACTCGTCACCGTATGAATAGACACAAAGTAAAAACATAGTTCTTTTTCAGTTATGCAGTAGGAGGCAGTTGCTACTGACAGAGTTGCCAGTCTAGTTTTTATTCACTTGTGACACTATTTTCTGTTTCTCACTGTCCACTGATCATCTTAGCATATTGAATGTATCAGTGTGCAGCATGGAAGCTGGCCTCAACTAGAAAAGCAAATCGAATCAAGGGGAGTGAACCCTGGGTAGGTGCTTGAAAACCACCACTACAAGGTCTTCTGCTACTCTGTTTTCTTAAATTTTCGCCCATTGTCGGCGAATTCTGGCATGTGTGGATGGTGCATGCATAGCACTTTGCCTAGGACTACATATCAGCCTTTAAAGAAGACATTAAATCCACTTGTTTGCCGTTTTTTTGTTCTCTGTTATGATTGGGTTCATTTTAGGCGCCATTTTGGGCGCCATCTTGGAAATCCTGTGACGTCACCTTGTGGGAGGGGTTAGGGGGCTAGTATATATATAGGTTAATTTTTCAGGTCATATTCAAGTGCTTGTATAGTGCAGTGGGTCAGAGGGCTGCCCACTTGCATTTTTAGGTCCTGATGGTCAAATGTTCGATCCTCAGCCTTGCCATTTTATTTTTTATTTTTTTTTTTTTTTTTTATTATTAGTTATTCTTACATGTAGTTGTATTTTATTGCCCAATTTCTACATACTTCAAACATGAATAAGGGTTTCTGATGTGAAAATTTGGGTATCACATTACATCTTTTACGTCTTTGCGTGCGCGAAAATGGCGCGCGTGGCTGTTTCGGCACGGCACGTAAAACTGCCAGGTACAAGCGGGTAGTTGTCAAAATGAATTCATGTTGTGTGTTTTTAAGAGAAAAGGTCTGGAAAAAAGTCAGTTTTCTTTTTCCTCAAAAGTTCATGCAACAGGAGCGGTTGCTTCCGAAGGCGTCTCAAGTCGACTTCCAGTTTTCCTGTAGCGGTTAACGGTGCTGTATGTGAGGGGTAAAAAGCGAAACCGATTCCTTATTTCTGTGGCACAAGTGAGAGAAAAGGAAAAGCCTGGTTCCATTTGTTTGACTTTTGCAACAAGTGTCGTCTGCTACAGAAAGTGTTCCGAGTCCTTTTTTTATGATTTCGCGCGGCGCTTAGTGGTGATGTACGTGCGAAAACACAAAATCAACTTATGACTTACACGGTCACCAGAATGGATTTAATGCTTTCATAGAATGGCCCCAGTAAAGGAAAAGTGTATAATTTGGTTCCCTTTCTTTGATTTCTGCAACAGGTATCGGTTGCCTCCAAAAGACTCGCGAGTTGATTTTAAGCTTTCCCGCAGCACGTACCAATCACGTATGTGTGGAATAGCCATCGAAACCAGTTAAACGGCCCGAGAAAAGGGAAAAATTGATTTGCCATATTCGACTTAGGCAACAGCTATCAGTTGCTTTTGTAAGTGCTGTAAGTCAATTTTTCGTGTTTTTCGCAGGTGCGTAAATGGCACGTATGAGTCGGTAGTCATCGAAACTGGGCTACTCGTCACCGTATGAATAGACACAAAGTAAAAACATAGTTCTTTTTCAGTTATGCAGTAGGAGGCAGTTGCTACTGACAGAGTTGCCAGTCTAGTTTTTATTCACTTGTGACACTATTTTCTGTTTCTCACTGTCCACTGATCATCTTAGCATATTGAATGTATCAGTGTGCAGCATGGAAGCTGGCCTCAACTACAAAAGCAAATCGAATCAAGGGGAGTGAACCCTGGGTAGGTGCTTGAAAACCACCACTACAAGGTCTTCTGCTACTCTGTTTTCTTAAATTTTCGCCCATTGTCGGCGAATTCTGGCATGTGTGGATGGTGCATGCATAGCACTTTGCCTAGGACTACATATCAGCCTTTAAAGAAGACATTAAATCCACTTGTTTGCCGTTTTTTTGTTCTCTGTTATGATTGGGTTCATTTTAGGCGCCATTTTGGGCGCCATCTTGGAAATCCTGTGACGTCACCTTGTGGGAGGGGTTAGGGGGCTAGTATATATATAGGTTAATTTTTCAGGTCATATTCAAGTGCTTGTATAGTGCAGTGGGTCAGAGGGCTGCCCACTTGCATTTTTAGGTCCTGATGGTCAAATGTTCGATCCTCAGCCTTGCCATTTTATTTTATTTTTTTTTTTATTAATTTTTTTTTTTTTTTTCATTTCTATTATTAGTTATTCTTACATGTAGTTGTATTTTATTGCCCAATTTCTACATACTTCAAACATGAATAAGGGTTTCTTATGGGAAAATTTGGGTATCACGTTACATCTTTTACGTCTTTGCGTGTGTGCAAATGGCGCGCGTGGCTGTTTCGGCACGGCACGTAAAACTGCCAGGTACAAGCGGGTAGTTGTCAAAATGAATTCATGTTGTATGTTTTTAAGAGAAAAGGTCTGGGAAAAAGTCAGTTTTCTTTTTCCTCCAAAGTTCATGCAACAGGAGCAGTTGCTTCCGAAGGCGTCTCAAGTCGACTTCAAGTTTTCCTGTAGCGGTTAACGGTGCTGTATGTGAGGGGTAAAAAGCGAAACCGATTCCTTATTTCTGTGGCACAAGTGAGAGAAAAGGAAAAGCCTGGTTCCATTTGTTTGACTTTTGCAACAAGTGTCGTCTGCTACAGAAAGTGTTCCGAGTCCTTTTTTTATGATTTCGCGCGGCGCTTAGTGGTGATGTAAGTGCGAAAACACAAAATCAACTTATGACTTACACGGTCACCAGAATGGATTTAATGCTTTCATAGAATGGCCCCAGTAAAGGAAAAGTGAATAATTTGGTTCCCTTTCTTTGATTTCTGCAACAGGTATCGGTTGCCTCCGAAAGACTCGCGAGTTGATTTTAAGCTTTCCCGCAGCACGTACCAATCACGTATGTGTGGAATAGCCATCGAAACCAGTTAAACGGCCCGAGAAAAGGGAAAAATTGATTTGCCATATTCGACTTAGGCAACAGCTATCAGTTGCTTTTGTAAGTGCTGTAAGTCAATTTTTCGTGTTTTTCGCAGGTGCGTAAATGGCACGTATGAGTCGGTAGTCATCGAAACTGGGCTACTTGTCACCTTATGAATAGACACAAAGTAAAAACATAGTTCTTTTTCAGTTATGCAGTAGGAGGCAGTTGCTAATGACAGAGTTGCCAGTCTAGTTTTTATTCACTTGTGACACTATTTTCTGTTTCTCACTGTCCACTGATCATCTTAGCATATTGAATGTATCAGTGTGCAGCATGGAAGCTGGCCTCAACTAGAATAGCAAATCGAATCAAGGGGAGTGAACCCTGGGTAGGTGCTTGAAAACCACCACTACAAGGTCTTCTGCTACTCTGTTTTCTTAAATTTTCGCCCATTGTCGGCGAATTCTGGCATGTGTGGATGGTGCATGCATAGCACTTTGCCTAGGACTACATATCAGCCTTTAAAGAAGACATTAAATCCACTTGTTTGCCGTTTTTTTGTTCTCTGTTATGATTGGGTTCATTTTAGGCGCCATCTTGGGCGCCATCTTGGAAATCCTGTGACGTCACCTTGTGGGAGGGGTTAGGGGGCTAGTATATATATAGGTTAATTTTTCAGGTCATATTCAAGTGCTTGTATAGTGCAGTGGGTCAGAGGGCTGCCCACTTGCATTTTTAGGTCCTGATGGTCAAATGTTCGATCATCAGCCTTGCCATTTTATTTATTTTATTTTTTATTTATTTATTTTTTTTTTTTTTTTTTCTATTATTAGTTATTCTTACATGTAGTTGTATTTTATTGCCCAATTTCTACATACTTCAAACATGAATAAGGGTTTCTGATGGGAAAATTTGGGTATCACGTTACATCTTTTACGTCTTTGCGTGCGCGCAAATGGCGCACGTGGCTGTTTCGGCACGGCACGTAAAACTGCCAGGTACAAGCGGGTAGTTGTCAAAATGAATTCATGTTGTATGTTTTTAAGAGAAAAGGTCTGGAAAAAAGTCAGTTTTCTTTTTCCTCAAAAGTTCATGCAACAGGAGCGGTTGCTTCCGAAGGCGTCTCAAGTCGACTTCCAGTTTTCCTGTAGCGGTTAACGGTGCTGTATGTGAGGGGTAAAAAGCGAAACCGATTCCTTATTTCTGTGGCACAAGTGAGAGAAAAGGAAAAGCCTGGTTCCATTTGTTTGACTTTTGCAACAAGTGTCGTCTGCTACAGAAAGTGTTCCGAGTCCTTTTTTTATGATTTCGCGCGGCGCTTAGTGGTGATGTACGTGCGAAAACACAAAATCAACTTATGACTTACACGGTCACCAGAATGGATTTAATGCTTTCATAGAATGGCCCCAGTAAAGGAAAAGTGAATAATTTGGTTCCCTTTCTTTGATTTCTGCAACAGGTATCGGTTGCCTCCAAAAGACTCACGAGTTGATTTTAAGCTTTCCCGCAGCACGTACCAATCACGTATGTGTGGAATAGCCATCGAAACCAGTTAAACGGCCCGAGAAAAGGGAAAATTTGATTTGCCATATTCGACTTAGGCAACAGCTATCAGTTGCTTTTGTAAGTGCTGTAAGTCAATTTTTCGTGTTTTTCGCAGGTGCGTAAATGGCACGTATGAGTCGGTAGTCATCGAAACTGGGCTACTCGTCACCGAATGAATAGACACAAAGTAAAAACATAGTTCTTTTTCAGTTATGCAGTAGGAGGCAGTTGCTACTGACAGAGTTGCCAGTCTAGTTTTTATTCACTTGTGACACTATTTTCTGTTTCTCACTGTCCACTGATCATCTTAGCATATTGAATGTATCAGTGTGCAGCATGGAAGCTGGCCTCAACTAGAAAAGCAAATCGAATCAAGGGGAGTGAACCCTGGGTAGGTGCTTGAAAACCACCACTACAAGGTCTTCTGCTACTCTGTTTTCTTAAATTTTCGCCCATTGTCGGCGAATTCTGGCATGTGTGGATGGTGTATGCATAGCACTTTGCCTAGGACTACATATCAGCCTTTAAAGAAGACATTAAATCCACTTGTTTGCCGTTTTTTTTGTTCTCTGTTATGATTGGGTTCATTTTAGGCGCCATTTTGGGCGCCATCTTGGAAATCCTGTGACGTCACCTTGTGGGAGGGGTTAGGGGGCTAGTATATATATAGGTTAATTTTTCAGGTCATATTCAAGTGCTTGTATAGTGCAGTGGGTCAGAGGGCTGCCCACTTGCATTTTTAGGTTCTGATGGTCAAATGTTCGATCCTCAGCCTTGCCATTTTATTTTTTTTTTATTTTTATTTTTTTTTTATTTTTTTTTTTTTTCATTTCTATTATTAGTTATTCTTACATGTAGTTGTACTTTATTGCCCAATTTCTACATACTTCAAACATGAATAAGGGTTTCTGATGGGAAAATTTGGGTATCACGTTACATCTTTTACGTCTTTGCGTGCGCGCAAATGGCGCGCGTGGCTGTTTCGGCACGGCACGTAAAACTGCCAGGTACAAGCGGGTAGTTGTCAAAATGAATTCATGTTGTATGTTTTTAAGAGAAAAGGTCTGGGAAAAAGTCAGTTTTCTTTTTCCTCGAAAGTTCATGCAACAGGAGCGGTTGCTTCCGAAGGCGTCTCAAGTCGACTTCAAGTTTTCCTGTAGTGGTTAACGGTGCTGTATGTGAGGGGTAAAAAGCGAAACCGATTCCTTATTTCTGTGGCACAAGTGAGAGAAAAGAAAAAGCCTGGTTCCATTTGTTTGACTTTTGCAACAAGTGTCGTCTGCTACAGAAAGTGTTCCGAGTCCTTTTTTTATGATTTCGCGTGGCGCTTAGTGGTGATGTACGTGCAAAAACACAAAATCAACTTATGACTTACACGGTCACCAGAATGGATTTAATGCTTTCATAGAATGGCCCCAGTAAAGGAAAAGTGAATAATTTGGTTCCCTTTCTTTGATTTCTGCAACAGGTATCGCTTGCCTCCGAAAGACTCGCAAGTTGATTTTAAGCTTTCCCGCAGCACGTACCAATCACGTATGTGTGGAATAGCCATCGAAACCAGTTAAACGGCCCGAGAAAAGGGAAAAATTGATTTGCCATATTCGACTTAGGCAACAGCTATCAGTTGCTTTTGTAAGTGCTGTAAGTCACTTTTTCGAGTTTTTCGCAGGTGCGTAAATGGCACGTATGAGTCGGTAGTCATCGAAACTGGGCTACTCGTCACCGTATGAATAGACACAAAGTAAAAACATAGTTCTTTTTCAGTTATGCAGTAGGAGGCAGTTGCTACTGACAGAGTTGCCAGTCTAGTTTTTATTCACTTGTGACACTATTTTCTGTTTCTCACTGTCCACTGATCATCTTAGCATATTGAATGTATCAGTGTGCAGCATGGAAGCTGGCCTCAACTAGAAAAGCAAATCGAATCAAGGGGAGTGAACCCTGGGTAGGTGCTTGAAAACCACCGCTACAAGGTCTTCTGCTACTCTGTTTTCTTAAATTTTCGCCCATTGTCGGCGAATTCTGGCATGTGTGGATGGTGCATGCATAGCACTTTGTCTAGGACTACATATCAGTCTTTAAAGAAGACATTAAATCCACTTGTTTGCCGTTTTTTTGTTCTCTGTTATGATTGGGTTCATTTTAGGCGCCATTTTGGGCGCCATCTTGGAAATCCTGTGACGTCACCTTGTGGGAGGGGTTAGGGGGCTAGTATATATATAGGTTAATTTTTCAGGTCATATTCAAGTGCTTGTATAGTGCCGTGGGTCAGAGGGCTGCCCACTTGCATTTTTAGGTCCTGATGGTCAAATGTTCGATCCTCAGCCTTGCCATTTTATTTATTTATTTTTTTTTTTTTTTTCTTTTTTTTCATTTCTATTATTAGTTATTCTTACATGTAGTTGTATTTTATTGCCCAATTTCTACATACTTCAAACATGAATAAGAGTTTCTGATGGGAAAATTTGGGTATCACGTTACATCTTTTACGTCTTTGCGTGCACGCAAATGGCGCGCGTGGCTGTTTCGCCACGGCACGTAAAACTGCCAGGTACAAGCGGGTAGTTGTCAAAATGAATTCATGTTGTATGTTTTTAAGAGAAAAGGTCTGGGAAAAAGTCAGTTTTCTTTTTCCTCGAAAGTTCATGCAACAGGAGCGGTTGCTTCCAAAGGCGTCTCAAGTCGACTTCAAGTTTTCCTGTAGCGGTTAATGGTGCTGTATGTGAGGGGTAAAAAGCGAAACCAATTCCTTATTTCTGTGGCGCAAGTGAGAGAAAAGGAAAAGCCTGGTTCCATTTGTTTGACTTTTGCAACAAGTGTCGTCTGCTACAGAAAGTGTTCCGAGTCCTTTTTTTATGATTTCGCGCGGCGCTTAGTGGTGATGTACGTGCGAAAACACAAAATCAACTTATGACTTACACGGTCACCAGAATGGATTTAATGCTTTCATAGAATGGCCCCAGTAAAGGAAAAGTGAATAATTTGGTTCCCTTTCTTTGATTTCTGCCACAGGTATCGGTTGCCTCCGAAAGACTCGCGAGTTGATTTTAAGCTTTCCCGCAGCACGTACCAATCACGGATGTGTGGAATAGCCATCGAAACCAGTTAAACGGCCCGAGAAAAGGGAAAAATTGATTTGCCATATTCGACTTAGGCAACAGCTATCAGTCGCTTTTTTAAGTGCTGTAAGTCAATTTTTCGTGTTTTTTGCAGGTGCGTAAATGGCACGTATGAGTCGGTAGTCATCGAAACTGGGCTACTCGTCACCGTATGAATAGACACAAAGTAAAAACATAGTTCTTTTTCAGTTATGCAGTAGGAGGCAGTTGCTACTGACAGAGTTGCCAGTCTAGTTTTTATTCACTTGTGACACTATTTTCTGTTTCTCACTGTCCACTGATCATCTTAGCATATTGAATGTATCAGTGTGCAGCATGGAAGCTGGCCTCAACTAGAAAAGCAAATCGAATCAAGGGGAGTGAACCCTGGGTAGGTGCTTGAAAACCACCACTACAAGGTCTTCTGCTACTCTGTTTTCTTAAATTTTCGCCCATTGTCGGCGAATTCTGGCATGTGTGGATGGTGCATGCATAGCACTTTGCCTAGGACTACATATCAGCCTTTAAAGAAGACATTAAATCCACTTGTTTGCCGTTTTTTTGTTCTCTGTTATGATTGGGTTCATTTTAGGCGCCATTTTGGGCGCCATCTTGGAAATCCTGTGACGTCACCTTGTGGGAGGGGTTAGGGGGCTAGTATATATATAGGTTAATTTTTCAGGTCATATTCAAGTGCTTGTATAGTGCAGTGGGTCAGAGGGCTGCCCACTTGCATTTTTAGGTCCTGATGGTCAAATGTTCGATCCTCAGCCTTGCCATTTTATTTATTTATTTTTTTTTTATTTTTTTTTTTTTTTTTTCATTTCTATTATTAGTTATTCTTACATGTAGTTGTATTTTATTGCCCAATTTCTACATACTTCAAACATGAATAAGGGTTTCTGATGGGAAAATTTGGGTATCACGTTACATCTTTTACGTCTTTGCGTGCGTGCAAATGGCGCGCGTGGCTGTTTCGGCACGGCACGTAAAACTGCCAGGTACAAGCGGGTAGTTGTCAAAATGAATTCATGTTGTGTGTTTTTAAGAGAAAAGGTCTGGGAAAAAGTCAGTTTTCTTTTTCCTCAAAAGTTCATGCAACAGGAGCGGTTGCTTCCGAAGGCGTCTCAAGTCGACTTCAAGTTTTCCTGTAGCGGTTAACGGTGCTGTATGTGAGGGGTAAAAAGCGAAACCGATTCCTTATTTCTGTGGCACAAGTGAGAGAAAAGGAAAAGCCTGGTTCCATTTGTTTGACTTTTGCAACAAGTGTCGTCTGCTACAGAAAGTGTTCCGAGTCCTTTTTTTATGATTTCGCGCGGCGCTTAGTGGTGATGTACGTGCGAAAACACAAAATCAACTTATGACTTACACGGTCACCAGAATGGATTTAATGCTTTCATAGAATGGCCCCAGTAAAGGAAAAGTGTATAATTTGGTTCCCTTTCTTTGATTTCTGCAACAGGTATCGGTTGCCTCCAAAAGACTCGTGAGTTGATTTTAAGCTTTCCCGCAGCACGTACCAATCACGTATGTGTGGAATAGCCATCGAAACCAGTTAAACGGCCCGAGAAAAGGGAAAAATTGATTTGCCATATTCGACTTAGGCAACAGCTATCAGTCGCTTTTTTAAGTGCTGTAAGTCAATTTTTCGTGTTTTTCGCAGGTGCGTAATTGGCACGTATGAGTCGGTAGTCATCGAAACTGGGCTACTCGTCACCGTATGAATAGACACAAAGTAAAAACATAGTTCTTTTTCAGTTATGCAGTAGGAGGCAGTTGCTACTGACAGAGTTGCCAGTCTAGTTTTTATTCACTTGTGACACTATTTTCTGTTTCTCACTGTCCACTGATCATCTTAGCATATTGAATGTATCAGTGTGCAGCATGGAAGCTGGCCTCAACTAGAAAAGCAAATCGAATCAAGGGGAGTGAACCCTGGGTAGGTGCTTGAAAACCACCACTACAAGGTCTTCTGCTACTCTGTTTTCTTAAATTTTCGCCCATTGTCGGCGAATTCTGGCATGTGTGGATGGTGCATGCATAGCACTTTGCCTAGGACTACATATCAGCCTTTAAAGAAGACATTAAATCCACTTGTTTGCCGTTTTTTTGTTCTCTGTTATGATTGGGTTCATTTTAGGCGCCATTTTGGGCGCCATCTTGGAAATCCTGTGACGTCACCTTGTGGGAGGGGTTAGGGGGCTAGTATATATATAGGTTAATTTTTCAGGTCATATTCAAGTGCTTGTATAGTGCAGTGGGTCAGAGGGCTGCCCACTTGCATTTTTAGGTCCTGATGGTCAAATGTTCGATCCTCAGCCTTGCCATTTTATTTTTTTTTTTTTTTTTTTTTTTTTTATTATTAGTTATTCTTACATGTAGTTGTATTTTATTGCCCAATTTCTACATACTTCAAACATGAATAAGGGTTTCTGATGTGAAAATTTGGGTATCACATTACATCTTTTACGTCTTTGCGTGCGCGAAAATGGCGCGCGTGGCTGTTTCGGCACGGCACGTAAAACTGCCAGGTACAAGCGGGTAGTTGTCAAAATGAATTCATGTTGTGTGTTTTTAAGAGAAAAGGTCTGGAAAAAAGTCAGTTTTCTTTTTCCTCAAAAGTTCATGCAACAGGAGCGGTTGCTTCCGAAGGCGTCTCAAGTCGACTTCCAGTTTTCCTGTAGCGGTTAACGGTGCTGTATGTGAGGGGTAAAAAGCGAAACCGATTCCTTATTTCTGTGGCACAAGTGAGAGAAAAGGAAAAGCCTGGTTCCATTTGTTTGACTTTTGCAACAAGTGTCGTCTGCTACAGAAAGTGTTCCGAGTCCTTTTTTTATGATTTCGCGCGGCGCTTAGTGGTGATGTACGTGCGAAAACACAAAATCAACTTATGACTTACACGGTCACCAGAATGGATTTAATGCTTTCATAGAATGGCCCCAGTAAAGGAAAAGTGAATAATTTGGTTCCCTTTCTTTGATTTCTGCAACAGGTATCGGTTGCCTCCAAAAGACTCGCGAGTTGATTTTAAGCTTTCCCGCAGCACGTACCAATCACGTATGTGTGGAATAGCCATCGAAACCAGTTAAACGGCCCGAGAAAAGGGAAAAATTGATTTGCCATATTCGACTTAGGCAACAGCTATCAGTTGCTTTTGTAAGTGCTGTAAGTCAATTTTTCGTGTTTTTCGCAGGTGCGTAAATGGCATGTATGAGTCGGTAGTCATCGAAACTGGGCTACTCGTCACCGTATGAATAGACACAAAGTAAAAACATAGTTCTTTTTCAGTTATGCAGTAGGAGGCAGTTGCTACTGACAGAGTTGCCAGTCTAGTTTTTATTCACTTGTGACACTATTTTCTGTTTCTCACTGTCCACTGATCATCTTAGCATATTGAATGTATCAGTGTGCAGCATGGAAGCTGGCCTCAACTAGAAAAGCAAATCGAATCAAGGGGAGTGAACCCTGGGTAGGTGCTTGAAAACCACCACTACAAGGTCTTCTGCTACTCTGTTTTCTTAAATTTTCGCCCATTGTCGGCGAATTCTGGCATGTGTGGATGGTGTATGCATAGCACTTTGCCTAGGACTACATATCAGCCTTTAAAGAAGACATTAAATCCACTTGTTTGCCGTTTTTTTGTTCTCTGTTATGATTGGGTTCATTTTAGGCGCCATTTTGGGCGCCATCTTGAAAATCCCTTGACGTCACCTTGTGGGAGGGGTTAGGGGGCTAGTATATATATAGGTTAATTTTTCAGGTCATATTCAAGTGCTTGTATAGTGCAGTGGGTCAGAGGGCTGCCCACTTGCATTTTTAGGTCCTGATGGTCAAATGTTCGATCCTCAGCCTTGCCATTTTATTTTATTTTTTTTTTTATTAATTTTTTTTTTTTTTTTTCATGTCTATTATTAGTTATTCTTACATGTAGTTGTATTTTATTGCCCAATTTCTACATACTTCAAACATGAATAAGGGTTTCTTATGGGAAAATTTGGGTATCACGTTACATCTTTTACGTCTTTGCGTGCGCGCAAATGGCGCGCGTGGCTGTTTCGGCACGGCACGTAAAACTGCCAGGTACAAGCGGGTAGTTGTCAAAATGAATTCATGTTGTATGTTTTTAAGAGAAAAGGTCTGGGAAAAAGCCAGTTTTCTTTTTCCTCAAAAGTTCATGCAACAGGAGCGGTTGCTTCCGAAGGCGTCTCAAGTCGACTTCAAGTTTTCCTGTAGCGGTTAACGGTGCTGTATGTGAGGGGTAAAAAGCGAAACCGATTCCTTATTTCTGTGGCACAAGTGAGAGAAAAGGAAAAGCCTGGTTCCATTTGTTTGACTTTTGCAACAAGTGTCGTCTGCTACAGAAAGTGTTCCGAGTCCTTTTTTTATGATTTCGCGCGGCGCTTAGTGGTGATGTAAGTGCGAAAACACAAAATCAACTTATGACTTACACGGTCACCAGAATGGATTTAATGCTTTCATAGAATGGCCCCAGTAAAGGAAAAGTGAATAATTTGGTTCCCTTTCTTTGATTTCTGCAACAGGTATCGGTTGCCTCCGAAAGACTCGCGAGTTGATTTTAAGCTTTCCCGCAGCACGTACCAATCACGTATGTGTGGAATAGCCATCGAAACCAGTTAAACGGCCCGAGAAAAGGGAAAAATTGATTTGCCATATTCGACTTAGGCAACAGCTATCAGTTGCTTTTGTAAGTGCTGTAAGTCAATTTTTCGTGTTTTTCGCAGGTGCGTAAATGGCACGTATGAGTCGGTAGTCATCGAAACTGGGCTACTTGTCACCTTATGAATAGACACAAAGTAAAAACATAGTTCTTTTTCAGTTATGCAGTAGGAGGCAGTTGCTAATGACAGAGTTGCCAGTCTAGTTTTTATTCACTTGTGACACTATTTTCTGTTTCTCACTGTCCACTGATCATCTTAGCATATTGAATGTATCAGTGTGCAGCATGGAAGCTGGCCTCAACTAGAATAGCAAATCGAATCAAGGGGAGTGAACCCTGGGTAGGTGCTTGAAAACCACCACTACAAGGTCTTCTGCTACTCTGTTTTCTTAAATTTTCGCCCATTGTCGGCGAATTCTGGCATGTGTGGATGGTGCATGCATAGCACTTTGCCTAGGACTACATATCAGCCTTTAAAGAAGACATTAAATCCACTTGTTTGCCGTTTTTTTGTTCTCTGTTATGATTGGGTTCATTTTAGGCGCCATCTTGGGCGCCATCTTGGAAATCCTGTGACGTCACCTTGTGGGAGGGGTTAGGGGGCTAGTATATATATGGGTTAATTTTTCAGGTCATATTCAAGTGCTTGTATAGTGCAGTGGGTCAGAGGGCTGCCCACTTGCATTTTTAGGTCCTGATGGTCAAATGTTCGATCCTCAGCCTTGCCATTTTATTTATTTTATTTTTTTTTTTTTCATTTCTATTATTAGTTATTCTTACATGTAGTTGTATTTTATTGCCCAATTTCTACATACTTCAAACATGAATAACGGTTTCTGATGGGAAAATTTGGGTATCACGTTACATCTTTTACGTCTTTGCGTGCGCGCAAATGGCGCGCGTGGCTGTTTCGGCACGGCACGTAAAACTGCCAGGTACAAGCGGGTAGTTGTCAAAATGAATTCATGTTGTATGTTTTTAAGAGAAAAGGTCTGGGAAAAAGTCAGTTTTCTTTTTCCTCAAAAGTTCATGCAACAGGAGCGGTTGCTTCCGAAGGCGTCTCAAGTCGACTTCAAGTTTTCCTGTAGCAGTTAACGGTGCTGTATGTGAGGGGTAAAAAGCGAAACCGATTCCTTATTTCTGTGGCACAAGTGAGAGAAAAGGAAAAGCCTGGTTCCATTTGTTTGACTTTTGCAACAAGTGTCGTCTGCTACAGAAAGTGTTCCGAGTCCTTTTTTTATGATTTCGCGCGGCGCTTTGTGGTGATGTACGTGCGAAAACACAAAATCAACTTATGACTTACACGGTCACCAGAATGGATTTAATGCTTTCATAGAATGGCCCCAGTAAAGGAAAAGTGAATAATTTGGTTCCCTTTCTTTGATTTCTGCAACAGGTATCGGTTGCCTCCGAAAGACTCGCGAGTTGATTTTAAGCTTTCCCGCAGCACGTACCAATCACGTATGTTTGGAATAGCCATCGAAACCAGTTAAACGGCCCGAGAAAAGGGAAAAATTGATTTGCCATATTCGACTTAGGCAACAGCTATCAGTTGCTTTTGTAAGTGCTGTAAGTCAATTTTTCGTGTTTTTCGCAGGTGCGTAAATGGCACGTATGAGTCGGTAGTCATCGAAACTGGGCTACTCGTCACCGTATGAATAGACACAAAGTAAAAACATAGTTCTTTTTCAGTTATGCAGTAGGAGGCAGTTGCTACTGACAGAGTTGCCAGTCTAGTTTTTATTCACTTGTGACACTATTTTCTGTTTCTCACTGTCCACTGATCATCTTAGCATATTGAATGTATCAGTGTGCAGCATGGAAGCTGGCCTCAACTAGAAAAGCAAATCGAATCAAGGGGAGTGAACCCTGGGTAGGTGCTTGAAAACCACCACTACAAGGTCTTCTGCTACTCTGTTTTCTTAAATTTTCGCCCATTGTCGGCGAATTCTGGCATGTGTGGATGGTGCATGCATAGCACTTTGCCTAGGACTACATATCAGCCTTTAAAGAAGACATTAAATCCACTTGTTTGCCGTTTTTTTGTTCTCTGTTATGATTGGGTTCATTTTAGGCGCCATCTTGGGCGCCATCTTGGAAATCCTGTGACGTCACCTTGTGGGAGGGGTTAGGGGGCTAGTATATATATAGGTTAATTTTTCAGGTCATATTCAAGTGCTTGTATAGTGCAGTGGGTCAGAGGGCTGCCCACTTGCATTTTTAGGTCCTGATGGTCAAATGTTCGATCCTCAGCCTTGCCATTTTTTTTTTTTTTTTTTTTTTCATTTCTATTATTAGTTATTCTTACATGTAGTTGTATTTTATTGCCCAATTTCTACATACTTCAAACATGAATAAGGGTTTCTGATGGGAAAATTTGGGTATCACGTTACATCTTTTACGTCTTTGCGTGCGCGCAAATGGCGCGCGTGGCTGTTTCGGCACGGCACGTAAAACTGCCAGGTACAAGCGGGTAGTTGTCAAAATGAATTCATGTTCTATGTTTTTAAGAGAAAAGGTCTGGGAAAAAGTCAGTTTTCTTTTTCCTCAAAAGTTCATGCAACAGGAGCGGTTGCTTCCGAAGGCGTCTCAAGTCGACTTCAAGTTTTCCTGTAGCGGTTAACGGTGCTGTATGTGAGGGGTAAAAAGCGAAACCGATTCCTTATTTCTGTGGCACAAGTGAGAGAAAAGGAAAAGCCTGGTTCCATTTGTTTGACTTTTGCAACAAGTGTCGTCTGCTACAGAAAGTGTTCCGAGTCCTTTTTTTATGATTTCGCGCGGCGCTTAGTGGTGATGTACGTGCGAAAACACAAAATCAACTTATGACTTACACGGTCACCAGAATGGATTTAATGCTTTCATAGAATGGCCCCAGTAAAGGAAAAGTGAATAATTTGGTTCCCTTTCTTTGATTTCTGCAACAGGTATCGGTTGCCTCCGAAAGACTCGCGAGTTGATTTTAAGCTTTCCCGCAGCACGTACCAATCACGTATGTGTGGAATAGCCATCGAAACCAGTTAAAAGGCCCGAGAAAAGGGAAAAATTGATTTGCCATATTCGACTTAGGCAACAGCTATCAGTTGCTTTTGTAAGTGCTGTAAGTCAATTTTTCGTGTTTTTCGCAGGTGCGTAAATGGCACGTATGAGTCGGTAGTCATCGAAACTGGGCTACTCGTCACCGTATGAATAGACACAAAGTAAAAACATAGTTCTTTTTCAGTTATGCAGTAGGAGGCAATTGCTACTGACAGAGTTGCCAGTCTAGTTTTTATTCACTTGTGACACTATTTTCTGTTTCTCACTGTCCACTGATCATCTTAGCATATTGAATGTATCAGTGTGCAGCATGGAAGCTGGCCTCAACTAGAAAAGCAAATCGAATCAAGGGGAGTGAACCCTGGGTAGGTGCTTGAAAACCACCACTACAAGGTCTTCTGCTACTCTGTTTTCTTAAATTTTCGCCCATTGTCGGCGAATTCTGGCATGTGTGGATGGTGCATGTATAGCACTTTGCCTAGGACTACATATCAGCCTTTAAAGAAGACATTAAATCCACTTGTTTGCCGTTTTTTTGTTCTCTGTTATGATTGGGTTCATTTTAGGCGCCATTTTGGGCGCCATCTTGGAAATCCTGTGACGTCACCTTGTGGGAGGGGTTAGGGGGCTAGTATATATATAGGTTAATTTTTCAGGTCATATTCAAGTGCTTGTATAGTGCAGTGGGTCAGAGGGCTGCCCACTTGCATTTTTAGGTCCTGATGGTCAAATGTTCGATCCTCAGCCTTGCCATTTTTTTTTTTTTTTTTTTTTTTTTTTCATTTCTATTATTAGTTATTCTTACATGTAGTTGTATTTTATTGCCCAATTTCTACATACTTCAAACATGAATAAGGGTTTCTGATGGGAAAATTTGGGTATCACGTTACATCTTTTACGTCTTTGCGTGCGCGCAAATGGCGCGCGTGGCTGTTTCGGCACGGCACGTAAAACTGCCAGGTACAAGCGGGTAGTTGTCAAAATGAATTCATGTTGTATGTTTTTAAGAGAAAAGGTCTGGGAAAAAGTCAGTTTTCTTTTTCCTCAAAAGTTCATGCAACAGGAGCGGTTGCTTCCGAAGGCGTCTCAAGTCGACTTCAAGTTTTCCTGTAGCGGTTAACGGTGCTGTATGTGAGGGGTAAAAAGCGAAACCGATTCCTTATTTCTGTGGCACAAGTGAGAGAAAAGGAAAAGCCTGGTTCCATTTGTTTGACTTTTGCAACAAGTGTCGTCTGCTACAGAAAGTGTTCCGAGTCCTTTTTTTATGATTTCGCGCGGCGCTTTGTGGTGATGTACGTGCGAAAACACAAAATCAACTTATGACTTACACGGTCACCAGAATGGATTTAATGCTTTCATAGAATGGCCCCAGTAAAGGAAAAGTGAATAATTTGGTTCCCTTTCTTTGATTTCTGCAACAGGTATCGGTTGCCTCCGAAAGACTCGCGAGTTGATTTTAAGCTTTCCCGCAGCACGTACCAATCACGTATGTGTGGAATAGCCATCGAAACCAGTTAAACGGCCCGAGAAAAGGGAAAAATTGATTTGCCATATTCGACTTAGGCAACAGCTATCAGTTGCTTTTGTAAGTGCTGTAAGTCAATTTTTCGTGTTTTTCGCAGGTGCGTAAATGGCACGTATGAGTCGGTAGTCATCGAAACTGGGCTACTCGTCACCGTATGAATAGACACAAAGTAAAAACATAGTTCTTTTTCAGTTATGCAGTAGGAGGCAGTTGCTACTGACAGAGTTGCCAGTCTAGTTTTTATTCACTTGTGACACTATTTTCTGTTTCTCACTGTCCACTGATCATCTTAGCATATTGAATGTATCAGTGTGCAGCATGGAAGCTGGCCTCAACTAGAAAAGCAAATCGAATCAAGGGGAGTGAACCCTGGGTAGGTGCTTGAAAACCACCACTACAAGGTCTTCTGCTACTCTGTTTTCTTAAATTTTCGCCCATTGTCGGCGAATTCTGGCATGTGTGGATGGTGCATGCATAGCACTTTGCCTAGGACTACATATCAGCCTTTAAAGAAGACATTAAATCCACTTGTTTGCCGTTTTTCTGTTCTCTGTTATGATTGGGTTCATTTTAGGCGCCATTTTGGGCGCCATCTTGGAAATCCTGTGACGTCACCTTGTGGGAGGGGTTAGGGGGCTAGTATATATATAGGTTAATTTTTCAGGTCATATTCAAGTGCTTGTATAGTGCAGTGGGTCAGAGGGCTGCCCACTTGCATTTTTAGGTCCTGATGGTCAAATGTTTGATCCTCAGCCTTGCCATTTTATTTATTTATTTTTTTTTTTTTTTTTTTTTTTTTTTTCATTTCTATTATTAGTTATTCTTACATGTAGTTGTATTTTATTGCCCAATTTCTACATACTTCAAACATGAATAAGGGTTTCTGATGGGAAAATTTGGGTATCACGTTACATCTTTTACGTCTTTGCGTGCGCGCAAATGGCGCGCGTGGCTGTTTCGGCACGGCACGTAAAACTGCCAGGTACAAGCGGGTAGTTGTCAAAATGAATTCATGTTGTATGTTTTTAAGAGAAAAGGTCTGGGAAAAAGTCAGTTTTCTTTTTCCTCAAAAGTTCATGCAACAGGAGCGGTTGCTTCCGAAGGCGTGTCAAGTCGACTTCAAGTTTTCCTGTAGCGGTTAACGGTGCTGTATGTGAGGGGTAAAAAGCGAAACCGATTCCTTATTTCTGTGGCACAAGTGAGAGAAAAGGAAAAGCCTGGTTCCATTTGTTTGACTTTTGCAACAAGTGTCGTCTGCTACAGAAAGTGTTCCGAGTCCGTTTTTTATGATTTCGCGCGGCGCTTTGTGGTGATGTACGTGCGAAAACACAAAATCAACTTATGACTTACACGGTCACCAGAATGGATTTAATGCTTTCATAGAATGGCCCCAGTAAAGGAAAAGTGAATAATTTGGTTCCCTTTCTTTGATTTCTGCAACAGGTATCGGTTGCCTCCGAAAGACTCGCGAGTTGATTTTAAGCTTTCCCGCAGCACGTACCAATCACGTATGTGTGGAATAGCCATCGAAACCAGTTAAACGGCCCGAGAAAAGGGAAAAATTGATTTGCCATATTCGACTTAGGCAACAGCTATCAGTTGCTTTTGTAAGTGCTGTAAGTCAATTTTTCGTGTTTTTCGCAGGTGCGTAAATGGCACGTATGAGTCGGTAGTCATCGAAACTGGGCTACTCGTCACCGTATGAATAGACACAAAGTAAAAACATAGTTCTTTTTCAGTTATGCAGTAGGAGGCAGTTGCTACTGACAGAGTTGCCAGTCTAGTTTTTATTCACTTGTGACACTATTTTCTGTTTCTCACTGTCCACTGATCATCTTAGCATATTGAATGTATCAGTGTGCAGCATGGAAGCTGGCCTCAACTAGAAAAGCAAATCGAATCAAGGGGAGTAAACCCTGGGTAGGTGCTTGAAAACCACCACTACAAGGTCTTCTGCTACTCTGTTTTCTTAAATTTTCGCCCATTGTCGGCGAATTCTGGCATGTGTGGATGGTGCATGCATAGCACTTTGCCTAGGACTACATATCAGCCTTTAAAGAAGACATTAAATCCACTTGTTTGCCGTTTTTCTGTTCTCTGTTATGATTGGGTTCATTTTAGGCGCCATTTTGGGCGCCATCTTGGAAATCCTGTGACGTCACCTTGTGGGAGGGGTTAGGGGGCTAGTATATATATAGGTTAATTTTTCAGGTCATATTCAAGTGCTTGTATAGTGCAGTGGGTCAGAGGGCTGCCCACTTGCATTTTTAGGTCCTGATGGTCAAATGTTTGATCCTCAGCCTTGCCATTTTTTTTTTTTTTTTTTTTTTTTTTTTTTTTTTCATTTCTATTATTAGTTATTCTTACATGTAGTTGTATTTTATTGCCCAATTTCTACATACTTCAAACATGAATAAGGGTTTCTGATGGGAAAATTTGGGTATCACATTACATCTTTTACGTCTTTGCGTGCGCGCAAATGGCGCGCGTGGCTGTTTCGGCACGGCACGTAAAACTGCCAGGTACAAGCGGGTAGTTGTCAAAATGAATTCATGTTGTATGTTTTTAAGAGAAAAGGTCTGGGAAAAAGTCAGTTTTCTTTTTCCTCAAAAGTTCATGCAACAGGAGCGGTTGCTTCCGAAGGCGTCTCAAGTCGACTTCAAGTTTTCCTGTACCGGTTAACGGTGCTGTATGTGAGGGGTAAAAAGCGAAACCGATTCCTTATTTCTGTGGCACAAGTGAGAGAAAAGGAAAAGCCTGGTTCCATTTGTTTGACTTTTGCAACAAGTGTCGTCTGCTACAGAAAGTGTTCCGAGTCCTTTTTTTATGATTTCGCGCGGCGCTTAGTGGTGATGTACGTGCGAAAACACAAAATCAACTTATGACTTACACGGTCACCAGAATGGATTTAATGCTTTCATAGAATGGCCCCAGTAAAGGAAAAGTGAATAATTTGGTTCCCTTTCTTTGATTTCTGCAACAGGTATCGGTTGCCTCCAAAAGACTCGCGAGTTGATTTTAAGCTTTCCCGCAGCACGTACCAATCACGTATGTGTGGAATAGCCATCGAAACCAGTTAAACGGCCCGAGAAAAGGGAAAAATTGATTTGCCATATTCGACTTAGGCAACAGCTATCAGTTGCTTTTGTAAGTGCTGTAAGTCAATTTTTCGTGTTTTTCGCAGGTGCGTAAATGGCACGTATGAGTCGGTAGTCATCGAAACTGGGCTACTCGTCACCGTATGAATAGACACAAAGTAAAAACATAGTTCTTTTTCAGTTATGCAGTAGGAGGCAGTTGCTACTGACAGAGTTGCCAGTCTAGTTTTTATTCACTTGTGACACTATTTTCTGTTTCTCACTGTCCACTGATCATCTTAGCATATTGAATGTATCAGTGTGCAGCATGGAAGCTGGCCTCAACTAGAAAAGCAAATGGAATCAAGGGGAGTGAACCCTGGGTAGGTGCTTGAAAACCACCACTACAAGGTCTTCTGCTACTCTGTTTTCTTAAATTTTCGCCCATTGTCGGCGAATTCTGGCATGTGTGGATGGTGCATGCATAGCACTTTGCCTAGGACTACATATCAGCCTTTAAAGAAGACATTAAATCCACTTGTTTGCCGTTTTTTTGTTCTCTGTTATGATTGGGTTCATTTTAGGCGCCATCTGGGGCGCCATCTTGGAAATCCTGTGACGTCACCTTGTGGGAGGGGTTAGGGGGCTAGTATATATATAGGTTAATTTTTCAGGTCATATTCAAGTGCTTGTATAGTGCAGTGGGTCAGAGGGCTGCCCACTTACATTTTTAGGTCCTGATGGTCAAATGTTCGATCCTCAGCCTTGCCATTTTTTTTTTTTTTTATTTATTTTTTTTTTTTTTCATTTCTATTATTAGTTATTCTTACATGTAGTTGTATTTTATTGCCCAATTTCTACATACTTCAAACATGAATAAGGGTTTCTGATGGGAAAATTTGGGTATCACGTTACATCTTTTACGTCTTTGCGTGCGCGCAAATGGCGCGCGTGGCTGTTCGGCACGGCACGTAAAACTGCCAGGTACAAGCGGGTAGTTGTCAAAATGAATTCATGTTGTATGTTTTTAAGAGAAAAGGTCTGGGAAAAAGTCAGTTTTCTTTTTCCTCAAAAGTTCATGCAACAGGAGCGGTTGCTTCCGAAGGCGTCTCAAGTCGACTTCAAGTTTTCCTGTACCGGTTAACGGTGCTGTATGTGAGGGGTAAAAAGCGAAACCGATTCCTTATTTCTGTGGCACAAGTGAGAGAAAAGGAAAAGCCTGGTTCCATTTGTTTGACTTTTGCAACAAGTGTCGTCTGCTACAGAAAGTGTTCCGAGTCCTTTTTTTTATGATTTCGCGCGGCGCTTAATGGTGATGTACGTGCGAAAACACAAAATCAACTTATGACTTACACGGTCACCAGAATGGATTTAATGCTTTCATAGAATGGCCCCAGTAAAGGAAAAGTGAATAATTTGGTTCCCTTTCTTTAATTTCTGCAACAGGTATCGGTTGCCTCCGAAAGACTCGCGAGTTGATTTTAAGCTTTCCCGCAGCACGTACCAATCACGTATGTGTGGAATAGCCATCGAAACCAGTTAAACGGCCCGAGAAAAGGGAAAAATTGATTTGCCATATTCGACTTAGGCAACAGCTATCAGTTGCTTTTGTAAGTGCTGTAAGTCATTTTTTCGTGTTTTTCGCAGGTGCGTAAATGGCACGTATGAGTCGGTAGTCATCGAAACTGGGCTACTCGTCACCGTATGAATAGACACAAAGTAAAAACATAGTTCTTTTTCAGTTATGCAGTAGGAGGCAGTTGCTACTGACAGAGTTGCCAGTCTAGTTTTTATTCACTTGTGACACTATTTTCTGTTTCTCACTGTCCACTGATCATCTTAGCATATTGAATGTATCAGTGTGCAGCATGGAAGCTGGCCTCAACTAGAAAAGCAAATGGAATCAAGGGGAGTGAACCCTGGGTAGGTGCTTGAAAACCACCACTACAAGGTCTTCTGCTACTCTGTTTTCTTAAATTTTCGCCCATTGTCGGCGAATTCTGGCATGTGTGGATGGTGCATGCATAGCACTTTGCCTAGGACTACATATCAGCCTTTAAAGAAGACATTAAATCCACTTGTTTGCCGTTTTTTTGTTCTCTGTTATGATTGGGTTCATTTTAGGCGCCATTTTGGGCGCCATCTTGGAAATCCTGTGACGTCACCTTGTGGGAGGGGTTATGGGGCTAGTATATATATAGGTTAATTTTTCAGGTCATATTCAAGTGCTTGTATAGTGCAGTGGGTCAGAGGGCTGCCCACTTGCATTTTTAGGTCCTGATGGTCAAATGTTCGATCCTCAGCCTTGCCATTTTATTTATTTTATTTTATTTTTTTTTTTTTTTTTTCATTTCTATTATTAGTTATTCTTACATGTAGTTGTATTTTATTGCCCAATTTCTACATACTTCAAACATGAATAAGGGTTTCTGATGGGAAAATTTGGGTATCACGTTACATCTTTTACGTCTTTGCGTGCGCGCAAATGGCGCGCGTGGCTGTTTGGGCACGGCACGTAAAACTTCCAGGTACAAGCGGGTAGTTGTCAAAATGAATTCATGTTGTATGTTTTTAAGAGAAAAGGTCTGGGAAAAAGTCAGTTTTCTTTTTCCTCAAAAGTTCATGCAACAGGAGCGGTTGCTTCCGAAGGCGTCTCAAGTCGACTTGAAGTTTTCCTGTAGCGGTTAACGGTGCTGTATGTGAGGGGTAAAAAGCGAAACCGATTCCTTATTTCTGTGGCACAAGTGAGAGAAAAGGAAAAGCCTGGTTCCATTTGTTTGACTTTTGCAACAAGTGTCGTCTGCTACAGAAAGTGTTCCAAGTCCTTTTTTTATGATTTCGCGCCGCGCTTAGTGGTGATGTACGTGCGAAAACACAAAATCAACTTATGACTTACACGGTCACCAGAATGGATTTAATGCTTTCATAGAATGGCCCTAGTAAAGGAAAAGTGAATAATTTGGTTCCCTTTCTTTGATTTCTGCAACAGGTATCGGTTGCCTCCGAAAGACTCGCGAGTTGATTTTAAGCTTTCCCGCAGCACGTACCAATCACGTATGTGTGGAATAGCCATCGAAACCAGTTAAACGGCCCGAGAAAAGGGAAAAATTGATTTGCCATATTCGACTTAGGCAACAGCTATCAGTTGCTTTTGTAAGTGCTGTAAGTCAATTTTTCGTGTTTTTCGCAGGTGAGTAAATGGCACGTATGAGTTGGTAGTCATCGAAACTGGGCTACTCGTCACCGTATGAATAGACACAAAGTAAAAACATAGTTCTTTTTCAGTTATGCAGTAGGAGGCAGTTGCTACTGACAGAGTTGCCAGTCTAGTTTTTATTCACTTGTGACACTATTTTCTGTTTCTCACTGTCCACTGATCATCTTAGCATATTGAATGTATCAGTGTGCAGCATGGAAGCTGGCCTCAACTAGAAAAGCAAATCGAATCAAGGGGAGTGAACCCTGGGTAGGTGCTTGAAAACCATCACTACAAGGTCTTCTGCTACTCTGTTTTCTTAAATTTTCGCCCATTGTCGGCGAATTCTGGCATGTGTGGATGGTGCATGCATAGCACTTTGCCTAGGACTACATATCAGCCTTTAAAGAAGACATTAAATCCACTTGTTTGCCGTTTTTTTGTTCTCTGTTATGATTGGGTTCATTTTAGGCGCCATTTTGGGCGTCTTCTTGGAAATCCTGTGACGTCACCTTGTGGGAGGGGTTAGGGGGCTAGTATATATATAGGTTGATTTTTCAGGTCATATTCAAGTGCTTGTATAGTGCAGTGGGTCAGAGGGCTGCCCACTTGCATTTTTAGGTCCTGATGGTCAAATGTTCGATCCTCAGCCTTGCCATTTTATTTTTTTCTTATTTTTTTTTTTTTTTTTTCATTTCTATTATTAGTTATTCTTACATGTAGTTGTATTTTATTGCCCAATTTCTACATACTTCAAACATGAATAAGGGTTTCTGATGGGAAAATTTGGGTATCACGTTACATCTTTTACGTCTTTGCGTGCGCGCAAATGGCGCGCGTGGCTGTTTGGGCACGGCACGTAAAACTGCCAGGTACAAGCGGGTAGTTGTCAAAATGAATTCATGTTGTATGTTTTTAAGAGAAAAGGTCTGGGAAAAAGTCAGTTTTCTTTTTCCTCAAAAGTTCATGCAACAGGAGCGGTTGCTTCCGAAGGCGTCTCAAGTCGACTTCAAGTTTTCCTGTAGCGGTTAACGGTGCTGTATGTGAGGGGTAAAAAGCGAAACCGATTCCTTATTTTTGTGGCACAAGTGAGAGAAAAGGAAAAGCCTGGTTCCATTTGTTTGACTTTTGCAACAAGTGTCGTCTGCTACAGAAAGTGTTCCGAGTCCTTTTTTTATGATTTCGCGCGGCGCTTAGTGGTGATGTACGTGCGAAAACACAAAATCAACTTATGACTTACACGGTCACCAGAATGGATTTAATGCTTTCATAGAATGGCCCCAGTAAAGGAAAAGTGAATAATTTGGTTCCCTTTCTTTGATTTCTGCAACAGGTATCGGTTGCCTCCGAAAGACTCGCGAGTTGATTTTAAGCTTTCCCGCAGCACGTACCAATCACGTATGTGTGGAATAGCCATCGAAACCAGTTAAACGGCCCGAGAAAAGGGAAAAATTGATTTGCCATATTCGACTTAGGCAACAGCTATCAGTTGCTTTTGTAAGTGCTGTAAGTCAATTTTTCGTGTTTTTCGCAGGTGCGTAAATGGCACGTATGAGTCGGTAGTCATCGAAACTGGGCTACTCGTCACCGTATGAATAGACACAAAGTAAAAACATAGTTCTTTTTCAGTTATGCAGTAGGAGGCAGTTGCTACTGACAGAGTTGCCAGTCTAGTTTTTATTCACTTGTGACACTATTTTCTGTTTCTCACTGTCCACTGATCATCTTAGCATATTGAATGTATCAGTGTGCAGCATGGAAGCTGGCCTCAACTAGAAAAGCAAATCGAATCAAGGGGAGTGAACCCTGGGTAGGTGCTTGAAAACCACCACTACAAGGTCTTCTGCTACTCTGTTTTCTTAAATTTTCGCCCATTGTCGGCGAATTCTGGCATGTGTGGATGGTGCATGCATAGCACTTTGCCTAGGACTACATATCAGCCTTTAAAGAAGACATTAAATCCACTTGTTTGCCGTTTTTTTGTTCTCTGTTATGATTGGGTTCATTTTAGGCGCCATTTTGGGCGCCATCTTGGAAATCCTGTGACGTCACCTTGTGGGAGGGGTTATGGGGCTAGTATATATATAGGTTAATTGTTCAGGTCATATTCAAGTGCTTGTATAGTGCAGTGGGTCAGAGGGCTGCCCACTTGCATTTTTAGGTCCTGATGGTCAAATGTTCGATCCTCAGCCTTGCCATTTTTTTTTTTTTTTTTTTTTTTTTTTTTTTTTTCATTTCTATTATTAGTTATTCTTACATGTAGTTGTATTTTATTGCCCAATTTCTACATACTTCAAACATGAATAAGGGTTTCTGATGGGAAAATTTGGGTATCACGTTACATCTTTTACGTCTTTGCGTGCGCGCAAATGGCACGCGTGGCTGTTTCGGCACGGCACGTAAAACTGCCAGGTACAAGCGGGTAGTTGTTAAAATGAATTCATGTTGTATGTTTTTAAGAGAAAAGGTCTGGGAAAAAGTCAGTTTTCTTTTTCCTCAAAAGTTCATGCAACAGGAGCGGTTGCTTCCGAAGGCGTCTCAAGTCGACTTCAAGTTTTCCTGTAGTGGTTAACGGTGCTGTATGTGAGGGGTAAAAAGCGAAACCGATTCCTTATTTCTGTGGCACAAGTGAGAGAAAAGGAAAAGCCTGGTTCCATTTGTTTGACTTTTGCAACAAGTGTCGTCTGCTACAGAAAGTGTTCCGAGTCCTTTTTTTATGATTTCGCGCGGCGCTTAGTGGTGATGTACGTGCGAAAACACAAAATCAACTTATGACTTACACGGTCACCAGAATGGATTTAATGCTTTCATAGAATGGCCCCAGTAAAGGAAAAGTGAATAATTTGGTTCCCTTTCTTTGATTTCTGCAACAGGTATCGGTTGCCTCCGAAAGACTCGCGAGTTGATTTTAAGCTTTGCCGCAGCACGTACCAATCACGTATGTGTGGAATAGCCATCGAAACCAGTTAAACGGCCCGAGAAAAGGGAAAAATTGATTTGCCATATTCGACTTAGGCAACAGCTATCAGTTGCTTTTGTAAGTGCTGTAAGTCAATTTTTCGTGTTTTTCGCAGGTGCGTAAATGGCACGTATGAGTCGGTAGTCATCGAAACTGGGCTACTCGTCACCGTATGAATAGACACAAAGTAAAAACATAGTTCTTTTTCAGTTATGCAGTAGGAGGCAGTTGCTACTGACAGAGTTGCCAGTCTAGTTTTTATTCACTTGTGACACTATTTTCTGTTTCTCACTGTCCACTGATCATCTTAGCATATTGAATGTATCAGTGTGCAGCATGGAAGCTGGCCTCAACTAGAAAAGCAAATCGAATCAAGGGGAGTGAACCCTGGGTAGGTGCTTGAAAACCACCACTACAAGGTCTTCTGCTACTCTGTTTTCTTAAATTTTCGCCCATTGTCGGCGAATTCTGGCATGTGTGGATGGTGCATGCATAGCACTTTGCCTAGGACTACATATCAGCCTTTAAAGAAGACATTAAATCCACTTGTTTGCCGTTTTTTTGTTCTCTGTTATGATTGGGTTCATTTTAGGCGCCATTTTGGGCGCCATCTTGGAAATCCTGTGACGTCACCTTGTGGGAGGGGTTAGGGGGCTAGTATATATATAGGTTAATTTTTCAGGTCATATTCAAGTGCTTGTATAGTGCAGTGGGTCAGAGGGCTGCCCACTTGCATTTTTAGGTCCTGATGGTCAAATGTTCGATCCTCAGCCTTGCCATTTTATTTATTTTATTTTTTTTTTTTTTTTTTTTTTCATTTCTATTATTAGTTATTCTTACATGTAGTTGTATTTTATTGCCCAATTTCTACATACTTCAAACATGAATAAGGGTTTCTGATGGGAAAATTTGGGTATCACGTTACATCTTTTACGTCTTTGCGTGCGCGCAAATGGCGCGCGTGGCTGTTTCGGCACGGCACGTAAAACTGCCAGGTACAAGCGGGTAGTTGTCAAAATGAATTCATGTTGTATGTTTTTAAGAGAAAAGGTCTGGGAAAAAGTCAGTTTTCTTTTTCCTCAAAAGTTCATGCAACAGGAGCGGTTGCTTCCGAAGGCGTCTCAAGTCGACTTGAAGTTTTCCTGTAGCGCTTAACGGTGCTGTATGTGAGGGGTAAAAAGCGAAACCGATTCCTTATTTCTGTGGCACAAGTGAGAGAAAAGGAAAAGCCTGGTTCCATTTGTTTGACTTTTGCAACAAGTGTCGTCTGCTACAGAAAGTGTTCCGAGTCCTTTTTTTATGATTTCGCGCGGCGCTTAGTGGTGATGTACGTGCGAAAACACAAAATCAACTTATGACTTACACGGTCACCAGAATGGATTTAATGCTTTCATAGAATGGCCCCAGTAAAGGAAAAGTGAATAATTTGGTTCCCTTTCTTTGATTTCTGCAACAGGTATCGGTTGCCTCCGAAAGACTCGCGAGTTGATTTTAAGCTTTCCCGCAGCACGTACCAATCACGTATGTGTGGAATAGCCATCGAAACCAGTTAAACGGCCCGAGAAAAGGGAAAAATTGATTTGCCATATTCGACTTAGGCAACAGCTATCAGTTGCTTTTGTAAGTGCTGTAAGTCAATTTTTCGTGTTTTTCGCAGGTGCGTAAATGGCACGTATGAGTCGGTAGTCATCGAAACTGGGCTACTCATCACCGTATGAATAGACACAAAGTAAAAACATAATTCTTTTTCAGTTATGCAGTAGGAGGCAGTTGCTACTGACAGAGTTGCCAGTCTAGTTTTTATTCACTTGTGACACTATTTTCTGTTTCTCACTGTCCACTGATCATCTTAGCATATTGAATGTATCAGTGTGCAGCATGGAAGCTGGCCTCAACTAGAAAAGCAAATGGAATCAAGGGGAGTGAACCCTGGGTAGGTGCTTGAAAACCACCACTACAAGGTCTTCTGCTACTCTGTTTTCTTAAATTTTCGCCCATTGTCGGCGAATTCTGGCATGTGTGGATGGTGCATGCATAGCACTTTGCCTAGGACTACATATCAGCCTTTAAAGAAGACATTAAATCCACTTGTTTGCCGTTTTTTTGTTCTCTGTTATGATTGGGTTCATTTTAGGCGCCATTTTGGGCGCCATCTTGGAAATCCTGTGACGTCACCTTGTGGGAGGGGTTAGGGGGCTAGTATATATATAGGTTAATTTTTCAGGTCATATTCAAGTGCTTGTATAGTGCAGTGGGTCAGAGGGCTGCCCACTTGCATTTTTAGGTCCTGATGGTCAAATGTTCGATCCTCAGCCTTGCCATTTTATTTATTTATTTTTTTTTTTATTTTTTTTTTTTTTTCATTTCTATTATTAGTTATTCTTACATGTAGTTGTATTTTATTGCCCAATTTCTACATACTTCAAACATGAATAAGGGTTTCTGATGGGAAAATTTGGGTATCACGTTACATCTTTTACGTCTTTGCGTGCGCGCAAATGGCGCGCGTGGCTGTTTCGGCACGGCACGTAAAACTGCCAGGTACAAGCGGGTAGTTGTCAAAATGAATTCATGTTGTATGTTTTTAAGAGAAAAGGTCTGGGAAAAAGTCAGTTTTCTTTTTCCTCAAAAGTTCATGCAACAGGAGCGGTTGCTTCCGAAGGCGTCTCAAGTCGACTTGAAGTTTTCCTGTAGCGGTTAACGGTGCTGTATGTGAGGGGTAAAAAGCGAAACCGATTCCTTATTTCTGTGGCACAAGTGAGAGAAAAGGAAAAGCCTGGTTCCATTTGTTTGACTTTTGCAACAAGTGTCGTCTGCTACAGAAAGTGTTCCGAGTCCTTTTTTTATGATTTCGCGCGGCGCTTAGTGGTGATGTACGTGCGAAAACACAAAATCAACTTATGACTTACACGGTCACCAGAATGAATTTAATGCTTTCATAGAATGGCCCTAGTAAAGGAAAAGTGAATAATTTGGTTCCCTTTCTTTGATTTCTGCAACAGGTATCGGTTGCCTCCGAAAGACTCGCGAGTTGATTTTAAGCTTTCCTGCAGCACGTACCAATCACGTATGTGTGGAATAGCCATCGAAACCAGTTAAACGGCCCGAGAAAAGGGAAAAATTGATTTGCCATATTCGACTTAGGCAACAGCTATCAGTTGCTTTTGTAAGTGCTGTAAGTCAATTTTTCGTGTTTTTCGCAGGTGAGTAAATGGCACGTATGAGTTGGTAGTCATTGAAACTGGGCTACTCGTCACCGTATGAATAGACACAAAGTAAAAACATAGTTCTTTTTCAGTTATGCAGTAGGAGGCAGTTGCTACTGACAGAGTTGCCAGTCTAGTTTTTATTCACTTGTGACACTATTTTCTGTTTCTCACTGTCCACTGATCATCTTAGCATATTGAATGTATCAGTGTGCAGCATGGAAGCTGGCCTCAACTAGAAAAGCAAATCGAATCAAGGGGAGTGAACCCTGGGTAGGTGCTTGAAAACCATCACTACAAGGTCTTCTGCTACTCTGTTTTCTTAAATTTTCGCCCATTGTCGGCGAATTCTGGCATGTGTGGATGGTGCATGCATAGCACTTTGCCTAGGACTACATATCAGCCTTTAAAGAAGACATTAAATCCACTTGTTTGCCGTTTTTTTGTTCTCTGTTATGATTGGGTTCATTTTAGGCGCCATTTTGGGCGTCTTCTTGGAAATCCTGTGACGTCACCTTGTGGGAGGGGTTAGGGGGCTAGTATATATATAGGTTGATTTTTCAGGTCATATTCAAGTGCTTGTATAGTGCAGTGGGTCAGAGGGCTGCCCACTTGCATTTTTAGGTCCTGATGGTCAAATGTTCGATCCTCAGCCTTGCCATTTTATTTTTTTTTTATTTTTTTTTTTTTTTTCATTTCTATTATTAGTTATTCTTACATGTAGTTGTATTTTATTGCCCAATTTCTACATACTTCAAACATGAATAAGGGTTTCTGATGGGAAAATTTGGGTATCACGTTACATCTTTTACGTCTTTGCGTGCGCGCAAATGGCGCGCGTGGCTGTTTCGGCACAGCACGTAAAACTGCCAGGTACAAGCGGGTAGTTGTCAAAATGAATTCATGTTGTATGTTTTTAAGAGAAAAGGTCTGGGAAAAAGTCAGTTTTCTTTTTCCTCAAAAGTTCATGCAACAGGAGCGGTTGCTTCCGAAGGCGTCTCAAGTCGACTTCAAGTTTTCCTGTAGCGGTTAACGGTGCTGTATGTGAGGGGTAAAAAGCGAAACCGATTCCTTATTTCTGTGGCACAAGTGAGAGAAAAGGAAAAGCCTGGTTCCATTTGTTTGACTTTTGCAACAAGTGTCGTCTGCTACAGAAAGTGTTCCGAGTCCTTTTTTTATGATTTCGCGCGGCGCTTAGTGGTGATGTACGTGCGAAAACACAAAATCAACTTATGACTTACACGGTCACCAGAATGGATTTAATGCTTTCATAGAATGGCCCCAGTAAAGGAAAAGTGAATAATTTGGTTCCCTTTCTTTGATTTCTGCAACAGGTATCGGTTGCCTCCGAAAGACTCGCGAGTTGATTTTAAGCTTTCCCGCAGCACGTACCAATCACGTATGTGTGGAATAGCCATCGAAACCAGTTAAACGGCCCGAGAAAAGGGAAACATTGATTTGCCATATTCGACTTAGGCAACAGCTATCAGTTGCTTTTGTAAGTGCTGTAAGTCAATTTTTCGTGTTTTTCGCAGGTGCGTAAATGGCACGTATGAGTCGGTAGTCATCGAAACTGGGCTACTCGTCACCGTATGAATAGACACAAAGTAAAAACATAGTTCTTTTTCAGTTATGCAGTAGGAGGCAGTTGCTACTGACAGAGTTGCCAGTCTAGTTTTTATTCACTTGTGACACTATTTTCTGTTTCTCACTGTCCACTGATCATCTTAGCATATTGAATGTATCAGTGTGCAGCATGGAAGCTGGCCTCAACTAGAAAAGCAAATCGAATCAAGGGGAGTGAACCCTGGGTAGGTGCTTGAAAACCACCACTACAAGGTCTTCTGCTACTCTGTTTTCTTAAATTTTCGCCCATTGTCGGCGAATTCTGGCATGTGTGGATGGTGCATGCATAGCACTTTGCCTAGGACTACATATCAGCCTTTAAAGAAGACATTAAATCCACTTGTTTGCCGTTTTTTTGTTCTCTGTTATGATTGGGTTCATTTTAGGCGCCATTTAGGGCGCCATCTTCGAAATCCTGTGACGTCACCTTGTGGGAGGGGTTAGGGGGCTAGTATATATATAGGTTAATTTTTCAGGTCATATTCAAGTGCTTGTATAGTGCAGTGGGTCAGAGGGCTGCCCACTTGCATTTTTAGGTCCTGATGGTCAAATGTTCGATCCTCAGCCTTGCCATTTTATTTATTTATTTATTTTTTTTTTTTTTTTTTTTCTTTTTCATTTCTATTATTAGTTATTCTTACATGTAGTTGTATTTTATTGCCCAATTTCTACATACTTCAAACATGAATAAGGGTTTCTGATGGGAAAATTTGGGTATCACGTTACATCTTTTACGTCTTTGCGTGCGCGCAAATGGCGCGCGTGGCTGTTTGGGCACGGCACGTAAAACTGCCAGGTACAAGCGGGTAGTTGTTAAAATGAATTCATGTTGTATGTTTTTAAGAGAAAAGGTCTGGGAAAAAGTCAGTTTTCTTTTTCCTCAAAAGTTCATGCAACAGGAGCGGTTGCTTCCGAAGGCGTCTCAAGTCGACTTCAAGTTTTCCTGTAGCGGTTAACGGTGCTGTATGTGAGGGGTAAAAAGCGAAACCGATTCCTTATTTCTGTGGCACAAGTGAGAGAAAAGGAAAAGCCTGGTTCCATTTGTTTGACTTTTGCAACAAGTGTCGTCTGCTACAGAAAGTGTTCCGAGTTCTTTTTTTATGATTTCGCGCGGCGCTTAGTGGTGATGTACGTGCGAAAACACAAAATCAACTTATGACTTACACGGTCACCAGAATGGATTTAATGCTTTCATAGAATGGCCCCAGTAAAGGAAAAGTGAATAATTTGGTTCCCTTTCTTTGATTTCTGCAACAGGTATCGGTTGCCTCCGAAAGACTCGCGAGTTGATTTTAAGCTTTCCCGCAGCACGTACCAATCACGTATGTGTGGAATAGCCATCGAAACCAGTTAAACGGCCCGAGAAAAGGGAAACATTGATTTGCCATATTCGACTTAGGCAACAGCTATCAGTTGCTTTTGTAAGTGCTGTAAGTCAATTTTTCGTGTTTTTCGCAGGTGCGTAAATGGCACGTATGAGTCGGTAGTCATCGAAACTGGGCTACTCGTCACCGTATGAATAGACACAAAGTAAAAACATAGTTCTTTTTCAGTTATGCAGTAGGAGGCAGTTGCTACTGACAGAGTTGCCAGTCTAGTTTTTATTCACTTGTGACACTATTTTCTGTTTCTCACTGTCCACTGATCATCTTAGCATATTGAATGTATCAGTGTGCAGCATGGAAGCTGGCCTCAACTAGAAAAGCAAATCGAATCAAGGGGAGTGAACCCTGGGTAGGTGCTTGAAAACCACCACTACAAGGTCTTCTGCTACTCTGTTTTCTTAAATGTTCGCCCATTGTCGGCGAATTCTGGCATGTGTGGATGGTGCATGCATAGCACTTTGCCTAGGACTACATATCAGCCTTTAAAGAAGACATTAAATCCACTTGTTTGCCATTTTTTTGTTCTGTGTTATGATTGGGTTCATTTTAGGCGCCATTTTGGGCGCCATCTTCGAAATCCTGTGACGTCACCTTGTGGGAGGGGTTAGGGGGCTAGTATATATATAGGTTAATTTTTCAAGTGCTTGTATAGTGCAGTGGGTCAGAGGGCTGCCCACTTGCATTTTTAGGTCCTGATGGTCAAATGTTCGATCCTCAGCCTTGCCACTTTTTTTTTTTTTTTTTTTTTCATTTCTATTATTAGTTATTCTTACATGTAGTTGTATTTTATTGCCCAATTTCTACATACTTCAAACATGAATAAGGGTTTCTGATGGGAAAATTTGGGTATCACGTTACATCTTTTACGTCTTTGCGTGCGCGCAAATGGTGCGCGTGGCTGTTTCGGCACGGCACGTAAAACTGCCAGGTACAAGCGGGTAGTTGTCAAAATGAATTCATGTTGTATGTTTTTAAGAGAAAAGGTCTGGGAAAAAGTCAGTTTTCTTTTTCCTCAAAAGTTCATGCAACAGGAGCGGTTGCTTCCGAAGGCGTCTCAAGTCGACTTCAAGTTTTCCTGTAGCGGTTAACGGTGCTGTATGTGAGGGGTAAAAAGCGAAACCGATTCCTTATTTCTGTGGCACAAGTGAGAGAAAAGGAAAAGCCTGGTTCCATTTGTTTGACTTTTGCAACAAGTGTCGTCTGCTACAGAAAGTGTTCCGAGTCCTTTTTTTATGATTTCGCGCGGCGCTTAGTGGTGATGTACGTGCGAAAACACAAAATCAACTTATGACTTGCACGGTCACCAGAATGGATTTAATGCTTTCATAGAATGGCCCCAGTAAAGGAAAAGTGAATAATTTGGTTCCCTTTCTTTGATTTCTGCAACAGGTATCGGTTGCCTCCAAAAGACTCGCGAGTTGATTTTAAGCTTTCCCGCAGCACGTACCAATCACGTATGTGTGGAATAGCCATCGAAACCAGTTAAACGGCCCGAGAAAAGGGAAAAATTGATTTGCCATATTCGACTTAGGCAACAGCTATCAGTTGCTTTTGTAAGTGCTGTAAGTCAATTTTTCGTGTTTTTCGCAGGTGCGTAAATGGCACGTATGAGTCGGTAGTCATCGAAACTGGGCTACTCGTCACCGTATGAATAGACACAAAGTAAAAACATAGTTCTTTTTCAGTTATGCAGTAGGAGGCAGTTGCTACTGACAGAGTTGCCAGTCTAGTTTTTATTCACTTGTGACACTATTTTCTGTTTCTCACTGTCCACTGATCATCTTAGCATATTGAATGTATCAGTGTGCAGCATGAAAGCTGGCCTCAACTAGAAAAGCAAATCGAATCAAGGGGAGTGAACCCTGGGTAGGTGCTTGAAAACCACCACTACAAGGTCTTCTGCTACTCTGTTTTCTTAAATGTTCGCCCATTGTCGGCGAATTCTGGCATGTGTGGATGGTGCATGCATAGCACTTTGCCTAGGACTACATATCAGCCTTTAAAGAAGACATTAAATCCACTTGTTTGCCGTTTTTTTGTTCTCTGTTATGATTGGGTTCATTTTAGGCGCCATTTTGGGCGCCATCTTGGAAATCCTGTGACGTCACCTTGTGGGAGGGGTTAGGGGGCTAGTATATATATAGGTTAATTTTTCAGGTCATATTCAAGTGCTTGTATAGTGCAGTGGGTCAGAGGGCTGCCCACTTGCATTTTTAGGTCCTGATGGTCAAATGTTCGATCCTCAGCCTTGCCATTTTATTTATTTATTTTTTTTTTTTTTTTATTTTCATTTCTATTATTAGTTATTCTTACATGTAGTTGTATTTTATTGCCCAATTTCTACATACTTCAAACATGAATAAGGGTTTCTGATGGGAAAATTTGGGTATCACGTTACATCTTTTACGTCTTTGCGTGCGCGCAAATGGCGCGCGTGGCTGTTTCGGCACGGCACATAAAACTGCCAGGTACAAGCGGGTAGTTGTCAAAATGAATTCATGTTGTCTGTTTTTAAGAGAAAAGGTCTGGGAAAAAGTCAGTTTTCTTTTTCCTCAAAAGTTCATGCAACAGGAGCGGTTGCTTCCGAAGGCGTCTCAAGTCGACTTCAAGTTTTCCTGTAGCGGTTAACGGTGCTGTATGTGAGGGGTAAAACGCGAAACCGATTCCTTATTTCTGTGGCACAAGTGAGAGAAAAGGAAAAGCCTGGTTCCATTTGTTTGACTTTTGCAACAAGTGTCGTCTGCTACAGAAAGTGTTCCGAGTCCTTTTTTTATGATTTCGCGCGGCGCTTAGTGGTGATGTACGTGCGAAAACACAAAATCAACTTATGACTTACACGGTCACCAGAATGGATTTAATGCTTTCATAGAATGGCCCCAGTAAAGGAAAAGTGAATAATTTGGTTCCCTTTCTTTGATTTCTGCAACAGGTATCGGTTGCCTCCGAAAGACTCGCGAGTTGATTTTAAGCTTTCCCGCAGCACGTACCAATCACGTATGTGTGGAATAGCCGTCGAGACCAGTTAAACGGCCCGAGAAAAGGGAAAAATTGATTTGCCATATTCAACTTAGGCAACAGCTATCAGTTGCTTTTGTAAGTGCTGTAAGTCAATTTTTCGTGTTTTTCGCAGGTGCGTAAATGGCACGTATGAGTCGGTAGTCATCGAAACTGGGCTACTCGTCACCGTATGAATAGACACAAAGTAAAAACATAGTTCTTTTTCAGTTATGCAGTAGGAGGCAGTTGCTACTGACAGAGTTGCCAGTCTAGTTTTTATTCACTTGTGACACTATTTTCTGTTTCTCACTGTCCACTGATCATCTTAGCATATTGAATGTATCAGTGTGCAGCATGGAAGCTGGCCTCAACTAGAAAAGCAAATCGAATCAAGGGGAGTGAACCCTGGGTAGGTGCTTGAAAACCACCACTACAAGGTCTTCTGCTACTCTGTTTTCTTAAATTTTCGCCCATTGTCGGCGAATTCTGGCATGTGTGGATGGTGCATGCATAGCACTTTGCCTAGGACTACATATCAGCCTTTAAAGAAGATATTAAATCCACTTGTTTGCCGTTTTTTTGTTCTCTGTTATGATTGGGTTCATTTTAGGCGCCATTTTGGGCGCCATCTTCGAAATCCTGTGACGTCACCTTGTGGGAGGGGTTAGGGGGCTAGTATATATATAGGTTAATTTTTCAGGTGCTTGTATAGTGCAGTGGGTCAGAGGGCTGCCCACTTGCATTTTTAGGTCCTGATGGTCAAATGTTCGATCCTCAGCCTTGCCATTTTATTTATTTTTATTTTTTTTATTTTTTTTTTTTTTTTCATTTCTATTATTAGTTATTCTTACATGTAGTTGTATTTTATTGCCCAATTTCTACATACTTCAAACATGAATAAGGGTTTCTGATGGGAAAATTTGGGTATCACGTTACATCTTTTACGTCTTTGCGTGCGCGCAAATGGCGCGCGTGGCTGTTTCGGCATGGCACGTAAAACTGCCAGGTACAAGCGGGTAGTTGTCAAAATGAATTCATGTTGTATGCTTTTAAGAGAAAAGGTCTGGGAAAAAGTCAGTTTTCTTTTTCCTCAAAAGTTCATGCAACAGGAGCGGTTGCTTCCGAAGGCGTCTCAAGTCGACTTCAAGTTTTCCTGTAGCGGTTAACGGTGCTGTATGTGAGGGGTAAAAAGCGAAACCGATTCCTTATTTCTGTGGCACAAGTGAGAGAAAAGGAAAAGCCTGGTTCCATTTGTTTGACTTTTGCAACAAGTGTCGTCTGCTACAGAAAGTGTTCCGAGTCCTTTTTTTATGATTTCGCGCGGCGCTTAGTGGTGATGTACGTGCGAAAACACAAAATCAACTTATGACTTACACGGTCACCAGAATGGATTTAATGCTTTCATAGAATGGCCCCAGTAAAGGAAAAGTGAATAATTTGGTTCCCTTTCTTTGATTTCTGCAACAGGTATCGGTTGCCTCCGAAAGACTCGCGAGTTGATTTTAAGCTTTCCCGCAGCACGTACCAATCACGTATGTGTGGAATAGCCATCGAAACCAGTTAAACGGCCCGAGAAAAGGGAAACATTGATTTGCCATATTCGACTTAGGCAACAGCTATCAGTTGCTTTTGTAAGTGCTGTAAGTCAATTTTTCGTGTTTTTCGCAGGTGCGTAAATGGCACGTATGAGTCGGTAGTCATCGAAACTGGGCTACTCGTCACCGTATGAATAGACACAAAGTAAAAACATAGTTCTTTTTCAGTTATGCAGTAGGAGGCAGTTGCTACTGACAGAGTTGCCAGTCTAGTTTTTATTCACTTGTGACACTATTTTCTGTTTCTCACTGTCCACTGATCATCTTAGCATATTGAATGTATCAGTGTGCAGCATGGAAGCTGGCCTCAACTAGAAAAGCAAATCGAATCAAGGGGAGTGAACCCTGGGTAGGTGCTTGAAAACCACCACTACAAGGTCTTCTGCTACTCTGTTTTCTTAAATTTTCGCCCATTGTCGGCGAATTCTGGCATGTGTGGATGGTGCATGCATAGCACTTTGCCTAGGACTACATATCAGCCTTTAAAGAAGACATTAAATCCACTTGTTTGCCGTTTTTTTGTTCTCTGTTATGATTGGGTTCATTTTAGGCGCCATTTTGGGCGCCATCTTCGAAATCCTGTGACGTCACCTTGTGGGAGGGGTTAGGGGGCTAGTATATATATAGGTTAATTTTTCAGGTCATATTCAAGTGCTTGTATAGTGCAGTGGGTCAGAGGGCTGCCCACTTGCATTTTTAGGTCCTGATGGTCAAATGTTCGATCCTCAGCCTTGCCATTTTATTTATTTTTATTTTTTTTATTTTTTTTTTTTTTTTCATTTCTATTATTAGTTATTCTTACATGTAGTTGTATTTTATTGCCCAATTTCTACATACTTCAAACATGAATAAGGGTTTCTGATGGGAAAATTTGGGTATCACGTTACATCTTTTACGTCTTTGCGTGCGCGCAAATGGCGCGCGTGGCTGTTTCGGCATGGCACGTAAAACTGCCAGGTACAAGCGGGTAGTTGTCAAAATGAATTCATGTTGTATGTTTTTAAGAGAAAAGGTCTGGGAAAAAGTCAGTTTTCTTTTTCCTCAAAAGTTCATGCAACAGGAGCGGTTGCTTCCGAAGGCGTCTCAAGTCGACTTCAAGTTTTCCTGTAGCGGTTAACGGTGCTGTATGTGAGGGGTAAAAAGCGAAACCGATTCCTTATTTCTGTGGCACAAGTGAGAGAAAAGGAAAAGCCTGGTTCCATTTGTTTGACTTTTGCAACAAGTGTCGTCTGCTACAGAAAGTGTTCCGAGTCCTTTTTTTATGATTTCGCGCGGCGCTTAGTGGTGATGTACGTGCGAAAACACAAAATCAACTTATGACTTACACGGTCACCAGAATGGATTTAATGCTTTCATAGAATGGCCCCAGTAAAGGAAAAGTGAATAATTTGGTTCCCTTTCTTTGATTTCTGCAACAGGTATCGGTTGCCTCCGAAAGACTCGCGAGTTGATTTTAAGCTTTCCCGCAGCACGTACCAATCACGTATGTGTGGAATAGCCATCGAAACCAGTTAAACGGCCCGAGAAAAGGGAAACATTGATTTGCCATATTCGACTTAGGCAACAGCTATCAGTTGCTTTTGTAAGTGCTGTAAGTCAATTTTTCGTGTTTTTCGCAGGTGCGTAAATGGCACGTATGAGTCGGTAGTCATCGAAACTGGGCTACTCGTCACCGTATGAATAGACACAAAGTAAAAACATAGTTCTTTTTCAGTTATGCAGTAGGAGGCAGTTGCTACTGACAGAGTTGCCAGTCTAGTTTTTATTCACTTGTGACACTATTTTCTGTTTCTCACTGTCCACTGATCATCTTAGCATATTGAATGTATCAGTGTGCAGCATGGAAGCTGGCCTCAACTAGAAAAGCAAATCGAATCAAGGGGAGTGAACCCTGGGTAGGTGCTTGAAAACCACCACTACAAGGTCTTCTGCTACTCTGTTTTCTTAAATTTTCGCCCATTGTCGGCGAATTCTGGCATGTGTGGATGGTGCATGCATAGCACTTTGCCTAGGACTACATATCAGCCTTTAAAGAAGACATTAAATCCACTTGTTTGCCGTTTTTTTGTTCTCTGTTATGATTGGGTTCATTTTAGGCGCCATTTTGGGCGCCATCTTCGAAATCCTGTGACGTCACCTTGTGGGAGGGGTTAGGGGGCTAGTATATATATAGGTTAATTTTTCAGGTCATATTCAAGTGCTTGTATAGTGCAGTGGGTCAGAGGGCTGCCCACTTGCATTTTTAGGTCCTGATGGTCAAATGTTCGATCCTCAGCCTTGCCATTTTATTTATTTATTTTTTTTTTTTTTTTTTTTTCATTTCTATTATTAGTTATTCTTACATGTAGTTGTATTTTATTGCCCAATTTCTACATACTTCAAACATGAATAAGGGTTTCTGATGGGAAAATTTGGGTATCACGTTACATCTTTTATGTCTTTGCGTGCGCGCAAATGGCGCGCGTGGCTGTTTCGGCACGGCACGTAAAACTGCCAGGTACAAGCGGGTAGTTGTCAAAATGAATTCATGTTGTATGTTTTTAAGAGAAAAGGTCTGGGAAAAAGTCAGTTTTCTTTTTCCTCAAAAGTTCATGCAACAGGAGCGGTTGCTTCCGAAGGCGTCTCAAGTCGACTTCAAGTTTTCCTGTAGCGGTTAACGGTGCTGTATGTGAGGGGTAAAAAGCGAAACCGATTCCTTATTTCTGTGGCACAAGTAAGAGAAAAGGAAAAGCCTGGTTCCATTTGTTTGACTTTTGCAACAAGTGTCGTCTGCTACAGAAAGTGTTCCGAGTCCTTATTTTATGATTTCGCGCGGCGCTTAGTGGTGATGTACGTGCGAAAACACAAAATCAACTTATGACTTACACGGTCACCAGAATGGATTTAATGCTTTCATAGAATGGCCCCAGTAAAGGAAAAGTGAATAATTTGGTTCCCTTTCTTTGATTTCTGCAACAGGTATCGGTTGCCTCCGAAAGACTCGCGAGTTGATTTTAAGCTTTCCCGCAGCACGTACCAATCAGGTATGTGTGGAATAGCCATCGAAACCAGTTAAACGGCCCGAGAAAAGGGAAAAATTGATTTGCCATATTCGACTTAGGCAACAGCTATCAGTTGCTTTTGTAAGTGCTGTAAGTCAATTTTTCGTGTTTTTCGCAGGTGCGTAAATGGCACGTATGAGTCGGTAGTCATCGAAACTGGGCTACTCGTCACCGTATGAATAGACACAAAGTAAAAACATAGTTCTTTTTCAGTTATGCAGTAGGAGGCAGTTGCTACTGACAGAGTTGCCAGTCTAGTTTTTATTCACTTGTGACACTATTTTCTGTTTCTCACTGTCCACTGATCATCTTAGCATATTGAATGTATCAGTGTGCAGCATGGAAGCTGGCCTCAACTAGAAAAGCAAATCGAATCAAGGGGAGTGAACCCTGGGTAGGTGCTTGAAAACCACCACTACAAGGTCTTCTGCTACTCTGTTTTCTTAAATTTTCGCCCATTGTCGGCGAATTCTGGCATGTGTGGATGGTGCATGCATAGCACTTTGCCTAGGACTACATATCAGCCTTTAAAGAAGACATTAAATCCACTTGTTTGCCGTTTTTTTGTTCTCTGTTATGATTGGGTTCATTTTAGGCGCCATTTTGGGCGCCATCTTGGAAATCCTGTGACGTCACCTTGTGGGAGGGGTTAGGGGGCTAGTATATATATAGGTTAATTTTTCAGGTCATATTCAAGTGCTTGTATAGTGCAGTGGGTCAGAGGGCTGCCCACTTGCATTTTTAGGTCCTGATGGTCAAATGTTCGATCCTCAGCCTTGCCATTTTATTTATTTTTTTATTTTTTTTTATTTTTTTTTTTTTTTTTTCATTTCTATTATTAGTTATTCTTACATGTAGTTGTATTTTATTGCCCAATTTCTACATACTTCAAACATAAATAAGGGTTTCTGATGGGAAAATTTGGGTATCACGTTACATCTTTTACGTCTTTGCGTGCACGCAAATGGCGCGCATGGCTGTTTCGGCACGGCACGTAAAACTGCCAGGTACAAGCGGGTAGTTGTCAAAATGAATTCATGTTGTATGTTTTTAAGAGAAAAGGTCTGGGAAAAAGTCAGTTTTCTTTTTCCTCAAAAGTTCATGCAACAGGAGCGGTTGCTTCCGAAGGCGTCTCAAGTCGACTTCAAGTTTTCCTGTAGCGGTTAACGGTGCTGTATGTGAGGGGTAAAAAGCGAAACCGATTCCTTATTTCTGTGGCACAAGTGAGAGAAAAGGAAAAGCCTGGTTCCATTTGTTTGACTTTTGCAACAAGTGTCGTCTGCTACAGAAAGTGTTCCGAGTCCTTTTTTTATGATTTCGCGCGGCGCTTAGTGGTGATGTACGTGCGAAAACACAAAATCAACTTATGACTTACACGGTCACCAGAATGGATTTAATGCTTTCATAGAATGGCCCCAGTAAAGGAAAAGGGAATAATTTGGTTCCCTTTCTTTGATTTCTGCAACAGGTATCGGTTGCCTCCGAAAGACTCGCGAGTTGATTTTAAGCTTTCCCGCAGCACGTACCAATCACGTATGTGTGGAATAGCCATCGAAACCAGTTAAACGGCCCGAGAAAAGGGAAAAATTGATTTGCCATATTCGACTTAGGCAACAGCTATCAGTTGCTTTTGTAAGTGCTGTAAGTCAATTTTTCGTGTTTTTCGCAGGTGCATAAATGGCACGTATGAGTCGGTAGTCATCGAAACTGGGCTACTCGTCACCGTATGAATAGACACAAAGTAAAAACATAGTTCTTTTTCAGTTATGCAGTAGGAGGCAGTTGCTACTGACAGAGTTGCCAGTCTAGTTTTTATTCACTTGTGACACTATTTTCTGTTTCTCACTGTCCACTGATCATCTTAGCATATTGAATGTATCAGTGTGCAGCATGGAAGCTGGCCTCAACTAGAAAAGCAAATCGAATCAAGGGGAGTGAACCCTGGGTAGGTGCTTGAAAACCACCACTACAAGGTCTTCTGCTACTCTGTTTTCTTAAATGTTTGCCCATTATCGGCGAATTCTGGCATGTGTGGATGGTGCATGCATAGCACTTTGCCTAGGACTACATATCAGCCTTTAAAGAAGACATTAAATCCACTTGTTTGCCGTTTTTTTGTTCTCTGTTATGATTGGGTTCATTTTAGGCGCCATTTTGGGCGCCATCTTGGAAATCCTGTGACGTCACCTTGTGGGAGGGGTTAGGGGGCTAGTATATATATAGGTTAATTTTTCAGGTCATATTCAAGTGCTTGTATAGTGCAGTAGGTCAGAGGGCTGCCCACTTGTATTTTTAGGTCCTGATGGTCAAATGTTCGATCCTCAGCCTTGCCATTTTTTTTTTTTTTTTTTTTTTTTTTTCATTTCTATTATTAGTTATTCTTACATGTAGTTGTATTTTATTGCCCAATTTCTACATACTTCAAACATGAATAAGGGTTTCTGATGGGAAAATTTGGGTATCACGTTACATCTTTTACGTCTTTGCGTGCGCGCAAATGGCGCGCGTGGCTGTTTCGGCACGGCACGTAAAACTGCCAGGTACAAGCGGGTAGTTGTCAAAATGAATTCATGTTGTATGTTTTTAAGAGAAAAGGTCTTGGAAAAAGTCAGTTTTCTTTTTCCTCAAAAGTTCATGCAACAGGAGCGGTTGCTTCCGAAGGCGTCTCAAGTCGACTTCAAGTTTTCCTGTAGCGGTTAACGGTGCTGTATGTGAGGGGTAAAAAGCGAAACCGATTCCTTATTTCTGTGGCACAAGTGAGAGAAAAGGAAAAGCCTGGTTCCATTTGTTTGACTTTTGCAACAAGTGTCGTCTGCTACAGAAAGTGTTCCGAGTCCTTTTTTTATGATTTCGCGCGGCGCTTAGTGGTGATGTACGTGCGAAAACACAAAATCAACTTATGATTTACACGGTCACCAGAATGGATTTAATGCTTTCATAGAATGGCCCCAGTAAAGGAAAAGTGAATAATTTGGTTCCCTTTCTTTGATTTCTGCAACAGGTATCGGTTGCCTCCGAAAGACTCGCGAGTTGATTTTAAGCTTTCCCGCAGCACGTACCAATCACGTATGTGTGGAATAGCCATCGAAACCAGTTAAACGGCCCGAGAAAAGGGAAAAATTGATTTGCCATATTCGACTTAGGCCACAGCTATCAGTTGCTTTTGTAAGTGCTGTAAGTCAATTTTTCGTGTTTTTCGCAGGTGCGTAAATGTCACGTATGAGTCGATAGTCATCGAAACTGGGCTACTCATCACCGTATGAATAGACACAAAGTAAAAACATAGTTCTTTTTCAGTTATGCAGTAGGAGGCAGTTGCTACTGACAGAGTTGCCAGTCTAGTTTTTATTCACTTGTGACACTATTTTCTGTTTCTCACTGTCCACTGATCATCTTAGCATATTGAATGTATCAGTGTGCAGCATGGAAGCTGGCCTCAACTAGAAAAGCAAATCGAATCAAGGGGAGTGAACCCTGGGTAGGTGCTTGAAAACCACCACTACAAGGTCTTCTGCTACTCTGTTTTCTTAAATTTTCGCCCATTGTCGGCGAATTCTGGCATGTGTGGATGGTGCATGCATAGCACTTTGCCTAGGACTACATATCAGCCTTTAAAGAAGACATTAAATCCACTTGTTTGCCGTTTTTTTGTTCTCTGTTATGATTGGGTTCATTTTAGGCGCCATTTTGGGCGCCATCTTGGAAATCCTGTGACGTCACCTTGTGGGAGGGGTTAGGGGGCTAGTATATATATAGGTTAATTTTTCAGGTCATATTCAAGTGCTTGTATAGTGCAGTGGGTCAGAGGGCTGCCCACTTGCATTTTTAGGTCCTGATGGTCAAATGTTCGATCCTCAGCCTTGCCAATTTATTTATTTTTTTATTTTTTTTTTATTTATTTTTTTTTTTTTTCATTTCTATTATTAGTTATTCTTACATGTAGTTGTATTTTATTGCCCAATTTCTACATACTTCAAACATGAATAAGGGTTTCTGATGGGAAAATTTGGGTATCACGTTACATCTTTTACGTCTTTGCGTGCGTGCAAATGACGCGCGTGGCTGTTTCGGCACGGCACGTAAAACTGCCAGGTACAAGCGGGTAGTTGTCAAAATGAATTCATGTTGTATGTTTTTAAGAGAAAAGGTCTGGGAAAAAGTCAGTTTTCTTTTTCCTCAAAAGTTCATGCAACAGGAGCGGTTGCTTCCGAAGGCGTCTCAAGTCGACTTCAAGTTTTCCTGTAGCGGTTAACGGTGCTGTATGTGAGGGGTAAAAAGCGAAACCGATTCCTTATTTCTGTGGCACAAGTGAGAGAAAAGGAAAAGCCTGGTTCCATTTGTTTGACTTTTGCAACAAGTGTCGTCTGCTACAGAAAGTGTTCCAAGTCCTTTTTTTATGATTTCGCGCGGCGCTTAGTGGTGATGTACGTGCGAAAACACAAAATCAACTTATGACTTACACGGTCACCAGAATGGATTTAATGCTTTCATAGAATGGCCCCAGTAAAGGAAAAGTGAATAATTTGGTTCCCTTTCTTTGATTTCTGCAACAGGTATCGGTTGCCTCCGAAAGACTCGCGAGTTGATTTTAAGCTTTCCTGCAGCACGTACCAATCACGTATGTGTGGAATAGCCATCGAAACCAGTTAAACGGCCCGAGAAAAGGGAAAAATTGATTTGCCATATTCGACTTAGGCAACAGCTATCAGTTGCTTTTGTAAGTGCTGTAAGTCAATTTTTCGTGTTTTTCGCAGGTGCGTAAATGGCACGTATGAGTCGGTAGTCATCGAAACTGGGCTACTCGTCACCGTATGAATAGACACAAAGTAAAAACATAGTTCTTTTTCAGTTATGCAGTAGGAGGCAGTTGCTACTGACAGAGTTGCCAGTCTAGTTTTTATTCACTTGTGACACTATTTTCTGTTTCTCACTGTCCACTGATCATCTTAGCATATTGAATGTATCAGTGTGCAGCATGGAAGCTGGCCTCAACTAGAAAAGCAAATCGAATCAAGGGGAGTGAACCCTGGGTAGGTGCTTGAAAACCACCACTACAAGGTCTTCTGCTACTCTGTTTTCTTAAATTTTCGCCCATTGTCGGCGAATTCTGGCATGTGTGGATGGTGCATGCATAGCACTTTGCCTAGGACTACATATCAGCCTTTAAAGAAGACATTAAATCCTCTTGTTTGCCGTTTTTTTGTTCTCTGTTATGATTGGGTTCATTTTAGGCGCCATTTTGGGCGCCATCTTGGAAATCCTGTGACGTCACCTTGTGGGAGGGGTTAGGGGGCTAGTATATATATAGGTTAATTTTTCAGGTCATATTCAAGTGCTTGTATAGTGCAGTGGGTCATAGGGCTGCCCACTTGCATTTTTAGGTCCTGATGGTCAAATGTTCGATCCTCAGCCTTGCCATTTTATTTATTTTATTTTTTTTTTTTTTTTTTTTTTTTTTTTCATTTCTATTATTAGTTATTCTTACATGTAGTTGTATTTTATTGCCCAATTTCTACATACTTCAAACATGAATAAGGGTTTCTGATGGGAAAATTTGGGTATCACGTTACATCTTTTACGTCTTTGCGTGCGCGCAAATGGCGCGCGTGGCTGTTTCGGCACGGCACGTAAAACTGCCAGGTACAAGCGGGTAGTTGTCAAAATGAATTCATGTTGTATGTTTTTAAGAGAAAAGGTCTGGGAAAAAGTCAGTTTTCTTTTTCCTCAAAAGTTCATGCAACAGGAGCGGTTGCTTCCGAAGGCGTCTCAAGTCGACTTCAAGTTTTCCTGTAGCGGTTAACGGTGCTGTATGTGAGGGGTAAAAAGCGAAACCGATTCCTTATTTCTGTGGCACAAGTGAGAGAAAAGAAAAAGCCTGGTTCCATTTGTTTGACTTTTGCAACAAGTGTCGTCTGCTACAGAAAGTGTTCCGAGTCCTTTTTTTATGATTTCGCGCGGCGCTTAGTGGTGATGTACGTGCGAAAACACAAAATCAACTTATGACTTACACGGTCACCAGAATGGATTTAATGCTTTCATAGAATGGCCCCAGTAAAGGAAAAGTGAATAATTTGGTTCCCTTTCTTTGATTTCTGCAACAGGTATCGGTTGCCTCCGAAAGACTCGCGTGTTGATTTTAAGCTTTCCCGCAGCACGTACCAATCACGTATGTGTGGAATAGCCATCGAAACCAGTTAAACGGCCCGAGAAAAGGGAAAAATTGATTTGCCATATTCGACTTAGGCAACAGCTATCAGTTGCTTTTGTAAGTGCTGTAAGTCAATTTTTCGTGTTTTTCGCAGGTGCGTAAATGGCACGTATGAGTCGGTAGTCATCGAAACTGGGCTACTCGTCACCGTATGAATAGACACAAAGTAAAAACATAGTTCTTTTTCAGTTATGCAGTAGGAGGCAGTTGCTACTGACAGAGTTGCCAGTCTAGTTTTTATTCACTTGTGACACTATTTTCTGTTTCTCACTGTCCACTGATCATCTTAGCATATTGAATGTATCAGTGTGCAGCATGGAAGCTGGCCTCAACTAGAAAAGCAAATCGAATCAAGGGGAGTGAACCCTGGGTAGGTGCTTGAAAACCACCACTACAAGGTCTTCTGCTACTCTGTTTTCTTAAATTTTCGCCCATTGTCGGCGAATTCTGGCATGTGTGGATGGTGCATGCATAGCACTTTGCCTAGGACTACATATCAGCCTTTAAAGAAGACATTAAATCCTCTTGTTTGCCGTTTTTTTATTCTCTGTTATGATTGGGTTCATTTTAGGCGCCATTTTGGGCGCCATCTTGGAAATCCTGTGACGTCACCTTGTGGGAGGGGTTAGGGGGCTAGTATATATATAGGTTAATTTTTCAGGTCATATTCAAGTGCTTGTATAGTGCAGTGGGTCAGAGGGCTGCCCACTTGCATTTTTAGGTCCTGATGGTCAAATGTTCGATCCTCAGCCTTGCCATTTTATTCATTTTTTTTTTTTTTTTTTTTTTTTTTTTTTCATTTCTATTATTAGTTATTCTTACATGTAGTTGTATTTTATTGCCCAATTTCTACATACTTCAAACATGAATAAGGGTTTCTGATGGGAAAATTTGGGTATCACGTTACATCTTTTACGTCTTTGCGTGCGCGCAAATGGCGCGCGTGGCTGTTTCGGCACAGCACCTAAAACTGCCAGGTACAAGCGGGTAGTTGTCAAAATGAATTCATGTTGTATGTTTTTAAGAGAAAAGGTCTGGGAAAAAGTCAGTTTTCTTTTTCCTCAAAAGTTCATGCAACAGGAGCGGTTGCTTCCGAAGGCGTCTCAAGTCGACTTCAAGTTTTCCTGTAGCGGTTAACGGTGCTGTATGTGAGGGGTAAAAAGCGAAACCGATTCCTTATTTCTGTGGCACAAGTGAGAGAAAAGGAAAAGCCTGGTTCCATTTGTTTGACTTTTGCAACAAGTGTCGTCTGCTACAGAAAGTGTTCCGAGTCCTTTTTTTATGATTTCGCGCGGCCCTTAGTGGTGATGTACGTGCGAAAACACAAAATCAACTTATGACTTACACGGTCACCAGAATGGATTTAATGCTTTCATAGAATGGCCCCAGTAAAGGAAAAGTGAATAATTTGGTTCCCTTTCTTTGATTTCTGCAACAGGTATCGGTTGCCTCCGAAAGACTCGCGAGTTGATTTTAAGCTTTCCCGCAGCACGTACCAATCACGTATGTGTGGAATAGCCATCGAAACCAGTTAAACGGCCCGAGAAAAGGGAAAAATTGATTTGCCATATTCGACTTAGGCAACAGCTATCAGTTGCTTTTGTAAGTGCTGTAAGTCAATTTTTCGTGTTTTTCGCAGGTGCGTAAATGGCACGTATGAGTCGGTAGTCATCGAAACTGGGCTACTCGTCACCGTATGAATAGACACAAAGTAAAAACATAGTTCTTTTTCAGTTATGCAGTAGGAGGCAGTTGCTACTGACAGAGTTGCCAGTCTAGTTTTTATTCACTTGTGACACTATTTTCTGTTTCTCACTGTCCACTGATCATCTTAGCATATTGAATGTATCAGTGTGCAGCATGGAAGCTGGCCTCAACTAGAAAAGCAAATCGAATCAAGGGGAGTGAACCCTGGGTAGGTGCTTGAAAACCACCACTACAAGGTCTTCTGCTACTCTGTTTTCTTAAATTTTCGCCCATTGTCGGCGAATTCTGGCATGTGTGGATGGTGCATGCATAGCACTTTGCCTAGGACTACATATCAGCCTTTAAAGAAGACATTAAATCCACTTGTTTGCCGTTTTTTTGTTCTCTGTTATGATTGGGTTCATTTTAGGCGCCATTTTGGGCGCCATCTTGGAAATCTTGTGACGTCACCTTGTGGGAGGGGTTAGGGGGCTAGTATATATATAGGTTAATTTTTCAGGTCATATTCAAGTGCTTGTATAGTGCAGTGGGTCAGAGGGCTGCCCACTTGCATTTTTAGGTCCTGATGGTCAAATGTTCGATCCTCAGCCTTGCCATTTTATTTATTTTTTTTTTTTTTTTTTTTTTTTTTTCATTTCTATTATTAGTTATTCTTACATGTAGTTGTATTTTATTGCCCAATTTCTACATACTTCAAACATGAATAAGGGTTTCTGATGGGAAAATTTGGGTATCACGTTACATCTTTTACGTCTTTGCGTGCGCGCAAATGGCGCGCGTGGCTGTTTCGGCACGGCACGTAAAACTGCCAGGTACAAGCGGGTAGTTGTCAAAATGAATTCATGTTGTATGTTTTTAAGAGAAAAGGTCTGGGAAAAAGTCAGTTTTCTTTTTCCTCAAAAGTTCATGCAACAGGAGCGGTTGCTTCCGAAGGCGTCTCAAGTCGACTTCAAGTTTTCCTGTAGCGGTTAACGGTGCTGTATGTGAGGGGTAAAAAGCGAAACCGATTCCTTATTTCTGTGGCACAAGTGAGAGAAAAGGAAAAGCCTGGTTCCATTTGTTTGACTTTTGCAACAAGTGTCGTCTGCTACAGAAAGTGTTCCGAGTCCTTTTTTTATGATTTCGCGTGGCGCTTAGTGGTGATGTACGTGCGAAAACACAAAATCAACTTATGACTTACACGGTCACCAGAATGGATTTAATGCTTTCATAGAATGGCCCCAGTAAAGGAAAAGTGAATAATTTGGTTCCCTTTCTTTGATTTCTGCAACAGGTATCGGTTGCCTCCGAAAGACTCGCGAGTTGATTTTAAGCTTTCCCGCAGCACGTACCAATCACGTATGTGTGGAATAGCCGTCGAAACCAGTTAAACGGCCCGAGAAAAGGGAAAAATTGATTTGCCATATTCGACTTAGGCAACAGCTATCAGTTGCTTTTGTAAGTGCTGTAAGTCAATTTTTCGTGTTTTTCGCAGGTGCGTAAATGGCACGTATGAGTCGGTAGTCATCGAAACTGGGCTACTCGTCACCGTATGAATAGACACAAAGTAAAAACATAGTTCTTTTTCAGTTATGCAGTAGGAGGCAGTTGCTACTGACAGAGTTGCCAGTCTAGTTTTTATTCACTTGTGACACTATTTTCTGTTTCTCACTGTCCACTGATCATCTTAGCATATTGAATGTATCAGTGTGCAGCATGGAAGCTGGCCTCAACTAGAAAAGCAAATCGAATCAAGGGGAGTGAACCCTGGGTAGGTGCTTGAAAACCACCACTACAAGGTCTTCTGCTACTCTGTTTTCTTAAATTTTCGCCCATTGTCGGCGAATTCTGGCATGTGTGGATGGTGCATGCATAGCACTTTGCCTAGGACTACATATCAACCTTTAAAGAAGACATTAAATCCACTTGTTTGCCGTTTTTTTGTTCTCTGTTATGATTGGGGTCATTTTAGGCGCCATTTTGGGCGCCATCTTGGAAATCCTGTGACGTCACCTTGTGGGAGGGGTTAGGGGGCTAGTATATATATAGGTTAATTTTTCAGGTCATATTCAAGTGCTTGTATAGTGCAGTGGGTCAGAGGGCTGCCCACTTGCATTTTTAGGTCCTGATGGTCAAATGTTCGATCCTCAGCCTTGCCATTTCATTCATTTTATTTATTTATTTATTTTTCTTTTTTTTCTTCATTTCTATTATTAGTTATTCTTACATGTAGTTGTATTTTATTGCCCAATTTCTACATACTTCAAACATGAATAAGGATTTCTGATGGGAAAATTTGGGTATCATGTTACATCTTTTACGTCTCTGCGTGCGCGCAAATGGCGCGCGTGGCTGTTTCGGCACGGCACGTAAAACTGCCAGGTACAAGCGGGTAGTTGTCAAAATGAATTCATGTTGTATGTTTTTAAGAGAAAAGGTCTGGGAAAAAGTCAGTTTTCTTTTTCCTCAAAAGTTCATGCAACAAGAGCGGTTGCTTCCGAAGGCGTCTCAAATCGACTTCAAGTTTTCCTGTAGCGGTTAACGGTGCTGTATGTGAGGGGTAAAAAGCGAAACCGATTCCTTATTTCTGTGGCACAAGTGAGAGAAAAGGAAAAGCCTGGTTCCATTTGTTTGACTTTTGCAACAAGTGTCGTCTGCTACAGAAAGTGTTCCGAGTCCTTTTTTTATGATTTCGCGCGGCGCTTAGTGGTGATGTACGTGCGAAAACACAAAATCAACTTATGACTTACACGGTCACCAGAATGGATTTAATGCTTTCATAGAATGGCCCCAGTAAAGGAAAAGTGAATAATTTGGTTCCCTTTCTTTGATTTCTGCAACAGGTATCGGTTGCCTCCGAAAGACTCGCGAGTTGATTTTAAGCTTTCCCGCAGCACGTACCAATCAGGTATGTGTGGAATAGCCATCGAAACCAGTTAAACGGCCCGAGAAAAGGGAATAATTGATTTGCCATATTCGACTTAGGCAACAGCTATCAGTTGCTTTTGTAAGTGCTGTAAGTCAATTTTTCGTGTTTTTCGCAGGTGCGTAAATGGCACGTATGAGTCGGTAGTCATCGAAACTGGGCTACTCGTCACCGTATGAATAGACACAAAGTAAAAACATAGTTCTTTTTCAGTTATGCAGTAGGAGGCAGTTGCTACTGACAGAGTTGCCAGTCTAGTTTTTATTCACTTGTGACACTATTTTCTGTTTCTCACTGTCCACTGATCATCTTAGCATATTGAATGTATCAGTGTGCAGCATGGAAGCTGGCCTCAACTAGAAAAGCAAATCGAATCAAGGGGAGTGAACCCTGGGTAGGTGCTTGAAAACCACCACTACAAGGTCTTCTGCTACTCTGTTTTCTTAAATTTTCGCCCATTGTCGGCGAATTCGGGCATGTGTGGATGGTGCATGCGTAGCACTTTGCCTAGGACTACATATCAGCCTTTAAAGAAGACATTAAATCCACTTGTTTGCCGTTTTTTTGTTCTCTGTTATGATTGGGTTCATTTTAGGCGCCATTTTGGGCGCCATCTTGGAAATCCTGTGACGTCACCTTGTGGGAGGGGTTAGGGGGCTAGTATATATATAGGTTAATTTTTCAGGTCATATTCAAGTGCTTGTATAGTGCAGTGGGTCAGAGGGCTGCCCACTTGCATTTTTAGGTCCTGATGGTCAAATGTTCGATCCTCAGCCTTGCCATTTTTTTTTTTTTTTTTTTTTTTTTTCATTTCCATTATTAGTTATTCTTACATGTAGTTGTATTTTATTGCCCAATTTCTACATACTTCAAACATGAATAAGGGTTTCTGATGGGAAAATTTGGGTATCACGTTACATCTTTTACGTCTTTGCGTGCGCGCAAATGGCGCGCGTGGCTGTCAAGTCGACTTCAAGTTTTCCTGTAGCGGTTAACGGTGCTGTATGTGAGGGGTAAAAAGCGAAACCGATTCCTCATTTCTGTGGCACGAGTGAGAGAAAAGGAAAAGCCTGGTTCCATTTGTTTGACGTTTGCAACAAGTGTGGTCTGCTACAGAAAGTGTTCCGAGTCCTTTTTTTATGATTTCGCGCGGCGCTTAGTGGTGATGTACGTGCGAAAACACAAAATCAACTTATGACTTACACGGTCACCAGAATGGATTTAATGCTTTCATAGAATGGCCCCAGTAAAGGAAAAGTGAATAATTTGGTTCCCTTTCTTTGATTTCTGCAACAGGTATCGGTTGCCTCCGAAAGACTCGCGAGTTGATTTTAAGCTTTCCCGCAGCACGTACCAATCACGTATGTGTGGAATAGCCATCGAAACCAGTTAAACGGACCGAGAAAAGGGAAAAATTGATTTGCCATATTCGACTTAGGCAACAGCTATCAGTTGCTTTTGTAAGTGTTGTAAGTCAATTTTTCGTGTTTTTCGCAGGTGCGTAAATGGCACGTATGAGTCGGTAGTCATCGAAACTGGGCTACTCGTCATAGACACAAAGTAAAAACATAGTTCTTTTTCAGTTATGCAGTAGGAGGCAGTTGCTACTGACAGAGTTGCCAGTCTAGTTTTTATTCACTTGTGACACTATTTTCTGTTTCTCACTGTCCACTGATCATCTTAGCATATTGAATGTATCAGTGTGCAGCATGAAAGCTGGCCTCAACTAGAAAAGCAAATCGAATCAAGGGGAGTGAACCCTGGGTAGGTGCTTGAAAACCACCACTACAAGGTCTTCTGCTACTCTGTTTTCTTAAATTTTCGCCCATTGTCGGCGAATTCTGGCATGTGTGGATGGTGCATGCATAGCACTTTGCCTAGGACTACATATCAACCTTTAAAGAAGACATTAAATCCACTTGTTTGCCGTTTTTTTGTTCTCTGTTATGATTGGGTTCATTTTAGGCGCCATTTTGGGCGCCATCTTGGAAATCTTGTGACGTCACCTTGTGGGAGGGGTTAGGGGGCTAGTATATATATAGGTTAATTTTTCAGGTCATATTCAAGTGCTTGTATAGTGCAGTGGGTCAGAGGGCTGCCCACTTGCATTTTTAGGTCCTGATGGTCAAATGTTCGATCCTCAGCCTTGCCATTTTATTCATTTTATTTATTTATTTATTTTTCTTTATTTTTCTTCATTTCTATTATTAGTTATTCTTACATGTAGTTGTATTTTATTGCCCAATTTCTACATACTTCAAACATCAATAAGAGTTTCTGATGGGAAAATTTGGGTATCACGTTACATCTTTTACGTCTTTGCGTGCGCGCAAATGGCGCGCGTGGCTGTTTCGGCACGGCACGTAAAACTGCCAGGTACAAGCGGGTAGTTGTCAAAATGAATTCATGTTGTATGTTTTTAAGAGAAAAGGTCTGGGAAAAAGTCAGTTTTCTTTTTTCTCAAAAGTTCATGCAACAGGAGCGGTTGCTTCCGAAGGCGTCTCAAGTCGACTTCAAGTTTTCCTGTAGCGGTTAATGGTGCTGTATGTGAGGGGTAAAAAGCAAAACCGATTCCTTATTTCTGTGGCACAAGTGAGAGAAAAGGAAAAGCCTGGTTCCATTTGTTTGACTTTTGCAACAAGTGTCGTCTGCTACAGAAAGTGTTCCGAGTCCTTTTTTTATGATTTCGCGCGGCGCTTAGTGGTGATGTACGTGCGAAAACACAAAATCAACTTATGACTTACACGGTCACCAGAATGGATTTAATGCTTTCATAGAATGGCCCCAGTAAAGGAAAAGTGAATAATTTGGTTCCCTTTCTTTGATTTCTGCAACAGGTATCGGTTGCCTCCGAAAGACTCGCGAGTTGATTTTAAGCTTTCCCGCAGCACGTACCAATCACGTATGTGTGGAATAGCCATCGAAACCAGTTAAACGGCCCGAGAAAAGGGAAACATTGATTTGCCATATTCGACTTAGGCAACAGCTATCAGTTGCTTTTGTAAGTGCTGTAAGTCAATTTTTCGTGTTTTTCGCAGGTGCGTAAATGGCACGTATGAGTCGGTAGTCATCAAAACTGGGCTACTCGTCACCGTATGAATAGACACAAAGTAAAAACATAGTTCTTTTTCAGTTATGCAGTAGGAGGCAGTTGCTACTGACAGAGTACCCAGTCTAGTTTTTATTCACTTGTGACACTATTTTCTGTTTCTCACTGTCCACTGATCATCTTAGCATATTGAATGTATCAGTGTGCAGCATGGAAGCTGGCCTCAACTAGAAAAGCAAATCGAATCAAGGGGAGTGAACCCTGGGTAGGTGCTTGAAAACCACCACTACAAGGTCTTCTTCTACTCTGTTTTCTTAAATGTTCGCCCATTGTCGGCGAATTCTGGCATGTGTGGATGGTGCATGCATAGCACTTTGCCTAGGACTACATATCAGCCTTTAAAGAAGACATTAAATCCACTTGTTTGCCGTTTTTTTGTTCTCTGTTATGATAGGGGTCATTTTAGGCGCCATTTTGGGCGCCATCTTGGAAATCCTGTGACGTCACCTTGTGGGAGGGGTTAGGGGGCTAGTATATATATAGTTTAATTTTTCAGGTCATATTCAAGTGCTTGTATAGTGCAGTGGGTCAGAGGGCTGCCCACTTGCATTTTTAGGTCCTGATGGTCAAATGTTCGATCCTCAGCCTTGCCATTTTTTTTTTTTTTTTTTTTTTCATTTCTATTATTAGTTATTCTTACATGTAGTTGTATTTTATTGCCCAATTTCTACATACTTCAAACATGAATAAGAGTTTCTGATGGGAAAATTTGGGTATCACGTTACATCTTTTACGTCTTTGCGTGCGCGCAAATGGCGCGCGTGGCTGTTTCGGCACGGCACGTAAAACTGCCAGGTACAAGCGGGTAGTTGTCAAAATGAATTCATGTTGTATCTTTTTAAGAGAAAAGGTCTGGGAAAAAGTCAGTTTTCTTTTTCCTCAAAAGTTCATGCAACAGGAGCGGTTGCTTCCGAAGGCGTCTCAAGTCGACTTCAAGTTTTCCTGTAGCGGTTAACGGTGCTGTATGTGAGGGGTAAAAAGCGAAACCGATTCCTTATTTCTGTGGCACAAGTGAGAGAAAAGGAAAAGCCTGGTTCCATTTGTTTGACTTTTGCAACAAGTGTCGTCTGCTACAGAAAGTGTTCCGAGGCCTTTTTTTATGATTTCGCGCGGCGCTTAGTGGTGATGTACGTGCGAAAACACAAAATCAACTTATGACTTACACGGTCACCAGAATGGATTTAATGCTTTCATAGAATGGCCCCAGTAAAGGAAAAGTGAATAATTTGGTTCCCTTTCTTTGATTTCTGCAACAGGTATCGGTTGCCTCCGAAAGACTCGCGAGTTGATTTTAAGCTTTCCCGCAGCACGTACCAATCACATATGTGTGGAATAGCCATCGAAACCAGTTAAACGGCCCGAGAAAAGGGAAAAATTGATTTGCCATATTCGACTTAGGCAACAGCTATCAGTTGCTTTTGTAAGTGCTGTAAGTCAATTTTTCGTGTTTTTCGCAGGTGCGTAAATGGCACGTATGAGTCGGTAGTCATCGAAACTGGGCTACTCGTCACCGTATGAATAGACACAAAGTAAAAACATAGTTCTTTTTCAGTTATGCAGTAGGAGGCAGTTGCTACTGACAGAGTTGCCAGTCTAGTTTTTATTCACTTGTGACACTATTTTCTGTTTCTCACTGTCCACTGATCATCTTAGCATATTGAATGTATCAGTGTGCAGCATGGAAGCTGGCCTCAACTAGAAAAGCAAATCGAATCAAGGGGAGTGAACCCTGGGTAGGTGCTTGAAAACCACCACTACAAGGTCTTCTGCTACTCTGTTTTCTTAAATTTTCGCCCATTGTCGGCGAATTCTGGCATGTGTGGATGGTGCATGCATAGCACTTTGCCTAGGACTACATATCAGCCTTTAAAGAAGACATTAAATCCACTTGTTTGCCGTTTTTTTGTTCTCTGTTATGATTGGGTTCATTTTAGGCGCCATTTTGGGCGCCATCTTGGAAATCCTGTGACGTCACCTTGTGGGAGGGGTTAGGGGGCTAGTATATATATATATATAGGTTAATTTTTCAGGTCATATTCAAGTGCTTGTATAGTGCAGTGGGTCAGAGGGCTGCCCACTTGCATTTTTAGGTCCTGATGGTCAAATGTTCGATCCTCAGCCTTGCCATTTTATTTATTTATTTTTTTTTTTTTTTTTTTTTTTTTCATTTCTATTATAAGTTATTCTTACATGTAGTTGTATTTTATTGCCCAATTTCTACATACTTCAAACATGAATAAGGGTTTCTGATGGGAAAATTTGGGTATCACGTTACATCTTTTACGTCTTTGCGTGCGCGCAAATGGCACGCGTGGCTGTTTCGGCACGGCACGCAAAACTGCCAGGTACAAGCGGGTAGTTGTCAAAATGAATTCATGTTGTATGTTTTTAAGAGAAAAGGTCTGGGAAAAAGTCAGTTTTCTTTTTCCTCAAAAGTTCATGCAACAGGAGCAGTTGCTTCCGAAGGCGTCTCAAGTCGACTTCAAGTTTTCCTGTAGCGGTTAACGGTGCTGTATGTGAGGGGTAAAAAGCGAAACCGATTCCTTATTTCTGTGGCACAAGTGAGAGAAAAGGAAAAGCCTGGTTCCATTTGTTTGACTTTTGCAACAAGTGTCGTCTGCTACAGAAAGTGTTCCGAGTCCTTTTTTTATGATTTCGCGCGGCGCTTAGTGGTGATGTACGTGCGAAAACACAAAATCAACTTATGACTTACACGGTCACCAGAATGGATTTAATGCTTTCATAGAATGGCCCCAGTAAAGGAAAAGTGAATAATTTGGTTCCCTTTCTTTGATTTCTGCAACAGGTATCGGTTGCCTCCGAAAGACTCGCGAGTTGATTTTAAGCTTTCCCGCAGCACGTACCAATCACGTATGTGTGGAATAGCCATCGAAACCAGTTAAACGGCCCGAGAAAAGGGAAAAATTGATTTGCCATATTCGACTTAGGCAACAGCTATCAGTTGCTTTTGTAAGTGCTGTAAGTCAATTTTTCGTGTTTTTCGCAGGTGCGTAAATGGCACGTATGAGTCGGTAGTCATCGAAACTGGGCTACTCGTCACCGTATGAATAGACACAAAGTAAAAACATAGTTCTTTTTCAGTTATGCAGTAGGAGGCAGTTGCTACTGACAGAGTTGCCAGTCTAGTTTTTATTCACTTGTGACACTATTTTCTGTTTCTCACTGTCCACTGATCATCTTAGCATATTGAATGTATCAGTGTGCAGCATGGAAGTTGGCCTCAACTAGAAAAACAAATCGAATCAAGGGGAGTGAACCCTGGGTAGGTGCTTGAAAACCACCACTACAAGGTCTTCTGCTACTCTGTTTTCTTAAATTTTCGCCCATTGTCGGCGAATTCTGGCATGTGTGGATGGTGCATGCATAGCACTTTGCCTAGGACTACATATCAACCTTTAAAGAAGACATTAAATCCACTTGTTTGCCGTTTTTTTGTTCTCTGTTATGATTGGGTTCATTTTAGGCGCCATTTTGGGCGCCATCTTGGAAATCCTGTGACGTCACCTTGTGGGAGGGGTTAGGGGGCTAGTATATATATAGGTTAATTTTTCAGGTCATATTCAAGTGCTTGTATAGTGCAGTGGGTCAGAGGGCTGCCCACTTGCATTTTTAGGTCCTGATGGTCAAATGTTCGATCCTCAGCCTGGCCGTTTTATTTATTTTTTTTTTTATTTTTTTTTTTTTTTTTTCATTTCTATTATTAGTTATTCTTACATGTAGTTGTATTATATTGCCCAATTTCTACATACTTCAAACATGAATAAGGGTTTCTGATGGGAAAATTTGGGTATCATGTTACATCTTTTACGTCTTTGCGTGCGCGCAAATGGCGCGCGTGGCTGTTTTGGCACGGCACGTAAAACTGCCAGGTACTAGCGGGTAGTTGTCAAAATGAATTCATGTTGTATGTTTTTAAGAGAAAAGGTCTGGGAAAAAGTCAGTTTTCTTTTTCCTCAAAAGTTCATGCAACAGGAGCTGTTGCTTCCGAAGGCGTCTCAAGTCGACTTCAAGTTTTCCTGTAGCGGTTAACGGTGCTGTATGTGAGGGGTAAAAAGCGAAACCGATTCCTCATTTCTGTGGCACAAGTGAGAGAAAAGGAAAAGCCTGGTTCCATTTGTTTGACTTTTGCAACAAGTGTCGTCTGCTACAGAAAGTGTTCCGAGTCCTTTTTTTATGATTTCGCGCGGCGCTTAGTGGTGATGTACGTGCGAAAACACAAAATCAACTTATGACTTACACGGTCACCAGAATGGATTTAATGCTTTCATAGAATGGCCCCAGTAAAGGAAAAGTGAATAATTTGGTTCCCTTTCTTTGATTTCTGCAACAGGTATCGGTTGCCTCCGAAAGACTAGCGAGTTGATTTTAAGCTTTCCCGCAGCACGTACCAATCACGTATGTGTGGAATAGCCATCGAAACCAGTTAAACGGCCCGAGAAAAGGGAAAAATTGATTTGCCATATTCGACTTAGGCAACAGCTATCAGTTGCTTTTGTAAGTGCTGTAAGTCAATTTTTCGTGTTTTTCGCAGGTGCGTAAATGGCACGTATGAGTCGGTAGTCATCGAAACTGGGCTACTCGTCACCGTATGAATAGACACAAAGTAAAAACATAGTTCTTTTTCAGTTATGCAGTAGGAGGCAGTTGCTACTGACAGAGTTGCCAGTCTAGTTTTTATTCACTTGTGACACTATTTTCTGTTTCTCACTGTCCACTGATCATCTTAGCATATTGAATGTATCAGTGTGCAGCATGGAAGCTGGCCTCAACTAGAAAAGCAAATCGAATCAAGGGGAGTGAACCCTTGGTAGGTGCTTGAAAACCACCACTACAAGGTCTTCTTCTACTCTGTTTTCTTAAATTTTCGCCCATTGTCGGCGAATTCTGGCATGTGTGGATGGTGCATGCATAGCACTTTGCCTAGGACTACATATCAGCCTTTAAAGAAGACATTAAATCCACTTGTTTGCCGTTTTTTTGTTCTCTGTTATGATTGGGTTCATTTTAGGCGCCATTTTGGGCGCCATCTTGGAAATCCGGTGACGTCACCTTGTGGGAGGGGTTAGGGGGCTAGTATATATATAGGTTAATTTTTCAGGTCATATTCAAGTGCTTGTATAGTGCAGTGGGTCAGAGGGCTGCCCACTTGCATTTTTAGGTCCTGATGGTCAAATGTTCGATCCTCAGCCTTGCCATTTCATTCATTTTATTTATTTATTTATTTTTCTTTTTTTTCTTCATTTCTATTATTAGTTATTCTTACATGTAGTTGTATTTTATTGCCCAATTTCTACATACTTCAAACATGAATAAGGATTTCTGATGGGAAAATTTGGGTATCATGTTACATCTTTTACGTCTCTGCGTGCGCGCAAATGGCGCGCGTGGCTGTTTCGGCACGGCACGTAAAACTGCCAGGTACAAGCGGGTAGTTGTCAAAATGAATTCATGTTGTATGTTTTTAAGAGAAAAGGTCTGGGAAAAAGTAAGTTTTCTTTTTCCTCAAAAGTTCATGCAACAAGAGCGGTTGCTTCCGAAGGCGTCTCAAGTCGACTTCAAGTTTTCCTGTAGCGGTTAACGGTGCTGTATGTGAGGGGTAAAAAGCGAAACCGATTCCTTATTTCTGTGGCACAAGTGAGAGAAAAGGAAAAGCCTGGTTCCATTTGTTTGACTTTTGCAACAAGTGTCGTCTGCTACAGAAAGTGTTCCGAGTCCTTTTTTTATGATTTCGCGCGGCGCTTAGTGGTGATGTACGTGCGAAAACACAAAATCAACTTATGACTTACACGGTCACCAGAATGGATTTAATGCTTTCATAGAATGGCCCCAGTAAAGGAAAAGTGAATAATTTGGTTCCCTTTCTTTGATTTCTGCAACAGGTATCGGTTGCCTCCGAAAGACTCGCGAGTTGATTTTAAGCTTTCCCGCAGCACGTACCAATCAGGTATGTGTGGAATAGCCATCGAAACCAGTTAAACGGCCCGAGAAAAGGGAAAACTTGATTTGCCATATTCGACTTAGGCAACAGCTATCAGTTGCTTTTGTAAGTGCTGTAAGTCAATTTTTCGTGTTTTTCGCAGGTGCGTAAATGGCACGTATGAGTCGGTAGTCATCGAAACTGGGCTACTCGTCACCGTATGAATAGACACAAAGTAAAAACAGTTCTTTTTCAGTTATGCAGTAGGAGGCAGTTGCTACTGACAGAGTTGCCAGTCTAGTTTTTATTCACTTGTGACACTATTTTCTGTTTCTCACTGTCCACTGATCATCTTAGCATATTGAATGTATCAGTGTGCAGCATGGAAGCTGGCCTCAACTAGAAAAGCAAATCGAATCAAGGGGAGTGAACCCTGGGTAGGTGCTTGAAAACCACCACTACAAGGTCTTCTGCTACTCTGTTTTCTTAAATTTTCGCCCTTTGTCGGCGAATTCTGGCATGTGTGGATGGTGCATGCGTAGCACTTTGCCTAGGACTACATATCAGCCTTTAAAGAAGACATTAAATCCACTTGTTTGCCGTTTTTTTGTTCTCTGTTATGATTGGGTTCATTTTAGGCGCCATTTTGGGCGCCATCTTGGAAATCCTGTGACGTCACCTTGTGGGAGGGGTTAGGGGGCTAGTATATATATAGGTTAATTTTTCAGGTCATATTCAAGTGCTTGTATAGTGCAGTGGGTCAGAGGGCTGCCCACTTGCATTTTTAGGTCCTGATGGTCAAATGTTCGATCCTCAGCCTTGCCATTTTTTTTTTTTTTTTTTTTTTTTTCATTTCCATTATTAGTTATTCTTACATGTAGTTGTATTTTATTGCCCAATTTCTACATACTTCAAACATGAATAAGGGTTTCTGATGGGAAAATTTGGGTATCACGTTACATCTTTTACGTCTTTGCGTGCGCGCAAATGGCGCGCGTGGCTGTCAAGTCGACTTCAAGTTTTCCTGTAGCGGTTAACGGTGCTGTATGTGAGGGGTAAAAAGCGAAACCGATTCCTCATTTCTGTGGCACAAGTGAGAGAAAAGGAAAAGCCTGGTTCCATTTGTTTGACGTTTGCAACAAGTGTGGTCTGCTACCGAAAGTGTTCCGAGTCCTTTTTTTATGATTTCGCGCGGCGCTTAGTGGTGATGTACGTGCGAAAACACAAAATCAACTTATGACTTACACGGTCACCAGAATGGATTTAATGCTTTCATAGAATGGCCCCAGTAAAGGAAAAGTGAATAATTTGGTTCCCTTTCTTTGATTTCTGCAACAGGTATCGTTTGCTTCCGAAAGACTCGCGAGTTGATTTTAAGCTTTCCCGCAGCACGTACCAATCACGTATGTGTGGAATAGCCATTGAAACCAGTTAAACGGCCCGAGAAAAGGGAAAAATTGATTTGCCATATTCGACTTAGGCAACAGCTATCAGTTGCTTTTGTAAGTGTTGTAAGTCAATTTTTCGTGTTTTTCGCAGGTGCGTAAATGGCACGTATGAGTCGGTAGTCATCGAAACTGGGCTACTCGTCATAGACACAAAGTAAAAACATAGTTCTTTTTCAGTTATGCAGTAGGAGGCAGTTGCTACTGACAGAGTTGCCAGTCTAGTTTTTATTCACTTGTGACACTATTTTCTGTTTCTCACTGTCCACTGATCATCTTAGCATATTGAATGTATCAGTGTGCAGCATGAAAGCTGGCCTCAACTAGAAAAGCAAATCGAATCAAGGGGAGTGAACCCTGGGTAGGTGCTTGAAAACCACCACTACAAGGTCTTCTGCTACTCTGTTTTCTTAAATTTTCGCCCATTGTCGGCGAATTCTGGCATGTGTGGATGGTGCATGCATAGCACTTTGCCTAGGACTACATATCAGCCTTTAAAGAAGACATTAAATCCACTTGTTTGCCGTTTTTTTGTTCTCTGTTATGATTGGGTTCATTTTAGGCGCCATTTTGGGCGCCATCTTGGAAATCCTGTGACGTCACCTTGTGGGAGGGGTTAGGGGGCTAGTATATATATAGGTTAATTTTTCAGGTCATATTCAAGTGCTTGTATAGTGCAGTGGGTCAGAGGGCTGCCCACTTGCATTTTTAGGTCCTGATGGTCAAATGTTCGATCCTCAGCCTGGCCGTTTTATTTATTTTTTTTTTTTATTTTTTTTTTTTTTTTTTTCATTTCTATTATTAGTTATTCTTACATGTAGTTGTATTATATTGCCCAATTTCTACATACTTCAAACATGAATAAGGGTTTCTGATGGGAAAATTTGGGTATCATGTTACATCTTTTACGTCTTTGCGTGCGCGCAAATGGCGCGCGTGGCTGTTTTGGCACGGCACGTAAAACTGCCAGGTACTAGCGGGTAGTTGTCAAAATGAATTCATGTTGTATGTTTTTAAGAGAAAAGGTCTGGGAAAAATTCAGTTTTCTTTTTCCTCAAAAGTTCATGCAACAGGAGCTGTTGCTTCCGAAGGCGTCTCAAGTCGACTTCAAGTTTTCCTGTAGCGGTTAACGGTGCTGTATGTGAGGGGTAAAAAGCGAAACCGATTCCTCATTTCTGTGGCACAAGTGAGAGAAAAGGAAAAGCCTGGTACCATTTGTTTGACTTTTGCAACAAGTGTCGTCTGCTACAGAAAGTGTTCCGAGTCCTTTTTTTATGATTTCGCGCGGCGCTTAGTGGTGATGTACGTGCGAAAACACAAAATCAACTTATGACTTACACGGTCACCAGAATGGATTTAATGCTTTCATAGAATGGCCCCAGTAAAGGAAAAGTGAATAATTTGGTTCCCTTTCTTTGATTTCTGCAACAGGTATCGGTTGCCTCCGAAAGACTCGCGAGTTGATTTTAAGCTTTCCCGCAGCACGTACCAATCACGTATGTGTGGAATAGCCATCGAAACCAGTTAAACGGCCCGAGAAAAGGGAAAAATTGATTTGCCATATTCGACTTAGGCAACAGCTATCAGTTGCTTTTGTAAGTGCTGTAAGTCAATTTTTCGTGTTTTTCGCAGGTGCGTAAATGGCACGTATGAGTCGGTAGTCATCGAAACTGGGCTACTCGTCACCGTATGAATAGACACAAAGTAAAAACATAGTTCTTTTTCAGTTATGCAGTAGGAGGCAGTTGCTACTGACAGAGTTGCCAGTCTAGTTTTTATTCACTTGTGACACTATTTTCTGTTTCTCACTGTCCACTGATCATCTTAGCATATTGAATGTATCAGTGTGCAGCATGGAAGCTGGCCTCAACTAGAAAAGCAAATCGAATCAAGGGGAGTGAACCCTGGGTAGGTGCTTGAAAACCACCACTACAAGGTCTTCTGCTACTCTGTTTTCTTAAATTTTCGCCCATTGTCGGCGAATTCTGGCATGTGTGGATGGTGCATGCATAGCACTTTGCCTAGGACTACATATCAGCCTTTAAAGAAGACATTAAATCCACTTGTTTGCCGTTTTTTTGTTCTCTGTTATGATTGGGTTCATTTTAGGCGCCATTTTGGGCGCCATCTTGGAAATCCTGTGACGTCACCTTGTGGGAGGGGTTAGGGGGCTAGTATATATATAGGTTAATTTTTCAGGTCATATTCAAGTGCTTGTATAGTGCCGTGGGTCAGAGGGCTGCCCACTTGCATTTTTAGGTCCTGATGGTCAAATGTTCGATCCTCAGCCTTGCCATTTCATTCATTTTATTTATTTATTTATTTTTCTTTTTTTTCTTCATTTCTATTATTAGTTATTCTTACATGTAGTTGTATTTTATTGCCCAATTTCTACATACTTCAAACATGAATAAGGATTTCTGATGGGAAAATTTGGGTATCATATTACATCTTTTACGTCTCTGCGTGCGCGCAAATGGCGCTCGTGGCTGTTTCGGCACGGCACGTAAAACTGCCAGGTACAAGCGGGTAGTTGTCAAAATGAATTCATGTTGTATGTTTTTAAGAGAAAAGGTCTGGGAAAAAGTAAGTTTTCTTTTTCCTCAAAAGTTCATGCAACAAGAGCGGTTGCTTCCGAAGGCGTCTCAAGTCGACTTCAAGTTTTCCTGTAGCGGTTAACGGTGCTGTATGTGAGGGGTAAAAAGCGAAACCGATTCCTTATTTCTGTGGCACAAGTGAGAGAAAAGGAAAAGCCTGGTTCCATTTGTTTGACTTTTGCAACAAGTGTCGTCTGCTACAGAAAGTGTTCCGAGTCCTTTTTTTATGATTTCGCGCGGCGCTTAGTGGTGATGTACGTGCGAAAACACAAAATCAACTTATGACTTACACGGTCACCAGAATGGATTTAATGCTTTCATAGAATGGCCCCAGTAAAGGAAAAGTGAATAATTTGGTTCCCTTTCTTTGATTTCTGCAACAGGTATCGGTTGCCTCCGAAAGACTCGCGAGTTGATTTTAAGCTTTCCCGCAGCACGTACCAATCAGGTATGTGTGGAATAGCCATCGAAACCAGTTAAACGGCCCGAGAAAAGGGAAAACTTGATTTGCCATATTCGACTTAGGCAACAGCTATCAGTTGCTTTTGTAAGTGCTGTAAGTCAATTTTTCGTGTTTTTCGCAGGTGCGTAAATGGCACGTATGAGTCGGTAGTCATCGAAACTGGGCTACTCGTCACCGTATGAATAGACACAAAGTAAAAACAGTTCTTTTTCAGTTATGCAGTAGGAGGCAGTTGCTACTGACAGAGTTGCCAGTCTAGTTTTTATTCACTTGTGACACTATTTTCTGTTTCTCACTGTCCACTGATCATCTTAGCATATTGAATGTATCAGTGTGCAGCATGGAAGCTGGCCTCAACTAGAAAAGCAAATCGAATCAAGGGGAGTGAACCCTGGGTAGGTGCTTGAAAACCACCACTACAAGGTCTTCTGCTACTCTGTTTTCTTAAATTTTCGCCCTTTGTCGGCGAATTCTGGCATGTGTGGATGGTGCATGCGTAGCACTTTGCCTAGGACTACATATCAGCCTTTAAAGAAGACATTAAATCCACTTGTTTGCCGTTTTTTTGTTCTCTGTTATGATTGGGTTCATTTTAGGCGCCATTTTGGGCGCCATCTTGGAAATCCTGTGACGTCACCTTGTGGGAGGGGTTAGGGGGCTAGTATATATATAGGTTAATTTTTCAGGTCATATTCAAGTGCTTGTATAGTGCAGTGGGTCAGAGGGCTGCCCACTTGCATTTTTAGGTCCTGATGGTCAAATGTTCGATCCTCAGCCTTGCCATTTTTTTTTTTTTTTTTTTTTTTTTCATTTCCATTATTAGTTATTCTTACATGTAGTTGTATTTTATTGCCCAATTTCTACATACTTCAAACATGAATAAGGGTTTCTGATGGGAAAATTTGGGTATCACGTTACATCTTTTACGTCTTTGCGTGCGCGCAAATGGCGCGCGTGGCTGTCAAGTCGACTTCAAGTTTTCCTGTAGCGGTTAACGGTGCTGTATGTGAGGGGTAAAAAGCGAAACCGATTCCTCATTTCTGTGGCACAAGTGAGAGAAAAGGAAAAGCCTGGTTCCATTTGTTTGACGTTTGCAACAAGTGTGGTCTGCTACCGAAAGTGTTCCGAGTCCTTTTTTTATGATTTCGCGCGGCGCTTAGTGGTGATGTACGTGCGAAAACACAAAATCAACTTATGACTTACACGGTCACCAGAATGGATTTAATGCTTTCATAGAATGGCCCCAGTAAAGGAAAAGTGAATAATTTGGTTCCCTTTCTTTGATTTCTGCAACAGGTATCGTTTGCTTCCGAAAGACTCGCGAGTTGATTTTAAGCTTTCCCGCAGCACGTACCAATCACATATGTGTGGAATAGCCATTGAAACCAGTTAAACGGCCCGAGAAAAGGGAAAAATTGATTTGCCATATTCGACTTAGGCAACAGCTATCAGTTGCTTTTGTAAGTGTTGTAAGTCAATTTTTCGTGTTTTTCGCAGGTGCGTAAATGGCACGTATGAGTCGGTAGTCATCGAAACTGGGCTACTCGTCATAGACACAAAGTAAAAACATAGTTCTTTTTCAGTTATGCAGTAGGAGGCAGTTGCTACTGACAGAGTTGCCAGTCTAGTTTTTATTCACTTGTGACACTATTTTCTGTTTCTCACTGTCCACTGATCATCTTAGCATATTGAATGTATCAGTGTGCAGCATGAAAGCTGGCCTCAACTAGAAAAGCAAATCGAATCAAGGGGAGTGAACCCTGGGTAGGTGCTTGAAAACCACCACTACAAGGTCTTCTGCTACTCTGTTTTCTTAAATTTTCGCCCATTGTCGGCGAATTCTGGCATGTGTGGATGGTGCATGCATAGCACTTTGCCTAGGACTACATATCAGCCTTTAAAGAAGACATTAAATCCACTTGTTTGCCGTTTTTTTGTTCTCTGTTATGATTGGGTTCATTTTAGGCGCCATTTTGGGCGCCATCTTGGAAATCCTGTGACGTCACCTTGTGGGAGGGGTTAGGGGGCTAGTATATATATAGGTTAATTTTTCAGGTCATATTCAAGTGCTTGTATAGTGCAGTGGGTCAGAGGGCTGCCCACTTGCATTTTTAGGTCCTGATGGTCAAATGTTCGATCCTCAGCCTGGCCGTTTTATTTATTTTTTTTTTTTATTTTTTTTTTTTTTTTTTTCATTTCTATTATTAGTTATTCTTACATGTAGTTGTATTATATTGCCCAATTTCTACATACTTCAAACATGAATAAGGGTTTCTGATGGGAAAATTTGGGTATCATGTTACATCTTTTACGTCTTTGCGTGCGCGCAAATGGCGCGCGTGGCTGTTTTGGCACGGTACGTAAAACTGCCAGGTACTAGCGGGTAGTTGTCAAAATGAATTCATGTTGTATGTTTTTAAGAGAAAAGGTCTGGGAAAAATTCAGTTTTCTTTTTCCTCAAAAGTTCATGCAACAGGAGCTGTTGCTTCCGAAGGCGTCTCAAGTCGACTTCAAGTTTTCCTGTAGCGGTTAACGGTGCTGTATGTGAGGGGTAAAAAGCGAAACCGATTCCTCATTTCTGTGGCACAAGTGAGAGAAAAGGAAAAGCCTGGTTCCATTTGTTTGACTTTTGCAACAAGTGTCGTCTGCTACAGAAAGTGTTCCGAGTCCTTTTTTTATGATTTCGCGCGGCGCTTAGTGGTGATGTACGTGCGAAAACACAAAATCAACTTATGACTTACACGGTCACCAGAATGGATTTAATGCTTTCATAGAATGGCCCCAGTAAAGGAAAAGTGAATAATTTGGTTCCCTTTCTTTGATTTCTGCAACAGGTATCGGTTGCCTCCGAAAGACTCGCGAGTTGATTTTAAGCTTTCCCGCAGCACGTACCAATCACGTATGTGTGGAATAGCCATCGAAACCAGTTAAACGGCCCGAGAAAAGGGAAAAATTGATTTGCCATATTCGACTTAGGCAACAGCTATCAGTTGCTTTTGTAAGTGCTGTAAGTCAATTTTTCGTGTTTTTCGCAGGTGCGTAAATGGCACGTATGAGTCGGTAGTCATCGAAACTGGGCTACTCGTCACCGTATGAATAGACACAAAGTAAAAACATAGTTCTTTTTCAGTTATGCAGTAGGAGGCAGTTGCTACTGACAGAGTTGCCAGTCTAGTTTTTATTCACTTGTGACACTATTTTCTGTTTCTCACTGTCCACTGATCATCTTAGCATATTGAATGTATCAGTGTGCAGCATGGAAGCTGGCCTCAACTAGAAAAGCAAATCGAATCAAGGGGAGTGAACCCTGGGTAGGTGCTTGAAAACCACCACTACAAGGTCTTCTGCTACTCTGTTTTCTTAAATTTTCGCCCATTGTCGGCGAATTCTGGCATGTGTGGATGGTGCATGCATAGCACTTTGCCTAGGACTACATATCAGCCTTTAAAGAAGACATTAAATCCACTTGTTTGCCGTTTTTTTGTTCTCTGTTATGATTGGGTTCATTTTAGGCGCCATTTTGGGCGCCATCTTGGAAATCCTGTGACGTCACCTTGTGGGAGGGGTTAGGGGGCTAGTATATATATAGGTTAATTTTTCAGGTCATATTCAAGTGCTTGTATAGTGCCGTGGGTCAGAGGGCTGCCCACTTGCATTTTTAGGTCCTGATGGTCAAATGTTCGATCCTCAGCCTTGCCATTTCATTCATTTTATTTATTTATTTATTTTTCTTTTTTTTCTTCATTTCTATTATTAGTTATTCTTACATGTAGTTGTATTTTATTGCCCAATTTCTACATACTTCAAACATGAATAAGGATTTCTGATGGGAAAATTTGGGTATCATATTACATCTTTTACGTCTCTGCGTGCGCGCAAATGGCGCTCGTGGCTGTTTCGGCACGGCACGTAAAACTGCCAGGTACAAGCGGGTAGTTGTCAAAATGAATTCATGTTGTATGTTTTTAAGAGAAAAGGTCTGGGAAAAAGTAAGTTTTCTTTTTCCTCAAAAGTTCATGCAACAAGAGCGGTTGCTTCCGAAGGCGTCTCAAGTCGACTTCAAGTTTTCCTGTAGCGGTTAACGGTGCTGTATGTGAGGGGTAAAAAGCGAAACCGATTCCTTATTTCTGTGGCACAAGTGAGAGAAAAGGAAAAGCCTGGTTCCATTTGTTTGACTTTTGCAACAAGTGTCGTCTGCTACAGAAAGTGTTCCGAGTCCTTTTTTTATGATTTCGCGCGGCGCTTAGTGGTGATGTACGTGCGAAAACACAAAATCAACTTATGACTTACACGGTCACCAGAATGGATTTAATGCTTTCATAGAATGGCCCCAGTAAAGGAAAAGTGAATAATTTGGTTCCCTTTCTTTGATTTCTGCAACAGGTATCGGTTGCCTCCGAAAGACTCGCGAGTTGATTTTAAGCTTTCCCGCAGCACGTACCAATCACGTATGTGTGGAATAGCCATCGAAACCAGTTAAACGGCCCGAGAAAAGGGAAAACTTGATTTGCCATATTCGACTTAGGCAACAGCTATCAGTTGCTTTTGTAAGTGCTGTAAGTCAATTTTTCGTGTTTTTCGCAGGTGCGTAAATGGCACGTATGAGTCGGTAGTCATCGAAACTGGGCTACTCGTCACCGTATGAATAGACACAAAGTAAAAACATAGTTCTTTTTCAGTTATGCAGTAGGAGGCAGTTGCTACTGACAGAGTTGCCAGTCTAGTTTTTATTCACTTGTGACACTATTTTCTGTTTCTCACTGTCCACTGATCATCTTAGCATATTGAATGTATCAGTGTGCAGCATGGAAGCTGGCCTCAACTAGAAAAGCAAATCGAATCAAGGGGAGTGAACCCTGGGTAGGTGCTTGAAAACCACCACTACAAGGTCTTCTGCTACTCTGTTTTCTTAAATTTTCGCCCTTTGTCGGCGAATTCTGGCATGTGTGGATGGTGCATGCGTAGCACTTTGCCTAGGACTACATATCAGCCTTTAAAGAAGACATTAAATCCACTTGTTTGCCGTTTTTTTGTTCTCTGTTATGATTGGGTTCATTTTAGGCGCCATTTTGGGCGCCATCTTGGAAATCCTGTGACGTCACCTTGTGGGAGGGGTTAGGGGGCTAGTATATATATAGGTTAATTTTTCAGGTCATATTCAAGTGCTTGTATAGTGCAGTGGGTCAGAGGGCTGCCCACTTGCATTTTTAGGTCCTGATGGTCAAATGTTCGATCCTCAGCCTTGCCATTTTTTTTTTTTTTTTTTTTTTTTCATTTCCATTATTAGTTATTCTTACATGTAGTTGTATTTTATTGCCCAATTTCTACATACTTCAAACATGAATAAGGGTTTCTGATGGGAAAATTTGGGTATCACGTTACATCTTTTACGTCTTTGCGTGCGCGCAAATGGCGCGCGTGGCTGTCAAGTTGACTTCAAGTTTTCCTGTAGCGGTTAACGGTGCTGTATGTGAGGGGTAAAAAGCGAAACCGATTCCTCATTTCTGTGGCACAAGTGAGAGAAAAGGAAAAGCCTGGTTCCATTTGTTTGACGTTTGCAACAAGTGTGGTCTGCTACAGAAAGTGTTCCGAGTCCTTTTTTTATGATTTCGCGCGGCGCTTAGTGGTGATGTATGTGCGAAAACACAAAATCAACTTATGACTTACACGGTCACCAGAATGGATTTAATGCTTTCATAGAATGGCCCCAGTAAAGGAAAAGTGAATAATTTGGTTCCCTTTCTTTGATTTCTGCAACAGGTATCGGTTGCCTCCGAAAGACTCGCGAGTTGATTTTAAGCTTTCCCGCAGCACGTACCAATCACGTATGTGTGGAATAGCCATCGAAACCAGTTAAACGGCCCGAGAAAAGGGAAAAATTGATTTGCCATATTCGACTTAGGCAACAGCTATCAGTTGCTTTTGTAAGTGTTGTAAGTCAATTTTTCGTGTTTTTCGCAGGTGCGTAAATGGCACGTATGAGTCGGTAGTCATCGAAACTGGGCTACTCGTCATAGACACAAAGTAAAAACATAGTTCTTTTTCAGTTATGCAGTAGGAGGCAGTTGCTACTGACAGAGTTGCCAGTCTAGTTTTTATTCACTTGTGACACTATTTTCTGTTTCTCACTGTCCACTGATCATCTTAGCATATTGAATGTATCAGTGTGCAGCATGAAAGCTGGCCTCAACTAGAAAAGCAAATCGAATCAAGGGGAGTGAACCCTGGGTAGGTGCTTGAAAACCACCACTACAAGGTCTTCTGCTACTCTGTTTTCTTAAATTTTCGCCCATTGTCGGCGAATTCTGGCATGTGTGGATGGTGCATGCATAGCACTTTGCCTAGGACTACATATCAGCCTTTAAAGAAGACATTAAATCCACTTGTTTGCCGTTTTTTTGTTCTCTGTTATGATTGGGTTCATTTTAGGCGCCATTTTGGGCGCCATCTTGGAAATCCTGTGACGTCACCTTGTGGGAGGGGTTAGGGGGCTAGTATATATATAGGTTAATTTTTCAGGTCATATTCAAGTGCTTGTATAGTGCAGTGGGTCAGAGGGCTGCCCACTTGCATTTTTAGGTCCTGATGGTCAAATGTTCGATCCTCAGCCTTGCCATTTTATTCATTTTATTTATTTATTTATTTTTCTTTATTTTTCTTCATTTCTATTATTAGTTATTCTTACATGTAGTTGTATTTTATTACCCAATTTCTACATACTTCAAACATCAATAAGAGTTTCTGATGGGAAAATTTGGGTATAACGTTACATCTTTTACGTCTTTGCGTGCGCGCAAATGGCGCGCGTGGCTGTTTCGGCACGGCACGTAAAACTGCCAGGTACAAGCGGGTAGTTGTCAAAATGAATTCATGTTGTATGTTTTTAAGAGAAAAGGTCTGGGAAAAAGTCAGTTTTCTTTTTTCTCAAAAGTTCATGCAACAGGAGCGGTTGCTTCCGAAGGCGTCTCAAGTCGACTTCAAGTTTTCCTGTAGCGGTTAATGGTGCTGTATGTGAGGGGTAAAAAGCAAAACCGATTCCTTATTTCTGTGGCACAAGTGAGAGAAAAGGAAAAGCCTGGTTCCATTTGTTTGACTTTTGCAACAAGTGTCGTCTGCTACAGAAAGTGTTCCGAGTCCTTTTTTTATGATTTCGCGCGGCGCTTAGTGGTGATGTACGTGCGAAAACACAAAATCAACTTATTACTTACACGGTCACCAGAATGGATTTAATGCTTTCATAGAATGGCCCCAGTAAAGGAAAAGTGAATAATTTGGTTCCCTTTCTTTGATTTCTGCAACAGGTATCGGTTGCCTCCGAAAGACTCGCGAGTTGATTTTAAGCTTTCCCGCAGCACGTACCAATCACGTATGTGTGGAATAGCCATCGAAACCAGTTAAACGGCCCGAGAAAAGGGAAACATTGATTTGCCATATTCGACTTAGGCAACAGCTATCAGTTGCTTTTGTAAGTGCTGTAAGTCAATTTTTCGTGTTTTTCGCAGGTGCGTAAATGGCACGTATGAGTCGGTAGTCATCGAAACTGGGCTACTCGTCACCGTATGAATAGACACAAAGTAAAAACATAGTTCTTTTTCAGTTATGCAGTAGGAGGCAGTTGCTACTGACAGAGTACCCAGTCTAGTTTTTATTCACTTGTGACACTATTTTCTGTTTCTCACTGTCCACTGATCATCTTAGCATATTGAATGTATCAGTGTGCAGCATGGAAGCTGGCCTCAACTAGAAAAGCAAATCGAATCAAGGGGAGTGAACCCTGGGTAGGTGCTTGAAAACCACCACTACAAGGTCTTCTGCTACTCTGTTTTCTTAAATTTTCGCCCATTGTCGGCGAATTCTGGCATGTGTGGATGGTGCATGCATAGCACTTTGCCTAGGACTACATATCAGCCTTTAAAGAAGACATTAAATCCACTTGTTTGCCGTTTTTTTGTTCTCTGTTATGATTGGGTTCATTTTAGGCGCCATTTTGGGCGCCATCTTGGAAATCCTGTGACGTCACCTTGTGGGAAGGGTTAGGGGGCTAGTATATATATAGGTTAATTTTTCAGGTCATATTCAAGTGCTTGTATAGTGCAGTGGGTCAGAGGCCTGCCCACTTGCATTTTTAGGTCCTGATGGTCAAATGTTCGATCCTCAGACTTGCCATTTTATTTATTTTATTTTTTTATTTTTTTTTTTTTTTTCATTTCTATTATTAGTTATTCTTACATGTAGTTGTATTTTATTGCCCAATATCTACATACTTCAAACATGAATAAGGGTTTCTGATGGGAAAATTTGGGTATCACGTTACATCTTTTACTTCTTTGCGTGTGCGCAAATGGCGCGCGTGGCTGTTTCGGCACGGCACGTAAAACTGCCAGGTACAAGCGGGTAGTTGTCAAAATGAATTCATGTTGTATGTTTTTAAGAGAAAAGGTCAGGGAAAAAGTCAGTTTTCTTTTTCCTCAAAAGTTCATGCAACAGGAGCGGTTGCTTCCGAAGGCGTCTCAAGTCGACTTCAAGTTTTCCTGTAGCGGTTAACGGTGCTGTATGTGAGGGGTAAAAAGCGAAACCGATTCCTTATTTCTGTGGCACAAGTGAGAGAAAAGGAAAAGCCTGGTTCCATTTGTTTGACGTTTGCAACAAGTGTGGTCTGCTACAGAAAGTGTTCCGAGTCCTTTTTTTATGATTTCGCGCGGCGCTTAGTGGTGATGTACGTGCGAAAACACAAAATCAACTTATGACTTACACGGTCACCAGAATGGATTTAATGCTTTCATAGAATGGCCCCAGTAAAGGAAAAGTGAATAATTTGGTTCCCTTTCTTTGATTTCTGCAACAGGTATCGGTTGCCTCCGAAAGACTCGCGAGTTGATTTTAAGCTTTCCCGCAGCACGTACCAATCAGGTATGTGTGGAATAGCCATCGAAACCAGTTAAACGGACCGAGAAAAGAGAAAAATTGATTTGCCATATTCGACTTAGGCAACAGCTATCAGTTGCTTTTGTAAGTGCCGTAAGTCAATTTTTCGTGTTTTTCGCAGGTGCGTAAAATGCACGTATGAGTCGGTAGTCATCGAAACTGGGCTACTCGTAATAGACACAAAGTAAAAACATAGTTCTTTTTCAGTTATGCAGTAGGAGGCAGTTGCTACTGACAGAGTTGCCAGTCTAGTTTTTATTCACTTGTGACACTATTTTCTGTTTCTCACTGTCCACTGATCATCTTAGCATATTGAATGTATCAGTGTGCAGTATGGAAGCTGGCCTCAACTAGAAAAGCAAATCGAATCAAGGGGAGTGAACCCTGGGTAGGTGCTTGAAAACCACCACTACAAGGTCTTCTGCTACTCTGTTTTCTTAAATTTTCGCCAATTGTCGGCGAATTCTGGCATGTGTGGATGGTGCATGCATAGCACTTTGCCTAGGACTACATATCAGCCTTTAAAGAAGACATTAAATCCACTTGTTTGCCGTTTTTTTGTTCTCTGTTATGATTGGGTTCATTTTAGGCGCCATTTTGGGCGCCATCTTGGAAATCCTGTGACGTCACCTTGTGGGAGGGGTTAGGGGGCTAGTATATATATAGGTTAATTTTTCAGGTCATATTCAAGTGCTTGTATAGTGCAGTGGGTCAGAGGGCTTCCCACTTGCATTTTTAGGTCCTGATGGTCAAATGTTCGATCCTCAGCCTTGCCATTTTATGTATTTTATTTTTTTTTTTTTTTTTTTTCTTTTTTTTTCATTTCTATTATTAGTTATTCTTACATGTAGTTGTATTTTATTGCCCAATTTCTACATACTTCAAACATGAATAAGGGTTTCTGATGGGAAAATTTGGGTATCACGTTACATCTTTTACGTCTTTGCGTGCGCGCAAATGGCGCGCGTGGCTGTTTTGGCACGGCACGTAAAACTGCCATGTACAAGCGGGTAATTGTCAAAATGAATTCATGTTGTATGTTTTTAAGAGAAAAGGTCTGGGAAAAATTCAGTTTTCTTTTTCCTCAAAAGTTCATGCAACAGGAGCGGTTGCTTCCGAAGGCGTCTCAAGTCGACTTCAAGTTTTCCTGTAGCGGTTAACGGTGCTGTATGTGAGGGGTAAAAAGCGAAACCGATTCCTTATTTCTGTGGCACAAGTGAGAGAAAAGGAAAAGCCTGGTTCCATTTGTTTGACTTTTGCAACAAGTGTCGTCTGCTACAGAAAGTGTTCCGAGTCCTTTTTTTATGATTTCGCGCGGCGCTTAGTGGTGATGTACGTGCGAAAACACAAAATCAACTTATGACTTACACGGTCACCAGAATGGATTTAATGCTTTCATAGAATGGCCCCAGTAAAGGAAAAGTGAATAATTTGGTTCCCTTTCTTTGATTTCTGCAACAGGTATCGGTTGCCTCCGAAAGACTCGCGAGTTGATTTTAAGCTTTCCCGCAGCACGTACCAATCACGTATGTGTGGAATAGCCATCGAAACCAGTTAAACGGCCCGAGAAAAGGGAAAAATAGATTTGCCATATTCGACTTAGGCAACAGCTATCAGTTGCTTTTGTAAGTGCTGTAAGTCAATTTTTCGTGTTTTTCGCAGGTGCGTAAATGGCACATATGAGTCGGTAGTCATCGAAACTGGGCTACTTGTCACCGTATGAATAGACACAAAGTAAAAACATAGTTCTTTTTCAGTTATGCAGTAGGAGGCAGTTGCTACTGACAGAGTTGCCAGTCTAGTTTTTATTCACTTGTGACACTATTTTCTGTTTCTCACTGTCCACTGATCATCTTAGCATATTGAATGTATCAGTGTGCAGCATGGAAGCTGGCCTCAACTAGAAAAGCAAATCGAATCAAGGGGAGTGAACCCTGGGTAGGTGCTTGAAAACCACCACTACAAGGCCTTCTGCTACTCTGTTTTCTTAAATGTTCGCCCATTGTCGGCGAATTCTGGCATGTGTGGATGGTGCATGCATAGCACTTTGCCTAGGACTACATATCAGCCTTTAAAGAAGACATTAAATCCACTTGTTTGCCGTTTTTTTGTTCTCTGTTATGATAGGGGTCATTTTAGGCGCCATTTTGGGCGCCATCTTGGAAATCCTGTGACGTCACCTTGTGGGAGGGGTTAGGGGGCTAGTATATATATAGTTTAATTTTTCAGGTCATATTCAAGTGCTTGTATAGTGCAGTGGGTCAGAGGGCTGCCCACTTGCATTTTTAGGTCCTGATGGTCAAATGTTCGATCCTCAGCCTTGCCATTTTTTTTTTTTTTTTTTTTCATTTCTATTATTAGTTATTCTTACATGTAGTTGTATTTTATTGCCCAATTTCTACATACTTCAAACATGAATAAGGGTTTCTGATGGGAAAATTTGGGTATCACGTTACATCTTTTACGTCTTTGCGTGCGCGCAAATGGCGCGCGTGGCTGTTTCGGCACGGCACGTAAAACTGCCAGGTACAAGCGGGTAGTTGTCAAAATGAATTCATGTTGTATGTTTTTAAGAGAAAAGGTCTGGGAAAAAGTCAGTTTTCTTTTTCCTCAAAAGTTCATGCAACAGGAGCAGTTGCTTCCGAAGGCGTCTCAAGTCGACTTCAAGTTTTCCTGTAGCGGTTAACGGTGCTGTATGTGAGGGGTAAAAAGCGAAACCGATTCCTTATTTCTGTGGCACAAGTGAGAGAAAAGGAAAAGCCTGGTTCCATTTGTTTGACTTTTGCAACAAGTGTCGTCTGCTACAGAAAGTGTTCCGAGGCCTTTTTTTATGATTTCGCGCGGCGCTTAGTGGTGATGTACGTGCGAAAACACAAAATCAACTTATGACTTACACGGTCACCAGAATGGATTTAATGCTTTCATAGAATGGCCCCAGTAAAGGAAAAGTGAATAATTTGGTTCCCTTTCTTTGATTTCTGCAACAGGTATCGGTTGCCTCCGAAAGACTCGCGAGTTGATTTTAAGCTTTCCCGCAGCACGTACCAATCACGTATGTGTGGAATAGCCATCGAAACCAGTTAAACGGCCCGAGAAAAGGGAAAAATTGATTTGCCATATTCGACTTAGGCAACAGCTATCAGTTGCTTTTGTAAGTGCTGTAAGTCAATTTTTCGTGTTTTTCGCAGGTGCGTAAATGGCACGTATGAGTCAGTAGTCATCGAAACTGGGCTACTCGTCACCGTATGAATAGACACAAAGTAAAAACATAGTTCTTTTTCAGTTATGCAGTAGGAGGCAGTTGCTACTGACAGAGTTGCCAGTCTAGTTTTTATTCACTTGTGACACTATTTTCTGTTTCTCACTGTCCACTGATCATCTTAGCATATTGAATGTATCAGTGTGCAGCATGGAAGCTGGCCTCAACTAGAAAAGCAAATCGAATCAAGGGGAGTGAACCCTGGGTAGGTGCTTGAAAACCACCACTACAAGGTCTTCTGCTACTCTGTTTTCTTAAATGTTCGCCCATTGTCGGCGAATTCTGGCTTGTGTGGATGGTGCATGCATAGCACTTTGCCTAGGACTACATATCAGCCTTTAAAGAAGACATTAAATCCACTTGTTTGCCGTTTTTTTGTTCTCTGTTATGATTGGGTTCATTTTAGGCGCCATTTTGGGCGCCATCTTGGAAATCCTGTGACGTCACCTTGTGGGAGGGGTTAGGGGGCTAGTATATATATAGGTTAATTTTTCAGGTCATATTCAAGTGCTTGTATAGTGCAGTGGGTCAGAGGGCTGCCCACTTGCATTTTTAGGTCCTGATGGTCAAATGTTCGATCCTCAGCCTTGCCATTTTATTTATTTATTTATTTTTTTTTTTTTTTTTCATTTCTATTATAAGTTAATCTTACATGTAGTTGTATTTTATTGCCCAATTTCTACATACTTCAAAAATGAATAAGGGTTTCTGATGGGAAAATTTGGGTATTACGTTACATCTTTTACGTCTTTGCGTGCGCGCAAATGGCGCGCGTGGCTGTTTTGGCACGGCACGTAAAACTGCCAGGTACAAGCGGGTAGTTGTCAAAATGAATTCATGTTGTATGTTTTTAAGAGAAAAGGTCTGGGAAAAAGTCAGTTTTCTTTTTCCTCAAAAGTTCATGCAACAGGAGCGGTTGCTTCCGAAGGCGTCTCAAGTCGACTTCAAGTTTTCCTGTAGCGGTTAACGGTGCTGTATGTGAGGGGTAAAAAGCGAAACCGATTCCTTATTTCTGTGGCACAAGTGAGAGAAAAGGAAAAGCCTGGTTCCATTTGTTTGACGTTTGCAACAAGTGTGGTCTGCTACAGAAAGTGTTCCGAGTCCTTTTTTTATGATTTCGCGCGGCGCTTAGTGGTGATGTACGTGCGAAAACACAAAATCAACTTATGACTTACACGGTCACCAGAATGGATTTAATGCTTTCATAGAATGGCCCCAGTAAAGGAAAAGTGAATAATTTGGTTCCCTTTCTTTGATTTCTGCAACAGGTATCGGTTGCCTCCGAAAGACTCGCGAGTTGATTTTAAGCTTTCCCGCAGCACGTACCAATCACGTATGTGTGGAATAGCCATCGAAACCAGTTAAACGGACCGAGAAAAGGGAAAAATTGATTTGCCATATTCGACTTAGGCAACAGCTATCAGTTGCTTTTGTAAGTGTTGTAAGTCAATTTTTCGTGTTTTTCGCAGGTGCGTAAATGGCACGTATGAGTCGGTAGTCATCGAAACTGGGCTACTCGTCATAGACACAAAGTAAAAACATAGTTCTTTTTCAGTTATGCAGTAGGAGGCAGTTGCTACTGACAGAGTTGCCAGTCTAGTTTTTATTCACTTGTGACACTATTTTCTGTTTCTCACTGTCCACTGATCATCTTAGCATATTGAATGTATCAGTGTGCAGCATGGAAGCTGGCCTCAACTAGAAAAGCAAATCGAATCAAGGGGAGTGAACCCTGGGTAGGTGCTTGAAAACCACCACTACAAGGTCTTCTGCTACTCTGTTTTCTTAAATTTTCGCCCATTGTCGGCGAATTCTGGCATGTGTGGATGGTGCATGCATAGCACTTTGCCTAGGACTACATATCAGCCTTTAAAGAAGACATTAAATCCACTTGTTTGCCGTTTTTTTGTTCTCTGTTATGATTGGGTTCATTTTAGGCGCCATTTTGGGCGCCATCTTGGAAATCCTGTGACGTCACCTTGTGGGAGGGGTTAGGGGGCTAGTATATATATAGGTTAATTTTTCAGGTCATATTCAAGTGCTTGTATAGTGCAGTGGGTCAGAGGGCTGCCCACTTGCATTTTTAGGTCCTGATGGTCAAATGTTCGATCCTCAGCCTTGCCATTTTTTTTTTTTTTTTTATTTATTTATTTTTTTTTTTTTCATTTCTATTATTAGTTATTCTTACATGTAGTTGTATTTTATTGCCCAATTTCTACATACTTCAAACATGAATAAGAGTTTCTGATGGGAAAATTTGGGTATCACGTTACATCTTTTACGTCTTTGCGTGCGCGCAAATGGCGCGCGTGGCTGTTTCGGCACGGCACGTAAAACTGCCAGGTACAAGCGGGTAGTTGTCAAAATGAATTAATGTTGTATGTTTTTAAGAGAAAAGGTCTGGGAAAACGTCAGTTTTCTTTTTCCTCAAAAGTTCATGCAACAGGAGCGGTTGCTTCCGAAGGCGTCTCAAGTCGACTTCAAGTTTTCCTGTAGCGGTTAATGGTGCTGTATGTGAGGGGTAAAAAGCGAAACCAATTCTTTATTTCTGTGGCACAAGTGAGAGAAAAGGAAAAGCCTGGTTCCATTTGTTTGACTTTTGCAACAAGTGTCGTCTGCTACAGAAAGTGTTCCGAGTCCTTTTTTTATGATTTCGCACGGCGCTTAGTGGTGATGTACGTGCGAAAACACAAAATCAACTTACGACTTACACGGTCACCAGAATGGATTTAATGCTTTCATAGAATGGCCCCAGTAAAGGAAAAGTGAATAATTTGGTTCCCTTTCTTTGATTTCTGCAACAGGTATCAGTTGCCTCCGAAAGACTCGCGAGTTGATTTTAAGCTTTCCCGCAGCACGTACCAATCACGTATGTGTGGAATAGCGATCAAAACCACTTAAACGGCCCGAGAAAAGGGAAAAATTGATTTGCCATATTCGACTTAGGCAACAGCTATCAGTTGCTTTTGTAAGTGCTGTAAGTCAATTTTTCGTGTTTTTCGCAGGTGCGTAAATGACATGTATGAGTCGGTAGTCATCGAAACTGGGCTACTCGTCACCGTATGAATAGACACAAAGTAAAAACATAGTTCTTTTTCAGTTATGCAGTAGGAGGCAGTTGCTACTGACAGAGTTGCCAGTCTAGTTTTTATTCACTTGTGACACTATTTTCTGTTTCTCACTGTCCACTGATCATCTTAGCATATTGAATGTATCAGTGTGCAGCATGGAAGCTGGCCTCAACTAGAAAAGCAAATCGAATCAAGGGGAGTGAACCCTGGGTAGGTGCTTGAAAACCACCACTACAAGGTCTTCTGCTACTCTGTTTTCTTAAATTTTCGCCCATTGTCGGCGAATTCTGGCATGTGTGGATGGTGCATGCGTAGCACTTTGCCTAGGACTACATATCAGCCTTTAAAGAAGACATTAAATCCACTTGTTTGCCGTTTTTTTGTTCTCTGTTATGATTGGGTTCATTTTAGGCGCCATTTTGGGCGCCATCTTGGAAATCCTGTGACGTCACCTTGTGGGAGGGGTTAGGGGGCTAGTATATATATAGGTTAATTTTTCAGGTCATATTCAAGTGCTTGTATAGTGCAGTGGGTCAGAGGGCTGCCCACTTGCATTTTTAGGTCCTGATGGTCAAATGTTCGATCCTCAGCCTTGCCATTTTTTTTTTTTTTTTTTTTTTTCATTTCTATTATTAGTTATTCTTACATGTAGTTGTATTTTATTGCCCAATTTCTACATACTTCAAACATGAATAAGGGTTTCTGATGGGAAAATTTGGGTATCACGTTACATCTTTTACGTCTTTGCGTGCGCGCAAATGGCGCGCGTGGCTGTCAAGTCGACTTCAAGTTTTCCTGTAGCGGTTAACGGTGCTGTATGTGAGGGGTAAAAAGCGAAACCGATTCCTCATTTCTGTGGCACAAGTGAGAGAAAAGGAAAAGCCTGGTTCCATTTGTTTGACGTTTGCAACAAGTGTGGTCTGCTACAGAAAGTGTTCCGAGTCCTTTTTTTATGATTTCGCGCGGCGCTTAGTGGTGATGTACGTGCGAAAACACAAAATCAACTTATGACTTACACGGTCACCAGAATGGATTTAATGCTTTCATAGAATGGCCCCAGTAAAGGAAAAGTGAATAATTTGGTTCCCTTTCTTTGATTTCTGCAACAGGTATCGTTTGCCTCCGAAAGACTCGCGAGTTGATTTTAAGCTTTCCCGCAGCACGTACCAATCACGTATGTGTGGAATAGCCATCGAAACCAGTTAAACGGACCGAGAAAAGGGAAAAATTGATTTGCCATATTCGACTTAGGCAACAGCTATCAGTTGCTTTTGTAAGTGTTGTAAGTCAATTTTTCGTGTTTTTCGCAGGTGCGTAAATGGCACGTATGAGTCGGTAGTCATCGAAACTGGGCTACTCGTCATAGACACAAAGTAAAAACATAGTTCTTTTTCAGTTATGCAGTAGGAGGCAGTTGCTACTGACAGAGTTGCCAGTCTAGTTTTTATTCACTTGTGACACTATTTTCTGTTTCTCACTGTCCACTGATCATCTTAGCATATTGAATGTATCAGTGTGCAGCATGGAAGCTGGCCTCAACTAGAAAAGCAAATCGAATCAAGGGGAGTGAACCCTGGGTAGGTGCTTGAAAACCACCACTACAAGGTCTTCTGCTACTCTGTTTTCTTAAATTTTCGCCCATTGTCGGCGAATTCTGGCATGTGTGGATGGTGCATGCATAGCACTTTGCCTAGGACTACATATCAGCCTTTAAAGAAGACATTAAATCCACTTGTTTGCCGTTTTTTTGTTCTCTGTTATGATTGGGTTCATTTTAGGCGCCATTTTGGGCGCCATCTTGGAAATCCTGTGACGTCACCTTGTGGGAGGGGTTAGGGGGCTAGTATATATATATATAGGTTAATTTTTCAGGTCATATTCAAGTGCTTGTATAGTGCAGTGGGTCAGAGGGCTGCCCACTTGCATTTTTAGGTCCTGATGGTCAAATGTTCGATCCTCAGCCTTGCCATTTTATTTATTTATTTTTTTTTTTTTTTTTTTTTTTTTTTCATTTCTATTATAAGTTATTCTTACATGTAGTTGTATTTTATTGCCCAATTTCTACATACTTCAAACATGAATAAGGGTTTCTGATGGGAAAATTTGGGTATCACGTTACATCTTTTACGTCTTTGCGTGCGCGCAAATGGCACGCGTGGCTGTTTCGGCACGGCACGCAAAACTGCCAGGTACAAGCGGGTAGTTGTCAAAATGAATTCATGTTGTATGTTTTTAAGAGAAAAGGTCTGGGAAAAAGTCAGTTTTCTTTTTCCTCAAAAGTTCATGCAACAGGAGCAGTTGCTTCCGAAGGCGTCTCAAGTCGACTTCAAGTTTTCCTGTAGCGGTTAACGGTGCTGTATGTGAGGGGTAAAAAGCGAAACCGATTCCTTATTTCTGTGGCACAAGTGAGAGAAAAGGAAAAGCCTGGTTCCATTTGTTTGACTTTTGCAACAAGTGTCGTCTGCTACAGAAAGTGTTCCGAGTCCTTTTTTTATGATTTCGCGCGGCGCTTAGTGGTGATGTACGTGCGAAAACACAAAATCAACTTATGACTTACACGGTCACCAGAATGGATTTAATGCTTTCATAGAATGGCCCCAGTAAAGGAAAAGTGAATAATTTGGTTCCCTTTCTTTGATTTCTGCAACAGGTATCGGTTGCCTCCGAAAGACTCGCGAGTTGATTTTAAGCTTTCCCGCAGCACGTACCAATCACATATGTGTGGAATAGCCATCGAAACCAGTTAAACGGCCCGAGAAAAGGGAAAAATTGATTTGCCATATTCGACTTAGGCAACAGCTATCAGTTGCTTTTGTAAGTGCTGTAAGTCAATTTTTCGTGTTTTTCGCAGGTGCGTAAATGGCACGTATGAGTCGGTAGTCATCGAAACTGGGCTACTCGTCACCGTATGAATAGACACAAAGTAAAAACATAGTTCTTTTTCAGTTATGCAGTAGGAGGCAGTTGCTACTGACAGAGTTGCCAGTCTAGTTTTTATTCACTTGTGACACTATTTTCTGTTTCTCACTGTCCACTGATCATCTTAGCATATTGAATGTATCAGTGTGCAGCATGGAAGCTGGCCTCAACTAGAAAAGCAAATCGAATCAAGGGGAGTGAACCCTGGGTAGGTGCTTGAAAACCACCACTACAAGGTCTTCTGCTACTCTGTTTTCTTAAATTTTCGCCCATTGTCGGCGAATTCTGGCATGTGTGGATGGTGCATGCATAGCACTTTGCCTAGGACTACATATCAGCCTTTAAAGAAGACATTAAATCCACTTGTTTGCCGTTTTTTTGTTCTCTGTTATGATTGGGTTCATTTTAGGCGCCATTTTGGGCGCCATCTTGGAAATCCTGTGACGTCACCTTGTGGGAAGGGTTAGGGGGCTAGTATATATATAGGTTAATTTTTCAGGTCATATTCAAGTGCTTGTATAGTGCAGTGGGTCAGAGGGCTGCCCACTTGCATTTTTAGGTCCTGATGGTCAAATGTTCGATCCTCAGCCTTGACATTTTATTTATTTTTTTTTTTTTTTATTTTTTTTTTTTTCATTTCTATTATTAGTTATTCTTACATGTAGTTGTATTTTATTGCCCAATTTCTACATACTTCAAACATGAATAAGAGTTTCTGATGGGAAAATTTGGGTATCACGTTACATCTTTTACGTCTTTGCGTGCGCGCAAATGGCGCGCGTGGCTGTTTCGGCACGGCACGTAAAACTGCCAGGTACAAGCGGGTAGTTGTCAAAATGAATTCATGTTCTATGTTTTTAAGAGAAAAGGTCTGGGAAAACGTCAGTTTTCTTTTTCCTCAAAAGTTCATGCAACAGGAGCGGTTGCTTCCGAAGGCGTCTCAAGTCGACTTCAAGTTTTCCTGTAGCGGTTAATCGTGCTATATGTGAGGGGTAAAAAGCGAAACCAATTCTTTATTTCTGTGGCACAAGTGAGAGAAAAGGAAAAGCCTGGTTCCATTTGTTTGACTTTTGCAACAAGTGTCGTCTGCTACAGGAAGTGTTCCGAGTCCTTTTTTTATGATTTCGCGCGGCGCTTAGTGGTGATGTACGTGCGAAAACACAAAATCAACTTACGACTTACACGGTCACCAGAATGGATTTAATGCTTTCATAGAATGGCCCCAGTAAAGGAAAAGTGAATAATTTGGTTCCCTTTCTTTGATTTCTGCAACAGGTATCGGTTGCCTCCGAAAGACTCGCGAGTTGATTTTAAGCTTTCCCGCAGCACGTACCAATCACGTATGTGTGGAATAGCGATCAAAACCAGTTAAACGGCCCGAGAAAAGGGAAAAATTGATTTGCCATATTCGACTTAGGCAACAGCTATCAGTTGCTTTTGTAAGTGCTGTAAGTCAATTTTTCGTGTTTTTCGCAGTTGCGTAAATGGCACGTATGAGTCGGTAGTCATCGAAACTGGGCTACTCGTCACCGTATGAATAGACACAAAGTAAAAACATAGTTCTTTTTCAGTTATGCAGTAGGAGGCAGTTGCTACTGACAGAGTTGCCAGTCTAGTTTTTATTCACTTGTGACACTATTTTCTGTTTCTCACTGTCCACTGATCATCTTAGCATATTGAATGTATCAGTGTGCAGCATGGAAGCTGGCCTCAACTAGAAAAGCAAATCGAATCAAGGGGAGTGAACCCTGGGTAGGTGCTTGAAAACCACCACTACAAGGTCTTCTGCTACTCTGTTTTCTTAAATTTTCGCCCATTGTCGGCGAATTCTGGCATGTGTGGATGGTGCATGCATAGCACTTTGCCTAGGACTACATATCAGCCTTTAAAGAAGACATTAAATCCACTTGTTTGCCGTTTTTTTGTTCTCTGTTATGATTGGGTTCATTTTAGGCGCCATTTTGGGCGCCATCTTGGAAATCCTGTGACGTCACCTTGTGGGAAGGGTTAGGGGGCTAGTATATATATAGGTTAATTTTTCAGGTCATATTCAAGTGCTTGTATACTGCAGTGGGTCAGAGGGCTGCCCACTTGCATTTTTAGGTCCTGATGGTCAAATGTTCGATCCTCAGCCTTGCCATTTTATTTTTTTTATTTTTTTTTTTTTTATTTTTTTTTTTTTTTTTCATTTCTATTATTAGTTATTCTTACATGTAGTTGTATTTTATTGCCCAATTTCTACATACTTCAAACATGAATAAGAGTTTCTGATGGGAACATTTGGGTATCATGTTACATCTTTTACGTCTTTGCGTGCGCTCAAATGGCGCGCGTGGCTGTTTCGGCACGGCACGTAAAACTGCCAGGTACAAGCGGGTAGTTGTCAAAATGAATTCATGTTCTATGTTTTTAAGAGAAAAGGTCTGGGAAAAAGTCAGTTTTCTTTTTCCTCGAAAGTTCATGCAACAGGAGCGGTTGCTTCTGAAGGCGTCTCAAGTCGACTTCAAGTTTTCCTGTAGCGGTTAATGGTGCTGTATGTGAGGGGTAAAAAGCGAAACCGATTCCTTATTTCTGTGGCACAAGTGAGAGAAAAGGAAAAGCCTTGTTCCATTTGTTTGACTTTTGCAACAAGTGTCGTCTGCTACAGGAAGTGTTCCGAGTCCTTTTTTTATGATTTCGCGCGGCGCTTAGTGGTGATGTACGTGCGAAAACACAAAATCAACTTATGACTTACACGGTCACCAGAATGGATTTAATGCTTTCATAGAATGGCCCCAGTAAAGGAAAAGTGAATAATTTGGTTCCCTTTCTTTGATTTCTGCAACAGGTATCGGTTGCCTCCGAAAGACCCGCGAGTTGATTTTAAGCTTTCCCGCAGCACGTACCAATCACGTATGTGTGGAATAGCCATCAAAACCAGTTAAACGGCCCGAGAAAAGGGAAAAATTGATTTGCCATATTCGACTTAGGCAACAGCTATCAGTTGCTTTTGTAAGTGCTGTAAGTCAATTTTTCGTGTTTTTCACAGTTGCGTAAATGGCACGTATGAGTCGGTAGTCATCGAAACTGGGCTACTCGTCACCGTATGAATAGACACAAAGTAAAAACATAGTTCTTTTTGAGTTATGCAGTAGGAGGCAGTTGCTACTGACAGAGTTGCCAGTCTAGTTTTTATTCACTTGTGACACTATTTTCTGTTTCTCACTGTCCACTGATCATCTTAGCATATTGAATGTATCAGTGTGCAGCATGGAAGCTGGCCTCAACTAGAAAAGCAAATCGAATCAAGGGGAGTGAACCCTGGGTAGGTGCTTGAAAACCACCACTACAAGGTCTTCTGCTACTCTGTTTTCTTAAATTTTCGCCCATTGTCGGCGAATTCTGGCATGTGTGGATGGTGCATGCATAGCACTTTGCCTAGGACTACATATCAGCCTTTAAAGAAGACATTAAATCCACTTGTTTGCCGTTTTTTTGTTCTCTGTTATGATTGGGTTCATTTTAGGCGCCATTTTGGGCGACATCTTGGAAATCCTGTGACGTCACCTTGTGGGAGGGGTTAGGGGGCTAGTATATATATAGGTTAATTTTTCAGGTCATATTCAAGTGCTTGTATAGTGCAGTGGGTCAGAGGGCTGCCCACTTGCATTTTTAGGTCCTGATGGTCAAATGTTCGATCCTCAGCCTTGCCATTTTTTTTTTTTTTTTTTTTTTTTTTTTTTTTCATTTCTATTATTAGTTATTCTTACATGTAGTTGTATTTTATTGCCCAATTTCTACATACTTCAAACATGAATAAGAGTTTCTGATGGGAAAATTTGGGTATCACGTTACATCTTTTACGTCTTTGCGTGCGCGCCAATGGCGCGCGTGGCTGTTTCGGCACGGCACGTAAAACTGCCAGGTACAAGCGGGTAGTTGTCAAAATGAATTCATGTTCTATGTTTTTAAGAGAAAAGGTCTGGGAAAAAGTCAGTTTTCTTTTTCCTCAAAAGTTCATGCAACAGGAGCGGTTGCTTCCGAAGGCGTCTCAAGTCGACTTCAAGTTTTCCTGTAGTGGTTAATGGTGCTGTATGTGAGGGGTAAAAAGCGAAACCGATTCCTTATTTCTGTGGCACAAGTGAGAGAAAAGGAAAAGCCTGGTTCCATTTGTTTGACTTTTGCAACAAGTGTCGTCTGCTACAGAAAGTGTTCCGAGTCCTTTTTTTATGATTTCGCGCGGCGCTTAGTGGTGATGTACGTGCGAAAACACAAAATCAACTTATGACTTACACGGTCACCAGAATGGATTTAATGCTTTCATAGAATGGCCCCAGTAAAGGAAAAGTGAATAATTTGGTTCCCTTTCTTTGATTTCTGCAACAGGTATCGGTTGCCTCCGAAAGACTCGCGAGTTGATTTTAAGCTTTCCCGCAGCACGTACCAATCACGTATGTGTGGAATAGCCATCAAAACCAGTTAAACGGCCCGAGAAAAGGGAAAAATTGATTTGCCATATTCGACTTAGGCAACAGCTATCAGTTGCTTTTGTAAGTGCTGTAAGTCAATTTTTCGTGTTTTTCGCAGTTGCGTAAATGGCACGTATGAGTCGGTAGTCATCGAAACTGGGCTACTCGTCACCGTATGAATAGACACAAAGTAAAAACATAGTTCTTTTTCAGTTATGCAGTAGGAGGCAGTTGCTACTGACAGAGTTGCCAGTCTAGTTTTTATTCACTTGTGACACTATTTTCTGTTTCTCACTGTCCACTGATCATCTTAGCATATTGAATGTATCAGTGTGCAGCATGGAAGCTGGCCTCAACTAGAAAAGCAAATCGAATCAAGGGGAGTGAACCCTGGGTAGGTGCTTGAAAACCACCACTACAAGGTCTTCTGCTACTCTGTTTTCTTAAATTTTCTCCCATTGTCGGCGAATTCTGGCATGTGTGGATGGTGCATGCATAGCACTTTGCCTAGGACTACATATCAGCCTTTAAAGAAGACATTAAATCCACTTGTTTGCCGTTTTTTTGTTCTCTGTTATGATTGGGTTCATTTTAGGCGCCATTTTGGGCGCCATCTTGGAAATCCTGTGACGTCACCTTGTGGGAGGGGTTAGGGGGCTAGTATATATATAGGTTAATTTTTCAGGTCATATTCAAGTGCTTGTATAGTGCAGTGGGTCAGAGGGCTGCCCACTTGCATTTTTAGGTCCTGATGGTCAAATGTTCGATTCTCAGCCTTGCCATTTTTTTTTTTTTTTTTTTTTTTTTTTTTTTTTCATTTCTATTATTAGTTATTCTTACATGTAGTTGTATTTTATTGCCCAATTTCTACATACTTCAAACATGAATAAGAGTTTCTGATGGGAAAATTTGGGTATCACGTTACATCTTTTACGTCTTTGCGTGCGCGCAAATGGCGCGCGTGGCTGTTTCGGCACGGCACGTAAAACTGCCAGGTACAAGCGGGTAGTTGTCAAAATGAATTCATGTTCTATGTTTTTAAGAGAAAAGGTCTGGGAAAAAGTCAGTTTTCTTTTTCCTCAAAAGTTCATGCAACAGGAGCGGTTGCTTCCGAAGGCGTCTCAAGTCGACTTCAAGTTTTCCTGTAGCGGTTAATGGTGCTGTATGTGAGGGGTAAAAAGCGAAACCGATTCCTTATTTCTGTGGCACAAGTGAGAGAAAAGGAAAAGCCTGGTTCCATTTGTTTGACTTTTGCAACAAGTGTCGTCTGCTACAGAAAGTGTTCCGAGTCCTTTTTTTATGATTTCGCGCGGCGCTTAGTGGTGATGTACGTGCGAAAACACAAAATCAACTTATGACTTACACGGTCACCAGAATGGATTTAATGCTTTCATAGAATGGCCCCAGTAAAGGAAAAGTGAATATTTTGGTTCCCTTTCTTTGATTTCTGCAACAGGTATCGGTTGCCTCCGAAAGACTCGCGAGTTGATTTTAAGCTTTCCCGCAGCACGTACCAATCACGTATGTGTGGAATAGCCATCAAAACCAGTTAAACGGCCCGAGAAAAGGGAAAAATTGATTTGCCATATTCGACTTAGGCAACAGCTATCAGTTGCTTTTGTAAGTGCTGTAAGTCAATTTTTCGTGTTTTTCGCAGGTGCGTAAATGGCACGTATGAGTCGGTAGTCATCGAAACTGGGCTACTCGTCACCGTATGAATAGACACAAAGTAAAAACATAGTTCTTTTTCAGTTATGCAGTAGGAGGCAGTTGCTACTGACAGAGTTGCCAGTCTAGTTTTTATTCACTTGTGACACTATTTTCTGTTTCTCACTGTCCACTGATCATCTTAGCATATTGAATGTATCAGTGTGCAGCATGGAAGCTGGCCTCAACTAGAAAAGCAAATCGAATCAAGGGGAGTGAACCCTGGGTAGGTGCTTGAAAACCACCACTACAAGGTCTTCTGCTACTCTGTTTTCTTAAATTTTCTCCCATTGTCGGCGAATTCTGGCATGTGTGGATGGTGCATGCATAGCACTTTGCCTAGGACTACATATCAGCCTTTAAAGAAGACATTAAATCCACTTGTTTGCCGTTTTTTTGTTCTCTGTTATGATTGGGTTCATTTTAGGCGCCATTTTGGGCGCCATCTTGGAAATCCTGTGACGTCACCTTGTGGGAGGGGTTAGGGGGCTAGTATATATATAGGTTAATTTTTCAGGTCATATTCAAGTGCTTGTATAGTGCAGTGGGTCAGAGGGCTGCCCACTTGCATTTTTAGGTCCTGATGGTCAAATGTTCGATCCTCAGCCTTGCCATTTTATTTATTTATTTATTTTTTTTTTTTTTTTTTTTTTTTTTTCATTTCTATTATTAGTTATTCTTACATGTAGTTGTATTTTATTGCCCAATTTCTACATACTTCAAACATGAATAAGAGTTTCTGATGGGAAAATTTGGGTATCACGTTACATCTTTTACGTCTTTGCGTGCGCGCAAATGGCGCGCGTGGCTGTTTCGGCACGGCACGTAAAACTGCCAGGTACAAGCGGGTAGTTGTCAAAATGAATTCATGTTGTATGTTTTTAAGAGAAAAGGTCTGGGAAAATGTCAGTTTTCTTTTTCCTCAAATGTTCATGCAACAGGAGCGGTTGCTTCCGAAGGCGTCTCAAGTCGACTTCAAGTTTTCCTGTAGCGGTTAATGGTGCTGTATGTGAGGGGTAAAAAGCGAAACCGATTCCTTATTTCTGTGGCACAAGTGAGAGAAAAGGAAAAGCCTGGTTCCATTTGTTTGACTTTTGCAACAAGTGTCGTCTGCTACAGAAAGTGTTCCGAGTCCTTTTTTTATGATTTCGCGCGGCGCTTAGTGGTGATGTACGTGCGAAAACACAAAATCAACTTATGACTTACACGGTCACCAGAATGGATTTAATGCTTTCATAGAATGGCCCCAGTAAAAGAAAAGTGAATAATTTGGTTCCCTTTCTTTGATTTCTGCAACAGGTATCGGTTGCCTCCGAAAGACTCGCGAGTTGATTTTAAGCTTTCCCGCAGCACGTACCAATCACGTATGTGTGGAATAGCCATCAAAACCAGTTAAACGGCCCGAGAAAAGGGAAAAATTGATTTGCCATATTCGACTTAGGCAACAGCTATCAGTTGCTTTTGTAAGTGCTGTAAGTCAATTTTTCGTGTTTTTCGCAGGTGCGTAAATGGCACGTATGAGTCGGTAGTCATCGAAACTGGGCTACTCGTCACCGTATGAATAGACACAAAGTAAAAACATAGTTCTTTTTCAGTTATGCAGTAGGAGGCAGTTGCTACTGACAGAGTTGCCAGTCTAGTTTTTATTCACTTGTGACACTATTTTCTGTTTCTCACTGTCCACTGATCATCTTAGCATATTGAATGTATCAGTGTGCAGCATGGAAGCTGGCCTCAACTAGAAAAGCAAATCGAATCAAGGGGAGTGAACCCTGGGTAGGTGCTTGAAAACCACCACTACAAGGTCTTCTGCTACTCTGTTTTCTTAAATTTTCGCCCATTGTCGGCGAATTCTGGCATGTGTGGATGGTGCATGCATAGCACTTTGCCTAGGACTACATATCAGCCTTTAAAGAAGACATTAAATCCACTTGTTTGCCGTTTTTTTGTTCTCTGTTATGATTGGGTTCATTTTAGGCGCCATTTTGGGCGCCATCTTGGAAATCCTGTGACATCACCTTGTGGGAGGGGTTAGGGGGCTAGTATATATATAGGTTAATTTTTCAGGTCATATTCAAGTGCTTGTATAGTGCAGTGGGTCAGAGGGCTACCCACTTGCATTTTTAGGTCCTGATGGTCAAATGTTCGATCCTCAGCCTTGCCATTTATTTTTTTTTTTTTTTTTTTCATTTCTATTATTAGTTATTCTTACATGTAGTTGTATTTTATTGCCCAATTTCTACATACTTCAAACATGAATAAGAGTTTCTGATGGGAAAATTTGGGTATCACATTACATCTTTTACGTCTTTGCGTGCGTGCAAATGGCGCGCGTGGCTGTTTCGGCACGGCACGTAAAACTGCCAGGTACAAGCGGGTAGTTGTCAAAATGAATTCATGTTCTATGTTTTTAAGAGAAAAGGTCTGGGAAAAAGTCAGTTTTCTTTTTCCTCACAAGTTCATGCAACAGGAGCGGTTGCTTCCGAAGGCGTCTCAAGTCGACTTCAAGTTTTCCTGTAGTGGTTAATGGTGCTGTATGTGAGGGGTAAAAAGCGAAACCGATTCCTTATTTCTGTGGCACAAGTGAGAGAAAAGGAAAAGCCTGGTTCCATTTGTTTGACTTTTGCAACAAGTGTCGTCTGCTACAGAAAGTGTTCCGAGTCCTTTTTTTATGATTTCGCGCGGCGCTTAGTGGTGATGTACGTGCGAAAACACAAAATGAACTTATGACTTACACGGTCACCAGAATGGATTTAATGCTTTCATAGAATGGCCCCAGTAAAGGAAAAGTGAATAATTTGGTTCCCTTTCTTTGATTTCTGCAACAGGTATCGGTTGCCTCCGAAAGACTCGCGAGTTGATTTTAAGCTTTCCCGCAGCACGTACCAATCACGTATGTGTGGAATAGCCATCAAAACCAGTTAAACGGCCCGAGAAAAGGGAAAAATTGATTTGCCATATTCGACTTAGGCAACAGCTATCAGTTGCTTTTGTAAGTGCTGTAAGTCAATTTTTCGTGTTTTTCGCAGGTGCGTAAATGGCACGTATGAGTCGGTAGTCATCGAAACTGGGCTACTCGTCACCGTATGAATAGACACAAAGTAAAAACATAGTTCTTTTTGAGTTATGCAGTAGGAGGCAGTTGCTACTGACAGAGTTGCCAGTCTAGTTTTTATTCACTTGTGACACTATTTTCTGTTTCTCACTGTCCACTGATCATCTTAGCATATTGAATGTATCAGTGTGCAGCATGGAAGCTGGCCTCAACTAGAAAAGCAAATCGAATCAAGGGGAGTGAACCCTGGGTAGGTGCTTGAAAACCACCACTACAAGGTCTTCTGCTACTCTGTTTTCTTAAATTTTCGCCCATTGTCGGCGAATTCTGGCATGTGTGGATGGTGCATGCATAGCACTTTGCCTAGGACTACATATCAGCCTTTAAAGAAGACATTAAATCCACTTGTTTGCCGTTTTTTTGTTCTCTGTTATGATTGGGTTCATTTTAGGCGCCATTTTGGGCGCCATCTTGGAAATCCTGTGACGTCACCTTGTGGGAGGGGTTAGGGGGCTAGTATATATATAGGTTAATTTTTCAGGTCATATTCAATTGCTTGTATAGTGCAGTGGGTCAGAGGGCTGCCCACTTGCATTTTTAGGTCCTGATGGTCAAATGTTCGATCCTCAGCCTTGCCATTTTTTTTTTTTTTTTTTATTTATTTTTTTTTTTTTTCATTTCTATTATTAGTTATTCTTACATGTAGTTGTATTTTATTGCCCAATTTCTACATACTTCAAACATGAATAAGAGTTTCTGATGGGAAAATTTGGGTATCACGTTACATCTTTTACGTCTTTGTGTGCACGCAAATGGCGCGCGTGGCTGTTTCGGCACGGCACGTAAAACTGCCAGGTACAAGCGGGTAGTTGTCAAAATGAATTCATGTTGTATGTTTTTAAGAGAAAAGGTCTGGGAAAAAGTCAGTTTTCTTTTTCCTCAAAAGTTCATGCAACAGGAGCGGTTGCTTCCGAAGGCGTCTCAAGTCAACTTCCAGTTTTCCTGTAGCGGTTAATGGTGCTGTATGTGAGGGGTAAAAAGCGAAACCGATTCCTTATTTCTGTGGCACAAGTGAGAGAAAAGGAAAAGCCTGGTTCCATTTGTTTGACTTTTGCAACAAGTGTCGTCTGCTACAGAAAGTGTTCCGAGTCCTTTTTTTATGATTTCGCGCGGCGCTTAGTGGTGATGTACGTGCGAAAACACAAAATCAACTTATGACTTACACGGTCACCAGAATGGATTTAATGCTTTCATAGAATGGCCCCAGTAAAGGAAAAGTGAATAATTTGGTTCCCTTTCTTTGATTTCTGCAACAGGTATCGGTTGCCTCCGAAAGACTCGCGAGTTGATTTTAAGCTTTCCCGCAGCACGTACCAATCACGTATGTGTGGAATAGCCATCAAAACCAGTTAAACGGCCCGAGAAAAGGGAAAAATTGATTTGCCATATTCGACTTAGGCCACAGCTATCAGTTGCTTTTGTAAGTGCTGTAAGTCAATTTTTCGTGTTTTTCGCAGGTGCGTAAATGGCACGTATGAGTCGGTAGTCATCGAAACTGGGCTATTCGTCACCGTATGAATAGACACAAAGTAAAAACATAGTTCTTTTTGAGTTATGCAGTAGGAGGCAGTTGCTACTGACAGAGTTGCCAGTCTAGTTTTTATTCACTTGTGACACTATTTTCTGTTTCTCACTGTCCACTGATCATCTTAGCATATTGAATGTATCAGTGTGCAGCATGGAAGCTGGCCTCAACTAGAAAAGCAAATCGAATCAAGGGGAGTGAACCCTGGGTAGGTGCTTGAAAACCACCACTACAAGGTCTTCTGCTACTCTGTTTTCTTAAATTTTCGCCCATTGTCGGCGAATTCTGGCATGTGTGGATGGTGCATGCATAGCACTTTGCCTAGGACTACATATCAGCCTTTAAAGAAGACATTAAATCCACTTGTTTGCCGTTTTTTTGTTCTCTGTTATGATTGGGTTCATTTTAGGCGCCATTTTGGGCGCCATCTTGGAAATCCTGTGACGTCACCTTGTGGGAGGGGTTAGGGGGCTAGTATATATATAGGTTAATTTTTCAGGTCATATTCAAGTGCTTGTATAGTGCAGTGGGTCAGAGGGCTGCCCACTTGCATTTTTAGGTCCTGATGGTCAAATGTTCGATCCTCAGCCTTGCCATTTTTTTTTTTTTTTTTATTTATTTATTTTTTTTTTTTTCATTTCTATTATTAGTTATTCTTACATGTAGTTGTATTTTATTGCCCAATTTCTACATACTTCAAACATGAATAAGAGTTTCTGATGGGAAAATTTGGGTATCACGTTACATCTTTTACGGCTTTGCGTGCGCGCATATGGCGCGCGTGGCTGTTTCGGCATGGCACGTAAAACTGCCAGGTACAAGCCGGTAGTTGTCAAAATGAATTCATGTTGTATGTTTTTAAGAGAAAAGGTCTGGGAAAAAGTCAGTTTTCTTTTTCCTCAAAAGTTCATGCAACAGGAGCGGTTGCTTCCAAAGGCGTCTCAAGTCGACTTCCAGTTTTCCTGTAGCGGTTAATGGTGCTGTATGTGAGGGGTAAAAAGCGAAACCGATTCCTTATTTCTGTGGCACAAGTGAGAGAAAAGGAAAAGCCTGGTTCCATTTGTTTGACTTTTGCAACAAGTGTCGTCTGCTACAGAAAGTGTTCCGAGTCCTTTTTTTATGATTTCGCGCGGCGCTTAGTGGTGATGTACGTGCGAAAACACAAAATCAACTTATGACTTACACGGTCACCAGAATGGATTTAATGCTTTCATAGAATGGCCCCAGTAAAGGAAAAGTGAATAATTTGGTTCCCTTTCTTTGATTTCTGCAACAGGTATCGGTTGCCTCTGAAAGACTCGCGAATTGATTTTAAGCTTTCCCGCAGCACGTACCAATCACGTATGTGTGGAATAGCCATCAAAACCAGTTAAACGGCCCGAGAAAAGGGAAAAATTGATTTGCCATATTCGACTTAGGCCACAGCTATCAGTTGCTTTTGTAAGTGCTGTAAGTCAATTTTTCGTGTTTTTCGCAGGTGCGTAAATGGCACGTATGAGTCGGTAGTCATCGAAACTGGGCTATTCGTCACCGTATGAATAGACACAAAGTAAAAACATAGTTCTTTTTGAGTTATGCAGTAGGAGGCAGTTGCTACTGACAGAGTTGCCAGTCTAGTTTTTATTCACTTGTGACACTATTTTCTGTTTCTCACTGTCCACTGATCATCTTAGCATATTGAATGTATCAGTGTGCAGCATGGAAGCTGGCCTCAACTAGAAAAGCAAATCGAATCAAGGGGAGTGAACCCTGGGTAGGTGCTTGAAAACCACCACTACAAGGTCTTCTGCTACTCTGTTTTCTTAAATTTTCGCCCATTGTCGGCGAATTCTGGCATGTGTGGATGGTGCATGCATAGCACTTTGCCTAGGACTACATATCAGCCTTTAAAGAAGACATTAAATCCACTTGTTTGCCGTTTTTTTGTTCTCTGTTATGATTGGGTTCATTTTAGGCGCCATTTTGGGCGCCATCTTGGAAATCCTGTGACGTCACCTTGTGGGAGGGGTTAGGGGGCTAGTATATATATAGGTTAATTTTTCAGGTCATATTCAAGTGCTTGTATAGTGCAGTGGGTCAGAGGGCTGCCCACTTGCATTTTTAGGTCCTGATGGTCAAATGTTCGATCCTCAGCCTTGCCATTTTTTTTTTTTTTTTTATTTATTTATTTTTTTTTTTTTTCATTTCTATTATTAGTTATTCTTACATGTAGTTGTATTTTATTGCCCAATTTCTACATACTTCAAACATGAATAAGAGTTTCTGATGGGAAAATTTGGGTATCACGTTACATCTTTTACGGCTTTGCGTGCGCGCATATGGCGCGCGTGGCTGTTTCGGCACGGCACGTAAAACTGCCAGGTACAAGCCGGTAGTTGTCAAAATGAATTCATGTTGTATGTTTTTAAGAGAAAAGGTCTGGGAAAAAGTCAGTTTTCTTTTTCCTCAAAAGTTCATGCAACAGGAGCGGTTGCTTCCAAAGGCGTCTCAAGTCGACTTCCAGTTTTCCTGTAGCGGTTAATGGTGCTGTATGTGAGGGGTAAAAAGCGAAACCGATTCCTTATTTCTGTGGCACAAGTGAGAGAAAAGGAAAAGCCTGGTTCCATTTGTTTGACTTTTGCAACAAGTGTCGTCTGCTACAGAAAGTGTTCCGAGTCCTTTTTTTATGATTTCGCGCGGCGCTTAGTGGTGATGTACGTGCGAAAACACAAAATCAACTTATGACTTACACGGTCACCAGAATGGATTTAATGCTTTCATAGAATGGCCCCAGTAAAGGAAAAGTGAATAATTTGGTTCCCTTTCTTTGATTTCTGCAACAGGTATCGGTTGCCTCCGAAAGACTCGCGAGTTGATTTTAAGCTTTCCCGCAGCACGTACCAATCACGTATGTGTGGAATAGCCATCAAAACCAGTTAAACGGCCCGAGAAAAGGGAAAAATTGATTTGCCATATTCGACTTAGGCCACAGCTATCAGTTGCTTTTGTAAGTGCTGTAAGTCAATTTTTCGTGTTTTTCGCAGGTGCGTAAATGGCACGTATGAGTCGGTAGTCATCGAAACTGGGCTATTCGTCACCGTATGAATAGACACAAAGTAAAAACATAGTTCTTTTTGAGTTATGCAGTAGGAGGCAGTTGCTACTGACAGAGTTGCCAGTCTAGTTTTTATTCACTTGTGACACTATTTTCTGTTTCTCACTGTCCACTGATCATCTTAGCATATTGAATGTATCAGTGTGCAGCATGGAAGCTGGCCTCAACTAGAAAAGCAAATCGAATCAAGGGGAGTGAACCCTGGGTAGGTGCTTGAAAACCACCACTACAAGGTCTTCTGCTACTCTGTTTTCTTAAATTTTCGCCCATTGTCGGCGAATTCTGGCATGTGTGGATGGTGCATGCATAGCACTTTGCCTAGGACTACATATCAGCCTTTAAAGAAGACATTAAATCCACTTGTTTGCCGTTTTTTTGTTCTCTGTTATGATTGGGTTCATTTTAGGCGCCATTTTGGGCGCCATCTTGGAAATCCTGTGACGTCACCTTGTGGGAGGGGTTAGGGGGCTAGTATATATATAGGTTAATTTTTCAGGTCATATTCAAGTGCTTGTATAGTGCAGTGGGTCAGAGGGCTGCCCACTTGCATTTTTAGGTCCTGATGGTCAAATGTTCGATCCTCAGCCTTGCCATTTTTTTTTTTTTTTTTATTTATTTTTTTTTTTTTTTCATTTCTATTATTAGTTATTCTTACATGTAGTTGTATTTTATTGCCCAATTTCTACATACTTCAAACATGAATAAGAGTTTCTGATGGGAAAATTTGGGTATCACGTTACATCTTTTACGTCTTTGTGTGCACGCAAATGGCGCGCGTGGCTGTTTCGGCACGGCACGTAAAACTGCCAGGTACAAGCGGGTAGTTGTCAAAATGAATTCATGTTGTATGTTTTTAAGAGAAAAGGTCTGGGAAAAAGTCAGTTTTCTTTTTCCTCAAAAGTTCATGCAACAGGAGCGGTTGCTTCCGAAGGCGTCACAAGTCGACTTCAAGTTTTCCTGTAGCGGTTAATGGTGCTGTATGTGAGGGGTAAAAAGCGAAACCGATTCCTTATTTCTGTGGCACAAGTGAGAGAAAAGGAAAAGCCTGGTTCCATTTGTTTGACTTTTGCAACAAGTGTCGTCTGCTACAGAAAGTGTTCCGAGTCCTTTTTTTATGATTTCGCGCGGCGCTTAGTGGTGATGTACGTGCGAAAACACAAAATCAACTTATGACTTACACGGTCACCAGAATGGATTTAATGCTTTCATAGAATGGCCCCAGTAAAGGAAAAGTGAATAATTTGGTTCCCTTTCTTTGATTTCTGCAACAGGTATCGGTTGCCTCCGAAAGACTCGCGAGTTGATTTTAAGCTTTCCCGCAGCACGTACCAATCACGTATGTGTGGAATAGCCATCAAAACCAGTTAAACGGCCCGAGAAAAGGGAAAAATTGATTTGCCATATTCGACTTAGGCAACAGCTATCAGTTGCTTTTGTAAGTGCTGTAAGTCAATTTTTCGTGTTTTTCGCAGTTGCGTAAATGGCACGTATGAGTCGGTAGTCATCGAAACTGGGCTATTCGTCACCGTATGAATAGACACAAAGTAAAAACATAGTTCTTTTTGAGTTATGCAGTAGGAGGCAGTTGCTACTGACAGAGTTGCCAGTCTAGTTTTTATTCACTTGTGACACTATTTTCTGTTTCTCACTGTCCACTGATCATCTTAGCATATTGAATGTATCAGTGTGCAGCATGGAAGCTGGCCTCAACTAGAAAAGCAAATCGAATCAAGGGGAGTGAACCCTGGGTAGGTGCTTGAAAACCACCACTACAAGGTCTTCTGCTACTCTGTTTTCTTAAATTTTCGCCCATTGTCGGCGAATTCTGGCATGTGTGGATGGTGCATGCATAGCACTTTGCCTAGGACTACATATCAGCCTTTAAAGAAGACATTAAATCCACTTGTTTGCCGTTTTTTTGTTCTCTGTTATGATTGGGTTCATTTTAGGCGCCATTTTGGGCGCCATCTTGGAAATCCTGTGACGTCACCTTGTGGGAGGGGTTAGGGGGCTAGTATATATATAGGTTAATTTTTCAGGTCATATTCAAGTGCTTGTATAGTGCAGTGGGTCAGAGGGCTGCCCACTTGCATTTTTAGGTCCTGATGGTCAAATGTTCGATCCTCAGCCTTGCCATTTTTTTTTTTTTTTTTATTTATTTATTTTTTTTTTTTTCATTTCTATTATTAGTTATTCTTACATGTAGTTGTATTTTATTGCCCAATTTCTACATACTTCAAACATGAATAAGAGTTTCTGATGGGAAAATTTGGGTATCACGTTACATCTTTTACGGCTTTGCGTGCGCGCATATGGCGCGCGTGGCTGTTTCGGCATGGCACGTAAAACTGCCAGGTACAAGCCGGTAGTTGTCAAAATGAATTCATGTTGTATGTTTTTAAGAGAAAAGGTCTGGGAAAAAGTCAGTTTTCTTTTTCCTCAAAAGTTCATGCAACAGGAGCGGTTGCTTCCAAAGGCGTCTCAAGTCGACTTCCAGTTTTCCTGTAGCGGTTAATGGTGCTGTATGTGAGGGGTAAAAAGCGAAACCGATTCCTTATTTCTGTGGCACAAGTGAGAGAAAAGGAAAAGCCTGGTTCCATTTGTTTGACTTTTGCAACAAGTGTCGTCTGCTACAGAAAGTGTTCCGAGTCCTTTTTTTATGATTTCGCGCGGCGCTTAGTGGTGATGTACGTGCGAAAACACAAAATCAACTTATGACTTACACGGTCACCAGAATGGATTTAATGCTTTCATAGAATGGCCCCAGTAAAGGAAAAGTGAATAATTTGGTTCCCTTTCTTTGATTTCTGCAACAGGTATCGGTTGCCTCTGAAAGACTCGCGAATTGATTTTAAGCTTTCCCGCAGCACGTACCAATCACGTATGTGTGGAATAGCCATCAAAACCAGTTAAACGGCCCGAGAAAAGGGAAAAATTGATTTGCCATATTCGACTTAGGCCACAGCTATCAGTTGCTTTTGTAAGTGCTGTAAGTCAATTTTTCGTGTTTTTCGCAGGTGCGTAAATGGCACGTATGAGTCGGTAGTCATCGAAACTGGGCTATTCGTCACCGTATGAATAGACACAAAGTAAAAACATAGTTCTTTTTGAGTTATGCAGTAGGAGGCAGTTGCTACTGACAGAGTTGCCAGTCTAGTTTTTATTCACTTGTGACACTATTTTCTGTTTCTCACTGTCCACTGATCATCTTAGCATATTGAATGTATCAGTGTGCAGCATGGAAGCTGGCCTCAACTAGAAAAGCAAATCGAATCAAGGGGAGTGAACCCTGGGTAGGTGCTTGAAAACCACCACTACAAGGTCTTCTGCTACTCTGTTTTCTTAAATTTTCGCCCATTGTCGGCGAATTCTGGCATGTGTGGATGGTGCATGCATAGCACTTTGCCTAGGACTACATATCAGCCCTTAAAGAAGACATTAAATCCACTTGTTTGCCGTTTTTTTGTTCTCTGTTATGATTGGGTTCATTTTAGGCGCCATTTTGGGCGCCATCTTGGAAATCCTGTGACGTCACCTTGTGGGAGGGGTTAGGGGGCTAGTATATATATAGGTTAATTTTTCAGGTCATATTCAAGTGCTTGTATAGTGCAGTGGGTCAGAGGGCTGCCCACTTGCATTTTTAGGTCCTGATGGTCAAATGTTCGATCCTCAGCCTTGCCATTTTATTTATTTATTTTTTTTTTTTTATTTTTTTTTTTTTTCATTTCTATTATTAGTTAGTCTAACATGTAGTTGTATTTTATTGCCCAATTTCTACATACTTCAAACATGAATAAGAGTTTCTGATGGGAAAATTTGGGTATCACGTTACATCTTTTACGTCTTTGCGTGCGCGCAAATGGCGCTCGTGGCTGTTTCGGCACGGCACGTAAAACTGCCAGGTACAAGCGGGTAGTTGTCAAAATGAATTCATGTTGTATGTTTTTAAGAGAAAAGGTCTGGGAAAAAGTCAGTTTTCTTTTTCCTCAAAAGTTCATGCAACAGGAGCGGTTGCTTCCGAAGGCGTCTCAAGTCGACTTCAAGTTTTCCTGTAGCGGTTAATGGTGCTGTATGTGAGGGGTAAAAAGCGAAACCAATTCCTTATTTCTGTGGCACAAGTGAGAGAAAAGGAAAAGCCTGGTTCCATTTGTTTGACTTTTGCAACAAGTGTCGTCTGCTACAGAAAGTGTTCCGAGTCCTTTTTTTATGATTTCGCGCGGCGCTTAGTGGTGATGTACGTGCGAAAACACAAAATCAACTTATGACTTACACGGTCACCAGAATGGATTTAATGCTTTCATAGAATGGCCCCAGTAAAGGAAAAGTGAATAATTTGGTTCCCTTTCTTTGATTTCTGCAACAGGTATCGGTTGCCTCCGAAAGACTCGCGAGTTGATTTTAAGCTTTCCCGCAGCACGTACCAATCACGTATGTGTGGAATAGCCATCGAAACCAGTTAAAAGGCCCGAGAAAAGGGAAAAATTGATTTGCCATATTCGACTTAGGCAACAGCTATCAGTTGCTTTTGTAAGTGCTGTAAGTCAATTTTTCGTGTTTTTTGCAGGTGCGTAAATGGCACGTATGAGTCGGTAGTCATCGAAACTGGGCTACTCGTCACCGTATGAATAGACACAAAGTAGAAACATAGTTCTTTTTGAGTTATGCAGTAGGAGGCAGTTGCTACTGACAGAGTTGCCAGTCTAGTTTTTATTCACTTGTGACACTATTTTCTGTTTCTCACTGTCCACTGATCATCTTAGCATATTGAATGTATCAGTGTGCAGCATGGAAGCTGGCCTCAACTAGAAAAGCAAATCGAATCAAGGGGAGTGAACCCTGGGTAGGTGCTTGAAAACCACCACTACAAGGTCTTCTGCTACTCTGTTTTCTTAAATTTTCGCCCATTGTCGGCGAATTCTGGCATGTGTGGATGGTGCATGCATAGCACTTTGCCTAGGACTACATATCAGCCTTTAAAGAAGACATTAAATCCACTTGTTTGCCGTTTTTTTGTTCTCTGTTATGATTGGGTTCATTTTAGGCGCCATTTTGGGCGCCATCTTGGAAATCCTGTGACGTCACCTTGTGGGAGGGGTTAGGGGGCTAGTATATATATAGGTTAATTTTTCAGGTCATATTCAAGTGCTTGTATAGTGCAGTGGGTCAGAGGGCTGCCCACTTGCATTTTTAGGTCCTGATGGTCAAATGTTCGATCCTCAGCCTTGCCATTTTATTTATTTATTTTTTTTTTTTATTTTTTTTTTTTTTTTTCATTTCTATTATTAGTTAGTCTAACATGTAGTTGTATTTTATTGCCCAATTTCTACATACTTCAAACATGAATAAGAGTTTCTGATGGGAAAATTTGGGTATCACGTTACATCTTTTACGTCTTTGCGTGCGCGCAAATGGCGCTCGTGGCTGTTTCGGCATGGCACGTAAAACTGCCAGGTACAAGCGGGTAGTTGTCAAAATGAATTCATGTTGTATGTTTTTAAGAGAAAAGGTCTGGGAAAAAGTCAGTTTTCTTTTTCCTCAAAAGTTCATGCAACAGGAGCGGTTGCTTCCGAAGGCGTCTCAAGTCGACTTCAAGTTTTCCTGTAGCGGTTAATGGTGCTCTATGTGAGGGGTAAAAAGCGAAACCGATTCCTTATTTCTGTGGCACAAGTGAGAGAAAAGGAAAAGCCTGGTTCCATTTGTTTGACTTTTGCAACAAGTGTCGTCTGCTACAGAAAGTGTTCCGAGTCCTTTTTTTATGATTTCGTGCGGCGCTTAGTGGTTTTGTACGTGCGAAAACACAAAATCAACTTATGACTTACACGGTCACCAGAATGGATTTAATGCTTTCATAGAATGGCCCCAGTAAAGGAAAAGTGAATAATTTGGTTCCCTTTCTTTGATTTCTGCAACAGGTATCGGTTGCCTCCGAAAGACTCGCGAGTTGATTTTAAGCTTTCCCGCAGCACGTACCAATCACGTATGTGTGGAATAGCCATCGAAACCAGTTAAACGGCCCGAGAAAAGGGAAAAATTGATTTGCCATATTCGACTTAGGCAACAGCTATCAGTTGCTTTTGTAAGTGCTGTAAGTCAATTTTTCGTGTTTTTTGCAGGTGCGTAAATGGCACGTATGAGTCGGTAGTCATCGAAACTGGGCTACTCGTCACCGTATGAATAGACACAAAGTAAAAACATAGTTCTTTTTGAGTTATGCAGTAGGAGGCAGTTGCTACTGACAGAGTTGCCAGTCTAGTTTTTATTCACTTCTGACACTATTTTCTGTTTCTCACTGTCCACTGATCATCTTAGCATATTGAATGTATCAGTGTGCAGCATGGAAGCTGGCCTCAACTAGAAAAGCAAATCGAATCAAGGGGAGTGAACCCTGGGTAGGTGCTTGAAAACCACCACTACAAGGTCTTCTGCTACTCTGTTTTCTTAAATTTTCGCCCATTGTCGGCGAATTCTGGCATGTGTGGATGGTGCATGCATAGCACTTTGCCTAGGACTACATATCAGCCTTTAAAGAAGACATTAAATCCACTTGTTTGCCGTTTTTTTGTTCTCTGTTATGATTGGGTTCATTTTAGGCGCCATTTTGGGCGCCATCTTGGAAATCCTGTGACGTCACCTTGTGGGAGGGGTTAGGGGGCTGGTATATATATAGGTTAATTTTTCAGGTCATATTCAAGTGCTTGTATAGTGCAGTGGGTCAGAGGGCTGCCCACTTGCATTTTTAGGTCCTGATGGTCAAATGTTCGATCCTCAGCCTTGCCATTTTATTTTTTTTTTTTTTTTTTATTTTTTTTTTTTTTTATTTCTATTATTAGTTATTCTTACATGTAGTTGTATTTTATTGCCCAATTTCTACATACTTCAAACATGAATAAGAGTTTCTGATGGGAAAATTTAGGTATCACGTTACATCTTTTACGTCTTTGCGTGCGCGCAAATGGCGCGCGTGGCTGTTTCGGCACGGCACGTAAAACTGCCAGGTACAAGCGGGTAGTTGTCAAAATGAATTCATGTTGTATGTTTTTAAGAGAAAAGGTCTGGGAAAAAGTCAGTTTTCTTTTTCCTCAAAAGTTCATGCAACAGGAGCGGTTGCTTCCGAAGGCGTCTCAAGTCGACTTCAAGTTTTCCTGTAGCGGTTAATGGTGCTGTATGTGAGGGGTAAAAAGCGAAACCGATTCCTTATTTCTGTGGCACAAGTGAGAGAAAAGGAAAAGCCTGGTTCCATTTGTTTGACTTTTGCAACAAGTGTCGTCTGCTACAGAAAGTGTTCCGAGTCCTTTTTTTATGATTTCGCGCGGCGCTTAGTGGTGATGTACGTGCGAAAACACAAAATCAACTTATGACTTACACGGTCACCAGAATGGATTTAATGCTTTCATAGAATGGCCCCAGTAAAGGAAAAGTGAATAATTTGGTTCCCTTTCTTTGATTTCTGCAACAGGTATCGGTTGCCTCCGAAAGACTCGCGAGTTGATTTTAAGCTTTCCCGCAGCACGTACCAATCACGTATGTGTGGAATAGCCATCGAAACCAGTTAAACGGCCCGAGAAAAGGGAAAAATTGATTTGCCATATTCGACTTAGGCAACAGCTATCAGTTGCTTTTGTAAGTGCTGTAAGTCAATTTTTCGTGTTTTTCGCAGGTGCGTAAATGGCACGTATGAGTCGGTAGTCATCGAAACTGGGCTACTCTTCACCGTATGAATAGACACAAAGTAAAAACATAGTTCTTTTTCAGTTATGCAGTAGGAGGCAGTTGCTACTGACAGAGTTGCCAGTCTAGTTTTTATTCACTTCTGACACTATTTTCTGTTTCTCACTGTCCACTGATCATCTTAGCATATTGAATGTATCAGTGTGCAGCATGGAAGCTGGCCTCAACTAGAAAAGCAAATCGAATCAAGGGGAGTGAACCCTGGGTAGGTGCTTGAAAACCACCACTACAAGGTCTTCTGCTACTCTGTTTTCTTAAATTTTCGCCCATTGTCGGCGAATTCTGGCATGTGTGGATGGTGCATGCATAGCACTTTGCCTAGGACTACATATCAGCCTTTAAAGAAGACATTAAATCCACTTGTTTGCCGTTTTTTTGTTCTCTGTTATGATTGGGTTCATTTTAGGCGCCATTTTGGGCGCCATCTTGGAAATCCTGTGACGTCACCTTGTGGGAGGGGTTAGGGGGCTAGTATATATATAGGTTAATTTTTCAGGTCATATTCAAGTGCTTGTATAGTGCAGTGGGTCAGAGGGCTGCCCACTTGCATTTTTAGGTCCTGATGGTCAAATGTTCGATCCTCAGCCTTGCCATTTTATTTATTTTATTTTTATATTTTTTTATTTTTTTTTTATTTCTATTATTAGTTATTCTTACATGTAGTTGTATTTTATTGCCCAATTTCTACATACTTCAAACATGAATAAGGGTTTCTGATGGGAAAATTTGGGTATCACGTTACATCTTTTACGTCTTTGCGTGCGCGCAAATGGCGCGCGTGGCTGTTTCGGCACGGCACGTAAAACTGCCAGGTACAAGCGGGTAGTTGTCAAAATGAATTCATGTTGTATGTTTTTAAGAGAAAAGGTCTTGGAAAAAGTCAGTTTTCTTTTTCCTCAAAAGTTCATGCAACAGGATCGGTTGCTTCCGAAGGCGTCTCAAGTCGACTTCAAGTTTTCCTGTAGCGGTTAACGGTGCTGTATGTGAGGGGTAAAAAGCGAAACCGATTCCTTATTTCTGTGGCACAAGTGAGAGAAAAGGAAAAGCCTGGTTCCATTTGTTTGACTTTTGCAACAAGTGTCGTCTGCTACAGAAAGTGTTCCGAGTCCTTTTTTTATGATTTCGCGCGGCGCTTAGTGGTGATGTACGTGCGAAAACACAAAATCAACTTATGACTTACACGTTCACCAGAATGGATTTAATGCTTTCATAGAATGGCCCCAGTAAAGGAAAAGTGAATAATTTGGTTCCCTTTCTTTGATTTCTGCAACAGGTATCGGTTGCCTCCGAAAGACTCGCGAGTTGATTTTAAGCTTTCCCGCAGCACGTACCAATCACGTATGTGTGGAATAGCCATCGAAACCAGTTAAACGGCCCGAGAAAAGGGAAAAATTGATTTGCCATATTCGACTTAGGCAACAGCTATCAGTTGCTTTTGTAAGTGCTGTAAGTCAATTTTTCGTGTTTTTCGCAGGTGCGTAAATGGCACGTATGAGTCGGTAGTCATCGAAACTGGGCTATTCGTCACCGTATGAATAGACACAAAGTAAAAACATAGTTCTTTTTCAGTTATGCAGTAGGAGGCAGTTGCTACTGACAGAGTTGCCAGTCTAGTTTTTATTCATTTGTGACACTATTTTCTGTTTCTCACTGTCCACTGATCATCTTAGCATATTGAATGTATCAGTGTGCAGCATGGAAGCTGGTCTCAACTAGAAAAGCAAATCGAATCAAGGGGAGTGAACCCTGGGTAGGTGCTTGAAAACCACCACTACAAGGTCTTCTGCTACTCTGTTTTCTTAAATTTTCGCCCATTGTCGGCGAATTCTGGCATGTGTGGATGGTGCATGCATAGCACTTTGCCTAGGACTACATATCAGCCTTTAAAGAAGACATTAAATCCACTTGTTAGACGTTTTTTTGTTCTCTGTTATAATTGGGTTCATTTTAGGCGCCATTTTGGGCGCCATCTTGGAAATCCTGTGACGTCACCTTGTGGGAGGGGTTAGGGGGCTAGTATATATATAGGTTAATTTTTCAGGTCATATTCAAGTGCTTGTATAGTGCAGTGGGTCAGAGGGCTGCCCACTTGCATTTTTAGGTCCTGATGAGAGATGGGAAAGGGAGTTTCTGGGACAGAAGAATTATAAGTGCGCAATTCCCCATCTAATGCTATGCACTCCAGCCCACAGCCGCCGGCCCATAGCCGCAGCCCAATAGCCACCAGCGCACAGCCACCAGCCCATAGCCGCAGCCCAATAGCCGCCAGCCCACAACCGCCAAGCCGCAGGCAAAGCAGCCGCAGGCCAACCAGCCTTTAGGCAAAGCAGCCGCAGGCAAAGCAGCCGCAGGCCAACCAGCCTTTAGGCAAAGCAGCCGCAGGCCAACCAGCCTTTAGGCAAAGCAGCCGCAGGCAAAGCAGCCGCAGGCAAAGCAGCCGCAGGCAAAGCAGCCGCAGGCAAAGCAGCCGCAGGCCAACCAGCCGCATGCCAACCAGTCTTTAGGCAAAGCAGCCTTTAGGCAAAGCAGCCAAATAAACCAATTAATATATTAAATAAATATACCGATTAACTAATAAACCATAAAACCAAACAACCAATTAACGCATTAAATAAATATATCGATTAACTAATAAACCATTCCATCGTTATATCGATTAAATAATAAAACCATATTCTCGTTATATCGTTTTATTATTCCCTTAATGTATTATATTATTATATATATTTTTTTTGGGGGGGTTTTGCCTAAAGGCTGTTTGGCTGGTTGGCGGGGTGTTAGAGATAAGAAATTCGTTGAATTCCCATTGATTCCCTTTGTTATGTGTTTGTAGAACCAGTGAAATGAGGAAATGGGGAAAATAAAAAGGTGAATTTTATTTTAAAAGTGTGTTGGGAATGAAAATGGAATTAAAAAAATATATAATATATTCTTGATAATATATTATATATTTATTTACATTGTTACAGACATACTCTTTTTACCATCACCTTGGAATTGTACTATTTTATCGGATAGTATTACAGCATATGCTGACATAGTATTAGCTTCTGGAGCTTCAGAAAATCTAAAAGTTACATCAAGATCAACAACACTCGCTCTCAATGTAGCACTTTGCTTAGAAAGGTTATAAACAAACAGAGGATAAAGCTTTTTAAAATCCACAGGATTAATATTTCCATTACTTAAAACATCTGGTATACCTGTACTATTTGCTTTAAACTCCTGAGCTTCAATTAATATTCTACTAAAATTATTATTCGCGAAATTTAAATCATAATCCCTTCCAGGATATATTTCACCATTTAAAGTAACAAAGGTATTGGTTACTGTTATTGGTTTAGGATCATTAGCTAATGCTTGTTTCCATTGGAAAAGACCTGTATTACGTGTTTGATCACTTACGTAATCATTTGGTTGGAAACCTACAATTAAAAACCTTGGTCTTTCAGTAACAGTATTTTGACTTAACTTCCAAGTAAAATCAGTATTTTGTGGAAGATTAAATTTTTCGCATCGTCTAGATTTATATCCCATTTTTACTTCTATTCCCTGTTCAATTTGTTGAAATAATATATATCTCATTTCATCATCAGGCATAACATGAGGAACCCACCAAGAAAGTTTAGTTAATACTACTTTTCCAATATCAGCAACAGCTGCACCACCAGCTGCGCCTCTTCCTTTATAAATAGCCGCATTATCATTAGTTGTACGCTGTAATGTTAATTCTTGTCTAACACCGAATAGTATTTTATCATAATCTTCACAAAATCCGAATATATGGGAGAGGGGAATACAAAAAGTAAAATCACCGTTTTCACTAGAGCTCGCTATATATGATGCTCTTGTTTTACCTCCTGAATTAGTATCAGCGAAATTACCATCACCATCATCTTTCATCCAACATTGATTTAACCCTTTAGTTCTAGCGAAATCATCGGAGTATTTTAGTAAACCTAACATTGTAGTAGCATGACCAGGGTAATTAAGAATTTCCATATTTCTTCCAGCAATATCATATTTAATTTGAGTAAATAGATGCATTATAGCATTATTTACGAGTGTTACTTGGTCAGCATCATCATATCTAGTATTAGCATTAACATTTTTACATAAAAATCCTTTAACATACAAATAACTTTTATGGGGATGAGTAAATGCATCTTGACTTTCAATTGACAAACTAATTGCACTACTACTATTTAAGTTATTAGCACCAACTTGAGGTACATATTCTCGATAATAATAGCGCTCAATTGATTCATCCATTAAAATTTGTGTATCCCACATTAATATTTTTTGTGTCTGACTCATATTTTAATATATTTATATTATTTTTTTTATACAAGTTTTAAACCAAAACCACTACTTAAAGCGGGATATTTATTATTATCATTAGGTACATCTACATTTAATGTTTCAGCTATCGGAAGCGCTTTTTTACTACCACTTAACATTTTACCGATTTGAGATTTAACTTTCTCACTTATTTTTTTACTACCTTCTTCTAAAGCCGCTTTACCAACATCTTGTATAATTTTTGAAGCGGCTGACTTAGTTGTTTGGTCCCTGATGAAAATAGTTTACTGAACAAAGATTTCGCGATATTGCCTAATGGACTAAAAAAGTTTGTTCCACCATAAATATATTTAGGTTCATAATCATAATATGTAGAAGTGACTATCATTTTTAATATATAATTATATTTCATTCATAATTGTTGTATAATCATGTTGTTCTATAGCATTTTTGCTTCTTAATGCATCACATATAGCAACTATTTCGTTTCTTAATCCAGTATTACCAGCTAATTTACTAGCCCATAAACTTCTAAGTCTTTTACCTAATTCTATTATTCCTTCAGGAATGATAATGGGATTATTTTTACCACCTCTAATTCCTTTACCTGAAGTTGATTTTTTTCCTTTGCCAATAAATTTATTAATTTTATTTATTGTTTCTGGAAAAATCATTCCTCTACCATGTTCTCTTTCAATTTGAGATTTTCTCAGTTTGAGACTTTCCATATGTGGTTTTAAAGTATCAATATTATCAGTTATAAATTCATCATCCATATAAGCAAATCTATTAAGCCATACTTGATTGTAAATGTTTTTCCATTTAGGATCTTGAGTATATTTTGCATCAGGGGTATTTCTTCTGAAATTACCATTTTGATGTAATACTTGCGAGTCAACAAGTATTTTTGCATAATCGTCTCTAGCTTTTTCATCATTCATAGCTTCAGCAGATGGCTCTTCAGAAAAAATGAGTTCGCGCAAATTATCATTAATATTACTATATAGTACATCATCAAACACAATATTTTTTCCTTCATTAGTAATATATATTGGATTGTTATTAAGTGTAGGATTTGCTCTAACATCCCCACCTAAAGTTTTACTATAAACTTGGATTCTCTTTGGTTTTATTTCACCTTCATTTGCTTTTGATGTTGATGGTTCTATATTTCCACGTGATGTTGCTGTTCCAGCATCTACTAATTGTTTAGGAGGGGGTGGTACAGGCATAGCTTGTGCAATAGCGGGTGGTAAAGCAGCTATTTGTTGTCTAAGTTGTTCAAATGGTAAAGCTTTTATTTCTTCTTTAACTTGTTTACTTTCTTCAGTTATAGGTTTAAATAATTCACCTATACCCTTTTCAAAACCAGCTTTACCTATTCTTTCTTGTTCATCTTTAACACGCAATCTTTTCTTAAGAGCTAAAAAGTCTTGTACAACAACATCTCTTAATATAGGGTCTTTTATCTTATAAAATGGCATTTTTTAAATAAGGGAAATAAAGTTATTACCCTTATTACCCTCTATAAAACCCTTATTACCCCATATAAAACCCTTATTACCCCATATAAAACCCTTATGAAAATATATAATATATGTCTCGTATATATTATATATTTATTCATTATCCCCTATTTCACAATGACACTGACATCTAAACTTAGGGAGACTCGGTAATTTAAAGGGTAGAATCCTTGTTATGTTTGTTTTCAATGAGCCTCCGAAAGGAATCTCTCGCTTCTTGTCTCCCTTTTTCGATCAAACTTTCCTTTTCCTCAGTCGTTACTCTTTTCTTAAACTTACTTCTTATTTCGTTTTTCATATCTTCGTATTTGCCTATTTCTTCCATTATCAACTTAAATTCATCATTAGATATATGATTATCCATCAAAGCCTTTGATACATGATTTTCTATAGTATTAAGTTTAGAAGCGGCTAGTGTTTGTATTTTCAAATGCTTTTCAGCTTTAGTAGTAGTTTTCCTAACAAATACTTTACTAACCAATGAAGAAAGACCAATTACACCTGCAGCAGCTTCTAATCCAACAGCAATGGGTGCCGCGGCAACCGTTGAAAGTAAAATAACACCAACTCCACCCAAAGCTAATGAGACAATGACTAATCCTCCTTCAACATTATCAACTACCTTAGCCATTCTAGAATATTTTTTATTTAATCTTTCTCTTTCATTTATTTCTTTCTTAAGAAAATTTAATACGTCGGATATTTTTTGGAGTCTATAAGAATGACCATTATCTACTACCTCCATTTCAATTGATGAAGGAGCAGATGGTTTTATTTCAGGATATATTTTACTACCCTTATTATCAATATCTACCATTTTTTATATATATTAAAATAAATATTGTAAATTAAACCCACTTTCCCCCGCAGGCACAGTAATATTCTGATTAGAAAAGTTATACACGTAAATTACTATATCATTACTTTCTTCATCAGTTTGTATATTATTCATAATACCAATATGAAGTTTCCATTTACTAACTACACTAACCAAAACAACTCCTTTACTCATTTTATAACCAAACCCTAATGATATTCTTTTACCTTCTTTACTTTTTATTTCTAAATCTTCTTGAGTTTTAAGTGACCATTTTACAATTGATTCCTTAACCGGAGGAAACGTAACATTTTTATTAGGTAACCACATTATAGATTTAGGTTGTTTAACCTTTTTTCTTAAGTGTCTACCATTATCAAATACACTCATTTTTATTAAACTAGAAAATTTAGAGCGGGTCCCAATAAAGGAATTCCTTTTAAAAAGCTTAAAGGTGAACTTTCCCCAAAAATTAAACCTTTTCCATCATATATCTTTCCCTGACGTCTTAAAAACAAACCATCTCCATGTTGTTGCAATCCATTTCCTCTATAAGGTTTTAAAAACAACCCATCTCCATCCGTCTCAATTTGCACAACTTCACCACCCTTTTTTAAATACAATCCATCACCGAATAATTTACTAATAGCGGTTCCCGCAGCTGCCCCTAATGCTCCTTTAGCCAACGCAGGCAACACCTTCTTACCGATGAAAGGTAATGCAGCTCTTCCAATAGCCATCAGCGGCCCTAAAAATCCACCCTCTTGTCCCTCCTGTAATTTCTCATTATATTTTAAAACCTTTTTAGGTACCTTCAACTGCACACCCGTATTCTTTCTTCTAGCAGCGTCTAATTTATTAGCTTGAGGGATTGAAAAAGCAAAATCCACCCCATCTTGATTAATAGTTCTATTAGTTAATTTTATACTACTTTGACAATTATTCTTCGCATCCCTAGCTAATTTTTTCTTTTGACCTTCGCTTAAATATACGTTTCTCATAACATATTCAGACTGATTCATTTTATATAATATTTATTTTATTTCTTTAATATGAAAAGTAATTGTAAGCCTTTCACCGCGTAAATCTATTAAATCACCATTTTGGTCAGTCAATCTAATATTTATATCTTGTACAAAATCCAAATTTAAAGGTAAATAAATAAGATTATTAGGTTTTTCTATAATCTTATAGCCAGGTTCAGCCTCTGGAAAGAAAGTATAAATATTATTACTTTTATTCTCATTTAAATAACTACCACTTATTAAATTAGCTTCTACATTAATAGAGTTAACCTGTAAAATATCAACTACTCTTTCACTGTTATGAATACCAGCTTGATATATTCTTTTATCAAACCCTAATACACTACCAATTGATTTTCTTCCTTCCATGCTTACAATAAAACCATTATCTATAGTCATAACACTTTTAAGCGTATTAAGATTAGGTATAATCTTAATTCGATACTCTTCATTATCTTCATCGTAATAACCTTTATCCTTTAAATGTTCACCAATCGTTTTACTAATATCGATAATATCATAAGCCCCAACAGGGATTTTATATCTTTCCCAAGTATTACCATTATCTACGGAATACCTAAAAATATTATTACTCTCATTAACATTAGGTATTGAGTTATACGTTTCGAGACTAAACAACGCCATTTCACACGGTTTACCTAGATAAATAGGTGGATTAAGGGTTTTATTAATGGATGTAGTATTATCAGAAACTGTTATTAAATTACTAATAGTCATTTTATAAAATATATATTATATAAAAAATGAGTGAAGAAATAACAAAAGTAAAATTATTATATTTATACTATCAAGTAGAATATTACATTAGGAATATGAGAGTAATGAAAGAAAAGATTAATGATATCACTACTACACTCGAAAAAGTAGTAAATTCCCAAAAGTTAAAAGATGAAGAGGTAAAAAATATAGCTAAATCACTACTTGAAGAACTAAAAGAAAAAGACCTTTGTAAAGATTGTGATATGATAAGTAGTGAATTTACATCTACTCAACAAGAGCTTCGAAAACTACAAGAATCTGATGATGTAATTGATGATTCTAAAGTTGTAATGATGGAAAGAAGTATAAAAGAACTATTAAAAAGTAAAATGTATCAGGATGATGATTATAAAAGATATTATAAAAAGCATATTGATGTAATGGCTAAGGTTGGAGAAAAGTTAATCTAAAATATATAACTTCTTTAATAAAAAGTTATATATCTACCCCCTCAAAAAAAGAACTTCAGAAAAAGTTAAAACTACATATATATCAATTAGAAGGTCTCTAAGCATATACCTTATTTTAACTTCAGTTCTGGGAACACCAGCCCTTTCTTCATCAGTTACAAGTGAGAGGTCTAAAGGTATAGCAGAACTTTCCTTAAAAAATTTTGGTTTAGGTTCAATATTTATAAAATCACCTTGTGATATTCTAATTGGGTTTTCTTTTAAATTAAGTTTAACATCATCACCCTTTCTCATATCATTTTCAAAAACTTCAAGTTGAAGTGGAGTGCGATTATTACCATAATGTATAGTAAAAATATGATTATTTACACCAATTTCACCACTATGTAATGTTAACAGTTTTATGTAATTATCAGGATAAGATATATAAAAATTTAATTCTATGAGATGTGATGTTCTTGGTAAACAATAACCACCAAATCTTTTCCCTCCTCCACCTCCATTAAAAGAAAAAGGATAAGTGTCTTTATAATCAGCAAAATCATGCCAAATACCTGTAGCATGAAAAACACTAGCATAATCAGATAAAACATCTATAGATTTATTTATACTCTCATCAACATACCTTTTAGTAGCAGCATCACCCAGATTAATAGGGTTAGGTACATTTAATAATTGTTTAAACCCCATATTAATATTCTCAGTCGCTTGATAATTACCATTTTCTTTAAAAAACACGGTTCCCTCACGAATTCCTGGTATTCCTCCATCCCTTACATTATCAGCGATAATTGTATCTACATATTCTTTAGTAACAGCATCATTAATTTCTTTAGGTTTAGGTAAATTAGTTAAACCTTGGTTAGCCATATTTATAGGAAATGTTGGTACTATGTTTCCATTATCTTTTAAAAATTGTGAAGCGGGAAGATTTATTATCCTATTATTTATTAAAGCGCTCGTTCTATCCGTATATTCTTTAGCGTTATTACCTACTCTATCAGCATATTCTCTATTAACAGCTTCATCCAATTCATTTGGAGAGGGTAAACCAACAACTCTTTTACCATTCATATTAATATCTAAATTACTCATAAATCTACCTCGATCATCTTTCATGTTTTCTATAAACTCATTAGTAAATTCTTCAACCTTTTCATCAACATATTTTTTATTAACGATTTCACCATCAGTTAATGGCTCTCTAACACCTCTTACTCTTTGCTTTCTCATAAGTAATGGCCCATTAGCAACAAATGTACCATCAGCTCTAGCTTTAAAAGCGCTATTATCATCAACATATTTTTTAGTAGCACTATCAGTATCATCAACGGGTTCGCCTAAATCTTTTAATCTAAAATCTCTCATAAATAAATTATTTTGAGAAACGTATTTATTTCCACCATTACCATTTCCACCTTCAATAACAAAAGGAGAAATAGCTTCACTATACCTTTTACTTTCATCGTTTAAAGTATCGACATATAATTTAGTAGTTGCGTCAGTATTATCTATAGGAGGATTTAAGTTAACGATTCTTTGATTACCCATATTTAAATTATCGTAAGCGACATAGTCACCACTTTCATTTCTTTCCATAAATCCTCCACCTTGAATATTATCAACATAATTTTTAGTAGCAACGTGATTATCTTCAGTAGGGTCAATAACATTAATTATAGTATTGACACCCATATCTAAATTACCGATCATCGCTTCTTTTCCATCTCTTCTAACGAAATGATTATTTATATAATTGATAGAAACACCATCTTCACCATCTCCTCTTCCTCTACTTAATTTATTATGTATTCCGTGTTTGTGTACGATTGACATTTTTAAATATATATATTTTAAAAAAATTAGATTAAAATATATATTTATTAACCACAAAACCAATCATAAAATATACTAATTATTGTTACCCTCATATTACCCCCTGAGATAATTTTAAATTCATTAAATGCGTGAGTATAGGTTGCAAATCATAACCCTTACTTAAATTATGTAATACGAAAACGCAAAGATGACCGCAAATATATGTATTAGGGCTTTGTATCGGATCTGTCGAACAATATATCGGCGATTTAAGATAATCTTTTATTTCAGTAGGAGGATCAATTCCGTAACTATCGAAATAATATTTCGTAGATTTATTACGATACCAACAAACCCAATGAGTACCTGGCCCTGTTGAATCATCTAAATTTAATATACCGCAATCTAACGGATAATTAGGTTTCTTAGGTAGTTTATCTCTAGAAAATACTCCTCTCCATCCTGGTAAATGTTTACAAACTTCTTCTAATTTAAAATTAGATAATGATTTATTAGGAAGGTTATCAAACACATAATCTATTTCATCATAACCTTGACCAGTTTGTTGTTTCTTTTTTATAGCAGCTCGTTGTTTCTTTAATTTTTGTCTCAATGCTTCTTTAGCCACAACTTCAATACCCTCCATGGCTCTAATTTTAAGTCTCGGTTTTGTATCACCCATATCATCAGTCATTTCATAATCGGTTTTTTGTATTTCTTGTTTATAAAATTTACCTTTTATATTATAACCTTTTGCATCTTGCAATTCAAAAGTTATCGGTGTATCATTTTTATTAATTTCTCTTATTTTAAATATTTCGTCGGACCAATTAGGTAAATAACCTTTTGCTCCTTCAGGCTTAATTCTCGCTACTCTAACTAGATCACCTTCTTTAATATCTAATTTCTTAAGTTCTTTTTCGATAGATTCTTTCGTTTTAGGTTCTTCTTTATATATTTCGTTATAAATGGTTTCCTCATTTTTCTTTTTACTAGCTTCTACGGGTGACATTTTAATTGTTGAGTGGATTGTATTGTTATACTCATTAACTAACTGAGGTAAATCATCTATTACACTCATTGTAGCGTTATTAGTTATATACTTCCATATTTTTTCTTTTATAGTTTTAACGAATCTTTCGGCTATTACCGCTTTATTTCTTCCTTCAGTATGATATAAAGTGATATCTTTACCTAGTTTAGTCTTATCTTCTTTAGCCTTTTCAGGGAATAATACCGGACAATTTCTATTTATGTGTTGGGTTAATCCGCTTTTATTTTTAGCGTAAAACCCGCAATGAGGACATTGAAATTGAGTAGATTGTTGTTCTATCGAATTATCGATTAAACCGGTAAACTCACCACCTCTATCAGTCCATAGTTTTAAGGGTTTTCTACCTGATTCTTTAAATATTTCTTTAAATGCTTTCGCGATTGTAGAACTAGTTTTATCTTTTACTGGTTTAACCCACGCGTATTTACTAAATACATCTACAACGACTAAAAAGTTTTCTATATTATTATTATCTTCTTTCATATACTTCGGTAAAAACATTAAATCAGCTGTCCAAGTATGATCAATATGAGGAACCGTTACTTTATTAGTTTTAAAATGTCTTCTAACCGGTTTATGTATTTCATCAGCTAATTTTTTTTTTTACTTTCATTACCCATACCAAATTTTAATTTGGTGCCTATTATTTTAGAGACTAATCCTCTAGCCATTCTTTCACTTATTGTTGGATTAACAATTCCTTTTAGTTCTCTTAACATATCAACATCACACACTTCATTTCTCGTTTCAGTATCATTGTTTGCTAGATAACAAACATCATGTTTATAGGCTGCCTTATCTACTCTATTAATTGGTTTACTCCATTCTTTCGGAGTTAAATCCGGGTTTAATCTTTTATTTAGTTTTGTACCCGGTCCCGCAAAATTATAACCAGGTAGATGCATTTCAATTGGTAGTTTATTAATTAAAGTATTAACTATACTTCCTCCTTTTTGACATCCTCCACTTGCACCACTTCCTTTTTGAGAAGAAATTGAACCTTTCATAAATTGAGATTTACGTGTGCCACATACTACACAGGTGCCTCTCATCATCCTTCTTCCATTACTCGTTGTTTCTTCCGATAAATGTTCGGAGTCAGTTTTTGTTTTACATTTAACGCAATATATCTTTGTCATTTTAATATATAATTAAAATTAGCATATATTAAAATGGAGATAGTTAATTATTCAACGGATGATACGTGTGATTATAGAAATAATATTCCATACTTACCAAAGAGTATCAGAGGAATTATTGTCGGTAAATCTGGTTGTGGTAAAACTACTTTACTATTAAATTTACTATTACAACCAGGTTGGTTAGATTATGATAAGTTAATGTTGTTCACTAAAAGTATGCATCAACCCGATTATTCGTTAATGAGAGACGCATTTGATGCGGGTTTACCTAAAGAAGGTGTTGATGTTGTGTTTAAAATACTGAAAGAAAATAAAGGTATGGAAGTTGCTAGAGAAGAACTATTTAAATATCTTAAAAAAACTGTTTACAATAAGCAACAAGGAACAAAAATAGAGGCATCTTTTCATCAAGATAATGATGATGTACCAATGCCTCACGAATTAAATAGGAAAACAAAAAATTTAATGATATTCGATGATTTAGCTGGTGAAAAACAAAATAAAGCATCGACTTACTATACCCACGGAAGACATAGTAACGTAGATTGCTTTTTCTTAACGCAAAATTTTATTACTTTAGACAAGAATACTATTAGAGAGAACGCTAATTTTCTATGTATATTCCCTCAAGATAAACGGAGTGTTAGTTATATTTATAACGAATACGCGGAGAAGGATATGTCTAAAGAAGAATTTAAAAGATTGTGTTATCAATGTTGGGAAAAACCTTACGGCTTTCTCGTAATTGATCAAACTAGTAAAAGAGATGAAGGGAGATATAGATGTAAGTTCGATGAATTTTATATGTGTAACGAGGAAGAAAAACTTTAAAAATAATTTTATTTTAAAAAAAGTTTTAAAATAAAATTCACCTTTTTATTTTCCCCATTTCCTCATTTCACTGGTTTTACAATCAGATAACATAGGGAAATGATGGGAATTAATAATTTTTTAACTTATTTCAACATGCTTTTAAAAGTATTTCTTTTAACTTGTTTTTGTTCATCATCCTTATTAGCCATTTCAAATACTTTAACACCTCCTACTCTCATAATAAAACCACCTTCAGTTTTATCTTCATCACCCCACAATCCTTTAACTTCCAAAGCAAATATTCCTTTAGTAATTACATTAGCTTTTATAACACTTTTACTAATAGGTTCACCTTCAGAATCTATAAAAAAATTATATTCATCATCATTAAATTCATCTTCATCTGGTTTTACACCAATAAAACCATTAAGTTCATAATTATCCAAATAATCTTTAACATCAAACTCACTTTCTATAATTTGTTTACTTTTAGCATCACACCTATCAATTATGGTGTTCAAGAAGTTATTAAATTCTTCATTATATTTTATAAAAATCTTATCTCCCCAGTCTGATATTGTTCCATGTCTTGTGGAAGATGATGATGTAATTGGTGCAAAGACTGAAGCTTCACCCATATTATAGAAATCGCTAAATAACATCTTTTTACCCCTTTGAAAATTTTCTTTAACTTTTGGTACTGTAAGTTTTATATTTCCTATATTCTCACCCATTTTATTATGGAAATATTTTTTGTTTAAATAAATATCATTTGAAAAAATATACATATGTTAAAACTATTAGAATATGTATATAAAAAATGAGTGGATTTAAAAATGTAATTGATGTAAGTACTTTAAAATCTTTTCCTTTTAAAAAGAAGGAAAAAATAATTTTTAATAAAGACACCTTTGGCAATTATCCATTTAAAAAAAGTTATACTATCGAACAAAAGAACTTAGATTCTTGTTTAAACGGGTTTTTTAATAGCGTTTTATTTTATATTAAAGGGGGATCTTCCATTGATGATGATAGTTTATATATTGAGAAATATTTAAAGAAATTTAATAATACTTTAATTCAATCACTCGAAGCAAATAATAGAAGAAAAGTTATGTTTAGCTTAGTTGTTGAAATGAAAAAGGTTTCTCTAGATAAGCGTGGTGGAAAACCTGAAGTTATGAAAATGGATAAATATTTTAATTCGAAATCTCACGTTAATTATCAATGGGATAATAAGAGAATATTATTAAATGATATGATTAAGGAAGTAATTGAGCGTTTTAACAATTCAGCATTCGAAGGAAGTGGTTGGTCAATATCTAAGATCAAAGGAATCATTGTAAATTACTCAAATTATAAACCTTTTAAAGGTGGTTGTAAAACTCATAAAATACCTAAATGGATAGTTGATAAAAAAGCGACAATTTCTATGTTAAACACGGATAATAGATGTTTTTATTGGTGTATATTGAGGTTTTTTAATCCTAAAAAAGAACATCCTGAAAGAATAACTAAAGATCTACTCGATATTGATAGGAATAATAAAGCTAGTGAATTCGCTAATTTCGATGATATTAGTTATCCCGCTAGTGGGGATGATATTGATAAGTTTCAAAGAAATAATCCTCATATTCATTTAGTGCTTTATAATGTTGAAGATGATATTGAAAGAACACCTATTATTTATAATGGTAAAAGGCGTTGTAACGAAAATGCGGAAAAAATTGCTTTACTATATTACGAAAATCATTATTACCTCATAAAGAACTTAGATAGTTTAAGTAGATTACTTTCAATGCAAATAAATGATAAAAAAGTTAAGCTATATATATGTTATAGTTGCCAAAAACATTGTTATTCTCAAGAATCTTTAGATAAACACGAAAAGAAATGTGATGATGGAGCAATTTTAAAAATGCCTAACTCTGAAGAAGTAATGATTAAATATAAAGCGTCAAAAACACTTAAAAAGCCTCCTTTAATTTGGATATATGCAGACTTCGAAACTTTTAATATACCATATGAAAACATTGATGAAGAAATTAAATTCATAAAGAAATTAATACCTTCTGGTTTTAGTTTTTACGTTAAAAGTGATAATGAAAAAATTTGTAAATCTAATATGAACTCATATACTATAGAAGAAGATGGGGAAGATATTGGTAAAAAGTTCGTGCGTATGTTAATGAATTCTATTGATACATGTTTATCAATGTTTTACGAGAATGGATATAAAACTCCTTCATTTGTACCTGTGTTTTTCCATAACTTGAGTAAATTTGATGCTCATTTGTTCGTTATACCATTGGCTGAGTATTGTAATAGTGCTTTTAATGCAATACCTTGTAACGATCAGACTTATATTTCATTTTCGAAATGGATTAAAGTAAATGAAATACCTTGCGAAGTAAGGTTTTTGGATAGTTATAGATTTTTACAGGGTTCAATAGCTGCGTTGGGTGATAATTTAAAAGCTAATGAAATGATTGAAATACAAAAACATTTTAGCGATAAGTCCATCGAATTGCTAAAAGGTAAAGGCTCTTTTCCTTATGATTACATAGATTCTATAGAAAGATTAAAAGAAACGCAATTGCCTCCTATAGAATGCTTCGATTCCTGTTTGAATAATAAAAGAATCAGTGAGGATGATTACAAAGAAGCTTTGGAAGCTTGGAAAATATTTGGATGTAAAACAATAGCTGATTATCAAAGAGTTTATTGCGAAAGAGACGTATTAATTTTAACGGACGCATTTGAAGCGTTTAGGAAAACTTGTATCAATGGAATTGGTGAAGACCCTTTGCATTCTTATACTTTACCCGGTCATTCTTGGAAACAAATGCTAAAACAAACTGGACAAAAATATTACTTGATAACGGATGAAGATATTTATAGAGACTTTGAAAAAGGAATTAGAGGTGGTATTTCATTTTGTAATGTGAGACACGCTAAGGCTAATAATAAATATATGAATGATTACAATCCTAATAAGGAAAGTAGTTTTATATTTTACGTGGATGCAAATAATTTATATGGTCATGCTATGTCACATAATTTACCTTTTGGCTTAAAACGCGTTGTAAAGTCACCAGAAATAGAGGAAATATGGGAAAATATTAATTGCGTTTTGCTAGTTGATTTGGAATTTCCTGAAGATAAACACGATTATTGGAATAGTTTTCCTTTCGCACCTACCCATGTAGAAATAGATGGAGTTAAGAAACTTGTTGCTCATTTTGGCAAAAGGAAAAAGTATTTGGTTTATAACGAGTTATTAAAGTTTTATATTAAACACGGTGTTAAGGTTACTAAATTTTATCATGGTTATGAATTTTTTATGAACCAAAAGCTTAAAAAGTATATCGATTATAATACTAAGAAAAGAAGTGAAGCTACCTCTAAATTTGAGCAAGATTGTTGGAAGTTATTTAATAACTCTATATACGGTAAAACGGTTGAAAACCCTAGAAAAAGGTGTAACATTAAAATTATTAATAATCAAGAAGATGCTACTAAATTAACTAGAGATCCGAGATTCTTAAAACCTAAAATATTTAGTGAAAACTTAGTCGCTATTCATACTCAACAAAAGATTGTTGAATGTAAAAAGCCTATATACGTTGGTTTTGTTATCCTCGAAATTTCTAAGTTGATAATGTATAGATGCTATTACGAATATTTATATCCTAAATTTGGAGATAGAATGACTTTGTTATACACAGATACGGATAGTTTTATATTGCACATAAAAAGTGATGATATCTTTAAGGAAATTGCTCCTGATGTTGATAAGCACTTTGATACTAGTAACTTTGATAAAACTCATCCTATTGGTAAAGAGTACATTGGTAAAAATAAGAAAGTAATGGGTATGCTTAAAGATGAAGCTGGTGGAGAAATAATTACGGAGTTTGCTGGTTTATGTTCTAAATCTTACTCTTATAATATAGAACATAAGAAAAAGGATGGTGAGATTGTTTATGAAGTGGATAATGATGTTAAATATGAAAGTGATACAACAGTTAAATGTAAAGGTATCTATAAGGAAATTATTAAAGGGATTACATTAGAAGATTATACGAGTTGTATTTATGATGGTAAGGAAAAGCATGTAAAATTTAATAATATTAGAAGTGTGGAACATAAACTTAATATCGAGGAAATAAACAAAATAGCTTTAACTCCTCAATTAGATGGACGAATATTACTAGATGATAAAATATCAACGGTAACCTTAAATCATTATAGATATCCTAAGATTAAATTAAAGAAAGCATCGATAGAAAATATATTATCTTAATTCCTCCATTTCTCATTTCCATTTTCATTCCCAACAAACTTTTAAAATAAAATTCACCTTTTTATTTTCCCCATTTCCTCATTTCACTGGTTCTACAAACACATAACAAAGGGAATCAATGGGAATTCAACGAATTTCTTATCTCTAACACCCCGCCAACCAGCCAAACAGCCTTTAGGCAAAACCCCCCAAAAAAAATATATATAATAATATAATACATTAAGGGAATAATAAAACGATATAACGAGAATATGGTTTTATTATTTAATCGATATAACGATGGAATGGTTTATTAGTTAATCGATATATTTATTTAATGCGTTAATTGGTTGTTTGGTTTTATGGTTTATTAGTTAATCGGTATATTTATTTAATATATTAATTGGTTTATTTGGCTGCTTTGCCTAAAGGCTGCTTTGCCTAAAGACTGGTTGGCATGCGGCTGGTTGGCCTGCGGCTGCTTTGCCTGCGGCTGCTTTGCCTGCGGCTGCTTTGCCTGCGGCTGCTTTGCCTGCGGCTGCTTTGCCTAAAGGCTGGTTGGCCTGCGGCTGCTTTGCCTAAAGGCTGGTTGGCCTGCGGCTGCTTTGCCTGCGGCTGCTTTGCCTAAAGGCTGGTTGGCCTGCGGCTGCTTTGCCTGCGGCTGCTTTGCCTGCGGCTTGGCGGTTGTGGGCTGGCGGCTATTGGGCTGCGGCTATGGGCTGGTGGCTGTGCGCTGGTGGCTATTGGGCTGCGGCTATGGGCCGGCGGCTGTGGGCTGGAGTGCATAGCATTAGATGGGGAATTGCGCACTTATAATTCTTCTGTCCCAGAAACTCCCTTTCCCATCTCTCTGATGGTCAAATGTTCGATCCTCAGCCTTGCCATTTTATTCATTTTATTTATTTATTTATTTTTCTTTTTTTTTCTTCATTTCTATTATTAGTTATTCTTACATGTAGTTGTATTTTATTGCCCAATTTCTACATACTTCAAACATGAATAAGAGTTTCTGATGGGAAAATTTGGGTATCACGTTACACCTTTTACGTCTCTGCGTGCGCGCAAATGACGCGCGTGGCTGTTTCAGCACGGCACGTAAAACTGCCAGGTACAAGCGGGTAGTTGTCAAAATGAATTCATGTTGTATGTTTTTAAGAGAAAAGGTCTGGGAAAAAGTCAGTTTTCTTTTTCCTCAAAAGTTCATGCAACAGGAGCGGTTGCTTCCGAAGGCGTCTCAAGTCGACTTCAAGTTTTCCTGTAGCGGTTAACGGTGCTGTATGTGAGGGGTAAAAAGCGAAACCAATTCCTTATTTCTGTGGCACAAGTGAGAGAAAAGGAAAAGCCTGGTTCCATTTGTTTGACTTTTGCAACAAGTGTCGTCTGCTACAGAAAGTGTTCTGAGTCCTTTTTTTATGATTTCGCGCGGCGCTTAGTGGTGATGTACATGCGAAAACACAAAATCAACTTATGACTTACACGGTCACCAGAATGGATTTAATGCTTTCATAGAATGGCCCCAGTAAAGGAAAAGTGAATAATTTGGTTCCCTTTCTTTGATTTCTGCAACAGGTATCGGTTGCCTCCGAAAGACTCGCGAGTTGATTTTAAGCTTTCCCGCAGCACGTACCAATCACGTATGTGTGGAATAGCCATCGAAACCAGTTAAACGGCCCGAGAAAAGGGAAAAATTGATTTGCCATATTCGACTTAGGCAACAGCTATCAGTTGCTTTTGTAAGTGCTGTAAGTCAATTTTTCGTGTTTTTCGCAGGTGCGTAAATGGCACGTATGAGTCGGTAGTCATCGAAACTGGGCTACTCGTCACCGTATGAATAGACACAAAGTAAAAACATAGTTCTTTTTCAGTTATGCAGTAGGAGGCAGTTGCTACTGACAGAGTTGCCAGTCTAGTTTTTATTCACTTGTGACACTATTTTCTGTTTCTCACTGTCCACTGATCATCTTAGCATATTGAATGTATCAGTGTGCAGCATGGAAGCTGGCCTCAACTAGAAAAGCAAATCGAATCAAGGGGAGTGAACCCTGGGTAGGTGCTTGAAAACCACCACTACAAGGTCTTCTGCTACTCTGTTTTCTTAAATTTTCGCCCATTGTCGGCGAATTCTGGCATGTGTGGATGGTGCATGCATAGCACTTTGCCTAGGACTACATATCAGCCTTTAAAGAAGACATTAAATCCACTTGTTTGCCGTTTTTTTGTTCTCTGTTATGATTGGGTTCATTTTAGGCGCCATTTTGGGCGCCATCTTGGAAATCCTGTGACGTCACCTTGTGGGAGGGGTTAGGGGGCTAGTATATATATAGGTTAATTTTTCAGGTCATATTCAAGTGCTTGTATAGTGCAGTGGGTCAGAGGGCTGCCCACTTGCATTTTTAGGTCCTGATGGTCAAATGTTCGATCCTCAGCCTTGCCATTTTATTATTTTTTTTTTTTTATTTTTTTTTTTTTTTTTTCATTTCTATTATTAGTTATTCTTACATGTAGTTGTATTTTATTGCCCAATTTCTACATACTTCAAACATGAATAAGGGTTTCTGATGGGAAAATTTGGGTATCATGTTACATCTTTTACGTCTTTGCGTGCGCGCAAATGGCGCGCGTGGCTGTTTCGGCACGGCACGTAAAACTGCCAGGTACAAGCGGGTAGTTGTCAAAATGAATTCATGTTGTATGTTTTTAAGAGAAAAGGTCTGGGAAAAAGTCAGTTTTCTTTTTCCTCAAAAGTTCATGCAACAGGAGCGGTTGCTTCCGAAGGCGTCTCAAGTCGACTTCAAGTTTTCCTGTAGCGGTTAACGGTGCTGTATGTGAGGGGTAAAAAGCGAAACCGATTCCTTATTTCTGTGGCACAAGTGAGAGAAAAGGAAAAGCCTGGTTCCATTTGTTTGACTTTTGCAACAAGTGTCGTCTGCTACAGAAAGTGTTCCGAGTCCTTTTTTTATGATTTCGCGCGGCGCTTAGTGGTGATGTACGTGCGAAAACACAAAATCAACTTATGACTTACACGGTCACCAGAATGGATTTAATGCTTTCATAGAATGGCCCCAGTAAAGGAAAAGTGAATAATTTGGTTCCCTTTCTTTGATTTCTGCAACAGGTATCGGTTGCCTCCGAAAGACTCGCGAGTTGATTTTAAGCTTTCCCGCAGCACGTACCAATCACGTATGTGTGGAATAGCCATCGAAACCAGTTAAACGGCCCGAGAAAAGGGAAAAATTGATTTGCCATATTCGACTTAGGCAACAGCTATCAGTTGCTTTTGTAAGTGCTGTAAGTCAATTTTTCGTGTTTTTCGCAGGTGCGTAAATGGCACGTATGAGTCGGTAGTCATCGAAACTGGGCTACTCGTCACCGTATGAATAGACACAAAGTAAAAACATAGTTCTTTTTCAGTTATGCAGTAGGAGGCAGTTGCTACTGACAGAGTTGCCAGTCTAGTTTTTATTCACTTGTGACACTATTTTCTGTTTCTCACTGTCCACTGATCATCTTAGCATATTGAATGTATCAGTGTGCAGCATGGAAGCTGGCCTCAACTAGAAAAGCAAATCGAATCAAGGGGAGTGAACCCTGGGTAGGTGCTTGAAAACCACCACTACAAGGTCTTCTGCTACTCTGTTTTCTTAAATTTTCGCCCATTGTCGGCGAATTCTGGCATGTGTGGATGGTGCATGCATAGCACTTTGCCTAGGACTACATATCAGCCTTTAAAGAAGACATTAAATCCACTTGTTTGCCGTTTTTTTGTTCTCTGTTATGATTGGGTTCATTTTAGGCGCCATTTTGGGCGCCATCTTGGAAATCCTGTGACGTCACCTTGTGGGAGGGGTTAGGGGGCTAGTATATATATAGGTTAATTTTTCAGGTCATATTCAAGTGCTTGTATAGTGCAGTGGGTCAGAGGGCTGCCCACTTGCATTTTTAGGTCCTGATGGTCAAATGTTCGATCCTCAGCCTTGCCATTTTATTTATTTATTTTTTTTTTTTTTTTTTTTTTTTTCATTTCTATTATTAGTTATTCTTACATGTAGTTGTATTTTATTGCCCAATTTCTACATACTTCAAACATGAATAAGGGTTTCTGATGGGAAAATTTGGGTATCATGTTACATCTTTTACGTCTTTGCGTGCGCGCAAATGGCGCGCGTGGCTGTTTCGGCACGGCACGTAAAACTGCCAGGTACAAGCGGGTAGTTGTCAAAATGAATTCATGTTGTATGTTTTTAAGAGAAAAGGTCTGGGAAAAAGTCAGTTTTCTTTTTCCTCAAAAGTTCATGCAACAGGAGCGGTTGCTTCCGAAGGCGTCTCAAGTCGACTTCAAGTTTTCCTGTAGCGGTTAACGGTGCTGTATGTGAGGGGTAAAAAGCGAAACCGATTCCTTATTTCTGTGGCACAAGTGAGAGAAAAGGAAAAGCCTGGTTCCATTTGTTTGACTTTTGCAACAAGTGTCGTCTGCTACAGAAAGTGTTCCGAGTCCTTTTTTTATGATTTCGCGCGGCGCTTAGTGGTGATGTACGTGCGAAAACACAAAATCAACTTATGACTTACACGGTCACCAGAATGGATTTAATGCTTTCATAGAATGGCCCCAGTAAAGGAAAAGTGAATAATTTGGTTCCCTTTCTTTGATTTCTGCAACAGGTATCGGTTGCCTCCGAAAGACTCGCGAGTTGATTTTAAGCTTTCCCGCAGCACGTACCAATCACGTATGTGTGGAATAGCCATCGAAACCAGTTAAACGGCCCGAGAAAAGGGAAAAATTGATTTGCCATATTCGACTTAGGCAACAGCTATCAGTTGCTTTTGTAAGTGCTGTAAGTCAATTTTTCGTGTTTTTCGCAGGTGCGTAAATGGCACGTATGAGTCGGTAGTCATCGAAACTGGGCTACTCGTCACCGTATGAATAGACACAAAGTAAAAACATAGTTCTTTTTCAGTTATGCAGTAGGAGGCAGTTGCTACTGACAGAGTTGCCAGTCTAGTTTTTATTCACTTGTGACACTATTTTCTGTTTCTCACTGTCCACTGATCATCTTAGCATATTGAATGTATCAGTGTGCAGCATGGAAGCTGGCCTCAACTAGAAAAGCAAATCGAATCAAGGGGAGTGAACCCTGGGTAGGTGCTTGAAAACCACCACTACAAGGTCTTCTGCTACTCTGTTTTCTTAAATTTTCGCCCATTGTCGGCGAATTCTGGCATGTGTGGATGGTGCATGCATAGCACTTTGCCTAGGACTACATATCAGCCTTTAAAGAAGACATTAAATCCACTTGTTTGCCGTTTTTTTGTTCTCTGTTATGATTGGGTTCATTTTAGGCGCCATTTTGGGCGCCATCTTGGAAATCCTGTGACGTCACCTTGTGGGAGGGGTTAGGGGGCTAGTATATATATAGGTTAATTTTTCAGGTCATATTCAAGTGCTTGTATAGTGCAGTGGGTCAGAGGGCTGCCCACTTGCATTTTTAGGTCCTGATGGTCAAATGTTCGATCCTCAGCCTTGCCATTTTATTTATTTATTTTTTTTTTTTTTTTTTTTTTTTTCATTTCTATTATTAGTTATTCTTACATGTAGTTGTATTTTATTGCCCAATTTCTACATACTTCAAACATGAATAAGGGTTTCTGATGGGAAAATTTGGGTATCACGTTACATCTTTTACGTCTTTGCGTGCGCGCAAATGGCACGCGTGGCTCTTTCGGCACGGCACGTAAAGCTGCCAGGTACAAGCGGGTAGTTGTCAAAATGAATTCATGTTGTATGTTTTTAAGAGAAAAGGTCTGGGAAAAAGTCAGTTTTCTTTTTCCTCAAAAGTTCATGCAACAGGAGCGGTTGCTTCCAAAGGCGTCTCAAGTCGACTTCAAGTTTTCCTGTAGCGGTTAACGGTGCTGTATGTGAGGGGTAAAAAGCGAAACCGATTCCTTATTTCTGTGGCACAAGTGAGAGAAAAGGAAAAGCCTGGTTCCATTTGTTTGACTTTTGCAACAAGTGTCGTCTGCTACAGAAAGTGTTCCGAGTCCTTTTTTTATGATTTCGCGCGGCGCTTAGTGGTGATGTACGTGCGAAAACACAAAATCAACTTATGACTTACACGGTCACCAGAATGGATTTAATGCTTTCATAGAATGGCCCCAGTAAAGGAAAAGTGAATAATTTGGTTCCCTTTCTTTGATTTCTGCAACAGGTATCGGTTGCCTCCGAAAGACTCGCGAGTTGATTTTAAGCTTTCCCGCAGCACGTACCAATCACGTATGTGTGGAATAGCCATCGAAACCAGTTAAACGGCCCGAGAAAAGGGAAAAATTGATTTGCCATATTCGACTTAGGCAACAGCTATCAGTTGCTTTTGTAAGTGCTGTAAGTCAATTTTCGTGTTTTTCGCAGGTGCGTAAATGGCACGTATGAGTCGGTAGTCATCGAAACTGGGCTACTCGTCACCGTATGAATAGACACAAAGTAAAAACATAGTTCTTTTTCAGTTATGCAGTAGGAGGCAGTTGCTACTGACAGAGTTGCCAGTCTAGTTTTTATTCACTTGTGACACTATTTTCTGTTTCTCACTGTCCACTGATCATCTTAGCATATTGAATGTATCAGTGTGCAGCATGGAAGCTGGCCTCAACTAGAAAAGCAAATCGAATCAAGGGGAGTGAACCCTGGGTAGGTGCTTGAAAACCACCACTACAAGGTCTTCTGCTACTCTGTTTTCTTAAATTTTCGCCCATTGTCGGCGAATTCTGGCATGTGTGGATGGTGCATGCATAGCACTTTGCCTAGGACTACATATCAGCCTTTAAAGAAGACATTAAATCCACTTGTTTGCCGTTTTTTTGTTCTCTGTTATGATTGGGTTCATTTTAGGCGCCATTTTGGGCGCCATCTTGGAAATCCTGTGACGTCACCTTGTGGGAGGGGTTAGGGGGCTAGTATATATATAGGTTAATTTTTCAGGTCATATTCAAGTGCTTGTATAGTGCAGTGGGTCAGAGGGCTGCCCACTTGCATTTTTAGGTCCTGATGGTCAAATGTTCGATCCTCAGCCTTGCCATTTTATTTATTTATTTTTTTTATTTTTTTTTTTTTTTCATTTCTATTATTAGTTATTCTTACATGTAGTTGTATTTTATTGCCCAATTTCTACATACTTCAAACATGAATAAGGGTTTCTGATGGGAAAATTTGGGTATCACGTTACATCTTTTACGTCTTTGCGTGCGCGCAAATGGCGCGCGTGGCTGTTTCGGCACGGCACGTAAAACTGCCAGGTACAAGCGGGTAGTTGTCAAAATGAATTCATGTTGTATGTTTTTAAGAGAAAAGGTCTGGGATAAAGTCAGTTTTCTTTTTCCTCAAAAGTTCATGCAACAGGAGCGGTTGCTTCCGAAGGCGTCTCAAGTCGACTTCAAGTTTTCCTGTAGCGGTTAACGGTGCTGTATGTGAGGGGTAAAAAGCGAAACCGATTCCTTATTTCTGTGGCACAAGTGAGAGAAAAGGAAAAGCCTGGTTCCATTTGTTTGACTTTTGCAACAAGTGTCGTCTGCTACAGAAAGTGTTCCGAGTCCTTTTTTTATGATTTCGCGTGGCGCTTAGTGGTGATGTACGTGCGAAAACACAAAATCAACTTATGACTTACACGGTCACCAGAATGGATTTAATGCTTTCATAGAATGGCCCCAGTAAAGGAAAAGTGAATAATTTGGTTCCCTTTCTTTGATTTCTGCAACAGGTATCGGTTGCCTCCGAAAGACTCGCGAGTTGATTTTAAGCTTTCCCGCAGCACGTACCAATCACGTATGTGTGGAATAGCCATCGAAACCAGTTAAACGGCCCGAGAAAAGGAAAAAATGATTTGCCATATTCGACTTAGGCAACAGCTATCAGTTGCTTTTGTAAGTGCTGTAAGTCAATTTTTCGTGTTTTTCGCAGGTGCGTAAATGGCACGTATGAGTCGGTAGTCATCGAAACTGGGCTACTCGTCACCGTATGAATAGACACAAAGTAAAAACATAGTTCTTTTTCAGTTATGCAGTAGGAGGCAGTTGCTACTGACAGAGTTGCCAGTCTAGTTTTTATTCACTTGTGACACTATTTTCTGTTTCTCACTGTCCACTGATCATCTTAGCATATTGAATGTATCAGTGTGCAGCATGGAAGCTGGCCTCAACTAGAAAAGCAAATCGAATCAAGGGGAGTGAACCCTGGGTAGGTGCTTGAAAACCACCACTACAAGGTCTTCTGCTACTCTGTTTTCTTAAATTTTCGCCCATTGTCGGCGAATTCTGGCATGTGTGGATGGTGCATGCATAGCACTTTGCCTAGGACTACATATCAGCCTTTAAAGAAGACATTAAATCCACTTGTTTGCCGTTTTTTTGTTCTCTGTTATGATTGGGTTCATTTTAGGCGCCATTTTGGGCGCCATCTTGGAAATCCTGTGACGTCACCTTGTGGGAGGGGTTAGGGGGCTAGTATATATATAGGTTAATTTTTCAGGTCATATTCAAGTGCTTGTATAGTGCAGTGGGTCAGAGGGCTGCCCACTTGCATTTTTAGGTCCTGATGGTCAAATGTTCGATCCTCAGCCTTGCCATTTTATTTATTTATTTATTTTTTTTTCTTTTTTCATTTCTATTATTAGTTATTCTTACATGTAGTTGTATTTTATTGCCCAATTTCTACATACTTCAAACATGAATAAGGGTTTCTGATGGGAAAATTTGGGTATCACGTTACATCTTTTACGTCTTTGCGTGCGCGCAAATGGCGCGCGTGGCTGTTTCGGCACGGCACGTAAAACTGCCAGGTACAAGCGGGTAGTTGTCAAAATGAATTCATGTTGTATGTTTTTAAGAGAAAAGGTCTGGGATAAAGTCAGTTTTCTTTTTCCTCAAAAGTTCATGCAACAGGAGCGGTTGCTTCCGAAGGCGTCTCAAGTCGACTTCAAGTTTTCCTGTAGCGGTTAACGGTGCTGTATGTGAGGGGTAAAAAGCGAAACCGATTCCTTATTTCTGTGGCACAAGTGAGAGAAACGGAAAAGCCTGGTTCCATTTGTTTGACTTTTGCAACAAGTGTCGTCTGCTACAGAAAGTGTTCCGAGTCCTTTTTTTATGATTTCGCGCGGCGCTTAGTGGTGATGTACGTGCGAAAACACAAAATCAACTTATGACTTACACGGTCACCAGAATGGATTTAATGCTTTCATAGAATGGCCCCAGTAAAGGAAAAGTGAATAATTTGGTTCCCTTTCTTTGATTTCTGCAACAGGTATCGGTTGCCTCCGAAAGACTCGCGAGTTGATTTTAAGCTTTCCCGCAGCACGTACCAATCACGTATGTGTGGAATAGCCATCGAAACCAGTTAAACGGCCCGAGAAAAGGGAAAAAATGATTTGCCATATTCGACTTAGGCAACAGCTATCAGTTGCTTTTGTAAGTGCTGTAAGTCAATTTTTCGTGTTTTTCGCAGGTGCGTAAATGGCACGTATGAGTCGGTAGTCATCGAAACTGGGCTACTCGTCACCGTATGAATAGACACAAAGTAAAAACATAGTTCTTTTTCAGTTATGCAGTAGGAGGCAGTTGCTACTGACAGAGTTGCCAGTCTAGTTTTTATTCACTTGTGACACTATTTTCTGTTTCTCACTGTCCACTGATCATCTTAGCATATTGAATGTATCAGTGTGCAGCATGGAAGCTGGCCTCAACTAGAAAAGCAAATCGAATCAAGGGGAGTGAACCCTGGGTAGGTGCTTGAAAACCACCACTACAAGGTCTTCTGCTACTCTGTTTTCTTAAATTTTCGCCCATTGTCGGCGAATTCTGGCATGTGTGGATGGTGCATGCATAGCACTTTGCCTAGGACTACATATCAGCCTTTAAAGAAGACATTAAATCCACTTGTTTGCCGTTTTTTTGTTCTCTGTTATGATTGGGTTCATTTTAGGCGCCATTTTGGGCGCCATCTTGGAAATCCTGTGACGTCACCTTGTGGGAGGGGTTAGGGGGCTAGTATATATATAGGTTAATTTTTCAGGTCATATTCAAGTGCTTGTATAGTGCAGTGGGTCAGAGGGTTGCCCACTTGCATTTTTAGGTCCTGATGGTCAAATGTTCGATCCTCAGCCTTGCCATTTTATTTATTTATTTTTTTTATTTTTTTTTTTTATCATTTCTATTATTAGTTATTCTTACATGTAGTTGTATTTTATTGCCCAATTTCTACATACTTCAAACATGAATAAGGGTTTCTGATGGGAAAATTTGGGTATCACGTTACATCTTTTACGTCTTTGCGTGCGCGCAAATGGCGCGCGTGGCTGTTTCGGCACGGCACGTAAAACTGCCAGGTACAAGCGGGTAGTTGTCAAAATGAATTCATGTTGTATGTTTTTAAGAGAAAAGGTCTGGGATAAAGTCAGTTTTCTTTTTCCTCAAAAGTTCATGCAACAGGAGCGGTTGCTTCCGAAGGCGTCTCAAGTCGACTTCAAGTTTTCCTGTAGCGGTTAACGGTGCTGTATGTGAGGGGTAAAAAGCGAAACCGATTCCTTATTTCTGTGGCACAAGTGAGAGAAAAGGAAAAGCCTGGTTCCATTTGTTTGACTTTTGCAACAAGTGTCGTCTGCTACAGAAAGTGTTCCGAGTCCTTTTTTTATGATTTCGCGTGGCGCTTAGTGGTGATGTACGTGCGAAAACACAAAATCAACTTATGACTTACACGGTCACCAGAATGGATTTAATGCTTTCATAGAATGGCCCCAGTAAAGGAAAAGTGAATAATTTGGTTCCCTTTCTTTGATTTCTGCAACAGGTATCGGTTGCCTCCGAAAGACTCGCGAGTTGATTTTAAGCTTTCCCGCAGCACGTACCAATCACGTATGTGTGGAATAGCCATCGAAACCAGTTAAACGGCCCGAGAAAAGGGAAAAATTGATTTGCCATATTCGACTTAGGCAACAGCTATCAGTTGCTTTTGTAAGTGCTGTAAGTCAATTTTTCGTGTTTTTCGCAGGTGCGTAAATGGCACGTATGAGTCGGTAGTCATCGAAACTGGGCTACTCCTCACGGTATGAATAGACACAAAGTAAAAACATAGTTCTTTTTCAGTTATGCAGTAGGAGGCAGTTGCTACTGACAGAGTTGCCAGTCTAGTTTTTATTCACTTGTGACACTATTTTCTGTTTCTCACTGTCCACTGATCATCTTAGCATATTGAATGTATCAGTGTGCAGCATGGAAGCTGGCCTCAACTAGAAAAGCAAATCGAATCAAGGGGAGTGAACCCTGGGTAGGTGCTTGAAAACCACCACTACAAGGTCTTCTGCTACTCTGTTTTCTTAAATTTTCGCCCATTGTCGGCGAATTCTGGCATGTGTGGATGGTGCATGCATAGCACTTTGCCTAGGACTACATATCAGCCTTTAAAGAAGACATTAAATCCACTTGTTTGCCGTTTTTTTGTTCTCTGTTATGATTGGGTTCATTTTAGGCGCCATTTTGGGCGCCATCTTGGAAATCCTGTGACGTCACCTTGTGGGAGGGGTTAGGGGGCTAGTATATATATAGGTTAATTTTTCAGGTCATATTCAAGTGCTTGTATAGTGCAGTGGGTCAGAGGGCTGCCCACTTGCATTTTTAGGTCCTGATGGTCAAATGTTCGATCCTCAGCCTTGCCATTTTATTTATTTATTTATTTTTTTTTTTTTTTTCATTTCTATTATTAGTTATTCTTACATGTAGTTGTATTTTATTGCCCAATTTCTACATACTTCAAACATGAATAAGGGTTTCTGATGGGAAAATTTGGGTATCACGTTACATCTTTTATGTCTTTGCGTGCGCGCAAATGGCGCGCGTGGCTGTTTCGGCACGGCACGTAAAACTGCCAGGTACAAGCGGGTAGTTGTCAAAATGAATTCACGTTGTATGTTTTTAAGAGAAAAGGTCTGGGAAAAAGTCAGTTTTCTTTTTCCTCAAAAGTTCATGCAACAGGAGCGGTTGCTTCCGAAGGCGTCTCAAGTCGACTTCAAGTTTTCCTGTAGCGGTTAACGGTGCTGTATGTGAGGGGTAAAAAGCGAAACCGATTCCTTATTTCTGTGGCACAAGTGAGAGAAAAGGAAAAGCCTGGTTCCATTTGTTTGACTTTTGCAACAAGTGTCGTCTGCTACAGAAAGTGTTCCGAGTCCTTTTTTTATGATTTCGCGCGGCGCTTAGTGGTGATGTACGTGCGAAAACACAAAATCAACTTATGACTTACACGGTCACCAGAATGGATTTAATGCTTTCATAGAATGGCCCCAGTAAAGGAAAAGTGAATAATTTGGTTCCCTTTCTTTGATTTCTGCAACAGGTATCGGTTGCCTCCGAAAGACTCGCGAGTTGATTTTAAGCTTTCCCGCAGCACGTACCAATCACGTATGTGTGGAATAGCCATCGAAACCAGTTAAACGGCCCGAGAAAAGGGAAAAAATGATTTGCCATATTCGACTTAGGCAACAGCTATCAGTTGCTTTTGTAAGTGCTGTAAGTCAATTTTTCGTGTTTTTCGCAGGTGCGTAAATGGCACGTATGAGTCGGTAGTCATCGAAACTGGGCTACTCGTCACCGTATGAATAGACACAAAGTAAAAACATAGTTCTTTTTCAGTTATGCAGTAGGAGGCAGTTGCTACTGACAGAGTTGCCAGTCTAGTTTTTATTCACTTGTGACACTATTTTCTGTTTCTCACTGTATACTGATTCATCTTAGCATATTGAATGTATCAGTGTGCAGCATGGAAGCTGGCCTCAACTAGAAAAGCAAATCGAATCAAGGGGAGTGAACCCTGGGTAGGTGCTTGAAAACCACCACTACAAGGTCTTCTGCTACTCTGTTTTCTTAAATTTTCGCCCATTGTCGGCGAATTCTGGCATGTGTGGATGGTGCATGCATAGCACTTTGCCTAGGACTACATATCAGCCTTTAAAGAAGACATTAAATCCACTTGTTTGCCGTTTTTTTGTTCTCTGTTATGATTGGGTTCATTTTAGGCGCCATTTTGGGCGCCATCTTGGAAATCCTGTGACGTCACCTTGTGGGAGGGGTTAGGGGGCTAGTATATATATAGGTTAATTTTTCAGGTCATATTCAAGTGCTTGTATAGTGCAGTGGGTCAGAGGGCTGCCCACTTGCATTTTTAGGTCCTGATGGTCAAATGTTCGATCCTCAGCCTTGCCATTTTTTTTTTTTTTTTTTTTTTTCATTTCTATTATTAGTTATTCTTACATGTAGTTGTATTTTATTGCCCAATTTCTACATACTTCAAACATGAATAAGGGTTTCTGATGGGAAAATTTGGGTATCACGTTACATCTTTTACGTCTTTGCGTGCGCGCAAATGGCGCGCGTGGCTGTTTCGGCACGGCACGTAAAACTGCCAGGTACAAGCGGGTAGTTGTCAAAATGAATTCACGTTGTATGTTTTTAAGAGAAAAGGTCTGGGAAAAAGTCAGTTTTCTTTTTCCTCAAAAGTTCATGCAACAGGAGCGGTTGCTTCCGAAGGCGTCTCAAGTCGACTTCAAGTTTTCCTGTAGCGGTTAACGGTGCTGTATGTGAGGGGTAAAAAGCGAAACCGATTCCTTATTTCTGTGGCACAAGTGAGAGAAAAGGAAAAGCCTGGTTCCATTTGTTTGACTTTTGCAACAAGTGTCGTCTGCTACAGAAAGTGTTCCGAGTCCTTTTTTTATGATTTCGCGCGGCGCTTAGTGGTGATGTACGTGCGAAAACACAAAATCAACTTATGACTTACACGGTCACCAGAATGGATTTAATGCTTTCATAGAATGGCCCCAGTAAAGGAAAAGTGAATAATTTGGTTCCCTTTCTTTGATTTCTGCAACAGGTATCGGTTGCCTCCGAAAGACTCGCGAGTTGATTTTAAGCTTTCCCGCAGCACGTACCAATCACGTATGTGTGGAATAGCCATCGAAACCAGTTAAACGGCCCGAGAAAAGGGAAAAATTGATTTGCCATATTCGACTTAGGCAACAGCTATCAGTTGCTTTTGTAAGTGCTGTAAGTCAATTTTTCGTGTTTTTCGCAGGTGCGTAAATGGCACGTATGAGTCGGTAGTCATCGAAACTGGGCTACTCGTCACCGTATGAATAGACACAAAGTAAAAACATAGTTCTTTTTCAGTTATGCAGTAGGAGGCAGTTGCTACTGACAGAGTTGCCAGTCTAGTTTTTATTCACTTGTGACACTATTTTCTGTTTCTCACTGTCCACTGATCATCTTAGCATATTGAATGTATCAGTGTGCAGCATGGAAGCTGGCCTCAACTAGAAAAGCAAATCGAATCAAGGGGAGTGAACCCTGGGTAGGTGCTTGAAAACCACCACTACAAGGTCTTCTGCTACTCTGTTTTCTTAAATTTTCGCCCATTGTCGGCGAATTCTGGCATGTGTGGATGGTGCATGCATAGCACTTTGCCTAGGACTGCATATCAGCCTTTAAAGAAGACATTAAATCCACTTGTTTGCCGTTTTTTTGTTCTCTGTTATGATTGGGTTCATTTTAGGCGCCATTTTGGGCGCCATCTTGGAAATCCTGTGACGTCACCTTGTGGGAGGGGTTAGGGGGCTAGTATATATATAGGTTAATTTTTCAGGTCATATTCAAGTGCTTGTATAGTGCAGTGGGTCAGAGGGCTGCCCACTTGCATTTTTAGGTCCTGATGGTCAAATGTTCGATCCTCAGCCTTGCCATTTTATTTATTTATTTATTTATTTATTTATTTATTTTTTTTTTTTTTCATTTCTATTATTAGTTATTCTTACATGTAGTTGTATTTTATTGCCCAATTTCTACATACTTCAAACATGAATAAGGGTTTCTGATGGGAAAATTTGGGTATTACGTTACATCTTTTACGTCTTTGCGTGCGCGCAAATGGCGCGCGTGGCTGTTTCGGCACGGCACGTAAAACTGCCAGGTACAAGCGGGTAGTTGTCAAAATGAATTCATGTTGTATGTTTTTAAGAGAAAAGGTCTGGGAAAAAGTCAGTTTTCTTTTTCCTCAAAAGTTCATGCAACAGGAGCGGTTGCTTCCGAAGGCGTCTCAAGTCGACTTCAAGTTTTCCTGTAGCGGTTAACGGTGCTGTATGTGAGGGGTAAAAAGCGAAACCGATTCCTTATTTCTGTGGCACAAGTGAGAGAAAAGGAAAAGCCTGGTTCCATTTGTTTGACTTTTGCAACAAGTGTCGTCTGCTACAGAAAGTGTTCCGAGTCCTTTTTTTATGATTTCGCGCGGCGCTTAGTGGTGATGTACGTGCGAAAACACAAAATCAACTTATGACTTACACGGTCACCAGAATGGATTTAATGCTTTCATAGAATGGCCCCAGTAAAGGAAAAGTGAATAATTTGGTTCCCTTTCTTTGATTTCTGCAACAGGTATCGGTTGCCTCCGAAAGACTCGCGAGTTGATTTTAAGCTTTCCCGCAGCACGTACCAATCACGTATGTGTGGAATAGCCATCGAAACCAGTTAAACGGCCCGAGAAAAGGGAAAAATTGTTTTGCCATATTCGACTTAGGCAACAGCTATCAGTTGCTTTTGTAAGTGCTGTAAGTCAATTTTTCATGTTTTTCGCAAGTGCGTAAATGGCACGTATGAGTCGGTAGTCATCGAAACTGGGCTACTCATCACCGTATGAATAGACACAAAGTAAAAACATAGTTCTTTTTCAGTTATGCAGTAGGAGGCAGTTGCTACTGACAGAGTTGCCAGTCTAGTTTTTATTCACTTGTGACACTATTTTCTGTTTCTCACTGTCCACTGATCATCTTAGCATATTGAATGTATCAGTGTGCAGCATGGAAGCTGGCCTCAACTAGAAAAGCAAATCGAATCAAGGGGAGTGAACCCTGGGTAGGTGCTTGAAAACCACGACTACAAGGTCTTCTGCTACTCTGTTTTCTTAAATTTTCGCCCGTTGTCGGCGAATTCTGGCATGTGTGGATGGTGCATGCATAGCACTTTGCCTAGGACTACATATCAGCCTTTAAGGAAGACATTAAATCCACTTGTTTGCCATTTTTTTTTTTTTTTTTTTTATTATGGGGTTTATTTTAGGCGCCATTTTGGGCGCCATCTTGGAAATCCTGTGACGTCACCTTGTGGGAGGGGTTAGGGGGCTAGTATATATATAGGTTAATTTTTCAGACCGTATTCAAGTGCTTGTATAGTGCAGTGGGTCAGAGGGCTGCCCACTTGCATTTTTAGGTCCTGATGGTCAAATGTTCGATCCTCAGCCTTGCCATTTTATTTATTTATTTATTTTTTTTTTTTTTTTTTTTTTTTTCATTTCTATTATTAGTTATTCTTACATGTAGTTGTATTTTATTGCCCAATTTCTACATACTTCAAACATGAATAAGGGTTTCTGATGGGAAAATTTGGGTATCACGTTACATCTTTTACGTCTTTGCGTGCGCGCAAATGGCGCGCGTGGCTGTTTCGGCACGGCACGTAAAACTGCCAGGTACAAGCGGGTAGTTGTCAAAATGAATTCATGTTGTATTTTTTTAAGAGAAAAGGTCTGGGAAAAAGTCAATTTTCTTTTTCCTCAAAAGTTCATGCAACAGGAGCGGTTGCTTCCGAAGGCGTCTCAAGTCGACTTCAAGTTTTCCTGTAGCGGTTAACGGTGCTGTATGTGAGGGGTAAAAAGCGAAACCGATTCCTTATTTCTGTGGCACAAGTGAGAGAAAAGGAAAAGCCTGGTTCCATTTGTTTGACTTTTGCAACAAGTGTCGTCTGCTACAGAAAGTGTTCCGAGTCCTTTTTTTATGATTTCGCGCGGCGCTTAGTGGTGATGTACGTGCGAAAACACAAAATCAACTTATGACTTACACGGTCACCAGAATGGATTTAATGCTTTCATAGAATGGCCCCAGTAAAGGAAAAGTGAATAATTTGGTTCCCTTTCTTTGATTTCTGCAACAGGTATCAGTTGCCTCCGAAAGACTCGCGAGTTGATTTTAAGCTTTCCCGCAGCACGTACCAATCACGTATGTGTGGAATAGCCATCGAAACCAGTTAAACGGCCCGAGAAAAGGGAAAAATTGATTTGCCATATTCGACTTAGGCAACAGCTATCAGTTGCTTTTGTAAGTGCTGTAAGTCAATTTTTCGTGTTTTTCGCAGGTGCGTAAATGGCACGTATGAGTCGGTAGTCATCGAAACTGGGCTACTCGTCACCGTATGAATAGACACAAAGTAAAAACATAGTTCTTTTTCAGTTATGCAGTAGGAGGCAGTTGCTACTGACAGAGTTGCCAGTCTAGTTTTTATTCACTTGTGACACTATTTTCTGTTTCTCACTGTCCACTGATCATCTTAGCATATTGAATGTATCAGTGTGCAGCATGGAAGCTGGCCTCAACTAGAAAAGCAAATCGAATCAAGGGGAGTGAACCCTGGGTAGGTGCTTGAAAACCACCACTACAAGGTCTTCTGCTACTCTGATTTCTTAAATTTTAGCCCATTGTCGGCGAATTCTGGCATGTGTGGATGGTGCATGCATAGCACTTTGCCTAGGACTACATATCAGCCTTTAAAGAAGACATTAAATCCACTTGTTTGCCGTTTTTTTGTTCTCTGTTATGATTGGGTTCATTTTAGGCGCCATTTTGGGCGCCATCTTGGAAATCCTGTGACGTCACCTTGTGGGAGGGGTTAGGGGGCTAGTATATATATAGGTTAATTTTTCAGGTCATATTCAAGTGCTTGTATAGTGCAGTGGGTCAGACTGCTGCCCACTTGCATTTTTAGGTCCTGATGGTCAAATGTTCGATCCTCAGCCTTGCCATTTTTTTTTTTTTTTTTTTTTTTTCATTTCTATTATTAGTTATTCTTACATGTAGTTGTATTTTATTCCCCAATTTCTACATACTTCAAACATGAATAAGAGTTTCTGATGGGAAAATTTGGGTATCACGTTACATCTTTTACGTCTTTGCGTGCGCGCAAATGGCGCGCGTGGCTGTTTCGGCACGGCACGTAAAACTGCCAGGTACAAGCGGGTAGTTGTCAAAATGAATTCATGTTGTATGTTTTTAAGAGAAAAGGTCTGGGAAAAAGTCAGTTTTCTTTTTCCTCAAAAGTTCATGCAACAGGAGCGGTTGCTTCCGAAGGCGTCTCAAGTCGACTTCAAGTTTTCCTGTAGCGATTAATGGTGCTGTATGTGAGGGGTAAAAAGCGAAACCGATTCCTTATTTCTGTGGCACAAGTGAGAGAAAAGGAAAAGCCTGGTTCCATTTGTTTGACTTTTGCAACAAGTGTCGTCTGCTACAGAAAGTGTTCAGAGTCCTTTTTTTATGATTTCGCGCGGCGCTTAGTGGTGATGTACGTGCGAAAACACAAAATCAACTTATGACTTACACGGTCACCAGAATCGATTTAATGCTTTCATAGAATGGCCCCAGTAAAGGAAAAGTGAATAATTTGGTTCCCTTTCTTTGATTTCTGCAACAGGTATCGGTTGCCTCCGAAAGACTCGCGAGTTGATTTTAAGCTTTCCCGCAGCACGTACCAATCACGTATGTGTGGAATAGCCATCAAAACCAGTTAAACGGCCCGAGAAAAGGGAAAAATTGATTTGCCATATTCAACTTAGGCAACAGCTATCAGTTGCTTTTGTAAGTGCTGTAAGTCAATTTTTCGTGTTTTTCGCAGGTGCGTAAATGGCACGTATGAGTCGGTAGTCATCGAAACTGGGCTACTCGTCACCGTATGAATAGACACAAAGTTAAAACATAGTTCTTTTTGAGTTATGCAGTAGGAGGCAATTGCTACTGACAGAGTTGCCAGACTAGTTTTTATTCACTTGTGACACTATTTTCTGTTTCTCACTGTCCACTGATCATCTTAGCATATTGAATGTATCAGTGTGCAGCATGGAAGCTGGCCTCAACTAGAAAAGCAAATCGAATCAAGGGGAGTGAACCCTGGGTAGGTGCTTGAAAACCACCACTACAAGGTCTTCTGCTACTCTGTTTTCTTAAATTTTCGCCCATTGTCGGCGAATTCTGGCATGTGTGGATGGTGCATGCATAGGACTTTGCCTAGGACTACATATCAGCCTTTAAAGAAGACATTAAATCCACTTGTTTGCCGTTTTTTTGTTCTCTGTTATGATTGGGTTCATTTTAGGCGCCATTTTGGGCGCCATCTTGGAAATCCTGTGACGTCACCTTGTGGGAGGGGTTAGGGGGCTAGTATATATATAGGTTAATTTTTCAGGTCATATTCAAGTGCTTGTATAGTGCAGTGGGTCAGAGGGCTGCCCACTTGCATTTTTAGGTCCTGATGATCAAATGTTCGATCCTCAGCCTTGCCATTTTATTGATTTATTTTATTTTATTTTTTTTTTTCATTTCTATTATTAGTTATTCTTACATGTAGTTGTATTTTATTGCCCAATTTCTACATACTTCAAACATGAATAAGAGTTTCTGATGGGAAAATTTGGGTATCACGTTACATCTTTTACGTCTTTGCGTGCGTGCATATGGCACGCGTGGCTGTTTCGGCATGGCACGTAAAACTGCCAGGTACAAGCGGGTAGTTGTCAAAATGAATTCATGTTGTATGTTTTTAAGAGAAAAGGTCTGGGAAAAAGTCAGTTTTCTTTTTCCTCAAAAGTTCATGCAACAGGAGCGGTTGCTTCTGAAGGCGTCTCAAGTCGACTTCAAGTTTTCCTGTAGCGGTTAATGGTGCTGTATGTGAGGGGTAAAAAGCGAAACCGATTCCTTATTTCTGTGGCACAAGTGAGAGAAAAGGAAAAGCCTGGTTCCATTTGTTTGACTTTTGCAACAAGTGTCGTCTGCTACAGAAAGTGTTCCGAGTCCTTTTTTTATGATTTCGCGCGGCGCTTAGTGGTGATGTACGTGCGAAAACACAAAATCAACTTATGACTTACACGGTCACCAGAATGGATTCAATGCTTTCATAGAATGGCCCCAGTAAAGAAAAAGTGAATAATTTGGTTCCCTTTCTTTGATTTCTGCAACAGGTATCGGTTGCCTCCGAAAGACTCGCGAGTTGATTTTAAGCTTTCCCGCAGAACGTACCAATTACGTATGTGTGGAATAGCCATCAAAACCAGTTAAACGGCCCGAGAAAAGGGAAAAATTGATTTGCCATATTCGACTTAGGCAACAGCTATCAGTTGCTTTTGTAAGTGCTGTAAGTCAATTTTTCGTGTTTTTCGCAGGTGCGTAAATGGCACGTATGAGTCGGTAGTCATCGAAACTGGGCTACTCGTCACCGTATGAATAGACACAAAGTAAAAACATAGTTCTTTTTGAGTTATGCAGTAGGAGGCAGTTGCTACTGACAGAGTTGCCAGACTAGTTTTTATTCACTTGTGACACTATTTTCTGTTTCTCACTGTCCACTGATCATCTTAGCATATTGAATGTATCAGTGTGCAGCATGGAAGCTGGCCTCAACTAGAAAAGCAAATCGAATCAAGGGGAGTGAACCCTGGGTAGGTGCTTGAAAACCACCACTACAAGGTCTTCTGCTACTCTGTTTTCTTAAATTTTCGCCCATTGTCGGCGAATTCTGGCATGTGTGGATGGTGCATGCATAGCACTTTGCCTAGGACTACATATCAGCCTTTAAAGAAGACATTAAATCCACTTGTTTGCCGTTTTTTTGTTCTCTGTTATGATTGGGTTCATTTTAGGCGCCATTTTGGGCGCCATCTTGGAAATCCTGTGACGTCACCTTGTGGGAGGGGTTAGGGGGCTAGTATATATATAGGTTAATTTTTCAGGTCATATTCAAGTGCTTGTATAGTGCAGTGGGTTAGAAGGCTGCCCACTTGCATTTTTAGGTCCTGATGGTCAAATGTTCGATCCTCAGCCTTGCCATTTTTTTTTTTTTTTTTTTTTTTTTTCATTTCTATTATTAGTTATTCTTACATGTAGTTGTATTTTATTGCCCAATTTCTACATACTTCAAACATGAATAAGAGTTTCTGATGGGAAAATTTGGGTATCACGTTACATCTTTTACGTCTTTGCGTGCGCGCATATGGCACGCGTGGCTGTTTCGGCATGGCACGTAAAACTGCCAGGTACAAGCGGGTAGTTGTCAAAATGAATTCATGTTGTATGTTTTTAAGAGAAAAGGTCTGGGAAAAAGTCAGTTTTCTTTTTCCTCAAAAGTTCATGCAACAGGAGCGGTTGCTTCTGAAGGCGTCTCAAGTCGACTTCAAGTTTTCCTGTAGCGGTTAATGGTGCTATATGTGAGGGGTAAAAAGCGAAACCGATTCCTTATTTCTGTGGCACAAGTGAGAGAAAAGGAAAAACCTGGTTCCATTTGTTTGACTTTTGCAACAAGTGTCGTCTGCTACATAAAGTGTTCCGAGTCCTTTTTTTATGATTTCGCGCGGCACTTAGTGGTGATGTACGTGCGAAAACACAAAATCAACTTATGACTTACACGGTCACCAGAATGGATTTAATGCTTTCATAGAATGGCCCCAGTAAAGGAAAAGTGAATAATTTGGTTCCCTTTCTTTGATTTCTGCAACAGGTATCGGTTGCCTCCGAAAGACTCGCGAGTTGATTTTAAGCTTTCCCGCAGCACGTACCAATCACGTATGTGTGGAATAGCCATCAAAACCAGTTAAACGGCCCGAGAAAAGGGAAAAATTGATTTGCCATATTCGACTTAGGCAACAGCTATCAGTTGCTTTTGTAAGTGCTGTAAGTCAATTTTTCGTGTTTTTCGCAGGTGCGTAAATGGCACGTATGAGTCGGTAGTCATCGAAACTGGGCTACTCATCACCGTATGAATAGACACAAAGTAAAAACATAGTTCTTTTTCAGTTATGCAGTAGGAGGCAGTTGCTACTGACAGAGTTGCCAGTCTAGTTTTTATTCACTTGTGACACTATTTTCTGTTTCTCACTGTCCACTGATCATCTTAGCATATTGAATGTATCAGTGTGCAGCATGGAAGCTGGCCTCAACTAGAAAAGCAAATCGAATCAAGGGGAGTGAACCCTGGGTAGGTGCTTGAAAACCACCACTACAAGGTCTTCTGCTACTCTGTTTTCTTAAATTTTCGCCCATTGTCGGCGAATTCTGGCATGTGTGGATGGTGCATGCATAGCACTTTGCCTAGGACTACATATCAGCCTTTAAAGAAGACATTAAATCCACTTGTTTGCCGTTTTTTTGTTGTCTGTTATGATTGGGTTCATTTTAGGCGCCATTTTGGGCGCCATCTTGGAAATCCTGTGACGTCACCTTGTGGGAGGGGTTAGGGGGCTAGTATATATATAGGTTAATTTTTCAGGTCATATTCAAGTGCTTGTATAGTGCAGTGGGTCAGAGGGCTGCCCACTTGCATTTTTAGGTCCTGATGGTCAAATGTTCGATCCTCAGCCTTGCCAATTTATTTATTTATTTATTTATTATTTTTTTTTTTTCATTTCTATTATTAGTTATTCTTACATGTAGTTGTATTTTATTGCCCAATTTCTACATACTTCAAACATGAATAAGAGTTTCTGATGGGAAAATTTGGGTATCACGTTACATCTTTTACGTCTTTGCGTGCGCGCAAATGGCGCGCGTGGCTGTTTCGGCACGGCACGTAAAACTGCCAGGTACATGCGGGTAGTTGTCAAAATGAATTCATGTTGTATGTTTTTAAGAGAAAAGGTCTGGGAAAAAGTCAGTTTTCTTTTTCCTCAAAAGTTCATGCAACAGGAGCGGTTGCTTCCGAAGGCGTCTCAAGTCGACTTCAAGTTTTCCTGTAGCGGTTAATGGTGCTGTATGTGAGGGGTAAAAAGCGAAACCGATTCCTTATTTCTGTGGCACAAGTGAGAGAAAAGGAAAAGCCTGGTTCCATTTGTTTGACTTTTGCAACAAGTGTCGTCTGCTACAGAAAGTGTTCTGAGTCCTTTTTTTATGATTTCGCGCGGCGCTTAGTGGTGATGTACGTGCGAAAACACAAAATCAACTTATGACTTACACGGTCACCAGAATGGATTTAATGCTTTCATAGAATGGCCCCAGTAAAGGAAAAGTGAATAATTTGGTTCCCTTTCTTTGATTTCTGCAACAGGTATCGGTTGCCTCCGAAAGACTCGCGAGTTGATTTTAAGCTTTCCCGCAGCACGTACCAATCACGTATGTGTGGAATAGCCATCAAAACCAGTTAAACGGCCCGAGAAAAGGGAAAAATTGATTTGCCATATTCGACTTAGGCAACAGCTATCAGTTGCTTTTGTAAGTGCTGTAAGTCAATTTTTCGTGTTTTTCGCAGGTGCGTAAATGGCACATATGAGTCGGTAGTCATCGAAACTGGGCTACTCGTCACCGTATGAATAGACACAAAGTAAAAACATAGTTCTTTTTCAGTTATGCAGTAGGAGGCAGTTGCTACTGACAGAGTTGCCAGTCTAGTTGTTATTCACTTGTGACACTATTTTCTGTTTCTCACTGTCCACTGATCATCTTAGCATATTGAATGTATCAGTGTGCAGCATGGAAGCTGGCCTCAACTAGAAAAGCAAATCGAATCAAGGGGAGTGAACCCTGGGTAGGTGCTTGAAAACCACCACTACAAGGTCTTCTGCTACTCTGTTTTCTTAAATTTTCGCCCATTGTCGGCGAATTCTGGCATGTGTGGATGGTGCATGCATAGCACTTTGCCTAGGACTACATATCAGCCTTTAAAGAAGACATTAAATCCACTTGTTTGCCGTTTTTTTGTTCTCTGTTATGATTGGGTTCATTTTAGGCGCCATTTTGGGCGCCATCTTGGAAATCCTGTGACGTCACCTTGTGGGAGGGGTTAGGGGGCTAGTATATATATAGGTTAATTTTTCAGGTCATATTCAAGTGCTTGTATAGTGCAGTGGGTCAGAGGGCTGCCCACTTGCATTTTTAGGTCCTGATGGTCAAATGTTCGATCCTCAGCCTTGCCATTTTATTTATTTATTTATTTATTTTTTTTTTTTTTTTCATTTCTATTATTAGTTATTCTTACATGTAGTTGTATTTTATTGCCCAATTTCTACATACTTCAAACATGAATAAGGGTTTCTGATGGGAAAATTTGGGTATCACGTTACATCTTTTACGTCTTTGCGTGCGTGCAAATGGCGCGCGTGGCTGTTTCGGCACGGCACGTAAAACTGCCAGGTACAAGCGGGTAGTTGTCAAAATGAATTCATGTTGTATGTTTTTAAGAGAAAAGGTCTGGGAAAAAGTCAGTTTTCTTTTTCCTCAAAAGTTCATGCAACAGGAGCGGTTGCTTCCGAAGGCGTTCTCAAGTCGACTTCAAGTTTTCCTGTAGCGGTTAACGGTGCTGTATGTGAGGGGTAAAAAGCGAAACCGATTCCTTATTTCTGTGGCACAAGTGAGAGAAAAGGAAAAGCCTGGTTCCATTTGTTTGACTTTTGCAACAAGTGTCGTCTGCTACAGAAAGTGTTCCGAGTCCTTTTTTTATGATTTCGCGTGGCGCTTAGTGGTGATGTACGTGCGAAAACACAAAATCAACTTATGACTTACACGGTCACCAGAATGGATTTAATGCTTTCATAGAATGGCCCCAGTAAAGGAAAAGTTAATAATTTGGTTCCCTTTCTTTGATTTCTGCAACAGGTATCGGTTGCCTCCGAAAGACTCGCGAGTTGATTTTAAGCTTTCCCGCAGCACGTACCAATCACGTATGTGTGGAATAGCCATCGAAACCAGTTAAACGGCCCGAGAAAAGGGAAAAATTGATTTGCCATATTCGACTTAGGCAACAGCTATCAGTTGCTTTTGTAAGTGCTGTAAGTCAATTTTTCGTGTTTTTCGCAGGTGCGTAAATGGCACGTATGAGTCGGTAGTCATCGAAACTGGGCTACTCGTCACCGTATGAATAGACACAAAGTAAAAACATAGTTCTTTTTCAGTTATGCAGTAGGAGGCAGTTGCTACTGACAGAGTTGCCAGTCTAGTTTTTATTCACTTGTGGCACTATTTTCTGTTTCTCACTGTCCACTGATCATCTTAGCATATTGAATGTATCAGTGTGCAGCATGGAAGCTGGCCTCAACTAGAAAAGCAAATCGAATGAAGGGGAGTGAACCCTGGGTAGGTGCTTGAAAACCACCACTACAAGGTCTTCTGCTACTCTGTTTTCTTAAATTTTCGCCCATTGTCGGCGAATTCTGGCATGTGTGGATGGTGCATGCATAGCACTTTGCCTAGGACTACATATCAGCCTTTAAAGAAGACATTAAATCCACTTGTTTGCCGTTTTTTTGTTCTCTGTTATGATTGGGTTCATTTTAAGGGCGATTTTGGGCGCCATCTTGGAAATCCTGTGACGTCACCTTGTGGGAGGGGTTAGGGGGCTAGTATATATATAGGTTAATTTTTCAGGTCATATTCAAGTGCTTGTATAGTGCAGTGGGTCAGAGGGCTGCCCACTTGCATTTTTAGGTCCTGATGGCCAAATGTTCGATCCTCAGCCTTGCCATTTTATTGATTTTATTTTTTTTTTTTTTTTTTTTTTTTTTTTCATTTCTATTATTAGTTATTCTTACATGTAGTTGTATTTTATTGCCCAATTTCTACATACTTCAAACATGAATAAGGGTTTCTGATGGGAAAATTTGGGTATCACGTTACATCTTTTACGTCTTTGCGTGCGCGCAAATGGCGCGCGTGGCTGTTTCGGCACGGCACGTAAAACTGCCAGGTACAAGCGGGTAGTTGTCAAAATGAATTCATGTTGTATGTTTTTAAGAGAAAAGGTCTGGGAAAAAGTCAGTTTTCTTTTTCCTCAAAAGTTCATGCAACAGGAGCGGTTGCTTCCGAAGGCGTCTCAAGTCGACTTGAAGTTTTCCTGTAGCGGTTAATGGTGCTATATGTGAGGGGTAAAAAGCGAAACCGATTCCTTATTTCTGTGGCACAAGTGAGAGAAAAGGAAAAGCCTGGTTCCATTTGTTTGACTTTTGCAACAAGTGTCGTCTGCTACAGAAAGTGTTCCGAGTCCTTTTTTTATGATTTCGCGTGGCGCTTAGTGGTGATGTACGTGCGAAAACACAAAATCAACTTATGACTTACACGGTCACCAGAATGGATTTAATGCTTTCATAGAATGGCCCCAGTAAAGGAAAAGTGAATAATTTGGTTCCCTTTCTTTGATTTCTGCAACAGGTATCGGTTGCCTCCGAAAGACTCGCGAGTTGATTTTAAGCTTTCCCGCAGCACGTACCAATCACGTATGTGTGGAATAGCCATCGAAACCAGTTAAACGGCCCGAGAAAAGGGAAAAATTGATTTGCCATATTCGACTTAGGCAACAGCTATCAGTTGCTTTTGTAAGTGCTGTAAGTCAATTTTTCGTGTTTTTCGCAGGTGCGTAAATGGCACGTATGAGTCGGTAGTCATCGAAACTGGGCTACTCGTCACCGTATGAATAGACACAAAGTAAAAACATAGTTCTTTTTCAGTTATGCAGTAGGAGGCAGTTGCTACTGACAGAGTTGCCAGTCTAGTTTTTATTCACTTGTGACACTATTTTCTGTTTCTCACTGTCCACTGATCATCTTAGCATATTGAATGTATCAGTGTGCAGCATGGAAGCTGGCCTCAACTAGAAAAGCAAATCGAATCAAGGGGAGTGAACCCTGGGTAGGTGCTTGAAAACCACCACTACAAGGTCTTCTGCTACTCTGTTTTCTTAAATTTTCGCCCATTGTCGGCGAATTCTGGCATGTGTGGATGGTGCATGCATAGCACTTTGCCTAGGACTACATATCAGCCTTTAAAGAAGACATTAAATCCACTTGTTTGCCGTTTTTTTGTTCTCTGTTATGATTGGGTTCATTTTAGGCGCCATTTTGGGCGCCATCTTGGAAATCCTGTGACGTCACCTTGTGGGAGGGGTTAGGGGGCTAGTATATATATAGGTTAATTTTTCAGGTCATATTCAAGTGCTTGTATAGTGCAGTGGGTCAGAGGGCTGCCCACTTGCATTTTTAGGTCCTGATGGTCAAATGTTCGATCCTCACCCTTGCAATTTTATTTATTTTATTTTTTATTTTTTTTTTTTTTTTCATTTCTATTATTAGTTATTCTTACATGTAGTTGCATTTTATTGCCCAATTTCTACATACTTCAAACATGAATAAGGGTTTCTGATGGGAAAATTTGGGTATCACGTTACATCTTTTACGTCTTTGCGTGCGCGCAAATGGCGCGCGTGGCTGTTTCGGCACGGCACGTAAAACTGCCAGGTACAAGCGGGTAGTTGTCAAAATGAATTCATGTTGTATGTTTTTAAGAGAAAAGGTCTGGGAAAAAGTCAGTTTTCTTTTTCCTCAAAAGTTCATGCAAAAGGAGCGGTTGCTTCCGAAGGCGTCTCAAGTAGACTTCAAGTTTTCCTGTAGCGGTTAACGGTGCTGTATGTGAGGGGTAAAAAGCGAAACCGATTCCTTATTTCTGTGGCACAAGTGAGAGAAAAGGAAAAGCCTGGTTCCATTTGTTTGACTTTTGCAACAAGTGTCGTCTGCTACAGAAAGTGTTCCGAGTCCTTTTTTTATGATTTCGCGCGGCGCTTAGTGGTGATGTACGTGCGAAAACACAAAATCAACTTATGACTTACACGGTCACCAGAATGGATTTAATGCTTTCATAGAATGGCCCCAGTAAAGGAAAAGTGAATAATTTGGTTCCCTTTCTTTGATTTCTGCAACAGGTATCGGTTGCCTCCGAAAGACTCGCGAGTTGATTTTAAGCTTTCCCGCAGCACGTACCAATCACGTATGTGTGGAATAGCCATCGAAACCAGTTAAACGGCCCGAGAAAAGGGAAAAATTGATTTGCCATATTCGACTTAGGCAACAGCTATCAGTTGCTTTTGTAAGTGCTGTAAGTCAATTTTTCGTGTTTTTCGCAGGTGCGTAAATGGCACGTATGAGTCGGTAGTCATCGAAACTGGGCTACTCGTCACCGTATGAATAGACACAAAGTAAAAACATAGTTCTTTTTCAGTTATGCAGTAGGAGGCAGTTGCTACTGACAGAGTTGCCAGTCTAGTTTTTATTCACTTGTGACATTATTTTCTGTTTCTCACTGTCCACTGATCATCTTAGCATATTGAATGTATCAGTGTGCAGCATGGAAGCTGGCCTCAACTAGAAAAGCAAATCGAATCAAGGGGAGTGAACCCTGGGTAGGTGCTTGAAAACCACCACTACAAGGTCTTCTGCTACTCTGTTTTCTTAAATTTTCGCCCATTGTCGGCGAATTCTGGCATGTGTGGATGGTGCATGCATAGCACTTTGCCTAGGACTACATATCAGCCTTTAAAGAAGACATTAAATCCACTTGTTTGCCGTTTTTTTGTTCTCTGTTATGATTGGGTTCATTTTAGGCGCCATTTTGGGCGCCATCTTGGAAATCCTGTGACGTCACCTTGTGGGAGGGGTTAGGGGGCTAGTATATATATATAGGTTAATTTTTCAGGTCATATTCAATTGCTTGTATAGTGCAGTGGGTCAGAGGGCTGCCCACTTGCATTTTTAGGTCCTGATGGTCAAATGTTCGATCCTCAGCCTTGCCATTTTATTTATTTATCTTTTTTTTTTTTTTTTTTTTTTTTTTTCATTTCTATTATTAGTTATTCTTACATGTAGTTGTATTTTATTGCCCAATTTCTACATACTTCAAACATGAATAAGGGTTTCTGATGGGAAAATTTGGGTATCACGTTACATCTTTTACGTCTTTGCGTGCACGCAAATGGCGCGCGTGGCTGTTTCGGCACGGCACGTAAAACTGCCAGGTACAAGCGGGTAGTTGTCAAAATGAATTCATGTTGTATGTTTTTAAGAGAAAAGGTCTGGGAAAAAGTCAGTTTTCTTTTTCCTCAAAAGTTCATGCAACAGGAGCGGTTGCTTCCGAAGGCGTCTCAAGTCGACTTGAAGTTTTCCTGTAGCGGTTAACGGTGCTGTATGTGAGGGGTAAAAAGCGAAACCGATTCCTTATTTCTGTGGCACAAGTGAGAGAAAAGGAAAAGCCTGGTTCCATTTGTTTGACTTTTGCAACAAGTGTCGTCTGCTACAGAAAGTGTTCCGAGTCCTTTTTTTATGATTTTGCGCGGCGCTTAGTGGTGATGTACGTGCGAAAACACAAAATCAACTTATGACTTACACGGTCACCAGAATGGATTTAATGCTTTCATAGAATGGCCCCAGTAAAGGAAAAGTGAATAATTTGGTTCCCTTTCTTTGATTTCTGCAACAGGTATCGGTTGCCTCCGAAAGACTCGCGAGTTGATTTTAAGCTTTCCCGCAGCACGTACCAATCACGTATGTGTGGAATAGCCATCGAAACCAGTTAAACGGCCCGAGAAAAGGGAAAAATTGATTTGCCATATTCGACTTAGGCAACAGCTATCAGTTGCTTTTGTAAGTGCTGTAAGTCAATTTTTCGTGTTTTTCGCAGGTGCGTAAATGGCACGTATGAGTCGGTAGTCATCGAAACTGGGCTACTCGTCACCGTATGAATAGACACAAAGTAAAAACACAGTTCTTTTTCAGTTATGCAGTAGGAGGCAGTTGCTACTGACAGAGTTGCCAGTCTAGTTTTTATTCACTTGTGACACTATTTTCTGTTTCTCACTGTCCACTGATCATCTTAGCATATTGAATGTATCAGTGTGCAGCATGGAAGCTGGCCTCAACTAGAAAAGCAAATCGAATCAAGGGGAGTGAACCCTGGGTAGGTGCTTGAAAACCACCACTACAAGGTCTTCTGCTACTCTGTTTTCTTAAATTTTCGCCCATTGTCGGCGAATTCTGGCATGTGTGGATGGTGCATGCATAGCACTTTGCCTAGGACTACATATCAGCCTTTAAAGAAGACATTAAATCCACTTGTTTGCCGTTTTTTTGTTCTCTGTTATGATTGGGTTGATTTTAAGCGCCATTTTGGGCGCCATCTTGGAAATCCTGTGACGTCACCTTGTGGGAGGGGTTAGGGGGCTAGTATATATATAGGTTAATTTTTCAGGTCATATTCAAGTGCTTGTATAGTGCAGTGGGTCAGAGGGCTGCCCACTTGCATTTTTAGGTCCTGATGGTCAAATGTTCGATCCTCAGCCTTGCCATTTTTTTTTTTTTTTTTTTTTTTTTCATTTCTATTATTAGTTATTCTTACATGTAGTTGTATTTTATTGCCCAATTTCTACATACTTCAAACATGAATAAGAGTTTCTGATGGGAAAATTTGGGTATCACGTTACATCTTTTACGTCTTTGCGTGCGCGCAAATGGCGCGCGTGGCTGTTTCGGCACGGCACGTAAAACTGCCAGGTACAAGCGGGTAGTTGTCAAAATGAATTCATGTTGTATGTTTTTAAGAGAAAAGGTCTGGGAAAAAGTCAGTTTTCTTTTTCCTCAAAAGTTCATGCAACAGGAGCGGTTGCTTCCGAAGGCGTCTCAAGTCGACTTCAAGTTTTCCTGTAGCGATTAATGGTGCTGTATGTGAGGGGTAAAAAGCGAAACCGATTCCTTATTTCTGTGGCACAAGTGAGAGAAAAGGAAAAGCCTGGTTCCATTTGTTTGACTTTTGCAACAAGTGTCGTCTGCTACAGAAAGTGTTCCGAGTCCTTTTTTTATGATTTCGCGCGGCGCTTAGTGGTGATGTACGTGCGAAAACACAAAATCAACTTATGACTTACACGGTCACCAGAATGGATTTAATGCTTTCATAGAATGGCCCCAGTAAAGGAAAAGTGAATAATTTGGTTCCCTTTCTTTGATTTCTGCAACAGGTATCGGTTGCCTCCGAAAGACTCGCGAGTTGATTTTAAGCTTTCCCGCAGCACGTACCAATCACGTATGTGTGGAATAGCCATCAAAACCAGTTAAACGGCCCGAGAAAAGGGAAAAATTGATTTGCCATATTCAACTTAGGCAACAGCTATCAGTTGCTTTTGTAAGTGCTGTAAGTCAATTTTTCGTGTTTTTCGCAGGTGCGTAAATGGCACGTATGAGTCGGTAGTCATCGAAACTGGGCTACTCGTCACCGTATGAATAGACACAAAGTTAAAACATAGTTCTTTTTGAGTTATGCAGTAGGAGGCAATTGCTACTGACAGAGTTGCCAGACTAGTTTTTATTCACTTGTGACACTATTTTCTGTTTCTCACTGTCCACTGATCATCTTAGCATATTGAATGTATCAGTGTGCAGCATGGAAGCTGGCCTCAACTAGAAAAGCAAATCGAATCAAGGGGAGTGAACCCTGGGTAGGTGCTTGAAAACCACCACTACAAGGTCTTCTGCTACTCTGTTTTCTTAAATTTTCGCCCATTGTCGGCGAATTCTGGCATGTGTGGATGGTGCATGCATAGGACTTTGCCTAGGACTACATATCAGCCTTAAAAAAGACATTAAATCCACTTGTTTGCCGTTTTTTTGTTCTCTGTTATGATTGGGTTCATTTTAGGCGCCATTTTGGGCGCCATCTTGGAAATCCTGTGACGTCACCTTGTGGGAGGGGTTAGGGGGCTAGTATATATATAGGTTAATTTTTCAGGTCATATTCAAGTGCTTGTATAGTGCAGTGGGTCAGAGGGCTGCCCACTTGCATTTTTAGGTCCTGATGATCAAATGTTCGATCCTCAGCCTTGCCATTTTATTGATTTATTTTATTTTATTTTTTTTTTTCATTTCTATTATTAGTTATTCTTACATGTAGTTGTATTTTATTGCCCAATTTCTACATACTTCAAACATGAATAAGAGTTTCTGATGGGAAAATTTGGGTATCACGTTACATCTTTTACGTCTTTGCGTGCGTGCATATGGCACGCGTGGCTGTTTCGGCATGGCACGTAAAACTGCCAGGTACAAGCGGGTAGTTGTCAAAATGAATTCATGTTGTATGTTTTTAAGAGAAAAGGTCTGGGAAAAAGTCAGTTTTCTTTTTCCTCAAAAGTTCATGCAACAGGAGCGGTTGCTTCTGAAGGCGTCTCAAGTCGACTTCAAGTTTTCCTGTAGCGGTTAATGGTGCTGTATGTGAGGGGTAAAAAGCGAAACCGATTCCTTATTTCTGTGGCACAAGTGAGAGAAAAGGAAAAGCCTGGTTCCATTTGTTTGACTTTTGCAACAAGTGTCGTCTGCTACAGAAAGTGTTCCGAGTCCTTTTTTTATGATTTCGCGCGGCGCTTAGTGGTGATGTACGTGCGAAAACACAAAATCAACTTATGACTTACACGGTCACCAGAATGGATTCAATGCTTTCATAGAATGGCCCCAGTAAAGAAAAAGTGAATAATTTGGTTCCCTTTCTTTGATTTCTGCAACAGGTATCGGTTGCCTCCGAAAGACTCGCGAGTTGATTTTAAGCTTTCCCGCAGAACGTACCAATTACGTATGTGTGGAATAGCCATCAAAACCAGTTAAACGGCCCGAGAAAAGGGAAAAATTGATTTGCCATATTCGACTTAGGCAACAGCTATCAGTTGCTTTTGTAAGTGCTGTAAGTCAATTTTTCGTGTTTTTCGCAGGTGCGTAAATGGCACGTATGAGTCGGTAGTCATCGAAACTGGGCTACTCGTCACCGTATGAATAGACACAAAGTAAAAACATAGTTCTTTTTGAGTTATGCAGTAGGAGGCAGTTGCTACTGACAGAGTTGCCAGACTAGTTTTTATTCACTTGTGACACTATTTTCTGTTTCTCACTGTCCACTGATCATCTTAGCATATTGAATGTATCAGTGTGCAGCATGGAAGCTGGCCTCAACTAGAAAAGCAAATCGAATGAAGGGGAGTGAACCCTGGGTAGGTGCTTGAAAACCACCACTACAAGGTCTTCTGCTACTCTGTTTTCTTAAATTTTCGCCCATTGTCGGCGAATTCTGGCATGTGTGGATGGTGCATGCATAGCACTTTGCCTAGGACTACATATCAGCCTTTAAAGAAGACATTAAATCCACTTGTTTGCCGTTTTTTTGTTCTCTGTTATGATTGGGTTCATTTTAGGCGCCATTTTGGGCGCCATCTTGGAAATCCTGTGACGTCACCTTGTGGGAGGGGTTAGGGGGCTAGTATATATATAGGTTAATTTTTCAGGTCATATTCAAGTGCTTGTATAGTGCAGTGGGTTAGAAGGCTGCCCACTTGCATTTTTAGGTCCTGATGGTCAAATGTTCGATCCTCAGCCTTGCCATTTTTTTTTTTTTTTTTTTTTTTTTTCATTTCTATTATTAGTTATTCTTACATGTAGTTGTATTTTATTGCCCAATTTCTACATACTTCAAACATGAATAAGGGTTTCTGATGGGAAAATTTGGGTATCACGTTACATCTTTTACGTCTTTGCGTGCGTGCAAATGGCGCGCGTGGCTGTTTCGGCACGGCACGTAAAACTGCCAGGTACAAGCGGGTAGTTGTCAAAATGAATTCATGTTGTATGTTTTTAAGAGAAAAGGTCTGGGAAAAAGTCAGTTTTCTTTTTCCTCAAAAGTTCATGCAACAGGAGCGGTTGCTTCCGAAGGCGTTCTCAAGTCGACTTCAAGTTTTCCTGTAGCGGTTAACGGTGCTGTATGTGAGGGGTAAAAAGCGAAACCGATTCCTTATTTCTGTGGCACAAGTGAGAGAAAAGGAAAAGCCTGGTTCCATTTGTTTGACTTTTGCAACAAGTGTCGTCTGCTACAGAAAGTGTTCCGAGTCCTTTTTTTATGATTTCGCGTGGCGCTTAGTGGTGATGTACGTGCGAAAACACAAAATCAACTTATGACTTACACGGTCACCAGAATGGATTTAATGCTTTCATAGAATGGCCCCAGTAAAGGAAAAGTGAATAATTTGGTTCCCTTTCTTTGATTTCTGCAACAGGTATCGGTTGCCTCCGAAAGACTCGCGAGTTGATTTTAAGCTTTCCCGCAGCACGTACCAATCACGTATGTGTGGAATAGCCATCGAAACCAGTTAAACGGCCCGAGAAAAGGGAAAAATTGATTTGCCATATTCGACTTAGGCAACAGCTATCAGTTGCTTTTGTAAGTGCTGTAAGTCAATTTTTCGTGTTTTTCGCAGGTGCGTAAATGGCACGTATGAGTCGGTAGTCATCGAAACTGGGCTACTCGTCACCGTATGAATAGACACAAAGTAAAAACATAGTTCTTTTTCAGTTATGCAGTAGGAGGCAGTTGCTACTGACAGAGTTGCCAGTCTAGTTTTTATTCACTTGTGGCACTATTTTCTGTTTCTCACTGTCCACTGATCATCTTAGCATATTGAATGTATCAGTGTGCAGCATGGAAGCTGGCCTCAACTAGAAAAGCAAATCGAATCAAGGGGAGTGAACCCTGGGTAGGTGCTTGAAAACCACCACTACAAGGTCTTCTGCTACTCTGTTTTCTTAAATTTTCGCCCATTGTCGGCGAATTCTGGCATGTGTGGATGGTGCATGCATAGCACTTTGCCTAGGACTACATATCAGCCTTTAAAGAAGACATTAAATCCACTTGTTTGCCGTTTTTTTGTTCTCTGTTATGATTGGGTTCATTTGAAGGGCGATTTTGGGCGCCATCTTGGAAATCCTGTGACGTCACCTTGTGGGAGGGGTTAGGGGGCTAGTATATATATAGGTTAATTTTTCAGGTCATATTCAAGTGCTTGTATAGTGCAGTGGGTCAGAGGGCTGCCCACTTGCATTTTTAGGTCCTGATGGCCAAATGTTCGATCCTCAGCCTTGCCATTTTATTGATTTTATTTTTTTTTTTTTTTTTTTTTTTTTTTTCATTTCTATTATTAGTTATTCTTACATGTAGTTGTATTTTATTGCCCAATTTCTACATACTTCAAACATGAATAAGGGTTTCTGATGGGAAAATTTGGGTATCACGTTACATCTTTTACGTCTTTGCGTGCGCGCAAATGGCGCGCGTGGCTGTTTCGGCACGGCACGTAAAACTGCCAGGTACAAGCGGGTAGTTGTCAAAATGAATTCATGTTGTATGTTTTTAAGAGAAAAGGTCTGGGAAAAAGTCAGTTTTCTTTTTCCTCAAAAGTTCATGCAACAGGAGCGGTTGCTTCCGAAGGCGTCTCAAGTCGACTTGAAGTTTTCCTGTAGCGGTTAATGGTGCTATATGTGAGGGGTAAAAAGCGAAACCGATTCCTTATTTCTGTGGCACAAGTGAGAGAAAAGGAAAAGCCTGGTTCCATTTGTTTGACTTTTGCAACAAGTGTCGTCTGCTACAGAAAGTGTTCCGAGTCCTTTTTTTATGATTTCGCGTGGCGCTTAGTGGTGATGTACGTGCGAAAACACAAAATCAACTTATGACTTACACGGTCACCAGAATGGATTTAATGCTTTCATAGAATGGCCCCAGTAAAGGAAAAGTGAATAATTTGGTTCCCTTTCTTTGATTTCTGCAACAGGTATCGGTTGCCTCCGAAAGACTCGCGAGTTGATTTTAAGCTTTCCCGCAGCACGTACCAATCACGTATGTGTGGAATAGCCATCGAAACCAGTTAAACGGCCCGAGAAAAGGGAAAAATTGATTTGCCATATTCGACTTAGGCAACAGCTATCAGTTGCTTTTGTAAGTGCTGTAAGTCAATTTTTCGTGTTTTTCGCAGGTGCGTAAATGGCACGTATGAGTCGGTAGTCATCGAAACTGGGCTACTCGTCACCGTATGAATAGACACAAAGTAAAAACATAGTTCTTTTTCAGTTATGCAGTAGGAGGCAGTTGCTACTGACAGAGTTGCCAGTCTAGTTTTTATTCACTTGTGACACTATTTTCTGTTTCTCACTGTCCACTGATCATCTTAGCATATTGAATGTATCAGTGTGCAGCATGGAAGCTGGCCTCAACTAGAAAAGCAAATCGAATGAAGGGGAGTGAACCCTGGGTAGGTGCTTGAAAACCACCACTACAAGGTCTTCTGCTACTCTGTTTTCTTAAATTTTCGCCCATTGTCGGCGAATTCTGGCATGTGTGGATGGTGCATGCATAGCACTTTGCCTAGGACTACATATCAGCCTTTAAAGAAGACATTAAATCCACTTGTTTGCCGTTTTTTTGTTCTCTGTTATGATTGGGTTCATTTTAGGCGCCATTTTGGGCGCCATCTTGGAAATCCTGTGACGTCACCTTGTGGGAGGGGTTAGGGGGCTAGTATATATATAGGTTAATTTTTCAGGTCATATTCAAGTGCTTGTATAGTGCAGTGGGTCAGAGGGCTGCCCACTTGCATTTTTAGGTCCTGATGGCCAAATGTTCGATCCTCAGCCTTGCCATTTTATTTATTTTATTTTATTTTTTTTTTTTTTTTTTCATTTCTATTATTAGTTATTCTTACATGTAGTTGCATTTTATTGCCCAATTTCTACATACTTCAAACATGAATAAGGGTTTCTGATGGGAAAATTTGGGTATCACGTTACATCTTTTACGTCTTTGCGTGCGCGCAAATGGCGCGCGTGGCTGTTTCGGCACGGCACGTAAAACTGCCAGGTACAAGCGGGTAGTTGTCAAAATGAATTCATGTTGTATGTTTTTAAGAGAAAAGGTCTGGGAAAAAGTCAGTTTTCTTTTTCCTCAAAAGTTCATGCAACAGGAGCGGTTGCTTCCGAAGGCGTCTCAAGTCGACTTGAAGTTTTCCTGTAGCGGTTAACGGTGCTGTATGTGAGGGGTAAAAAGCGAAACCGATTCCTTATTTCTGTGGCACAAGTGAGAGAAAAGGAAAAGCCTGGTTCCATTTGTTTGACTTTTGCAACAAGTGTCGTCTGCTACAGAAAGTGTTCCGAGTCCTTTTTTTATGATTTCGCGCGGCGCTTAGTGGTGATGTACGTGCGAAAACACAAAATCAACTTATGACTTACACGGTCACCAGAATGGATTTAATGCTTTCATAGAATGGCCCCAGTAAAGGAAAAGTGAATAATTTGGTTCCCTTTCTTTGATTTCTGCAACAGGTATCGGTTGCCTCCGAAAGACTCGCGAGTTGATTTTAAGCTTTCCCGCAGCACGTACCAATCACGTATGTGTGGAATAGCCATCGAAACCAGTTAAACGGCCCGAGAAAAGGGAAAAATTGATTTGCCATATTTGACTTAGGCAACAGCTATCAGTTGCTTTTGTAAGTGCTGTAAGTCAATTTTTCGTGTTTTTCGCAGGTGCGTAAATGGCACGTATGAGTCGGTAGTCATCGAAACTGGGCTACTCGTCACCGTATGAATAGACACAAAGTAAAAACATAGTTCTTTTTCAGTTATGCAGTAGGAGGCAGTTGCTACTGACAGAGTTGCCAGTCTAGTTTTTATTCACTTGTGACACTATTTTCTGTTTCTCACTGTCCACTGATCATCTTAGCATATTGAATGTATCAGTGTGCAGCATGGAAGCTGGCCTCAACTAGAAAAGCAAATCGAATGAAGGGGAGTGAACCCTGGGTAGGTGCTTGAAAACCACCACTACAAGGTCTTCTGCTACTCTGTTTTCTTAAATTTTCGCCCATTGTCGGCGAATTCTGGCATGTGTGGATGGTGCATGCATAGCACTTTGCCTAGGACTACATATCAGCCTTTAAAGAAGACATTAAATCCACTTGTTTGCCGTTTTTTTGTTCTCTGTTATGATTGGGTTCATTTTAGGCGCCATTTTGGGCGCCATCTTGGAAATCCTGTGACGTCACCTTGTGGGAGGGGTTAGGGGGCTAGTATATATATAGGTTAATTTTTCAAGTCATATTCAAGTGCTTGTATAGTGCAGTGGGTCAGAGGGCTGCCCACTTGCATTTTTAGGTCCTGATGGTCAAATGTTCGATCCTCAGCCTTGCCATTTTATTTATTTATCTTTTTTTTTTTTTTTTTTTTTTTTCATTTCTATTATTAGTTATTCTTACATGTAGTTGTATTTTATTGCCCAATTTCTACATACTTCAAACATGAATAAGGGTTTCTGATGGGAAAATTTGGGTATCACGTTACATCTTTTACGTCTTTGCATGCGCGCAAATGGCGCGCGTGGCTGTTTCGGCACGGCACGTAAAACAGCCAGGTACAAGCGGGTAGTTGTCAAAATGAATTCATGTTGTATGTTTTTAAGAGAAAAGGTCTGGGAAAAAGTCAGTTTTCTTTTTCCTCAAAAGTTCATGCAACAGGAGCGGTTGCTTCCGAAGGCGTCTCAAGTCGACTTCAAGTTTTCCTGTAGCGGTTAACGGTGCTGTATGTGAGGGGTAAAAAGCGAAACCGATTCCTTATTTCTGTGGCACAAGTGAGAGAAAAGGAAAAGCCTGGTTCCATTTGTTTGACTTTTGCAACAAGTGTCGTCTGCTACAGAAAGTGTTCCGAGTCCTTTTTTTATGATTTCGCGCGGCGCTTAGTGGTGATGTACGTGCGAAAACACAAAATCAACTTATGACTTACACGGTCACCAGAATGGATTTAATGCTTTCATAGAATGGCCCCAGTAAAGGAAAAGTGAATAATTTGGTTCCCTTTCTTTGATTTCTGCAACAGGTATCGGTTGCCTCCGAAAGACTCGCGAGTTGATTTTAAGCTTTCCCGCAGCACGTACCAATCACGTATGTGTGGAATAGCCATCGAAACCAGTTAAACGGCCCGAGAAAAGGGAAAAATTGATTTGCCATATTCGACTTAGGCAACAGCTATCAGTTGCTTTTGTAAGTGCTGTAAGTCAATTTTTCGTGTTTTTCGCAGGTGCGTAAATGGCACGTATGAGTCGGTAGTCATCGAAACTGGGCTACTCGTCACCGTATGAATAGACACAAAGTAAAAACATAGTTCTTTTTCAGTTATGCAGTAGGAGGCAGTTGCTACTGACAGAGTTGCCAGTCTAGTTTTTATTCACTTGTGACACTATTTTCTGTTTCTCACTGTCCACTGATCATCTTAGCATATTGAATGTATCAGTGTGCAGCATGGAAGCTGGCCTCAACTAGAAAAGCAAATCGAATGAAGGGGAGTGAACCCTGGGTAGGTGCTTGAAAACCACCACTACAAGGTCTTCTGCTACTCTGTTTTCTTAAATTTTCGCCCATTGTCGGCGAATTCTAGCATATGTGGATGGTGCATGCATAGCACTTTGCCTAGGACTACATATCAGCCTTTAAAGAAGACATTAAATCCACTTGTTTGCCGTTTTTTTGTTCTCTGTTATGATTGGGTTCATTTTAGGCGCCATTTTGGGCGCCATCTTGGAAATCCTGTGACGTCACCTTGTGGGAGGGGTTAGGGGGCTAGTATATATATAGGTTAATTTTTCAGGTCATATTCAAGTGCTTGTATAGTGCAGTGGGTCAGAGGGCTGCCCACTTGCATTTTTAGGTCCTGATGGTCAAATGTTCGATTCTCAGCCTTGCCATTTTATTTATTTATTTTTTTTTTTTTTTTTTTTTTTTTTTTTCATTTCTATTATTAGTTATTCTTACATGTAGTTGTATTTTATTGCCCAATTTCTACATACTTCAAACATGAATAAGGGTTTCTGATGGGAAAATTTGGGTATCACGTTACATCTTTTACGTCTTTGCGTGCGCGCAAATGGCGCGCGTGGCTGTTTCGGCACGGCACGTAAAACTGCCAGGTACAAGCGGGTAGTTGTCAAAATGAATTCATGTTGTATGTTTTTAAGAGAAAAGGTCTGGGAAAAAGTCAGTTTTCTTTTTCCTCAAAAGTTCATGCAACAGGAGCGGTTGCTTCCGAAGGCGTCTCAAGTCGACTTGAAGTTTTCCTGTAGCGGTTAATGGTGCTATATGTGAGGGGTAAAAAGCGAAACCGATTCCTTATTTCTGTGGCACAAGTGAGAGAAAAGGAAAAGCCTGGTTCCATTTGTTTGACTTTTGCAACAAGTGTCGTCTGCTACAGAAAGTGTTCCGAGTCCTTTTTTTATGATTTCGCGCGGCGCTTAGTGGTGATGTACGTGCGAAAACACAAAATCAACTTATGACTTACACGGTCACCAGAATGGATTTAATGCTTTCATAGAATGGCCCCAGTAAAGGAAAAGTGAATAATTTGGTTCCCTTTCTTTGATTTCTGCAACAGGTATCGGTTGCCTCCGAAAGACTCGCGAGTTGATTTTAAGCTTTCCCGCAGCACGTACCAATCACGTATGTGTGGAATAGCCATCGAAACCAGTTAAACGGCCCGAGAAAAGGGAAAAATTGATTTGCCATATTCGACTTAGGCAACAGCTATCAGTTGCTTTTGTAAGTGCTGTAAGTCAATTTTTCGTGTTTTTCGCAGGTGCGTAAATGGCACGTATGAGTCGGTAGTCATCGAAACTGGGCTACTCGTCACCGTATGAATAGACACAAAGTAAAAACATAGTTCTTTTTCAGTTATGCAGTAGGAGGCAGTTGCTACTGACAGAGTTGCCAGTCTAGTTTTTATTCACTTGTGACACTATTTTCTGTTTCTCACTGTCCACTGATCATCTTAGCATATTGAATGTATCAGTGTGCAGCATGGAAGCTGGCCTCAACTAGAAAAGCAAATCGAATCAAGGGGAGTGAACCCTGGGTAGGTGCTTGAAAACCACCACTACAAGGTCTTCTGCTACTCTGTTTTCTTAAATTTTCGCCCATTGTCGGCGAATTCTGGCATGTGTGGATGGTGCATGCATAGCACTTTGCCTAGGACTACATATCAGCCTTTAAAGAAGACATTAAATCCACTTGTTTGCCGTTTTTTTGTTCTCTGTTATGATTGGGTTCATTTTAGGCGCCATTTTGGGCGCCATCTTGGAAATCCTGTGACGTCACCTTGTGGGAGGGGTTAGGGGGCTAGTATATATATAGGTTAATTTTTCAGGTCATATTCAAGTGCTTGTATAGTGCAGTGGGTCAGAGGGCTGCCCACTTGCATTTTTAGGTCCTGATGGTCAAATGTTCGATCCTCAGCCTTGCCATTTTATTTATTTTTTTTTTTTTTTTTATTTTTTTTTTTTTTCCATTTCTATTATTAGTTATTCTTACATGTAGTTGTATTTTATTGCCCAATTTCTACATACTTCAAACATGAATAAGGGTTTCTGATGGGAAAATTTGGGTATCACGTTACATCTTTTACGTCTTTGCGTGCACGCAAATGGCGCGCGTGGCTGTTTCGGCACGGCACGTAAAACTGCCAGGTACAAGCGGGTAGTTGTCAAAATGAATTCATGTTGTATGTTTTTAAGAGAAAAGGTCTGGGAAAAAGTCAGTTTTCTTTTTCCTCAAAAGTTCATGCAACAGGAGCGGTTGCTTCCGAAGGCGTCTCAAGTCGACTTCAAGTTTTCCTGTAGCGGTTAACGGTGCTGTATGTGAGGGGTAAAAAGCGAAACCGATTCCTTATTTCTGTGGCACAAGTGAGAGAAAAGGAAAAGCCTGGTTCCATTTGTTTGACTTTTGCAACAAGTGTCGTCTGCTACAGAAAGTGTTCCGAGTCCTTTTTTTATGATTTTGCGCGGCGCTTAGTGGTGATGTACGTGCGAAAACACAAAATCAACTTATGACTTACACGGTCACCAGAATGGATTTAATGCTTTCATAGAATGGCCCCAGTAAAGGAAAAGTGAATAATTTGGTTCCCTTTCTTTGATTTCTGCAACAGGTATCGGTTGCCTCCGAAAGACTCGCGAGTTGATTTTAAGCTTTCCCGCAGCACGTACCAATCACGTATGTGTGGAATAGCCATCGAAACCAGTTAAACGGCCCGAGAAAAGGGAAAAATTGATTTGCCATATTCGACTTAGGCAACAGCTATCAGTTGCTTTTGTAAGTGCTGTAAGTCAATTTTTCGTGTTTTTCGCAGGTGCGTAAATGGCACGTATGAGTCGGTAGTCATCGAAACTGGGCTACTCGTCACCGTATGAATAGACACAAAGTAAAAACATAGTTCTTTTTCAGTTATGCAGTAGGAGGCAGTTGCTACTGACAGAGTTGCCAGTCTAGTTTTTATTCACTTGTGACACTATTTTCTGTTTCTCACTGTCCACTGATCATCTTAGCATATTGAATGTATCAGTGTGCAGCATGGAAGCTGGCCTCAACTAGAAAAGCAAATCGAATGAAGGGGAGTGAACCCTGGGTAGGTGCTTGAAAACCACCACTACAAGGTCTTCTGCTACTCTGTTTTCTTAAATTTTCGCCCATTGTCGGCGAATTCTGGCATGTGTGGATGGTGCATGCATAGCACTTTGCCTAGGACTACATATCAGCCTTTAAAGAAGACATTAAATCCACTTGTTTGCCGTTTTTTTGTTCTCTGTTATGATTGGGTTCATTTTAGGCGCCATTTTGGGCGCCATCTTGGAAATCCTGTGACGTCACCTTGTGGGAGGGGTTAGGGGGCTAGTATATATATAGGTTAATTTTTCAGGTCATATTCAAGTGCTTGTATAGTGCAGTGGGTCAGAGGGCTGCCCACTTGCATTTTTAGGTCCTGATGGTCAAATGTTCGATCCTCAGCCTTGCCATTTTATTTATTTTATTTTTTTTTTTTTTTTTTTTTTTTTTTTTCATTTCTATTATTAATTATTCTTACATGTAGTTGCATTTTATTGCCCAATTTCTACATACTTCAAACATGAATAAGGGTTTCTGATGGGAAAATTTGGGTATCACGTTACATCTTTTACGTCTTTGCGTACGTAAAATGGCGCGCGTGGCTGTTTCGGCACGGCACGTAAAACTGCCAGGTACAAGCGGGTAGTTGTCAAAATGAATTCATGTTGTATGTTTTTAAGAGAAAAGGTCTGGGAAAAAGTCAGTTTTCTTTTTCCTCAAAAGTTCATGCAAAAGGAGCGGTTGCTTCCGAAGGCGTCTCAAGTCGACTTCAAGTTTTCCTGTACCGGTTAACGGTGCTGTATGTGAGGGGTAAAAAGCGAAACCGATTCCTTATTTCTGTGGCACAAGTGAGAGAAAAGGAAAAGCCTGGTTCCATTTGTTTGACTTTTGCAACAAGTGTCGTCTGCTACAGAAAGTGTTCCGAGTCCTTTTTTTATGATTTCGCGCGGCGCTTAGTGGTGATGTACGTGCGAAAACACAAAATCAACTTATGACTTACACGGTCACCAGAATGGATTTAATGCTTTCATAGAATGGCCCCAGTAAAGGAAAAGTGAATAATTTGGTTCCCTTTCTTTGATTTCTGCAACAGGTATCGGTTGCCTCCGAAAGACTCGCGAGTTGATTTTAAGCTTTCCCGCAGCACGTACCAATCACGTATGTGTGGAATAGCCATCGAAACCAGTTAAATGGCCCGAGAAAAGGGAAAAATTGATTTGCCATATTCGACTTAGGCAACAGCTATCAGTTGCTTTTGTAAGTGCTGTAAGTCAATTTTTCGTGTTTTTCGCAGGTGCGTAAATGGCACGTATGAGTCGGTAGTCATCGAAACTGGGCTACTCGTCACCGTATGAATAGACACAAAGTAAAAACATAGTTCTTTTTCAGTTATGCAGTAGGAAAGCAGTTGCTACTGACAGAGTTGCCAGTCTAGTTTTTATTCACTTGTGACACTATTTTCTGTTTCTCACTGTCCACTGATCATCTTAGCATATTGAATGTATCAGTGTGCAGCATGGAAGCTGGCCTCAACTAGAAAAGCAAATCGAATCAAGGGGAGTGAACCCTGGGTAGGTGCTTGAAAACCACCACTACAAGGTCTTCTGCTACTCTGTTTTCTTAAATTTTCGCCCATTGTCGGCGAATTCTGGCATGTGTGGATGGTGCATGCATAGCACTTTGCCTAGGACTACATATCAGCCTTTAAAGAAGACATTAAATCCACTTGTTTGCCGTTTTTTTGTTCTCTGTTATGATTGGGTTCATTTTAGGCGCCATTTTGGGCGCCATCTTGGAAATCCTGTGACGTCACCTTGTGGGAGGGGTTAGGGGGCTAGTATATATATAGGTTAATTTTTCAGGTCATATTCAAGTGCTTGTATAGTGCAGTGGGTCAGAGGGCTGCCCACTTGCATTTTTAGGTCCTGATGGTCAAATGTTCGATCCTCAGCCTTGCCATTTTTTTTTTTTTTTTTTTTTTTTTCATTTCTATTATTAGTTATTCTTACATGTAGTTGTATTTTATTGCCCAATTTCTACATACTTCAAACATGAATAAGGGTTTCTGATGGGAAAATTTGGGTATCACGTTACATCTTTTACGTCTTTGCGTGCGCGCAAATGGCGCGCGTGGCTGTTTCGGCACGGCACGTAAAACTGCCAGGTACAAGCGGGTAGTTGTCAAAATGAATTCATGTTGTATGTTTTTAAGAGAAAAGGTCTGGGAAAAAGTCAGTTTTCTTTTTCCTCAAAAGTTCATGCAACAGGAGCGGTTGCTTCCGAAGGCATCTCAAGTCGACTTCAAGTTTTCCTGTAGCGGTTAACGGTGCTGTATGTGAGGGGTAAAAAGCGAAACCGATTCCTTATTTCTGTGGCACAAGTGAGAGAAAAGGAAAAGCCTGGTTCCATTTGTTTGACTTTTGCAACAAGTGTCGTCTGCTACAGAAAGTGTTCCGAGTCCTTTTTTTATGATTTTGCGCGGCGCTTAGTGGTGATGTACGTGCGAAAACACAAAATCAACTTATGACTTACACGGTCACCAGAATGGATTTAATGCTTTCATAGAATGGCCCCAGTAAAGGAAAAGTGAATAATTTGGTTCCCTTTCTTTGATTTCTGCAACAGGTATCGGTTGCCTCCGAAAGACTCGCGAGTTGATTTTAAGCTTTCCCGCAGCACGTACCAATCACGTATGAGTGGAATAGCCATCGAAACCAGTTAAACGGCCCGAGAAAAGGGCAAAATTGATTTGCCATATTCGACTTAGGCAACAGCTATCAGTTGCTTTTGTAAGTGCTGTAAGTCAATTTTTCGTGTTTTTCGCAGGTGCGTAAATGGCACGTATGAGTCGGTAGTCATCGAAACTGGGCTACTCGTCACCGTATGAATAGACACAAAGTAAAAACATAGTTCTTTTTCAGTTATGCAGTAGGAGGCAGTTGCTACTGACAGAGTTGCCAGTCTAGTTTTTATTCACTTGTGACACTATTTTCTGTTTCTCACTGTCCACTGATCATCTTAGCATATTGAATGTATCAGTGTGCAGCATGGAAGCTGGCCTCAACTAGAAAAGCAAATCGAATGAAGGGGAGTGAACCCTGGGTAGGTGCTTGAAAACCACCACTACAAGGTCTTCTGCTACTCTGTTTTCTTAAATTTTCGCCCATTGTCGGCGAATTCTGGCATGTGTGGATGGTGCATGCATAGCACTTTGTCTAGGACTACATATCAGCCTTTAAAGAAGACATTAAATCCACTTGTTTGCCGTTTTTTTGTTCTCTGTTATGATTGGGTTCATTTTAGGCGCCATTTTGGGCGCCATCTTGGAAATCCTGTGACGTCACCTTGTGGGAGGGGTTAGGGGGCTAATATATATATAGGTTAATTTTTCAGGTCATATTCAAGTGCTTGTATAGTGCAGTGGGTCAGAGGGCTGCCCACTTGCATTTTTAGGTCCTGATGGTCAAATGTTCGATCCTCAGCCTTGCCATTTTATTTATTTATTTTTTTTTTTTTTTTTTATTTTTTTTTTTTTTTCTATTATTAGTTATTCTTACATGGAGTTGTATTTTATTGCCCAATTTCTACATACTTCAAACATGAATAAGGGTTTCTGATGGGAAAATTTGGGTATCACGTTACATCTTTTACGTCTTTGCGTGCGCGCAAATGGCGCGCGTGGCTGTTTCGGCACGGCACGTAAAACTGCCAGGTACAAGCGGGTAGTTGTCAAAATGAATTCATGTTGTATGTTTTTAAGAGAAAAGGTCTGGGAAAAAGTCAGTTTTCTTTTTCCTCAAAAGTTCATGCAACAGGAGCGGTTGCTTCCGAAGGCGTCTCAAGTCGACTTCAAGTTTTCCTTTAGCGGTTAACGGTGCTGTATGTGAGGGGTAAAAAGCGAAACCGATACCTTATTTCTGTGGCACAAGTGAGAGAAAAGGAAAAGCCTGGTTCCATTTCTTTGACTTTTGCAACAAGTGTCATCTGCTACAGAAAGTGTTCCGAGTCCTTTTTTTATGATTTTGCGCGGCGCTTAGTGGTGATGTACGTGCGAAAACACAAAATCAACTTATGACTTACACGGTCACCAGAATGGATTTAATGCTTTCATAGAATGGCCCCAGTAAAGGAAAAGTGAATAATTTGGTTCCCTTTCTTTGATTTCTGCAACAGGTATCGGTTGCCTCCCAAAGACTCGCGAGTTGATTTTAAGCTTTCCCGCAGCACGTACCAATCACGTATGTGTGGAATAGCCATCGAAACCAGTTAAATGGCCCGAGAAAAGGGAAAAATTGATTTGCCATATTCGACTTAGGCAACAGCTATCAGTTGCTTTTGTAAGTGCTGTAAGTCAATTTTTCGTGTTTTTCGCAGGTGCGTAAATGGCACGTATGAGTCGGTAGTCATCGAAACTGGGCTACTCGTCACCGTATGAATAGACACAAAGTAAAAACATAGTTCTTTTTCAGTTATGCAGTAGGAGGCAGTTGCTACTGACAGAGTTGCCAGTCTAGTTTTTATTCACTTGTGACACTATTTTCTGTTTCTCACTGTCCACTGATCATCTTAGCATATTGAATGTATCAGTGTGCAGCATGGAAGCTGGCCTCAACTAGAAAAGCAAATCGAATGAAGGGGAGTGAACCCTGGGTAGGTGCTTGAAAACCACCACTACAAGGTCTTCTGCTACTCTGTTTTCTTAAATTTTCGCCCATTGTCGGCGAATTCTGGCATGTGTGGATGGTGCATGCATAGCACTTTGCCTAGGACTACATATCAGCCTTTAAAGAAGACATTAAATCCACTTGTTTGCCGTTTTTTTGTTCTCTGTTATGATTGGGTTCATTTTAGGCGCCATTTTGGGCGCCATCTTGGAAATCCTGTGACGTCACCTTGTGGGAGGGGTTAGGGGGCTAGTATATATATAGGTTAATTTTTCAGGTCATATTCAAGTGCTTGTATAGTGCAGTGGGTCAGAGGGCTGCCCACTTGCATTTTTAGGTCCTGATGTTCAAATGTTCGATCCTCAGCCTTGCCATTTTATTTATTTATTTATTTTTTATTTTTTTTTTTTTTTTTCATTTCTATTATTAGTTATTCTTACATGTAGTTGTATTTTATTGCCCAATTTCTACATACTTCAAACATGAATAAGAGTTTCTGATGGGAAAATTTGGGTATCACGTTACATCTTTTACGTCTTTGCGTGCGCGCAAATGGCGCGCGTGGCTGTTTCGGCACGGCACGTAAAACTGCCAGGTACAAGCAGGTAGTTGTCAAAATGAATTCATGTTGTATGTTTTTAAGAGAAAAGGTCTGGGAAAAAGTCAGTTTTCTTTTTCCTCAAAAGTTCATGCAACAGGAGCGGTTGCTTCCGAAGGCGTCTCAAGTCGACTTCAAGTTTTCCTGTAGCGGTTAACGGTGCTGTATGTGAGGGGTAAAAAGCGAAACCGATTCCTTATTTCTGTGGCACAAGTGAGAGAAAAGGAAAAGCCTGGTTCCATTTCTTTGACTTTTGCAACAAGTGTCGTCTGCTACAGAAAGTGTTCCGAGTCCTTTCTTTATGATTTCGCGCGGCGCTTAGTGGTGATGTACGTGCGAAAACACAAAATCAACTTATGACTTACACGGTCACCAGAATGGATTTAATGCTTTCATAGAATGGCCCCAGTAAAGGAAAAGTGAATAATTTGGTTCCCTTTCTTTGATTTCTGCAACAGGTATCGGTTGCCTCCGAAAGACTCGCGAGTTGATTTTAAGCTTTCCCGCAGCACGTACCAATCACGTATGTGTGGAATAGCCATCGAAACCAGTTAAACGGCCCGAGAAAAGGGAAAAATTGATTTGCCATATTCGACTTAGGCAACAGCTATCAGTTGCTTTTGTAAGTGCTGTAAGTCAATTTTTCGTGTTTTTCGCAGGTGCGTAAATGGCACGTATGAGTCGGTAGTCATCGAAACTGGGCTACTCGTCACCGTATGAATAGACACAAAGTAAAAACATAGTTCTTTTTCAGTTATGCAGTAGGAGGCAGTTGCTACTGACAGAGTTGCCAGTCTAGTTTTTATTCACTTGTGACACTATTTTCTGTTTCTCACTGTCCACTGATCATCTTAGCATATTGAATGTATCAGTGTGCAGCATGGAAGCTGGCCTCAACTAGAAAAGCAAATCGAATCAAGGGGAGTGAACCCTGGGTAGGTGCTTGAAAACCACCACTACAAGGTCTTCTGCTACTCTGTTTTCTTAAATTTTCGCCCATTGTCGGCGGATTCTGGCATGTGTGGATGGTGCATGCATAGCACTTTGCCTAGGACTACATATCAGCCTTTAAAGAAGACATTAAATCCACTTGTTTGCCGTTTTTTTGTTCTCTGTTATGATTGGGTTCATTTTAGGCGCCATTTTGGGCGCCATCTTGGAAATCCTGTGACGTCACCTTGTGGGAGGGGTTAGGGGGCTAGTATATATATAGGTTAATTTTTCAGGTCATATTCAAGTGCTTGTATAGTGCAGTGGGTCAGAGGGCTGCCCATTTGCATTTTTAGGTCCTGATGGTCAAATGTTCGATCCTCAGCCTTGCCATTTTATTTATTTTATTTTTTTTATTTTTTTTTTTTTTTTTTTTTTTTTTCATTTCTATTATTAGTTATTCTTACATGTAGTTGTATTTTATTGCCCAATTTCTACATACTTCAAACATGAATAAGGGTTTCTGATGGGAAAATTTGGGTATCACGTTACATCTTTTACGTCTTTGCATGCGTGCAAATGGCGCGCGTGGCTGTTTCGGCACGGCACGTAAAACTGCCAGGTACAAGCGGGTAGTTGTCAAAATGAATTCATGTTGTATGTTTTTAAGAGAAAAGGTCTGGGAAAAAGTCAGTTTTCTTTTTCCTCAAAAGTTCATGCAACAGGAGCGGTTGCTTCCGAAGGCGTCTCAAGTCGACTTCAAGTTTTCCTGTACCGGTTAACGGTGCTGTATGTGAGGGGTAAAAAGCGAAACCGATTCCTTATTTCTGTGGCACAAGTGAGAGAAAAGGAAAAGCCTGGTTCCATTTGTTTGACTTTTGCAACAAGTGTCGTCTGCTACAGAAAGTGTTCCGAGTCCTTTTTTTATGATTTCGCGCGGCGCTTAGTGGTGATGAACGTGCGAAAACACAAAATCAACTTATGACTTACACAGTCACCAGAATGGATTTAATGCTTTCATAGAATGGCCCCAGTAAAGGAAAAGTGAATAATTTGGTTCCCTTTCTTTGATTTCTGCAACAGGTATCGGTTGCCTCCCAAAGACTCGCGAGTTGATTTTAAGCTTTCCCGCAGCACGTACCAATCACGTATGTGTGGAATAGCCATCGAAACCAGTTAAATGGCCCGAGAAAAGGGAAAAATTGATTTGCCATATTCGACTTAGGCAACAGCTATCAGTTGCTTTTGTAAGTGCTGTAAGTCAATTTTTCGTGTTTTTCGCAGGTGCGTAAATGGCATGTATGAGTCGGTAGTCATCGAAACTGGGCTACTCGTCACCGTATGAATAGACACAAAGTAAAAACATAGTTCTTTTTCAGTTATGCAGTAGGAGGCAGTTGCTACTGACAGAGTTGCCAGTCTAGTTTTTATTCACTTGTGACACTATTTTCTGTTTCTCACTGTCCACTGATCATCTTAGCATATTGAATGTATCAGTGTGCAGCATGGAAGCTGGCCTCAACTAGAAAAGCAAATCGAATCAAGGGGAGTGAACCCTGGGTAGGTGCTTGAAAACCACCACTACAAGGTCTTCTGCTACTCTGTTTTCTTAAATTTTTGGCCATTGTCGGCGAATTCTGGCATGTGTGGATGGTGCATGCATAGCACTTTGCCTAGGACTACATATCAGCCTTTAAAGAAGACATTAAATCCACTTGTTTGCCGTTTTTTTGTTCTCTGTTATGATTGGGTTCATTTTAGGCGCCATTTTGGGCGCCATCTTGGAAATCCTGTGACGTCACCTTGTGGGAGGGGTTAGGGGGCTAGTATATATATAGGTTAATTTTTCAGGTCATATTCAAGTGCTTGTATAGTGCAGTGGGTCAGAGGGCTGCCCACTTGCATTTTTAGGTCCTGATGGTCAAATGTTCGATCCTCAGCCTTGCCATTTTATTCATTTTATTTTATTTATTTATTTTTTTTTTTTTCATTTCTATTATTAATTATTCTTACATGTAGTTGTATTTTATTGCCCAATTTCTACATACTTCAAACATGAATAAGGGTTTCTGATGGGAAAATTTGGGTATCACGTTACATCTTTTACGTCTTTGCGTGCGCGCAAATGGCGCGCGTGGCTGTTTCGGCACGGCACGTAAAACTGCCAGGTACAAGCGGGTAGTTGTCAAAATGAATTCATGTTGTATGTTTTTAAGAGAAAAGGTCTGGGAAAAAGTCAGTTTTCTTTTTCCTCATAAGTTCATGCAACAGGAGCGGTTGCTTCCGAAGGCGTCTCAAGTCGACTTCAAGTTTTCCTGTAGCGGTTAACGGTGCTGTATGTGAGGGGTAAAAAGCGAAACCGATTCCTTATTTCTGTGGCACAAGTGAGAGAAAAGGAAAAGCCTGGTTCCATTTGTTTGACTTTTGCAACAAGTGTCGTCTGCTACAGAAAGTGTTCCGAGTCCTTTTTTTATGATTTCGCGCGGCGCTTAGTGGTGATGTACGTGCGAAAACACAAAATCAACTTATGACTTACACGGTCACCAGAATGGATTTAATGCTTTCATAGAATGGCCCCAGTAAAGGAAAAGTGAATAATTTGGTTCCCTTTCTTTGATTTCTGCAACAGGTATCGGTTGCCTCCGAAAGACTCGCGAGTTGATTTTAAGCTTTCCCGCAGCACGTACCAATCACGTATGTGTGGAATAGCCATCGAAACCAGTTAAACGGCCCGAGAAAAGGGAAAAATTGATTTGCCATATTCGACTTAGGCAACAGCTATCAGTTGCTTTTGTAAGTGCTGTAAGTCAATTTTTCGTGTTTTTCGCAGGTGCGTAAATGGCACGTATGAGTCGGTAGTCATCAAATCTGGGCTACTCGTCACCGTATGAATAAACACAAAGTAAAAACATAGTTCTTTTTTAGTTATGCAGTAGGAGGCAGTTGCTACTGACAGAGTTGCCAGTCTAGTTTTTATTCACTTGTGACACTATTTTCTGTTTCTCACTGTCCACTGATCATCTTAGCATATTGAATGTATCAGTGTGCAGCATGGAAGCTGGCCTCAACTAGAAAAGCAAATCGAATCAAGGGGAGTGAACCCTGGGTAGGTGCTTGAAAACCACCACTACAAGGTCTTCTGCTACTCTGTTTTCTTAAATTTTCGCCCATTGTCGGCGAATTCTGGCATGTGTGGATGGTGCATGCATAGCACTTTGCCTAGGACTACATATCAGCCTTTAAAGAAGACATTAAATCCACTTGTTTGCCGTTTTTTTGTTCTCTGTTATGATTGGGTTCATTTTAGGCGCCATTTTGGGCGCCATCTTGGAAATCCTGTGACGTCACCTTGTGGGAGGGGTTAGGGGGCTAGTATATATATAGGTTAATTTTTCAGGTCATATTCAAGTGCTTGTATAGTGCAGTGGGTCAGAGGGCTGCCCACTTGCATTTTTAGGTCCTGATGGTCAAATGTTCGATCCTCAGCCTTGCCATTTTATTTATTTTATTTTTTTTATTTTTTTTTTTTTTTTTTTTTTTTTTTCATTTCTATTATTAGTTATTCTTACATGTAGTTGTATTTTATTGCCCAATTTCTACATACTTCAAACATGAATAAGGGTTTCTGATGGGAAAATTTGGGTATCACGTTACATCTTTTACGTCTTTGCATGCGTGCAAATGGCGCGCGTGGCTGTTTCGGCACGGCACGTAAAACTGCCAGGTACAAGCGGGTAGTTGTCAAAATGAATTCATGTTGTATGTTTTTAAGAGAAAAGGTCTGGGAAAAAGTCAGTTTTCTTTTTCCTCAAAAGTTCATGCAACAGGAGCGGTTGCTTCCGAAGGCGTCTCAAGTCGACTTCAAGTTTTCCTGTACCGGTTAACGGTGCTGTATGTGAGGGGTAAAAAGCGAAACCGATTCCTTATTTCTGTGGCACAAGTGAGAGAAAAGGAAAAGCCTGGTTCCATTTGTTTGACTTTTGCAACAAGTGTCGTCTGCTACAGAAAGTGTTCCGAGTCCTTTTTTTATGATTTCGCGCGGCGCTTAGTGGTGATGAACGTGCGAAAACACAAAATCAACTTATGACTTACACAGTCACCAGAATGGATTTAATGCTTTCATAGAATGGCCCCAGTAAAGGAAAAGTGAATAATTTGGTTCCCTTTCTTTGATTTCTGCAACAGGTATCGGTTGCCTCCCAAAGACTCGCGAGTTGATTTTAAGCTTTCCCGCAGCACGTACCAATCACGTATGTGTGGAATAGCCATCGAAACCAGTTAAATGGCCCGAGAAAAGGGAAAAATTGATTTGCCATATTCGACTTAGGCAACAGCTATCAGTTGCTTTTGTAAGTGCTGTAAGTCAATTTTTCGTGTTTTTCGCAGGTGCGTAAATGGCATGTATGAGTCGGTAGTCATCGAAACTGGGCTACTCGTCACCGTATGAATAGACACAAAGTAAAAACATAGTTCTTTTTCAGTTATGCAGTAGGAGGCAGTTGCTACTGACAGAGTTGCCAGTCTAGTTTTTATTCACTTGTGACACTATTTTCTGTTTCTCACTGTCCACTGATCATCTTAGCATATTGAATGTATCAGTGTGCAGCATGGAAGCTGGCCTCAACTAGAAAAGCAAATCGAATCAAGGGGAGTGAACCCTGGGTAGGTGCTTGAAAACCACCACTACAAGGTCTTCTGCTACTCTGTTTTCTTAAATTTTTGGCCATTGTCGGCGAATTCTGGCATGTGTGGATGGTGCATGCATAGCACTTTGCCTAGGACTACATATCAGCCTTTAAAGAAGACATTAAATCCACTTGTTTGCCGTTTTTTTGTTCTCTGTTATGATTGGGTTCATTTTAGGCGCCATTTTGGGCGCCATCTTGGAAATCCTGTGACGTCACCTTGTGGGAGGGGTTAGGGGGCTAGTATATATATAGGTTAATTTTTCAGGTCATATTCAAGTGCTTGTATAGTGCAGTGGGTCAGAGGGCTGCCCACTTGCATTTTTAGGTCCTGATGGTCAAATGTTCGATCCTCAGCCTTGCCATTTTATTCATTTTATTTTATTTATTTATTTTTTTTTTTTTCATTTCTATTATTAATTATTCTTACATGTAGTTGTATTTTATTGCCCAATTTCTACATACTTCAAACATGAATAAGGGTTTCTGATGGGAAAATTTGGGTATCACGTTACATCTTTTACGTCTTTGCGTGCGCGCAAATGGCGCGCGTGGCTGTTTCGGCACGGCACGTAAAACTGCCAGGTACAAGCGGGTAGTTGTCAAAATGAATTCATGTTGTATGTTTTTAAGAGAAAAGGTCTGGGAAAAAGTCAGTTTTCTTTTTCCTCATAAGTTCATGCAACAGGAGCGGTTGCTTCCGAAGGCGTCTCAAGTCGACTTCAAGTTTTCCTGTAGCGGTTAACGGTGCTGTATGTGAGGGGTAAAAAGCGAAACCGATTCCTTATTTCTGTGGCACAAGTGAGAGAAAAGGAAAAGCCTGGTTCCATTTGTTTGACTTTTGCAACAAGTGTCGTCTGCTACAGAAAGTGTTCCGAGTCCTTTTTTTATGATTTCGCGCGGCGCTTAGTGGTGATGTACGTGCGAAAACACAAAATCAACTTATGACTTACACGGTCACCAGAATGGATTTAATGCTTTCATAGAATGGCCCCAGTAAAGGAAAAGTGAATAATTTGGTTCCCTTTCTTTGATTTCTGCAACAGGTATCGGTTGCCTCCGAAAGACTCGCGAGTTGATTTTAAGCTTTCCCGCAGCACGTACCAATCACGTATGTGTGGAATAGCCATCGAAACCAGTTAAACGGCCCGAGAAAAGGGAAAAATTGATTTGCCATATTCGACTTAGGCAACAGCTATCAGTTGCTTTTGTAAGTGCTGTAAGTCAATTTTTCGTGTTTTTCGCAGGTGCGTAAATGGCACGTATGAGTCGGTAGTCATCAAATCTGGGCTACTCGTCACCGTATGAATAAACACAAAGTAAAAACATAGTTCTTTTTTAGTTATGCAGTAGGAGGCAGTTGCTACTGACAGAGTTGCCAGTCTAGTTTTTATTCACTTGTGACACTATTTTCTGTTTCTCACTGTCCACTGATCATCTTAGCATATTGAATGTATCAGTGTGCAGCATGGAAGCTGGCCTCAACTAGAAAAGCAAATCGAATCAAGGGGAGTGAACCCTGGGTAGGTGCTTGAAAACCACCACTACAAGGTCTTCTGCTACTCTGTTTTCTTAAATTTTCGCCCATTGTCGGCGAATTCTGGCATGTGTGGATGGTGCATGCATAGCACTTTGCCTAGGACTACATATCAGCCTTTAAAGAAGACATTAAATCCACTTGTTTGCCGTTTTTTTGTTCTCTGTTATGATTGGGTTCATTTTAGGCGCCATTTTGGGCGCCATCTTGGAAATCCTGTGACGTCACCTTGTGGGAGGGGTTAGGGGGCTAGTATATATATAGGTTAATTTTTCAGGTCATATTCAAGTGCTTGTATAGTGCAGTGGGTCAGAGGGCTGCCCACTTGCATTTTTAGGTCCTGATGGTCAAATGTTCGATCCTCAGCCTTGCCATTTTATTCATTTTATTTATTTATTTATTTTTCTTTTTTTTTTTTTCATTTCTATTATTAGTTATTCTTACATGTAGTTGTATTTCATTGCCCAATTTCTACATACTTCAAACATGAATAAGGGTTTCTGATGGGAAAATTTGGGTATCACGTTACATCTTTTACGTCTTTGCGTGCACGCAAATGGCGCGCGTGGCTGTTTCGGCACGCCACGTAAAACTGCCAGGTACAAGCGGGTAGTTGTCAAAATGAATTCATGTTGTATGTTTTTAAGAGAAAAGGTCTGGGAAAAAGTCAGTTTTCTTTTTCCTCAAAAGTTCATGCAACAGGAGCGGTTGCTTCCGAAGGCGTCTCAAGTCGACTTCAAGTTTTCCTGTAGCGGTTAACGGTGCTGTATGTGAGGGGTAAAAAGCGAAACCGATTCCTTATTTCTGTGGCACAAGTGAGAGAAAAGGAAAAGCCTGGTTCCATTTGTTTGACTTTTGCAACAAGTGTCGTCTGCTACAGAAAGTGTTCCGAGTCCTTTTTTTATGATTTCGCGCGGCGCTTAGTGGTGATGTACGTGCGAAAACACAAAATCAACTTATGACTTACACGGTCACCAGAATGGATTTAATGCTTTCATAGAATGGCCCCAGTAAAGGAAAAGTGAATAATTTGGTTCCCTTTCTTTGATTTCTGCAACAGGTATCCGTTGCCTCCGAAAGACTCGCGAGTTGATTTTAAGCTTTCCCGCAGCACGTACCAATCACGTATGTGTGGAATAGCCATCGAAACCAGTTAAACGGCCCGAGAAAAGGGAAAAATTGATTTGCCATATTCGACTTAGGCAACAGCTATCAGTTGCTTTTGTAAGTGCTGTAAGTCAATTTTTCGTGTTTTTCGCAGGTGCGTAAATGGCACGTATGAGTCGGTAGTCATCGAAACTGGGCTACTCGTCACCGTATGAATAGACACAAAGTAAAAACATAGTTCTTTTTCAGTTATGCAGTAGGAGGCAGTTGCTACTGACAGAGTTGCCAGTCTAGTTTTTATTCACTTGTGACACTATTTTCTGTTTCTCACTGTCCACTGATCATCTTAGCATATTGAATGTATCAGTGTGCAGCATGGAAGCTGGCCTCAACTAGAAAAGCAAATCGAATCAAGGGGAGTGAACCCTGGGTAGGTGCTTGAAAACCACCACTACAAGGTCTTCTGCTACTCTGTTTTCTTAAATTTTCGCCCATTGTCGGCGAATTCTGGCATGTGTGGATGGTGCATGCATAGCACTTTGCCTAGGACTACATATCAGCCTTTAAAGAAGACATTAAATCCACTTGTTTGCCGTTTTTTTGTTCTCTGTTATGATTGGGTTCATTTTAGGCGCCATTTTGGGCGCCATCTTGGAAATCCTGTGACGTCACCTTGTGGGAGGGGTTAGGGGGCTAGTATATATATAGGTTAATTTTTCAGGTCATATTCAAGTGCTTGTATAGTGCAGTGGGTCAGAGGGCTGCCCACTTGCATTTTTAGGTCCTGATGGTCAAATGTTCGATCCTCAGCCTTGCCATTTTATTCATTTTATTTATTTATTTATTTTTCTTTTTTTTTTTTCATTTCTATTATTAGTTATTCTTACATGTAGTTGTATTTCATTGCCCAATTTCTACATACTTCTAACATGAATAAGGGTTTCTGATGGGAAAATTTGGGTATCACGTTACATCTTTTACGTCTTTGCGTGCACGCAAATGGCGCGCGTGGCTGTTTCGGCACGGCAAGTAAAACTGCCAGGTACAAGCGGGTAGTTGTCAAAATGAATTCATGTTGTATGTTTTTAAGAGAAAAGGTCTGGGAAAAAGTCAGTTTTCTTTTTCCTCAAAAGTTCATGCAACAGGAGCGGTTGCTTCCGAAGGCGTCTCAAGTCGACTTCAAGTTTTCCTGTAGCGGTTAACGGTGCTGTATGTGAGGGGTAAAAAGCGAAACCGATTCCTTATTTCTGTGGCACAAGTGAGAGAAAAGGAAAAGCCTGGTTCCATTTGTTTGACTTTTGCAACAAGTGTCGTCTGCTACAGAAAGTGTTCCGAGTCCTTTTTTTATGATTTCGCGCGGCGCTTAGTGGTGATGTACGTGCGAAAACACAAAATCAACTTATGACTTATACGGTCACCAGAATGGATTTAATGCTTTCATAGAATGGCCCCAGTAACGGAAAAGTGAATAATTTGGTTCCCTTTCTTTGATTTCTGCAACAGGTATCGGTTGCCTCCGAAAGACTCGCGAGTTGATTTTAAGCTTTCCCGCAGCACGTACCAATCACGTATGTGTGGAATAGCCATCGAAACCAGTTAAACGGCCCGAGAAAAGGGAAAAATTGATTTGCCATATTCGACTTAGGCAACAGCTATCAGTTGCTTTTGTAAGTGCTGTAAGTCAATTTTTCGTGTTTTTCGCAGGTGCGTAAATGGCACGTATGAGTCGGTAGTCATCGAAACTGGGCTACTCGTCACCGTATGAATAGACACAAAGTAAAAACATAGTTCTTTTTCAGTTATGCAGTAGGAGGCAGTTGCTACTGACAGAGTTGCCAGTCTAGTTTTTATTCACTTGTGACACTATTTTCTGTTTCTCACTGTCCACTGATCATCTTAGCATATTGAATGTATCAGTGTGCAGCATGGAAGCTGGCCTCAACTAGAAAAGCAAATCGAATCAAGGGGAGTGAACCCTGGGTAGGTGCTTGAAAACCACCACTACAAGGTCTTCTGCTACTCTGTTTTCTTAAATTTTCGCCCATTGTCGGCGAATTCTGGCATGTGTGGATGGTGCATGCATAGCACTTTGCCTAGGACTACATATCAGCCTTTAAAGAAGACATTAAATCCACTTGTTTGCCGTTTTTTTGTTCTCTGTTATGATTGGGTTCATTTTAGGCGCCATTTTGGGCGCCATCTTGGAAATCCTGTGACGTCACCTTGTGGGAGGGGTTAGGGGGCTAGTATATATATAGGTTAATTTTTCAGGTCATATTCAAGTGCTTGTATAGTGCAGTGGGTCAGAGGGCTGCCCACTTGCATTTTTAGGTCCTGATGGTCAAATGTTCGATCCTCAGCCTTGCCATTTTATTCATTTTATTTATTTATTTATTTTTTCTTTTTTTTTTTTCATTTCTATTATTAGTTATTCTTACATGTAGTTGTATTTTATTGCCCAATTTCTACATACTTCAAACATGAATAAGGGTTTCTGATGGGAAAATTTGGGTATCACGTTACATCTTTTACGTCTTTGCGTGCGCGCAAATGGCGCGCGTGGCTGTTTTGGCACGGCACGTAAAACTGCCAGGTACAAGCGGGTAGTTGTCAAAATGAATTCATGTTGTATGTTTTTAAGAGAAAAGGTCTGGGAAAAAGTCAGTTTTCTTTTTCCTCAAAAGTTCATGCAACAGGAGCGGTTGCTTCCGAAGGCGTCTCAAGTCGACTTCAAGTTTTCCTGTAGCGGTTAACGGTGCTGTATGTGAGGGGTAAAAAGCAAAACCGATTCCTTATTTCTGTGGCACAAGTGAGAGAAAAGGAAAAGCCTGGTTCCATTTGTTTGACTTTTGCAACAAGTGTCGTCTGCTACAGAAAGTGTTCCGAGTCCTTTTTTTATGATTTCGCGCGGCGCTTAGTGGTGATGTACGTGCGAAAACACAAAATCAACTTATGACTTACACGGTCACCAGAATGGATTTAATGCTTTCATAGAATGGCCCCAGTAAAGGAAAAGTGAATAATTTGGTTCCCTTTCTTTGATTCCTGCAACAGGTATCGGTTGCCTCCGAAAGACTCGCGAGTTGATTTTAAGCTTTCCCGCAGCACGTACCAATCACGTATGTGTGGAATAGCCATCGAAACCAGTTAAATGGCCCGAGAAAAGGGAAAAATTGATTTGCCATATTCGACTTAGGCAACAGCTATCAGTTGCTTTTGTAAGTGCTGTAAGTCAATTTTTCGTGTTTTTCGCAGGTGCGTAAATGGCACGTATGAGTCGGTAGTCATCGAAACTGGGCTACTCGTCACCGTATGAATAGACACAAAGTAAAAACATAGTTCTTTTTCAGTTATGCAGTAGGAGGCAGTTGCTACTGACAGAGTTGCCAGTCTAGTTTTTATTCACTTGTGACACTATTTTCTGTTTCTCACTGTCCACTGATCATCTTAGCATATTGAATGTATCAGTGTGCAGCATGGAAGCTGGCCTCAACTAGAAAAGCAAATCGAATCAAAGGGAGTGAACCCTGGGTAGGTGCTTGAAAACCACCACTACAAGGTCTTCTGCTACTCTGTTTTCTTAAATTTTCGCCCATTGTCGGCGAATTCTGGCATGTGTGGATGGTGCATGCATAGCACTTTGCCTAGGACTACATATCAGCCTTTAAAGAAGACATTAAATCCACTTGTTTGCCGTTTTTTTGTTCTCTGTTATGATTGGGTTCATTTTAGGCGCCATTTTGGGCGCCATCTTGGAAATCCTGTGACGTCACCTTGTGGGAGGGGTTAGGGGGCTAGTATATATATAGGTTAATTTTTCAGGTCATATTCAAGTGCTTGTATAGTGCAGTGGGTCAGAGGGCTGCCCACTTGCATTTTTAGGTCCTGATGGTCAAATGTTCGATCCTCAGCCTTGCCATTTTTTTTTATTTTTTTTTTTTTCATTTCTATTATTAGTTATTCTTACATGTAGTTGTATTTTATTGCCCAATTTCTACATACTTCAAACATGAATAAGGGTTTCTGATGGGAAAATTTGGGTATCACGTTACATCTTTTACGTCTTTGCGTGCGCGCAAATGGCGCGCGTGGCTGTTTCGGCACGGCACGTAAAACTGCCAGGTACAAGCGGGTAGTTGTCAAAATGAATTCATGTTGTATGTTTTTAAGAGAAAAGGTCTGGGAAAAAGTCAGTTTTCTTTTTCCTCAAAAGTTCATGCAACAGGAGCGGTTGCTTCCGAAGGCGTCTCAAGTCGACTTCAAGTTTTCCTGTAGCGGTTAACGGTGCTGTATGTGAGGGGTAAAAAGCGAAACCGATTCCTTATTTCTGTGGCACAAGTGAGAGAAAAGGAAAAGCCTGGTTCCATTTGTTTGACTTTTGCAACAAGTGTCGTCTGCTACAGAAAGTGTTCCGAGTCCTTTTTTTATGATTTCGCGCGGCGCTTAGTGGTGATGTACGTGCGAAAACACAAAATCAACTTATGACTTACACGGTCACCAGAATGGATTTAATGCTTTCATAGAATGGCCCCAGTAAAGGAAAAGTGAATAATTTGGTTCCCTTTCTTTGATTTCTGCAACAGGTATCCGTTGCCTCCGAAAGACTCGCGAGTTGATTTTAAGCTTTCCCGCAGCACGTACCAATCACGTATGTGTGGAATAGCCATCGAAACCAGTTAAACGGCCCGAGAAAAGGGAAAAATTGATTTGCCATATTCGACTTAGGCAACAGCTATCAGTTGCTTTTGTAAATGCTGTAAGTCAATTTTTTGTGTTTTTCGCAGGTGCGTAAATGGCACGTATGAGTCGGTAGTCATCGAAACTGGGCTACTCGTCACCGTATGAATAGACACAAAGTAAAAACATAGTTCTTTTTCAGTTATGCAGTAGGAGGCAGTTGCTACTGACAGAGTTGCCAGTCTAGTTTTTATTCACTTGTGACACTATTTTCTGTTTCTCACTGTCCACTGATCATCTTAGCATATTGAATGTATCAGTGTGCAGCATGGAAGCTGGCCTCAACTAGAAAAGCAAATCGAATCAAGGGGAGTGAACCCTGGGTAGGTGCTTGAAAACCACCACTACAAGGTCTTCTGCTACTCTGTTTTCTTAAATTTTCGCCCATTGTCGGCGAATTCTGGCATGTGTGGATGGTGCATGCATAGCACTTTGCCTAGGACTACATATCAGCCTTTAAAGAAGACATTAAATCCACTTGTTTGCCGTTTTTTTGTTCTCTGTTATGATTGGGTTCATTTTAGGCGCCATTTTGGGCGCCATCTTGGAAATCCTGTGACGTCACCTTGTGGGAGGGGTTAGGGGGCTAGTATATATATAGGTTAATTTTTCAGGTCATATTCAAGTGCTTGTATAGTGCAGTGGGTCAGAGGGCTGCCCACTTGCATTTTTAGGTCCTGATGGTCAAATGTTCGATCCTCAGCCTTGCCATTTTATTCATTTTATTTATTTATTTATTTTTCTTTTTTTTTTTTTCATTTCTATTATTAGTTATTCTTACATGTAGTTGTATTTCATTGCCCAATTTCTACATACTTCAAACATGAATAAGGGTTTCTGATGGGAAAATTTGGGTATCACGTTACATCTTTTACGTCTTTGCGTGCACGCAAATGGCGCGCGTGGCTGTTTCGGCACGCCACGTAAAACTGCCAGGTACAAGCGGGTAGTTGTCAAAATGAATTCATGTTGTATGTTTTTAAGAGAAAAGGTCTGGGAAAAAGTCAGTTTTCTTTTTCCTCAAAAGTTCATGCAACAGGAGCGGTTGCTTCCGAAGGCGTCTCAAGTCGACTTCAAGTTTTCCTGTAGCGGTTAACGGTGCTGTATGTGAGGGGTAAAAAGCAAAACCGATTCCTTATTTCTGTGGCACAAGTGAGAGAAAAGGAAAAGCCTGGTTCCATTTGTTTGACTTTTGCAACAAGTGTCGTCTGCTACAGAAAGTGTTCCGAGTCCTTTTTTTATGATTTCGCGCGGCGCTTAGTGGTGATGTACGTGCGAAAACACAAAATCAACTTATGACTTACACGGTCACCAGAATGGATTTAATGCTTTCATAGAATGGCCCCAGTAAAGGAAAAGTAAATAATTTGGTTCCCTTTCTTTGATTCCTGCAACAGGTATCGGTTGCCTCCGAAAGACTCGCGAGTTGATTTTAAGCTTTCCCGCAGCACGTACCAATCACGTATGTGTGGAATAGCCATCGAAACCAGTTAAACCACCCGAGAAAAGGGAAAAATTGATTTGCCATATTCGACTTAGGCAACAGCTATCAGTTGCTTTTGTAAGTGCTGTAAGTCAATTTTTCGTGTTTTTCGCAGGTGCGTAAATGGCACGTATGAGTCGGTAGTCATCGAAACTGGGCTACTCGTCACCGTATGAATAGACACAAAGTAAAAACATAGTTCTTTTTCAGTTATGCAGTAGGAGGCAGTTGCTACTGACAGAGTTGCCAGTCTAGTTTTTATTCACTTGTGACACTATTTTCTGTTTCTCACTGTCCACTGATCATCTTAGCATATTGAATGTATCAGTGTGCAGCATGGAAGCTGGCCTCAACTAGAAAAGCAAATCGAATCAAAGGGAGTGAACCCTGGGTAGGTGCTTGAAAACCACCACTACAAGGTCTTCTGCTACTCTGTTTTCTTAAATTTTCGCCCATTGTCGGCGAATTCTGGCATGTGTGGATGGTGCATGCATAGCACTTTGCCTAGGACTACATATCAGCCTTTAAAGAAGACATTAAATCCACTTGTTTGCCGTTTTTTTGTTCTCTGTTATGATTGGGTTCATTTTAGGCGCCATTTTGGGCGCCATCTTGGAAATCCTGTGACGTCACCTTGTGGGAGGGGTTAGGGGGCTAGTATATATATAGGTTAATTTTTCAGGTCATATTCAAGTGCTTGTATAGTGCAGTGGGTCAGAGGGCTGCCCACTTGCATTTTTAGGTCCTGATGGTCAAATGTTCGATCCTCAGCCTTGCCATTTTCTTTATTTTATTATTTTTTTCATTTCTATTATTAGTTATTCTTACATCTAATTGTATTTTATTGCCCAATTTCTACATACTTCAAACATGAATAAGAGTTTCTGATGGGAAAATTTTGGCATCATGTTACATCTTTTACTTCTTTGCATGCGAGCAAATGGCGCGCATGGCTGTTTCGGCACGGCAAGTAAAACTGCCAGGTACAAGCGGGTAGTTGTCAAAATTAATTCATGTTTTATGTTTTTAAGAGAAAAGGTCTGGGAAAAAGTCAGTTTTCTTTTTCCTTAAAAGTTCATGCAACAGGAACGGTTGCTTCCGAAAGTGTGTCAAGTCGACTTTAAGTTTTCCTGTAGCGGTTAATGGTGCTGTATGTGAGGGGTAAAAAGCGAAACCGATTCCTTATTTCTGTGGCACAAGTAAGAGAAAAGGAAAAGCTTGGTTCCATTTGTTTGACTTTTGCAACAAGTGTCGTCTGCTACAGAAAGTGTCCCAAGTCCTTTTTATGATTTCGCGCGGCTCTTAATGGTGATGTACGTGCGAAAACATAAAATCAACTTATGACTTACACGGTCACCAAAATGGATTTAATCTTTCATAGAATGGCCCTAGTAAAGGAAAAGTGAATAATTTGGTTCCCTTTTTTTGATTTCTGCAACAGGTATCAGTTGCCTCCGAAAGACTCGCGAGTTGATTTTAATCTTTCCCACAGCACGTACCAATTACGTATGTGTAGAATAGCCATCAAAACCAATTAAACGGCCCGAGAAAAGGGAAAAATTGATTTGCCATATTCGACTTGCGCAACAGCTATCAGTTGCTTTTGTAAGTGCTGTAAGTCAATTTTTTGTGTTTTTCGCAGGTGCGTAAATGGCACGTATGAGTCGGTAGTCATCAAAACTGGGCTACTTGTCACCGTATGAATAGATACAAAGTAAAAATATAGTTCTTTTTGATTTATGCAGTAGGAGGCAGTTGCTACTGACAGAGTTGCCAGTCTAGTTTTTATTCACTTGTGACACTATTTTCTGTTTCTCACTGTCCATTGATCATCTTAGCATATTGAATGTATCAGTGTGCAGTATGGAAGCTGGCCTCAACTAGAAAAGCAAATCGAATCAAGGGGAGTGAACCCTGGGTAGGTGCTTGAAAAACACCACTACAAGGTCTTCTGCTACTCTGTTTTCTTAAATTTTCGCCCATTGTCGGCGAATTCTGGCATGTGTGGATGATGCATGCATAGCACTTTGCCTAGGACTACATATCAGCCTTTAAAGAAGACCTTAAATCCACTTGTTTGTCGTTTTTTTGTTCTCTGTTATGATTGGGGTCATTTTAGGCGCCATCTTGGGCGCCATCTTGGAAATCCTGTGACGTCACCTTGTGGGAGGGGTTAGGGGGCTAGTATATATATAGGTTAATTTTTCAGGTCATATTCAAGTGCTTGTATAGTGCAGTGGGTCAGAGGGCTGCCCACTTGCATTTTTAGGTCCTGATGGTCAAATGTTCGATCCTCAGCCTTGCCATTTTCTTTATTTTATTATTTTTTTCATTTCTATTATTAGTTATTCTTACATCTAATTGTATTTTATTGCCCAATTTCTACATACTTCAAACATGAATAAGAGTTTCTGATGGGAAAATTTTGGTATCACGTTACATCTTTTACGTCTTTGCATGCGCGCAAATGGCGCGCATGGCTGTTTCAGCACAGCAAGTAAAACTGCCAGGTACAAGCGGGTAGTTGTCAAAATTAATTCATGTTTTATGTTTTTAAGAGAAAAGGTCTGGGAAAAAGTCAGTTTTCTTTTTCCTTTAAAGTTCATGCAACAGGAACGGTTGCTTCCGAAAGTGTGTCAAGTCGACTTTAAGTTTTCCTGTAGCAGTTAATGGTGCTGTATGTGAGGGGTAAAAAGCGAAACCGATTCCTTATTTCTGTGGCACAAGTAAGAGAAAAGGAAAAGCTTGGTTCCATTTGTTTGACTTTTGCAACAAGTGTCGTCTGCTACAGAAAGTGTCCCAAGTCCTTTTTATGATTTCGCGCGGCTCTTAATGGTGATGTACGTGCGAAAACATAAAATCAACTTATGACTTACACGGTCACCAAAATGGATTTAATCTTTCATAGAATGGCCCTAGTAAAGGAAAAGTGAATAATTTGGTTCCCTTTTTTTGATTTCTGCAACAGGTATCAGTTGCCTCCGAAAGACTCGCGAGTTGATTTTAAGCTTTCCCGCAGCACGTACCAATTACGTATGTGTGGAATAGCCATCAAAACCAATTAAATGGCCCGAGAAAAGGGAAAAATTGATTTGCCATATTCGACTTGCGCAAGAGCTATCAGTTGCTTTTGTAAGTGCTGTAAGTCAATTTTTTGTGTTTTTCGCAGGTGCGTAAATGGCACGTATGAGTCGGTAGTCATCCAAAAACTGGGCTACTTGTCACCGTATGAATAGATACAAAGTAAAAATATAGTTCTTTTTGATTTATGCAGTAGGAGGCAGTTGCTACTGACAGAGTTGCCAGTCTAGTTTTTATTCACTTGTGACACTATTTTCTGTTTCTCACTGTCCATTGATCATCTTAGCATATTGAATGTATCAGTGTGCAGCATGGAAGCTGGCCTCAACTAGAAAAGCAAATCGAATCAAGGGGAGTGAACCCTGGGTAGGTGCTTGAAAAACACCACTACAAGGTCTTCTGCTACTCTGTTTTCTTAAATTTTCGCCCATTGTCGGCGAATTCTGGCATGTGTGGATGGTGCATGCATAGCACTTTGCCTAGGACTACATATCAGCCTTTAAAGAAGACCTTAAATCCACTTGTTTGTCGTTTTTTTGTTCTCTGTTATGATTGGGGTCATTTTAGGCGCCATCTTGGGCGCCATCTTGGAAATCCTGTGACGTCACCTTGTGGGAGGGGTTAGGGGGCTAGTATATATATAGGTTAATTTTTCAGGTCATATTCAACTGCTTGTATAGTGCAGTGGGTCAGACTGCTGCCCACTTGCATTTTTAGGTCCTGATGGTCAAATGTTCGATCCTCAGCCTTGCCATTTTCTCTATTTTATTATTTTTTTCATTTCTATTATTAGTTATTCTTACATCTAATTGTATTTTATTGCCCAATTTCTACATACTTCAAACATGAATAAGAGTTTCTGATGGGAAAATTTTGGTATCACGTTACATCTTTTACGTCTTTGCATGCGCGCAAATGGCGCGCATGGCTGTTTCAGCACAGCAAGTAAAACGGCCAGGTACAAGCGGGTAGTTGTCAAAATTAATTCATGTTTTATGTTTTGAAGAGAAAAGGTCTGGGAAAAAGTCAGTTTTCTTTTTCCTTAAAAGTTCATGCAACAGGAACGGTTGCTTCCGAAAGTGTGTCAAGTCGACTTTAAGTTTTCCTGTAGCGGTTAATGGTGCTGTATGTGAGGGGTAAAAAGCGAAACCGATTCCTTATTTCTGTGGCACAAGTAAGAGAAAAGGAAAAGCTTGGTTCCATTTGTTTGACTTTTGCAACAAGTGTCGTCTGCTACAGAAAGTGTCACAAGTCCTTTTTATGATTTCGCGCGGCGCTTAATGGTGATGTACGTGCGAAAACATAAAATCAACTTATGACTTACACGGTCACCAAAATGGATTTAATCTTTCATAGAATGGCCCTAGTAAAGGAAAAGTGAATAATTTGGTTCCCTTTTTTTGATTTCTGCAACAGGTATCAGTTGCCTCCGAAAGACTCGCGAGTTGATTTTAAGCTTTCCCGCAGCACGTACCAAAGGGCTGAAAGGGAGGAAGTGGCACAAAGCGTATCCGAGAAGCGCGAAGTTTGTAAGACGACAACCCCTACTGAAAGCACGCCGTCAACGAGCACAGGCGTTACCCACGTTCCAGTAACCATGGTTACCAGAGGCAAATGGTTTTGGGTAAAGAATGCAGTGAAGGTAAGGGAATTGCAGCTCCAAGATCCAAACATCGGACCATTATTGTTGGCTAAAGAAGACGAAAATAAGCCCTTAGCTAAAGACTATGTGACCGCAAGCCCGGCAAGTAGGCATTACTGGTTGCTGTGGGACCAGTTGGAGGTAAGAAATGGGGCGTTATTTAAGCGTTTCTATAGTAAGGCTGGTCTGGAAGACAACTTGCAGCTGATTGTCCCTATGCAGCTGAGGAATGACGTGCTACTACACTCACATGACTCGTTGATGGGTGGTCACCTAGGCTGTAAAAAGACAAAAGGTAAGATACTTCAGGGATACTACTGGTACTATTTGAGTGAGGACGTCAAGGCATATGTACGAAAGTGCGACACCTGCGCTTGCAACAAAAGGCCCCAGAGAACACCAAAAGCCGCAATGGGCAGCCTTAGGGTTGGTGCTCCATGGGACACAGTCGCCACAGATTTCATCGGACCACTTCCAGTAACCGAGCGTGGTAACAGGTATATAATGGTACTTACCGACCATTTCTCTAAGTACGTAGAAGTCATACCAACTAGAGATCAAACGGCCGAGACTTGTGCCAATGAGGTTCTTAACAAATTCATATCTCGGTGGGGTTGCCCGTTAACGATTCACAGTGATCAGGGAAGAAACTACGAAAGTAAGGTATTCCAAGAATTATGCAAGATATTAGGGATCAACAAGTCCCACACAAGTGTCAGACATCCTCAGGGAAATGGACAGACAGAGATATTTAATAGGACACTAGTAAGAATGATAAAAGCTTACCTTGGTCAGGAGCAAGAGAGTTGGGACCTTCATCTAGGCTGTATTGCTGGTGCCTATAGGTCTTCTCCACATGAGTCAACTGGCGTGACCCCAAACATGTTGGCCTTAGGAAGAAACATAAGACTGCCAGCGGACCTAATATTTCAGAGTTGTGGTCAAGCAGGTCAACCCGAGGTCAAGTGCGGAGAATACATTGATAGCCTAAGAACTAGAATGCAAACAGCCTATGAGATTGCGAGGCGACATCTGGGAGTTTCCGCAAAAAGAAGTAAAGATTTACATGACATTAGGATTGCTTTCCATAATTACCAAGTTGGTGATAAAGTTTGGTGTCTTTCTGAAGCGAGAAAGCTGGGAGTAACAGAGAAGCTCCAACCACTCTATGCAGGACCATTCATTGTAACCAAAAGGTTATCAGATATTAACTTTGTGCTATGCCTTGATAAAAGTGGTAAAGAAAGGGTTGTCCACCATAATAAATTAAAGCCATATGAGGGCAGTAAGAACCCAAAGTGGATGTCAACCATCAAGCTGAATTAGCAGCGATTCCAGCAGACAAAACATTAGTAACACTGTGATTGTGGTAAAACTATTGTGAGAGAATGTCACTTTTTGAACTATGCATATCTTTATTGTTACCTGTTGAGCCTTGTATCAGGGTATGGTGTAATCCTCCACTTTAGACCGGTAGCAATAACTTTGTTGAGCATGATGAGGAATGAAAACAAAATCCAATTTACCTTGTGAACGTTGAAGGTCGCAACTGTAAGGTCAAAATTCTGCACAAGTCTAAAAATAAAGATGAAGGTTACATTTAATATAAGAACTACTTACTGATGGGTAATCCTGGTTGTCCAACCTTCTGTATTTTCAGATATCCTAGTCCGAAGAACCATTTGAACACAATGTTACGAACCGACTCTGAGAAAGCCAAAAAGAAGGGACGTGCCTATAGATGCACCAGATGCTACAAAATGGGCAACCAGATGATAGACGTGAAGTACCGGGTGGCCGATCACGTCCTAAAGTACCACCTTTCATTGGACCAGGTGCCGTACTATTGTACCTTATGCCTTTTTCGATGCAACGAAGAGTCCCAGCTGTTGCAGCACGTGTCTAAGTACAAGAGGCACCAGATGCTTACTACCGAGAAGGGAATCGTAGACAGTAGCCCGTATTTAGTGAGAAACCCTCATCCATATGTGGTGGGAGACGGCGACATGGAGGCGATGTCTCAGGAAGAATCTCATAACATCTTCCTGCAGAGGGTGAGACCCGCTAGTGCGACAATCACTCGCCCAGTTGGGGAAGAGGAGGAACCAACCGTTGCAGTGTCAACTGGGCTAGATGAGTCATTCGACAGTCTAGAAGCGTTTGTCACCACACTGATTCCACCGGTTGGTCCACAAGTGACAGAAAAAGTGAGCCAGCCTAGACAGTCTGATGCGGTCGTCCAGGTGTCAGCAGACTTCCTTGCCTCACTCCTAAAAAACCAGACGAGTGCTTCAGGCGGTCAAGCCCCCAGTGTGCCACCAGCCTTGATTCCTAGGCAGTCAGCTATACCGACACAAAACCTGAGCCACTTGAGCGGCATGACCCATCCTAATGCGTTACCTGTAAGTGGAACTCCAAAGCGGATTGTGTTACATGTGCCCGATGACCCTGCCTATGCGCCAGCCAAGATGTCCCGAACCCCTACCCAAGGAGCCATGATGAATAGTGTCCATCCAGGACCAACCCTTAACACCCCTAGGATCGGGTACCCTTTCGTCCCACCTACCCCATTGTTAGACGAGAAGCCTGAGGAAGAAAATATACTATCGCAACTCCTGGGCGGTATTGAAACCTCAACCCCCGCCATAACCCCGCAAAGGCCTACCTCGTCATTTGCAACGGCCTCTACCCAGTGCACTCTACAGGACGAGACGCCGGCTTGGGTTGGCATTATCCAGACACTTGCCGAGAAGATGGCCGAGAGTATAGACAGTAACACCAGGACCCTCCGTGTGTTGGAGAAGACCACCCTTAGCGTGCGGGATACGCTAGATAATTTAACCAGGTTGGTGAGGAAGCTGTCCGATGAGAAATCCAAACCCTCCCAGACCCACTCCCTAGACGAATCCGACATTGATGGAGGGGACAAGAAGAGAAAGAACAGGGAGAATCATGACAGCCATAATATGAAGTCAGTTCTTGGGAGGGTGTACCCTGAAAACAAAAAACAACGCCACTAAAACCAGACACCGATGATTGGCCCTTTATCCTGGATCCACTTGTCGTCCCGTCCAACCTGTTCTGCAATTGTAAGAAATGGACAATTAATAATTCCTGATAAATATTAGTTATTCGTTAGTTATGAGTGACAATCGGTATTATATGTCTCTAACACTGAAAAAAAAAAAAAAACGTGAAGTGACACTGTGGCATATTATTGAGGCTAAAGTTTAATCTCCGTATTGCATTAAGCAAAGACTGTTTTCCGATTTAGTAAATACTGGTGTTAATTTGGTAAGCATTAATTTTACTTAATTAAGTAATGAAAGGACATTTAATCTAAGTAGTACAAGTTTAAACAGTGAATGGTAGCAAATGACTGTTATCTTTTAAGTCAAATCAAAAAGTGCAATTTAATTTAGTTGAGTGCTCAAGTATATAGACACTGCTAGTGCTTATAAATACAAAGAACTGTGATGGACACTGTGCTTAAGTGATGGTTATAAATTAATTGTTTAAAATTGTTTGTGAATTTCATATATATTTGTTTCAAGTATTACACTTGAGCACTTCCTTTAAGTCATTTAAATTATTGGTGAAAACTGAAGCTACACCCTTAATAGACCCTGTTGTAGAAATTATGCCTTAAAGGGACACTGCCGCTTTTTACTCTTAAAGGGACAGTACCACCCCTGGATGGTATAAATACGTAATCGAGTTTAAAATGTTCTGTTTTTGCAAATTTTAGCATGACAGTCGGAGCTTTGTCATGCTAAGAGGGGGGTAATGTAGCGCTCAGGTTTCACGGTCGTATTTCAAGTTGAGTACGGAAGTTTTTGAGTACGTTTAATCAATCCCGATTTTCTCATTTTTGCAAGGTAAGTCATCTGTCAGACCTACCTAGTGTTTTCTTCCTGTCATTTTATGACCTATTCGTGATATCTTTCCTGATTATCAGCGCGTGTCTATCTGGGTTTAGAGCTTTACGATGGATACAGCGGATAACCAGGTCAGCCGCCATTTTTGTTTGTTTACTGTGCGAGTTGCATCTTGGGATTGTTACCCTTGGCAACGTACTGAAGCGCCGTACTTTTGAATCTTTGTTCATAAAGGTAAATCAATGTTATATGGCTTAAATCTTGCCCCTAACGTAATATTTCAATGCAAATACCCTATCTATTAGTCTGAGAGCACCTTGCAGAGTTCCTCATTTGGCAATTTCTTTGGATCACTGAGATGCACGCAGTTTTATTCTTCCCGCAGTCGTGGGAATCTAGAAATTGCGTGAATCCCGCATTTGAGGGATGCTGGAAATATGTGAGTCCCGCATTTCGGGATGCGGGAAGCGTTTGCTATATAAACCCCGCATTTTTGGGATTCCAGGACTCCACTTTTTGTTTTCTTTGGTAGCACCCGTTTATTATTATTTGACTTTAATTCGAAATTAAGCTTGTTATTTATAGCAGTAAACTATTTAATTTAACCCTTTTCGGCATAAATAGTAACCTAGGAGTAATTTCATTGATTATTTGGAATTAATCGTACTTTGTCAAGCTAAAAGAAGCATGCTAGAACTACTTTGACTTTGTCATGCGTTAAAGTTTAGGGAAATAGGATTACACCATATTCAGTTGTATTTCTTCTGCATCCTTACGTATTGTAAGGCTATTGATAATGTAAATTGTTGTTTTGCTCAAGATTTAATGTAAAACTTCAGTTAATTAAATTATTCATTGTGTTAAATTTTATGTCTGCCTTTGGTATTCTTTTACTTTACTGGTTCAAATTCTTAGATTTTATTTGGAGTCCACTTTTAGTTTATCCCTTTATTTTCTACCACACCTTGACCTTGTCGCCGACTGGATGAAAGCCTGTCTGTCCGTCCGTCTGTCCGTCTAGTCCCCGAAGGCGTAACATATTTCTTGGTGGCAGCGGTGGGATCTGCTTGTTCCATACAGCAGATCCAGTGAGACGAATCCACTTGACTAATATTATATAGATGTACATAGCCATCCTATAAGACGACTTAGACAAGTTAAACTGGTATTTATCCCTATGCTGTAGGTACCCAGAAGTGAGACGGATACTCAAAGCCAAATTGTTTAGTAGCTAAATATGCATAGCCCTACGTTGTAGATAGCAATTGTTAAATTTATTTAATTAGTTTATCAGCCAATATGAGTAGTCCGAGGCAGGTCGATAGTGAGGTAAGCTTCAGACTCCCACCTAACCAGGATGAAGAGTCCGAAGCAGGGGACGTGGAACCCGAAAGTAGGTCCAGGATAAGACAAGGTACTGCTACCAGCCGACCGATGTCTGGTTTTGCTGACAATGCTGATGTACGAGAGACGTTAGGCAGCATGGCCTCAATGCTGAAGGATGTGGTGCGTGAATTGCAATTAGTAAAGAGTACCCAAATCCAATCGTCTAAGGATCAAAGTACAGTGGGCACTAGTAATGTGAATAATAACACTGACAGTTATCAGAGCAGAAATACACCTGGTTCTAGCGTACAAGGGTGGCGTTATAGCTCTGGAGACTTCCGTTCGAGCCATGATGCGGGTATGCGATGCCAAGAAAATAGATGGGAGATTTCAAATCAAGACGAGACAGACAATTGGTCCGGAAGACAGGGTAGAGGCAGAAAGGCTCAGGCGGATGGTGATAGGCACGGATGTGCCGACGGACCGTCAGACACCTGCCAGTGTAACATGCCTGGCAGGCATAGTAACACGCACCTATCTAATTTCCATCAGGGTCAGTTGCTCAGACCAGGCTGCACTCAAGTGAAGTTCCCTCCGTTTAGTGGCAAAGAAGACTTGAATACATGGTTAGCCAGGTTCGAAGTGATTGCCACTAGGTATCGATGGACAGATGAAGAAAGGCTAGACCAGCTTTTACCAAAGCTAGAGGGAACCGCAGCCCAATTTGTCTTCACTCAACTGTCGCCTGAGGTACTAAATGATTACCAGCACATAGTATACGAAATGAACAGCAGGTTCCGGGTAATTGAAACTGCCCATTCTTTTGCTGCAAAGTTTAGCCAGCGCACCCAGAAACCGAATGAGACGGTTGAAGAGTATGCAGCAGATTTAAAGCGATTGTATGCCAAAGCGCATGGGTTCCGCGATAGAAGAACCAGGGATGAGGATCTCGTTCGCCGCTTCTTAGATGGCCTATACGACGAAGAAATAAGCTTCGAGGTAGAATTCAATAAGGAACCTAGAGATATTGACGAAGCTGTTTATTACGCCGTCAATCTTATACAAATTAGAAATAAGTGCAGGAGGGAAAGGAGATTCCGCTCAAACACAAAACGCACATACCAAGAGGACGGTACGGATAGATATGAGTCAGCTGAAGAGGAGGATGCAAAGCTATCCAACTCAGTTAAGAGAGTCCCTTTCAAACCAAGACAGGATGGAATGGGAAAAACTCAGCACCATAACAAAAAACCAACTAAGGGGGAGTCATTGAGTGACAGAGAACTACTGGAGAAATTGTTGAAAAGAGTAGAGAGACTCGAAGGGAGTGACTCTACAAATAATAGGCCAAAAGCCGGAAAGCGAGAATGTTTCGCTTGCCATAGGGAGGGGCACTTTATAAAGGAGTGTCCGTTCCGAAGTACAAGAAACAATCAAGATGATGGGTTGAGAACTATGACAGACACTAGACAGAGTAAGCTGCCTTTAAACGGCCAGGGACCAGCCCTTGCGGCCAAAGGGAGGTCCAATTAGATGCGAGAAAGACAAAGGGCCAAAAGAATATAGAGTACCAAAGCGCTGCGAAGCAACGGTCTGGGGGAGGTAAAGATAAAGCAGGTGGCCTGTTGAATGGCCTATATGTTGAAGGGTTCGTTGAGAACGAACCAGTTATCTTTACAGCGGACACGGGTGCTTCGAGGACTATTATAGCAAGTCAAGTGTATGACAGAATGGACAAGGGGGACAGGCCAGAGTTGGGGAAGTCCTCAAGTTTGAAAGGGGCTGGGGGATCTCCTATAAGAGAAAGGGGAAAGGCTACCTTTAAACTTACCCTTGGGCCATTGGAGGTCATGACAGAGGCTATAGTAGCCGATATTGAGGATGAAGTGCTCCTAGGGTACGATATTCTTGGGGATGAAGAGAAGGGACAGGCAGACATTCTTCTTAGTAGGAATGTAATTAGATTAAGGGGAAAAGAAATCCCTTGTATTAAACGGAAGAAAGGACAGGGTCCTAGAAAAGTGACTGTGGTAGATGATGTAATCCTACCAGGTCTTACTGAGACTGTTGTTAATGTTCTTGTGGAAAGAACGGAAGACGATGATGTGTTGTGTGGTGATTTCATTGTTGCAGCCACAGACTCATTTAAAGAGGGATACCCCCTACAGATGGCAGCTACACTCGTGGACATAAATAAGGCACCTACCTGTAAGGTACGGGTGTTGAATCCCTTTCCCAGTGAAGTAAAGTTGCGACAAGATGCCGAGATTGGGAAAGCCGAGCGAATAGATAGAATTGTGAGTGTTATCACAGAAAATGAGTATACGCATGAAACTGAAAATTATGCTAGTGTAAAGCGCATACAAGTAGACGAAGGCCAGAAGCTTGAGCATGACAAAGGTCACAGTAACACCAAAGGTACAAGGGTACCTAGTCACCTCAAAACCCTTTTTGAGAAATCCGTAGAAGGAAAATCAGAATCTGAGAAGGCTATGGTAGCAAGACTACTCCAGGAGTATGAAGATATTTTCTCAAAGGGAGAATGGGATGTCGGCCTTACAAATTTAACAGAGCATGAGATTAAGACAGGAGATGCTGAACCAATCAGACAAAGACCGAGGAAAGTACCACTAGCGTACGCTGAAGAAGAGAAGAAGGCAATAGAAGACCTGTTGGCAAAAGGCGTAATTCGCAAGAGTACCTCCCCGTGGGCTTCGCCGATAGTCCTCGTGAAAAAGAAGTCAGGGGCCATCCGCCCTTGTGTAGACTATAGACGAGTCAATGCATTAGTTAAGCCGGACGGATTCCCACTACCAAGGATACAGGATTGTTTAGACGCGGTGGCAGGTTCGACGTATTTTAATAGTTTCGACCTTACAAGTGGATATTTTCAGATTCCGCTGAAGGAGGAAGATATTCCCAAAAGTGCTTTTTGCTGTAAATTTGGTCAATTTGAAATGACGCGAATGCCTTTTGGGTTGAATAATAGTGCATCAACATTTCAGCGTACTATGGAACTAGCGTTAAAAGGTTTGCAGTGGGAAACTTGTCTCATCTACATTGATGATATCATTGTGTTTGGTGCTACTCTTGAGGAACATTTGGATAGAGTAGAACAAGTATTTGATAGAATAAGAGCAGCCGGTTTGAAGTTCAAACCGGAAAAATGCAGTATGCTACAAACCGAAGTGGTATTTCTTGGCCATGAAGTATCCAAGGATGGTATAAGACCGGATCCGACAAACGTTTCCAAAATCCTTGATTGGCCTAAACCTGAGAACGCAAAACAGGTGAAGCAGTTTGTAGCGACAGGCTCTTACTATCGCCGATTTATCAAAAACTTTGCGAAAATAGCAAAACCATTGACTGACCTTACAAAGAAAGATAAAGCGTTTGAATGGGAGGAAAAGTGCGATGCAGCATTTGATGCTCTGAAAAGAGCATTAGTGAGTTCAGACATAATGGGATATCCCCTGAATAAAGGCGATGATTTCATTCTTGATGTTGATGCCAGTGGCTGTGGGATTGGGGCAGTTCTCTCCCAGAAACAGGATGGAAGGGAGAAGGTAATAGCCTATGCAAGCAGAGCGTTAAATAAAGCAGAGAAGAATTACTGCATCACAGAGAAGGAACTGCTTGCGGTAAGATTTTTCATAGAGTACTTCAGACAGTACCTTCTGGGACGAAGATTCCTTGTAAGAAGTGACCATCAAGCACTCACTTGGCTTTTTAACATGAAAGAGCCAAGCGGAAAGGTAGCTAGATGGATTGAAATACTGTCGCTCTATGATTTTGCTATTGAATACCGGGCAGGAAAGAAGCAGGGTCACTGTGACGCTTTGTCTCGATGCCAAAACCCAAAAGAATGCAACTGTGCAGACGTAGACACCCTGGAGCCATTAAAATGCGGTCCTTGCAAAAAATGCCGGAGACGGGCAGAACTAATGCAGTGGTCGGGGTTGTCTAATACTGGCGAGAATCAAAGGGCTGAAAGGGAGGAAGCGGCACAAAGCGTATCCGAGAAGCGCGAAGTTTGTAAGACGACAACCCCTACTGAAAGCACGCCGTCAACGAGCACAGGCGTTACCCACGTTCCAGTAACCATGGTTACCAGAGGCAAATGGTTTTGGGTAAAGAATGCAGTGAAGGTAAGGGAATTGCAGCTCCAAGATCCAAACATCGGACCATTATTGTTGGCTAAAGAAGACGAAAATAAGCCCTTAGCTAAAGACTATGTGACCGCAAGCCCGGCAAGTAGGCATTACTGGTTGCTGTGGGACCAGTTGGAGGTAAGAAATGGGGGCGTTATTTAAGCGTTTCTATAGTAAGGCTGGTCTGGAAGACAACTTGCAGCTGATTGTCCCTATGCAGCTGAGGAATGACGTGCTACTACACTCACATGACTCGTTGATGGGTGGTCACCTAGGCTGTAAAAAGACAAAAGGTAAGATACTTCAGGGATACTACTGGTACTATTTGAGTGAGGACGTCAAGGCATATGTACGAAAGTGCGACACCTGCGCTTGCAACAAAAGGCCCCAGAGAACACAAAAAGCCGCAATGGGCAGCCTTAGGGTTGGTGCTCCATTATGTGTGGAATAGCCATCAAAACCAATTAAACGGCCCGAGAAAAGGGAAAAATTGATTTGCCATACTCGACTTGCGCAACAGCTATCAGTTGCTTTTGTAAGTGCTGTAAGTCAATTTTTTGTGTTTTTCGCAGGTGCGTAAATGGCACGTATGAGTCGGTAGTCATCGAAACTGGGCTACTTGTCACCGTATGAATAGATACAAAGTAAAAATATAGTTCTTTTTGATTTATGCAGTAGGAGGCAGTTGCTACTGACAGAGTTGCCAGTCTAGTTTTTATTCACTTGTGACACTATTTTCTGTTTCTCACTGTCCATTGATCATCTTAGCATATTGAATGTATCAGTGTGCAGTATTGAAGCTGGCCTCAACTAGAAAAGCAAATCGAGTCAAGGGGAGTGAACCCTGGGTAGGTGCTTGAAAAACACCACTACAAGGTCTTCTGCTACTCTGTTTTCTTAAATTTTCGCCCATTGTCGGCGAATTCTGGCATGTGTGGATGGTGCATGCATAGCACTTTGCCTAGGACTACATATCAGCCTTTAAAGAAGACCTTAAATCCACATGTTTGTCGTTTTTTTGTTCTCTGTTATGATTGGGGTCATTTTAGGCGCCATCTTGGGCGCCATCTTGGAAATCCTGTGACGTCAACTTGTGGGAGGGGTTAGGGGGCTAGTATATATATAGGTTAATTTTTCAGGTCATATTCAACTGCTTGTATAGTGCAGTGGGTCAGACTGCTGCCCACTTGCAGTTTTAGGTCCTGATGGTCAAATGTTCGATCCTCAGCCTTGCCATTTTATTTATTTTATTATTTTTTTCATTTCTATTATTAGTTATTCTTACATCTAATTGTATTTTATTGCCCAATTTCTACATACTTCAAACATGAATAAGAGTTTCTGATGGGAAAATTTTGGTATCATGTTACATCTTTTACGTCTTTGCACGCGCGCAAATGGCGCGCATGGCTGTTTCGGCACGGCAAGTAAAACTGCCAGGTACAAGCGGGTAGTTGTCAAAATTAATTCATGTTTTATGTTTTGAAGAGAAAAGGTCTGGGAAAAAGTCAGTTTTCTTTTTCCTTAAAAGTTCATGCAACAGGAACGGTTGCTTCCGAAAGTGTGTCAAGTCGACTTTAAGTTTTCCTGTAGCGGTTAATGGTGCTGTATGTGAGGGGTAAAAAGCGAAACCGATTCCTTATTTCTGTGGCACAAGTAAGAGAAAAGGAAAAGCTTGGTTCCATTTGTTTGACTTTTGCAACAAGTGTCGTCTGCTACAGAAAGTGTCCCAAGTCCTTTTCATGATTTCGCACGGCGCTTAATGGTGATGTACGTGCGAAAACATAAAATCAACTTATGACTTACACGGTCACCAAAATGGATTTAATCTTTCATAGAATGGCCCTAGTAAAGGAAAAGTGAATAATTTGGTTCCCTTTTTTTGATTTCTGCAACAGGTATCAGTTGCCTCCGAAAGACTCGCGAGTTGATTTTAAGCTTTCCCGCAGCACGTACCAATTACGTATGTGTGGAATAGCCATCAAAACCAATTAAACGGCCCAAGAAAAAGGAAAAATTGATTTGCCATATTCGACTTGCGCAAAAGCTATCAGTTGCTTTTGTAAGTGCTGTAAGTCAATTTTTTGTGTTTTTCGCAGGTGCGTAAATGGCACGTATGAGTCGGTAGTCATCGAAACTGGGCTACTTGTCACCGTATGAATAGATACAAAGTAAAAATATAGTTCTTTTTGATTTATGCAGTAGGAGGCAGTTGCTACTGACAGAGTTGCCAGTCTAGTTTTTATTCACTTGTGACACTATTTTCTGTTTCTCACTGTCCATTGATCATCTTAGCATATTGAATGTATCAGTGTGCAGTATGGAAGCTGGCCTCAACTAGAAAAGCAAATCGAATCAAGGGGAGTGAACCCTGGGTAGGTGCTTGAAAAACACCACTACAAGGTCTTCTGCTACTCTGTTTTCTTAAATTTTCGCCCATTGTCGGCGAATTCTGGCATGTGTGGATGGTGCATGCATAGCACTTTGCCTAGGACTACATATCAGCCTTTAAAGAAGACCTTAAATCCACTTGTTTGTCGTTTTTTTGTTCTCTGTTATGATTGGGGTCATTTTAGGCGCCATCTTGGGCGCCATCTTGGAAATCCTGTGACGTCACCTTGTGGGAGGGGTTAGGGGGCTAGTATATATATAGGTTAATTTTTCAGGTCATATTCAACTGCTTGTATAGTGCAGTGGGTCAGACTGCTGCCCACTTGCATTTTTAGGTCCTGATGGTCAAATGTTCGATCCTCAGCCTTGCCATTTTATTTATTATTTTTTTCATTTCTATTATTAGTTATTCTTACATCTAATTGTATTTTATTGCCCAATTTCTACATACTTCAAACATGAATAAGAGTTTCTGATGGGAAAATTTTGGTATCACGTTACATCTTTTACGTCTTTGCATGCGTGCAAATGGCGCGCAGGGCTGTTTCGGCACGGCAAGTAAAACTGCCAGGTACAAGCGGGTAGTTGTCAAAATTAATTCATGTTTTATGTTTTTAAGAGAAAAGGTCTGGGAAAAAGTCAGTTTTCTTTTTCCTTAAAAGTTCATGCAACAGGAACGGTTGCTTCCGAAAGTGTGTCAAGTCGACTTTAAGTTTTCCTGTAGCGGTTAATGGTGCTGTATGTAAGGGGTAAAAAGCGAAACCGATTCCTTATTTCTGTGGCACAAGTAAGAGAAAAGGAAAAGCTTGGTTCCATTTGTTTGACTTTTGCAACAAGTGTCGTCTGCTACAGAAAGTATCCCAAGTCCTTTTTATTATTTCGCGCGGCGCTTAATGGTGATGTACGTGCGAAAACATAAAATCAACTTATGACTTACACGGTCACCAAAATGGATTTAATCTTTCATAGAATGGCCCTAGTAAAGGAAAAGTGAATAATTTGGTTCCCTTTTTTTGATTTCTGCAACAGGTATCAGTTGCCTCCGAAAGACTCGCGAGTTGATTTTAAGCTTTCCCGTAGCACGTACCAATTACGTATGTGTGGAATAGCCATCAAAACCAATTAAACGGCCCGAGAAAAGGGAAAAATTGATTTGCCATATTCGACTTGCGCAACAGCTATCAGTTGCTTTTGTAAGTGCTGTAAGTCAATTTTTTGTGTTTTTCGCAGGTGCGTAAATGGCACGTATGAGTCGGTAGTCATCGAAACTGGGCTACTTGTCACCGTATGAATAGATACAAAGTAAAAATATAGTTCTTTTTGATTTATGCAGTAGGAGGCAGTTGCTACTGACAGAGTTGCCAGTCTAGTTTTTATTCACTTGTGACACTATTTTCTGTTTCTCACTGTCCATTGATCATCTTAGCATATTGAATGTGTCAGTGTGCAGTATGGAAGCTGGCCTCAACTAGAAAAGCAAATCGAATCAAGGGGAGTGAACCCTGGGTAGGTGCTTGAAAAACACCACTACAAGGTCTTCTGCTACTCTGTTTTCTTAAATTTTCGCCCATTGTCGGCGAATTCTGGCATGTGTGGATGGTGCATGCATAGCACTTTGCCTAGGACTACATATCAGCCTTTAAAGAAGACCTTAAATCCACTTGTTTGTCGTTTTTTTGTTCTCTGTTATGATTGGGGTCATTTTAGGCGCCATCTTGGGCGCCATCTTGGAATTCCTGTGACGTCACCTTGTGGGAGGGGTTAGGGGGCTAGTATATATATAGGTTAATTTTTCAGGTCATATTCAACTGCTTGTATAGTGCAGTGGGTCAGACTGCTGCCCACTTGCATTTTTAGGTCCTGATGGTCAAATGTTCGATCCTCAGCCTTGCCATTTTATTTATTTAATTATTTTTTTTCATTTCTATTATTAGCTATTCTTACATCTAATTGTATTTTATTGCCCAATTTCTACATACTTCAAACATGAATAAGAGTTTCTGATGGGAAAATTTTGGTATCACGTTACATCTTTTACGTCTTTGCATGCGTGCAAATGGCGCGCATGGCTGTTTTGGCACGGCAAGTAAAACTGCCAGGTACAAGTGGGTAGTTGTCAATATTAATTCATGTTTTATGTTTTTAAGAGAAAAGGTCTAGGAAAAAGTCAGTTTTCTTTTTCCTTAAAAGTTCATGCAACAGGAACGGTCGCTTCCGAAAGTGTGTCAAGTCGACTTTAAGTTTTCCTGTAGCGGTTAATGGTGCTGTATGTGAGGGGTAAAAAGCGAAACCGATTCCTTATTTCTGTGGCACAAATAAGAGAAAAGGAAAAGCTTGGTTCCATTTGTTTGACTTTTGCAACAAGTGTCGTCTGCTACAGAAAGTGTCTTAAGTCCTTTTTATGATTTCGCGCGGCGCTTAATGGTGATGTACGTGCGAAAACATAAAATCAACTTATGACTTACACGGTCACCAAAATGGATTTAATCTTTCATGGAATGGCCCTAGTAAAGGAAAAGTGAATAATTTGGTTCCCTTTTTTTGATTTCTGCAACAGGTATCAGTTGCCTCCGAAAGACTCGCGAGTTGATTTTAAGCTTTCCCGCAGCACGTACCAATTACGTATGTGTGGAATAGCCATCAAAACCAATTAAACGGCCCGAGAAAAGGGAAAAATTGATATGCCATATTCGACTTGCGCAACAGCTATCGGTTGCTTTTGTAAGTGCTGTAAGTCAATTTTTTGTGTTTTTCGCAGGTGCGTAAATGGCACGTATGAGTCGGTAGTCATCGAAACTGGGCTACTTGTCACCGTATGAATAGATACAAAGTAAAAATATAGTTCTTTTTGATGTATGCAGTAGGAGGCAGTTGCTACTGACAGAGTTGCCAGTCTAGTTTTTATTCACTTGTGACACTATTTTCTGTTTCTCACTGTCCATTGATCATCATAGCATATTGAATGTATCAGTGTGCAGTATGGAAGCTGGTCTCAACTAGAAAGGCAAATCGAATCAAGGGGAGTGAACCCTGGGTAGGTGCTTGAAAAACACCACTACAAGGTCTTCTGCTACTCTGTTTTCTTAAATTTTCGCCCATTGTCGGCGAATTCTGGCATGTGTGGATGGTGCATGCATAGCACTTTGCCTAGGACTACATATCAGCCTTTAAAGAAGACATTAAATCCACTTGTTTGTCGTTTTTTTGTTCTCTGTTATGATTGGGGTCATTTTAGGCGCCATCTTGGGCGCCATCTTGGAAATCCTGTGACGTCACCTTGTGGGAGGGGTTAGGGGGCTAGTATATATATAGGTTAATTGTTCAGGTCATATTCAACTGCTTGTATAGTGCAGTGGGTCAGACTGCTGCCCACTTGCATTTTTAGGTCCTGATGGTCAAATGTTCGATCCTCAGCCTTGCCATTTTATTTATTTTATTATTTTTTTCATTTCTATTATTAGTTATTCTTACATCTAATTGTATTTTATTGCCCAATTTCTACATACTTCAAACATGAATAAGAGTTTCTGATGGGAAAATTTTGGTATCACGTTACATCTTTTACGTCTTTGCATGCGCGCAAATGGCGCGCATGGCTGTTTCGGCACGGCAAGTAAAACTGCCAGGTACAAGTGGGTAGTTGTCAAAATTAATTCATGTTTTATGTTTTTAAGAGAAAAGGTCTGGGAAAAAGTCAGGTTTCTTTTTCCTTAAAAGTTCATGCAACAGGAACGGTTGCTTCCGAAAGTGTGTCAAGTCGACTTTAAGTTTTCCTGTAGCGGTTAATGGTGCTGTATGTGAGGGGTAAAAAGCGAAACCGATTCCTTATTTCTGTGGCACAAGTAAGAGAAAAGGAAAAGCTTGGTTCCATTTGTTTGACTTTTGCAACAAGTGTCGTCTGCTACAGAAAGTGTCCCAAGTCCTTTTTATGATTTCGCGCGGCGCTTAATGGTGATGTACGTGCGAAAACATAAAATCAACTTATGACTTACACGGTCACCAAAATGGATTTAATCTTTCATAGAATGGCCCTAGTAAAGGAAAAGTGAATAATTTGGTTCCCTTTTTTTGATTTCTGCAACAGGTATCAGTTGCCTCCGAAAGACTCGCGAGTTGATTTTAAGCTTTCCCGTAGCACGTTCCAATTACGTATGTGTGGAATAGCCATCAAAACCAATTAAACGGCCCGAGAAAAGGGAAAAATTGATTTGCCATATTCGACTTGCGCAAAAGCTATCAGTTGCTTTTGTAAGTGCTGTAAGTCAATTTTTTGTGTTTTTCGCAGGTGCGTAAATGGCAAGTATGAGTCGGTAGTCATCGAAACTGGGCTACTTGTCACCGTATGAATAGATACAAAGTAAAAATATAGTTCTTTTTGATTTATGCAGTAGGAGGCAGTTGCTACTGACAGAGTTGCCAGTCTAGTTTTTATTCACTTGTGACACTATTATCTGTTTCTCACTGTCCATTGATCATCTTAGCATATTGAATGTATCAGTGTGCAGTATGGAAGCTGGTCTCAACTAGAAAAGCAAATCGAATCAAGGGGAGTGAACCCTGGGTAGGTGCTTGAAAAACACCACTACAAGGTCTTCTGCTACTCTGTTTTCTTAAATTTTCGCCCATTGTCGGCGAATTCTGGCATGTGTGGATGGTGCATGCATAGCACTTTGCCTAGGACTACATATCAGCCTTTAAAGAAGACCTTAAATCCACTTGTTTGTCGTTTTTTTGTTCTCTGTTATGATTGGGGTCATTTTAGGCGCCATCTTGGGCGCCATCTTGGAAATCCTGTGACGTCACCTTGTGGGAGGGGTTAGGGGGCTAGTATATATATAGGTTAATTGTTCAGGTCATATTCAACTGCTTGTATAGTGCAGTGGGTCAGACTGCTGCCCACTTGCATTTTTAGGTCCTGATGGTCAAATGTTCGATCCTCAGCCTTGCCATTTTATTTATTTTATTATTTTTTTCATTTCTATTATTAGTTATTCTTACATCTAATTGTATTTTATTGCCCAATTTCTACATACTTCAAACATGAATAAGAGTTTCTGATGGGAAAATTTTGGTATCACGTTACATCTTTTACGTCTTTGCATGCGCGCAAATGGCGCGCATGGCTGTTTCGGCACGGCAAGTAAAACGGCCAGGTACAAGCGGGTAGTTGTCAAAATTAATTCATGTTTTATGTTTTTAAGAGAAAAGGTCTGGGAAAAAGTCAGTTTTCTTTTTCCTTAAAAGTTCATGCAACAGGAACGGTTGCTTCCAAAAGTGTGTCAAGTCGACTTTAAGTTTTCCTGTAGCGGTTAATGGTGCTGTATGTGAGGGGTAAAAAGCGAAACCGATTCCTTATTTCTGTGGCACAAATAAGAGAAAAGGAAAAGCTTGGTTCCATTTGTTTGACTTTTGCAACAAGTGTCGTCTGCTACAGAAAGTGTCCCAAGTCCTTTTTATGATTTCGCGCGGCGCTTAATGGTGATGTACGTGCGAAAACATAAAATCAACTTATGACTTACACGGTCACCAAAATGGATTTAATCTTTCATAGAATGGCCCTAGTAAAGGAAAAGTGAATAATTTGGTTCCCTTTTTTTGATTTCTGCAACAGGTATCAGTTGCCTCCGAAAGACTCGCGAGTTGATTTTAAGCTTTCCCGTAGCACGTACCAATTACGTATGTGTGGAATAGCCATCAAAACCAATTAAACGGCCCGAGAAAAGGGAAAAATTGATTTGCCATATTCGACTTGCACAAAAGCTATCAGTTGCTTTTGTAAGTGCTGTAAGTCAATTTTTTGTGTTTTTCGCAGGTGCGTAAATGGCAAGTATGAGTCGGTAGTCATCGAAACTGGGCTACTTGTCACCGTATGAATAGATACAAAGTAAAAATATAGTTCTTTTTGATTTATGCAGTAGGAGGCAGTTGCTACTGACAGAGTTGCCAGTCTAGTTTTTATTCACTTGTGACACTATTTTCTGTTTCTCACTGTCCATTGATCATCTTAGCATATTGAATGTATCAGTGTGCAGTATTGAAGCTGGCCTCAACTAGAAAAGCAAATCGAATCAAGGGGAGTGAACCCTGGGTAGGTGCTTGAAAAACACCACTACAAGGTCTTCTGCTACTCTGTTTTCTTAAATGTTCGCCCATTGTCGGCGAATTCTGGCATGTGTGGATGGTGCATGCATAGCACTTTGCCTAGGACTACATATCAGCCTTTAAAGAAGACCTTAAATCCACATGTTTGTCGTTTTTTTGTTCTCTGTTATGATTGGGGTCATTTTAGGCGCCATCTTGGGCGCCATCTTGGAAATCCTGTGACGTCAACTTGTGGGAGGGGTTAGGGGGCTAGTATATATATAGGTTAATTTTTCAGGTCATATTCAACTGCTTGTATAGTGCAGTGGGTCAGACTGCTGCCCACTTGCATTTTTAGGTCCTGATGGTCAAATGTTCGATCCTCAGCCTTGCCATTTTATTTATTTTATTATTTTTTTCATTTCTATTATTAGTTATTCTTACATCTAATTGTATTTTATTGCCCAATTTCTACATACTTCAAACATGAATAAGAGTTTCTGATGGGAAAATTTTGGTATCATGTTACATCTTTTACGTCTTTGCACGCGCGCAAATGGCGCGCATGGCTGTTTCGGCACGGCAAGTAAAACTGCCAGGTACAAGCGGGTAGTTGTCAAAATTAATTCATGTTTTATGTTTTGAAGAGAAAAGGTCTGGGAAAAAGTCAGTTTTCTTTTTCCTTAAAAGTTCATGCAACAGGAACGGTTGCTTCCAAAAGTGTGTCAAGTCGACTTTAAGTTTTCCTGTAGCGGTTAATGGTGCTGTATGTGAAGGGTAAAAAGCGAAACCGATTCCTTATTTCTGTGGCACAAGTAAGAGAAAAGGAAAAGCTTGGTTCCATTTGTTTGACTTTTGCAACAAGTGTCGTCTGCTACAGAAAGTGTCCCAAGTCCTTTTCATGATTTCGCGCGGCGCTTAATGGTGATGTACGTGCGAAAACATAAAATCAACTTATGACTTACACGGTCACCAAAATGGATTTAATCTTTCATAGAATGGCCCTAGTAAAGGAAAAGTGAATAATTTGGTTCCCTTTTTTTGATTTCTGCAACAGGTATCAGTTGCCTCCGAAAGACTCGCGAGTTGATTTTAAGCTTTCCCGCAGCACGTACCAATTACGTATGTGTGGAATAGCCATCAAAACCAATTAAACGGCCCAAGAAAAAGGAAAAATTGATTTGCCATATTCGACTTGCACAAAAGCTATCAGTTGCTTTTGTAAGTGCTGTAAGTCAATTTTTTGTGTTTTTCGCAGGTGCGTAAATGGCACGTATGAGTCGGTAGTCATCGAAACTGGGCTACTTGTCACCGTATGAATAGATACAAAGTAAAAATATAGTTCTTTTTGATTTATGCAGTAGGAGGCAGTTGCTACTGACAGAGTTGCCAGTCTAGTTTTTATTCACTTGTGACACTATTTTCTGTTTCTCACTGTCCATTGATCATCTTAGCATATTGAATGTATCAGTGTGCAGTATGGAAGCTGGCCTCAACTAGAAAAGCAAATCGAATCAAGGGGAGTGAACCCTGGGTAGGTGCTTGAAAAACACCACTACAAGGTCTTCTGCTACTCTGTTTTCTTAAATTTTCGCCCATTGTCGGCGAATTCTGGCATGTGTGGATGGTGCATGCATAGCACTTTGCCTAGGACTACATATCAGCCTTTAAAGAAGACCTTAAATCCACTTGTTTGTCGTTTTTTTGTTCTCTGTTATGATTGGGGTCATTTTAGGCGCCATCTTGGGCGCCATCTTGGAAATCCTGTGACGTCACCTTGTGGGAGGGGTTAGGGGGCTAGTATATATATAGGTTAATTCTTCAGGTCATATTCAACTGCTTGTATAGTGCAGTGGGTCAGACTGCTGCCCACTTGCATTTTTAGGTCCTGATGGTCAAATGTTCGATCCTCAGCCTTGCCATTTTATTTATTATTTTTTTCATTTCTATTATTAGTTATTCTTACATCTAATTGTATTTTATTGCCCAATTTCTACATACTTCAAACATGAATAAGAGTTTCTGATGGGAAAATTTTGGTATCACGTTACATCTTTTACGTCTTTGCATGCGCGCAAATGGCGCGCATGGCTGTTTCGGCACGGCAAGTAAAACTGCCAGGTACAAGTGGGTAGTTGTCAAAATTAATTCATGTTTTATGTTTTTAAGAGAAAAGGTCTGGGAAAAAGTCAGTTTTCTTTTTCCTTAAAAGTTCATGCAACAGGAACGGTTGCTTCCGAAAGTGTGTCAAGTCGACTTTAAGTTTTCCTGTAGCGGTTAATGGTGCTGTATGTGAGGGGTAAAAAGCGAAACCGATTCCTTATTTCTGTGGCACAAATAAGAGAAAAGGAAAAGCTTGGTTCCATTTGTTTGACTTTTGCAACAAGTGTCGTCTGCTACAGAAAGTGTCCCAAGTCCTTTTTATGATTTCGCGCGGCGCTTAATGGTGATGTACGTGTGAAAACATAAAATCAACTTATGACTTACACGGTCACCAAAATGGATTTAATCTTTCATGGAATGGCCCTAGTAAAGGAAAAGTGAATAATTTGGTTCCCTTTTTTTGATTTCTGCAACAGGTATCAGTTGCCTCCCAAAGACTCGCGAGTTGATTTTAAGCTTTCCCGCAGCACGTACCAATTACGTATGTGTGGAATAGCCATCAAAACCAATTAAACGGCCCGAGAAAAGGGAAAAATTGATTTGCCATATTCGACTTGCGCAACAGCTATCAGTTGCTTTTGTAAGTGCTGTAAGTCAATTTTTTGTGTTTTTCGCAGGTGCGTAAATGGCACGTATGAGTCGGTAGTCATCGAAACTGAGCTACTTGTCACTGTATGAATAGATACAAAGTAAAAATATAGTTCTTTTTGATTTATGCAGTAGGAGGCAGTTGCTACTGACAGAGTTGCCAGTCTAGTTTTTATTCACTTGTGACACTATTTTCTGTTTCTCACTGTCCATTTATTATCTTAGCATATTGAATGTATCAGTGTGCAGTATGGAAGCTGGCCTCAACTAGAAAAGCAAATCGAATCAAGGGGAGTGAACCCTGGGTAGGTGCTTGAAAAACACCACTACAAGGTCTTCTGCTACTCTGTTTTCTTAAATTTTCGCCCATTGTCGGCGAATTCTGGCATGTGTGGATGGTGCATGCATAGCACTTTGCCTAGGACTACATATCAGCCTTTAAAGAAGACCTTAAATCCACTTGTTTGTCGTTTTTTTGTTCTCTGTTATGATTGGGGTCATTTTAGGCGCCATCTTGGGCGCCATCTTGGAAATCCTGTGACGTCACCTTGTGGGAGGGGTTAGGGGGCTAGTATATATATAGGTTAATTTTTCAGGTCATATTCAACTGCTTGTATAGTGCAGTGGGTCAGACTGCTGCCCACTTGCATTTTTAGGTCCTGATGGTCAAATGTTCGATCCTCAGCCTTGCCATTTTATTTATTTTATTATTTTTTTCATTTCTATTATTAGTTATTCTTACATCTAATTGTATTTTATTGCCCAATTTCTACATACTTCAAACATGAATAAGAGTTTCTGATGGGAAAATTTTGGTATCACGTTACATCTTTTACGTCTTTGCATGCGCGCAAATGGCGTGCATGGCTGTTTCGGCACGGCAAGTAAAACTGCCAGGTACAAGCGGGTAGTTGTCAAAATTAATTCATGTTTTATGTTTTGAAGAGAAAAGGTCTGGGAAAAAGTCAGTTTTCTTTTTCCTTAAAAGTTCATGCAACAGGAACGGTTGCTTCCGAAAGTGTGTCAAGTCGACTTTAAGTTTTCCTGTAGCGGTTAATGGTGCTGTATGTGAGGGGTAAAAAGCGAAACCGATTCCTTATTTCTGTGGCACAAATAAGAGAAAAGGAAAAGCTTGGTTCCATTTGTTTGACTTTTGCAACAAGTGTCGTCTGCTACAGAAAGTGTCCCAAGTCCTTTTTATGATTTCGCGTGGCGCTTAATGGTGATGTACGTGCGAAAACATAAAATCAACTTATGACTTACACGGTCACCAAAATGGATTTAATCTTTCATGGAATGGCCCTAGTAAAGGAAAAGTGAATAATTTGGTTCCCTTTTTTTGATTTCTGCAACAGGTATCAGTTGCCTCCGAAAGACTCGCGAGTTGATTTTAAGCTTTCCCGCAGCACGTACCAATTACGTATGTGTGGAATAGCCATCAAAACCAATTAAACGGCCCGAGAAAAGGGAAAAATTGATTTGCCATATTCGACTTGCGCAACAGCTATCAGTTGCTTTTGTAAGTGCTGTAAGTCAATTTTTTGTGTTTTTCGCAGGTGCGTAAATGGCACGTATGAGTCGGTAGTCATCGAAACTGAGCTACTTGTCACTGTATGAATAGATACAAAGTAAAAATATAGTTCTTTTTGATTTATGCAGTAGGAGGCAGTTGCTACTGACAGAGTTGCCAGTCTAGTTTTTATTCACTTGTGACACTATTTTCTGTTTCTCACTGTCCATTGATTATCTTAGCATATTGAATGTATCAGTGTGCAGTATGGAAGCTGGCCTCAACTAGAAAAGCAAATCGAATCAAGGGGAGTGAACCCTGGGTAGGTGCTTGAAAAACACCACTACAAGGTCTTCTGCTACTCTGTTTTCTTAAATTTTCGCCCATTGTCGGCGAATTCTGGCATGTGTGGATGGTGCATGCATAGCACTTTGCCTAGGACTACATATCAGCCTTTAAAGAAGACCTTAAATCCACTTGTTTGTCGTTTTTTTGTTCTCTGTTATGATTGGGGTCATTTTAGGCGCCATCTTGGGCGCCATCTTGGAAATCCTGTGACGTCACCTTGTGGGAGGGGTTAGGGGGCTAGTATATATATAGGTTAATTGTTCAGGTCATATTCAAATGCTTGTATAGGCAGTGGGTCAGACTGCTGCCCACTTGCATTTTTAGGTCCTGATGGTCAAATGTTCGATCCTCAGCCTTGCCATTTTATTTATTTTATTATTTTTTTCATTTCTATTATTAGTTATTCTTACATCTAATTGTATTTTATTGCCCAATTTCTACATACTTCAAACATGAATAAGAGTTTCTGATGGGAAAATTTTGGTATCACGTTACATCTTTTACGTCTTTGCATGCGCGCAAATGGCGCGCATGGCTGTTTCGGCACGGCAAGTAAAACTGCCAGGTACAAGCGGGTAGTTGTCAAAATTAATTCATGTTTTATGTTTTTAAGAGAAAAGGTCTGGGAAAAAGTCAGTTTTCTTTTTCCTTAAAAGTTCATGCAACAGGAACGGTTGCTTCCGAAAGTGTGTCAAGTCGACTTTAAGTTTTCCTGTAGCGGTTAATGGTGCTGTATGTGAGGGGTAAAAAGCGAAACCGATTCCTTATTTCTGTGGCACAAATAAGAGAAAAGGAAAAGCTTGGTTCCATTTGTTTGACTTTTGCAACAAGTGTCGTCTGCTACAGAAAGTGTCCCAAGTCCTTTTTATGATTTCGCGCGGCGCTTAATGGTGATGTACGTGCGAAAACATAAAATCAACTTATGACTTACACGGTCACCAAAATGGATTTAATCTTTCATGGAATGGCCCTAGTAAAGGAAAAGTGAATAATTTGGTTCCCTTTTTTTGATTTCTGCAACAGGTATCAGTTGCCTCCGAAAGACTCGCGAGTTGATTTTAAGCTTTCCCGCAGCACGTACCAATTACGTATGTGTGGAATAGCCATCAAAACCAATTAAACGGCCCGAGAAAAGGGAAAAATTGATTTGCCATATTCGACTTGCGCAACAGCTATCAGTTGCGTTTGTAAGTGCTGTAAGTCAATTTTTTGTGTTTTTCGCAGGTGCGTAAATGGCACGTATGAGTCGGTAGTCATCGAAACTGGGCTACTTGTCACCGTATGAATAGATACAAAGTAAAAATATAGTTCTTTTTGATTTATGCAGTAGGAGGCAGTTGCTACTGACAGAGTTGCCAGTCTAGTTTTTATTCACTTGTGACACTATTTTCTGTTTCTCACTGTCCATTGATTATCTTAGCATATTGAATGTATCAGTGTGCAGTATGGAAGCTGGCCTCAACTAGAAAAGCAAATCGAATCAAGGGGAGTGAACCCTGGGTAGGTGCTTGAAAAACACCACTACAAGGTCTTCTGCTACTCTGTTTTCTTAAATGTTCGCCCATTGTCGGCGAATTCTGGCATGTGTGGATGGTGCATGCATAGCACTTTGCCTAGGACTACATATCAGCCTTTAAAGAAGACCTTAAATCCACTTGTTTGTCGTTTTTTTGTTCTCTGTTATGATTGGGGTCATTTTAGGCGCCATCTTGGGCGCCATCTTGGAAATCCTGTGACGTCACCTTGTGGGAGGGGTTAGGGGGCTAGTATATATATATAGGTTAATTTTTCAGGTCATATTCAACTGCTTGTATAGTGCAGTGGGTCAGACTACTGCCCACTTGCATTTTTAGGTCCTGATGGTCAAATGTTCGATCCTCAGCCTTGCCATTTTATTTATTTTATTATTTTTTTCATTTCTATTATTAGTTATTCTTACATCTAATTGTATTTTATTGCCCAATTTCTACATACTTCAAACATGAATAAGAGTTTCTGATGGGAACATTTTGGTATCACGTTACATCTTTTACGTCTTTGCATGCGCGCAAATGGCGCGCAGGGCTGTTTCGGCACGGCAAGTAAAACTGCCAGGTACAAGCGGGTAGTTGTCAAAATTAATTCATGTTTTATGTTTTTAAGAGAAAAGGTCTGGGAAAAAGTCAGTTTTCTTTTTCCTTAAAAGTTCATGCAACAGGAACGGTTGCTTCCGAAAGTGTGTCAAGTCGACTTTAAGTTTTCCTGTAGCGGTTAATGGTGCTGTATGTGAGGGGTAAAAAGCAAAACCGATTCCTTATTTCTGTGGCACAAGTAAGAGAAAAGGAAAAGCTTGGTTCCATTTGTTTGACTTTTGCAACAAGTGTCGTCTGCTACAGAAAGTGTCCCAAGTCCTTTTTATGATTTCGCGCGGCGCTTAATGGTGATGTACGTGCGAAAACATAAAATCAACTTATGACTTACACGGTCACCAAAATGGATTTAATCTTTCATAGAATGGCCCTAGTAAAGGAAAAGTGAATAATTTGGTTCCCTTTCTTTGATTTCTGCAACAGGTATCAGTTGCCTCCGAAAGACTCGCGAGTTGATTTTAAGCTTTCCCGCAGCACGTACCAATTATGTATGTGTGGAATAGCCATCAAAACCAATTAAACGGCCCGAGAAAAGGGAAAAATTGATTTGCCATATTCGACTTACGCAACAGCTATCAGTTGCTTTTGTAAGTGCTGTAAGTCAATTTTTTGTGTTTTTCGCAGGTGCGTAAATGGCACGTATGAGTCGGTAGTCATCGAAATTGGGCTACTTGTCACCGTATGAATAGATACAAAGTAAAAATATAGTTCTTTTTGATTTATGCAGTAGGAGGCAGTTGCTACTGACAGAGTTGCCAGTCTAGTTTTTATTCACTTGTGACACTATTTTCTGTTTCTCACTGTCCATCGATCATCTTAGCATATTGAATGTATCATAGTGCAGTATGGAAGCTGGCCTCAACTAGAAAAGCAAATCGAATCAAGGGGAGTGAACCCTGGGTAGGTGCTTGAAAAACACCACTACAAGGTGTTCTGTTACTCTGTTTTCTTAAATTTTCGCCCATTGTCGGCGAATTCTGGCATGTGTTGATGGTGCATGCATAGCACTTTGAATAGGACTACATATCAGCCTTTAAAGAAGACCTTAAATCCAGTTGTTTGTCGTTTTTTTGTTCTCTGTTATGATTGGGGTCATTTTAGGCGCCATCTTGGGCGCCATCTTGGAAATCCTGTGACGTCACCTTGTGGGAGGGGTTAGGGGGCTAGTATATATATAGGTTAATTTTTCAGGTCATACTCAACTGCTTGTATAGTGCAGTGGTTCAGACTGCTGCCCACTTGCATTTTTACGTCCTGATGGTCAAATGTTCGATCCTCAGCATTGCCATTTTATTTATTTTATTATTTTTTTCATTTCTATTATTAGTTATTCTTACATCTAATTGTATTTTATAGCCCAATTTCTACATACTTCAAACATGAATAAGAGTTTCTGATGGGAAAATTTTGGTATCACGTTACATCTTTTACGTCTTTGCATGCGCGCAAAGGGTGCGCATGGCTGTTTCGGCACGGCAAGTAAAACTGCCAGGTACAAGCGGGTACTTGTCAAAATTAATTCATGTTTTATGTTTTTAAGAGAAAATATCTGGGAAAAAGTCAGTTTTCTTTTTCCTTAAAAGTTCATGCAACAGGAACGGTTGCTTCCAAAAGTGTGTCAAGTCGACTTTAAGTTTTCCTGTAGCGGTTAATGGTGCTGTATGTGAGGGGTAAAAAGCAAAACCGATTCCTTATTTCTGTGGCACAAGTAAGAGAAAAGGAAAAGCTTGGTTCCATTTGTTTGACTTTTGCAACAAGTGTCGTCTGCTACAGAAAGTGTCCCAAGTCCTTTTTATGATTTCGCGCGGCGCTTAATGGTGATGTACGTGCGAAAACATAAAATCAACTTATGACTTACACGGTCACCAAAATGGATTTAATCTTTCATGGAATGGCCCTAGTAAAGGAAAAGTGAATAATTTGGTTCCCTTTCTTTGATTTCTGCAACAGGTATCAGTTGCCTCCAAAAGACTCGCGAGTTGATTTTAAGCTTTCCCGCAGCACGTACCAATTATGTATGTGTGGAATAGCCATCAAAACCAATTAAACGGCCCGAGAAAAGGGAAAAATTGATTTGCCATATTCGACTTACGCAACAGCTATCAGTTGCTTTTGTAAGTGCTGTAAGTCAATTTTTTGTGTTGTTTGCAAGTGTGTAAATGGCACGTATGAGTCGGTAGTCATCGAAACTGGGCTACTTGTCACCGTATGAATAGATACAAAGTAAAAATATAGTTCTTTTTGATTTATGCAGTAGGAGGCAGTTGCTACTGACAGAGTTGCCAGTCTAGTTCTTATTCACTTGTGACACTATTTTCTCTTTCTCACTGTCCATTGATCATCTTAGCATATTGAATGTATCAGTGTGCAGTATGGAAGCTGGCCTCAACTAGAAAAGCAAATCGAATCAAGGGGAGTGAACCCTGGGTAGGTGCTTGAAAAACACCACTACAAGGTGTTCTGTTACTCTGTTTTCTTAAATTTTCGCCCATTGTCGGCGAATTCTGGCATGTGTGGATGGTGCATGCATAGCACTTTGCCTAGGACTACATATCAGCGTTTAAAGAAGACCTTAAATCCACTTGTTTGTCGTTTTTTTGTTCTCTGTTATGATTGGGGTCATTTTAGGCGCCATCTTGGGCGCCATCTTGGAAATCCTGTGACGTCACCCTGTGGGAGGGGTTAGGGGGCTAGTATATATATAGGTTAATTTTTCAGGTCATAGTCAACTGCTTGTATAGTGCAGTGGGTCAGACTGCTACCCACTTGCATTGTTAGGTCCTGATGGTCAAATGTTCGATCCTCAGCCTTGCCATTTTATTTATTTTATTATTTTTTTCATTTCTATTATTAGTTATTCTTACATCTAATTGTATTTTATTGCCCAATTTCTACATACTTCAAACATGAATAAGTGTTTCTGATGGGAAAATTTTGGTATCACGTTACATCTTTTACGTCTTTGCATGTGCGCAAATGGCGCGCATGGCTGTTTCGGCACAGCAAGTAAAACTGCCAGGTACAAGTGGGTAGTTGTCAAAATTAATTCATGTTTTATGTTTTTAAGAGAAAAGGTCTGGGAAAAAGTCAGTTTTCTTTTTCCTTAAAAGTTCATGCAACAGGAACGGTTGCTTCCGAAAGTGTGTCAAGTCGACTTTAAGTTTTCCTGTAGTGGTTAATGGTGCTGTATGTGAGGAGTAAAAAGCAAAACCGATTACTTATTTCTGTGGCACAAGTAAGAGAAAAGGAAAAGCTTGGTTCCATTTGTTTGACTTTTGCAACAAGTGTCGTCTGCTACAGAAAGTGTCCCAAGTCCTTTTCATGAATTCGCGCGGCACTTAATGGTGATGTACGTGTGAAAACATAAAATCAACTTATGACTTACACGGTCACCAAAATGGATTTAATCTTTCATAAAATGGCCCTAGTAAAGGAAAAGTGAATAATTTGTTTCCCTTTCTTTGATTTCTGCAACAGGTATCAGTTGCCTCCGAAAGACTCGTGAGTTGATTTTAAGCTTTCCCACAGCACGTACCAATTACGTATGTGTGGAATAGCCATCAAAACCAATTAAACGGCCCGAGAAAAGGGAAAAATTGATTTGCCATATTCGACTTACGCAACAGCTATCAGTTGCTTTTGTAAGTGCTGTAAGTCAATTTTTTGTGTTTTTCGCAGGTGCTTAAATGGCACGTATGAGTCGGTAGTCATCGAAACTGGGCTACTTGTCACCGTATGAATAGATACAAAGTAAAAATATAGTTCTTTTTGATTTATGCAGTAGGAGGCAGTTGCTACTGACAGAGTTGCCAGTCTAGTTCTTATTCACTTGTGACACTATTTTCTGTTTCTCACTGTCCATTGATCATCTTAGCATATTGAATGTATCAGTGTGCAGTATGGAAGCTGGCCTCAACTAGAAAAGCAAATCGAATCAAGGGGAGTGAACCCTGGGTAGGTGCTTGAAAAACACCACTACAAGGTGTTCTGTTACTCTGTTTTCTTAAATTTTCGCCCATTGTCGGCGAATTCTGGCATGTGTGGATGGTGCATGCATAGCACTTTGCCTAGGACTATATATCAGCCTTTAAAGAAGACCTTAAATCCACTTGTTTGTCGTTTTTTTGTTCTCTGTTATGATTGGGGTCATTTTAGGCGCCATCTTGGGCGCCATCTTGGAAATCCTGTGACGTCACCTTGTGGGAGGGGTTAGGGGGCTAGTATATATATAGGTTAATTTTTCAGGTCATATTCAACTTCTTGTATAGTGCAGTGGGTCAGACTGCTGCCCACTTGCATTTTTAGGTCCTGATGGTCAAATGTTCGATCCTCAGGATTGCCATTTTATTTATTTTATTATTTTTTTCATTTCTATTATTAGTTATTCTTACATCTAATTGTATTTTATTGCCCAATTTCTACATACTTCAAACATGAATAAGAGTTTCTGATGGGAAAATTTTGGTATCACGTTACATCTTTTACATCTTTGCATGCGTGCAAATGGCGCGCATGGCTGTTTCGGCACGGCAAGTAAAACTGCCAGGTACAAGCGGGTAGTTGTCAAAATTAATTCATGTTTTATGTTTTTAAGAGAAAAGGTCTGTGAAAAAGTCAGTTTTCTTTTTCCTTAAAAGTTCATGCAACAGGAACGGTTGCTTCCGAAAGTGTGTCAAGTCGACTTTAAGTTTTCCTGTAGCGGTTAATGGTGCTGTATGTGAGGGGTAAAAAGCAAAACCGATTCCTTATTTCTGTGGCACAAGTAAGAGAAAAGGAAAAGCTTGGTTCCATTTGTTTGACTTTTGCAACAAGTGTCGTCTGCTACAGAAAGTGTCCCAAGTCCTTTTTATGATTTCGCGCGGCTCTTAATGGTGATGTACGTGCGAAAACATAAAATCAACTTATGACTTACACGGTCACCAAAATGGATTTAATATTTCATAGAATGGTCCTAGTAAAGGAAAAGTGAATAATTTGGTTCCCTTTCTTTGATTTCTGCAACAGGTATCAGTTGCCTCCGAAAGACTCGCGAGTTGATTTTAAGCTTTCCCGCAGCACGTACCAATTACGTATGTGTGGAATAGCCATCAAAACCAATTAAACGGCCCGAGAAAAGGGAAAAATTGATTTGCCATATTCGACTTACGCAACAGCTATCAGTTGCTTTTGTAAGTGCTGTAAGTCAATTTTTTGTGTTTTTCGCAGGTGCGTAAATGGCACGTATGAATCGGTAGTCATCGAAACTGGGCTACTTGTCACCGTATGAATAGATACAAAGTAAAAATATAGTTCTTTTTGATTTATGCAGTAGGAGGCAGTTGCTACTGACAGAGTTGCCAGTCTAGTTTTTATTCACTTGTGACACTATTTTCTGTTTCTCACTGTCCATTGATCATCTTAGCATATTGAATGTATCAGTGTGCAGTATGGAAGCTGGCCTCAACTAGAAAAGCAAATCGAATCAAGGGGAGTGAACCCTGGGTAGGTGCTTGAAAAACACCACTACAAGGTGTTCTGTTACTCTGTTTTCTTAAATTTTCGCCCATTGTCGGCGAATTCTGGCATGTGTGGATGGTGCATGCATAGCACTTTGAATAGGACTACATATCAGCCTTTAAAGAAGACCTTAAATCCACTTGTTTGTCGTTTTTTTGTTCTCTGTTATGATTGGGGTCATTTTAGGCGCCATCTTGGGCGCCATCTTGGAAATCCTGTGACGTCACCTTGTGGGAGGGGTTAGGGGGCTAGTATATATATAGGTTAATTTTTCAGGTCATATTCAACTGCTTGTATAGTGCAGTGGTTCAGACTGCTGCCCACTTGCATTTTTAGGTCCTGATGGTCAAATGTTCGATCCTCAGCCTTGCCATTTTATTTATTTTATTATTTTTTTCATTTCTATTATTAGTTATTTTGTGGTGTCCGTGGTTGTGGGGTAGAGCGTCGGCCTCGTAACCATAAGGTCCCGAGTTCGATACCCGGGAGCAGGTGTCAACTTTGGGATTGTTCATTGGCCCACACATTCGGCGCGCCTACTGGTGTAGTTCCCAGGAAGCAGAATCGAGAGAGATTAGTATAAGTTGTAAGAACTTGTTTCTCAATCGATGTAAAATAAATATGTTTAAACTAGTTATTCTTACATCAAATTGTATTTCATTGCCCAATTTCTACATACTTCAAACATGAATAAGAGTTTCTGATGGGAAAATTTTGGTATCACGTTACATCTTTTACGTCTTTGCATGCGCGCAAATGGCGCGCATGGCTGTTTCGGCACGGCAAGTAAAACTGCCAGGTACATTCGGGTAGTTGTCAAAATTAAGTCATGTTTTGTTTTCAAGAGAAAAGGTCAGGGAAAAAGTCAGTTTTCTTTTTCCTTAAAAGTTCATGCAACAGGAACGGTTGCTTCCGAAAGTGTGTCAAGTCGACTTTAAGTTTTCCTGTAGCGGTTAATGGTGCTGTATGTGAGGGGTAAAAAGCGAAACCGATTCCTTATTTCTGTGGCACAAGTAAGAGAAAAGGAAAAGCTTGGTTCCATTTGTTTGACTTTTGCAACAAGTGTCGTCTGCTACAGAAAGTGTCCCAAGTCCTTTTTATGATTTCGCGTGGCGCTTAATGGTGATGTACGTGCGAAAACATAAAATCAACTTATGACTTACACGGTCACCAAAATGGATTTAATCTTTCATAGAATGGCCCTAGTAAAGGAAAAGTGAATAATTTGGTTCCCTTTCTTTGATTTCTGCAACAGGTATCAGTTGCCTCCGAAAGACTTGCGAGTTGATTTTAAGCTTTCCCGCAGCACGTACCAATTACGTATGTGTGGAATAGCCATCAAAACCAATTAAACGGCCCGAGAAAAGGGAAAAATTGATTTGCCATATTCCACTTACGCAACAGCTATCAGTTGCTTTTGTAAGTGCTGTAAGTCAATTTTTTGTGTTGTTTGCAAGTGTGTAAATGGCACGTATGAGTCGGTAGTCATCGAAACTGGGCTACTTGTCACCGTATGAATAGATACAAAGTAAAAATATAGTTCTTTTTGATTTATGCAGTAGGAGGCAGTTGCTACTGACAGAGTTGCCAGTCTAGTTCTTATTCACTTGTGACACTATTTTCTCTTTCTCACTGTCCATTGATCATCTTAGCATATTGAATGTATCAGTGTGCAGTATGGAAGCTGGCCTCAACTAGAAAAGCAAATCGAATCAAGGGGAGTGAACCCTGGGTAGGTGCTTGAAAAACACCACTACAAGGTCTTCTGCTACTCTGTTTTCTTAAATTTTCGCCCATCGTCGGCGAATTCTGGTATGTGTGGATGGTGCATGCATAGCACTTTGCCTAGGACTACATATCAGCCTTTAAAGAAGACCTTAAATCCACTTGTTTGTCGTTTTTTTGTTCTCTGTTATGATTGGGGTCATTTTAGGCGCCATCTTGGGCGCCATCTTGGAAATCCTGTGACGTCACCCTGTGGGAGGGGTTAGGGGGCTAGTATATATATAGGTTAATTTTTCAGGTCATATTCAACTGCTTGTATAGTGCAGTGGGTCAGGCTGCTACCCACTTGCATTGTTAGGTCCTGATGGTCAAATGTTCGATACTCAGCCTTGCCATTTTATTTATTTTATTATTTTTTTCATTTCTATTATTAGTTATTCTTACATCTAATTGTATTTTATTGCCCAATTTCTACATACTTCAAACATGAATAAGTGTTTCTGATGGGAAAATTTTGGTATCACGTTACATCTTTTACGTCTTTGCATGTGCGCAAATGGCGCGCATGGCTGTTTCGGCACAGCAAGTAAAACTGCCAGGTACAAGTGGGTAGTTGTCAAAATTAATTCATGTTTTATGTTTTTAAGAGAAAAGGTCTGGGAAAAAGTCAGTTTTCTTTTTCCTTAAAAGTTCATGCAACAGGAACGGTTGCTTCCGAAAGTGTGTCAAGTCGACTTTAAGTTTTCCTGTAGTGGTTAATGGTGCTGTATGTGAGGGGTAAAAAGCAAAACCGATTACTTATTTCTGTGGCACAAGTAAGAGAAAAGGAAAAGCTTGGTTCCATTTGTTTGACTTTTGCAACAAGTGTCGTCTGCTACAGAAAGTGTCCCAAGTCCTTTTCATGAATTCGCGCGGCGCTTAATGGTGATGTACGTGTGAAAACATAAAATCAACTTATGACTTACACGGTCACCAAAATGGATTTAATCTTTCATAAAATGGCCCTAGTAAAGGAAAAGTGAATAATTTGTTTCCCTTTCTTTGATTTCTGCAACAGGTATCAGTTGCCTCCGAAAGACTCGTGAGTTGATTTTAAGCTTTCCCGCAGCACGTACCAATTACGTATGTGTGGAATAGCCATCAAAACCAATTAAACGGCCCGAGAAAAGGGAAAAATTGATTTGCCATATTCGACTTACGCAACAGCTATCAGTTGCTTTTGTAAGTGCTGTAAGTCAATTTTTTGTGTTGTTTGCAAGTGCGTAAATGGCACGTATGAGTCGGTAGTCATCGAAACTGGGCTACTTGTCACCGTATGAATAGATACAAAGTAAAAATATAGTTCTTTTTGATTTATGCAGTAGGAGGCAGTTGCTACTGACAGAGTTGCCAGTCTAGTTTTTATTCACTTGTGACACTATTTTCTGTTTGTCACTGTCCATTGATCATCTTAGCATATTGAATGTATCAGTGTGCAGTATGGAAGCTGGCCTCAACTAGAAAAGCAAATCGAATCAAGGGGAGTGAACCCTGGGTAGGTGCTTGAAAAACACCACTACAAGGTCTTCTGCTACTCTGTTTTCTTAAATTTTCGCCCATTGTCGGCAGTAGTTATATATATACCCACCCTACGCCATTTTGCTAAATTTCAGTAAAAATGTCCTAGCTTTTTTTATTTTTTATTTTTTATTTTTTATTTTTTTTATTTTTTTTTTTTTTTTTTTTTTATTTTTTTTTTTTTTTTTTTTTTATTATTTTTTATTTTTTTTTTTTTATTTTTTTTATTTTTGATGTGACTGATTGACCAGGTGACTGAGTAACTGACTAACTGACTAACTGAGTAACTGGGGTGGCCAGGTGCAAGTGTGTCAGTGAGTGACTCGGCAACTTGACTAATTAGCTAAGCAATACTACATATAATATGCATTACCTGTATATTATATGCATAACATAGTTAGATAGGGGGTTGTTAGGGGAAATTCAAAATTATATATTTATTTTATAACTCCCCCAAGCTAAAGTATCAATCTTGTCTTCCAAAACAAACCTTTTATCATCACTTGACCCTAACGCTTTTTTGTTTAACTCTTCAGTATACATATTATGGTCTTTACTTCTTAAAACAGTCATCTTTCTATACTGGTCCTTTTCTGTAAGCAAACACTCTTTGTAATTATTAAAGTTTATCTCTTTCTTGATAACCGCTTTTTAACACCTTTACATCTTTTATCTTCCTCACCATCTAAAGTTTTATAAGCATACATTTTTGCTCCTAGACCAACAAACTCAATCATAATCTTACCACCTAACTCATCTTTAAACTTTCCAACTACTCTCGCATTACAATCATTTTTTAAGAAATGGTCTTTAGGATAATTGCTTGTATCAAACATTTCAAACACATCTTTTTCCATATCCTTATACAAATTTTTAGTTTCTATTTCAAGGATAAAACTATCTGTATCAGTATAACACATTCTAACCTTTTCACCATACTTATCTTTAAAGTAATTATAATAAGTTTTTTGCATATGTGTTTTACTAATGTCTAAGATGCTTAATCCTGAGGAAATAGGTTTATCATATTTTAACTTAGTTTTTTTCATGTGTACCGCTATTAGGTTTTCATCGAATATTGTTGTGTGACTATAGTTTGGTTTTGCTATCAATTTCCTATAACGCTCTCCATTAGAAACTAGTTCTATATTTACTCTATTTCTCAGGTTTTCCATAGTCTTGCCAAAGACTGAATTATTCATTAACTTAAAAAAATCTTTCTCAAAATTATTTTTAGCTGCTTTTCTTAGTGTAATGTTTGTATCAATATATGATTTAAGCCATAGGCTTTCCTCAAACTTAATTCCTCGATGTATTTTAGTAATCTTTAAACCTAAATCAACACATGTTTTTAAAGCTTTATGATGAATAATATAATTTTTTTTATTATTTAAGTTTGGAATAAGTTTTTCTACTTTTTCTATTTTTAAACGTTCAGGCGCTAAAGGAAAGTCATTGTGCAAATCGTGTAATTCTTTAGGATATTCTAAATCTACCTCTAATATACACGGTATTTTTTGCCAAATTTCTAATTCTTTACCCACCATCCATTTAAAACCATGAGTAGGAAGAGGGTGACTCATTGCCCAAGGGTAAAGACTGTTTGCATCTATATATATAATAAATATTTTGATGGTTTACTAGAATCATATAATTCACCCATATCCTCATTATTTGCTCTCGCGTGTCTTTTACTACACATACTAACACCTCCTCTGATACCCTTTTCAACCATTAAAATCATATCAGGATTAGATAAAAGCTCTAGGTTTACTTTCGTTATTTTTAATGCTGCATCCCAAGCTAAACTAGGAGCTGTATAATACCAACTAGGGTCTAAATCATAGTTTTTACGACAAACATCTCTAAAGTTTTCGAAAACATCCGCTAAAAGCAATACATCTATTTTATTGTAAAGTTCTAAGTAATCCTTCAACGTTTTCATGTTAAAAGCTTTCCAAACCTTTTGTGCATAATCATAATCTTCATCAGTAATTCCTTCTTTATTTAGACTAGAGTAAAATGCTTCTTTAGGTGGTAATTCTTTATCTTTAAGTTTATCAAATGAATCTAGGTACTCATAAGGAAAAACTCCTTTTCTCCTAACCAAGGGCAGCAGGTTTCTAGTGAAATATCTCGATAAATTTTTTAATTGACTTTCCTCTAAGTTGCTCGAAAGTTTATCTAAACTAGAACTCATAAACTTAAAGCTATCAAGAAATCTAATTTTATGGTTTATATTTTCTCCAACCCAAATTTTTTTACTAAAACTAATATATTTCTCTTTATTGTTTGGAATACAATCAATCTTCCCTTCAGATTTGCCAAGGCATTTAATAAAAAGATGTGCATCATATCCACTAAGATTATGAAGGTATACAGGTGTGAAGTTAGGATTTTTAGCCTTTAGGTTACATTCATTATGTGCGGCACCTCTATATTTACCTGTAAAATGACAATGGTCTCTTACCTTAAAATTTTTATTTTCATCACTAAATTCTTCATCACTAAATTCTTCATTGCAAATCCAACAATGTGTTTCTTCCTGATACTTTGCTTCCTCTAATTTTGTTATTTTAATAGGTTTTGGTTTTTGGTGATACCGTTGATGAATTTCTCGTATATCATCTTTCAACCAGTTTATAAAAACTTCCTCAACATTTTCTCCAACATAATTTCTTTCTATAGGAGCACACACACCATCGTCAAAACATTTTATAATATAGTAAAAACTACAAGGTACATGCTTTTGACGTTGTATAGTATAACTTTCTTTTCCTTTTTTGGGTTTTGATTGACATGTGTGTATTGGTTCCAAAACACTTTCGAAATCAGCGTATACAACAAAGGGAACCTCAAGTTTTCCAGAATGGTATTCAAAAGCTAACATGGTACCTGGTTTTGGCATCTCTAAAGTAATAGGTTCAAATTCGTTACAATATTGTTTGTGTTTTTCCAAAAGTTCTTTACTACCAAAATGATTTAGACATCGTTTACAAAATTCTATACCACCATTGTCACTTACTTGTTTTCTCACTAAACTATTAAATTTCTTTATGAGAGCGTAGTGCATGTTTTCCTCATTTTTAATAAAAAGAAGGTCGACATGTTTACTTTATTGATCTTCTGTAATCCTAAGAGGATAAATAGATTCCTTTTTATTTTCCTGATACCCATATACGTTTACACTAATTTCAGGATTTTGTTTTTCAAACTTACTGATACCCTTAAACGAAACAGGGTAATTGATTCCCTCCATATTTAAACTACTTTCCTTTTCTTTCAAAGCTTTATCAACTCTTTCTGGATGGTTGTCTACAGGGTTTAACGCTCTTGAAACACACCATAAAAAACATTTATCATCTTTATTTTTCATATTGATAACTGCTTTTTTGCTAGCAATCCATTTTGGTAAAGGTAACCAACCATTAGCTCTTAAAGGAACATAAGCAGCTGTATGTAGTTCTAACCGCACTATACTTTCAAAAGTCCAACCACTACCTTCTCTTTGGAACTTAGCTAAATTTTCTAAAACTTCATCTATCATTCTATTCAATAAATCCTCTATTTCTTCCCCGTTTAAATTTAAATGTTGACTACTATGAAAAGCACGTTCCACGGGACCTTGCTCAATATCTGTCATTAACCTTAATTTACACCTAAGTACAAGTTTTACCTTTGTTTGTAAATTATTTCGAAGAGTATTTATAAGAGGCATCCACGTTTCTGCGAAAAATCTTTGTGGGTTATAATTTTCTCTACCCTCTATAACATGTTGAGTAGCATACTCTCTAAATGCAGATTGACTCTCTCTAATCTCAAACGGGTCTCTTGGGGGATAATTTTCTCTAACATTAGCAACAATTTCATCGAAAACTTGTGGTAATTGTGATGCTTCCACATTACCAGTTAACCAATTAGTAAAATTATTGATTCTTCGTTGGATTGATTGAGGTATAACGCTAGTTATAGCTCTTCCAACATTTGCCGCGGCCGTTCTAGTTATATTTGATATTCTATTAAGCCAAGACATTTTATAAAGTAAACATAATTTTCTTAACCTATCTATCAAAAAATTGTATTATATCTGCATATAAATATAATAAAATTACTGAATGTTAATCCTATATTTATCTTTCCAAACCCTTCCATTCTAATTCTCAATCGTTTGTGGACAGCGGTCTATAAATTTACCTGCCTTATAAATTGATGGAAAGGTTTTTATTTCTCCAGTTTCAACATCCTCTAAACTAACTTTCTTAGGATTTTTCATAATAGTATGTAATCTATCAAACTTAGGGTCTTTGCTTTTTTCTGGTTTAGACTCTTCCTCTGGTAGTAAGCCATGTTCTTTCACCAACTTAACTAAACGTTTTTTATCCCAGTATAAGTAGAAATTTATATTATTTTCTTTAAGAATTTCTTTTAAATCTGTAACCTTTATCATTTTTATATAGGAAAAGAAAAATCTTAATACACTACACTCATTTTATTTCCATCAGACTGGAAGTTAATTAACCTATCACTAATAATAACAGCATATGCCTCTGTGTTCGCATCCACATTTCCAGTAAAATTTGCCTTAATTTGAATATCAGTAACAGAATATTTTAATCTTTCACTCTGTTTAGAAACGTCAAACAAAAACAAAGGATATAGAGTTCTATAATCTACGGGAGAAATATTAGGGTTCGACACCAATTCATTCATGTTATAAAACTTGGTTCTAAATATAGCAGCGTCACCATACGCTTTACTAAATTGGTTCGAGGTGAATGAAAGATTGTAGTCAACCGCAGGGTATCTAGTAGCATTTAACATAACATAAATATTTTTAACATTTACATTGTTAAATACAGATGCATTTTGTCTTTGGTTATTACTTTTATTAGTTTGAAAGCCTACAACGATAAAACGTGGTACCTCAGGAGATGATTTAACAGAAAGTCTCCAGGTAAATGATGTTGTCTGAGGAACCGCGATAGAGTCACACTGTATCATTCTATATGCAACTGGTATTTTTTCTTTTTTCTCAATAATTTTATAAAGTTCCATCTTCTCTCCATCAGCAGGTAGCACATGTGGCATAAACCATGATATCTTATCTAATCTAATTCTACCTTCAGGAGCAGCGTTGGCTCTAAAGATTGCATCATTATCATTATTTCTTGTTAAGGTGAGAGTTTGCTTCATTCCATACAATATTTTATTATAGTCCTCACAAAAACCAAATATATGTTTTAAAGGAACTCTAAAACTAAATGAACCTACTGGATTAACATTATTAATGATGTATTGTCTTCTTATTTCCCAGCCGCTATTTTGGTTGTCTGCATTGACTGTTGTATCCTTATACCATAATTGGTTTAACCCTTGTGATTTAGAAAAATCATCTGGATATTTTAACAACCCAAGAATTGTAGTAGCCTGACCAGGATTTGTTATGGATTCAATATCCATACCTGAGAGTTGATACCTAATATTTTTAAACAGGTGCATCAAGGCGTTGTTTGTTAAAGCAATATTAGCGTTGTCTGTACCTATAACATAAGGAGTTCCATCAGCATTATTTACTAATTGTCCTTCAATAAGTAAATAACTCTCACTAGGATGAGTAAAAATATCTTGGGTTTCGATACTAATTCTAATATCTCCTCCTGAGTTGTTGAGATTAGCACCTGTTATCGGTTCATACTCATGGTGTTCATACTCATCAATACTATCATCTTTTAAAATTGGTTCGGTGATTTTTAAAATGTCCATTTTATAATAACAATTATAATTTTAAATGAAATAAAAATTATAATTGTGTTACTTAAATTTTTAACCAAAACTGGGGAAAATATTTTTTTTTATCATTAACAAACACACCTTCAAGTTTAATGTTTTTTGTGATATCCAGTTTAGTTTTAGGATAAACTCTATTACCATATACAAGTGTTATTTGAGATATCCCCCACTTTTGTAAATATTCATTCACCTTTTCCTCAATCTCTTTCATCTTGATTACCTTTTCAGGAGATAACTTCACAACAACTCTTTTATAACCATAGTTCGTTTTATTAATTTTGAGGATTTCACAATCTTCTATGTTTAAAGAACCACCTACTATAGTAATACAACTAGTATTATATTTTTCATAATCTACACGATTAAATTTTAAATCTAGCATTATCTTTTTTTATAAGTAATATAATTTCTTTAACTTATTTTTTATTTTTTTCTTCATACTATTTTAATACCCGCTCTACTGTTTAATCTTTTAACTAAGTCTTGAATAGCAATGGCACTTCCATCTATTAATGTGCTAATGTTTTGCGTTTTAGGAGACTCATTGGGTTTTGGTGTTGTATTATATTTTTGTAAAATTTGCTTCGATTTTGGTGTCAAAGCTTTCGTAACTAATTTTTTTCCTACATCTACAGCTGCACTTTTTCCAACCTCTAAAGCTTTCTTTGCACCTTCCTTAGCTACACTCTTTCCTACATCAAGGGCAGAAGACGCAATTTGTTTAGCTGCACTACTAGTAAAAAGCCTCGCTAAAAAGTTAGCAATACAATCAAAGATTCCGGAACCACCGTATGAATACCTTTTTTTAAATCCGTGTTTTTTAGTGATTATCATCTTTTTATAGTATAGACATTAAATTTTTATAAGCGTGTGAATTTAAAACACCTTGTCTTTTTAATTCATCACAAATGCTTACTACCTCATTTCTTACACCTGTATTACCTGCTTCTTTACTTGCCATCAACAGGTCTAGTCTTTCTAGTAATGCGTTAGGGTCAGAAGGGATAACGATACCCTTTCCTTCATACTCTTTTCTTGCTCTCCAAATAGGTTTAAGAATTTTATTCCATTTTTCCCCTTTAGAACTTTTAGGATATCGTTCATCCGGGTCGTTATTTCGATAAAGAGCGTTGGTTCGTTTCATTAAATCGTGATACTTCATTAAATCCTCAAATGTATATTTTTTCGGTTCTTTAGCAATAATTAACTCCCAAAAACCAGGTGTTCCCATATATATCTCTTTACCAAGAACAATATCATCATGCTCAATTATGACAGCTTTGCTACCAATATAAAATTTACCATTTTCATCACGTATTCCATATGTTCTATCAACATTAGTACCAAGATATTTTGTTAGATACTCCCTTGCAAGTGGCCCAATTTCAAATGTACCTTTATATTCATCCAATTTCCTTTCCTCAATAGCTGGTTTTTCTCCAGAGGGATAAGCTTCTATTGTTGGAAAGGCTGGTAGATTAATAGCTTGCGGTATTTTTTCTATACCTTCTTTAATAGGTCTAAGTCCCTCTGTAATCTCCTTTGTTGTAGCTTTTTGCGTTTCAATAACAGGTCTAAAAAACTTTGAAAGGTCAGTTTGAAGTTGTTGTTCACCTGTTCTCTCTGCTAGTAGATTATCCCGAATCTTCTTTCTCGTTTTGAGATACTCTTTTACAATTAAGTCTCTTTTTGCAGGGTCAGTTATTTTTAGAAATGACATTTTTTAATTAGCAACATATTTTTTTAACGTAGATTTTATCATAGATTTTATCATAGATTTTAATATATAAGAGAATATATAATGCTCTTATATATTTTACGTGTCTGAGGAATTATCAATTTCACACATACACTTACACCTATACCTAATTTTAGGAAATTTAATTTTAGGAAATTTAATACGAGAGGGAACCTCCATGGTTCTTTTCAACGAGCCTCCGAAAGGACTCACGAGCTTCTTGTCTTCCTTTTTCTATCAAAGATTCTTCGTTTTCAGTAGAAATCTTTTTCTTGATATTGGTACGTATTTCTTCCTTCATAACCTTATACTTCTCTACTTCTTCCATAATGAGTTTAAATTCTTCATCTGAAACAATACCATCCACCAAAGCCTTGGAAATATGTGTTGAAAGAGTATCTAATTTTGCATCTGCAAGCATTCTAATCTTTATATGCTTTTCTGCTTTGCTTCTAGTATTTCTTACAACAAAATTACCAACTACGCTTAGAAGACCAACTCCTAAGGCAACTCCTTCTAAGGCAACAACAACAGGAATCGCTACTACTGTAGATAGCAGTCCAATTCCTCCTGCACCTGCACCTAAAGCTGTTGTAGCTAAAACAACATCAACATTGCTTATAATTCTTGAAGCACGTAAATACTTTTTTGCTAGAACGTCTCTAGTTTGAACTTCTTTCTCAAGGAATTGTTGTATCTCCGAAATCTTTTGTAAACGATAGGAATGACCTTTGTCATCTCCCATTGCATGCATTTCAATAGGTGGGGCGCTTGCGGTACTTCGTTCTTTGGGTAATGGAGGATATATTTTATTAGGGTGTTCCTGATTTGTATCTGTCATTTTATTAATATAATAATTTTTTTATGATAAATATTTTAGATAGCAGAATAACTCTCCCTCAGGTATTTCGATTGGTTTTTGTGAGAAATTATAAATGTAGACTAAGATATCATTAACGTCATTATCAAGATGTGCACCATTAAAAATGGTTAAACCATATTTCCATTTATTACTAATAGATATCACTACAACTCCTCGTGTAGTTATATAACCAAATCCTAGCGGAACTCTCATACCATCATTAGGAGGAATCTTGATAGTTAATTGTGAGTATATTTTCCATTTTAGAGAATCTTGCTTTAAGGGTGGATATCTTACTCCATGTAAATGAGGTTTCCAAAATATAGTTTTATGTTGGGTAGTAATATTAGGTTTTATACCAAATTTATGAATATCCATTTTTATTTGTTGTAAATATTATTTAAATATTACAATATAGCTCCTAGGATAGGGATATTAGCAAATGGACTATTAGGTCCAAGTAAAAGTCTTTTTCCATCATACATTTTTCCTCCTTGTTTTAAATACAACCCATCACCAACAGACTCTAATCCTTTACCTTTGTATGGTTTTAAGTATAATCCACATCCATCAGTTTCAACTTGGCAACAGAGTCCTCCTTTTTTAAGGTAAAGACCTGACCCCATAGCTTTTTGAACACCTGTTTGAGCTAATCCAGAAAGAGCACCAACACCTAAAGCTGGTAAAACAGTTTTTGCAAGCATCGGCAAAGCTCTAGCAGCTAACCCAGCCAACATTCCGAGAAAACCTCCCTCTATCTTCATGTTATATTTAAGTTGTTTTGCAGTCATTTTAATAGTTATACCTCTACCCTCCTCATAGGCTTTAGCCATTTTCTTTGCTTGTGAATTGGTAATTGCTAAAACATCATTACCTTGTAAATCTTCATGACCTAAACGAATACTTACTGGGCAACCAGCTTTAACAGCATATTGAAGCTTTTGCTTTTGTCCTTCAGATATATTTACTTTAACATTAGTGTAACTCGTCATTTTATATACAACTATTTTTTTATTTAGCTCATCTAGCTTCTCTAATATGAAACCTAATTGTTAAATTTTCACCTCTAAGATTTAGTAAATTGTCATTTTGGTCAGTAATATTTACCTCTAGGTTATGTATTTCATCTAATGTTATTGGTAAGTATACTAAATTAACTGGTGTCTCAATTATCTTATATCCAGGTGCAACATCTGGGAAAAAGGAGTAAATAGTGTTTTTTGTTGAACCATTAACATAACTTCCTGAAATAATATCTATGTTAACAAGCAAACTATTTATACTAAGAATGTTCACTACATTCTCTGACTCGTAAAATCCTTGTGTATATTTAGCGCGAGTAAATCCTAATACTTTGGCAATGGAGCCTGGTTGATTAAAATCTACTTGATAACCATCTTCTAAGGTAATAATAGACTTTAGAGTATTAGTGTTTGCAGAAATGTTAATAGGATACTCTTCATTAACTTCATCGTAATGACCCTTTTTTCTCATTTCCTGTTGAATGGTGTCATTAATGCTAACAAGGTCATAACTTCCTTCAGGTATTCTTATTTTAATCCATGAATTACCATTGTCTGGAGAATAAACGAATATGTTGTTTGTTTCATCAATGTTTGGAAAAGAGTAGTAAGTTTCAAGGTTTACCAGAGCTATTTCATATACTTTATCCTTTTCCAGTTGAATTGGAGGATTAAACCTTGTTCTAAAACGTGTTTTGTTGTCGCTTACTATGATTTGAAGTGATGTTTTATGGTTTGTATTTTTTACAATTTGTTCTAAAAGTTCTTCCATTTTATAATATTTAAATATTTTTTATACCGATTTAGGTATGTAAAAATTGTCAAAACCGTTTCTATACTTTCCATCATGTTTTTTACTGGTTAAGTCAATAATAGCAAAACCATGTGGTCTTTCCCATGCCTTTTGGCAAAACTTTCTAAAATCATCCTTAGACATATCTTCACCTATGTGGTCGCTATAAATATTATTAAGGTTTTTTAAATCTTGTCGGAAAAGACAAATAAAATTAGCGTTTTCTCTAATAGTTTGTCTAGGTAGTCTAAAATAATTCTGTGAGAGGTAAAAGCAGTCAACATTACTATGCCTTCCTCGAATGTAGTAACACTCACATTTATTTTGCTTTTCTAAAAGTAAATCATCGAAAATCATTAAATTTTTATTTCCTGAGTTTAACTCTCTCGGGTCAGGTACATCACTAGCATTTTCAAAGAAGTTGCAATTTATATCCGATTTGTTTTTAATCGTTTTAATCCATTCTTCAACTAAAGCTGTTGGTGCAATGTTTAGTTCTTGTATGTCATCACGCATGTTAAACAATCTTAAGATACATTCTTTTGGTAGTTTTTCTTCAAAAGCCTTTTTTAGTATTCGGTATTCTGGTTGAAAAAGACTTTTTCCAAAAACACTCAAATCGTTGTAGTCAAGCCAATCTGGTCTGAGTAAAAGGTTTAACAATAAAGTAGTTTTACCACATCCTGATTTTCCTATAATTAAACCCCTAATACTTTTTGGTAAAAGGGAGTGATTAAATCTCTTTGATACTACTTCATTCCATGATAAGTTTATAATATCCATTTTATTTAAATATTTTTATTTTTTATATATAAAATAAAATGTATTGTGTTAAATGTAAAAAACATACTGATACGAGTGATATAAAATATACCATTTCGAAAAATGGAAGAAATATGATGCAGGGGAAATGTGTTATTTGTGGAATAACTAAATCACAATTTATAAAAAAAAAACCACTGGGAGTAGCATCTTAAATAAATTTATAAATAATTTACCTTTTGAAATGCATCTCCCAGGGCACAACTTTACAGGGCCAGGTACCAAACTAGATGAGAGGTTAAATCCTGATTTAACACCGAAGGAATGGAGTAAACCTATAAACCGTGTTGATAAAGCTGCTTATCACCATGATGTTTGCTATCTTAAGCATGATGATACAAAAACTAGGAATGAGATATGTGATAAAGATATGTTAACAGAGTTAGAAGGTACTTACAATCCTAGTATTAGAGAAAAAATGGAAAAGGGTTTGGTAAGTAAACTCATTGGAACGAAGATGAAATTTGGAATGGGAGTTAAAAAAAAAATTTCGACACGATAAAAAATTTAGCGGAAGAATTACATAAACCTGTAAAAAGAAATTTTAAGAAAAGGAGAGTTAGAGTAAACGGTATAGATAGGATATGGGCTGCGGATTTAGTAGATATGCAAGCATTTTCTAAGTTTAATCGTGGTGTTAAATACCTTCTTGCTGTCATTGACATCTTTTCTAAATATGGATATCTGGTGCCATTAAAAGACAAAACAGGAAAATCTGTTGCTATAGCATTAAAAAGTATTTTTAAGGAGAGAAAACCTGAAAAAATGTGGGTGGATAAGGGTAAAGAGTTTTATAACAAAGATGTAAAAGACTTGGTTGAATTATATTCTACCGAAAATGAGGAAAAATCTAGTGTGGTTGAGAGATGGATTAGAACAATGAAAGAAAAAATGTGGAAGTATTTTTCCGCTAACTCTACAAACGTTTACATTAATGTGCTACCGGATTTGGTTAAAAAATATAATAACATGAAGCATTCATCTATTAAGATGACTCCGGTAGACGCTAGTAAAAAAGAAAATGAAACGAGAGTTTGGAGAAATCTTTACCCTGATAATCTTGAAATAAGAGACTCTAATCCTAAGTTTTCCGTTGGAGACAAAGTAAGGATAACTAAAAAGAAAAAGACTTTTGAGAAAGGTTATACAACAAGATGGACTGAGGAGGTTTTTACAATTTCTGAAGTAAAACTTACATCACCTGTAACATATAAAATTAAAGATTTTAATGGAGAAGAAATACAAGGTACCTTTTATGAATCTGAACTGCAGAAAACCAGTCAAGAGCTGTATAGGATAGAAAAGGTTATTAAAAAAGGAAAAAAGAAATCTCTTGTAAAGTGGAAAGGTTATCCTGATGAATTTAATTCATGGGTTGACAATAAAGATATTAGAAATATTTAACTATAAAAAAATGTCAAATATTTCGATTAAAAACGTAATTTTACCAAATAAACCGTTGAACAATTTCGAATTAGAGGGTGCCGTTAAAAGATTAAAGATTCCTTATTTTAGAGGAGTTTTTTTACTAGATACATTACCGAGAAAACCGAGTAAAAAAGAATGTGGTATAGTAAACTTTGATAAAAGTGGTGGACCTGGTACACATTGGGTCGCTTGGTATAAAAATGGTAAAACTAAAATTTATTTTGATAGTTATGGCATACAACCACCTATTGAAATTCGAGATTATTTAAAAAGCTCAATACAGTACAATACTGACCAGTTACAACAAGCTGGGCAAGTATTTTGCGGTCATTTATGTTTGTACATTCTAAAAGAGTTATCTAGAGGTAACCAGTTTCAAAATGTTTTAAATAAACTTTTTTAGTACTATATAAAAAAAATGCCTGTTAACAAATTTGGAAGAATGAAAGATGATGGTGAAACGAGTGAGGATGGTGTGTCACTCGCTTACATAAATAATAATTTTTTACGTAAAGATGGAACAACTGTTGTTAGTGGGTCTATAAACATGAACGGTAATACATTAACGAGGGTTAGTAATCCAGTAAATTCTCATGATGTTGCAACTAAGGATTATGTTGACTCCAACTCAGGGTTGTTGGATGAAAACGGTGGATACCATGTTAAAAATGGTTATTTAAACATGGGTTTTAATTCAATAAAAAACGTTAAGGACCCAACAGAATCACATGAAGCTGCTACTAAAAATTATGTGGATAGGAGTGGTAAAGCAATAGTAAAGGAACCGGATGGTACCTTTTCCGCTGTTGCAAATATAAATATGAAAGGGTATCAGTTAACAAATCTTATAAATCCAGTATATCCACAAGATGCTGCTACTATGGCTTATGTAGATGGTTTGAGACGAGCTTTTGTTTACTTAAATGGAGTGTATCTAGCAGTTGAAGACGTTTCTATGGGTGGGCGGAGAATTAGTGATGTTGGAAGCCCTTTAGAAAACCAACAAGCTGCAAATAAGTTTTATGTAGATACCGTTGTTGAGGCGGCTACCGCGGGTGTTAGAGCTATGACAAAAAAACAAGATGGGTCTTTTTTAATGGATGGTGAAATAGATATGAATGATAACCAAATTATTGGATTACCAAATCCTGATTCCCCTTACTCCGCTGTCAATAAACATTATGTTGATAATGGTGGGGCTATTATAAAAAATTGGGATGGAACTTTTATGGTAGCGACTAACATAAATCTTCGGGGTTTTTCTTTAAAAAACGCGGCAACCCCAGTAGAAGAGGGAGATTTAGCAACAAAATCTTATGTGGATAAAGTCTCCCGCCCTATTATAACCGTGTGGGCTGAAGAAAATGGACCACTTGGAAACGGTAATTTTGAGTTTTCATTTGGTAATGGTGCTTCAGGTGCTAGCCATAGGATGGGTGGTTATTGTATGAATGCGTCGGGTAGAATTATAAGAGGTAGTTTATCAGTTGTTACAACTAACCCTAATGTACCAGAAGAGGTAAAAGTTAATATTGTGGTAAACGGAGTAGAGCTGGTTGATTACTCTATTATTAAAAAGAAAGATAAGACTTGTAGCTGTGTAGTTTTTCCTAAACCACTTGAAATAAAACAATGCGATATCATAAACTTTATTTCAAGAACAACCAACCCTACTGCGGAACACTCTTACATATCTATTTTGATAGAGTTAGACTTGTAAAGTGTTAAATATTGTAAAACGGAGTTGAAGGTGATGGTAAAACTAGCATGAATATACCTATGTAAATATATATAATATATTATAAAAAAATATATTATATATTTATTTAGACTTCTTCATATCACTTAAAATATCCATTAATCCAGCAATAATTAATTCTAATTCTTGAATTCGTTTATCTAGTTTAATAATTTGTTTTTTAATAATATCATTATTAATAGGTTTATCTTTTTTCTTTGAAAATAATTTTATGAACTTCATTTTAAATATTTTATAAAAAAAAATTTTATAAAAAAAATTTTATAAAAAAAAATTTATAATTTTTTTTTTTTTTTTTATAAAAAGAAATAAATTAAGAAATTATTAAATTATATTAAAAAAGGTATTGAGGTGTTATTAATAAAGTTTATCATTCATCTGTGCTATTATTAGTTAAGGATTTTATTAATTTTTCTATTTTTTATTTAACCAACTCATTTTATTAAAATGTTAGATATGTTAGATAATTAACATTTCCTATATTGCTTTAGTGTGATATAGGAAATATATATCTAAGTAGATAAATTTTTTTGAATTTCTTCTATGGAATTTTTATAAAAAATATATAAGATGAGTGTGTTAAGTAAACTTTCTCGTGAAATTATAAATAAATTAGAAAACCATCTTTTTATACATAAATTAGATAAAATAGATGAATTTACTCCTGTAATTGAAAATAAAATGAGTGTGTTTAATAGATTTATTCCTGAAATTATAAATAAATTAGAAAAACATATTAAAAATAAACATAAGGAAATACCTATTTATAAAATTCCAGGTCAAGAAGGGAGAAAAGTATATTTTCCAAATATTCATTGTGATATGTATCATGATGCTTTACTCAAAGCAACAGCTGTTATATATTATTGTTTTAGTAAAGAGATGCACCAATATGGTAAAGGTGATTTAACAATGTGGGTTGGTCTTTATAATAATAAAACTCAAGAAAGAAAAAGAGTTGGTTCTTACTGGTTTGATATTAGACCAGAAAATGAAAGATATTCAGTTTCTTATAATAAAAAAATAAATTTTTTGTTTAACTATGATGGAGCATATATACCTGGAACATTAGGAGTATGTAGAGAACATTTTCACATTCTCTCACCTTGTATAGAATTTAGTGGAAAACATGATAATTTATATGGAAACCCTATTTTTAATGAAGCATTAGAAAAATTAAATGAAGCAACAAAAAGAATTATAACACTACCTGGTTATGTTGAATCTAATAATATTAATGAAACTATACTTTTTAAAATTACTAGCCCACATGGTGAAGTAAATTTTATTAACAAAAGTGAAATTGGTAGCTTCCTTATCACTTTAGCAGATAATGATTATCGTATAGATTTTTTAAAATATGATAAAAATAAAACAAATGAAACAACAAAAATTAAAATATTTAAAGAAAAGTTATGTGCAATATGTATTGTAAATAAATCTAATATAATATTCGTTAGTTGTGGTCATCGATGCATATGTGATGAATGTAATGAAAAAGTAACATATTATTGCCCCATGTGTAGAACAACAACAAATACTAAACTAGCATTATTATAATTTTTTGAATTTCCCTAATAACCCCCTATCTAACTATGTTATGCATATAATATACAGGTCATGCATATTATATGTAGTATTGCTTAGCTAATTAGTCAAGTTGCCGAGTCACTCACTGACACACTTGCACCTGGCCACCCCAGTTACTCAGTTAGTCAGTTAGTCAGTTACTCAGTCACCTGGTCAATCAGTCACATCAAAAAATCAAAAAATAAAAAAAGAAATAAAAAATAAAAAATAAAGAATAAAAAATAAAAAAAAAAATAATAATAATAATAATAAAAATAAAAAATAAAAAATAAAAAAAAGCTAGGACATTTTTACTGAAATTTAGCAAAATGGCGTAGGGTGGGTATATATATAACTACTGTCGGCGAATTCTGGCATGTGTGGATGGTGCATGCATAGCACTTTGCCTAGGACTACATATCAGCCTTTAAAGAAGACCTTAAATCCACTTGTTTGTCGTTTTTTTGTTCTCTGTTATGATTGGGGCCATCTTGGGCGCCATCTTGGAAATCCTGTGACGTCACCTTGTGGGAGGGGTTAGGGGGCTAGTATATATATAGGTTAATTTTTCAGGTCATATTCAACTTCTTGTATAGTGCAGTGGGTCAGACTGCTGCCCACTTGCATTTTTAGGTCCTGATGGTCAAATGTAAGATCCTCAGCCTTGCCATTTTATTTATTTTATTATTTTTTTCATTTCTATTATTAGTTATTCTTACATCTAATTGTATTTTATTGCCCAATTTCTACATACTTCAAACATGAATAAGAGTTTCTGATGGGAAAATTTTGGTATCACGTTACATCTTTTACGTCTTTGCATGCGCGCAAATGGCGCGCATGGCTGTTTCGGCACGGCAAGTAAAACTGCCAGGTACAAGCGGGTAGTTGTCAAAATTAATTCATGTTTTATGTTTTTAAGAGAAAAGGTCTGGGAAAAAGTCAGTTTTCTTTTTCCTTAAAAGTTCATGCAACAGGAACGGTTGCTTCCGAAAGTGTGTCAAGTCGACTTTAAGTTTTCCTGTAGCGGTTAATGGTGCTGTATGTGAGGGGTAAAAAGCGAAACCGATTCCTTATTTCTGTGGCACAAGTAAGAGAAAAGGAAAAGCTTGGTTCCATTTGTTTGACTTTTGCAACAAGTGTCGTCTGCTACAGAAAGTGTCCCAAGTCCTTTTTATGATTTCGCGCGGCGCTTAATGGTGATGTACGTGCGAAAACATAAAATCAACTTATGACTTACACGGTCACCAAAATGGATTTAATCTTTCATAGAATGGCCCTAGTAAAGGAAAAGTGAATAATTTGGTTCCCTTTCTTTGATTTCTGCAACAGGTATCAGTTGCCTCCGAAAGACTCGCGAGTTGATTTTAAGCTTTCCCGCAGCACGTACCAATTACGTATGTGTGGAATAGCCATCAAAACCAATTAAACGGCCCGAGAAAAGGGAAAAATTGATTTGCCATATTCGACTTACGCAACAGCTATCAGTTGCTTTTGTAAGTGCTGTAAGTCAATTTTTTGTGTTTTTCGCAGGTGCGTAAATGGCACGTATGAGACGGTAGTCATCGAAACTGGGCTACTTGTCACCGTATGAATAGATACAAAATAAAAATATAGTTCTTTTTGATTTATGCAGTAGGAGGCAGTTGCTACTGACAGAGTTGCCAGTCTAGTTTTTATTCACTTGTGACACTATTTTCTCTTTCTCACTGTCCATTGATCATCTTAGCATATTGAATGTATCAGTGTGCAGTATGGAAGCTGGCCTCAACTAGAAAAGCAAATCGAATCAAGGGGAGTGAACCCTGGGTAGGTGCTTGAAAAACACCACTACAAGGTCTTCTGCCACTCTGTTTTCTTAAATTTTCGCCCATTGTCGGCGAATTCTGGCATGTGTGGATGGTGCATGCATAGCACTTTGCCTAGGACTACATATCAGCCTTTAAAGAAGACCTTAAATCCACTTGTTTGTCGTTTTTTTGTTCTCTGTTATGATTGGGGTCATTTTAGGCGCCATCTTGGAAATCCTGTGACGTCACCTTGTGGGAGGGGTTAGGGGGCTAGTATATATATAGGTTAATTTTTCAGGTCATATTCAACTGCTTGTATAGTGCAGTGGGTCAGACTGCTGCCCACTTGCATTTTTAGGTCCTGATGGTCAAATGTTCGATCCTCAGCCTTGCCATTTTATTTATTTTATTATTTTTTTCATTTCTATTATTAGTTATTCTTACATCTAATTGTATTTTATTGCCCAATTTCTACATACTTCAAACATGAATAAGAGTTTCTGATGGGAAAATTTTGGTATCACGTTACATCTTTTACGTCTTTGCATGTGCGCTAATGGCACGCATGGCTGTTTCGGCACGGCACGTAAAACTGCCAGGTACAAGCGGGTAGTTGTCAAAATTAATTCATGTTTTATGTTTTTAAGAGAAAAGGTCTGGGAAAAAGTCAGTTTTCTTTTTCCTTAAAAGTTCATGCAACAGGAACGGTTGCTTCCAAAAGTGTGTCAAGTCGACTTTAAGTTTTCCTGTAGCGGTTAATGGTGCTGCATGTGAGGGGTAAAAAGCGAAAGCGATTCCTTATTTCTGTGGCACAAGTAAGAGAAATGGAAAAGCCTGGTTCCATTTGTTTGACTTTTGCAACAAGTGTCGTCTGCTACAGAAAGTGTCCCAAGTCCTTTTTATGATTTCGCGCGGCGCTTAATGGTGATGTACGTGCGAAAACATGAAATCAACTTATGACTTACACGGTCACCAAAATGGATTTAATCTTTCATAGAATGTCCCTAGTAAAGGAAAGGTGAATAATTTGGTTCCCTTTCTTTGATTTCTGCAACAGGTATCAGTTGCCTCCGAAAGACTCGCGAGTTGATTTTAAGCTTTCCCGCAGCACGTACCAATTACGTATGTGTGGAATAGCCATCAAAACCAATTAAACGGCCCGAGAAAAGGGAAAAATTGATTTGCCATATTCGACTTACGCAACAGCTATCAGTTGCTTTTGTAAGTGCTGTAAGTCAATTTTTTGTGTTTTTCGCAGTTGCGTAAATGGCACGTATGAGTCGGTAGTCATCGAAACTGGGCTACTTGTCACCGTATGAATAGATACAAAGTAAAAATATAGTTCTTTTTGATTTATGCAGTAGGAGGCAGTTGCTACTGACAGAGTTGCCAGTCTAGTTATTATTCACTTGTGACACTATTTTCTGTTTCTCACTGTCCATTGATCATCTTAGCATATTGAATGTATCAGTGTGCAGTATGGAAGCTGGCCTCAACTAGAAAAGCAAATCGAATCAAGGGGAGTGAACCCTGGGTAGGTGCTTGAAAAACACCACTACAAGGTCTTCTGCTACTCTGTTTTCTTAAATTTTCGCCCATTGTCGGCGAATTCTGGCATGTGTGGATGGTGCATGCAGAGCACTTTGCCTAGGACTACATATCAGCCTTTAAAGAAGACCTTAAATCCACTTGTTTGTCGTTTTTTTGTTCTCTGTTATGATTGGGGTCATTTTAGGGGCCATCTTGGGCGCCATCTTGGAAATCCTGTGACGTCACCTTGTGGGAGGGGTTAGGGGGCTAGTATATATATAGGTTAATTTTTCAGATCATATTCAACTGCTTGTATAGTGCAGTGGGTCAGACTGCTGCCCACTTGCATTTTTACGTCCTGATGGTCAAATGTTCGATCCTCAGCCTTGCCATTTTATTTATTTTATTATTTTTTTCATTTCTATTATTAGTTATTCTTACATCGAATTGTATTTTATTGCCCAATTTCTACATACTTCAAACATGAATAAGAGTTTCTATTGGGAAAATTTTGGTATCACGTTACATCTTTTACGTCTTTGCATGCACGCAAATGGCGCGCATGGCTGTTTCGGCACAGCGAGTAAAACTGCCAGGTACAAGCGGGTAGTTGTCAAAATTAATTCATGTTTTATGTTTTTAAGAGAAAAGGTCTGGGAAAAAGTCAGTTGTCTTTTTCCTTAAAAGTTCATGCAACAGGAACGGTTGCTTCCGAAAGTGTGTCAAGTCGACTTTAAGTTTTCCTGTAGCAGTTAATGGTGCTGTACGTGAGGGGTAAAAAGCGAATCGATTCCTTATTTCTGTGGCACAAGTAAGAGAAAAGGAAAAGCTTGGTTCCATTTGTTTGACTTTTGCAACAAGTGTCGTCTGCTACAGAAAGTGTCCCAAGTCCTTTTTATGATTTCGCTCGGCGCTTAATGGTGATGTACGTGCGAAAACATAAAATCAACTTATGACTTGCACGGTCACCAAAATGGATTTAATCTTTCATAGAATGTCCCTAGTAAAGGAAAAGTGAATAATTTGGTTCCCTTTCTCTGATTTCTGCAACAGGTATCAGTTGCCTCCGAAAGACTCGCGAGTTGATTTTAAGCTTTCCCGCAGCACGTACCAATTACGTATGTGTGGAATAGCCATCAAAACCAATTAAACGACCCGAGAAAAGGGAAAAATTGATTTGCCATATTCAACTTACGCAACAGCTATCAGTTGCTTTTGTAAGTGCTGTAAGTCAATTTTTTGTGTTTTTCGCAGGTGCGTAAATGGCACGTATGAATCGGTAGTCATCGAAACGGGGCTACTTGTCACCGTATGAATAGATACAAAGTAAAAATATAGTTCTTTTTGATTTATGCAGTAGGAGGCAGTTGCTTCTGACAGAGTTGCCAGTCTAGTTTTTATTCACTTGTGACACTATTTTCTGTTTCTCACTGTCCATTGATCATCTTAGCATATTGAATGTATCAGTGTGCAGTATGGAAGCTGGCCTCAACTAGAAAAGCAAATCGAATCAAGGGGAGTGAACCCTGGGTAGGTGCTTGAAAAACACCACTACAAGGTCTTCTGCTACTCTGTTTTCTTAAATGTTCGCCCATTGTCGGCGAATTCTGGCATGTGTGGATGGTGCATGCATAGCACTTTGCCTAGGACTACAAATCAGCCTTTAAAGAAGACCTTAAATCCACTTGTTTGTCGTTTTTTTGTTCTCTGTTATGATTGGGGTCATTTTAGGCGCCATCTTGGGCGCCATCTTGGAAATCCTGTGACGTCACCTTGTTGGAGGGGTTAGGGGGCTAGTATCTATATAGGTTAATTTTTCAGGTCATATTCAACTGCTTGTATAGTGCAGTGGGTCAGACTGCTGCCCACTTGCATTTTTAGGTCGTGATGGTCAAATGTTCGATCCTCAGCCTTGCCATTTTATTTCTTTTATTATTTTTTTCATTTCTATTATTAGTTATTCTTACATCTAATTGTATTTTATTGCCCAATTTCTACATACTTCAAACATGAATAAGAGTTTCTGATGGGAAAATTTTGGTATCACGTTACATCTTTTACTTCTTTGCATGCACGCAAATGGCGCGCATGGCTGTTTCGGCACGGCAAGTAAAACTGCCAGGTACAAGCGGGTAGTTGTCAAAATTAATTCATGTTTTATGTTTTTAAGAGAAAAGGTCTGGGAAAAAGTCAGTTTTCTTTTTCCTTAAAAGTTCATGCAACAGGAACGGTTGCTTCCGAAAGTGTGTCAAGTCGACTTTAAGTTTTCCTGTAGCGGTTAATGGTGCTGTATGTGAGGGGTAAAAAGCGAAACCGATTCCTTATTTCTGTGGCACAAGTAAGAGAAAAGGAAAAGCTTGGTTCCATTTGTTTGACTTTTGCAACAAGTGTCGTCTGCTACAGAAAGTGTCCCAAGTCCTTTTTATGATTTCACGCGGCGCTTAATGGTGATGTACGTGCGAAAACATAAAATCAACTTATGACTTACACGGTCACCAAAATGGATTTAATCTTTCATAGAATGGCCCTAGTAAAGGAAAAGTGATTAATTTGGTTCCCTTTCTTTGATTTCTGCAACAGGTATCAGTTGCCTCCGAAAGACTCGCGAGTTGATTTTAAGCTTTCCCGCAGCACGTACCAATTACGTATGTGTGGAATAGCCATCAAAACCAATTAAACGGCCCGAGAAAAGGGAAAAATTGATTTGCCATATTCGACATACGCAACAGCTATCAATTGCTTTTGTAAGTGCTGTAAGTCAATTTTTTGTGTTTTTCGCAGGTGCGTAAATGGCACGTATGAGTCGGTAGTCATCGAAACTGGGCTACTTGTCACCGTATGAATAGATACAAAGTCAAAATATAGTTCTTTTTGATTTATGCAGTAGGAGGCAGTTGCTACTGACAGAGTTGCCAGTCTAGTTTTTATTCACTTGTGACACTATTTTCTGTTTCTCACTGTCCATTGATCATCTTAGCATATTGAATGTATCAGTGTGCAGTATGGAAGCTGGCCTCAACTAGAAAAGCAAATCGAATCAAGGGGAGCGAACCCTAGGTAGATGCTTGAAAAACACCACTACAAGGTCTTCTGCTACTCTGTTTTCTTAAATGTTCGCCCATTGTCGGCGAATTCTGGCATGTGTGGATGGTGCATGCATAGCACTTTGCCTAGGACTACATATCAGCCTTTAAAGAAGACCTTAAATCCACTTGTTTGTCGTTTTTTTGTTCTCTGTTATGATTGGGTTCATTTTAGGCGCCATCTTGGGCGCCATCTTGAAAATCCTGTGACGTCACCTTGTGGGAGGGGTTAGGGGGCTAGTATATATATAGGTTAATTTTTCAGGTCATATTCAACTGCTTGTAAAGTGCAGTGGGTCAGACTGTTGCCTACTTGCATTTTTAGGTCCTGATGGTCAAATGTTCGATCCTCAGCCTTGCCATTTTATGTATTTTATTATTTTTTTCATTTCTATTATTAGTTATTCTTACATCGAATTGTATTTTATTGCCCAATTTCTACATACTTCAAACATGAATAAGAGTTTCTGATGGGAAAATTTTGGTATCACGTTACATCTTTTACGTCTTTGCATGCCCGCAGATGGCGCGCATGGCTGTTTCGGCACAGCAAGTAAAACTGCCAGGTACAAGCGGGTAGTTGTCAAAATTAATTCATGTTTTATGTTTTTAAGAGAAAAGGTCTGGGAAAAAGTCAGTTTTCTTTTTCCTTAAAAGTTCATGCAACAGGAACGGTTGCTTCCGAAAGTGTGTCAAGTCGACTTTAAGTTTTCCTGTAGCAGTTAATGGTGCTGTACGTGAGGGGTAAAAAGCGAATCGATTCCTTATTTCTGTGGCACAAGTAAGAGAAAAGGAAAAGCTTGGTTCCATTTGTTTGACTTTTGCAACAAGTGTCGTCTGCTACAGAAAGTGTCCCAAGTCCTTTTTATGATTTCGCGCTGCGCTTAATGGTGATGTACGTGCGAAAACATAAAATCAACTTATGACTTACACGGTCACCAAAATGGATTTAATCTTTCATAGAATAGCCCTAGTAAAGGAAAAGTGAATAATTTGTTTCCCTTTCTTTGATTTCTGCAACAGGTATCAGTTGCCTCCAAAAGACTCGCGAGTTGATTTTAAGCTTTCCCGCAGCACGTACCAATTACGTATGTGTGGAATAGCCATCAAAACCAATTAAACGGCCCGAGAAAAGGAAAAAATTGATTTGCCATATTCAACTTACGCAACAGCTATCAGTTGCTTTTGTAAGTGCTGTAAGTCAATTTTTTGTGTTTTTTGCAGGTGCGTAAATGGCACGTATGAGTCGGTAGTCATGGAAACTGGGCTACTTGTCACCGTATGAATAGATACAAAGTAAAAATATAGTTCTTTTTGATTTATGCAGTAGGAGGCAGTTGCTACTGACAGAGTTGCCAGTCTAGTTTTTATTCACTTGTGACACTATTTTCTGTTTCTCACTGTCCATTGATCATCTTAGCATATTAAATGTATCAGTGTGCAGTATGGAAGCTGGCCTTAATTAGAAAAGCAAATCGAATCAAGGGGAGTGAACCCTGGGTAGGTGCTTGAAAAACACCACTACAAGGTCTTCTGCTACTCTGTTTTCTTGAATTTTCGCCCATTGTCGGCGAATTCTGGCATTTGTGGATGGTGCATGCATAGCACTTTGCCTAGGACTACATATCAGCCTTTAAAGAAGACCTTAAATCCACTTGTTTGTCGTGTTTTTGTTCTCTGTTATGATTGGGGACATTTTAGGCGCCATCTTGGGCGCCATCTTGGAAATCCTGTGACGTCACCTTGTGGGAGGGGTTAGGGGGCTAGTATATATATAGGTTAATTTTTCAGGTCATATTCAACTGCTTGTATAGTGCAGTGGGTCAGACTGCTGCCCACTTGCATTTTTAGGTCCTGATGGTCAAATGTTCGATCCTCAGCCTTGCCATTTTATTTATTTTATTATTTTTTTCATTTCTATTATTAGTTATTCTTACATCTAATTGTATTTTATTGCCCAATTTCTACATACTTCAAACATGAATAAGAGTTTCTGATGGGAAAATTTTGGTATCACGTTACATCTTTTACGTCTTTGCATGCGCGCAAATGGCGTGCATGGCTGTTTCGGCACAGCAAGTAAAACTGCCAGGTACAAGCGGGTAGTTGTCAAAATTAATTCATGTTTTATGTTTTTAAGAGAAAAGGTCTGGGAAAAAGTCAGTTTTCTTTTTCCTTAAAAGTTCATGCAACAGGAACGGTTGCTTCCGAAAGTGTGTCAAGTCGACTTTAAGTTTTCCTGTAGCGGTTAATGGTGCTGTATGTGAGGGGTAAAAAGCGAAACCGATTCCTTATTTCTGTGGCACAAGTAAGAGAAAAGGAAAAGCTTGGTTCCATTTGTTTGACTTTTGCAACAAGTGTCGTCTGCTACAGAAAGTGTCCCAAGTCCTTTTTATGATTTCGCGCGGCGCTTAATGGTGATGTACGTGCGAAAACATAAAATCAACTTATGACTTACACGGTCACCAAAATGGATTTAATCTTTCATAGAATGGCCCTAGTAAAGGAAAAGTGAATAATTTGGTTCCCTTTTTTTGATTTCTGCAACAGGTATCAGTTGCCTCCGAAAGACTCGCGAGTTGATTTTAAGCTTTCCCGCAGCACGTACCAATTACGTATGTGTGGAATAGCCATCAAAACCAATTAAACGGCCCGAGAAAAGGGAAAAATTGATTAGCCATATTCGACTTGCGCAACAGCTATCAGTTGCTTTTGTAAGTGCTGTAAGTCAATTTTTTGTGTTTTTCGCAGGTGCGTAAATGGCATGTATGAGTCGGTAGTCATCGAAACTGGGCTACTTGTCACCGTATGAATAGATACAAAGTAAAAATATAGTTCGTTTTGATTTATGCAGTAGGAGGCAGTTGCTACTGACAGAGTTGCCAGTCTAGTTTTTATTCACTTGTGACACTATTTTCTGTTTCTCACTGTCCATTGATCATCTTAGCATATTGAATGTATCAGTGTGCAGTATGGAAGCTGGCCTCAACTAGAAAAGCAAATCGAATCAAGGGGAGTGAACCCTGGGTAGGTGCTTGAAAAACACCACTACAAGGTCTTCTGCTACTCTGTTTTGTTAAATGTTCGCCCATTGTCGGCGAATTCTGGCATGTGTGGATGGTGCATGCATAGCACTTTGCCTAGGACTACATATCAGCCTTTAAAGAAGACCTTAAATCCACTTGTTTGTCGTTTTTTTGTTCTCTGTTATGATTGGGGTCATTTTAGGCGCCATCTTGGGCGCCATCTTGGAAATCCTGTGACGTCACCTTGTGGGAGGGGTTAGGGGGCTAGTATATATATAGGTTAATTTTTCAGGTCATATTCAACTGCTTGTATAGTGCAGTGGGTCAGACTGCTGCCCACTTGCATTTTTAGGTCCTGATGGTCAAATGTTCGATCCTCAGCCTTGCCAATTTATTTATTTTATTATTTTTTTCATTTCTATTATTAGTTATTCTTACATCTAATTGTATTTTATTGCCCAATTTCTACATACTTCAAACATGAATAAGAGTTTCTGATGGGAAAATTTTGGTATCACGTTACATCTTTTACGTCTTTGCATGCGCGCAAATGGCGCGCATGGCTGTTTCGGCACGGCAAGTAAAACTGCCAGGTACAAGCGGGTAGTTGTCAAAATTAATTCATGTTTTATCTTTTTTAAGAGAAAAGGTCTGGGAAAAAGTCAGTTTTCTTTTTCCTTAAAAGTTCATGCAACAGGAACGGTTGCTTCCGAAAGTGTGTCAAGTCGACTTTAAGTTTTCCTGTAGCGGTTAATGGTGCTGTATGTGAGGGGTAAAAAGCGAAACCGATTCCTTATTTCTGTGGCACAAGTAAGAGAAAAGGAAAAGCTTGGTTCCATTTGTTTGACTTTTGCAACAAGTGTCGTCTGCTACAGAAAGTGTCCCAAGTCCTTTTTATGATTTCGCGCGGCGCTTAATGGTGATGTACGTGCGAAAACATAAAATCAACTTATGACTTACACGGTCACCAAAATGGATTTAATCTTTCATAGAATGGCCCTAGTAAAGGAAAAGTGAATAATTTGGTTCCCTTTTTTTGATTTCTGCAACAGGTATCAGTTGCCTCCGAAAGACTCGCGAGTTGATTTTAAGCTTTCCCGCAGCACGTACCAATTACGTATGTGTGGAATAGCCATCAAAACCAATTAAACGGCCCGAGAAAAGGGAAAAATTGATTTGCCATATTCGACTTGCGCAACAGCTATCAGTTGCTTTTGTAAGTGCTGTAAGTCAATTTTTTGTGTTTTTCGCAGGTGCGTAAATGGCACATATGAGTCGGTAGTCATGGAAACTGGGCTACTTGTCACCGTATGAATAGATACAAAGTCAAAATATAGTTCTTTTTGATTTATGCAGTAGGAGGCAGTTGCTACTGACAGAGTTGCCAGTCTAGTTTTTATTCACTTGTGACACTATTTTCTGTTTCTCACTGTCCATTGATCATCTTAGCATATTGAATGTATCAGTGTGCAGTATGGAAGCTGGCCTCAAATAGAAAAGCAAATCGAATCAAGGGGAGTGAACCCTGGGTAGGTGCTTGAAAAACACCACTACAAGGTCTTCTGCTACTCTGTTTTCTTAAATGTTCGCCCATTGTCGGCGAATTCTGGCATGTGTGGATGGTGCATGCATAGCACTTTGCCTAGGACTACATATCAGCCTTTAAAGAAGACCTTAAATCCACTTGTTTGTCGTTTTTTTGTTCTCTGTTATGATTGGGGTCATTTTAGGCGCCATCTTGGGCGCCATCTTGGAAATCCTGTGACGTCACCTTGTGGGAGGGGTTAGGGGGCTAGTATATATATAGGTTAATTTTTCAGGTCATATTCAACTGCTTGTATAGTGCAGTGGGTCAGACTGCTGCCCACTTGCATTTTTAGGTCCTGATGGTCAAATGTTCGATCCTCAGCCTTGCCATTTTATTTATTTTATTATTTTTTTCATTTCTATTATTAGTTATTCTTACATCTAATTGTATTTTATTGCCCAATTTCTACATACTTCAAACATGAATAAGAGTTTCTGATGGGAAAATTTTGGTATCACGTTACATCTTTTACGTCTTTGCATGCGCGCAAATGGCGCGCATGGCTGTTTCGGCACGGCAAGTAAAACTGCCAGGTACAAGCGGGTAGTTGTCAAAATTAATTCATGTTTTATGTTTTTAAGAGAAAAGGTCTGGGAAAAAGTCAGTTTTCTTTTTCCTTAAAAGTTCATGCAACAGGAACGGTTGCTTCCGAAAGTGTGTCAAGTCGACTTTAAGTTTTCCTGTAGCGGTTAATGGTGCTGTATGTGAGGGGTAAAAAGCGAAACCAATTCCTTATTTCTGTGGCACAAGTAAGAGAAAAGGAAAAGCTTGGTTCCATTTGTTTGACTTTTGCAACAAGTGTCGTCTGCTACAGAAAGTGTCCCAAGTCCTTTTTATGATTTCGCGCGGCGCTTAATGGTGATGTACGTGCGAAAACATAAAATCAACTTATGACTTACACGGTCACCAAAATGGATTTAATCTTTCATAGAATGGCCCTAGTAAAGGAAAAGTGAATAATTTGGTTCCCTTTTTTTGATTTCTGCAACAGGTATCAGTTGCCTCCGAAAGACTCGCGAGTTGATTTTAAGCTTTCCCGCAGCACGTACCAATTATGTATGTGTGAAATAGCCATCAAAACCAATTAAACGGCCCGAGAAAAGGGAAAAATTGATTTGCCATATTCGACTTGCGCAACAGCTATCAGTTGCTTTTGTAAGTGCTGTAAGTCAATTTTTTGTGTTTTTCGCAGGTGCGTAAATGGCACGTATGAGTCGGTAGTCATCGAAACTGGGCTACTTGTCACCGTATGAATAGATACAAAGTAAAAATATAGTTGTTTTTGATTTATGCAGTAGGAGGCAGTTGCTACTGACAGAGTTGCCAGTCTAGTTTTTATTCACTTGTGACACTATTTTCTGTTTCTCACTGTCCATTGATCATCTTAGCATATTGAATGTATCAGTGTGCAGTATGGAAGCTGGCCTCAACTAGAAAAGCAAATCGAATCAAGGGGAGTGAACCCTGGGTAGGTGCTTGAAAAACACCACTACAAGGTCTTCTGCTACTCTGTTTTCTTAAATGTTCGCCCATTGTCGGCGAATTCTGGCATGTGTGGATGGTGCATGCATAGCACTTTGCCTAGGACTACATATCAGCCTTTAAAGAAGACCTTAAATCCACTTGTTTGTCGTTTTTTTGTTCTCTTTTATGATTGGGGTCATTTTAGGCGCCATCTTGGGCGCCATCTTGGAAATCCTGTGACGTCACCTTGTGGGAGGGGTTAGGGGGCTAGTATATATATAGGTTAATTTTTCAGGTCATATTCAACTGCTTGTATAGTGCAGTGGGTCAGACTGCTGCCCACTTGCATTTTTAGGTCCTGATGGTCAAATGTTCGATCCTCAGCCTTGCCAATTTATTTATTTTATTATTTTTTTCATTTCTATTATTAGTTATTCTTACATCTAATTGTATTTTATTGCCCAATTTCTACATACTTCAAACATGAATAAGAGTTTCTGATGGGAAAATTTTGGTATCACATTACATCTTTTACGTCTTTGCATGCGCGCAAATGGCGTGCATGGCTGTTTCGGCACGGCAAGTAAAACTGCCAGGTACAAGCGGGTAGTTGTCAAAATTAATTCATGTTTTATGTTTTTAAGAGAAAAGGTCTGGGAAAAAGTCAGTTTTCTTTTTCCTTAAAAGTTCATGCAACAGGAACGGTTGCTTCCGAAAGTGTGTCAAGTCGACTTTAAGTTTTCCTGTAGCGGTTAATGGTGCTGTATGTGAGGGGTAAAAAGCGAAACCGATTCCTTATTTCTGTGGCACAAGTAAGAGAAAAGGAAAAGCTTGGTTCCATTTGTTTGACTTTTGCAACAAGTGTCGTCTGCTACAGAAAGTGTCCCAAGTCCTTTTTATGATTTCGCGCGGCGCTTAATGGTGATGTACGTGCCAAAACATAAAATCAACTTATGACTTACACGGTCACCAAAATGGATTTAATCTTTCATAGAATGGCCCTAGTAAAGGAAAAGTGAATAATTTGGTTCCCTTTTTTTGATTTCTGCAACAGGTATCAGTTGCCTCCGAAAGACTCGCGAGTTGATTTTAAGCTTTCCCGCAGCACGTACCAATTACGTATGTGTGGAATAGCCATCAAAACCAATTAAACGGCCCGAGAAAAGGGAAAAATTGATTTGCCATATTCGACTTGCGCAACAGCTATCAGTTGCTTTTGTAAGTGCTGTAAGTCAATTTTTTGTGTTTTTCGCAGGTGCGTAAATGGCACGTATGAGTCGGTAGTCATCGAAACTGGGCTACTTGTCACCGTATGAATAGATACAAAGTAAAAATATAGTTCTTTTTGATTTATGCAGTAGGAGGCAGTTGCTACTGACAGAGTTGCCAGTCTAGTTTTTATTCACTTGTGACACTATTTTCTGTTTCTCACTGTCCATTGATCATCTTAGCATATTGAATGTATCAGTGTGCAGTATGGAAGCTGGCCTCAACTAGAAAAGCAAATCGAATCAAGGGGAGTGAACCCTGGGTAGGTGCTTGAAAAATACCACTACAAGGTCTTCTGCTACTCTGTTTTCTTAAATTTTCGCCCATTGTCGGCGAATTCTGGCATGTGTGGATGGTGCATGCATAGCACTTTGCCTAGGACTACATATCAGCCTTTAAAGAAGACCTTAAATCCACTTGTTTGTCGTTTTTTTGTTCTCTGTTATGATTGGGGTCTTTTTAGGCGCCATCTTGGGCGCCATCTTGGAAATCCTGTGACGTCACCTTGTGGGAGGGGTTAGGGGGCTAGTATATATATAGGTTAATTTTTCAGGTCATATTCAACTGCTTGTATAGTGCAGTGGGTCAGACTGCTGCCCACTTGCATTTTTACGTCCTGATGGTCAAATGTTCGATCTTCACCCTTGCCATTTTATTTATTTTATTATTTTTTTCATTTCTATTATTAGTTATTCTTACATCTAATTGTATTTTATTGCCCAATTTCTACATACTTCAAACATGAATAAGAGTTTCTGATGGGAAAATTTTGGTATCACGTTACATCTTTTACGTCTTTGCATGCGCGCAAATGGCGCGCATGGCTGTTTCGGCACGGCAAGTAAAACTACCAGGTACAAGCGGGTAGTTGTCAAAATTAATTCATGTTTTATGTTTTTAAGAGAAAAGGTCTGGGAAAAAGTCAGTTTTCTTTTTCCTTAAAAGTTCATGCAACAGGAACGGTTGCTTCCGAAAGTGTGTCAAGTCGACTTTAAGTTTTCCTGTAGCGGTTAATGGTGCTGTATGTGAGGGGTAAAAAGCGAAACTGATTCCTTATTTCTGTGGCACAAGTAAGAGAAAAGGAAAAGCTTGGTTCCATTTGTTTGACTTTTGCAACAAGTGTCGTCTGCTACAGAAAGTGTCCCAAGTCCTTTTTATGATTTCGCGCTGCGCTTAATGGTGATGTACGTGCGAAAACATAAAATCAACTTATGACTTACACGGTCACCAAAATGGATTTAATCTTTCATAGAATGGCCCTAGTAAAGGAAAAGTGAATAATTTGGTTCCCTTTTTTTGATTTCTGCAACAGGTATCAGTTGCCTCCGAAAGACTCGTGAGTTGATTTTAAGCTTTCCCGCAGCACGTACCAATTACGTATGTGTGGAATAGCCATCAAAACCAATTAAACGGCCCGAGAAAAGGGAAAAATTGATTTGCCATATTCGACTTGCGCAACAGCTATCAGTTGCTTTTGTAAGTGCTGTAAGTCAATTTTTTGTGTTTTTCGCAGGTGCGTAAATGGCACGTATGAGTCGGTAGTCATCGAAACTGGGCTACTTGTCACCGTATGAATAGATACAAAGTAAAAATATAGTTCTTTTTGATTTATGCAGTAGGAGGCAGTTGCTACTGACAGAGTTGCCAGTCTAGTTTTTATTCACTTGTGACACTATTTTCTGTTTCTCACTGTCCATTGATCATCTTAGCATATTGAATGTATCAGTGTGGAGTATGGAAGCTGGCCTCAACTAGAAAAGCAAATCGAATCAAGGGGAGTGAACCCTGGGTAGGTGCTTGAAAAACACCACTACAAGGTCTTCTGCTACTCTGTTTTCTTAAATTTTCGCCCATTGTCGGCGAATTCTGGCATGTGTGGATGGTGCATGCATAGCACTTTGCCTAGGACTACATATCAGCCTTTAAAGAAGACCTTAAATCCACTTGTTTGTCGTTTTTTTGTTCTCTGTTATGATTGGGGTCATTTTAGGCGCCATCTTGGGCGCCATCTTGGAAATCCTGTGACGTCACCTTGTGGGAGGGGTTAGGGGGCTAGTATATTTATAGGTTAATTTTTCAGGTCATATTCAACTGCTTGTATAGTGCAGTGGGTCAGACTGCTGCCCACTTGCATTTTTAGGTCCTGATGGTCAAATGTTCGATCCTCAGCCTTGCCATTTTATTATTTTTTTCATTTCTATTATTAGTTATTCTTACATCTAATTGTATTTTATTGCCCAATTTCTACATACTTCAAACATGAATAAGAGTTTCTGATGGGAAAATTTTGGTATCACGTTACATCTTTTACGTCTTTGCATGCGCGCAAATGGTGCGCATGGCAGTTTCAGCACCGCAAGTAAAACTGCCAGGTACAAGCGGGTAGTTGTCAAAATTAATTCATGTTTTATGCTTTTAAGAGAAAAGGTCTGGGAAAAAGTCAGTTTTCTTTTTCCTTAAAAGTTCATGCAACAGGAACGGTTGCTTCCGAAAGTGTGTCAAGTCGACTTTAAGTTTTCCTGTAGCGGTTAATGGTGCTGTATGTGAGGGGTAAAAAGCGAAACCGATTCCTTATTTCTGTGGCACAAGTAAGAGAAAAGGAAAAGCTTGGTTCCATTTGTTTGACTTTTGCAACAAGTGTCGTCTGCTACAGAAAGTGTCCCAAGTCCTTTTTATGATTTCGCGCGGCGCTTAATGGTGATGTACGTGCCAAAACATAAAATCAACTTATGACTTACACGGTCACCAAAATGGATTTAATCTTTCATAGAATGGCCCTAGTAAAAGAAAAGTGAATAATTTGGTTCCCTTTCTTTGATTTCTGCAACAGGTATCAGTTGCCTCCGAAAGACTCGCGAGTTGATTTTAAGCTTTCCCGCAGCACGTACCAATTACGTATGTGTGGAATAGCCATCAAAACCAATTAAACGGCCCGAGAAAAGGGAAAAATTGATTTGCCATATTCGACTTACGCAACAGCTATCAGTTGCTTTTGTAAGTGCTGTAAGTCAATTTTTTGTGTTTTTCGCAGGTGCGTAAATGGCACGTATGAGTCGGTAGTCATCGAAACTGGGCTACTTGTCACCTTATGAATAGATACAAAGTAAAAATATAGTTCTTTTTGATTTATGCAGTAGGAGGCAGTTGCTACTGACAGAGTTGCCAGTCTAGTTTTTATTCACTTGTGACACTATTTTCTGTTTCTCACTGTCCATTGATCATCTTAGCATATTGAATGTATCAGTGTGCAGTATGGAAGCTGGCCTCAACTAGAAAAGCAAATCGAATCAAGGGGAGTGAAGCCTGGGTAGGTGCTTGAAAAACACCACTACAAGGTCTTCTGCTACTCTGTTTTCTTAAATTTTCGCCCATTGTCGGCGAATTCTGGCATGTGTGGATGGTGCATGCATAGCACTTTGCCTAGGACTACATATCAGCCTTTAAAGAAGACCTTAAATCCACTTGTTTGTCGTTTTTTTGTTCTCTGTTATGATTGGGGTCATTTTAGGCGCCATCTTGGGCGCCATCTTGGAAATCCTGTGACGTCACCTTGTGGGAGGGGTTAGGGGGCTAGTATATATATAGGTTAATTTTTCAGGTCATATTCAACTGCTTGTATAGTGCAGTGGGTCAGACTGCTGCCCACTTGCATTTTTACGTCCTGATGGTCAAATGTTCGATCCTCAGCCTTGCCATTTTATTTATTTTATTATTTTTTTCATTTCTATTATTAGTTATTCTTACATCTAATTGTATTTTATTGCCCAATTTCTACATACTTCAAACATGAATAAGAGTTTCTGATGGGAAAATTTTGGTATCACGTTACATCTTTTACGTCTTTGCATGCCCGCAAATGGCGTGCATGGCTGTTTCGGCACGGCAAGTAAAACTGCCAGGTACAAGCGGGTAGTTGTCAAAATTAATTCATGTTTTATGTTTTTAAGAGAAAAGGTCTGGGAAAAAGTCAGTTTTCTTTTTCCTTAAAAGTTCATGCAACAGGAACGGTTGCTTCCGAAAGTGTGTCAAGTCGACTTTAAGTTTTCCTGTAGCGGTTAATGGTGCTGTATGTGAGGGGTAAAAAGCGAAACCGATTCCTTATTTCTGTGGCACAAGTAAGAGAAAAGGAAAAGCTTGGTTCCATTTGTTTGACTTTTGCAACAAGTGTCGTCTGCTACAGAAAGTGTCCCAAGTCCTTTTTATGATTTCGCGCGGCGCTTAATGGTGATGTACGTGCGAAAACATAAAATCAACTTATGACTTACACGGTCACCAAAATGGATTTAATCTTTCATAGAATGGCCCTAGTAAAGGAAAAGTGAATAATTTGGTACCCTTTCTTTGATTTCTGCAACAGGTATCAGTTGCCTCCGAAAGACTCGCGAGTTGATTTTAAGCTTTCCCGCAGCACGTACCAATTACGTATGTGTGGAATAGCCATCAAAACCAATTAAACGGCCCGAGAAAAGGGAAAAATTGATTTGCCATATTCGACTTACGCAACAGCTATCAGTTGCTTTTGTAAGTGCTGTAAGTCAATTTTTTGTGTTTTTCGCAGGTGCGTAAATGGCACGTATGAGTCGGTAGTCATCGAAACTGGGCTACTTGTCACCTTATGAATAGATACAAAGTAAAAATATAGTTCTTTTTGATTTATGCAGTAGGAGGCAGTTGCTACTGACAGAGTTGCCAGTCTAGTTTTTATTCACTTGTGACACTATTTTCTGTTTCTCACTGTCCATTGATCATCTTAGCATATTGAATGTATCAGTGTGTAGTATGGAAGCTGGCCTCAACTAGAAAAGCAAATCGAATCAAGGGGAGTGAAGCCTGGGTAGGTGCTTGAAAAACACCACTACAAGGTCTTCTGCTACTCTGTTTTCTTAAATTTTCGCCCATTGTCGGCGAATTCTGGCATGTGTGGATGGTGCATGCATAGCACTTTGCCTAGGACTACATATCAGCCTTTAAAGAAGACCTTATATCCACTTATTTGTCGTTTTTTTGTTCTCTGTTATGATTGGGGTCATTTTAGGCGCCATCTTGGGCGCCATCTTGGAAATCCTGTGACGTCACCTTGTGGGAGGGGTTAGGGGGCTAGTATATATATAGGTTAATTTTTCAGGTCATATTCAACTGCTTGTATAGTGCAGTGGGTCAGACTGCTGCCCACTTGCATTTTTAGGTCCTGATGGTCAAATGTTCGATCCTCAGCCTTGCCATTTTATTTATTTTATTATTTTTTCATTTCTATTATTAGTTATTCTTACATCTAATTGTATTTTATTGCCCAATTTCTACATACTTCAAACATGAAATAGAGTTTCTGATGGGAAAATTTTGCTATCACGTTACATCTTTTACGTCTTTGCATGCGTGCAAATGGCGCGCATGGCTGTTTCAGCACGGCAAGTAAAACTGCCAGGTACAAGCGGGTAGTTGTCAAAATTAATTCATGTTTTATGTTTTTAAGAGAAAAGGTCTGGGAAAAAGTCAGTTTTCTTTTTCCTTAAAAGTTCATGCAACAGGAACGGTTGCTTCCGAAAGTGTGTCAAGTCGACTTTAAGTTTTCCTGTAGCTGTTAATGGTGCTGTATGTGAGGGGTAAAAAGCGAAACCGATTCCTTATTTCTGTGGCACAAGTAAGAGAAAAGGAAAAGCTTGGTTCCATTTGTTTGACTTTTGCAACAAGTGTCGTCTGCTACAGAAAGTGTCCCAAGTCCTTTTTATCATTTTGGGCGGTGCTTAATGGTGATGTACGTGCGAAAACATAAAATCAACTTATGACTTACACGGTCACCAAAATGGATTTAATCTTTCATAGAATGGCCCTAGGAAAGGAAAAGTGAATCATTTGGTTCCCTTTCTTTGATTTCTGCAACAGGTATCAGTTGCCTCCGAAAGACTCGCGAGTTGATTTTAAGCTTTCCCGCAGCACGTACCAATTACGTATGTGTGGAATAGCCATCAAAACCAATTAAACGGCCCGAGAAAAGGGAAAAATTGATTTGCCATATTCGACTTACGCAACAGCTATCAGTTGCTTTTGTAAGTGCTGTAAGTCAATTTTTTGTGTTTTTCGCAGGTGCGTAAATGGCACGTATGAGTCGGTAGTCATCGAAACTGGGCTACTTGTCACCGTATGAATAGATACAAAGTAAAAATATAGTTCTTTTTGATTTATGCAGTAGGAGGCAGTTGCTACTGACAGAGTTGCCAGTCTAGTTTTTATTCACTTGTGACACTATTTTCTGTTTCTCACTGTCCATTGATCATCTTAGCATATTGAATGTATCAGTGTGCAGTATGGAAGCTGGCCTCAACTAGAAAAGCAAATCGAATCAAGGGGAGTGAAGCCTGGGTAGGTGCTTGAAAAACACCACTACAAGGTCTTCTGCTACTCTGTTTTCTTAAATTTTCGCCCATTGTCGGCGAATTCTGGCATGTGTGGATGGTGCATGCATAGCACTTTGCCTAGGACTACATATCAGCCTTTAAAGAAGACCTCAAATCCACTTGTTTGTCGTTTTTTTGTTCTCTGTTATGATTGGGTCATTTTAGGCGCCATCTTGGGCGTCATCTTGGAAATCCTGTGACGTCACCTTGTGGGAGGGGTTAGAGGGCTAGTATATATATAGGTTAATTTTTCAGGTAATATTCATGAACTTTTAAGGAAAAAGAAAACTGACTTTTTCCCAGACCTTTTTTCTTAAAAACATACAACATGAATTAATTTTGACAACTACCCGCTTGTACCCGGCAGTTTTACGTGCCGTGCCGAAACAGCCATGCGCGCCATTTGCGTGCATGCAAAGACGTAAAAGATGTAACGTGATAGCAAAATTTTCCCATCAGAAACTCTTATTCATGTTTGAAGTATGTAGAAATTGGGCAATAAAATACAATTAGATGTAAGAATAACTAATAATAGAAATGAAAAAATTAATAAAATAAAAAAAATGGCAAGGCTGAGGATCGAACATTTGACCATCAGGACGTAAAAATGCAAGTGGGCAGCAGTCTGACCCACTGCACTATACAAGCAGTTGAATATGACCTGAAAAATTAACCTATATATATACTAGCCCCCTAACCCCTCCCACAAGGTGACGTCACAGGATTTCCAAGATGGCGCCCAAAATGGCGCCTAAAATGACCCCAATCATAACAGAGAACAAAAAAACGACAAACAAGTGGATTTAAGGTCTTCTTTAAAGGCTGATATGTAGTCCTAGGCAAAGTGCTATGCATGCACCATCCACACATGCCAGAATTCGCCGACAATGGGCGAAAATTTCAGAAAACAGAGTAGCAGAAGACCTTGTAGTGGTGTTTTTCAAGCACCTACCCAGGGTTCACTCCCCTTGATTCGATTTGCTTTTCTAGTTGAGGTCAGCTTCCATACTGCACACTGATACATTCAATATGCTAAGGTAATCAATGGACAGTGAGAAACAGAAAATAGTGTCACAAGTGAATAAAAACTAGACTGGCAACTCTGTCAGTAGCAACTGCCTCCTACTGCATAAATCAAAAACAACTATATTTTTTACTTTGTATCTATTCATACGGTGACGAGTAGCCCAGTTTCGATGACTACCCACTCATACGTGCCATTTACGCACCTGCGAAAAACACGAAAAATTGACTTACAGCACTTACAAAAGCAAATGATAGCTGTTGCGTAAGTCGAATATGGCAAATCAATTTTTCCCTTTTCTCGGGCCGTTTAATTGGTTTTGATGGCTATTCCACACATACGTGATTAGTACGTGCTGCGAGAAAGCTTAAAATCAACTCGCGAGTCTTTCGGAGGCAACCGATACCTGTTGCAGAAATCAAAGAAAGGGAACCAAATTATTCACTTTTCCTTTACTAAGGCCATTCTATGAAAGCATTAAATCCATTTTGGTGACCGTGTAAGTCATAAGTTGATTTTGTGTTTTCACACGTACATCACCATTAAGCGCCGCGCGAAATCATAAAAAGGACTTGGAACACTTTCTCTAGCAGACGACACTTGTTGCAAAAGTCAAACCAATGGAACCAAGCTTTTCCTTTTCTCTTACTTGTGCTTCAGAAATAAGGAATCGGTTTCGCTTTTTACCCCTCACATACAGCACCATTAACCGCTACAGGAAAACTTAAAGTCGACTTGACACACTTTCGGAAGCAACCGTTCCTGTTGCATGAACTTTTAAGGAAAAAGAAAAATGACTTTTTCCCAGACCTTTTCTCTTAAAAACATAAAACATGAATTAATTTTGACAACTACCCGCTTGTACCTGGCAGTTTTACTTGCCGTGCCGAAACAGCCATGCGCGCCATTTGCGCACATGCAAAGACGTAAAAGATGTAACGTGATACCAAAATTTTCCCATCAGAAACTCTTATTCATGTTTGAAGTATGTAGAAATTGGGCAATAAAATACAATTAGATGTAAGAATAACTAATAATAGAAATGAAAAAAATAATAAAATAAATAAAATGGCAAGGCTGAGGATCGAACATTTGACCATCAGGACCTAAAAATGCAAGCGGGCAGCGGTCTGACCCACTGCACTGTACAAGCAGTTGAAAATGACCTGAAAAATTAACCTATATATATATACTAGGTCCTTCCTTTCTGAGTCAGAAAGCAGGGCAGCAGAAGTTCCTGCTTTCAAATTATCAAACAGGACTAGTTTTGACTACTAGGATCCGGATTCACTTCTCAGTAGTGCGACACCAAAACAAACCCACACTTGTCTTTAACGGTAAGAGAAAAGGAAGGTTAAAACATTTTCAATTCGGATACCACAAGACCCTGCTTGAACTTAACCCTTATCCTGCTAAATAACTAACATGAAATTTTCAATTCGACAGTAAAAACCCAAATATCGCAATTTCAAAGTTATGTTTTGGGGAATAATATCTCCTTATCGGAAAGTGTAGATCAAAGATCTGACTGCACGTTCTGTGGAGTCTGATCTTGATCTACACTGTCCGCAAAAATGTCAGTAAATCGCGCTTAAGGGTTAAAAGGTGTTGCCTAATGTTGACTCTTTGAAAACAAGACATGAAACGAACCACACTTGTGTTAAACTGTAAGAAAGGTGCAAGGGGAGCCTAGAAAACCAATATTCCATCCGGACAGACCTTTGCAGCGAAGATTATACATCCATGTGCGACAAAATTTAAGGCTCTACCATTATTCTCATCCTGCTAAATAAGTGAACCGAAACTTTTTAGCCGATAGTAAAAGTCAAATTTTTGCTATTTCAAATAAATTTTGGGGGAAAGATATCTCTTTCTCGGACAGTGAAGATCCAAGATCAAACTGCGCGTTCTGTGCAATCTGATCTTGATCTACACCGTCCGCAAAAGGTCAGCGAGTTGCTCTTAGCAGTCTAAAGGTTAAACGTTTTGCTAAAATGAAATTGTCTTTGAAAGGTGAAAACATTGTGGAAAAAAGACAAAATGCTGGTTACTAGCATTTTCTCTTTTCTCCACGATGTTTCAATGTGTTTTTAAATTCAAGGCCTTTAGAACTCGAGATTGTGTGGGAAAGGGTAACAGTGTTGCATAACGTCATCTCTTATGGAAATAAAAATGTGATTTTTCAATGCAAAATGTACAAACCCCACCTATTTCGGCGGCTGAAAATACAAACCCCTGAAACTCAAAGAGCTTTTTATTGAATGGCGTGACTTAACTCGTTAATAGTACAGTTGAAAGATCAAACCGTACACTCTGTGCAGTCTATGTCACCCACAAAAGCCTCTTTTTTCGCCTTTGGCACCGAAAGGGAAAGGAGGGAAGAGTTAAACTGACACACACCAGTTAGATAACAGCACAGATCTTAATGCCGGAGCCGTAACTGTAATACTCAACATTAACGCTTTGAACAAAGAACGACAATCAAAACGGTTCGTAACAGGCTCACTTCCAGTTAGTTCTCTTTCACGCCAAATCTCTGTCTTTCTGTCTGTCTCTCTGTCTGTCTGTCTCTCTCTCTCTCTCTCTCTCTCTCTCTCTCTCTCCGACTCACTTATCAATAAAAGAATAATATAAATTAAAGCACTGACATGACAGCTATTCAACTTCCGCAAAAATGACGGAGAAGGGTCCAAAAAAAAAAAAACATTACGTGTAAAGAAGATAACAGTGTTATGAAAAGACCTTTTTTTTCAGGGTCAGGATGGAGGGGTTAGGGTAAAATCTGTATACTTGGGTACTTTATAATTAGCCCTAAACTCAGAATGCTCACAGCGATTCAGGACGTTCTTGTGGATATTGAACAGTTTAGATGAGACGGCAGGGAACGTATAGTCCTATTTTGTATTACTAGTAACATGCTCCGATACGGTAAGATTTTTCCCGTTAAAACCAATTTGAAATGCAATATTTGAGATCATACTATTTCCTTGAAATGTACTAGTATATTTTATTATACTCCTATCGATGAATGACTGGGATTTCTCAGTGTATTATTTTTTTCATTTTTTCACAGTGAATAACATCACTAGTGATGATACCGTATCATCCATCACTGGTGATGATATAGTTTTAGAATGTTTGCCGGAACTACTTTTTTCCTATATTTCTCACAGTCAAATGTTTCTGTCTCTGCTTCAAACATCTTTAGTAAACAATAGCACAGTGAAAAAAAGATTTTCGGTACAGTCTTTCCAAACGACCCTGAGTTAACGACCTTGTGGGAGAAATCTTTTGAAAAGATTTCGAGAAAAGAAGATAGCTTTTGTGTGAGAGAGCTCTTGGAAAATATTGTGAAAAAACGAGAATAATACTACCAACCAGCATTTTCTCCTTTTTCCATAATGTTTTCTATCCTGTCAGAAAACCTAAGATCTTTTGAACCGATTTAGTTTTTGTCATTTGGAGATGTTTTTAATTTGGGAAAGTCTTAAACTTACAATGTGGGAAAAGGTTAACTGTTTCTTCTAAGTTCATTTGGCTGGTTTTAAATTGTAAAGTTGCAAAACAGTGCATGCCTTCAAATGGAGAGATAGATGACGTAACTTACGCGTAAACCCTCAAGCACTACGTCATCTGTTGCGTCAGCTACTTCTGCCACATGGATCATGTGTTTGTAAAGAAAAGTCCCATGTGTACCTACCGTTCTTTATATTTATTAGCAAACAAAGGAAGAATTAGGAATATAATAAATAGAATAATCAACTAGTGGTGTGTGATATTAAAAATCTGTTTCCTTGAATGGGGTTTGATACGGTTAAAAATCTCGTCCTTAGGACTCGTTTTTCAACCGCATGACACCCAGTTCTAATGACAGATTTTTGATATCACACATCACCAGTTGATTATCCTCTATTTACCCCTTAACCTAAAAAGGATTTTTTTTAGACTTACAGCGCTCTGTTGAACCAAAGAACGTATAAGTCTGTATATTTCGAAAAGTTTGTAATCCGTGATTCAGTCTTCACTATTATCGAATAATATGAAAAAGGCAAAGCCTCAATACGAGCGACGTGAATGATTTGTGGAACAAATATCTATTTATTCGAATGACGAGCTAGATTCTTGATCTTGAAATCAAAGGATTTTGAGTTCGGATTCTGTCTTTGCCTTTTCTTTCGTAGATTTATACATGTGAAATAGGGCGAACTGTCCCTAATTTCCTGAACAAAATAAAGACAGTTCCTTGACAATTTCGTTAAGTTATGTCCAGAAAAAATATCTTGGAATGATTATTGGTCAACATGTAAAGACAATCTTATGGGAACATTTCCTCACTGCATGTAGATCTAGATCTATATTAGAGAGACTTTGATTTTTACGGGGAATCCGTCAGTAGGTTGGGAAGAATACTAGTACTGAGCAGAGTACTGGTAAAAGGAACTTCAGGAATGCATGGTAAGTGCACTTTCCGCCGCAATGAATATACACACAAAAGGAATCGTCAGTGCACAGGTCTACCCACGTTTTACCTGGAGTTTCTTTACAATCAGAGTGCTTAGATCGCTAAAATCAGATTATAGACTATGTGTTATCCTTTTTCATCCCATCTGCTTTCCTACACATCCGTCGTTGAAACAGTGATCAGTGCAGAGACAGGAATGAATTCTGTCGCAATGACTAGATCTAGATCTATTATTAATCCTAGGAAAGAAATTTGTCAAGTTTTCGGATAGATATTCAACTTATGGCAAAAATACGCAAAACTTTTCGATCTATTAACAAGCTTTCGTAACATTAAATAGATCTAAATATATTTGAGCCATGTTGCGGTAAAAGAGGGTTTAATGGATCTCTGTGATGTATGATACCAAGCAAGTCATCACATCATTATACATCCATACTGTATGATAACTGACCGAATCAAAAGGCATGCAAACTGGTCCTTTGACATGTAGAACGTTGAAAAATAGATCTAGCAAAGAGTTTTGACCCAGGTTAGCTTGTGCGGACTGCACAGGCCGATCTGGGTCGATAGTTTTTTGCAAATGCATTAAGCCCCCTTTTTACAGATCATAAATCCGGCTTTCTCTGTAAATGGTATTTTGAAAAAGCCAAAAAAAACTAGTTTAGTCATGATTTCTTCGACACAATGTTTTCCGCGAAAAACGGCTCGTGCATGACGTAAGAATAGTATGATTAATGACGTCATTACTTTTTAGCATAGATCATTGCGTATGTTTATACACAAATAGACGCTTAACACGCTGAAAGTAAGTAAGAAATTAGATAATCTGTACTCATTAAACTGATAATGATTTTTAAGTAATCATCCGATCGGTAGATAATTTTTGTAACTTTTGACCAATCAGGTACTTGTGCGAAAGATTGTCATACGTGTGACGCTGTGCGACTAACCGGAAGGCACTCAATTTTTAAGTCATCCATATTTAGATTTAGACTAAAACCCAGAACGAAGTCGGAATTTCATTTTTGAAAATCTAGAACGGTGTTACCGCAAAACGAGCTTCGCTCGTTACGGGCTTCGCCCGTAACTCGCTGTCGCTCGTTATGATTTTCATATGACTATACTAGCCTAACTAAAACAAAGCTTATATAATTTTATTATTCTACGGCAAAACTGAAGTTTATGAGGTGTGCCATCTCTTCTCAATGAAGTCTAAAACTTTGTTAAAACAAGTATTCATTGTCCGTAGCCCCCGAAATTTATATTTTGTGTGCATATCATTGTGTCAATTAGTTCAAACATCTCCCTAAATTTCATACCGCGAATTCCATGATTTTATCGAGTCATGACAGCAAAATTTAAGTTGTCTGTCTGCTGTGCTGTATAAGTGTATACCGCGTTTGTTTTGGAGCCTATAGCAACAGTAACCAAGGAAGTTGATTTATCGCCACGGGTCCATGTATTCATGTGTCATGTTAGAAGTTTTGAAAAGGCAACTATGAGAGGGTGTATATTTATCATAGAAATCATGTTTAGCTATAATTATGGAAAATATCTACCTTAATCATTTGACTGATTTATGTATTATATGAAAATCGAAATTTAACCGCTTTTTGTATGTTGCCATTCAAAGCCTGATTTAAGTAATAACCCTCTTTCTATCGTGGTTTATCATTCAATAAAGAACGGTTGTGAGTTATCAGACACAATAAATAAACCACGAGGGTGATAGACTGAGTGGTTTATTCATTACGCCTCATGACTCAGTTTATTGAATGATAAACCACGACAGAGAGACGATAATTTCAATTCATACATGACCAATTCTTGATCAAAGGAAAACAAGATCATACCAAGTGGATGCAGATTAATTCCGTTGAATATACCATGGCTATTCCATTTACTAACCAAAACAAAATTCCACTGCCGAGTCGGTAAATATAAAGAGAAAAAAAATCAAAATTTCAATATTTTCTTAGGCATCAAAAACAACAACAACAACAACAAAAACACACAGCTTTACTATTTAATGTTTTCCCTTTCAAACGACAAAGAAGAATGAATGTATTGTCAAGTATTAGAGTCACAGTGCTTGATTTAAACATGTTTACTGGTAACATTTCAAATATTTCCATCATTGTCAATTTTTATCAAAAACAGTAAATATCGGTATATCCGAGTTTTTCTCTGAGTAGCGGACGACTTGTTTACGTCAAGTGACTTTCATCTTACAAAATCCGAGGGCGGACATCGGAACAGCCGCCCGGGCGAATTAGGACTATAGAATGGCGTCGATTCTACCACTTTTCCGTTGAACTTTTTTTTTTTCTATGGAGCCAAATTCACGTGTCGTGTTAGAATGTTATATGAACTAGGATAACTCTTAAAATATTGAGCAGTGCACTTTAAAGACCTTGCTGCACGTCCAACAGTATCTGATCATAATCTTCACTTGCCACAGAAGCACCTGAAATTGTGCCCAACAAAGAAATGGTTACATGTACATGTAGGTGTGCCTTAAATGCCTAATAGCTGTAGGATGTAAGCAATTTTGGGATCACAATGCAGACAAATTTAGTGCATACCATTTAAGGATTGGGCACCCTAACGGGATTCGTGTAACGTCGCCTTTTCATCGCTAAAATCGTACGGATTCGGCTAAGGCTCGGGTAATCCGTAATCGATGCGGGGAAGCAGCGTCTATCGGCTGATCGATTACGGATTACCCGAATCTTAGCCGAATGCGATGAAAGGCGATGTTACACGAATCCCATTAGGGTGCCCTATCCCTAAGAAGTATGAGCCGAGTCGCGGTAGCTCTGTCAGTAGCGTGCAGGACTTGAGAACTGGGGGTCGTGATCCCTGGCTCGACCAGTTTCTTTCCGAGGATTCATTACTCGTTGTGACAGGATTCATTCCTCTCCAACTGCTGACGTTTGTTTCGACGATGGCTATGTGGAAAAGCAGACAGTGGCTTGGAAAGAAAATTATGTGGAGTACTGGTAAAAGAAACTCCAGGAAAGCATGGATAGGTGCACTTGCCGCCGCGATATAACTGAAGTAATGTTGAAAGCGGCGTTTAACACGATACTATCAATCCATCAATGAAAAGTATGGATATCATTATGAGCCTCACGATGTTTTACATTATAATCTGTAAAAGGTCCAATAGCTGACAGAACATGTGATTTTAAGACAAGAACAAAAGTGGACAACAAAATTATGTCTGCATTTTGACCCCCAGATTATTTACTTTTGGCCCTTAGTGTGCCTTTATGTGTACCGTTATCAAGTTACAACTTATCAGAATATCAGTTTCATACCGATTTAGGATTGGATAAATTGCCAGTTGAATTCAGAAGTATGACGCGAAATTTTAAAAAAAGAAAATGGTTCTCGTCTATGTTTATATTTTTGTCCTTAAAATGCATTCATATTTCTATTCAGATATTCTTACAGTTTTTTTTTTTTTTTTTAATTTTATACCCATTATGTATTTCGACCGAAAAATCCTTGAAAATTTCTGAACCCTTTACCACATAATCCCTAGTGTTACAGACCATTAAAGAGAAGGATTTGGAAAACATTACGTGAACAGGAGAAAATCCTATCATTTCTTTCAAATGAGACATATAATTTGTGATCTACGTGTACTTTGAATTTTGGACAAGTGTAAAGTTTTGTTTTCTGGTTAAAGTAAGGCCGATTTCACAGAACATGATTCATTTTCGTGGGACCAGACGAGTACATGTTCTCATTTGCGTACGATTCCACATAATTGAGGAGTGTTTTTAATCATTAACATTCTAACAAACCTTTGCGAAATTCTTGATTGAAATGTAGAAGAAAGTAAGAGGCTTTGTATCACTTAAAAAAAATTGTCATGTTTTTTTCCTTAACACATCTCTAGCTTATTCATAGGTAGTTTGCAATCTATTGACATTTTTGGATTTAGTAATATACAGTTTTGAATGATGATAACGATCTAAGGTGACCTCAAACGCTATTGAATATTCAAGGACCTTGTAAAGAACTAAATTGGTATTAAAAGACTTGTATTATACATATATACTGAACCAAAAAAAAAACTTCCCCTGTGTTTAAGTGCAGATATACACAAATATGAAAATCAGGATTAAACTAGATTTATATGCATTGAAATAGTATTTTATTGCGACTTTGTATGAAAAAAAAGTATTGCTGAGGGTTTATCCAAAAGTAGTGAAATGGTAGTTAAAATGCGGATGGGGTCGTTCACCAAAATCACAAATTAATACTGGATATGGCCACATTCAGCATGAAGGACTGCCTGGCATCGTTGGCGCATAGAACGGATAAGTGTATTGATTTCGGCTTGTGGAATGTTGTTCCATTCCTGAATTAAGGCTTGTCTTAGCTGAATGACGTTTGACGGTGGAATAGCGCGACGTCTAACACGCTGGTCCAAATTATCCCAAAGGTGTTCAATGGGATTCAGATCAGGGCTTTTGGCAGGCCAGTCATTAATAAATGCAATGTTATTCGCCCTGAGGAAATTCACATTGTCCCTAGCTGTATGGCTTGTGGCATTATCATGCTGAAAAAGAGTGATATTGGCATTATTTTGAAACAGTGGTATAACGTGCCTCGCAAGAATTTCATCTCGGTAGCGTTGGGCATTCAAATTCCTTTCGATAACGACGAGATTAGTGCGAAAGCCATGTGCAATGCCCGCCCAGACCAAGACAGAACCCCCACCCCCAAAACGATCTCGTTCAAGTACGCAACAGTCGGCATAACGTTCATTTCTCCTACCGTATACTCGAATCCTGCCATCACCTCGATGAATGGAAAACCTGGACTCGTCAGAGAAAAGAACGCTATTCCATTGTTGTCTAAGCCAGCGTTGGTTTGTACGTGCCCAATTAACACGATTTACACGGTGACGTCGCGTCAAAACACAACCAACGTATGGACGACGTGCACGTAGCCCACCCTCGCGCAAGCGATTGCGCACAGTTTGGGCAAATATACGGTTGTTATGTGTACCAGGGGTGTTAGCAGCAGTGGCTGTGGCAGTTTGGAAGCGATTGCGCAGGTGGGTGTTCCGATTATAGCGGTCTTGGCCGCGCGTCGTGACGCGAGGACGTCCACTACGTGGTCGATCTTCCGTACGCCCTGTTGCTTGAAAACGTTGCCTAGGGTGTCGAATAGAACGAGTAGAACATCCAATATTCATAGCAACAGCATTCATCGTCATACCAGCATTAAGCATGCCAATATCACGGTCGCGTAAATTTTGAGGAATTCTAGGCATATCAAAAATAAAGAAAACTAAAAAGAATTTAATTTTTTTCAACGTCTTTTTCTTATTGACATGAAAGTCTATAAAATTAGACTGAAAGGTTTCAAAAAGATATACACGAATTATACTGGTCCGTGCATGCACGTGAAAATCGCTTTCAGCGGGTTTCTTCTGCAAAATGCTTTCAATCGAGTTAAAATTTGTTTTATCGGACACATAATCGTTCGCCCGAATACATGTAGGTCATCTGATATTTTTATTTTTTTTAATAACATTGCATTTGCACTTAAACACAGGGGAAGTTTCTTTTTTGGTTCAGTATATATGTACATAGAGGTTATTACACGGCTGATGAGGGCCGGAGAGTGATATCGGCCCGCCACCTTGATATCTGCCCTCGGGCTAAAGCCCTCGGGGCAGATATCGAGGTGGCGGGCCGATATCACTCTCCGGCCCTCATCAGCCGTGTAATAACCTGTTTATTACATTCACTGACCCTTCGCTCGATTTTTTTCCCGTTTTCTAACATGTTTAAACACTTAAAACATAGAGATTCTTGTCTTCATTCGACACAACTTTTTTTCCGCGGGTAAACGTCACGTTCATGACGTAATCATGCATCATTCATCATGACTATCGCAGCTGCAAATACAGTATAAGGATGTTTTAAAAAAACGGTTCTTCATCTTCATTCATAGATAAAAATATGTCGGTATGTGTGTTTTCCGAGCCAACTATTCAATTTAGTATGATACGGATTATAAGTGAGCAACAGGACAAGTAGAAAAGATGTTGGTGCTTTGGATTGGAAAACTTTATCAGGCTCGGTTCTCCCGGCTCAACGAATAAAATTCGTAGATCTACTAGCCTATGGACACCACGCCTTGCTCGATAAATGTTCACCAATCCAAAATAACAGCGATTTATTCTCTATCATGTCTTTGCTGGTTTTGCGATTCATTCATTGCCTGTAGTTCTGAAGATTTGTCCGCTTGCGATTGACGGACTGATTCAGCCATCTTTTTTCCAAAGTGGATGTTTTGAGAACGTTAGTTTACGAGCGAGTGTTCTGTTGCTACAGATTTAGAACAAATATCTTGTCAAAGGGCAAGATATCAGATATCAGCCCGTTGCCCCACCATATCTGCCCTCGCGTGACACTGATATTACACCATTTTCAGTGGAAAATGTTACTATTATTAGTAACAGAATGTAATAAATGTATGTACGTATGCATATATCTATATGTGTCAACTGGTGAATTTCATATCTACATGTAGTTAAAGAAATGGTCAAAACCCTAATGATATTTTGTAGCAAGACAAAGTGAATCGGAAAAAAAAAAAATGACCAAATGAAAATACGACTTACATCCTAAACTATTGTACAGAATATTTTCAGACCTACCATAGGCCATATATTTTAGGGGTAACAAACTTAGAAAGATACACTGGGTGATAATAACCTTGGAAAAAACTTTTTTTGTGTATGGGAAACTTTGTGGAAAAGGATCAATTGCCACTTAACCACAATGTTATCGAAACCCTTCAACTCAAGTTACGTTAAACAGGTTGCAATTTTTCAACAGATTGTAGAAGTTTATACTTGCATTACACAATTACAATGTATTTTTCGTAAAAAATGGATTAAGATTATTCTTCACTATAGTGATTGCCTATTAAACCTTATCCTGCTAAATAAATGAAATGAAACTTTCAAAGCGATAGTAAAAACCAAATTTTTGCTATTTCAAAGGTAATTTTTGGGAAAATATATCTCCTCATCGGACAGTGTAGATCCAAGATCAGACTGAACGTTTTGTGCAGTCTGATCTTGATCTACACCGTCTGCAGGACGTCACTGAGTCGCGCTTAGCAACCTATCCACAATGTAAATGAACAAAGGACAGTTAGGCTATTCCAGAAATACCGAGTTACGGATCTTGTGAACTGCACTTGTTGTCAATGTGATCTATCCATTACAAGTTTGAAGTCAATTGCTTTGATGCTTTGGAAAGTTATGCTCCGGACAAGTTGTTGAGGACGCACGGATAGAGGGATAGACAAGATGACTCCAGTATACCCCCCAAAAAAACGAAGTTTAAGGGTGTATAATAAAGAAATTGAACAACGTTAGGGTTTCCGCAATTCGATCAGCTTACATTGACGTCCCTCCAGTTCCCATAACTCATTAAACACATTGCGACAAAAGGAGAAATAGCTCAGGGTGAGCATTTTCTTTCCACAAACATTTTAATGTTTGGTTGTATATACCGGTATACGTTTGATTTAAATGAGTTTTGCGGATTTCTTATAGGTCCTTGAATTAGACTGGTTTAACATCGTGCATGGAGGAATGGGTAAAGGTTTAGGACGGCCACTTACTTATTTCTATGCATCTGCCGGAAATACTTGAAAAGGTAGAGCAGTTTTGGGATTATACCATCCTCATTAACCCATGCGCTCTTCATTTCGTTAACTAAATCTTATTTTGATTTATTACATTAAGTATCGCTGTCAAATTTCATGCTCACTGATTTAAGAACGAGCAAAAATTGTAGGCCTACATAAACATTTGCCCAGACCTTTCCAGTGGTTTGAAACATAGAATTTTAGAAACGGAATTGTATTCATTTTTCAGCCATCAATTCTTTACAAAACAATTCCATCTTTTAAATTGAAGATAATTCTGGTAATAAATATATTTTTTCCTTGTTTCAAGTTATTTTTATCGTGTAAAAATATTAATGAATAAAAACATCAACTGAGTCACAGCGAATTTGACGTCTGCCAATGCCTTCAAAATAGACCAGTTTACGTTTTGGCTGCATTGTTAAGGGGTCAAAACCAAAGATCACCAGTCACTTTTACCACGGCTGTTTTCGAAGAAAACGGTGAAGTACTGTCATAGCCGTAGCGCAGTCGTCTGCTTAGTCGACATCATCGTTCCAAAACTTTGACATGTTAGACTATCTCGAGTATTACTGAAGGTATTTACTCATACTTCAAAACTCGGGCCGAGCCCAAATAGCTCAGTCGGTAGCGTGCAAAACTTGATAACAGGGGGTCGTGGGTTCGATCCCTGCCTAGCCCAATTTCCTTCCGAGGATTGATGATAGTCATTGCGACAGGATTCATTGCTCTCCCACCGATAATTATTGTCTCGACGATGGTTATGTGGGAAAGAAGCCATTGGCTTGGAAAGAAAATTGTGCAGAGTACTGGTAAAAGGGACTCCAGGAAAGCATGGATAGGGCACTAGCCGCCGCGATATAACTGACATAATGTTGAAAACGGTGTTAAACATCATACAGTCAGTCAAAACTCGGAGAAGTTCTTAACTATCAAAAGGTGCCCCCATACTACAAAGGCAGGCAACCTTCAAACTATTTCTGACACGTTTATGCCCATTTCGACTAAGAATTTTCGAAAACTTTGACATTTTATAATAGGCCTATCTCTTATTTTTAAAGATATTGCCTTCAAACTCGAACAAGTTGTTAACTAACAAAATGGGTATCTATACAACAAGGGTAAATAACCATCAAATTATTTTAATACAAAAAAATTACGTCCCGTTTTTGCTAAGAATTTTCACTGAAAATCAAGCAACTGTAGTCTGGCGTTGGCACCCGCATGCGGTGCTCTTTTTCTCCAAATACTGGTATACTTTAACCTTTAAAGCAATTAAGCATAGATTTGTCAGTTTTCTTTTTCCTGTGAACTGTCTACTGTTTAGTATAATAGTCATATCAAAATACCAAACGTACTGTAATTTGAACTAGTTAATTATGCATAAACGAAAGAACTGACACATTGTTATTATCAAGGCAGGTTCATTATTGTTCTCTCTGAACGCAGATAAAGACTCTATTGTCTATGAATACATATTTATTAATATACACAAGTATTTTAGATTTCCTGAAGATCGCTTGCAGGGGTGAAACCAGTAATATCTTTTATTACAAATCTATTACATAAATTTATCTACTAAGGAAGAAATAAACCAGTTGTAGTTCCCAGACAGATTCTCATTTTTCCCCTTTCGGATATACATGTACCGGTACATATACAGTTTTTTTGATCCATCACATTCTGACGAATCATTGTGAAACTATGGAAAACTGAAAACTCCTAGAAAGCTATGTAGCCCATTTAGGATATACCATGAAAAACTAGGATAATCTTACTTTTGTCTTTCTTTACTGATGATTTGCCAGCTATTGCCTTACTTGAAAACCTGAATAGTTCCCTTTCATTTCACCCCAGCACGATAGAATTTGTTTCAGAGTGTAATTACTTTACTGATAACTTTATTGATAGTTATATTAACTTACAAATGTGATAGACTAGTTGAAGAGGTAATGGTAGTTGCGAAAGTAATGGAAGTCGTAGTGTGTGGCAGCAATACCTACCAAAACTATCTTGATTAAACACAAACAAAACTAATAAACAAATACGAAGTAAAACCAAGAAAAATGACAACTAATAAATGTTCTCTAAAACTTTAAACTTTTATTCAATAAACCTAAGCATGAAAATCACAATGTTTATGTTAAATTGTCAAAATGGAAACCTCTTACAAATAAAATAATAGCGCTGAACCTGCAGCGTATAAAAAAAGGTGATCCTAGGACAACTCCTACCTGCACAATTCGTACTAGGACAACTGCCGCTGATAGTGATTTACTCCTTTCCATAAACTCTTTCAATACGTATTGTCCTACGTACGAATTTTCTTAGACCTGTACCAGTTTTTCTGTGTACGAATTGTTCAAAGTACCAATTGTCCTGGTTAAGAATAGTCCTTGATACGAGTTGTCCTGGAATACGTTTGTCTAGTATTAATTGTTCTTGTGGAAATTGTCCTATCAGCCAAAATGGTAGACGCCATCTGACCCTATTAGGACCATAGCCCTGGTAAGTCAAGATAAGGTTTACATCAAAACATTGTTGTCGTCGTTGATGTTATATTTCCAAAAGAAAATGTGAACTGAAAAGTACTCGCCCACAACTGGGCGATAACGCATGTAAATTAAAGAAAAAACAAAATTAGCGTTTCAGAAGGGACCTGAACTCTTTGATGGCCAGCGAAATAAATTCTATCTTCTTTCTATGTCTAAAAGTAGATTTTCATTGCCGATTAAGATAATTTCAAATGGTCATTTTAACTACAGGTAAGTTTGAGTTTAGGATCAGGTAGCAAACTTAGGTCACAGATCAGCCTTTTTAATTTTTTTCATCTTGACATACGCCGTCCAAAAAAGCTTACATTTCGCCACTTAATCCCGACTGTTAACGAATTTTGATCGGTTTAAAATTTTGTCGTCTCGGAAAGAAGTAAATCGTTATTGGCAGCGTCAAGATCAGATTGAACTATCTGCTCAGTCTGATCTTGATCTATACTGTCGATAAACGCACCAAGACCCCCTTGCTTCAACAACACATTTACATTATTTTCTTAATACAATTATATCAACAACAACAACAATGTGTCTATGTCGAAGTTTTTGTTCTCACTGTTAAACCGTTAATTGTTCCAGAAACTGTTACTGAATGATCTCCAATAGGAGAAAATAAAGTGAATAGATAAATGGATATTATTAGTTAACAATTTTAAAAGAAAAGTGAAAAGAAGAAGAAACGCTTAATTTTAAATCAAAACGCTACGTGCTATGGGACGTCTGGGGGAGGAGCGGTAGTTCCAGTTTGAATTGACTGTCTTGTGTCTGTTGGTTCTTCATTTGGAAGACAAACGCCGCTATCTGAACTGGACTGACCTGCACCGTCGTACGGCAATTCAGTATACATCGGCGATGAGTAGGGCGGTGGCATGTCATACAAATGCGACATAGCAAATATCTCGGTACTGTTCGGAGCTGTGGGAATATTCGCAGGTGCTGAAATAATACAAAACTGTTTCTTTCTCTGTTGCTTTCAGTTACTACGGTGACAATAATAACAAAAAAGAGAAATAGTAAAGAAAATATTGGGAGAATAAACGCACGAAGTTGCCAATCAGTCCTTTGGTTGCTCATTTGGACATTGTAAACCAAGATCAGCATCAAATCTCTCCCTTTACATTCTTTTCTCAACCACTAACATGCATGACATAAATGCTTATTTAAATTGATGGATTTTAAGGTCTGCTAGCGACCAAAGGTAAACATGCAGGCACATCGAACTCATAAAATTGTAAAGAATGGATAATACTATGAGTCTGACAATGTGGTACAGTACGATCTGCCAAGGTTCCAGTGGCTGGCTGAAAAATGAATTGTGAAACTAAAATGAAGTCCGCGACCTAATCATACTTTTCACAATCATTTTTCTGCCAGCTACTGGAACATTGCCAGACTGTACTGTTACACATTGTCAGACTCATATCCAAACTTTTGAATGGTGTAAATTAAATTTGCCAACGATTTGACCCGCGATGTTTAGTGTTGGCCGTCAGAAGGCCTTTTATTCTGTTCATCAAATATTTTCAAACTTAAACGAAGCCAAAATTTGTGCATAAGAACTTGGTTTTTAAGAACTGACTCCAACAAAAACTCACATACCTTGAAGTCGATTTTCCGTATGCCTGACCCGCATGGTCTTCTTGTTCTGTTTCTTCAGTAACCAGTAGCAAAGCAAGGCTAGAAGGATGGTGCCGACTACACAGGCCATTACAATGGCTACTATTTTCCAAGTTCTCCTGTATCAAATGCATGTACATACATTTTCTTAATCCTTTCAGTGCAATATAGATGAAAACACGGGCATTTGCATGAAAAAAAAGGCCATGATGGCCTTTAAGTCAAAGTCGCCCATCTGAGCCTTTCTGACCCAAAATGACCCATTTCCAAACTCGTCTGAGATAACAAGACAAACATTCTAACAAACTGTCATGGCCATTGGACTGAAAATATGGCTTCTAGAGTGTTCACAGGTTTTTCAAAATTTGACCTGGTGACCAAGTTTTTGACCCCACTTGACCAATTTTCAAACTTGTCCGAGATATCATTGAAACAAACATTTTGACCAAGTTTCAGGTTTCATGAGTGTGGGGCAAAAACGTGACCTTTAGAGCATACAGAAGGTTTTTCAAAATTTCAACCTGGTTACCTTTTTTTGTTTTTGTTTGTTTTTTAATCCAACATGGGTCTTATTCAAACTTAAGTAACATAATATTGAGACAACAACAACAACAACAACAAAATCAATGATTTCACACGGTGACCTCGTTTATCATCCGACGTTATCTATTTTCGAACTCGGCCGGAACATCATCAAGACAACATCCTGACTAAGTTTCATGAGTATTGGAATGAAATGTAGTCTTTAGGGCCTAGAAAAGGTTTTTAAAAATTTGACCCGTCGACCTATTTTAATATCCGACGTTATCTATTTTTGAACTAGTCCATGATATCATCAAGACAAACATTCTGATCAACTTTCATGAGTATTGGATTACAAATGTGGCCTCTAGAGCGTACACAAAGTTTTTCTGGGATTTGACCTGGTGACCCATTTTTCAACTTGTTCCAGATATTATCAAGACAAACTTACTCGACCAAGATATCGCAAAGACAAACATTCTGACCAAGTTTTGTGAGAATCACAGTAAGTATACAATGTTTTTCTAAGATTTGACCTAGCGACATAATTTTTGATATGGTGTGGTTCATTTTCGAACTCGTCTGAGATATCATCAAGACAAACATATTCTTACAACGTTTCATAAGTATTGGACTGAAAATGTAGCCTCTATTCGTACACAGGGTTTTCCAGTGATTGACTTGGCGACATAGTTCTAGAAATGACGTGACCCATTTCCAAACTCGTTCAAGATATCACCAAGACAAACCTTCTGACCAAGTTTCATTAGTATCGGACTGAAAATATAGCTTCTAAAGCGTACACAAAGTAAAAGTGAACAACAGACGACGGCCGACACATGACGCACGACACTCGACGGACGATGGACACAGCACATTCATAAAAGCTCACCTCAAGCACTTCGTGCTCAGGTCAGCTTTAAAAAAAATGCAGAGGCTGTGCAGTCTGATCATGGATGTATACCATCCGATTATTCAGTCCAGCCAAAGATAAAATAAGATAAAACTAGTGTCTGAGTTTCAGTGAATTGTATTTTAGCCGACGATAGAAGTCGAATTACCTCTTACGATGTCACTTAATAAGTTCGACCTTTTTCAAAAGGGCCTACTTAGATTGTTTATCGTATGTGAAAATTACTTGTTAAACATTTACAAAAATAAACTTGGCTTTTCAAGAGTGTTGTTACGTTGAAAAACGGGATGCTTGTTTTGCACTCAGGGACTGCGTTTATTTTCATCAGAGAAGATATGATGTCATCGTATCTATTTGAGTTCGATCCCAAATAATCTATGCGTCACCATATAAATTCCTATGAGCTTTAGCAAAGTTCTAATGGCTAATCTAAGAGAAAATGCTCGTCATCAGCATTTTTCCTTTTTCCAACAAAGTTCTCTACCCCTGTAGAGACCCATCCTACCATTTGAGCAGCATTTGTCTTCTGTAAATGTTCTAAACTTGAACAAGTCTATTTTTTCTGGTTAATAGCTAAACGACTTCATATAGATTATGAGAGCTTTAGTCGTCGGACTCGTAAGAAACACATGTTCATTTAGTAACAGGTTTTTAACTCTTTTTCCAAACGACAACTTTTACGTTTACCCAAAGCGATAGCAGACAAAGTTCACATGTGGCTCAAGTAATGGAAATTTTCTTTTAAAGATAAAAAAACATTTTAGGAAAATGAGTAAATTCTGTTTACCAGCATTCTCCTTTACCCACATTCTTTTCAAAAGCCTTTTTCCACAAGGTCGTTAAAACTCGAAATTGTTTGGTAAAAGATTAACATAGTAATGAAAGACTTGCCATTCTTCCTCTTTACTACATCTCTGGTTTTCTGTAGTTCCACAACATCCATGATCAGAGAAGAAAGAGCCTTGAAACCGGAACTCATCTATTTGTTCTAAGTGGTAAAAACATTCTGCTGCAGCTGATACACCAGACACTGAAAAAGTAGTAAATAACAGATCAATAATGATGACAGGTATCACCAATCGATGGAATTTGTTTTAAGGGGTAAAAAATATTGTGGGAAAGGAGAAAATGCAAATAATCATTTCAAATGTCATTTTCCTTGAACAGCATCAGTGTTTTATGCTATACCTGTAAAACACTATTTACCAGCTACCGAATAATCGCGCGGTTGTACGCCCCCCCCCCCACCCCCGGAATAAAATAAAGAAAACATTACGCTAGAGAGAGAAAGAGACAGAGAAAAGGCGAGCTGGAAAACAGCATGTCCTCATTTCCATAAAATTATAAACCTTTTCAAAGACAAATTCCATCATTCCATCACATGAGGACAGGTACTTTGTATATTAACCGTCTGGTAAAGAATTTAAAGAAACGTAATTAAACATAAAACAAGAGCGGCAAATTGTCGTAAGATACGCCCGTCCCACCGCCAGTTGTCGAGGGGGGATAATAATCGTAAAGGGCAGGTAGAGGAAGATAGTACTGCAGCAGAAATCATGTAAGTGATTGAAATAGGCATGAATGTCTCCTCCAATGTTAAGGAAACATGCATATAAAGTTTCAGGTCATTCCAACATGAAAAGACAAAGTTATATTGTAGAGAAGCATGAAAAGCTGTAAAAAAAAAATAATGAATAGAGAATGATTCCAAAAGGGCATTAGGTAAGGTTACGGCTCCAGTGCATTGCACTTTTCGTAACTGCAACTAACATGTTTATCAAGTCTCAAGTCAATTTGACTTGAGGTGACAAAGTTCCGTTCCGGACAAGCAAGAAATACTGTAAAAATGAAGATCAAAGTGGAGTTACTCAAAATCCGCGCTAGGTACAGTTATTGTTCTTTCCCACTGTACTCCGTCATATTGCAACAAACATGCATACCAAGTTTGAAGTCGTTCTGACTTGAGATGACAAAGTTATATTCCGGACAAGCACTAAATGCTGTAAAAATGACGATCAAAGGGAAATAACTCAAAGACAGCACGAGGTAGAGTTACAATTCTTGCGCACTGCACTTCCAAATATTGCAACAAATAAGCATACCATATTTCAAGTCATTCCTACTTAAGATGACAAAGTTATGCTCCGGACAAGCAAGAAATGCTATAAAGATAAAGATCAAAGGGGTAATAACTCAAAATTCGTGCTAGGAAGAGTTATGGTTCTTGTGCAGTGCACTCCGTAATTTTTCAACAATCATGCACACCAAATTTGTAGATGTTCAGACTAGAGATGACAAAGTTATATTCTGGACAAGCAGAAAATGCTGTAAAAATGACGATCAAAGGGAAATAACTCAAAGACAGCAAGAGGTAGAGTTATGGTTCTTTCGCACTGCACTCCGTATTATTGCAACAAACACAAATGCCAAGTTTCAAGTCAATCAGACTGGAGATGACAAAGTTATGCTCCGGACAAAGAACTGGGCGCCGCCTGCCGGGACGCCCGCCCGCCCGGACGCCCCTACGCTATGGGTGATCCCATAATACGTCCCGTCTTCGACGGGCGTATAAAAATGGACATGAGATCAGAGTGTATTTACTTTGCAGTCTGGTCTTGATCTTTTACTGTCGGCAAAAGCAAGTCAAGTTGCTCTTTTTGCCAACAGGGTTAAGAGGGTTAAAGAAATTTAGGTCATACTTGACCCCTGTGCTTCTGTATGGTTTGATCCAGGCTCCCCGAAAACAACATGTTTAAAAAATCTTAGTACCCTGTAGGAGTTATTTTTTTATGCACCATGTTTTTTTGTTTTTTCGGTCTGACGGTTTAACATTTCATATCGTATTTCTAGATTGATATAGAGAACGGGCCTTTTTTTTACAACTTGTCGAGTTATCATTACTTACAACTGGTAATAAAAGACACGCTACCAAGTACAATGATAGAATGAAGGTGTCCTGAAGCAGTGGCCATTTTTATTTTCATTTTCTGGTCACAGAGTACATTTTAAATCACGAGTGAAATGAGTGTCACAAGCTTGTTAGGTAGCTTTATTTAGACCCGATAATTCATTTAAGTCTTTTGTTTTAGAACTTTATTCAGACGCACTCATGCGGACTTAGAAACTCGGTGAAGAACTGCGACATTACCCAAGATTTTTTTTCGACTTTTGAAGCGATTACCAATAATATGGCGGAATAAATGACTACGTAACTCGAAGTAATGGTCAAATTCTCATATAGAGCTATCAAAATAAGACCGAGTTCATGCACATATTAACGCATACGAGTAATAATGAATTTTCTTACGGTGCCAAGTAGTCCTACGTGGCTCAGTGGTAAAGCTTTGGAATTATAACCCGGAGGTACGGGCCTCGCTGGAAGTACTGGGTTGTCCTTAGGCAAGACACTTCAGAACCCCAGCCTAGTACTGGTGAAACCTAGGACATACATAACTGTATCCGCTTTCGCCATGATATGATTTTCCTGTTGAGACACGAAACTTTACGAGAGTCCGCTGTTCCGTCAAAATCACATATTGCTAAGCGTTTATCTTGTTTAGGGTCACATTAACGAAGGCTCTCTGGTATCAGTTGTCTACAAACTGAGGTTATGAAACTTACAGAGAATGACGTTTGCCAAGCTTAGCAGACGACACACGTCTAGGCGCCAAAATTTTGAAGGAATGATTTTTTTTATAACTCCACGTTTCTTTGTCATTTTATATGTACTTCTTTTTTTTTTAATTTAAATTGAATCTGGTAATGTTAGTTCAGAGTTATTCTTCGGTAAGCTGAAAACTTAAAAATATTGGCCCCATAAGTTGAATCAAATTGTTTTTTTCATGACTGAAATTTATGTTTATATGAAATGAGAAGGAAAAAAAATGTTTGAAAGCACTGAGTTTAGTCGTTAGAATTGTGGATTGTTTGGCAAAGCATAACAGTTTGGCTTGGTGTCAGATTTCATGTTTTTGTTCCAGGGTGAATGATTGGGATCTATCAAAATGGTCGGCGTAAAAATAGCGGTACCGAAATATCTACCTATATTGTACGGTCACCGTAGCACAAATGTCGTAAACAGTACAATTTCAAATATCATTATGTGCATGTATTTAGTCAATTACAAATCTGAAATCTGTTCTTTATTCGTCGGAGCATTTAAATAAAGAATTATATAATAAGGATATTACATGAGCAAATATTGTGTTAGCAATATGAATAAATGGATAAGTTAGATATCAACATTTTTTGGAATAATGTTTCCCGTATAATTGTCGTCTCATTTAAAAGTGGTATGAAATATGCCATTTATGCTACACCACTTCATTGAAAGTACATTACTCTAGTTTTTCATTGATTCACATTCCATTTATTGAAGTGAAACTGCTAAATGCATTTTGGCTTGTTTGCTCATCAATTATTTACCTATTTATTTATTTATTTATTTACTTATTTATGTTTGTCTGTACATTCAATTAGAAATTTTTCATTCTTCTATTTTTTTCTTAATTCATATATTATTTTTTTAATATTTGTAACGCATACTTTTTATTTTTCATTTCGTGTGTTTTGTCAGGATTTTAACTTAGATGCCATGATATTGTGAAACGATTATTTCCACTATGTTCTATTATTATTATTATTATCTACTTATTGTTAGATATTTGAATATTATTCTCACACTTTATCGATAAAATTAGATTGGTCCTTTTTACTGATTTAAAAGCCATGATTCCGACGTTTAGCGTTTTCATCAAAATGATCTGATTTGTGACGACTATGTCACTTTTGAGATTACAGTAGAACAGTTTTCCAACTGGTGAAGGCATCATTTTTAAGTAAGTTTTTGTTTTGTAAGAATCTATCAGCAAATCATATAAATTTTGCTTACAAAATATTTTCTTCTTGCAATTTTCTAGAAGCGAGTTTAGCGTCAGTAATGGCTGTATGGAGAATACTGAATGAGAAAATCAGTGAAAGCAAGATTTAAATACAGTTATTCTTTCACATATGAAACGGACAGTAACATGGGCCTGAGGGATCTTAAAACTTGGTTAGTACTTTCATCGACGTATTAAGAGAACAAGACCGTTATATTTAATGGTATCTCGATTCTGAATCAGGATGAATGATTGAATGGTGATTTACGCAGCTTTCAACATTATTTCAGTCATATAACAGCTCACATATTCATGCATTTCCTGGATTTCACCAGTACTAGGCTTGGGCTCTGAGGTGTCTTACCCAAGGGAAATCCCACCAAAAACCCAGTGGATCCAGTGAGGCTCGAGCTCGGGACCTCTGGGTCACGAGTCCTGCACTGTACCACTGAGCCTCACAGGACCCCGATTCTAAATCAGAAATGTGTGTGTGTGTGTGTGTGTGTGTGTGTTTATCAAAACTAACCGATTATAAGACCGGTATCCCGCTTTACGGAGACTATTTACATAACAAATTTAGTTCCGCTATATATGACAGAAATTTAAAGTTTAGATGAACATGCTAACATGCGGACCAACGCTGTAAAAAGTCATAGCTGCAATTATGGGGGCCGTGCACGGTAGCTGAGTCCGTAGCATACATGACTTGAGAACAGAAGTTAGGTGGTTTGATTCCCGGCTCTGCCAATCTCTTTCCGAGAATAAATAATAGTCATTGCAACAAGATTCCTTCCTCTTCCACCGCTGACCATTGTTTCGACGATGGTGATGTGGGAAAGCAGCCAGTGTCTTGGAAAGAATATTGTGCGGAGTACTGGTGACAGAAACTCCAGGAAAGCATGGATAGGCGCATTGCCCCCCCCCCCCATATAAATGGAAAAATGTTGAAAACTGCGTTAAACACCATACAATACAATAAAGTACAATGCAAGTATGGGGAATGTTACATAGAATGCATCGATTGATTTATTATCACTTACAAAGGGAGATAAATGCATCAACAGCGTATATTAGACTGATTGCATGGAACTTTTTATATTAGCCTCGTTCTGAAAGCCAGTATATTCGAGATGGCTGACTGTATGGGACACGTTTGTTTGTTTTTTTTCAATTTCTTGTTAAATTATAACGTTATTTCTCACTATATGCACAATATGGTTTGAAAATATGCATGCTTTTAACGAGCAAAAACCGTTTGTTATTATTGCCGAAATAAACAAGTATTTGAATCAAAATTGCAGTTTTATCCGGGAAAGCCAGACAAACTTAACAGTTACGGAAACTCCCAAAAGACCAGTTTGAAAACCAGATCTCTCCCTTATTCGAAGTTTTATCAGTTCAATTATGAAACTGACTTTCCGTTGTCTAGGGTTTTAGCACACTGTGCTGCAGTAATATCACCGATGTGCTTTCAGACAAAAAGGAATCGACACAATGAATGGTGTTAACATTTTTTCATACTGTAAAAGAAAAATAAACATCCGACTTCTATTTAACTCTATGTTCAGCAAATTACAGGGAGTTATTTCTAAACTAGGTCAAATGCAAAGCTTTACAAAATGGGTGACGGTATGATCTTACACTGATTTATCTCTTCTTCCATGAATTCCTAATTTCTTTCTTCGTAAAGATAATTCTTTGAGTTCCTAGTCGCCGTGGTGTCACAATAGGCAATCTTTTCAAAAAGTGATAAATGAAGGTGACAAGACTGAGTGTGGACTCCCTACCGTCGTAAAAAAAAACTCACATAAACCAATAACTTTCAATTCTCCAGGCTTTCACTTTCCCTCTTTGCTCAGTACATCTTTCTCTTATTTTTTCCATAAATGAATTCCAGCTCAATGATTTAAATGATTTAAATGTGGTCCTTTCGGTTAGTTATTTTATGTATCTGTAGGTTGATACTTTGGTTGAGTGGCTAGTGCTAAAACGCAGTCTCTGGTGAATTTGTAAAGATTCCTTTTTTCCATCAGATGGTTCATTTTCTTCATTTACATTGTGTGTGAAAAATTAGACCAATATCTCTATTAATTAAAGGGACATTGTCTTGTGATCAAATCACTTATCAACTTTTACATACGTATATATATGTACAAACTGTCTGCAATAACTTTAGGAAAAAATTAAAAGAATTTGCAAAAAATACGAACAGCAAATACAGGGTTATTGCAGAAACCTCTTTGACCCGATGTACTGCTCACAAAAATTGCAAAAACAAAGTGTGTTTGTTGTATTTTTTGCGCTAATGGTAAAACATATTTGTCCAGGGTTTTTATTGTCCAAGTCACTTGATCTTAAAAAAACAATCATATAAATTTACCACAGTTTTTCTGTAACATAATACAACAGTGTGGTAATGTGAGGTCAATTATGGTTTATTAGCATACACAACATTTTTGCTAGGAACATACATGTAACCTACTCCTAACTGGGGACAAAAGAAAGTGTCGAAAATAAGCTGCTCCACATGCACTAACATCTGGTCATTTATTAGTTAATTAGAAACTGTTTTGCACTGTGGAATAAAGTACAGCTTTGATGATTATTAGGACTGAAATTCCCTGCTAATGGTCGTAACAATGTAACAAGTGAATTACAACGTAAGTTTACAGGGTGAAAATATTTAGAAGAAACCCGCAAAATTACAATGGAATTTATTTTTTTCAAGGAAAAGTAATTTAAAAGTCTAAAGACTACACACTGTAAGCGTAAATGACTTGAGAACAGGAGGTTGCTGGTTTGATAGCAGACTCGGCCAATCTCTTTCCGAGGGTAAATAATAGTCATTGCGACATGATTCATTTTTCTTCCAATGCTGACCATTGTTTCGACGATGGTGATGTGGGAAAGCAGCTAGTGTCTTGGAAAGAATATTGTGCGAAGTACTGATGACAGAAACTCCAGGGAAGCATGGATAGGTGCATTTGCCGCCCCGATATAACTGGAAAAATGTTGAAAACGGCGTTAAAAACCATACAATACAATGCAATTATAGGGAATATTACATAGACTGCATCGATTGATAATTTTTACTGACAAAGGGAGATAAATGCATCAACAGTGTATATTATACTGATTGCATGGACCTATTTATTTTAGCCTCGTTCTGAAAAACTAAAATTTTCAAGATGGCTGAGCGTATGAAACACGTTTTTATTTTCTATTTTTGTTAAATTATAACGTTATTTCTCACTATATGCACAATATGGTTTGAAAATATGCATGCTTTTAACGAGCAAATCACCGTTTGTTATTATTGCTAAAATAAATGAGTATTTGAATCGAAACTGCAGATTTATCCAGGAAAGCCAGACAAGCTTAACAGTTACGGAAACTGCCAATAGACCAGTTTGAAAACCAGATCTCTCCCTTATTCGAAGTTTTATCAATTGGATTATGAAACTGACTTTCCGTTGTCTTGGGTTTTAGCACACTGTGCTGCAGTAATATCACCGATGTGCTTTCAGACAAAAAGGAGTCGACACAATGAGTCTTTTCATTACTCAATGTCGTCGCACCACGCTCACCAAATAACATGAATGATAACACATACCTGTAAGGCTGTCCAATGGCTATCTTTTCACAGTAAGAATAACTTCAATAATGGATAATATCGTCTGGTATTATCACTCTTTATACTATTCTTACTCTTTATTCAGCAAATTACAGGGAGTTATTTCTATACTAGGTCAAATGCAAAGCTTTACAAAATTGGTGATGGTATGAATTTCATTTCATCTTTTACAGATTTATCTCTTCTTCCATAATTTCTAATTTCCTTCTTCATAAAGATAATTCTTTGAGTTCTGTGTCGCCGTGGTGTCACATTAGGCAATCTTTTCAACAAGTGATAAATGAAGGTGACAAGACTGAGTACGGACTTTCTATCGTCGTAAAAAAAACTCACATAAACCAATAACTTTCAATTCTCCAGGCTTTCACTTTCCCTCTTTGCTCAGTACATCTTTCTCTTATTTTTTTCCATAAATGAATTACAGCTCAATGATTTAAATGATTTAAATGTGGTCCTTTCGGTTAGTTATTTTATGTACCTGTAGGTTGATACATTGATTGAGGGGCTATTGCAAAAACAGAGTCTCTGGTGAATTTATAAAGATTCATTTTTTTTCCCATCAGATGGTTCATTTTCTTCATTTACAGTGTGTGTTGAAAATTAGCCCAGAATCTCTTTTAATTAAAGGGACATTGTCTTGTGATCAAATCACTTATCAACTTTTACATACGTATATATAAGTACAAACTGTCAGCAATAACTTTGACAAAAAAATTAAAGAATTTGCAAAAAATACGAACAGCAAATACAGTGTTATTGCAGGAACCTCTTTGACCCGATGTACTGCTCACAAAAATTGCAAAAAACAAAGTGTTTTGTTGTGGTTTTTTGCGCTAATGGTAAAACATATTTGTCCAGGGTTTTTATTGTCCAAGTCACTTGTTCTTAAAAAATCAACCGTATAAATTTACCACAGTCTTGCTGTAACATAATACAACAGTGTGGTAATGTGAGGTCAATTATGGTTTATTAGCATACACAACATTTTTGCTAGGAACATACATGTAACCTACTCCTAATTGGGGACAAAAGAAAGTGTCGAAAATAAGCAGCTCCGCGTGCACTAACATCTGGTCATTTATTAGTTAGTTAGAAACTGTTTTGCACTGTGGAATAAAGTACAGCTTTGATGATTATTAGGACTGAAACTCCCTGCTAATGGTCGTAACAATATAACAAGTGCTACTGCTTGAATTACAATGTAAGTTTATAGGATAAAAACATTTAAAAGAAACCCGCAAAATTAAAATGGAATTGATTCCTTGACTTCTTTTTTCAAGGAAAAGTATTTTAAAAGACCAAAGCTCGGTACACACAGTAAGACTAATCTCAGATATTTTTTGTGTGTATCCGAGACAAATCCTACTGTCTGTGCATCCCGTATACATGTAGTATACGATTTTATGGGTTTTCATGAAACTGTATTAGGTTTAGAGCAATGCTCTATTACCTAAGTTTTGTATTAGAGTATTATCCATTCACAGCTTAGCATTTCCTGGAAAGCGAGTTACCTGTAGATTTGTTGATGCTGTAAAGAGTATACACATTGAGTAGGCCACTTTCTGATACACAAAAAATGGTAGACAATGCATTTTCCAATTACTGGTCCAACATCTTCGCATCAGAAATGGTCCGTCCAAGTTTTTCAATGCAATAGCAATAATTATCATGCATAATGCCATGATCACCTCATCTTGCCCTGTAAGCACCATTTTGACACTAGACCTACACATAAGCATGCCAGAGGAGTATCAGAAGATTTGTATTTGCGTGTTTACAGAGGTGTATAAGACAAATCTTATTGTGAGTGCCGGCCTTAAGAACATAACTCAGTGAATTTAACAATTCAACAAATCACTTTGTGCTGAATAGTAATAAGGACCTTAATTTGCTGACCATTGAAAGGAATCGGTACAATCGTTGCTCGTGTGTACACATTTCTTGGTTCAAGTTCTTATTGAAACGACCATCCAATCAATTTAATGGTTGGATGAAATTGCAAACCAATCTTTTTACAACCAAAGAAAATATCACTAGAAACTGTTCCTTTGAAGTATGTTTCAAGGCTCCATCATCAAGTTTATACAAAGAGAGCTGATTAAAAGAAAAGGAACATATGCAAGATAGATTGATCAATACTGTAAGAAACCTGCTTGAAGTCAATCCACAAAAAAAATACCGAAACTGATGACGGATAGACATTGGATTGCGGATAAAAAATAGGAAACCGGTGGTACTGATGGTTTGTTTTCAGGCCATTGTGAGAAGTTAAAGTAACTATAGCTGCCAAAAGTAAGCAAAGCAGGTGTTAAAACGCATTTGAATTTAAAGCATACCATCTAAAGGTATGAAAATTATTGTGAAGATGACATTCTGTTATTGTACTGCCGGTCCAAGTGTTAGTCGCTGGCAGAGGATTTTTTTCAAAACTAGGTTAAAAGTTGCCAGTTCACTGTCTTCTTTCTTTACTTTTTAGCTGCTTTAGAAATTCATGTTTCTGCTGGTGAGTAACACTTGGACAGAATACACGATAACAGATTGTCATTCTCACAACATTTTTCATACTTTTAAATAGTATGACTTAAATCTAAATCCATTTTAATGCATTGGGTTTTTTTGGCAGTATTTGGCCTTTAATAAGACTTCTGAGTTATATCAAAAATGAAAAGCTCCACCTTTTAGATGGACCCTTTAGGGATCATATACACAAAGAACATCTATTTGGAAAATTTAAAGAAGGTTCTTGTCTGAAACAATAGGACCTTGAAAGTTGATATTTTATGTAAAGCATTATTTTGGTAATAAAGATTGTTCATATTCTATCCTTTAAGTCAAAGGCGGACCCACATGAATTGGGGATTGGGTCGAAGGGGGTTCTTTATTTCAAATTATTTAACAAAAAGAACAGTCGTATTAAAAGAGAAAAGAAGTGAATAGGGATTTCTAATAAACTAATGAGTCACTAGTAAAGAAATTTACAGAAACTGTCAGTGTGCAATGCGAATGAAAATGAAAGGGGGTATATCATTTGGTTATGTACCAAAGATTGTCGCAATTACTATACTTACAAAAAATTGAATAAAAAAATCTTATTTTTATCTTATTCTTAAAAGGAGAGAGAGAGAGAGAGAGACAGACAGACAGACAGACGTTCACTCTAGTCCGAGTTTTAGAGAAAATATCGAGAAGAGAGAGAGAGAGAGAGAGAGAGAGAGAGAGGGAGAGAAGGAGAGAGAGAAAGATTGGCTTTCACTTCACTTGCGAACTGAAAAAAAAAAAAAAAAGAGAAAAAGGGACATATATAAGGGAGAGAGAGCGAGAGAGAGAGAGGATTAAAGTAAAAAAGCATTAGGCTGCCAATAACTTTCGAAAATTTGATTAAGAAATGTCGACAGTTGATATAACGAGAGGTTGATGCAGTCAGGTGACATTTTTAACATTTTGAGCAAAAAAAAAAAAAACGGAGTTTTAGGTTTGACTGATTTGTATAAATCAGAAACCTCCTGTACCTCAAAACTTTTTGATGCTGTAGATTCGCATATATATGAGAATTATCTATACATAAGTATTAGGAATTTAAGTTGTCGCGTCTTTTGTATTTTGATGATTTTTGCACATGACACTTTTCAGCACGAGCTGCTTTCTCTCTCTTTTGTTTCGCACAAAGGTGTCGAGTAGATGGTTTTGATCAGAAATGAGTATAAAAGGAACAACAGAATGAATACAAACTGCAATGCAATTATGTACATCTCTTTTCAAAAAGATGCTCATATAAAAGGTATGTTAAAGTTTCAGAATACACTGTGAAATCAGTCAAATCATAGCCTGAGTTTTCATCAAAAGTCTTATCTGGTACACGTATTGCTGCCTTCCATTATTTCTTTTTAACAGGAATTAATAAGGAATTAATGAAGGTTTTTTTTTTTTCTTTTTAACGTTATTTCCAACATTTTTCAGCCATATAGCATCAGCCATTGCACCTGCTCATGCATTTCTGGCGTTTCCTCTATACTACATAGCCACTTGCTGTCATTTCATATAAACATTGCCAAAACAATGTTCAACGGTGCCGGTAAAATGAAACCAGAGGCAAAAACTATCATTGATCTTTGAAAAGCGTTTGCCAAGCTGGCTACCTGTGTTGCACCCCGTATTTACTTGCCCTGTAGGTAGATTAGCTACCTAAAGACTGACAACAGATCGTTTTTTGCAATGACTGAACAACTGTTGTACCTCTTGTCTATACTGATTAACTGATTTTTCTTCTACCTGGAAATATAGACCTTTAAAATAAAGAAGATAAACATTTCAGTGTTGTTTTTGGCTGATCTACTGTGCAAAAGAAGACTGTATTTAACTCTGAAAAATGAGACTCTTTATTATATTCAACTTACATATGATTCATTTTGATTCCATTGGTTGCATTTGCAGTGCTTAGCTTTAAAACATAAAAATATCAAATTGAAAAATGATCACAAAGTTTTCTTTACTTTCCAGTCTTATAGAAAATTGACTTTTGAAATCCTTCAGCGAACTTTCATTTCAAATGTAATAAGACATTGAGAGTGTTCAGATAATTCTCTCCTTCATTTTCTTTTGATACATTTCAAATAATTCAAAATTTTAAATAGCAAAGTAGGCCACTAAAATAATCTAACCGATATTTCTGCCTGCTAACATGGCTTTATAATCACTAGATCACTTTAGATGTACACACTTGGGTGTAGGACGAAATCCCCATATGATGAAATTGGCCCGTGGGACAAAAGCCCTATGTTATTTGATAAAGTAATACATTATGAGCAATTTCTTCATATCCACAAATTTGCAACCTAATTTCGGTTTTAGTGAACAATTTTCTTTGTTTTAGCCGCAGAGAAACTTTTGCGGTGATATACAATTTCTGATACTCTCCTTGTGTATTCATATGACCCGAGATATGAATGATAATTATTGGAAATTATATGGACACATTAGATGAGCTGTGACTTCTGATCTTTCATATTTTCAAAAGAAAAGACAGGATCGTTTGTTAACAGGTTGAATCTCATTTTACTATTGATAATTTGCATTTCACGATAATGTTTTCAAATATGAGATTAGGTCAATCAGAGATAAAAGAACAAAAATACTTGCAAATCAAATCTTGTTTCGTACTTCCTTTTTAGCTTTGGTGTTATTCCGCAATATGTGACAGGATTTATATTTTAATCCTCAATATCTAATCAGCAAATTGAAACATCTGCTCTCTTTTTTCATAAACATACAGTAAAAAGCCAAACAAGTAAAATATACACATATATTTATATCAGTGGGTGTTTGTCCGTATTTCTGTTACGGGACTGGTCTTAATGGGCTTTTGTTCGTTTATCTTTTTCCCTTAAAGGGATTTTGTCCTATGAGGCTTTTGTATGTACCATACATACTCCTATTGTGCACTAAGCAACAGATAATAAACCATTGTTTCATAAAAAAGATTTAATATACAAGTTTATTGGTACAGTACGTCATTGCCCTATAAAACAGTTAGGATTCCCTTTCTTGAAGAATTATACCTCCTTGAGTTATGGGTCATTGTAAGGGAAAGTTTATCCTGCAAATTGGACATGTTGCTGCTTCTATTTGCAGAGAAAATATCTGCCTTTGTGTATCTAGCACTTTTAGTCTTTACTGTATTGCATTTACAATTACATTTATTATCATGACAATAGTTCATAAAATGGCAAATAAGATGCAAATTCTAACTATGTGACAATTGACAACCATTGTCATTGAGTACATTATTTCATCAGGGTAGTTTGTTTTACCTCTTACTCCTTGATTGATTATGTTCATACAACTTGGAACTTTTAACAAAGTTATTCAGTTCATTTTGCTTTCTCGTCGTATCCTTTCGTGAGATACTAAATTTTCCTAAATCCCTCGTCAAGTCTGTTTTTAAAACACTTTGTATATCAATCGCGTTTTAATTGGAGTGTAGGAAAACCCGGCTATTATCAGTATCATGATTATTATACTTATTGTCATTTAAAGGTACCAAAAAATAATGCAATCACATTGCATGTTACTGTATAATAATAATTATCAAGAACTGTGCATAATTCTCCATATAGTCCATCATTAGGCCACTCATCTTCATTTACTTAAAATGTTGGCATACGTTTCCTTGTTCCTTTTTAATAAGTAAAATTATTTCTTTAAGATTAAGAATGACTTCGTTCTAAAATTGTAAGAATGAAATCATCGACAGACAATTTACTTTACCACAGGAATGATACTGAGAAATTAACTTTTATTCAATCATTTTTTCCCCAGCGTTTAAAACATTGTCTGTGTGGGGTCCATGTCAACAATAATCATATCATTCATTACAATATGCATTCAATTATGAAGTATTACAGTTTTGTTACAAGTATAACATGACCTTAAATCACTAAATAAATCAACTGTACATTATTTAGTAGGGACAGAAAAAGCATTTACTGTTATTCCATACATGTATATGTTTTAACTGAATATTTCATTAAAAAGCAGACACCGAGGATCCAAGATCACAAAACAAAAAAAAAAAAAAAACACCTGTAGTCTGATTTTGATCTACATTGTCTGCAAAAACATCTCAATATGTAATGAATAGCTCTCGCTGTAGGGGCTAGGAATAAATAGAGACACAGTCTTCCCTAAAGTAATCAGAAAGAAAGTGACATAACTTGAAAGTGGAGGTGTAAACAAAGTCTAAGTAATTATAAATAAAATACCATTTAGAAATTATTTTCATGTTCCTGATCAAATTTTGCATATCTGGTGTTGTAGTGCCTCACTTGGACCCTTTATGCATCATAAAAAATTGGTCAGACTATAGGTATAAGGTTCTACAGAATGGAGTCATCTGTCACTTGATCCCTATCTGCATTATTAGTTAAGCACTTAACTCCTCTCTGCATGTGACATTTGGATAAAAATCACTTGCACCCTTTAGACGTTGGTCAATAATCTTGTTGTTTTTCTACCAGGCAGCTGCTGTTTGTAGTAGTCATTTTAACAAGTAAGAAAATGCATTTAATTCAATTTTGGTCAAAATATCACTTGACTCCTTTCTGCATCAAGCTCACGATAAATACTTAATCAATGTCGTTATTCTAAATGTCTTGAAATCTTTTTCCTTTAATAAATGACTATCTATGGATACATTCTAAACAAAATATCTGTTTCACAATTTTATCAATGGCAATCAAAAATTGCTATGATGGTCCATTTCAAATGTCCGAGAGAATGATGTTCGTTCGAAAGCTTGTTGGGAAAAAAATTCATTGCTCATTTTGAACAAATACCTTAGCTTTGAAAACTGTTCGTTACTTTGCAATTTCAAATTCAGAACATTTTCAAAACATTCCAGGACTGCTTTGCTTTTCTTTAAATGTCTTTACTTGTTTTACTGTTTAACTCAATAAGGCTCTGTTTATCATGAACGATAGAAATGTTTCTGTTCCGTTGTTTCAACAATTTCTGTCCAGCAGTTGTTCACTGTAGCTGACAATAATGACCGTGTATTGTAATTTTAGATGAATCTTTAGTTTGCAGGGCTTATTTTAGCAACCAGTCATCAAAATATAAAAAGATTGCTATATAGCAGATAGTGTCGATTAAGATAAGAGGATAGAGAATATTCTGTTTGATCTCTATGCTTTCTGCTTTATTCAGACCTTCTGGAGTGGTCTAGCCTGTCATTCAGAGCCTGCATTTAAGTCATTCTAATAAACAATGTATACATCTTAAGTAAAATTACAGAGATATGTTGTTATTGCCCTTTATCTGAAATAAATCAGACATTGGGAACATTATATTAGTGTAAAAATTTGTTTTGCAGTTCTATTTTATTACTCTTTTTCTTTTAATGAAAGTGCTCTATTTAACGGACTGATACCAGTCTAGGAATACTCCTGCGTGGCTCAGTGGTAAAGCGTAGGACTCGTGATCTGGTGGTCCCGAGTTCGAGCCTCATTGGATCCACTGTGTTTTTCGTGGGAGTGTCCTTGGGCAAGACACTTCAGAGCCCTAGCCTAGTACTGGTGAAACCCAGGAAATACATGAATATGTAAGCTGTCGCTGTGATATGAATGAAATAGTGTTGAAGGCTACGTAATATACCATTCAATCAATTACATCTTCTGGCCAGAGAACAGATTAAAGCCCAATAGCGGCCCCCCTCCAAAAAAAAAGCAATGAATGTGTTAAAATGCATTTAAATTCAAAATAATTCCGTTCAAAAGAATAGAAAAATATTGTGAAGATGACAATCCGTTATTGTGAGGACGGTCCAAGTGATAGAAAAGGAATTTCAAAATTAGACAAGAAGTAAACAAAACATAGACTGACCTGGCAACTAGTTTTGAAATAAATTTCTGTCAGCAAGTAAGACCTGGACCCACCGTAAAATAACAGATCGCTATCTTTACAATAATTTTCATACTTTTGAATGATATGATTAAATTTAAATGAATTTTAACACTCCCTTTGTTTATCTTTGGGCAGCCCTTGTTACTTTGATAGGTTGTAAATTGCCGGTGGTTATTCCTGAGTTTTTCATCTGGCATTCTGAGGTTTAATCAGTGTAGAAATAGCGATTTTTTCATGGTATAATCAACAAAGTAACATTGAAAATTCGATTGTCTGTGAGAAGTGCGAATTATTTCTTTCTCATCATTTGTAGGAAAGTAATGTTCAACTCTGGATGTTATCTCTCAAATATAGATAGATATTTTACGACATAAAGATTTCATTTGCTCTTTGTTATGATTTTGCTCGTTGTATCTATTGGGGACTTATGTCCTTGATAGGCTCATTTATGTCTTATAAGGACTTGTATATATGTCATGTCAAAATGCCTTCATGTAGTAGGGATGACTTCATTATTCAAAGCTGAAAAAGGCCCTTAGTCAAAAAAAGATTACTGTTTTTTTTTTTTTAAAGGGATGCTTCATGGCTAGTATGATATCATCCCTTGATCAATGTAAGAGAGACAAGTTTTGGGCAAAATGTTGGGATATTTGTGTAGGTAAATCAGCTGAGGCTGGAACATCTCTATTCAAAAGCTCTCTGTCTGTTTGTCTGCAAAAGATGACCCTGCTAGACAACATTAAAAATTAAACTGACAAGACCTTATAAATTTTTCTAGCTGCTCTGGAAGATTACTATTGTCTCAGTTCATGCATGGGGGTTAAATGTCTTCCATTTTTTACAATTTTTTTTTTAAATAAACATTAAGTGCATGTAAGTTCAAGGTTGTTTTTTACATCCGACAGCATGTAATATGAACGTGTGTTTGTAATTAAATATGTAGAGTTCTATCAATCCCTAGGCTGCTAAGCGCGACTCAAAGACCTTTTGCAGACAGTGTAGATCAAGATCAAATTGCACAGGACGTGCAGCCTGATCTTTGATCTTCACTGTCTGATAAGGCAATGTTTTTTTTCTCCAGCATATAATTTTGAAATAGCAATGTTCAGGTTTTGAGCATCGACTTGAAAGTTTCACTGAACTTTTTTAAGCAGGTTAAGGGGTACACTTAAAATTGATTAAAGTTAATTGTACAAGATATAATAATTAAATATCTAAATCGTTACGAAAGGAAAAAATGTTACACTTGTCCAAATCAAAAGCTGTTGTAGACCACAAAATTAAATGTGGCTCAAATGATGAAACCTAAAAGGGCAGAAAACATTGGGGGAAATTGAGAAAATGCTGATTACTACCGTTTTCTCCTTTTCACACAATGTTTTCAAATGGCTTCTTCTCTAGTTTCGTTATAGCTCGGGATTGTGTGGTAAAAGGCTACTCGTAACCTGGAAACCCTGGGTTATTTTCTAAAACGCAACGATCTAAATCATGACCAAATTGTCTTATGTCATTGTGAACGAGATTCGATCAATATCTGAATGGGAAGATGGACTTGGATGGTCACAAAATACCGATGATCACTAGAAAACGGCGAAAACTTGCCTGTCGCAAAGTGAGTTGGGAAAGATTGACCATTTCGCGTTAGATAAATTCGGCATGTAACCCTAGACTTTCTCATTTTTTTCATTTCTAAGATGTTATTTGACTTTGAAAAACTAATAATCCATATGTTAATTTCAAAATCCAACCGTGGACAGCTATTCAATCATTGTCAAAAATATTTAAGTCAAGAACGTTAACACTTTTTTATCACACACAAACCTACAAGAAAGTAAATAAAAACAAAAGAACAATCAAAGTGAAAAAATCGTAATAAATGTAGATTTTAACAACTGCAAGCAAACTATTATTTTGCATGAGCATTAAATGACGATTAGGAATATTCATAACATTCAAAAGTGGGACGTTCAGAAACGTCAAGTACGTGAAACATTCTGCATAGAAAAACATGCACAAATGTTTTTGAATGTCGAGGCAAGAAGTTTTTTTTTTCCCCTAAACTCTTTTTGTTTTTAAAATGACATCTACATTTCACAGACTACGTATGTTTGTGTTAGAAAATGAATAGTGACAAATGCAGTCAAGAACGAGGAAGTCAGGTTCTTGTACTAAATTTTGGTTTTGACGGTTTTCTTGACTGGGTTTGCAATTTGATGTGTCCATATTAATGCACAATGAGTACTGTTCTCAATATGTGTTGTACCTTTACTGGTACACCTTTCTTGTTGAGCAGAAACTTCATGAGGAAATGTAATGTCAAGTAATGCAAGGCAGAGGGGGGACTGAGGGTCAACACTATTCCCGTAAAATCTACGAAAGGTACATGTACATTAAAAGCTATTTCAGTGCACTCTAATTTCTTTCAACAGCTGATGTAAAACAGACGACAAATTTTCCTGACGACAGCTTCAATACGGCAGCTCAAAATGAACAAGACAGAGTAGATTCTGCAGGTAATTGAATCTCTTCGTTTAAAAACACGTAAAAAGATATGACACACGTGGTTTCCTTTCATACATAATTAACCCTTATCCTGCTAGATAAGTGAAATGAAACTTTCAAACCGATAGTAAAAACCCAAACTTTGCTTTTTTTAGAGGTAACTTTTGGGAAAAGATATCTCCTTATCGGACAATGTAGATCCAAGATCAGACTGCACGTTATGTGTAGTCTGAACTTCATTTACACTAACCGCAAAACGTCCTTGAGTCGCGCTTAGCAGCCCAAGGGTTAATTTATTACTTGTCCCAAAGCTTTGAGAATGAAGAAATCGTTTGTGTATCGACAATTTTAATTCTGCAGGTACATCTGCCTGTATCTACATAATACTAAATCACTGTTTCTTTAATTGTTGCAAAAGGTGACATTTTGTGAGTAGATTTAGCGTTGATACAAGATAAACAATACTAATATCGCAAAGAATATCATTGAGAGCGTTTCTATAGCAAATCTTAATATACGTCTACGTTGATATTTACAATTTCGATTAAAGAATTGTTTGAATGTTATATCGTTTGAAATCCACAGCTGGTGGAGGACAAGAAGCGCTAGTATCTAGCGAAAGGCGAACTGAGCATACCCAAATAGAACTGAATAGTTTTGTCTCTGCAGGTACTTTATGTGGTTATGTGGTCTTTCTTCATTAAGATAAATTCTTAACAATTTGCCTAAATTGTATATCAATAAAACATGCTCCTTGTACTACACTCAGCAAAACTTCTAACCGACCACTTGAAAATGTTTCTCATTCAAATTTGACCAAGTAATAGGTAAATAAAAAAGATAAATTCTTAACAATTTGCCTAAATTGTATATCAATAAAACATGCTCCTTGTACTACACTCAGCAAAACTTCTAACCGACCACTTGAAAATGTTTCTCATTCAAATTTGACCAAGTAATAGGTAAATAAAAATAAATTGTAAAAGATACCTGTATCGGCACAGGTCAGCCTGCGCGGGCATTGAACCCTCTGTACACAAAGGGTGGCTCATTTTCATTTTAAAATAATCAAAACGATGAAATTGTAAAACTCGGGGTGCTTCCTTAGGTGCTCTAGAGCGCCCCACTCTTTTTGTATTTGTTGGAAAATAATTCATATGAACTTAACGACGTATCACAGATTTTTCTACGGACAAATTTTTTTTAAAACTTTGCACATACAAAGCTCATCATGTCTCTAGGAGATTACAGTAAAAAAGATGTGAGTCACCGTGCTCGTTTCTGAGAAATTTGCCTTCGAAAAAGGTATTACAGTTCCAAAATTCAGCTTATATTGATTTTAAAGCGCCTTTCTTTAATAGTCAATTAAACAAGAAAATTACAGGAAAAATATACAAAATATACATTATTTTAACGAAAATTTATATATTTTTGCACGAAAAATATGTAAAAGCCTGGTTTTGAGCCTGGTAAATGTACAAATATGGATGTTTTATATAGACGATTAAGTTAAAAAGGAAGATAATTTGAACGAATTAAGGGTTAATCTTAAATAAATACATACTTTTTAACGGACAGATTTTTCTTAAAATTTCTACACTTATAGTATTTATAATTCTAAACAATAAGAAGAAATAAAAACGGTACCTATCCGTGCTTATTTCGTCAGAAAACAAGGTTGAAGGTCACTGTGGAAGTTTTTTTTTTTCAAGGAAAAAAAAAATAGGATAAAAGCTCAGCAGACATAGTGGGAAAAGGAGAAATTGCTCAATAGGAGCGATTTCTCCTTTTCAAATTAAAAATTTTGAAAGTAGAAACAGCTATACTTTCACAGTTTTTAATTTCCTGCCTTTGTTTCCTTGTTCGGTGTGTAACGCCGTATCAGAAACATTTTAATTTTTTTACGGTGACAGTTCAAAGATCCACTTTTTTCTCTTCACTGCCCGAAGAAAATGCTACTTGTTTCAGTGCACCAATAGTATTACCATCATGTGCAAAAAATACATACATGTAGGTGCACTTTTGATCCAATATCCACGACAAAAATACATGCGCAGTAGGATGCGCGCGAACATTTTAATATACGTCGTTTAAAAATCAGAAAGTACTTTAGTAAGTTCTATTGAGCCTCTGACTGTTTGCAAAGACTTGTCATGAATCTTTTGAAAAGTGAACTTTAGAATCTGGGAATGCCACAAGTTGTGCTGTTGAACCTAACGAAAAATCTTTAATGAAATATAGAACCAGGTATTCATGTATACGAAGATTTGTTTGTTTGTTTGTTTGTTTGTTTGTTTGTTTGTTTGTTCGTTTAAATGGTGTTTTACGCCGCTTTCAACATTATGTCAGTCATATCACGGTGAAAGCTCACTTATACATGTTTTCTTGGGTTTCACCAGTACTAGGCTAGGGCTCTGAAGTGTCTTGCCCAAGGACACTCCTGTGAAAAACCTAGTGGAGCCAGCCAGACTCAAACCCGGGGCCTCCAGCTCATGAGTCCTACACTTTACCACTGAGCCGCCCAGGACCCTTGTATACGAAGAAAGGCACACTTTCGAATTGAGAAGTGCAGCGTAAATTATAGTTGAACCTCTGTCAATTTACTTTAAAATATAAACGAAATATCATTTTCACGACTCTTTCTCATCTGCAAGTGCTAGGAAACCATATGAATAGTCGAACCCCTACATGCAGTGATGTAGAAAGAAAAGTTAACCCGGAAATGTCATCTTCTCTCTCGAATCTGGCTTTTCACTCAATGTTGTATTGATTTATTTGTTTGTGCATATGGTATAATTGTATCACGGCAACCAGTACCTTGACCATTGGCTCCTAGTGTTTTCTTATACCGGTTTAAAGCACAATACTATTTTCAAACCGCTAACTGCTTCCCGACATAAACAAGAAGACATTCTAAAGGACAGTCATATCACTCGCCGCAGAATGACAGTAAGAGTGGTGGAATTTTTTGTTGTAGAAGCGACCTGGTGCATAAGCGATTAGTGCTCCCAAACTTGGATCACGGAGTCCCGGGTTTGATACATGCGGGACCTAAACAGCTCTTCGACCCACTGAGCCTTTTATAATCGCCCTTTCATCGTCGTATCATAGAAAACATCAAGCCCTCCATCCATCCGTATCTTTGGTTGCATTGATGAATTGAAAGAAACCGTTATATCGATATAATTTCATGGTGATATATCTACAAACACGAAATCTGCAAACACAAAATCCGCAGACACAAAAACTGCAAACACGAACGCCGATCACCAAACATTAGACCCATGACTGGGACGTTGGCCATCAATTGTCACCTCGAACGGCCATGGTTATGTGTCCTGCACATTTTGTTTTACTTAGGTCAATATATTACCGGAATTAAATGAATATACTTCCAGGCTTGACATAAGGTCCAAGGTTCAAATTATGACATTCACTTTAGCCAGCATAACTGAGACATGAGTTCTGTACATCTTTTCACAAAGAAAACATTTTACCCAAGTTATGAAAAAAATATTGTAAATCCTTATGGCGTAAAGACACGTACTGTGCAAAGATGAAGTCGATGGTTCGAAATACTGACTTTCAACTCAACTATGACCTTGACCTTAATTCGGCATCGTTGAAACATACGTTTTGCATACAGGCTTACTGAGGGGAACATTTGATAAAATGTTAATGAAAATACTTCCAGTCATAAACGACTAATGGAGAAGACAGGAAATCAAAGGTTCAAACTTGGGACATTTAACTGCGACCCTGACCTTGAGCAGGCATGAGTTCTGCACCATCCCTCAGTGAACTGAACATTTCACCATATTTTTATGAAAATCATTTCTGGGATAAAGGTGATAAGGAGCCAACAAAGAAGTACGAGCTTAAACTTTTGACCTTTAATTGTGATCATGACCTTCAGAAAGCATGGTTCATTTATGGGTTCTACAACTCATCTCCAAAATATTTGAATAAAGTTTAATGAAAATCCTTCGTGGCACAAAAGAAGAGATATTGAGCGGACATGAGATTTAAGGCTGTGACCGTGATATTGAGTCTGAGACTCTATTAGTATATGAAGATTGAAGCCGATAGCTTATATATTTTTGAAATTATGATCCGGATAGAAAAGTCAAGTAGTAAAAAAATTAAGGACAATAACTCCAAAACTAGCGGCCCTTGAGGGCCTTAAATCGCTCTACTGGCAGTGATTTTGCATTTTTGCTAGCATACATTATGAATTCATGATGCAAAAAGAAAAAAAAAAAAAAAAAAAACACAAAAAAAACCCCCACAAAAATGTGTTCTTGCAACTGGGCTCGAACCCACTTGGACAGCATGAGTAGGCATAGTGAATTGAACTAACAGTGAAAAAAAAGGAAGTGCAATTCTCAAAAATAATTGTTTGGAATCCAGCCAAAGAAATGTGACTTTGTGATAATGTGGACTTTGTTGAGTAAACGATACTAAGTCATCAAATGGCAGCTTTTACTGAACAGTTTACTAAATTCTCTTCACTTTTAATAAAGTTCAATCCCTTGATGAACAAAAAAATCTTTTTCAAAAAAATTGGATCAACAATGTGGACTTCATTGCCTAGAAATGGAACTTTTCAATTTTAAATGGCTGCTTTTCCAACACTGATTGTCAGATTTTTTTCAAAATCAATAGGGTTCAAGCTGTTTATGATACAAAACAACTGTGCAAGTTTCACAAAGATCTGATTACAAATGCAGACTTAATCATGTAAGCAAGAAATGGAAATTTTCAACTTAAAAAGGCTACTTTTCCCATATTGTTTGTTGGATTATTTTTAAAAATCAACAGGGTTGAAGCTATTGATAAGATAAACAAACTATGCAAGTTTCACGGAAATCTGACCACAAATGCAGATTTTATCGCGTAAACAAGAAATGGAACTTTTCAATTTGAAATGGCTACTTTTCCCATACCGTTTGTTAGATTTTTTTCAAAATCGATAGGGTTGATGCTATTGATAAGATAAACAAACTGTGCAAGTTTCACAGAAATCTGACCATAAATGCAAACTTTATCATGTAAACAAGAAATAGAAATGTTCAACTTGAAATGGCTACTTTTCCCATACTGTTTGTTGGATTTTTTTCAAAATCAATAGGGTTAAAGCTATTGATGGGATAAACAAACTGTGCAAGTTTCACGAAAATCTGACAACAAATGCAGACTTTATCGTGTAAACAAGAAAAAGACTAACGGACGGACGGACGACCGAAACCACGCCATGACATAAGCTCTTCTGGCTTTCAGCCAGTAGAGCTAATAAAGAGACGGACAGACAAAGGCCATTCCTATAATCCCCTCTTCGCTTTGCGGAGGCGGTTTAAGAGCATAATCCTCGTTGAACGTCTCTCTGTATTCTTTGGAGCATAAAACTTGGGAACACTGTGAATAAAGGACAATTTAGAAGCTTTCAAAAATTGAATTTCTACGTTATGTAGGTATTATAACGCCTCTCGATGTATCCATCGTGAGAAAAAAACCTGGAAAACTCACGAATCCTTGATAAAACTGAGCTTGTGAATCTAGGAGTCATAGTGCACTGTAAACCTGTCGTAGTTTCGATTGGAGAAATACAGTTCTTAAAAAAGTAAACACCCTAAATAATAAACAAACAATAATTTCGTTTTGCACTTCTAAATCATTTTTCTTCTTTTTTTTAAATACCAATGTCTGTTTTAATTTCACAATTAATGGTATCGTATTTGAGGGTCGATTATCCTTAACCGTTTACCCTTATTACGGCTTGAAAAACCGTGGACAATGTGAGACGATGTCGATGGTGTTAGATCGCACCCAAACAGATGAGAAGAAAATCATGCTCTTTTATTTTTAATGTCAATTATCTTGTAAGATTGAAGCAAAATGAACCTTTGCAGAAAATGAAAGCATACACTTTATTTTGCTTAAAGGTGTTTGTAAACAACTCGGTAAGTGATATCAGCTAAAAATAGGTCCATGTAACAGTAAACGATGGCGACAATGTAACATGCTTTTGGCGCTTCCAGATTTTGCGTTTCTAATTAAGATTCTTTAGGACAAATAGAAATGGACCTGGAAGGTATTTGATTGTAATATATATTCAGCTTGATTGATACAGATGATAAATATTGTTTTAAGGTCGTTATATTGAGGACCGAGGTCTGCATGTTATTCAGCTTTGGAAGCATGGCGGCACGTGTGACGAGAGAGATTGTCTGAGCAAGAGAAACCAAAACCAAAAAGTTGACTTCGAGTAAATAAACTTCTTCCCGTTTTGTATATAAATATTTATATTTTTTTCGAGAAAAAGAGTTGAAAAGGGAATCAATGTCAGCTTATGGCAGGCTTTGTTACCTCTGAAAAGAGCACTTTGGAATGGGTTCTACTATTATAAAGTAACACGCGTTGCTACGTCTTGAATACTTTTATATTCTGGAGGACTGACTTGTATAATAAAATCTCCTTGATCCAGTCAAAAGAGACATCAAGACACTTGTACGCAATACTTATATCGCGTACAAAGATTGCTGACAAAGTCACTCAACATGTCCAGGTATCATTCACTAGCTGCACAGAACCGTTATGTGCCAGGCAATAAAAATGACCGGAACACTTTTTTACTTCTACAAACATGTCGGCTTTCATCAAATAATGTAAATTAAACTTTGTACTAAAATTATAGCATGGAAATATCAGCATTTTGGTTATTTCATAAATCTTTAAAGTACTATGCTAATAGATCCTAAGTTCTGTCAACCAGAACTATCAAATTGTGATTTGCAATTTGAAAATTTGTTACTTTTCTTTTTTTACTGAAGATTTGAAAGTCTCTCTTATTTATCGCAGATTTTAAAAAGATAGTCTGTCAGTTGACTTGATCTAGCAACCATTACAATCTGTAGGAACTCACTCACTCATGTTTCAAGGTTTTCAAAGTCTGTTTAAAATAATTAACATACATGATATTTTGACATAATATGACCTATTTTCAGGCAGATCAAACTTTGAGTTTCTTTACTAAATTGGTCCCTTCAAGGAAAACTATATGTCTTGTCCCACACGGCCTAGGGTCTTGGAATTTTAAGGTAAATACATAATAAAAATTATGGGACTGTTTCATCAATTTCTTCAAATCACGTCAATAAAGTTGAAAGAACAGATTTGAAAAATCTTCACAGGGACTTCCACGATTTTGAAGTCAGATTTAAAACCTTGCATTGTATGAGTTTGCATCTGCCTCTTGATTAAAAAGAAAAAAAAAGAAAAAAAAAAAAAAAGAAAGAAAAAAGGTCATGCTAACACAAATAATGTTTTGTTACAAAAAGAAGGGCAAGGTCAAGTGTGGTAAAAAATCTAGAGAGAAAAGGGACTTTTGCTTGAACCTTAAAAGAGTTTGAGCATGATTTTCAAAATTTTGCGTGATAACAGATATGCAAATTAGGTACACGGTACTGTCAATGCAAAAGTCTACGACTTCCTAACATAGATGAGCGTACCAGGGCCACCACGGTCTACTAGTTTAATTCTTTTTAAAAATGACTCAGTAAGACATTTTGCCCGCGGTAGTGCATTGAGTAATCTCTTAGTCGAGGGACATGATTTTAACGAATAAGTTACTTAGTTAAAATAGTTTTAATAACTATTTTTTTATCCTTTAACAAAGAGAAACTGCACATAAAATTTTTAGCGTGATTGCCAAAATGGTAGATACATGTAGACATATAAAAGACAGACAAGTGAGCAACCACACGATAAGCTGATAGGGACCATCAGACTTTAAGATCATCATACTAAGCACCAGGTTGCCTATAATTCACTAAAAACTTTGAGACACGGAGACAGTTGATGCACATATTTAAATTATGTCGTACAGTTAGACTAATGTCTGAGAATCTGTTTTTGCCCTAGGTAAATAATAAAATTTAGATAAATTCTAAAAAATTGTCTGTTTCACAATTTTATCAGTTGCAATCCATTAACATTGTGATATTCATTTTAATGCATTCATGAAAATGAAGTTTATTCGAACACCTATTTGAACAGGAACGACTGTCAAGACTTTTAATGACATGGCAAACGATGAAATAGCACTGAGAAAAAATATTTTCATACAGTGAACAAATAATATGAAAGTTAGCTTGTTATATGCTGCAAGTTTTGAATTATTTCACCACATATATTTTAAAAGAAATGAGATTGTAAGCAGGGCTATAATATTTTACTATTCATGTTCATCCTTTGTACCGAGATATATAACTTGAAAATAGAGAACGTAGCATTCAAATTTAAAATTTAATATGTCTATATCATATGTTTGTTCTCATGAAAAGGTTATCCATTTGTTTTCGTCTACGGGCTTTTTATTTGAGAGAGAGTGAGAGAGAGAGGGGGGATGATGGCATTTCTCATTTCCTTCGAGAAAATGTAAAAAGGAATGAATTTAAATTGTTGCAATCGGTGCACTGCAGAAGACCAATAAGATCCTGTAACGATCCCTAAGTTTTAAGAACGTTACATCAACAGCAACCACACGATTAATTCAAAGTGCTCTGATTTCTTTCAATAGATGATGAAGAATTGAGAATAAGTATTCCTGAGGACAGGTCCAATGCAGATGTTCTGAACGGACAGGATAATTAAGATCTTCCAGATAACTGAATCTCTTCCTTTAAAATCACATAAAAATGGTGTCATATACGTGGTTTCCTGAGTCGTCCAAACGGTATTTAATTCAAGGCAAAAAAATCAATTTCATTGTTTATTATTTCTGTACTTCTCCTAAAGCTATTAGAGTCAATAGTGAAGAAATCGTTACTGATTGAATAATTCTGATTCTGCATCTGTATTTACACGAAGTTGAACGTATGTCACCATTACTTTAGTTGTTGTTATGAGGAACAGATTGTAAGTAAATTTTAGCGTTGATACAAGATAAAAATAGTAATATCTTAATTAATACTAGAAAGAGCCTTTTTGTAGGAAAACTTTACAGACATCTACGTTGATATTTGTAATTTCGGTTTCGAATTGTTTGCATGTCATATCATTTGAAATCTACAGCTGGTGGAGAACAGGAAGCACGGGTATCTGACGTGAGGCAAACTGAGGGACCCCAGATTGGACAGAGTAATTTTTGTGATGCAGGTACTTTTATATAGCCTTTCTTCGTATTATTAATTCTTAATAGTTTGTCTAAATTGTTTTCAAATAAATCGTGCTCCATGTTAAATTATATCTCACTGGAATGAGATCTGTTACAATAATTTTTTTTCTGTATTTTGTGGTTTGATGAATTTCCTCAAATCTCATTGGCTAAACATCTGCTTTTTGTGTCCAGCCATTTAACATACTCAAAGTAGTTTTTTTAAACTCTACAGTTGTCATTGAAAGAGCAATATAATAATTTTTCTTCATCATCTTGTCACATTTGAGTGTTGACTATTTTAAGATAACCAAAGCAAGAAGGGCTCATGTTGAGCTTTTGTGCTCGCCCGTCGTTAACAAGTTCTTTAGACATCTCCAAAATCACACAGGCAAGTGCAAATAAACTTTACAGAAATGCTGTTTTTGCCGGAATCCTTCAAAAGGGTAAAAAGAATAGCATTCCCAGCAGATTTCTAGTTGCATTGGCATCAAAAGGGGAACATTTGGTGAATATTTACAAATCATATTGTCTAAAAAGGTCAAATGCGTAGGGCGACCAAATTTTTCATTTAAATTTCGAGGGTTTCTACGAAGTCTGTGCACATGATTAAAGATATTATTCGTTTTTTCTTTCGTCTATAGGCTTTTTATTTGAGAGAGAGAGAGAGGAGTAATGAATGAAATTTCTCATTTCCTCCGAGAAAAAGTAAGAGATAATTAATTTCAATTGTGGGAATAAGTGCACTGCATCACAGTGATAACATCAATAACTTCTTCTTTAATTGCTGCAAAAGGTAATCGTTTGTAAGTAGATTTTGCCATTGATACTAGATAAAAAATAGTAATATCACGAGTTATATTAAAAAGAGCCTTTTTTGAGAAAATCTTTACAGACGTCTACGTTGATATTTGTAATTTCGGTTTCAAATTGTTTGCATGTTATATCATTTGAAATCTACAGCTGGTGGAGAACAGGAAGCACGGGTATCTGACGTGAGGCAAACTGAGGGACCCCAGATTGGACAGAGTAATTTTGGTGATGCAGGTACTTTTAGTTTTTCTTCAACAAATGGATCCTTAATAATTTGTACTGTATGATAGATTTGCGCAAACCTTAAAGTTATAGTCTAAACCTTTGTTTTTCTTTCCAAAGCATTATATACTGAAAGTAGGTTTTCATCCCCAAATTCTGAAAAAAAAAGAAAAAAAAGAAAAAAATTCTGAATTTATATCTTTGATCAAAGCCTTTGTAAGAGAATCAATATAAAGAACTTCATTTATAATTCTGTCATATTTGAGTATTGACTTTTTTAAGATAACTGGTGCACGAAGTGCTTATGTTGAGGACGAAAAAGTTATTTCATCTTTATTATATTATGTATTTATCTTAGGCTTCTACAGTCGCGAGTAAAGAAATCGTTTACAGATTTCACGATTTTGATTCTACAGCTACATCTGCTTGAATCTACATGAACATATATCACCTTTTCTTTAATTGTTGCTATAAGTAATCGTTTGTAAATAGATTTTAACGTTGATATTAGATACAAAATATCATTAGTAATATTAAAAAGAGCCTTTTTAGTCTAGGAGCTTGGCCCTGGAAGTGGAAAATCTTTTAAATCTGTCACGTATATCAACTGATATATAATACCTGTTTGAAGTTCTTAACTAAACTAATAGATTTTGGGCAGTTGACAAGCTTGGTGGTGGTGCAGTTTTTTTTTTTGCGCGGGTATCATTCATTCCCCACTCACACAATATATGTAAAATATCCGTTTTGTTGTTTTTCGACTTTATTGTAGAAATCAAAAAATGTTTTTGAATTAAAGGTTTTTAGAACGACTTGCTACTTTTACAGAGCATGTTGACCATTTAAGTAAAGATTTATGCAGTACCAAAGATATGCTTAATTCGTACACCACCCTCCAAAAATGCATTTTGATTCTTAAATTGCACCAACACCTTCCATGATTCAATATATTTTACCTTTTTCCATTTTTAATGCATAACTGTATTTCAAATATCACATAAGATTATAAGTAGCTGGTTTAGCGCTTTATTTAACAAAATGATGTCCAGGTATTTTTCCCGCATATGTCCATGTGAACTTGAAATGTACAGCTCATTCAAAGATAACAGTTGCAATATCTTTCCTATCAGAAATTATAAGTCGTAGTTGGTAATGCGGAATGCGGTAGTGTAGGACAACGAGGTTGAATGTGGCACGAGTTGGTTGTGCCATGGCAAAGTTTGAAATCTAGTCTTCTTACGTGTAATTTTTGTGAAACATAGTTTCCATTCATTTTGAAAAATCCAAAACCCAAAGACCCACGATGCTGTAAAGCCAAATGTAAATGTTTACTGTAAGAAAATCCAATTTTAACGATGGAAGTAACTTCTTGCAAACTGCAAACTTTGTATAGAAGTATTAATTTCTTAACCGAGCATATAACTTGATCTCTTGATTATTTCATAGGTTAAGGTGAAAATCGACAATTCGTAAAACTACGGCATGATGGGGTTGGTTGATCAAATACGTTGGGATTGCTTGTGCCATTGGCATAACCAACCCACTGGATATTTTTTTAAATTTACCCCAAATTAAACCTTTGCCAAACAATCCTGTAATTTACATCACTGGGAGAGAGAGACTTTGAAAAGATTGTGGACAAAAGAGAAAATGTTTTTCTTGTATATACTTACTTGCGATTCTATAAAGACAAATCCAATTATTTTTTCTGCGAATACTTTGGAAGAGTCTTATTTTTTTTCTGTGTAAAGAGTTAAACCTATACGCTCCTTAAAATGTAAAAATGAAATGCACAATTAACATTGATAATAAAAGTGTAAAAAAGTGGTCACATGAATAATATATTGCAAGAAATGCCGTGTGCATTTGTCAGAACTGTGGCCGTGTGGACTCCAACACAAAAACCCCGCTGTAGCTGAGCATACATGTACAACCTGAGGTACCAGAATTCACGTGACATTCCCACAAACTTTTGCGAAATTCTGGTACAAAATCTAAAACTACCTCGTGGGGCTACCTTGCCCACTAGTGGAACGCCACTCTTGTGTTTATTTATACATGTGTCTTACTTCTTTAATGATTATTTACCAGCAAAATTGCTTTGCTTAATTCTGCGATGGAGTACCTTTTAAGTTAGTGAGATTATAAAAAGAAAATGAAATGAATCTACTCCCTATTATTTGTAGGCATATGATTAGGAGATTCACTTCTACCAAAGGAGCAAAGTACTAGGGCTGCTCGCCTTTCGGCTTTGTCCATATTCATAATTAATATTCTTGTATTTATCAATAGGAATGTAGTTTGCTTATAGAATAAGTAAATATACAATTATGTTCTTGTATACCGCAAATAACAGAATAAATGTTTGTCAGTGTCAGCCATCTTTGATTTTATCGGTCATATTGGATCAAGCGTGTTCTTCAAGAAAAAAAAAAAGACATTTCAATTATTACATTCAACAGTATCATTGTTCTCTTCCTTGTGTAAATACAAAATTGTACATGCAAAGTTAATGCTGTTGATAGTATGAATGCATACACGCAATTAAACTGTGAATTTCAGCACATGATTAACTTCCCCTGCCAAAAAAATCTGCAATTTCCCACCTAGTCAACAATCCTAAATCAAAGCTAGAGGGGTCTAGAGTATGAAATATATCACCAGAATTTATATAGGTTACCAGTTGAATAAACTCTTATTCTAACCGCTTCTTTAAATATGGGCTCCTTGATTAATCTGGAGAATCTCTTTACAGATATCTACGTTGTAAATTTTAATTTCAGTTAAGAAATGTTTGCATGTTATATCATTTGAAATCTACAGCTGATGGAGGACAGGACGAACGGGCATCAGACGTGAGGCAAACTGAAGGATCCCAGATTGAACTGAATAATGTTGGTGATGCAGGTACTTTTATATGGCCTTTCTATGTCAAATAAATTCTTAATAGTTTCGTCTAAATTGTATGCAAATAAATCGTGCTTCATGTAATATTCCATCTTTCACGGGGATGAGATCTGTTAGACTATCTTTTTTTTCTGTATTTCGCTGTATGATAAATATGATCAAACCTGGTGGTTTAAATATATGTTTTTTGTGTCCAACTATTTAATATACTCAGTTTTTTTACCTCTACATTTGTAATTGAAAAAGCAATACAGCATTTTCCTTCATCATTCTGTCATTTTTGAGTATTGACTATTTTAAGATAACCTGAGCAAGAAGGGCTCTTGGTGAGCTTTTGTGCTCGCCCGTCGTCAACAAGTTCTTCAGACATCCCAAAAATCGCAAATACAATCTCAACTAAACTTTACAAGCTTAGGCCAAGGTCTTTCAAAATTATAAAGGAAATAGCATTCTCAGCAGAATTCTGGCTGCCATGGCAACAAAAGAACATTTGGTAAATCTTGACAAAATATTGTCCAAAACAATAATGCCTAGGGCTACCGATTTTTAATGCAGCTTTATTTCGAGGATTTCTAGCAAATTTGTTCACATGTTTAGAAAAGATTCTTCACTGTTTGGTGTTTGTGTGTGTGTATCATACTCTATTTGAGAGAGAGAGAGAGAGAGAGAGAGAGAGAGGATGATGATGATGATGACTTTTCTAATCTTCGATAATATGTAAAAGGTAATGAATTTAAATGTAAAATGTAATGGATTAAATTCATGAAATTAGTACACTACAATGGGGCAATAAGATCCAATAACAATTTGTTTGTTTGTTTGTTAGTATGGTGTTTAACGCCGTTTTCAACATTATTTTTCAGTTATATCGTGGCGGCCAGTGCACCTATCCATGCTTTTCGCGGGTTTCTTTTACCAGCGCTCCGCACAATATCCTTTCCAAGCTATTGGATGCTTTCCCACGTAACCATCGTCGAAACAACGGTCAGCGGTGGGAGATGAATGAATCCTGTCGCAATGACTATCATCAGTCTTTGGAAAGAAATTGACCGAGCCGGGGATCGAACCCTCGACCCCCTGTTCTCAAGTCCTGTAAACTACCGACTGAGCTATCGGGACTCGGCAGATCCAGTAACGAAACCTAAGCTTTAACAAAGGTACATAAATAGTAACTGTAGGATTAATTCAATATGTTCTGATTTCTCGAGAAAATATTTCCTGGCAACAGTTCCAATGCAGACGCCCTGAATGAACATGATAATTTAGATCCTATCCGTAAATGAATATCTGCGTTTAAAACCACAAAAATGGACATCCCACAGTTGATTTTCTGTGTCCTCCAAACCTAAGTTTATCTTACGTCGCAAAATCCTTTAATTCTTGTTCATTTCTGTACTTGTCCTGGAGCTTCTACTGGTGAAGAAATCGTTCATGGATTGAACGATTTTGATTCTGCAGGTATATCTGTCTGCACCTACATATACATATATCATCGTTTCTTTGATTTTACAATTAGATTTCAGCATTGACATGTAGAATTTCAAGTTATGCAGTGAACAAATCAACGTATAATTATGACCTTGAAAAAACCCTCTCTATAGAACTGCATGTAATTGTGTATGTGTTTATTTTTTTACTTGATTTGTCGAACTTTCAAGAAACTGAAATAAACTTAAATAGATTGATACCATAAACGCGTTATGCAAATCGAGTAAATGAACCAAATGATAATACTACGAACGATATAAATTAATCATTGACAGACATCCACAATAACTCAAAAATAGTGATGACAGAGTTATGGATCTTGTGCATGGCACTTTTCCTTAATGTGATCTATCAGCATATGTAGTTTGAAGGTGATAGTTTTTATACGTTATACTTAGTTATTCTCTGGGGAAAAAACATGTAAAATATCGAAGGGAAATAACTCTAAAACCATGACAGAGTTATGGGTCTTAAGCCGAGCACTTTAATTTAATGTAATATATCAGCGTATAAAGATTCAAGTTGATAGCTTTTATACTTTGGAAGTTACGCTCTGGACAAAAATGGAACATGTAAAATACCAAATGGCAATAACTCCAAAAAGTGAAGGGAATTCCACGCTCCATTGTGGAAAGATTAAGAGTTTTAGAGGAAAAATGTTACAGGCTATATGAAGAGGCCATACAAGCAATCTTCAATGCAATGTTCACCTTATGACAGTAATCATATTTCAACCGTGGAAATGTAGTAGATGAAATTTGCTCCAATGATGGGCTTTTAATAGGAATTTTGTACATGTAAATTAAGTTTGGACTAATCCTATTGTATAGCAAGGCACGATAATTAAAAAAAAGATGTAAAAAGAAAGAAGTGGGGGTGAAAGAGGACTACTCCCAATTAAGAATCTGAATCAAGATCAGTTGTCATATGCCTTTTTCAGCTGTGCTTGCATTTATGCATGAAGCAGATACCCATGCATCTTTCTGTGTATTCAGTAAGTGCTTCGTAAAATTTTTTATTTCAGTGGCAGCTGTAACAAATTAGCACGGGTGACTTAATATTTTGCTTTGACTGGGAAATTATGTCATATTGACTTTTATTTGGCAGATGTAAGAATTTTGAATTACAACACGTGATTTAATTGCCTAGTGCGTTACCAACTGATCTACTGTACTTAATTTTGACTAATATGGTAGGCGAATACCTTTACTTGTATGAATTATGGAAGACTTGCAAAGTAAGACGAAACAAACCTAGGGCTAGGGTCAGGTTCATACAAAAATGGAGGTATATGAAGGTAACAAACTTGACCCAAAGAAAATCGAGTAGCTGGTTACGCTAAAAATATCCGCGACGAAAATTGGTGGGGGGGGGGAGGGGAGTATAATACTAACTTCCATCGTTTGCAAAATTATCTTCCTAAAGATGTACCCTGCATGAACCTAGGTCCTCACTCAAACAAAAATATTCCATTCAATTGCTGAAGTTATATTGGTAATATTTGGCGCAGTACATTTCGATTTTGTTTGATGTCTCACATTTGGACAGACTGCGAGCTATTCTAGTAGAAAAATAGTTTCAACTTGGAACATGTAACAGGTCTTTGGAAATCTAGTAACTCATTCAAAAACGAAATTGATTGTGGCTTGTGTTTTAAAAAAAGTACACAATGTTATTATATTATATGGGTGTCAGTTTACAATACTGGAAATACATTTAATGTCAACTGTGCATAAATGTAGTTGTACAATAAATGATAATTCACACTAATTCAATATTAGTTGTTTTCATGAACATTGGTGACTTCCGATTGGCTGATTTATTTTTTTTTTTTTTTTTTTTTTTTTTAGCTCCAAAAAAAAAAAAAATAAAAAATAAAAAATAGCTAAATTTATTTTCTCTGAATATTGAAAAAAAATATCCAACAGTATATCCAAAGAGAGGGCTGAAAACCCATTGTCACTTTGCTAGGTTCTAACATCTTATTTTCAATTTATTTCGAGCGTATTTAACTTCTAATAATAAATCAACTAAATCTGCAAATGTTCAATACTATAATATCGTCACGAATTTACATGTACATCACTTTTACGTCATGAACGAGCAGTTTTACTGCGCAATGAAATATGAATGAAATGGACAATAAATAAATACGCAATGTTGGATTTACAAAAAAAAAACAAAAAAAGCAGTTAGTATTATTTAAGTGCATATTTGTTGTCTGTGATATTGAATTATTAGAAAGGAAGAGAATCTTTTCTAACCTAACCACACATAAGTGTGATTAGGTTCTTTTTTTTTTTTTTTCATACCTCCACGAAAACAAAAAGAGGACTCTTCATTCCTTAAATAAATATCGTATAATTTTGGGAACTTCTTTATTAGAAATAAGTCGAGAAAAAGTGTTTCTGTCCCTGTCAAAACCTGAAAAAAATTGTCCCATGCGAAAATAATCAAAATATAGTCTCTTATTTAGAATAAGATTTGAATAAGTACAGAAAGATTGTTTATTTTACAATCTGAACTACAGAACTGACGGAAAGAAAGATGAATAGTCACCTTGTTAATTCTAGAGCGATTTTATTTGATAATAGAGAAAAAGTAACGGGTATCATTCCGATTCGGACACACAAAAAAAATTCGAAGAAAATTTATCCATTTCATAGAAAAAGAGAATGGTAGTATGACCAGAATGGAGTAGGTCAAAATCCACAAGAGTAATGCTCAGTGAAATGGGGTTTTATGCCTTTGAAACAAATACAGACCCATGTCAGCCTGTGCAGTCCGTACACGCTGAATGGGTCCAAATTTTTTGCTATTAATAAATTTTCTGCATGTCCAAGGACCATACTACTGGTCCAGTCCGTAGTTATACGAAATGTTTTTCTTGGATCCATAATTATATGACGACGTGCTCTGGAAAAATGCATTAAATGCATTACGGAAATGCATAAACTCCCCCCCCCCCCCTTTCTGCAAGTATTGCTCATATTTATTATTTTATGAAGCATAAAAGGATATACCTACTTATCATACTCTAGAGGATCTTTGACTGCATTTGTAACCTCAATAATTTACAGCAAAACTAATTGTTCAGTTACGATATATATATATATATATATATATATATATATATATATATATATATATATATATATATATATATATATATACTACAGATGCTTCTTCATCGAATGGCGCAGCTGGAGCCCGCTTCGGAAATACTTTACTAATTTCGTATAACAACAGTAAGTAGAACTAAAAGTAAAACTTTCAACATTTCTTTTTAACTCTTGCAATTTCATGCCGTTCATGATAAAAACATTCAGCTTCATGTACTTAGTTCGATAAATGTTAACATGCGGAAGCACCTAACACATTTTTGGTGGTAATGCCATTTCAGAGTCAATGTAACGTACATTAGATTCTAAATAATTCATGTGTTTTTGTTTCTTTTGTTTATGCAATATTCAATGTTAGTCTAGCATTTAGAAAATAACACAATTTCTGATTGGTTTAACCATTTTCTAAAGCCAATAGATATTGTGTTTCTTTGAAACATTCTGCAGAATTCGTCTGAGGATGCTACTTAGAATGGACGGTGAATACGGGCATTAAACTTGGCGAAATATCTCTGGGGAAATCCCCCGTATAGTTAATCTTGGAATACGGTATCAAAGACTTGAGCTAGGAATGAAAAATTGGCCAACAGAAAGAAAGACATGGCCCTACAGCTGTTTTTTTTTTTTTATCTAATATTTTAATTTGCAGATGTTTGTAGAAGAAGATTTAGTGGAACGACCCCGTTTTTAGATAAAAAAAAAAATGTGCCTTTGTTTTCTATGTTTCATTGATTGACATAAATTCCTCATAAATTCATTCGTGTGGAATTTAAATCGTTTCTTCTCTACTTCAAACAAGATTTTGTTAGTGTGTCAGTAAACTATTTCGATTCCTAATACTCTGTATTGGGGTTGCTTGATTTATTATTGCATCGATTCTATATTGTATGTGTGTTAAAATTCCTTATCAAGGAAAGCATAACTAGTGTAATGGATCATATTTAGTTTACGTTTGTCCATTCTATTGGCCTAAGATTTCTGTGTCATATATCAATATTTAGGAACTGACACCAAGTGTCAAACTCTTTTTCGCGGTTTTGTTGAATAGCTCAAAAGAGTTACTCTTCTTAGACCTTAAGGTAGTGCGAGAGTTATTCGCCTTGACTGGTGCGCCATTTTGCACATGAGTTTAAAACAATATGGATGCAATGCATGGAACAGAAAATTCCAAATTTGATTAGACAAGAATGTATTGTTTTATAGTGGAGCATAGGGTAATTACTGCAGTTTCTGTTTGTTAAACACTTCTTTAAATCATTATGGTTGTTATGTTTTGCCATTAGTCAAGAATAAGAGTATGTTGCATTGAGACGTTGTATGCTTCTTTCTGCATATATGGATAAGTGATAGGATTAGTTTATTTTTATGCTTTGGTACGGAGGGTGGGGTTGTTCTTGCCCAAGCAATTTCATCCTTTGTCTCAATTTTTCTGGAAACGGACTGAAACGACCAGGCTGGGTGTTGTTACCTGTATCAATTAATTGCTTTCTTGTATTATTATCATTTTAGATTGTCATAATTGCTTGCATTTTAAGTTAAAAGTCCAATGTTCAAAACATTCGGTTATATTATTGTAATAAAAGTGGAAAACATTGTGGAAAGTGGAGAAATTGCTTGTTTAGAGCAATATCTACATTTCCCAAAGATAATGTTTTCCGTAGATGTGCAGATAACATTATCGTTGGGAAAGAATAATAAGTGAATCTATTTTAACAGCATTTATACTTAATTGAGTTTATTTTAGTCACCTACCGGCGAAGCCGAAGGGGACTTTAGGTTTGCACTCCGTCCGTCCGTCTGTCCGTCCGTCCCTCCGCCTGTCTATCTCTCCGTCAGTCCGCACGCAAATCATTTTTCCGGACCTTTTTTCTAAATGCTGGCAGATATTAAGCTGATTTTTGGTGTGTAAGTCAACCACCATGAGTTACAGATCAAGTTCGAGTTTCGTTCTGGTCCACTGATTTTGACGAAATTACGGGCCTTGGACTTAGAAATTTTCACCGAAAAAAACAGTTTTCCGGACTTTTTTTCTAAACGCTGGTAGATATTGAGCTTTTTTTGGTGTGCAAGTCAACAACCATGAGTTACAGATCAAAGTCAACCACTATGAATTACAGATCAAGTTTGAATTTCGTTCCGGTCCACTGATTTTTTACGAAATTACGGGCCTTGGACTTGGAAATTTTCACACACACAAAAAAAAAATCCAGATTTTTTTTCTAAACGCTGGCAGAAATTGAGCTAATTTTCACTGTGTAAGTCAACCACCATGACTTACAGACCAAATTCGAGTTTCGTTCCTGTCCACTGATTTTTGACGAAATTACGGGCCTTGGACTTAGAAAATTTCACCGAAAAAACAGTTTTCCCGACTTTTTTTACTTACAATGCTCATGTTTGGTATGTAGGTACCTGTCATAGATACCGATCTTCGGTGGGTTATATGTCCAAGGTCAAGGTAAAAAGTTTTAACCCTTATCATGAAAACTTATCCTCAAAACTTTTCATAGTCATTTCTCTGCATATTTTTTAAGTATTTAAGTTATAACACTTATACGTGGTAGGCTGGTACCTCTCATTGCTACACACCTGCTGATGATAAGGTCAAGGTCATCTCACAAGGTAAAGGTCATATTTCTGAAAATTTGCTTTTACGGGGGCATTTGTGTTTCACAAACACATCTTGTCTTAGTAGAACTTCTTCAATGAACTTACTTTAATGAGGAAAATGCTTACATAACTGGCTTTCACTAAAGCATTGCATACAAAGACAGACACGATGCTTAGAATTCTGAAAGGGGGTCAAATACATTCTTTCTCCACCACAGAGTTTCACAAACTATACCTGCCAGCAATATATACAGCCGATAGGGGACTCGATATTGCTATGCAATACTATCAGAATGCTTGTTTTTTAATGGAATATAAAACCAATGACTTTAAATAAAGTCACCAAGAAAAAAAGGCGTCATTTCTATTACAAAAGACCTGTAGGAGTTGCCGGTGTTAGCTGTGGGTGAAACAGTACAAAAAGATCCCGTTTACAGTACTGGAAATACATTTAATTTCAGCTGTGCATAAATGTAGTTGTATGATAATTGATAATTCATAATAGTTCAATATTAGTTGTTTTCATGAACATTGGCGAGTTCCGATTGGCTGATTTTTTTTCCCATAGCTCCATGAAAAAAAAAAGCAGTTCCGGAACTACTTTTGCAGTCAATCTAATGTAAACAAACATATTTACGAGATCTCATAATATTTTTCTTTCTGATTTTATATCCAGTCCGAGTTTCATATTGCTAGCTAAATTTATTTTCTCTGAATATCGAAAAAAATAGGCCAACAGTAAATTCAAAGAGAGAGCTGAAAACTCATTTTCACTCTGCTGGGTTCTATCATCTTATTTCTATCTTACTTCGAGCGTATTGAACTTCTTATAATATATCAACTAAATCTGCAAATGTTCAATACTAATATAGCGGCACGAATTTACGTCACTTTTTACGTCATGAACGAGCAGTTTTACCGCGCATTGAAATATGAATGAAATGGACATTAAATAAATACGCAATGTTGGATTTACAAAAAAAAAGCAGTTAGTATTATTTAAGTGCAAATTTGTTGTCTGTGATATTGAATTAAAAGGAAAACGAGAATTATTTTGTTTTCATGTAGGTATGAAAAAAAAAACCTATTCAAACTTAAAGGTGATTAGGTTTTTTATTTAATACCCCCATGAAAACAAAAAAAAAAAAAAAGGTCTCTTCATTCCTTAAATAAATATCGCATAATTTGGGATACTTCTTTATTAGAAATAAATCGAGAAAAAGTGTTTCTGTCCCTGTCAAAAGCTAAAAAATATTGTCTCATGCGAAAATAACCAGAATATAGTCTGATTTAGAATAAATTTGAAATAAGTACAGAAAGATTGTTTATTTTACAATCTGAACTACAGAACTGACGGATCGAAAGGATGAATAGTCACCTTGTTAATTTAAGAGCGATTTTATTTGATAATGGAGAAAAAGTAACGGATATCATTCCAACTAGGACACAAAAATATCCGATAAAAATGTTATTCGTTTCATAGAAAAAGAGAATGGTAGTATGACCAGAATGGATTAGGTCAAAATCCACAAGAGTCAAGCTCTGTGAAATGAGGATTTAATGCATTTGCAAAAAATACAGACCCATGTCAGCCTGCGAAGTCCGTAGACGCTGAATGGGTCCAAATTTTTTGCTATTAGTAAATTTTCTGCATGTCCAAGGACCGTACTACTGATCCAGTCCGTAGATATACAAAATGTTTTTCATGGATCCATAATTATATGACGACTTGCTCTGGTAATTTGCATTACTTAAATACATAAACTCCTCCACCTTTCTTAAAGTACTGCTTACATTTATCATTTCATGAAGCATAAAAGCATATATCTACTTATCATACTCTAGAGGATCTTTGACTGCATTTGTGACCTCAATAATTTACAGCAAAACTAATTGTTCAGTTATGATATGTATATATGTATATATTTTTCTTATTTTACAGGTACTTCTATATCGAATGGCGCAGCTGGAGCCCGCTTCGGAAATACTTTACTAATTTCGTATAACAACAGTAAGTAGAATTAAAAGTGAAACTTCGACATTTTTTTAACTCTTGCAGTTTCATACCGTTCATGATAAAAACATTCAGCTTCATGTACTTAGTTCGATAAATGTTAACATGCGGAAGCACCTAACACATATTTGGTGGTAATGCCATTTCAGAGTCAATGTAACGTACATTACATTCTAAATAATTCATGCGTCTTTGTTTCTTTTGTGTATACAATGTACAATGTTAGTCTAGCATTTAGAAAGTAACACAATTTCTGATTGGCTCAACCATTTTCTAAAGCCAAATAGATATTGTGTTTCTTTGAAACATTCTGCAGAATTCGTCTGATGATGCTTCTTAGAATGGACGGTGAATACGGGCATTAAACTTGGCGAAAACTCTCTGACGAAATCCCCTGTATAGTTGATCTTGGAATACGGTATCAAAGACTTGAGCTAGGAATGAAAAATTGGCCAACAGAAAGAAAGACATTATAAAAAATTGTTTTATGCGAAAATAACCAAAATATAGTCTCTTATTTAGAATAAGATTTAAAAAAGTATAGAAAAATTGTTTCTTTTACAATGTGAACTACAGAACTGACGGATCGAAAGAATGAATAGTCACCTTGTTAATTCAAGAGCGATTTTATTTGATAATGGAGAAAAAGTAACCGATATCATTCCGATTAGGACACAAAAATATCCGATAAAAATGTTATTCGTTTGGTAGAAAAAGAGAATGGTAGTATGATCAGAATGGACTAGGTCAAAATCCACAAGAGTCAAGCTCTGTGAAATGGGGATTTAATGCATTTGCAAAAAAAACAGACCCATGTCAGCCTGCGCAGTCCGTACACGCTGAATGGGTCCAAATTTCTATTAGTAAATTTTCTGCATGTCCAAGGACCGTACTACTGATTCAGTCCGTAGATATACAAAATGTTTTTCATGGATCCATTATAATATGACCACTGGCTCTGGTAATTTGCATTACTTAAATGCATAAACTCCCCCCCCCCCTTTCTACAAGTATTGCTCACATTTATTATTTCATGAAGCATAAAAGCATACACCTACTTATCATACTCTAGAGGATCTTTGACTGCATTTTTGACCTCAATAATTTACTGCAAAACTAATTGTTCAGTTATGATTTTTTTTTTTTTTTTTTTCTTATTTTACAGGTGCTTCTTCATCGAATGGCGCAGCTGGAGCCTGCTTCGGAAATACTTTACCAATTTCGCATAACAACAGTTAGTAGAACTAAAAGTAAAACTTTGTAAATTTTTTCTCTACTCTTGCAATTTCATGCCGTTAATGATCGAAACATTCAGCTTCGTGTACTTAGTTCGATAAATGTTAACATGCGGAAGCACCTAACACATATTTGGTGGTAATGCCATTTCAGAGTCAGTGTAGTTAAATTCTAAATAATTCATGTGTCTTTGTTTCTTTTGTGTATACAGTGTACAATGTTAGTCTAGCATTTAGAAAGTAACACAATTTCTGATTGGCTTAACCATTTTCTTAAGCCAATTGTGTTTCTTTGAAACATTCTGCAGAATTCGTCTGAGAATGCTTCTTAGAATGGACGGTGAATACGGGCATTGAACTTGGCGAAATATCTCTGGGGAAATCCCCCGTATAGTTCATCTTGGAATACGGTATCAAAGACTTGAGCTAGGAATGAAAAATTGGCCAACAGAAAGAAAGGCATTATAAAAAATTGTTTCGTGCAAAAATAACTAAAATATAGTCTCTTATTTAGAATAAGATTTAAATAAGTATAGAAAAATTGTTTATTTTACAATCTGAACTACAGAACTGACGGAAAGAAAGGATGAATGGTCACTTTGCTAATTTAAGAGCGATTTTATTTGATAATGGAGAAGAAGTAACCGATATCATTCCGATTCGAAAACACAAAAACATCAGATAAAAATGTCATCCATTTGATAGAAGAAGAAAATGGTAGTATGACCAGAATGGAGTAGGTCAAAATCCACAAGAGTCAAGCTCTGTAACATGGAGATTTAATGCATTTGCAAAAAATACAGACCCATGTGAGCCTGCGCAGTCCGTAGACGCTGAATGGGTCCAAATTTTTTGCTATTAGTAAATTTTCTGCATGTCCAAGGACCGTACTACTGATCCAGTCCGTAGATATACAGAATGTTTTTCATGGATCCATAATTATATGACGACCTGCTATGGTAATTTGCATTACTTAAATGCATAAATTTCCCCTCCCCTTTTCTAAAAGTACTGCTTACATTTATTATTTCATGAAGCATAAAAGGATATACCTACTTATCTATGGATCTTTGTGACTGCATTTGTGACCTCAATAATTTACTGCAAAACTAATTGTTCAATTATGATATATTTTTTTTTATTTTACAGGTGCTTCTTCATCGAATGGCGCAGCTGGAGCCCGCTTCGGAAATACTGTACCAATTTCGTATAACAAGAGTTAGTAAAAATAAAAGTAAAATTTTGTACATATTTTTACTCTTGCAATTTCATGCCGTTCATGGTCGAAACATTCAGCTTCATGTACTTAGTTCGATAAATGTTAACATGCGGAAGCACCTAACACACATTTGGTGGCAATGCCATTTCAGAGTCAATGTAATGTACATTACATTCTAAATAATTCATGCGTCTTTGTTTCTTTTGTGTATACAATGTACAATGTTAGTCTAGCATTTAGAAAGTAATTCAATTTCTGATTGTCTTAACCATTTCCTTAAGCTAAATAGATATTGTGTTTCTTTGAAACATTCTGCAGAATTCGTCTAAGAATGCTACTTAGAATGGACGGTGAATACGGGCACTGAACTTGGCGAAATATCTCTAGGGAAATCCCCCGTATAGTTAATCTTGGAATACAGTATCAAAGACGTGAGCTAGGAATGAAATATTGGCCAACAGAAAGAAAGACATTACCCTACACATGTTTTTTTATTTACTATTTCAATTTGCAGATGTTTGTAGAAGAAGATTTAGTGGAACGATCCCAGTTTTTTAGATTAAAAAAAAACAGGATTGATTCTTACATCAACACATACTATTGTCTCGACGATGTTTATGTTAGAAAGCAGCCAGTGGTTTTGCAAGCATTTTGTGTTAAGTACAAATCGTTGTTTTCTATGTTTTTTTTTTTTTCTGTCATTGACATAAATTCCTCATATTTTTATTACTGTGGAACTTAGATCGTTTCTTCTCTACTTCAGACAAGATTTTGTAAGTGTGTCACTAAACTAATTCGATTGAAAAAAAACAACTAACAGTATGCACTGGGTTGCTTGACTTATTAATGCATCGATTCTATATTGTATGCGTATTAAAATTCCTTATCAAGGAAAGCATAACTAGTGTAATGGATCATATTTAGTTTGCATTCTGTTGGCCTAAGATTTCTGTGTCATTTATCAATATTTAGGATCTGACACCAAGTGTCAAGGGATGTAACTCTCTTTCGCGGTTTTGTTGAATAGCTCAAAAGAGTTACTCTTCTTATACCTTAAGGTAGTGCGAGAGTTATTCGCCTTGACTGGTGCGCAACTTTGCAAATTTGGATGCACTGCATGGAACAGAAAATTCCAAATTTGATTAGACCAGAATGTATTGTTTTATAGTGGAGCATAGGGTAATTACTGCAGTTTCTGTTTGTTTAATACTTCTGTAAATCATTATGGTTGTCATATTTTGCCGTTAGTCAACAATAAGAATATGTTGCATTTAGACGTTGTATGTTTCTTTCTGCATATATGGATTAGTGATAGGATTAGTTTATTCTTATGCTTTGGTACTGAGGGTGGGGTTGTTCTTGCTCGAGCAATTTCATCCTTTGTCTCAATTTTTCTGGAAACAGACTGAAACGACCAGGGTTACCTTTATCAATTAATTGCTTTCGTGTATTATAATCAGTTTAGATTGTCATAAGTGCTTGCATTTCAAATTAAAAGTCCAATGTTTAAAACATTCGGTTATATTATTGTAATAAAAGTAGAAAACATTGTGGCAAGTGGAGAAATTGCTTATTCAGAGCAATATCTACATTTCCCAAAATGTTTTCCTTAGATGTGCAGATAACATTATCTTTGAGAAAGAATGATGAGTGAATCTATTTTAAACAGTATTTATGTTTAATTCAGTTTTTTTTTTTTTTTTATGGAATATTTAACCAATGACCTTAAATAAAGTCACCCAGAAAGAAAGGCGTCATAATTATTACAAAAGACCTGTAGGAGTCGCCGGGGTTAGCTGTGGGTGAAACAGTACAAAAAGATCCCGTTTAGAATATCTCGGAGAATTTGCCATAAAGTTATTCGCTATACTTCCCGTTAACCTGCGTTTGTTAACTCTTTTTTACTTTCAGCTACGAGAGAAGAATGGCCTTCCTTTTGCAATGACTTTTGAAAAGAGATTTTGCAAAACCGGGAGTTTGTCCCACATTTACCTAATTCTCCGTTTCAAAATTGCTATAGAAACAAATTTTCTGTTCAATATGTAATTGTAAAAATAGACAATAATGGCAGAGATCAGTTGGTTTTTTTTTGGTTTTTTTTGTTCGGTTTAAAAAAAAGGGAGGGGGTAGGGCTACATGTGTAATGTTTAAATCAGTGTTATGGTAGTAGACCCCTAACGCTTCTAGTGCAACATGGAATAAAATTTCTTGTTAGTTGATAAATAACGATTTATACTGATATAATACTTTTGCACATTTTTAACCGACCAGAAATTCCTTTGATGTCTATCTTGAAATTATTTGTTGAAAAGTAAAAGTAAATTAGCTTTACTACCAGTTTTAAATTGACTGAAAAATTTGTAATTAACTTGGTTTGAAAAAAAAAAAAACATGAATTGCTCTTAAAAATTAAATAGTCATGTTACCATAAATTCCTTAAAAATGAAATAGTCATGTCGTCACAAATTTTTATCTGACATGTGGATAGATAAGAAAATTCGTTACTGCTACAGTCTATTAGGCGACATTGTTTAAACAATGGAGCTTATGTGACAGAATGAATTCACAATACCAATTGAGTAGATTTTCCGTCATTCGTCGTCAGTCCTTTACTGAACAATCCTTTTTTAAAGACCCTATTAAAAACGTGGTAAAGCGAGAAAATACTGGTGACACGCATTTTTCCCCTTTTCCCATAATGTTTTCAAAGGCCTCCTCAATCAGAGGCGTTACAATTCGGGATGTGTGATAAAGGAATAAATATTTAAGTTTCAGACTGCTCAACAACCAACAGCCAACCTCCAAATATAGCGATTTCAAAGTTGTTTTCACCTGGTAGATGTTTGCCAGTGTCAATCTCTGACAATGTATATCCAAAAATCTGAAAACGCTTTGAGTCCAGCTTTTTAAATAGCCTTAAAGCTAAGACATGCGGTTTGTTACCTCGATATCTCGAGTTCATTCCATGTTTTGGTCATAGTATCACTCTTGGTTAGAAAGCCTTGTTTTAAGCCGTACAACTCGTGAATGACCGGATACACTTTGATAGGTGTACTGTCGCCGCGGTATGTCTGAAATATTGTGAAAAAATATCTTTGCTTTGGGTTTCACGCCGTTTCTAACATTACTTCAGTCACAGCGCGGGGGGGGGGGATTACCCCTTTGCATTTTTTCGAGGACTTTGATTTGTACTTAACACAAAATGCTTGCAAAACCACTGGCTGCTTTCTAACATAAACATCGTCGAGACAATAGTATGTGTTGATGTAAGAATCAATCCTGTTTTAATAAGAATCATTAATCTTCGGAAAAGAAGGTGGCTCAGCCTGATTTCTCGACCCATTCTTCCGTGCAACCGGGATTGACAGAAAAAAAAAAGGTATATCCATCATCGCCTTTGGATTAAATTATATTGAAAACAAAGAAAACAACATAAGACGTTTTGAACTAAAGAACTAAAGATTAGCTTGAATAGTAAAATAGTTTTTAAGATACATTCAAACTTGTACTTGAACCACAAACGGGAGGTAAAAATGTGGTCTGTTACAGCTGGTAGTCTGTTAAATCTTTACTACAGAATTAATTCCAGCATTTTCAGGTTGACAAATTGAAAATGGCTCAAATAATATGAGCCTTGCTCTGGCAAAAGGGGCCTTGGTGCATCTCCATGATGCATGATACCTAGAAAGTCATCACATGTTCATGGATCCATAAAATCCATTTTGTCCAACAATCGACTAAGTCATAAGGTAGACTGGTCCTTGAACATACAGAGAATTGACCAATAGCGAAAAGTATCGGCCCAGGTCAGCCTGCGCGGACTGCGCAGGCTGACCTGGGTCGATACTTTTCGCAGATGCATTAATCCCTCTTTTCACAGAGCACGGATCATATCATTTGTATTTTAAACGAAGAAAGAACGGGACAACGAAAAAATGCTACATATCAACATTTTCCTCTTCTCTCAAAATGTGTTCAAAGAGCCTTTTTCACAAAGTGTCGTTTAAAATTAAGTGTTGTGTCGTAAAAGTTAATAAAAGCAGCTTTAATCAATGGTAAGTTAATGAATGAGGGAGTTTGAGATGAAAACAATGGTCTGAATAAGGGGAAAAAAAAACAGAGTTTTCTCCCCTACTCTATGTCGTTCACTTTGGGCAAGAGAAATAACTGAGTATCGTATATCTCGGAAATGTATGGGTAACTCACACGATGTTCTCCCCTGTCTTGTCAAATGGCAAACATTTTGTAAGGGAAATAACACGATTTTATCAAGGAGCGGGTCAGCACCGAGTAATTTCTCTTGCCAAAACCCGTCACAGTTATTGTAGCATACTGACCTACCACCCTAAAATTATTCACAATACTTCTTTGTTTATTTCGACTTTTTCCGATCTCAGAAATGCATCCGATTTTGCCAGCACCAAGTTTAATTTCCTCTTCATACCTGTCTCTTATAAAATCATGGGTAGATCGCACATGTCAACTTAAAAAAAAAATAAAAAAATCTCATCCTTTGGTACGAACTTAATTAATCTAACTTTTCAAATAAATACCAAGTTGCACCTATGGCGTTTTAAAGACTTTAAGGACAAAACACCCGGCAAGATTTCGGAGAGTCAGTTTCAGATCGGATTAAATGCTTTGTCCATTGTGGTATGACTTTGATTCTTCGCAAAATTTTCGAAAGTGTTCGAGTGTTGCGTTTTGCATTTAAAATGTTAATTCATTATTGACTTATCAGAGCAACTGTACATCAACACTGTGCATGAAATGAAACCTTGAGGATGGCAAGGGCAAGTCAATCGAGGTGTGGATGAAACAGTTAACCCTTTACCACACAATCCCGACTTTTAACGACCCTGAGAAAGACACATTTGAAAACATTGTGGGAAAAGGAGAAAATGCTGGTCATTTTCTCCTTTTCCCACAATGTTTTCTGCCCTATCAAGTACAAATTTTGTCATTTGGGCCACCTTTAATTTGTCGTCTGCAAATGCTTTCATTTTTTTTTTTTTTACAATTTTGTCGTTTGCTAAAGGGTTAAGGTGTCACAGTACTGCTACCTTGCTAAATTGAAAATAGAATGCAAATCACTATCTCTGAAATATCTGTTACTATAATTTTTACGGCAAACCACGACCTTTGCGGCTTTTTTTTAATCACATGTCCTGAGGAAAAAAAGAGATACCTCAACCGAAAAGCCTTACTTGCTCCTAAAACACAACCATCCTTGGTAAATTACAGTGAAAAAAAAAAGAAGCCTGTCTCTCTAAGCTTGTCATGGTGCATTTACAGATGTTCTATACATGTTTATATCCCCATGTTGTAATTTAGTCTGGTTGGTTCCCGAAGAAGTAGGGGATCGTCATATGTTTACATGGAATTTTAACCCTTATCCTGCTAAATAACTAAAATAACTTTTTTAATTCGATAGTAAAAACCCTGATATTGCTATTTAAAAGTTACGTTTTGGGGAATAATATCTCCTTGTCGGACAGTGTAGATCCAAGATCAGACTGCACGTTCTGTGCAGTCTGATCTTGATCTACACTGTCAGCAAAAGGTCAGTGAGTCGCACTTAGCAGCCAAAGGATTAAGAAATATACCAAGATGTTCTTGTCCAGGAGCGTTACGTCGAGATTTTGTTTTAGAAATATTATAAGTATTTCAAATTACGAACATATCTAAAGATAGAGTACTTCCGCTATGAAACACCAAGAGCTACATTTTTATGTTTTAGCCGTTTTCTATGGGGGAATGATATAAATCTGCACTTTAAAAAAAAAAATATGCGATCTTTTCCTTAAGAAACACAAGATTCTTAAAGCAATAACTTAAAGAAATCATATGGAAAAAGAATAAGATTTTAAAGAGCTTAATGCAGAGAGGTCTGTTTAAAAAAAAAATAAAAAAAGAAAAAGAAGCATGTAAAACAAGCAGTGGATAAGAATAGGGTATATTTTACTTTTAAATTTACCTAGATATACTTACCCGATATACTTATTGATAATATCCGATCGTGTTGTATAGCGAAGTATTGTAATATAAACAAGTGTCTGAATAATAAATATGATAGTTGTCATGTGATCAAGTAGATGATAAAAGGTCCGCCTACCTGTCTGAACTCGAATATATTTGATAACGATTTAGCTGATACTGATTTAAAATACCTGAATAAAGAATCAGTATATCATTAAGCGCATTATTTAAGCAGGGTTTCATTTTTCTGTAGAGGGACCCTGCGTGCCTCAACAGTTAATATTCTTTATCTGCTTTTTCGAAGGCGAGATTTTCATTCTCGCCTTCATATGTCAGCGCTCGCCAGTTTGCTGCAAATGCCTCTGAACAGCATTATCCAAACGCCTTTCAAGTAGTTCGATACTTCTCGAGTACATAAGAACAAAATAATGTCGAGACCATTGTAAATTTAATCAGATTAGCAAGAAGAAACTTCAAATTTCTAGAAGGAATGAAATCGAATTCTTAAAAAGCATCGTTTTTGACAAATGCAAAATACTTTGGATCAGTTGATTGTTACAATGGTGTTGCTACAGCAACAAATAAACTGTAGCTGTAATAAGCCAATCGAAACCTACTAAAATGACGTCATTCGGACCTACTTCCACTCCACAACGAATAAACAACTAACCAGAGGGATCGTATATGTAAATTTACGACCCCTGAACTAACCAATCGGATAGCTTTTTTGAATGACGTATCGCTGACAGACCTCTTTTCTCTGTTGACAACATTATTCTGTCTTTATGAGAAGTAAAATTTCAATGAAATAAATTCCTTTGAATCATCAAGTGTTTATACAAAATTTTCTTTCAAGGAAATATCTTTTTCTTCTATCAAAGTTGTCCTTGACATTATGATTTATGAATAGGTTATTGTTAGGCATCAGCGTGGCCCAGTTTTGATTCCGGAGACCCGTGAAAAGAAAAAGGTAAATCAGTTGAAATCACAATATGTATCATTTCGAAGTAGTTCCGGCCAGCATAATGTACCGATGTATAGCAGAGGATAGCCTGGGTTCCAGTCTTATCGTTTCTTTCCTTATATACGAGTATGATCGGACTTTACTACGTCAAAAATGACAATAACATGATCTGTAACCGTTTTATCACGCAAAAAGTTTTAACTTCTTCTTTTGATCATCACGGTGCTTAACGTTCAGCAAGTATTCATAAATATTTAACCGTTTACCACTCACTTGTAACGACTCTGAAAAAGCAAGCTTTTAAAAACATCGAGGGAAGAGGGGATATTGCTTGAAACCGGCATTTTTTAAAACTGGTAATCTAATGATAAAAATGGCCATATTAATATGATTTCTCGAGTTTTGAGCTGATTCGTGACTATTTTTGTGTGGGGTCAAATCGGACCCGAAAATCAAATTTCAATTTTATAACTAATTCTCACATTTGTTTCGGTTAATTTATGACCAAATAAAATAGCAAAGTCATGTACGAGAAGTATCAGTCCCTTCAAGAACTGCGAGTTGCAACACGTTTAATTACGAAGCAGTACAAGTCCGAGTGGTGCAGGGATGTGTACAGCCAGTGGGTACGCCGTCACCGACGATGCATAGAGCGAGTACTTCGAGAAAGAATAGGTAATGTTGCCTGATGACTTTCCGACGACGTTGATGACGTCGTATATTGTAGCGTTTCGCGCGCCGGTTCCTAGTACCTGTGCATGTTTGATTGCGTGTAAAATCAACATGTATTGTTCGATTGCTGAAATATTTTGCACTTTTGTACATAATGAATGTCGTTTTACGATGCGTGGACTTTTGTCACATTACGATAACTCATTAAAAATTTATAGACTTACGAGTAATCCGGATAATATTCGAACGACCCTCGTATATAGCAGCACAGTCTCTGAGAGTCATTATTACAAGACATTGTGCAGTCTGAATTCCACGCTTCAGCCGGAAATGTTCACCATGTATCCTAACCATCAGATCAAGGTTACACAAAAGTTTTAGATGCAAAGGTGCAGCCTCACCCAAATCCCATAGGTGCTCTGGAGGAATATGTACATCCTGTTTCTGATAGGGACCGAGCCCAAGCAAGAGGCTAGGCTAGAGGAGGGGCTAGATATAGAGACCCGGGGATGAGACCAAATGACCAAGAACTAGGTGACTCGGACCACAGAGTGCATCCGCCGCATCCTCACCAACAACCACCAGTTGCCAAAGAGAAGACAGATTATTTGATTGATTGATTGATTGATTGATTGATGTTTTACACCACTTTCAACATCTTTTCTGTCACGATGACAGCTCACATATTCATGTCTGTCCTGGATTTCACCATATCTAGGCTATGGATCTGATGGGTCTTGCCCAAGGACACGCCCTCAACAAGCCGAGTGCTTTCAGTGAGGACTGAACCCAGGCCCTACACTTTACCACTTAGCCACAAAGGATCCCTTTGACAGATATGCTCCCTGCATTGGAACTGTCTGGCAGAGACACCCTCCGGATGCTGGTTGTCGACAGCCACAGGACATTATAAAGCAACAACTGGGAATCACAAATGCTGGGAATTGTGAAAACCCAAAGGATTCCTTCACATTCTCTAGAATGTGTCATGATTGACATTCTTGTGTTCAAAACTAATCGGCAAGCAAGACGCTAAACACGTGTATGCAACATACGACCTGCAACACCTACAGCCGTCCAGTTTGTCTAAAACACACTCGTAGTGTCAAACAAACTATCGTTTAAAAAAGTGTTAGTAAAAGAACAGGAAGAACTTTAGCATCAATCAGTGGATGGACCAAACAATGTAATTTTTTACCAAAATTATCTCATTTACCAGTTTAAATACTGATTTTGTGTCATTCAACAGTTTTAACAACGACTTGCGTTTGTTTTTCAATTTTCCTAGCATCAGTACTAATTTTTCAACTTGGGGTCCAAACAGACCCCAGTTGGTAGGATGAGGGTTAAATTGTCTATATGTATTATATATGAACCATGCTCTGGCAAAAGGGGGCTTAATGCATCTCCGTAATCCATCATACCAAGCAAGCCATCACATACCTACGGATTCATAATAGCCACTTTTTTTAACAACTGACTTATTCATGAGATAGACTGGTCCTTGGACATACAGAAAATTGACCCATAGCGAAAAGTTTCGGCCCAGGTCAGCCTGCGCGGACTGCGCAGGCTGACCTGGTTCGATACTTTTCGCAGATGCATTAAGCCCCCTTTTCACAGAGCACGGCTCATATGTATTGACTTAGCTACAACGCTTCACTTCCTTAGGCCTGTGTGTTTCTATAGCTTTTCAGGTCTAATTAACTATTTGCATTCGACAAACTTCTTTTCTCATCCAAATACAATCAGTTAAAGACGCCGAGTTTTACTTCGGTTCTAACGATAAGTCTGGTTTCAGGAGGAGCGGAGAGCATTAATTGTGGGAAAGGGAGAGAATTCTTGTCACCGTTCCCCCCCCCCCCCCCATTTCACTCAATGATTTCAAAATTTTGCTTTTCAGGGTCATTAAAACCTTGGATCGTTTGGCAAAACGTTAAGATTTTAACCAAAAAAAATCCACACTATATAGTTATATAGTAGTATGGCTGGTCGATTGATTGGCTTTTGTAAATGACCATATGATCAATGCAGAAGCAAGTCTATCGTTTGCCATCTGTATACGATATACGATACGTATACGATACTATGCAGTGACTGAATACCTCAATCGTCCGTGCTCATTCTCCACTTTTCCGGCTTTCTTTCCTGTTTTCTCTCTCATGTCTTGTTATGGCATTTCATTATTTAAACTAATTTTTTGAAATGACCTATTAGATGTGAAAAATGTATGTGTATGTATTAAATGCGTGTGTATGTGTAAGTATTCACTTGAATCTTGAATCTTGAGTAAAGTGTTGGACTCATAACCTGGAGGCACCGGGTTCGAGCCTCACCGGAAGCACCGAGTTTTTTTTTTTTTTTTTTTTGTGGAAGTTTCCTTGGGCAAGACATTTAGGAGTCCTAGCCCAGTGCTGGTGAAACCGAGGACATACTTGAATATGTAAGCTGTCGCCGTGATATGACCGCAGTAGTGTTAAAACGGCGGCGTAAAACGCCATCAATCAATCACTTTTTTTGTATTTACATATATCACTTCTCTTGGGTAGTAATTTCTGTGTTCGATACCCGCTCAACGCGCTGTCCTTGAGGTCCTTGTATGTGAAGTTTAGCAGAGCCATAATGACGAATCCTGAAAAGTAAACCGCCAGTATACTCTTTGGTTTCAAACACCGAACAAAATTCTCTAAAATCGATAATTGGGCTATGCTCCGGCAAAAGGGGGCTTAATGCATCTCCATGATCCATAGTACCAAGCAAGCCACCACAGTTATTAATCCATAATAACCACTTTTTTTTAAAAACCACCTTAATCATGAGATAGACTGGTCCTTGGACATACAAAAATTGACCAATGGCGAAAAGTTTCGGTCAAGGTCAGCCTGTGCGGACTGCGCAGGCTGATCTGGATCGATACTTTACGCATATGCATTAAGCCACCTTTTCACGGTTCAAGTTTCAAATATTATTTGACCACCGTAAATATTAACCCTTTATGAAATGTTCTATTGTTGAAAAAGACCTATTATAGAACAGCTTTCGTTAGTTAATTGGAGAACGGCGGAAATGAGTATTTTTCACGCTTCTGTCTACTAGTTTAGAGACAAACCTTGGCATAGCTATTTATGTTACATTGGAATTTACGCCACCAAATGCTGTCAATTGGAACAAATCCATAACTTTCGTTCGCTAAAGTTCTAATACATTTAGGATATATAGAGGATAAAAATGTACCAATCTTCCGCCATTTACTGTATAATTCGTGTAGATTTTAGAGACTTTCCAAGGACCTCTACTTGAAACTATTGAAAGATTTCGAGCTGTATTGAAAATGTTGTCTAATACAAGTCTAAAAGTCTGTCGTTTGGTAAAGAAATTAAAAATGTATTGTGCAGTTCCTAAATAGCAATTAACTATCTCAGACAAGAAAAAATTAGGTTTGGCCAAATTGAAAGCATTGACAGACGGCGATGAAAAGTTTTGTTAAAATGGTAAGATTTGCCTTTAAAATCGTAAATAACGACATAGAAAAAGGAAAACATGCCGGATACCAGTATTTAATCCTTTTTCTTCCAAAAAGTTTCTAAATTCATACTTCCTAAGGTATCGTTTAAACATTGGGTTGTGTGGTAAAATGTTAAACCGAATCTTCTGTAATTATCATCTTCTAAAAGAAGAATTTTACTTCAGATTACAGACATTTTGCTAATATATTAGGGTAACATAACGGACAGTGAAGACCATGAACTTTGGTACTATATTAGACTGAAGCTACGGACAGTGTAGATCCAAGATCAGACTGCACGTTCTGTGCAGTCTGATCTTTGATCTACACCGTCAGCAAAACCTATCTATAATACAGTGAAAGGCATAGTCAATTTGTAAGGAAAAATAAGGTACACGTTTTTATACATTTTTGTTCTAATTCGAACAAGGTTAAAAATCGATCATTGCCATGTGTATGTATCGAAATAAAAATCAGCCATTATAAAAATTATTGAACCCCTAAACCACTTTTTTTGTGTTCGACATTTTAACTCTTATCCTGCTACTAAATAAGTTAAAGGTAACTTTCCGGCCGATAGTAAAGACCAGAATAGTGCTATTGCAAACTCTTTCTCTTTTTTTTTTTTAGGAAAAAAATCTTCTTATTGGAGAGTGTGCATCAAAGATAAGACTGCACGTTCTCTGCAGTCTGATCTTGATCTACACTGTCCGCAAAAGGTCAATTAGTCGTGCTTAGCAACCTAAGGGTTAAAATCCTTCGACCACTGAACAAACATATCAAATATTTTCATTTACAAAACAAAAACGATTTTTAGCAATTTTACAGCTGTATTGATTAGTCCAGCTTCAATTTGAATTTTTTCTGACGTGTCCTTTCCGTTGAGAGTACAGTTGTCCCAAACAATAGAAGCATACTCGAGAATTGATCTTAGGAAAGAGAGATACAGGGTCACACACACACACACAAATGCCACCCATGAAATAGTTAATAAGATTCACAATCCTTTTTGCAATCCAACCATTTTTGGTACAAATGAACTTCAGTCTTTGCCTGACTTGTCCACCAAGTTTCAGCCATGAATGTCCAACAGTCTTTGTTTTATCTCCGTTCCATGATATGCTCCAAATGTGCACCTCTGCTTTGGAATCACACCTGGATACGACATGCAAATTGTCAATAACTCTGACACACTCCTTGCTCAGCATTGATTGCTAAGCGTGAACTCAAAGAATAACATCTTCTGGGGGACAAACCCACCAGAAGATTGTCTGCAGAGGCCTGGGTGCCCTTCACCAAGTACACTGCACGAGTTGCAATATCAAAACATGGGATCATTGGTCCTTACTGGTTTGAAGACCAGAATGAACGGTCAGTCACAATTAATACTGAGCACTACTTAGTGGTCGTTAAAAAGTTTTGGGCAGACAAAGAGGTGCTGTGAGGGATGAACAGTGGTTTCAACAAGATGGAGCAACTTCTTAAATTCAAATGACTCGTTAGAATGGCTGCGTGGACAATTGGTGATTGTCTCATCAGTAGGCGGCGTGATTCTGAATGGGCTTCACACTTACCAGACCTTAACCCGCCAGATTTTTATCTGTGGGGTTATCTCAAGGATAATGTCTATCAGAACAACCCCCAGACTATTCCTGAACTGGAGAGGGCCATCACAGCCAAAATCAGGACAATACTGAGGGAAGAGTGTGTGTGTGAGTTATTGAAAATTTTGCATGTTGTACCCAGGTGTGATTGCAACGCAGAGGTGCACATTTGGAGCATATCATAGAACGGTGATAAAACAAAGACTGTTGGACATTAATGGCTGAAACTTGGTGGACAAGTCAGGCATAGACTGAAGTTCATTTGTACCAAATATGGTTGAAATGCAAAAGGGATTATGAATTTTATTAACGATTTCATGGGTGGTATTTTTTTTTGTGTGTGTGTGTGTGTGTCACCCTGTATATCTGATTAAGTGTTTCATTTACGAACAGATTTTTAGCATAATTCCTAAGAGCTTTGATGCTGATATAACAATATTATTTCCCCGTGGGGTTCCGGTTTTTTTTAATTTATAGAATAGGACCTCGGCCTTTCTCTATGGCATGTCGTAGAAGGCGACTAAAATTAGAGACAAACGGCTGCTTTCCTCGTAATTCGTAGGATTGCAGCAGGCTGGGTAGTTCTTATTCCAAATCCTGTATTTTTTTCTCGATGTAAATAGGGTTTGGAATGGGAATCAATTGGCCTGTGGGACCCCGTGTGGTTTAATCGGGGGTATAAGAATAAACCACTGCAGTCCCGCGATCGTCACATCTGCCATTTCATCTGGCGGAACAAAAGTGACAGCATGCATGTCGTAAAAGGCGACAAAAGGGGCATCATTTTGTGTTTTGTCCATTCCTCATTTATCGTGTTTGTCTTATGTTGTTGCACATGTATGTTATTTTCACCTCGCATTATTGTTTACTAAGTAAGTGCGCCCAATATGACCTAAGTTGTCGACGGGCCTTAAAACGCTATTCATCATTCATCATCAACAACAATATTATTTGTGCAATTATGCCATTTGCAGTCGTCACTGAAAGTCAGTTCTAAGCGTTTGTGAGTTTCTGTAACTACTAAAGACGTATCAAAGTAAAGAACTTCAAACTTGGCCGCATTGAATTTGACAAGCCATTGTTTCGACCACTTTGTAATAATATCCAGATCATGACTTGGAATACTCTGTAGGTCAGCTGCGTTAGAGACGTATCGTCTGCAAACTGCCATACAACACTTAGTAGTGACTCGGTAAAAAAACAAAAACCATAGGGGTCCAAGAACAGAACGTTGCGGAACTCCGGCCAGTATTCTTTCAGGGCTAGAATAGGAAGTTCCAATGAACACAGATTGACTTTTATTAAATGAATAATTTTCAGCCCAATTAAGCAATTGTCCGCATATATCATTCTGCTTAATTAAATACTAACCCTCTGTGCCAAACTCTATCGATTGCTTTGGAAATAACACAAAATATGACACATGTTCGAGTTATGTTATCTATGGACTGGACCAGTGGATGGCTAAGCGAAATTAGTTGGTAAACTGTAGAATGACCAGTAAAAAAAAACAAATTCGATTCATTTAAATATATTAAGTTACATTCCGGAAAGTAAGGTAACAGTTTTGTACATTTATAATATAGCTTTTAATTTCCAACGAAGAGATTAAAACATATGTACATGTATATAAATATGTAAGTTTTTGGTGTGATAATTTCATTCAATTTTAACGACTTTTGCGACAGTTTCCATTTTCACGCTTCGTGTAACTTTCACGCTCACCTTTTACTCGAAAAACGGTGAGCACCTAACACAATTGATCTTGCCATGACTGTCAATGTCTGCAGAATGGATAAATCAAGAGCTAAAACGGGTCGTTTCATGTCAGGAAATGAAGAAAAAAGTATTTGAATCAAGCCAAATAATTATATGCGAGGCAAGAATCCAAAATTACGTTTTCAAAAGATCGGGCTGAAAGTCAAAGTGAATCACCTAACTACGTCACCTAACAACGGAAATATGGACACAGATGCAACTACTAGCGCTTTATCTGGCAGACGTATCGTCGAGCTAAAACATCTTTTCAGATGCAGACGCTTTCAGTTTGGTCTAGTCCAAAATTATGTCACTTGGTAAAGACTTGCAGAAAACGAGGGGCTGTACATAACTCTTTCTCCTTTAGCTTGATGAGTCTGCAGCAGACAACATTGATGAAAATATTGATGTCGAAAGGAGAAATTACCCGTAATGATTGATTTCTCCTTTTCCCACAATGATTTCTGACCTATCAAAGAACTGTGATACATGAATACCAGGTTTTGGTTTAGCGTCTGCAATCGCGTCAAATTTAAAAGAGTCTAAAATTAGTCGTTTTGAAATGGGTTAAATGCTAACATCAGTATTACATTTATATGCTATGAATTGGTTTATTATGACCAACAAACTTGATTCTTATAAATAGTGTTGTATGATTGAAAAATTTGAGATAATTTACTTCATATAATGTCTTTGTCTTTGACAAACATTACATTTACTCATTAGTTAGTGCCCCACCCACAAACTTAAAATGTATTTTCTGAAAAAATAAAGCTGGTGACCTATTTGTTTTAAGCCTGATTCTTTTAGTTTAGTACCTGAATATTATTTATAGAAAAAATAAGAAAAATCTGAATGTTGGAACATTTTGAAAAATAACTTTAAAAGATACTCTTTGGATTTTTTTGTTTTTTTCCAAAATAAAGGCGTTTTAGCCATAAGTTAAGGGTTTTTTTTTTAAAGATTGATACTCAGTATACTCTAAATTTTTTTTTCATTAAATTTGATGTTTCACCAATACAGTGACATAAAATTTGGTTATAATTGTCGTCATTTAAAAAGAATATACATAGACTTAGTTTTCATAGGTGAAATTTCATCCTGAACGGCCGCAATGCAAGGTGTACTAAAAGAAATATTCATAGAATTTTCCCAAAGCTGGTGACCCCCTCTTTTTATCTCCTATTTTTGTAGATCAGATAATAAACTATCACCAAACAAAGTTTCGTGAAATTCTGAATGTTTTCAAAAAATGTAGAAACTGTAGCGATCGTCTTTAATAGCATTAAGAACTGTTCCACAGATTTCAAACTGCAGGTATTTTATTGTCAATGGCATCATTTATGTAGTTAATGGCGTTTTTAATTTGACGGCCTTTTATGCTCTTTCCATTCCGAACACGCACGATGAAATTATCAATTACTGCAGCCCACATTCCTATACCAATCTTTTTGATTTCACGTTTAATGTTCTTTAACAATATACTTGTGCTGTCTGGCTAGGGATTGACTTTTTCTACTTACAAAGGAAGAAGTCGCAGAGTTTGAGGTCAGGACTGTACGCAGAGCAGGGTATTCAGTAGTCTTTTATCTCCGGATACTGTCTTGATGATACTGTCTTGATACTAGTCTATCACCTAACTGATCGTATGAAAAGTCTATCACAGTATTAGATGTGTGTGCCGTAGCACCATCCTGCAAAAACTACGTGTTTTTCACTATAGGGAACACGGGTAGGAAACTTCATATTCAGAGCCAATGGCTCTGACGAGAAAATGTTGTGTTGGTCTTCCGTTTCTGAAGATGTCGGCTGAAAAACAACCAAAAAACAGGTAAGCTTGTCATTATTTGTAATCATGTGTTCTTATACCTTTGAAAGTCCAAAAAAAGGAGAATGTCATGCAATGCTCTGGTCTTTCAACGTGTTTTCTACACTACGGAAAGTTGTAACAAGTGTATGATGTTGTCTGAATCATTTGTGGCGTGGGTTGACCTTAGCTAAAATATTACGTCACGGACCTAAATTCAGTCTATTATTGCCATATAATTGGCAATCAAAAGAGAGTCTTGCTGTCCCAAAAGCGTGAATTAATGTCTTGAAATGTTACATTCACTGCTGGTAAAGAATTGAAAAGAAATAGCACAAAAATGGTGAAAATAAAGAAGGGCTCCGATTATGTGGGCCGGCTCTGAATATGTAAGTCGGCACCGATTGATGAGGGCTTCATTTCAGAAATTTAGTTTTCTGTAAAAATTTACTTAGGAAGTAGGCTTTGTTTTTCCGTTAATACCTTTTAGTCCAAAATATATTACTTTTGCTGGATGGAACATGACCGAATTTATGAACATACAAAGGACTGGTATTGTCACGATTGAAAAATGCTGTCGAACATTAGTCTATCTAAATTTTGAAAATACTTTTATGTAGCTTTTGATTAACAGAATGGTCTATACATGTATATAGCATTTGTCATGCTTTCGTCGTAAGTGCAGCCCACGTGTAAGCAAAAAAAAAAAGAAAAAATATTTGGCATCTTCGGAAGACTATCTGGTCTTGAAACAGTCATTGAAAAGCTAGATGGAAAATGTACCAACCGTAGCAGAGATGATGAATAGAAAAAAACGTTTACAAAGCGTGAGAAATACAATTGACCTATTGGCATTACACGCCTAGGGTATATGTGTGACCACTCTTAACTCTTCTCAACACCTAACACGACACAACAGTATGCCGGGTGGGTGGGGTATATACAAGTCTTTAACAAAAAAAAAACTCAATTTCACAAGCACGCCAAGACTAAAAATGTTCATAGATCCCTGATTTTGATTGTACTCACTCAGATCTTTCAATGCAGAATATGTTATATATTAGTTATTTTCTAAGCCTTTTTATCCTAAATAATGACTCAAAACAGCTAATTGCATACACCATCAGTAAATCATGATATTGGAGCTGCATTCTCAATCTAATTACGGCGTAAAGTGAATGATTTCTAATGATTACATTAGAAATGGAGAGGGGTCGGTGTGAGATTTCTGAAACAAGTGCAAACGACAATGTTTAGGACATTCATACAAATATGTAGGACGGAAAAAGAAAAATAAATAACTCAAAGCTATTCCTTATGAACCCTTAAAGTGCCTGTCACAACTTAAGTTGGTTCTGCAGCCAGTATAGATCAATATTAGACTGTACAAAACGTGATCGTTTGTTTGTTTGGATGAATATTTGTTTATCATCGGCTTAAAGATAACTGATATGTGACATTTTCTGATCTAATATGCATCTGGTTAATTGAACATTGAAAGATCTGAGTAAGTACTATCAGAATCAGGGATCTATGAACATTTTTGGTCTTGACGTGCTTGTGAAATAGATTCTTTTTCGTTGTTAAAGACTTGTATATACCCTACCCACCTGACATACTGTTGTGTAGTGTTAAGTATTAAAAAATACTTAAGAGTGTTCACACATATACCCTGAGGCGTCTATTGCGAATAGATCAATTGTATTTCTCACGCTTTGTAAAAGTTTTTTTTCTATTCATCATCTCTGCTACGGTCAGTACATTTTCCATCTAGCTTTTTATGACTGTTTTAAGACCAAAGAGCCTTCCAAAGATGCCAAATATTTTTTCATTATTTTTGCTTACGTGTGGGCTGCACTTACGACGAAAGCATGACAAATACTATATACTTGTATAGACCATTCTGTTAATCAAAAGCTACATAAAAGTATTTTCAAAATTTAGATAGACTAATGTTCGACAGCATTTTTTCAATCGTGACAATACCAGTCCTTTGTATGTTCATAAATTCGGTCATGTTCCATCCAACAATAGTGCTATATTTTGGACTGAAAGGTGTTAACGGAAAAAAAAAGCCTACTTCCTAAGTAATTTTTTACAAAAAACTAAAGTTTTGAAATGAAGCCCTCATCAATCGGTGCTGACTTACATATTCAGAGCCGGCCCACATAATCGGAGCCCTTCTTTATTTCACCATTTTTGTGCTATTTCTTTTCAATTCTTTACCAGAAGTAAATGTAACATTTCACGACATTAATTCACGCTTTTGGAACAGCAAAACTCTCTTTTAATTGCCATTTATATGGCAATAATAGACTGAATTAAGGTCCGTGACGTATTATTTCAGCTAAGGTCAACCCACGCCACAAATGATTCAGACAACATCATACACTTGTTACAACTTTCCGTAGTGTAGAAAACACGTTGAAAGACCAGAGCATTGCATGACATTCTCCTTTTTTGGACTCTGAAAGATCTAAGAACACATGATTACAAATAATGACAAGCTTACCTGTTTTTTGGTTGTTTTTCAGCCGACATCTTCAGAAACGGAAGACCAACACAACATTTTCTCGTCGGAGCCATTGGCTCTGAATATGAAGTTTCCTACCCGTGGGAATTCGATTCAAGTGCAGACATAAATCTTGTATTCTAAAAGCAATAGTTAGCGCTGGGAATTAATCGCGCTGTTAAAGACATATGGCCTATGTCAGTGACATGACATTGTACACCATACAGTTTTTCTCTGTATAGCGGTCTCTCTGTGAAAGTATGTGGTATTCATGTACCCCAAAACCGCATATTTTCTCTTTTTTTTTTTTACAAACATATCCTGACAACAGAAAATGAGAGAATATCATTTATTACTAAAATGACGCCAATGACAGGAAAGTACTTTTAATTTGAAACCTGAATAAAAGTGCGTAATATCATGAGAATTAAATAAAATTTTCACACAAAAATATTACATATTGTGTATACATGTATTTATGAATCGTTCAGGTAGAAACTGCGAATAACTGAATATGTATCCAAGGACAGTAGCTGTCGTATGTCAGTAAGTGAGAAAGACAAGGCATAAATTATACTGAAAATGGGCATTTCATTCAATGCCAAAGCTAACAGTAAAGATATAAAAACATGATTAGGTATATACCACTTATAGAAACATAATAGAAACATGACTAGGTAGACGCCAAGAACTGACATATATGGGCGACAGAAAACCCCGCCGCTTAACATAGATAAATGTGAATATAGGAGAATTCATGTTATACTATTATCAAAACGTGACTGGCCCATATACCTCAAGTAAATACTTAACAATGATAAAAGGTACATGTATATAGTTAGTTGGAAAAGTTCAAACAACTAAACATAAATATGTGTAAATTGTGTTGATCAGAAAATACAGGAGTAAATAGGTCGACTAAGCCAATGTAACAAATGGCAAAACAAAAATTAGTGTGATGGAGGGGTTGTGGGGATAGGTGAAAAAAAATCCGAGTCCGCTTTTTACGAATTGTGGACTAAGAACGGTGAAAATGAATGTTCTTATTGGTATGACCTACCCATGTGACCGAAAAAGTGAACATGATCGGTTCATAGTTAATGAGATTCCACACAAAGGGTTCGACAGAACTGATCAGGGGCCCCTGACAGGGTAGTCCTTAACTAAAATGCATAAACGTATTCCATAAAAATCTTTATGTTTGCATAACTTTTCATATATATTTTTATTTCTTCATCTGAAATTAAAAGCCATATTATGAATGTATATAAGTGTTACCGTTATTACCGGACACCCTGCATCAGAGATTAAAAAAACTTTTCGCGGATGCATTAAGCCCCGTTTTGACAGTGCATGGCTCATATATATATGTATATGGATCTCTAAAACCCATTTTGTTTAACAGCCGACTCAATCATGAGGTAGGATGTTCCTTTGATAAGGAGAAAATTTAAAGAAAATAAAAAAAAAGTTTCGGCCCATGCAGGGTGACATGAATCGATATTTTTTGCAGAGGCATTAAGACATTTTTACACAGAACATGACTCATACCATTTCATGCTTACCGGTGGCTTATTGAGGAATTTATTTTTCGATATTTCATGGTAACGACCAATGAAAAATACCGATTTTATTTTCTAACTTTTCAATTGAAGGTGGAAACAGTTGTTCACGCGCACTAGTTACCTAAGTAAAATGCGCGTACCACTCAACCAGATGGAAATATGAAGTAACTTACCCTACATTTCTCGCGCTTTACGTAATATTGTAATGCGTTGTTATGCAGAGGGGGTATGTATCGGGAAATTACCGAAAAGAACTGTACTGGATTTTTATGTACCCCCCCCCCCTCGAAAAAAAGGGTTAGAAGCAGGAAATAAATACAATATTTGTAAGAGAAAAAAATCAACAGGTATTTCTTTGTTGGGCTTATATAAAAAAAGGACAAAGCATATCAGATTCTGTTTTCTAGTTATTGTTTTGTTGTTGAAAATACTTCCCCGGTCATTATTTCATCGCTGAAAGATACGATCAAAGAAAATGACTCAATCCTACAGGAATAACGCAGTGGATGACTTGAAAATAATATTCACCAACCATTCTAAATTGGATTCTCAGTCTTTTCTCTAGATTTAGAATGTATCGCAATTTCTAATTGGCTAGACCATTTGGTTTAACCGATCAGAGTTTGCGTTGCTTTCAAATTAGAAAATTCTTGACAAATAGACTAAGAAATATATTTAGAATGATTGATTAATATGGGTTCCCTTCAATATAAGACAAAATATCGACCTAAATTCAAACAAGCAACAAAAACAGTCTTTGTTTCAGATCAATTTACTGCAATGATTGTAGATAAAAGTTACATAGCTGTACCAGTCAACTTCTGTTTGTGGCATGGTAAAGACCAATAGCATACCACAAACGAAGAGGTTATTGTCGAATTCTCTAAAAGTCTGCATAAAGTTCTATTTTGTATATGATACACTTATTGGAGAGGTCATCAGACCTCTCCAACAGTGGTGAGTTTAAAAGGCAGACTGCCACAGAATTTGCAGTCTAAATCCATTTTTCTTGCGAAATTGTACTGATACACAGTCTGTTTCGTCACGGTTTTGTAAATAAAGCGAAATCAAAAAACCGAAACAGGAAATAGACATGGTTTATTTTTATGTGACGAATTTCAGAAAATATTTATTGTATTAATTTGCCATGGCTGCAAATGACCTCTCAGATAATTGTAATTTTTCATTAAGCAAATAAATCTAAGCAGAAGAAAAAATAAGAAGAATTTCGTTAAAAAAAAGAGAAAGAAGACCGCACCGCTGGACAAGATCATGCGACTTGAAAACGCGACAAGAAGGTCAAATGAGCGTCATGTAAAGCATATGAGGTTTCTACGTGGCGGCTTTTTTACTTGTTAGTTTAGTTTACACATATTTTATTCATGAAGTGAATGGGGTCGGGCCACAAGTTCTTACAACTTAGATTCCGATTTTACTTGTTTGTTTACATGTACCAAAATATATTGAAATTAAAAGCCAATAAACTATTGGAAAACAATGATGCTGACCTCTCCTGGCTTCTTTTGTAAAGAAGCCAACTTGTCTATAGACAAGAAGACAATTTTCATATGAAAAACACTGAACCTCTAAAATGCCCATTTCAACTTTAGTTGCTTCTGTATACATTACAAATCAAGGTCCAATTACATTCTCTGTGCAATCTGATCTTGGATCACTGCTGTCTACTGTTTCGTGCAATGATATGGAAAATGCATCATTTAACTGTCATTTTCATTTTCACTTTCACGTACATGTAATTTACGCACTAGAGCTAAGTACATCCTTGTTGAATTTTCCGTGTCCTTTCTTCACTATCTATACGTCCTTCACCGAAAGCCAAATTTTAGACTCGTCTAATCTGGAAGTGTTTACAGACGACAAATTAAACTTGGCTGTCAATGATTGAATTTTAATTTGATCCGGTAGAAAATATCGTGGTAAAGGAGAAAGTGCTGATTATCGGTATGTCCTCACTTTCCCTTAATGTTTTCTAAAGCTTTCTTCCTCGGGATTGTTTGATAAAGGGTTTAGTAGGATCTCAGCGAGGTCAAGTGCGTGTTGCACAAAGGATACTTAGTTGTGCAGCTAGCTAGCTGACTGACTGACGAGATGGATGGATGGATGGATGGATAGATGGAAAGGCAGATGGACTTACAGACACACAGATAGAGAGATTACGATTTGGACATACAGTGCATCATCACAAAAATCGTTCACTGAAGAACAACATTCCTATCGAAAACGAAACAAACAGACGATATAGAAAACAATACGGAAAGATACATTTGTATCCTCTTAACTAAACTCTTTACGAAAAATGACGACCTTTTCCGCCTCTCAGTCATCTTTTAAAAGCAGTTTGTAGTGAAAAAGTAATATCATCGGTATCAGGCAATGGCTCCTTTACCCACAACGTTTTCTTAAAATGTTTTCCATCACACACACACACACACACATATGTGTGTGTGTGTGTGTGTGTGTGTGTGTGTGTGTGTGTGTGTGTGTATATATATATATATATATATATGTGTGTGTGTGTGTGTGTGTGTGTGTGTGTGTGAAAAAATACAGTTTCTTCATTTTGTTGCCTACAAAAATAGCCAATATTGTAAACCGCTAAAGCCTGTATCATAACAGACATATATACTGACGTCCATAAGAAACGCCTCATCTCCCTCTGTCGCGTCATATTTCATGCATTATTGCATAAAATGTGCCTTTTCGGGCCGTTATAAGCATGTATTAACGGGTAAAAACCGGGCGTTAACGGGAGAAAACGTGTATTAATCAGTAAATTCACGCGCCGTTAACGCCCGGTTTTGTACTATCTATATCCTCGATTCGGGCCTACCTTGTAAACAACGTTTGTTCTTGTCAGATTTTCCCTAGACTCCGACCATCGAACTGTAGGAACTTGTACCATATTAGATCCTTTTCATGGATTATCTTTGATGATATTAGTACACCACAAACAAAATTTTGCACAGTATCTCAGTTTAATCGAGATCTGAACAAAAAATCACACGTGAAATGTACTCTAAACCAGCTACATCCCACCCACTTTTTAACGTGATCGGTAATTCCCTCGCTTGGTGTAGATCGATCTCTCCGACGTCTTTCAGTTACAGAAATTCATATCCACTCATTCATCCCAGTTGTAATCGTCCAAACGTGTGCAAGTTTATGCCACATAAGTCCACTTTGTATTAAAAATCATTAGAAGTAAATTTACACTGAGAGAATCAAAACTGGCAACAGGACTAACGGCCCTTCACTGCTCGTAACAAAAACTTCTTCGCCGACTTCCGGTTTTGACCCATTTAGGTACAGTACATTTGAAGTTCGCTTATTTGTATTTCTATGGAAATATTTTTGCTATCTTTGCAAATTATTGCTAAAATACCTTTACTTTATGCAATAATAGCATTAATTCACGTTTTTTTCGGTCGTTAACATTCGCAGAAGCCCTCAAAATACTTTAACACCCTCGTGCTTCGCACTCGGGCGTTAAAGCATTTTTCAGGCCTCTGCGAATGTTAACGACCGAAAAAAACGTGAATTAACCCTATATTAAATATCGAATGCATGATTTTGTAATTTAAAAATGCATTTTGTCAATATTTCTACACACATCACATGACAAAAGCATTTAGCTAAATATTACACAAATTTAACAGCCATTTCAACAAACTCACCCCCTTAAATTCATCAATACCGTGTATGACCTCCTTGACTTGCTATCAGTGCCTGCAGTCGCCGTCCCATGGACCCACACAGATTACGCAGGAGGTAGCGTGGAATGTGAGCCCACTCTTCACGAAGAGCATTTGTCAATTCTTGGACGTTTTGCCACTGTGGGTTACGTCGACGTAAACGACGTCCAAGGATGTCCCACATGTGTTCGATTGGGTTACAATCGGGGGAGTTAGCAGGCCATGGCAGCACGGCAATATTATTGGCCATGAGAAAGTTTCTGGTAAATCTGGCCGTGTGGGGGCGCGCATTGTCATGTTGAAATGTAAGGCTACGTCGTTGCTGAAACATGGGAACGACCACAGGACGAAGAACTTGGTTTACATACCGTCTGGCATTTAAATTACCATTAATAACTACTAGGTCAGTTCTAAATGCCCAAACCATTATACCACCACCACCATAACGGTTGTGCTCCAGAATACAACTTTGGGTGTACCGTTCATTACGTCGACGGTAAACGCGGACTCGTCCGTCGGCACAGGAGAGGATTCGTCACTGAAGACCACATCACGCCAACGTCTTTCAGTGTTGTTTTGAGCCCACTGCCGACGTTTCCAACGGTGGCTGTCAGTTAGCACAACACCTCGGTAAGGCCGCCTGCACAATATTCCACGCTCCCGAAGACGTCGCCTTACTGTATTCCGACTTACATGTCTTCCACGATTCCCTATAACCATCGACGTTGTGGATTGCGCTGTGACAAAACGGTTTCGCAAGTGACGTTGACGGATGAAATTGTTTTGTCGTACAGACGTCACACGCGGAGCACCAGGTCGGGGTCTATCAGACAAACTCCCTGTTTCGTCTACCCGTCCAACAAGACGCACTATTGTTGATCTTGCAACGTTAAAGCGTCTTGCAACGTGACTTTGAGAAAGACCGCTTTCAAGCATGCCCAAAATGCGTGCTCTTTCTTCATTATTTTGTCTTGGCATTTTCGAAATTGATGTTTTCAAAATAATGCTTGGAGTACTTAATTGTAAATCAATTACTGTATACACATGCGTAATTTTGACTGACATAACCACGTGGGGAAAATGCATGGGGCGCCTGGGCAAAACGGTGCCATGAGCCATGGTTGAAGAAAACATAATAGACTGGCACGAAATGTCATGCTTCAGTAGATTAGAGAAGTGAAAATTCTATGGTAGACAAAAAGCGACATATATATTCCAGGTATGTACAAAGCTATCCCACTTTTTTCGATGAGGCGTTTTTATGGACGTCAGTATATAAACGGTGCAAATTGTTTTACATGCACCGATACTTCGAAGGTCAAAATGGCAGATTGGGAAATCACCATCACTGACTCATGTACCGGTGCCATAGCGTTTAGTTTTGCAGTCTATTTATTGAAATATCAGTATGTGTCTGACTTTTATGACTTTTCCATTGTCATCTCCACAAATCCTTCGAAAGCCATTGACGTCATATAATTTGTAAGTGCATGTTAGTCGTTATTGTTCACACCATAATTTATTGACTATGAGCAAAAATAATGTTCTGTTGTAATTATAAAGACATAGACGAGAATCACTTTGTTTGTTTTTTTTTTTTTTTTCCTGCTTTTTTCTTTATTTATGAACGTGAGAAAAGGGGATTTAATGCACCCCCTGAAGCATGATACCATGCAAGAAATCAAATGGTCATGAATCCATAAAATCCTTTTTGTCAAAGAACTCTCTGAATCATGAGGTACACTAATCCTTTGAAATGCAGAAAAATGACCAACGTGCAAAAAGTTTCGACCCAGGTCAGCCTGCGCGGACTGCGCAGGCTGACCTGGTTCAATACTTTTTGAAAATGCATTGTCTCAAATGTGGTTCATCTATTTAACGTCGCACAATCTTTAAGTGGTATACTAAGTACTCTCAATGACAAAGTCCTGGACACTTTAGGAGTACTAGGTCCATGATGTGGGTTGATTTATCATTTATCTGACGCTCTTACACTGCTTTCTTGTTTCATACGAGTCATTTGATTTTTCCAAATTGAAAGTATTTGTAGAGGACAAATCGAATGCAAGTCAAATGATGCAAATTGTCTTCGAAAGGGTAAAACACATTGAGGGAAACTGAAGAGAGATTGTTGGTATCAAGCGTTTCTCCTTTTCCCACAATGTTCTCAAAAAACTCTTTTCTCCAGGTCGTTGAAGCTGGGATTGTTTTGCGCAAGCTTATACGATGGCTTTGTGCAGGAAGATTTCACGAGCGGTTGAGTAATGTCTTTTTGAGTCATACGATTGTTTTATTTGTTGCGTAGATAGCAAATGTATGTTTAGCCATTTCTTCTTTCTTTTCCTGTCTCTTTGGTACAGAACTTTACACTTTATCCATCCCTATTGGTCAGATAATCCGGAATGTCCTCTCATTAGGCCGCATATTTATTTGTAGGGTAGACGAGATGCACAGAATATTTTCTTATATGGACTGGTCTTTAGTGGTCGCCCGTGTTGCTTTTAACAAGAATCTATCAAGGAACTTTTCGATATATCGACGATGGACATGGACCGATCGCGTTAGGTCACCCTGAGACCATTCGTGCCTATTTTAGCCTAAAAGCCTAGAAACACTGTGGCTGGTCCTTCCCCTAATAACAACGATTAGAACCAGGAACATATAACCACGCATCATCCGGGATATTTTATCAAAACCATCAAGTTTATTGTTCTGAAGTTAAGTGGTAGCTTGACTAATGTAAATGTATCGTGCACAGAAAAAAATCTAAAAATCCTTCTCAGGAACATATTGCTACCAGTTTTTATAGCCAGTATGTATGCCGTATCATCACCTCGGGAGGCCCTGCTGTTGAATAAAAAAAAACATGAGTACCTCATCAGTAAGGATTTTATAGCGCAGACTTGAAAGATCCTCCAGCCCTAAACTATAAGTCCTTTGGTGTGAAAACATTGTACCACCACCGATATAGAGTTAATTGTGACCCTGTGGGGGGGGGGGGGGGGTTTAATAGGGGTGGTGGTGAAATAGCCCTACCAAATGTTTCCGTAGAACTGTTTATGAATAGCTTAGATTGAAAAAAAAAATATAATTGTTAAAAATTCTGAATTTAATAGCATGTATGTACTAAAACATTATATACCGCGATCAAGTTTTTCAAAAAGAGGTGTTATGTATTTATTGTGATTTGTTGGAGGAAAACCCTTTTCAAAAGGAAAGTGACGTGTCCACATTTTGAGACAATTCTAAATGGTTCGTATCTTTACAGTGCCATGAAATCATGATATTGCATCAAGTTAATGTCAAAACATGTCCTGTCGCAAGCGACTGTTGAACATTTTGTTTTATTTGGATCTACAGACCCTTTACCAGACGACAAAATGTGTGACAGTTCCAGTTTGAAAGCATTCGCAACCGATAATTGACGGACTTGTCTATAAACGGGTTGAACATATTGTGGGAGAAATTGCTGGCTACCAGAATGTACTGGCTACCTTTAAATACTGGAGTCTTGGTGAAAGGTTAATTTAAAATAGAGAAGTTGCTTTTATCGATGTGTTCTTTTTTGACTCATCTTTAGATGTAATGTATAATCATTTCTGTCTCTCTCTCTCTGTCTCTCCCTCTCTGTCTGTCTCTCTCTCCGTCTGTCTGTCTGTCTCTATTTCTCTCTCACCAATTAGTCTATTCAGACATCGAATAAATAAATTTAGTCATCTATGATTTTACTCATAGAAAGAGAGGGGTAGGTACTGGCAGAAGAAGAAAAAGAGGAAGAAGAAGGAAAAGAACGTATGCTGTAGCTGGAATTTTAAATTCCATGGAGAAACAGTGCGAAAAGAAGTATGGCGGAGATCTACGACGGAGATATTTCGCCGTTTATTAAAGAAAAAATATGTTCAATTAAAAAAAAATAACTATTGAAATTGTCATCAGATGGATGAATTTGACCTCGGCCTTTCATACTGACCTTCATTCTTTGAGCTTGAACCACTGCGATAGGGCTCGGCAAAATAACAGGGTCAAAAACAAATAACTTCTTTAGTAACGTCATAGTTCCGTTGTATGGCATTGTCTTAAACACTGATCTCTCACAAAATACTATATCATAACCTCTTTAGTTCACCTTAGCAAGAAGTGCTCAAGGTGAGCTTTTGTGGTCGTGCTTTATCCGGCGCCCTTCGTTCGTCGTCAGATTAAACCTTGTGTACGGTCCAGATTAAATATTCTGTCGGATACTTATGAAACTTGGTCAAAATGTTTGTCTGGATTGTATCTGGGACTTGTTTGGAAATAGGTCACGTCCAGTCAAAAACTAGGTCATCAGATCAAATATTTTGAAAAACCTTGAGTAAGCTTTAGATGGTAAATTTTCTGTCCAATGATCGTGAAACTTGGTCAGAATATTTGTTTTGATGAGATTTGGGATTAGCGTGAGAAATAGTGTCACATTAAATCAAAAACTAGGTCAGTGGGTCAAATCTTTGAAAAACTTTCTGTTCACCCTAGAGGCCGCATTTTTAGTGTAATAACCATGAAAGTTGGTCAGAATGTTTTGATGTTATCTCAGACGAGATTGACTGTGGATTACTCGGAGTTAAAAACTAATGCAGATATTAGAAAAACATGGTGTACACATTAGAGGCAACATGTTAAGTCAGAATGTTTTTCTTGATAATATCTCAGATGAGATTGAAAACTGTCACGTTGTGGCAAAAACTACGTCATTTTTTCTTTAAAAAACCTCGTGTGTGCTGTAGAGGTTACATTTCATTTCATATACTCATGAATTTTTTTCAGAATGTTTGTCTTGAAAATATCTCAAATGATTCTGAAAACTGATCATATATCAGTCAAAAAGTAGTTCGGCAGTTGAAAAACCTTGTGTACACTCTAAGGCAACATTACCCGTCCAAAACTTATGAAAGTTGGTCAGAATGTTTGTCTTGATGATATTTGGGGGGGGGGGGGTTGAAAAAGGATCACCATCAATCAAAAACTATGTCACCTGGTCAAATGGAGGCCATATTTTCGGTCTAATTCTCATGAAACTTAAACAGAGTATTTGTCTTGATGATATCTCAGACAAGCTTGAAAATGGGTCAAAAACTAGGTCACCGGGTCAAATCTCAGAAAAAGACCTTGTGAACACACTAGAGGCCACACTTTCAGTCTAATACTCATGAAAGTTAATCAGAGTATTTGTCTTGATAACGAGCTTTAAAATGGGTCACCTTGGGTCAAAAACTAGATCACTGGGTCAAATCTTTCAAAAACCTTAAGTACACTCTGAAGGCAACATTTTCAGTCCAATACTCATGAAAGTTGTTTAGAATGTTTGTCTCGGTGGTATCTTGGATGACTGAAAATGGGTCAAGTCAAATCAAAAAGCAGATCACTGTGACAAATCCTAGAAAAAGCTCGTGTACACTCTAAGGGCCACATTTTCAATTCTCGTGAACGTTTGTTAGAACATGTGTCTTGATATCTCGTAAGTTGTTGGAAACTGGTCATTTTGGGTGAAATAGGCTCGGGTGAGCGACCATAGAGCCATCATGTCCCTCTTATTTCTACGTTGTCCTCATCTATACTAGGGATTGAAGTGTATGAGTTATTTTTATTATCTACTTTGACACTGAAGAGTACTGATAACGCTTCAAATTTAATGACTTTGATATATTTATGTTCACTTGTATACCCAAAACCCTTTTCACTCTTTTGAGCCTTCTTTTCTTGAAAAGCTAGGCCTAAGGTCACATTTTTTGTTTTAATTAAATATGTATAAGTTCTGGAAAAAAGCCAACTCTACCTGACCTAGGACCCTTAGGTGCCTCAGTGAAACCTCCACCACGTGATAAAAAATTTCTCTATAACAAGGAAGTAAAACTGTCCCTTTACGCAAAACATAAAATACAAGCTACATACATGTATGCATATCTAGCTGTGAGATAGACCACTATGATACAAAAATACCCTTGCTTCTGCTTTGACAAAAAGAATGAGAAAAGGTAAACAACAAAAATCTGGTCGAAAAATTTTGTGATAATGACGGCTTACTATTTGTGACTTTGAAATCGTAAAAATGTACTTTAGACCAAATATAAGAGACTGTACTTTAGCGTAACTTAGAGTTGAAAAGAACGAGGAATGCAGCGGTATTTGACACACAGAAAGTTAAACCAGGTTTGAGTATCAACATAAGTAAATAATACAATGTGAAGCTCGGAACATATCAAGGAGAAACACTAGTATAAATTTGTAGACAAAGAATCTTACATTAGTGTTTAGGTATTACCGTTGGTAACAAAATGAACTGCTGCCTGAATGTCATTTAATGCAAGCCGGGTAGCTCAGTGATTAGCATATCTGACTCGCGACCTTGTGGTGCGAATTCGATACCCGGTTGAGGCAAACCTTCTTTCCGGCGCTTTTTCGCCTCTAACTTCTGATGCATGTGGGAAAAGTGGTCAGTGGATTGGTAAGAAAGATGTGCCATTACTGGCGTGAGAAAGCCAGGAAACGCATGCGTTGAGGCACTGACTGCCGTGATATGACCTAGGCTGCTTAAACAGTGTTAAACTCCAATACGAACAAACAGTCCTACAGTGTTCAGCCTATGCGTAACAATATCCCATTTTCCATCATCTTTAACCACATTAAAAAAATACCGTTTGCATACAATTCAAAACATAAACTTCAAACCATCCCTTATAGGTTATTGTCTGCTTCATGAAGCATTGTCAGGTCCATTTCCCACAATCATCCAAACATGACCAGGGCAAGCACTTGTAAAACTCTTTTCGTGCTCAACTAAGTATAAGATATTTCAAACATAAGTATGAACTGGTATAACAACAAAGTGACTGTATATCTTTCAGAGACTTCCTTTCCGTTGTCTTCTTCAATTAAGGATTACGACCCCTAACTCATCTGCAAATATCGTGTAACATCGAAGTTTTCGTAAAGGCTATTCGGCCAATCTCGGCAGCTCCCTTCTTTTAATGGGAAAGTTAGGGTCCGTAGACTCACTAACTAGTCGGTAAACATCGTGTAACATCGACGTTGACGTAAAGGTTATTCGGCCAATCTCAGGAGCTTCCGTCTTTTAATATGAGAGGTAGGGGCTGTAGACCTTAAAGTCTCAATCTATAAGTCCTTGGATATCTGAGTCATTGAATGAAGTTTGAGCACAAACTCAATTGAGCGTGAAGTCAAGTTTTGTAAGCACAAACTCAGACATCTGGTATGTAATCATGATCCATTTCAGACGAATACTTGAATTCAACATATAAATTTTCAATAGATACGAAAGGTCGTAATGGATTGAAAATGAAAATTGAGATTCGATGCAGAGATAGAAAATCAAGTCATTTACCAGTGGAGTGCCCGGTCCCATAAGTGCAATGAGACACAATAGACTTTTCGATGTATGAGAGAATCGCACATGGAAATAACGGTTTCGACCTTACGCCTTTCAGCATTGCAATTTCTTCACATTGCTTACAAGTGATTTTAAAATGAAACCGGATCAAAGACGGACATAAACTTTGCACAGGCAGTGAGATCTGCAGTCACAGTATGAGGTATCATGTTCAATGGGTAAAATACCACAAAATGTGTATTGACAGAGATCCGTTTACGTATGTTTACGCATTTTAAATTCATTCTAGATATTTTTACTTTAGTAAACATTATATTGATTATCGTTACACCCTTTTTTGTAAATTTAGACAGGTCTGGGACAGGGACAGATGTGCTTACCGGCTCTTTTTTTTTTTGGCACAGCTTAATGACTGACTGACAACAGCGGGCGATGTGGGACCAGTACAGTAAGCTTGTACATCATGAAGAGGGAAAAGATATATGGGTGGTTGATAAAAATTATTTACCTTCGATGACATGTAAACATAATAATTAGAGCGCCAACAGTCATGAAACATGAGGTCTGATCATAACTTTAATACATGAAATAATGTAAACACATCACGATAAATTCTCTGCAACAGGTCTGTATTTGACTAGCAGTCCTTGTATGTCACAAATTACCAATCTTGAACTACATTATATCCTAGATACCGGCATGGATTTAATCGCTATTCAAAAATATTTGGTGTATATAAAAGCCATTATCATGGTGCATGATTGCCAGGTACCAGGCTGCTCATATACTGACCAAGTCAGTATTAATTACCAATTTATTTCATGTTTTCCGGTAGGTTATCGAGAAATATCGGTGAAATATTTTTCGATATTTTATGGTTACGACCAGTGAAAATACCGATTTTTATGTTCTAACTCTTCCATTGAAGGGGGAAACAGTTGTTCCGGCGCACTAGTTACCTAGGTAAAATGTGCGTGCCTCCCTCACAACCACATGGAAATATGACGTAATTTACCTTACATTTCTTGCGCTTGGCGTAATACTGTAATGCGTTGCTATGCGGAGGGGGTACACCACAGGGAATAACCGAAAAGAACTGTACTGGGTTTTGATTAAGTTCCCCCAGAAAGGGTTAAAAGCATGAAATAAATAGAATATTTGATTTTCTTTTTTGGTGAAAGATCGAAATTTATTTTCTCGAGCGAACATCATCGGTAATATTTTCATTCGTGGCTGCGCCACTCGTAAAAATATTACCGATGATGTTCACTCGATGAAATAAATTTCGATCTTTCACCGTAAAAAAACAAATGTTCTCTATGTATTAAGCAGATAACCCGAGGGATAAGCCAAGTCAGACCTCAAACATGTAGATTTTTTTAAAAAACTTTAGTATCAATAATACAGTATATGAAGGCAGAATATAACATAATATATACTATCTTCTTTGAAAAATAGGTCAGCTTAAAGCCATTCGTTGATCTATTAAAGATCAAAATAGACCTAGCAGATAAATGAAAGCCAATTCTAGGTTACAAAGTTCAAAGCCAACAAATGTGAAAGTGTCAAGATACGAGTATTTGCCATTGCCTGTAGAAAACTTTGCCATGTTAATATACGCTATCAATAACCTGCACTAAACTTTTTGGGCCATGCTCTGAAAAGGGGGGGGGGGGGTTAATGCATCTCCGTGATGCATTTTAGGACGCAAGTTATCACATAATTATGAATCCTTGAAACCCATTTAGTCTAACAACCGACTCAAGTTTCAGGTAGAATGGATCTTGGAGATACATAAAATTTACAAATAGCAAAAAGTTTCGACGAATGTCAGCCTGCGTGGACTGAGCTGGCTGACATGGGTCGATACTTTTTGCGGATAAATTAAACCCCCTTTTCACAGAGCATTGCTTATTTATTTTTGCTTAACCCTTAGGCTGCTGAGTGCGACTCACTGACCTTTTGCGGACAGTATAGATCAAGATCTACACTGTCCGATAAGGAGATAGTATTCCCCAAATATAAAGTTGAAATAGCAATATTTGGGTTTTTACTATCGAATTGAAAATTTTATTTTAGTTATTTAACAGGATAAGGGTTAAAACGTAAATACGTGCCGCCTGATACTTCTATTTACCATCCCTTGATTTATGAGATGATTTGACCAAATTGGCCTTACTCCATTGCAATAGTTGAACCATTTTAAACCCATTGAAATTTCAAGTTCCCCCTATTAACCATCACAAAACGATTGATATCCGGCTTGGGCACACCAAAAGGACAAAGTTATCTACCTTGCAGGATTTAGAAGTAATGCATTTCGTAGATCTGCAAATTTCATTCAAAGAGGAGGGGATAAAAGTTGTCACACCGTTAGTTGTTTGCTACATTGAAAATGACGTGAAACTACCATTTTTGACCCTATGTTATACTGTTATTGGCAAACCAAAAGATTTCCTGTTTGTTTCCATTACTTATATGTTCAATGGCCTTAACAAGAAACGGCACCTTTACCCCTTTCACCGGTTTCTTTTCTTTCTTTTTTTTTTAGTCCATCTCAAGCACAACTACCCTTGAAAGATACATGAAAGATACAGCGAAAAGAGGCCATAGTGGTTGTATACCGTGTTTTTGAATACATGTATGTAGTCACATGCACCCCCCCCCCCCCGAAAAAAAAACCTTCACATAGTTTCCACGAAATTATCGAACCAACGCCGAACACCTACCCTTCCTTTTTCGGTCAAAAAGCAGAGCAGCAGAAGTTCCTGCTTTCAAATTATCAAACAGGACTAGTTTTGACTACTAGAATCAGTTCGCTGTGGTGCGACACCAAAACAAACCCACACTTGTCTTTCACGGTAATAGAAAAGGGAGGTTAAAAAAAAAATCAATTTTTAATTCGGATACCAAAAGGCAAGCACGTTTATCTACCCTGCTGGAAGTTAACCTATATCCTGCTAAATAACTAAAATGAAATTTTCAATTCGACAGTAAAAACCCAAATATTGCAATTTCAAAGTTGAAAACAAGTCAAAGAGAAGGAGATAAAACGTACCACACTTGTGTTAAACTGTAAGAAAGGTGCAAGGGGAGCCTAGACAACCATTCGGACAGACCTTTGCAGCGAAGATTATCCATCCAACTGGGTGTTAAAAGGTGTTTCATCACGTAGGTTCTTTGAAAACGCAATGCGAAGACAATGAGATATTTTTAAAACGAACCACACTGGTGTTGCACTTTAGGAAGAGTGCAAAATTACATGTAGTTGATGCAATCAACATCTCGTTTGGATAGATCTTTGCTGCCAAGATGATCTTTCCTACTGTGGATTAAAGGTGTTGCATAACGTAGAATCTTTGAAAATATAATTCTAAGAGAAGGAGACAAAACAAACCACATTGTTGCCCTGTAAGAGATTTATAAAGGGAAATAAATCAATCAATATTCCGTTCAGATACACTAAGACAAACAGCGTTGTCTGCGCATGTCATACTCTTCGAAGATTCTGTATTTGTAGAATGCCATTTAGCGGGAGATAATGAGAGAAACAGACTTATTTACCCTGAAGGGAGCTAACTCCTCCCTGCGTGACAAAATTTAAGGCTCTACCATTATTCTCATTCTGCTAAATAAGTGAACCGAAGCTTTCCAGACGATAGTAAAAATCAATTTTTTACTATTTCAAATGAATTTAGGGGGAAAGATATCTCTGTATCGGACAGTGACGATCCAAGATGAAACTGCATGTTCTGTGCAGTCTCACCTTTATCTTCAATGTCCGCAAAAGGTCGGTGAGTCGCGCTTAGCAGCCTAAGGGTTAAAAGTTTTGCTAAAATGAAATTGTCTTTGAAAGGTGAAAATATTGTGGAAAAAGTACAAAATGCTGGTTACCAGCATTTTCTCTTTTTTTCCACGATGTTTCAATGTGCTTGAAAATTCAGGGTTGATACAACTCGAGATTGTGTGGGAAAGGGTAACAGTGTTGCATAACGTCATCTCTTACGGAAATAAATGTGATTTTTCAGTGCAAAATGTACAAACCCCACCTCTTTTGACGGCTGAAAATACATTCCCGTGAATCTCAAAGAGAATTTTATTAAATGACGTAACTTAACACGCTGATAGTATAGTTAAAAGATCAAACCGTACGCTCTGTGCAGTCTGATATTGATCTATGCCACCACAAAAGCCTCTGTTTTCGCCTATAGCACAGAAAGGGAAAGGAGGGAAGAGTTAAACTGACACACACCAGTTAGATAATAGCACAGACATTAATTCCGGAGCCGTACCTGTAATACTCAACATTAACGCTTTGAAAAAGAACGACAATCAAAACGGTTCATAACAGGCTCACTTCTAGTTAGCTCCCTTGCACGCCCCCATGATCTCTCTCTCTTTCTCTGTCTCTCTCTGTCTTTCTCTCTCTCTCTCTGTCTCTCTCTCTCTCTCTCTCCGTCTGTATGTCTGTCTCTCTCTCTCTCTCTCTCTCTCTCTCTCTCTCTCTCTCTCTCTTCTGCGTCTCTCTCTCACTCTCTGTGCGTCTCTCCGTCTCTATCTCTCTCTCTCTCTCTTTCCTTCTCTTTGTCTCGCTTTCTCTCTCCCCCCCCTCTCTCTCTCTCTCTCTCTCTCTCTCTCTCTCTCTCTCTCTCTCTCTCTGTCCCTCTCATTTACTTATCGATAAAAGAATAAAATAAAGCACTGACATGAAGACGATTCAATTGCCGCAAAAATGACAGAGAAGGTTCGGAAAAAAGATAAAACATTAAAGCGTAAACGAGATAATTGTGTTACGAAACGACCTACATTTGCAGGGTCAGAACTGAGGGGTTAGGGTAAAATCTGTATACTTGGGTACTTTATAATTAGCCCTTAACTAAAAATGCTCACAGCGATTCAGGGAGTTCTTGTGGATATTGAAAAGTTTAGATGAGACGGCAGGGAACGTATAGTCTCATCTTGTATCAACGTGCTCCGATACGGTAAGACTTTTCCAGTTAAAACCAATTTGAAATGCAATATTTGAGATTATACAATTGCCTTGAAATGTACTAGTATTAGTATATTCTTCTTTTTTTTTAGCTGTTAGAATCTAAAAAGGATTCATGACGTGACACTCGACAAACGAAAAAAGAGAAAAGATAAACCAACAAGATAAAGACACAAGAGCAACACTTTTATCATATTTTCTTAAAAAATGTACTGCTTTGTGTGTAACATTAGGGAAAAAATGTCACATTTATCATATTTTAGAGAAAAATTCAGAGATTAGATAAGCTAATTATCATATGAAAGATGTAAGTCATACTGTGGTGATAATATTGATTGAGGGTATGATGTTTATCTCCGTTTCAAAATTACATTTTTTAAAATTAAATTTCGGCGGCCAGTGCACTTATCTATGCTTTCCTTGGGTTTCTTATTACCAGTACAATCTTCTTTCCAATATACTGGCTGCTTTCCTAGATAACTGTCGAGAAACAACAGTCAGCGGTGATAGAGGAATGATCCTGTCGCAGTTATTATCATCAACCCTCGAAAATGAATTAAGAAAGTTCGGAATTCGAACCTGCGACCCCTGGTTTCAATTCCTGTACCTTGACGACTAAGCTACCAAGCCTGGCATGGCGGCACAAATGTCTACATGTACCTTGGAGGTCATAGGAGCAATTCAATAGGATATATTAGTTTATGGAAGCCAATCTAGACTTCTTACATATCAAAGAACTGCGATCATATATTTGAGCCATGCTCTGGCAAAAGGTGGCTTAATGCATCTGCGAAAAGTATCGACCGAGGTCAGCCTGCGCATTCCGCACAGGCTGATCTGGGCCTAAACTTTTCGCTATCATTCAATTTTCTCTATATCTATGGACCATTCTACCTCATGATTCAGTCGGTTATTGAAAGAAATGCATTTTATGCATCCATAACTAGGTGAAGACTAGCTGGGCATAATGGACCACGGAGATGCATCAAGCCCCCTTTTGCCAGAACATGGCTCATTTCTAAATTACAACAATATCCTTATTTGGTTTCCTAATAACACTTTTGATACCTTCCAAACAACGGCTTTTATTGCTTTTTATGAAAACTAAATCTATGATGAAACAGGATAAAAGAAGCACATGTACAATAAAGTATTTGAAATTTGATTCATTGATCGAGTGTCGGAAAACAGAAATAAAAATTGTCCTGAAAGCAATAATTATCAATATAATTATCCCTATTTGATTTAGCGAAGGAATAATTCCGGAAAAATTGAAAGCTTTCTGTTCTTATTTAGAGTAGTAAATAGCGAAAAGTAACTCCTCATCATCATACATTGCCCTTATTAGCGAGCTCAGACCAATAGTGGTTTACTTCTGATTGCCATGGAGTGTAACCGGAAATGATTACGAAGATTATGCTCTATATTTGATATATAGAGCATATAGGGTGTGAGGGCGTAAGAAAGCTGGCTGCTTTTCCACTCATTGTCTTGATGTTTATTGATGATTTAGAAAACATCATACTAGGCAAAGGAATTTCGCTGCTTACAAGAATAGTGTTTTGGCTGACTACCTGATTGACTGACTGACTGACTGACTGACTGACTCTCTCTCTTTCTCTCTCTCTCCTCTTTTACTCTTTCTTTCTCACTGTTGCTCTCTCTCTCTCTCTCTCTCTCTCTCTCTCTCTCTGTCTTTCTCTCTCTCTTCCCCCTCCTCTGTCTCTCTCTCTATCTCTCTCTTTTACCTCTCTCTCTCCCTCCCCCTCCCTCTCATTCTCTCTCTCTCTCTCTCTCTCTGTTTACTTGTACTCCCTCCCGTCCTCTCATTCTCTCTCTCTTTCGCTCACACCTTTTCCTCTCCCCCTCTCTCATTCTCTCCCTTCCCCTCCTCTGTCTCTCTCTCTATCTCTCTCTCTCTCTTACCTCTCTCTCTCCCTCCCCCGCTCTCTCTCTCTCTCTCTCTCTCTCTCTCTCTTTCTGTCTACTTGTACTCCCTCCCGCCCTCTCATTCTTTCTCTCTCTCGCTCACATCTTTTCCTCTCCCCCTCTCTCATTCTCTCCCTCTCTCTCATCTGTTTCTCTCCCTCCCTCTCTCTCTCTCTCTCTCTCTCTCTCTCTCTGCTTTACTCCTTCTCTCTCTCCCGTATCTCTCTCTCTCTCCCGTCTCTTTCTCGCTCTCATCTGTTTCTCTCTCTCTCGCTCTCATCTGTTTCTCTCCCTCCCTCCCTTCCTCCCTCCCTCCTTCCCCTCCCCTCTCTCTCTCTCCTTCTCTCTCTCACACTCTCTCTCTTTCTCCCATCCTCCCTCTCCTCTCTCTCTCTCTCTCTTCCTCTCTGTCTCTCTGTCTCTCTCTGTCTCTCTGTCTCTGTCTCTGTCTCTCTCTCTCTCTCTGTCTCTCTCTCTCTCTCTCTCTCTCTCTTTTTCTCTCTTTCTCTCTCTCTGTACCTTTACTCTCCCTCTTTCCCTTTCCCTCTTTATTGTTCATACTGTCTTTTTGTCTGTTTTCCCATCTTCCTCTCTGCCTTGATGCATGTTTTCTCGCTGTCTAATGTACAACTTTCTTCTCTTACGCTTAGTTCAGATCATTTCACAAAGAAACTAGCAATGTAGATCAAAGATCGAAAATCCAAAGGTCAAAGGTCCAGTGTCGTGTAATCTTGAGCTACACTTTTCGCCAAACCATTGCATGTAGTGAAAATGGCATCTGCATTCATAGGGGTTAAAACTAGTACAGATTGACACATGTCGAATTTATCATTAATACTAAATAGAATGTTCGAACGATCTCTGGTCCGCACTGATAAGATACAAATGTGCACAATAATATCTGTCCATTAATTTCTCCTCTATTCTGAAGTTTATTTCTTTACACGTCAAGAACAGCATTTCACAGTTTCACAGTAAAGCAAAGTACAGTAGCTATATACTTTTCACTCACATAGAAGCACACTGTGAATACATAGAGGATATTTGTTTTTTTCGGTGAAAGATCGAAATTTATTTCATCGAGTGAACATCATCGGTAATATTTATTTCATGCTTTTAACCCTTTCTGGGAGGAACTTTTTTAAAATCCAGTAGAGTCTTTTCAGTTATTCCCCGTGGCGTACCCCCTCCGCATAGCAACGCATTACAATATTACGTCAAGTGCGAGAAATGTAAGGTAAATGACGTCACATTTCCATCTGGTTGTGAGTCACGCGCATTTTACCTAGGTAACTAGAATATAAAAATCGGTATTTTCACTGGTCGTACCCGTGGAATATCGAAAAACATTTTCACCGCTATTTCTCGATATCCTACCGGAAAGCATGAAATAAAATTTCATGTATCATCTGAATACAATATTAACATAAATCTTTGGTCTAAACTGTCCGATACAATGGTTTGTTTTCCGGAAAAGAAATTCAGGCTCACAACATGCGGAGTATTGGCTGAAATTATTAAGCAATGCACTGTGAAATGGGAGGGCTTAATGTATCTGTTAAAAGTATCGACCCATTTTAAAATTTCTACATGCCAAAGGACCATTCTATGTCTAGATTAAGTCAATTGTTAGACTAAATTGTTATACTAAATGGATTTTTTGAAGCTATAAATCACCTACGTGATGACTTGCTTGGTATCATGCATCACGGAGATGCATTAAGCCCCCTTTTCACAAAGCATGGCTTATTTCACATTTCCCCTTTAGCAGAGTTATGGTTTTTACTCATGTTGGTGATGAAGACAGAGGATCGGTAATAAGGAAGGCAACTGTTTCGAACCTCACTCGAAGTGATGGCCGTTTTCTTAGAAATGTCTAAGGGAAGGCACTTCAGAGCCCTAGTCTAGGACTGGTGAAGCCAAGGCCACATGAAAAGGCGATCTGTTGCCGTTATATGACTTTTTTTCGTTTGAAAACGACGTATCATCAATCAACCAATCACAATGAATCAACCAGTCAGTAAATCGATCGATCGATCAATAAATCGATTGAACCACCCATCCATCCAACCAACCAACCAACCAACCAACCAACCATCCATCCATCAATTCATCCATCCATTCATCAACATTGAAAACGTGATATTCGGCATCGGTCCGCATGCCAAACTGTGCCAGTGACTTTTGCGGACGGCATAGATCAAGATCAGACTGCACAGAACGTACAGTCTGATCTTTGATCTATACCGTCCGCTTGTGTAGTCAAACCTATACAATCAAAAATATTTATAAGTTTCAATGGACTGCATTTAGAGTCGTCGAAAGAGGTCGAGTTTATTTATTTGGCGCTGACAGAGTTAAGGACAGTGGATTTCGAACGAATTATGGCAAAAATTGTAATTATCATTTTGTCATTTTACCACAATAGTTTGTTCCATTCCACAAGACACATCGTTTGAGCTAAATTGAACTTGACTGTCGTTCATTCAGTTTCAATTTGCTGTATCCTACAGTTTTGTCATCTAACACAGGGATGAAGTAATAGGTGAATCCATTCCGATAAGTTCACGTTTATTATTGCAGTTCAGATGGATACAGTATAAAAGATAGGAGGACTTTTTTTTTTATCACCAAGAACATACGATTGTTCCTTATTTTCTTTAAATCTCTGAAAACAGTTTTAAAATATGTTCGTATAAATTTAGCTAAAGCCTGATCCTGTTCCCAAATATGCTATCAGCTAATCATTTAACAAAGGAAATATCATAGTCATCATGATTTTTATTTCGGTTTCTTTTTTTTAATTTTACTTTTCGAACAATCCGTATCAAATAATTTGCCATGTACATTACACTTTTTTTGTTTGTTTGTTTAAGAAAAGGATCAGTTCTTGAATATACATGTATACAATCAATTGTCTTTCTTTTTTCACCCTTTTCCTGCTATATAAGTGAAAGGAAACTTTTAAGCCGATAGCAAAAACCTTAATTTTATTATTTCAAAGTTATTATTATTATTATTACTATTGAAAAATATGTCCTTATCGGACAGTGTAGATCAGTGTATATCAAGATTAGACTGCACGTTCTGTGTGGAGTCTGATCTTGATCTACACTGTCCTCAAAAGGTCCTTGAGTCGAGCTTAGAAGCCTTACGGTTAATACAATGCTTTCAAAAAATAATAAATGGCAAAGATTAAAGATGTATTATTAACGTTGTGTGCCTGTAAATATGTATTTTTTTTTTACGTTTCCTCGATTTTATTTTTTCTAAAAATGATATTTTTGTCACACTGTTCTCAGAAGCTTCAAACTGCAAGATAAAAAAATTCGTAGCTTCACAGTAATGGGTTCATTCTTTCTGAAATATATATTTTGGATATGGTATTAAGTTTCTGTTTATACCTTTGCACAATATCTTATCTACTGCAACAATGTTTTTAAAAGTGAGTACGCTGGAAGAACAAGAAAAATGCTATTAATTTAGGGGTGAATGGGTTTAAACATGAACATGGGTTTCAGTTAAAGTGTATGCATGCTAAGATTTCAAAGTTTTTCAAATGGTTACATGTGATTTTACATTATTAGACATAATGTTTTCAAAAATGATAAAATGTAAGAAAATAAATGGGCATTTTCATAGTAAATGTCTTTAGTAAGTATTATGCTTGTCATAATACTTTGTCATTGCAGCAAATATGACACAGCGTATTTAAACACTTTCATCAGCATTTTCTTCTTTTCCACCAGGTTTTCCAAGCTATCAAAGACATTTCCCATTTTCCAATTAAAGTTACACTTTATTTGTCTTCTGCAAATGCTTTTAATTTGGACAAATGCAAAGTTCTGGCATTTGCTAACGAGTGAAAAGGATTAGACATGTATAAAACGAGGAAAATTCAAGTCTATTTATGGTGGCATATTTCTGCCGCGAGATACGAGATAGGTATCATGATAATTTTAGAAAACTAACGTGATAAAACAAAGTTTCCTGGAAATATTATCTAGATAATAAAAATTTTCACGATAAAAATATCGCGATAATTCTACCTGTTATCATGATTTTTTTTTTTGCTTTCGTGCCCATAACTGACATTCACGGTATCTATAATTAGACACGGTTTCGGAACATCTTCGTCTACAACCTTATGAATTCTCCTTTTCCCTGAATGGTTTTAAATTGTTCGTAGGAGGCATTCCGAGTCGTCTTTGTGATTTTACAGACTTCTGTTCATTTCGAGTCTTGTCAAAATTTACCAGTTACGCTACAATTATTAATTATTCGAAGTTTTACTTACTGCAATCTTGTGAAGTCAAAAACTACCGAGTTCATCCAAATGATAAATTTTCTATTTATAGATATCGAGAAATAGGTAGAACTATCTAGATAATTTTATCTTGCATGTCAGCTTCGTGCACGACTGAGAAATTTTGCGTTAAAATATTAAGTTTATCGTGATATTTTTTTCAGGAAACTTTTCACTATCTCGATAAAATTTCCAGGAAACTTTAATTTATCGCGATAGTTTTGTAAAATTATCATGATAGCTATCTTGTATCTCGTGGCAGAAAATGCCACCATAGGCATGAAACACTAAAATAAACGATTCTTTTACATAGCCACCCTTCAAAAGTCATTTATCTATCATGAGGTCATTCATTAGAGATTTTACGTGTAGGTTCACGAAAGTGTCGAGGTCGTGATTAAATCTTTAACCTTTAGGCTGCTAATTGCGACTCACTGACCTTTTGCGGACAGTGTAGATCAAGATCAGACTGCACAGAACGTGCAGTCTGATCTTGGATCTATACTGTCCGATAGGGAGATATTTTTTCTCCGTGAAATAACATCATTCGGGTTCTTACTATCGAATTGAAAGTTCCATTTAATTTGTTAAGCAGGATTAGGGTTAAGTCTTTCATTCTACTACAAAATTTTAGACTGGTCCAAAGTCAAACTATTGGTAGACGAGAATTTAAATGTTTTGCAAAGGATAGGATTTGTCTTTGAATAGCTATAAAATACTTTGGGTCAAGGAGAAAATGCTGGTTACCTGTATTTTCTCCTTTTCGAACGATGTTTTCAATCGCCTTTGATCTCGCAATTCGAAATTGTGATTTTCTTTCCGGTAAAGGGTCAAATTGTTAAATTATTATCATTATTATTATTTTTCCAAAAGATAGCTGAAGTCAAAAGATATTTCAAAGCTCTTTTGTAAGACAAAACGTCAAAGAATCGGACTGTGTAGGTCCAAGGTCAGACTGCACGTTCTGTGCACTCTCATCTTGATCTACACCGTCCGAAAAAAACGCCTTAAGTAGAGTTCAGCGATGCAAAAGTTATTTCTGTTTTTTTTTTTTGTTTTTTTGTTTTTTTTTACAAGAACACCAATTTTTAATCCTGATAGAAAAAGAAGTAATTTGATCAGTGCAAATTGTCCTTTGGTCACAGCGTTTTGCACATAAATAATAAACAAAGATCAGTTTTTTACCCACAGATAATTACTCTATATATAGCTTATAACTGTTCTGCTGGTATTCTTAAAACTTACAATACAAACTTCATATAGTCTGTTTTAATTCTTTACCAAACGACAAAGACTTGCTAGATTTGTCCAAATTGAAAGTATTTATAGACGACAAAGTCAGTTTGACTCAAACATTGAGATTTGTTGTTTGAAAGGGGGAGGGGGGTGGTTAGAAAACAAGTGGGAAAAGGGAAGAAATGCTGGTTACCAGCATTTCCCCATTTTCCACAATGTTTTCGAAAGTATTCTACTGTAGACTCGTAAAGCTGTTTGGTAAAACATTTATCTGTTCACTACAAATGAAAACTACCACCTTCTATGGACGTAGATCAGACTATACAGAATGCGCAGTTTGATCTTCGATCTTCACCTCCCTGAACCTAATGCTAATGTAAGACCAAAAGCATAATTTTTTAGTTGCAGTTAGAAATATACATTCAAACTTCGAGAAAAAGATTAAAAACCCTAATCATTTAGTTGGCTGCAAAAGACTGTGGACGTAGATCAAGATCAGACTATACAGAATGCGCAGCCTGATCTTCGATTTTCACCTTCCTCAACCTGATGCTAATGTAAGACCAAATGCACATTAAGTTGCAGTTAGAAATATACATTCAAACTTCGAGAAAAAAAGTCATAAAACCCAAATCATTTAGTTGACTGCAAAAGACTTAAGGATAGGGCACCCTAATGGGATTCGCTTAACATCCCCTTTCATCGCCGGAAAAACGTACGAATTCGGCTAAGACTCGGTAATCCGTAATCGATCGGCCGATAGACGCTGCTTTCCCGCATCGATTACAGATTACCCGAGTCTTAGCCGAATACATACGATTTTGTCGATGAAAGGCGATGTTACACGAATCCCGTTAGGGTGCCCTATCCTTAAAGTGTGAAAAGAGTAAATACAAAAACCTATTCTTTGTTGACTTGTTCGTACAATAAATCGATAAATATAATTTGGGCCATGCTCTGTGAAAAGGGGGCTTAATGCACCTGCAAGACAAAAAAAAAAGAAAAAAAAAAAAAAACCGACCCATGTCAGCCTGCGCAATCCGCTCAGGCAGACCTAAATCGATACATTTTGTATTTTGTTAAGGCAGACTTAAATCGAAATATTTCGTTACTCGTAAATTTTCTGCATGTAAACGGACCAATCTATCTAATTCCAATGATTAAGTCCATTGATTTACGAAGAGGATTTTATAGATCCACGATTGTATGTGATTACTTGATTTGAGCAAATCTGTATAATGCAGCACCAAGACGCATTAAACCCCCTTATCTTAGAGCGCCACTCGGTTTATCACTGTATATAATAATTGGTCTGCAACATGCGAAAAGGGGCTTTCGGACATTTGCTTAAAGTGCCGTCTCGGATCAGCCTGCGCAGTGTGCACAGGCTAATCCGAGACGGCACTTTACGTCAACATTAGATTTTGTCGTATACAGTAGACTTGCATGAAACAGAAAATCACACACGATCGGTAAGTGTCGTCTTGGATCAGCCTGCGCGGACTGCAAATGTCCGAATGTCCCTTTTCGTGTGTTGCAGGCCAATTATAATATTGTATACTTGTTAATTTAAACTGTGCTGATCGAGTCTATACTCGATTGTAAGAGGACGATTCTCTTGAATATTTATGAGATGTTATTCACAAGTGTACTATAACGTAAATGATCCAATCAATGACATTCAACCCTTCATATGATTATAAACACGATAAAATGCACGATCTATTTTAATTTTTTTCTCATATGACTTCTGGATTTGAATACGAAAAAGAAAAAACAAAAAGAGTTTTCGCTCTTTTTTCGAAATATTGATTGAATGATTATATTAAGTTTAACGCTGTTTTCTATATTATTTCATTAATATCTCGGCGGCCTGCGTACCTATCCGTATTGTTCTTGAGTTTCTTTTACTCATGCATGTACTTCGCACAATATTCTTCCCAAGCCACTGGCTGCTTCTTATGGACATAACCATCGTCAAAACAATAAGCGGCGATGAGAGAGGACTGAATCCTGTCACAATGACTATCACCAATCCTCTGAAAGACATTGGCCAAGCTGGGATTCGAAACAGCGATCCCCTGTTCTCAAGTCATGTCCTCTGCCGACTGCGCACCAGGGCTCGGCTTTCAATATTCTTGTGAATATGATTGAGTAATGATTTGTAAACTTATAATGATACGAGAATAAGACAACAGTAAATGGATATAAAAAAGATATTAACAAGTAGGACAGAAAGTAGTAGTAGTGTTTGATGTTGTAATTGTAAAAGTACGGAAAAAAAGACCATTAAATAATTTTAATTTGTGAAAACGAGCTGTGAATTTATCAAGGACCGTTTTAAAACATGAACAAGTTGAGAAGCGCTTCTTATCCTTTGTACTGCTTAACACATGTAACAAGAATTTCCAGCAAAAAAAAAAGATATTAAACTACTTTAAACCGGAAAATATCACCGTATCTGACAGTGTAGATCTAAGATCAAACTGCACGTTCTGTGCAGTCTGATCTTGTTCGTCACTGCCCGCCATATTGTCGCGTTGCAGTGAAAGAGTTAAATAATGATCTATAACTGAAATTTCTGCCATGCTATAAAATATTAATATTCGATAGATTTAGATTTCAAACCTTAGTGATCTGAGGAAGAAAAATATTTGACTGTGAACTATTTTGAACTGTCTATAGGTTGATTCGTAATATCTGTAATGATTTTACTAAAATTGATGTAGAAGTGACTCAAAGGATTTCGGGAAAAAATGTTTATTTAAATTGTATGCGAAATATTGTAGAAAAAGGATAAATTCTCGTTTCAAGCAATATGTAATAATACCTTACGACGTTTTCAAAGACGGGGAAAGTCATATTTCCTTGGTAATTGTTCAGATGTTATCCGATTGGTCGATCTAATTGTCAATCAAACTCCCATCGAAAGCTTAGTTACGGAATCTTTATTTTGTTTACATTTCAAGCCATAGATGACCGCCATAGTTCCGAGAAATGGCTAGAATGCGGAGGAATACGGTTTGTGTTGGAATTCTGCTCATCCCAGCAACAACATTTATGATTGGTAAAGTTAACTTAGCTTTCTATTTATGTATACCTGTACTATTTCGTGTCAAACTTTTTAACTACGCTGACGGAGAAGACTTTGAAAACATTGTGAGAAAAGGAGAAAATGCTGGTAACCAGCATTTTCTCCTTTTCTCACAAAGTTTTCTAGCCTTTCACAGACAAATCCCACAATCGGAGCCAAATTTAATTTGTCGTCTTCTAATGCTTTTGATATGCAGTGGTCGTCGTTTGATAAAAAAATAACCCTTTAAGATATGGCTAGCAACACGCGAAAAGAGACGTTCAGACATTTACGTAAAGTGTCGCCTCGAATCAGCCTGTGCAGTGTGCACAGGCTGATCCGAGACGGCACTTTACGCCTACATCAGATTTTGTACTACAGTAGACTTGCGCAAAACAGAAAATTTCATAGAAACGGAAAATGTCGTTTCGGATTAGCCTGCGCGGACTTCGCAGGCTGATCCGAGACGACACTTTACGCAAATGTCCGAATGCCCCTTTTCGCGTGTTGCAGTCCAATTATGAGCTCTTTAATTTTTATAGTCCTGACGAGGAAAGCTTTTGGAAACCTACTAGGAAAAAAAGGAGAAAATGCAGCTAACCTGAAATGTTTTCTATTGTTTTGGAAATAAATCTAAATATTTGAGAAATATCTAATTAATCGTCTGCAATTGTTCTTTGCTTGTGAAGCGGTAGTGGCTATCTCGAAACAATAAGAGTAAGAATATAAATAAGCTATGCTCTGTGAATGCATCTGCAAAAAGTATCGACCCAGTTCAGCCTGCGCAGTCCGCGCAGGCTGACCTGGGCGGAAACTTTTTGCTTGTGGTTAATTTTCTGCATGTCCAGGGACCGGTGTAGCACAGGATTCAGTCGATTGTTGAACAAAATGGATATTAACGAGCGACAGCGAGTTACGGGCGAAGCCCGTAACGAGTGAAGCTCGTTTTGCGGTAACACCGTTCTAGATTTTCAAAAATGAAATTCAGACTTCGTTCTGGGTTTTAGTCTAAATCTAAATAGGGATGATTTAAAAGTTGAGTGTCTTCCGGTTAGTCGCACAGCGTCACACGTATGACAATCTTTCGCACAAGTACCTGATTGGTCAAAAATGACAAAAATTATCTACCGATCGGATGATTACTTAAAAATCATTATCAGTTTAATGAGTAAAGATTATCTAATTTCTTACTTACTTTCAGCGTATTAAGCGTCTATTTGTGTATAAACATACTCAATGATCTATGCTAAAAAATAATGACGTCATTAATCATACTATTCTTACGTCATGCACGAGCCATTTTTCGCGGAAAACATTGTGTCGATGAAATCATGACAAAACTAGTTTTTTGGCTTTTTCAAAATACCATTTACAGAGAAAGCCGGATTTATGATCTGTAAAAAAGGGGCTTAATGCATTTACAAATAAAAATATCGACCCAGGTCGGCCTGTGCAGTCCGCGCAAGCTAACCTGGTTCAAAACTCTTTGCTAGATCTATTTTTCAACGTTCTACATGTCAAAGGACCAGTTTGCATGCCTTTTGATTCAGTCAGTTATCATACAATATGGATGTATAATTATGTGATGACTTGCTTGGTATCATACATCACGGAGATGCATTAAACCCTATTTTACCGCAACATGGCTCAAATATATTTAGATCTATTTAATGTAACGAAAGCTTGTTAATAGATCGAAAAGTTTGGCGTATTTTTGCCATAAGTTGGATATCTATCCGAAAACTTGGCAAATTTCTTTCCTAGAATTGATGATAGATCTAGATCTAGTCATTGCGACAGAATTCATTTCTGTCTCTGCACTGATTACTGTTTCAACGACAGATGTGTAGGAAAGCAGATGGGATGAAAAAGGAAAGCCACATAGTTTATAATCTGATTTTAGCGATCTAAGCACTCTGATTGTAAAGAAACTCCAGGTAAAACGTGGGTAGACTTGTGCACTAACGAAGAAATGAAAGAAAGATTTTGTTTGTTTGTTTGTTTTTTCCTTTTGTGTGTATATTCATTGCAGCGGCAAGTGCACCTACCATGCATTCCTGAAGTTCCTTTTACCAGTACTCTGCTCAATTCTAGTATTCTTCCCAACCTACTGACGGATTCCTGGTAAAAATCAAAGTCTAATATAGATCTAGATCTACATGCAGTGAGGAAATGTTCCCATAAGATGGTCTTTACATGTTGACCAATAATCATTCCAAGATATCTTTTCTGGACATAACTTAACGAAATTGTCAAGGAACTGTCTATATTTTGTTCAGGAAATTAGGGACAGTTCGCCCTATTTCACATGTATAAATCTACGAAAGAAAAATGCTTTCTACTTTTGACAACGTTCAAAATTAGTTTTGGCAAAGACAGAATTCGAACTCAAAACGCTTTGATTTCAGATCAAGAATCTAGCTCGTCATTCGAATAAATAGATGTTTGTTCTACAAATCGTTCACGTCGCTCGTATTGAGGCTTTGCCTTTTTCATATTATGGATCCATGATTATGTGATGCCTTGCATGGTATAATGGATCAATAAGATGCATTAAGCCCCTTTTTGCGAGAGCTTGGCTCAAATGAATTTCGAAAAAAACAAACAGGATGCAGGCAATTATGGATCAGAGGAACATGGATTTCCGAATATTTTTACTTGTTTTTCTTTTTAAGTTGCCAGAAAAGAAGAAAAAGTACTGTTTTCTAGTTGTCTAATAGTCTATTTGAATTAAATTATATTGCTTACATTCAAAGTAAATATTTACATAACAATTCGGTATATGGGCTGATTTGTCATTTAACGCCATTTGTTAACTTTAAAGTTGGGATACAATGGAGTTATGTACAATGTATCGAAGGCAAGTTTGATTAAAAAAAAAAAAGAAAACAGTAGACTATAGCCTGTATATTATCAGTATAGCCTGTAAATTATCAATTTATCTTCCTCGAATTGTGTTCAAAACGTCACCAATAAACACTGGGGGAAAGGGGGGGGGGGGCAGTGTGCCAGGTGCCAGGTGGATTAGGAACAACAACAACAAGAGCCAATGCTTAGTATGGCTATTTCTGTTGTTGATCATTGCTGTATTAAAACCAACCAAAATTTCATTTGGCACCGAAACGATTCAATATCATTATTTATTAGAGGAAAAGATGCCTTCTATAGCAGAAACCATTTTAATCGGAAAAGCCTGAGCCCGGCAGCTAAGTCAGTGATGTAGAGAGCTTGAAAACAAGAAGTCGCTGGTTCAAATTGAGTTAGTTGTTATTGGTTTACCTCCCAGCTCGGACAAACCTTTTTTTTAAAGAACTGAATATAGTCATTGCAATATGGCTTATTGCTGTTTCACCGCTGAAACTAGTTCCACCGATGTACACGTGGGAAAGTAGCTTGTAGCTTATACGGAGTGTTGTGCAAAATAATAGTAATAAAAACTCTAGGAACGCATGTATAGGAGTCATACTCCAGGAAAAAAGGGTTTTAACGCATGCATACGCAAAAATCATCGACCCATGGATCGAAACGTTTTACTATTTGTAATTTCTTTAACCTTGTCAAAGGACCATTCTTCCTCATGATTCAGTTGGTTTTTAGACAACGTGGGTTTTGTGATCCATAATTATTTGAGGATCTCCCTCATCTAATGCACCAAGCAGATGCATTAAACCCTTTTTTCACAGATGACTCAAAAGTATGTTGCCTGCGCAGACGAAAGTTGAACATTGTATATGGCTTGCAACACGCAAAAAGGGGCATTCGGACACTTGCGTAAAGTGTCGTCTCGGATCAGCCAGGCTAATCCGAAACGACACTTTCCGTATTTATGTAATTTTCTGTTTTGCGCAAGTCCACTGAAGAACAAAATCTAATGTAGACGTAAAGTGCCGTCTCGGATTAGCCTGCGCGGACTGCGCAGGGTGATTCGAGACGACACTTTACGCAAATGTCCGAATGCCCCTTTTCGCGTGTTGCGAGCCAATTATAACGAAACCATTCTGTTCTGTTGTACTTTTTAGACTTGTTCATATATTGAACGCACTGTCGGACAAATTCGATATTGCTCAGATGACACGATTCTTCTTTGTAAGGGAAGAAAACACTGTGTGAAAAGGAGAAAATGCTGGTTTTTAACCAGCATTTTCTCCTTTTCCCACAATGCTCTTTATAGTCGTTAAAACTCGAGACTGTCTGGTAAAGCTATACAACCCGATTTATCTATCCATTGATATGATAATGCATTTATATTCTACAAATATCTAATAGATCGCTATGCATTTCAGTTACTCTAGTTTATTTTAAACATATTTATTTTACATCGATTGAGAAACAAGTTCTTACACCTTATACTAATCTCTCTCGATTCTGCTTCCTACACCAGTACTCGCGCCAAATGTGTGGGCCTTTGAAAAATCCCAAAGTTGACACTTGCTCCCGGATATCGAACTCAGGACCTTTTGGTTACGAGCCCGACGCTCTACCTCACGGCCACGGACACAATTCAATCACTCTATTGTTCAATATATAGGCTATTGCCTTTTTTCACACGTTTTGAAATTCTTTATGCCACTAGAATCTCAAATCTAATAGATTAGTTTTGAACAGATTAGAATTTCAAGTTAAATAACTTCAGTTATTCTACATACATCTTTGTTCGTATATATAGTACTGTGTAACCAAGTACGTTTCTTAAATAAATGTGATGCAGAAAACTTTTAAAAACATCTGTGCATAATAAGAATTGTCAACAAAAATATTGAGTCATACATCAAAAAATGTCAAAATGTAATGGCAAAAGGAAACAAAAGTGCTCCCTTCAAGTAATTTCCCCTTGTACCGTAATGTTTTTAAACGTTGCCTGATACAAGACGACAGGCACAGTCAACATTAATTATCTTTTTAACACACGACAAAAAAGTCGACTTGACCAAAGTGAGAGAATTAGACGACAATTCAAATGTGGCTCAAATGATGGAACTTGTTTTTGATGCAGAAGAAAACAATGTGGGAAAAGGAGAAAATGCTGGTTACCAGCATTTTCTCCTTTTCCCACATTGCTTTCAAAAGGCGTCTTTCTCTGGGTCGTTTTAATTCGGGGTTGTGTGATAAAGGGTTAAAGTTTTATACATCAATACATGTCAATATATCTGTAGAAAAAGAAGAAATTCCATAATTCAATCATTTTTGTCCTCGTTCCACAATGTTTTTATAAGTTTTCCGTTACAAGACTTTGATTATCTTTCGTTCCACAGGGTTTATCAAGTTTCATCTTGACTATAGAATTGTCCAGGCCTTCCAACCGATAGAGTTTACAACGAACTTGTCTTTACAGCTTCCATATACAGGTAAGAATAAAAGTTTATCCTGTTACATGGTGAAATATCGACCGTGAAAAGGGGTGCCGTGAAAACTTTGTGTTTCACGGTCACTTGCTTTGTGACCGTGCTCACTTGCATAACAGCCGGAACTACTTTTCAACACAAGAATTCCAAATAAGCAAGGATATCTTGTTAGCCAAACTAAAATCTCTGAAGAAACAAAGGAAAGAAAATGAACCCAACAGAGCATGTCCTCTTACAAATGATGAGATCAACTATCTGTATGAAAAGGGTGTCCATAGTATAAGAAGCTTGTTTATAAATTTTTTATGGCTCAACAATTGCCTTATGTTTGGTTTGACTTTAGGTAGGTTTTTCAAATGTTACACCTAAAAAAGTCCTTCAGAACATTACATGAAGTCAAAATGAATATCAGAAACTATGTGTAACTATGGTAGGCTTACACAATTTCTCTAAGCCATTTATGTTGCAAATCCTGTGAAAAAGTTGTATTTGTTAGGTCTGCACAATTGCCTATTAATTTCAATTGGCAGGTAACTGGTTTTACTCTTCCTTTTACATTATTATCTGAATCAATATGCATCAGAAAACTGATACTCCAGCAGTAAAAATAGCTCAGACCCCCGCTGAGACTTGAACTCAGATCTCCTGGTTTCCCAGGTATTTTACTTTTAAAATACAAGGGTTTTGAGCATACAACTTAAATATCCATTTTCATCTTTTAGACCGATTCAGAATTCTAGAACAGAGATTTATTGTTTTCAAATATTCAAATTCATACAAATTTGGCATTTCACAAATGAGTTAATTTGTCATTTAGTGAATAACTGTAATGACCAGTTCCAGCTTGGAGAGGGTCAAAATGGCCCACTTTCAAAACAGCCTGGTCCATAACAGCCCACTGTCATGGGCACCGAAAAGGTCCACTTTAGACCTACTGTTATTTAAATCAATTTTATCAGCATAATTTATATTTAATAACTTTCAAATTCTTATTTATTTTTGAAAAATGAATTTTTTTTCAAGAGCTTTTGATTTCCCCAATACTTGTGTTCAGCATTCTTCACCGCTGTTAAATGTGATAAGAGCTCCTCACCCCTTACTTTCTTTTCTCATGAAGGTTGGTGTATTTCGAATATGTTACTTTAAAGTATAGAAAAACTAATGTGGCCATTTTGTTATCTAAATGGCTGTAGGCAGGTAATAATTTTTCAACAGTTACAGAGAAAGAGGGGTCATTTTGGTGCAAGGCCGTTCTGGAAGTGGGCCGTTATGACCACAGGGACTCGACCCAGTAATTTTTTTGGTATCTTGTAAGTAAATAAAGACAAGGGGTCGAACTTAGCCGAAGGGCAGATATTACCAGGTTCGAATTTAGGCCCAATTACAAAGTCAATTTTGATTCAATTTTGTCATGAAATGTACCAAATCACAGCTAAATGAATACGTTCTTCGATGATGCTACAGATTATAACCATAATCAATCCGTTTACCGAACACAGATCGAGATATCGAGCAAATTAGGGTCAATTTCGCAGGTCGGACACGACCGTGCAACTGGGACACCACTCTACTTTCAGGGCTAAATGCCACATCTCAGATATTGACAATCAGTTTTCCTACCACGCATCGATTAAAAACATGTTAATAAGTAACTTAAAGACGACTATTTCTTTCCACTTTGATCGACCAGGGAACAAAACCAATTATTCATTACCTTATCGCTACGAATTTCCAATTGACGCCATACTAGACCGAAACGATGCTTTTGTAAAACGAAATTTGATTGGTTGATACTGGACCCGGCTCAGTCTTACTATAGGTATGAAGCGGGGTTCATGTTATGATGTCATTTACCGCGAGTTTTGACTTTTAATCGTTGAAATCCGGAATGATTGTTAACTGGCTCTTTAGATAATTTTCTTCACATACCTAAAACTTTTAATCGAAATCTACCCTCAGTAAAGCAAAAGAAACCCAATTCCTACAGAGAAATCTACTTCCAGTTTCACTTTCGGCCAGTTGCTCTACTATAAGAGTACCGGCTTTGTAACTGATAATTAGTGGGGGGCAGAGAACCAGCATCGCTGACCAATGAAATCATCCCAAGCATACAGATGAAAGCTTGTCAAAATGGCATCGGTTTCGATTTGAAAGATTATAAACCTGAAAACGCTGTTGACTTCGGAGGGAAAAGAAATTTATTGCCTGTGAGTTATTCATTAACATGTTTTTAATCGATGCGTGGTAGGAAAACCGGCTGTCAATGGACGAGATGTGGCATTTAACCCTGAAAGAAGAGTGGTGTCCCAGTTGCACGGTCGTGTCCGACCTGCGAAATTGACCCTAATTTGCTCGATATCTCGATCTGTGTTCGGTAAACGGATTGATTATGGTTATAATCTGTAGCATCATCGAAGAACATACTCAATTAGCTGCGATTTGGTACATTTCATGACAAAATTGAATCAAAATTGACTTTGTAATTGGACCTTAATTTGAACCCGGTAATATCTGTCCTTCGGCCAAGTTCGACCCCTTGTCTTTATTTACTTACAAGATACCAAAAAAATTACTGGATCGAGTCCCTGTGGTTATGACTTCCATGACCTGTTCCAGTTGAATTTAGTATACCAATATTTTCAAGTTGTGTTTGTGTAACTTATTGACAATTGAAGTAAATACCAAAAAAAAAAAAAAAATCCAAATTTTAACTGCTCCAGAGAAGGTAATCTTTTACAAACCTTATCTAAACACATCATCTAATTCAAGTGAAGTTGGGTGAATTAACCCATTACCAAACAATCAAAAGTTTTAACGACCCCTGACACAGAAAGCTTTTGAAAACATTGTGGGAAAAGGAGAATCTTCTTTAAACAAATTTCATGTTTAAGGTAACAATTGTCATCAGTTAATGCTTTCAATTTGGTTCTATGAAATTGTGATCTTAAAAAATACAGTTTGCAAAATTGCTCTTTTTTCCAAACAATGAAACTATTAATGAGCTACACCAATAGAAACTAACTATGATTCCTAATGTAAAATTTTGAACTTGGGCTTGGTATTCATGCAGGAGACATGTATGTACACAACTGTATTCATGACAGACTATTTATGTTATTACACACATGGTTTGTAGCCTAACTGTTGCTTGAGAAATTCACTATTGATAGAAGTGTCAAGATTTGATTAAGCTTTGAATATAAACTTACGGTTTACATCATCCTATGCCTGATTCGTTGAATTATACAGTAGAAAATGTGTTGACTCTATGTTGATTCAGTTGCCTTCCTCCTTCCGTCGACAAGTATTTCACATGAATTCTGATAGTTTAGCACACAGGCGAAAACACTGTTTACATACGGCAAGGTCAACACGTAGATCTAGTAGTTTACACAAATGTGTAAATCGAAGCGAGGGCGAAACTGAACAGTTGTTGTTCTAGAAAGTAAGATAGCGTTTATAGGTGTAGTCTAAGAAAATAATTTGTAAAATTGAAATTTCCTGATGAAAATCAGATCTAAAGAAATCGTAAGAAAATATCAAGGACTATTTTTGTAACCTTTATCAGCGGAAGAGTTTTCGTGCATATTAAAACCCCCCTCAAATTTCGATCAACCGCGAAATTCAAAACGCCGAATGTTTGGGCCGTTGGACAGTTCCAAAGTTGACACCCGCTCCTGGGTATCGAACTCTGGACTTCTGATTACAAAGCCGACTCTCTACCTCACGACCAAGGACACGAAAACAAATACTAAAACTACTAGTAATAGTATATAAAAAGCAAAACTTGGCAATTTAAGTCACTGAAAAGAACTCAAATATCGTAATTTCACGGCTGTTGTTGACTAGAATGTCTCAAAATTGTCAGTGTTGATCCAAGATCATAATACGCATTTTGTGCAAGCTGATCTTGATCTTCATTCTCTCTAGTAGCGAAAGTTGTAAAAGGTATTTTTTTTTTCACAACTTAGTTGCTTTGCTTACGGGAGGAATTAAAATAGGAAAGCAGCGTGATCTCAGTTCAACCCGTAGACTGCTAAGCGCGACTCACTGACCTTTTGCGGATAGTGTAGACCCAAGATCAGACTGCACAGAACGTGCAGTCTGATCTTGGATCTACACTATCCGATAAGGAGATATCTTTCCCCCAAAAATACATTTGAAATGGCAAAATTTGTTTGTTTTTTTTTTACTATCGTCTTGAATATTTCATTTCACTTATTTAGTAGGAAAAGGATGGATTATGCATCCGGGTTGTCTGATTTTATCAAGACATTCTGGGAAAGATTGATTTCTAAAAGACATAAAAAGATAAACCAAAGCGCTATGTGCCTTACTCAATCGATACATGAAAGCTAACAATGCACAAAGTAGTAAAACAGGTCCTTTGAGAATTCCGTAATTAAGTCAATTACCCTCCCTCAGTAAATTTCCGAAATAAAAAAAAAAAAACGTCGAAAATCGGTGCTTTTCAATATGAATTAAGATCGAATACAAGAGTATAGTGAGAATATTGTGACAAAAGGAGAAATTGCTCGTTACGAGTAATTTCTCCTTGTGTCACAATATTTTCAAACATGGTTTACTATAAGATTGGTAAAAAGGAGATTTTCATAGGTAAGGTGTTATAGTTGGCGCTCTGTGATGAAAGTAGATCTATACAGACCCATAAACGAAATAATGATTTTATTTATCGTTCTATCGTTGCGACAACATATCAATTCACTTACATCTACAGTAGATCAAGATTCACCTCTGACATGAAAATGTGAATTAGACCTAGAAAAGTTCTTTGAATTTAACATTATGTGAAATGGATAGGTGTAAATGTAGTCAGTAAAAAGACCTGAATACTTAATTTCCAAGATATACCGAATAGCCTACATGCAATATGCAGTTTCTTTGCTATCTGATCGCTACCTACAATGTCTTTGCATCAACAAGATAAATACTTGTTTTTGCACAGAAGTCTAAGGCCATGCTTGTTCATGTCCTGGGTCCGGGCTGCATTTTTTTTTTCCATTCCTTGTCGGGGTCCCTTTTTTACGATCTACACATATATTAGGCGGTAATTTGTTAGTTTGTTTTGTAATAAATCACGCCTGACAGAATCAAGTCAGAATATTTAAAAGAGGAGGTGGGGAGGGGGATATAAGACTGGAACCCAAGCCACCCTGTTCATAATGCTCTAGCCATGCACTGACATAGTAAAAGCAAGTGCTATTACAACTGGGCTTGTTTTAGGTATGAAGTCAAGGCATCAGAGACCTGTGAAAACACCGCCTTAACCATTTCGGGGCCATAGGCGAAAACAGTGACTTTTGCGGATGGCATAGATCAAGATCAGACTGCACAGAACGTGCAGTCTGATCTTTGATCTATACCGTCCGCTACTGTAGTCAAGCCTATACAATCAAAATCTTTGTAAGTTTCAATGAATTGTATTTAGAGCCATCGAAAGAGGTCGAGGTTATTTATTTGGTGCTGATAGTGTTAAACAGACGTACGCATAGGTTCTATGCAAGAATTCATCATTTTTATTTCTTTTTAACTCGCCCGTTGTAATGTTCTTTCAGGAGTGAAGCGGTACTAACAAAATAACTTTAGACATGGTAGAAGGCAACACAAGACGTCTATCAGCGTTATATTTTGCAATTCATAGCTCTATACTTATTTCAACACCAGTGTTAGACCTACATATTCCAATTTTCAAACAGGTCAACTGAGAAACAAAGTCAATAACACTGTATAAATATATAATGTAACATGGAATGGATCCGATTCCTTTTATGTAAGGTACTATTCCATATCAAATAACCTCTCATCAACTATTTACAAAAGTTAATCGCTGTACAGAACTTACATGGAACCCCCAGTGGGGAAATCGATTTCGATTGTGAAAATCGGAACACAATCTCTTGAATATCACAACCTTCTATCCACAAGACTTAAGTTATAAGTATAACAATCCTTTTTGTAGTTATACCATATTTTTCTAGACGTCGCATGAGATTTTTTTTTTTAATTTCCCCATGCATGTAGACCGATTCATCAGAAGAGTTTATAAGAAAAATGAATGAACGAATTAGTTTATTAATTAATGAAGTTTAGGTCAGATATTTTTTCGCAATTTTGATTTCTGCTAGTAACCCGAGTTACTCGCTAGTACAAACTACATAAATGGCGTTTCAACAATTTATTTTAGAACACAATTTTCAATTTCTTTTTATGAAGGAGGACCACGCCCAATACTGACTTTGAACCGCAATCTAAAACTGACCAATGTGGAAAAGTCGATTGAGGAACCCAAGATGACGAAGGCGACAAAGCCATACCACGTGCTTATTAATTCGTATATGAACAGCGGATCTCGATTTACAGCGGGCATGTTTGGGTTCAGGTATGTATTGTCTGGTGACGTCTGCTTGTTTAAACCTTCCCCAAATAACATCTTTTAGACTCTACTAAATTCAAAACATCTGCATGAAAAAAAAATGGTCCAGATGAGCTTAAAATCTCAGATGATAGAATAGAAAATATTGAGGGAGAAGGAGAATATGCTGGTTACCGGAATTTTCTCCTTTTCGCACATTTTTCCCTAAAGCTTCCCCCCCCCCCATGTCATAAAAATTCAGCATTGTTATGTAAAAGTTTAACTTTGTCGCTACCAAATGAATAGATTTGAGCCATGTTCTGTGAAAAGGGGTTTAAATGCATTTGCAAAAAAATCGACCCAGATCAACCTGTGCAGTCCACGCAGGCTGACCTTGATCGAAACTATAAAATGCTAAATTGGTTTATTTTCCACGGACCGATCCACTTCATGATTCAGCCGGTTGCTTGACAAAATAACAATAGCTTACTTCGTGTTTATTCATATCTTTCCTGGATTTCACCAGAACTAGACCGAAGCTCTGCAACGCTTTGCCAAGGTACATTTCCATTAAGTCAGTCTAGCAAGCTATGATCTTCTTGGAATAAGTCCTTGTTATATGTCCGAGGCGTTGATGGCTCAACGTATCCGTCATGAATTATTTTTTATCACATTATCTCCCTTGTTTTCAATGTAATATACCCATTACGAATTTTCTTATCTCATACACGTTTGATATCATATTTGTGTGACGTCATTTTTGACGTCATTTTGTAGGCATTTCATAGAAGTGAATGGGGTTTATGAATATTACCGCGGGTGCATCTATAAACGGTTTTGTATGATCTGATCTATATTTCGTGAAATATCGTTATGTGATAAAAAGAATTTGACAGTCGTTGGCGTTTGAGGTAAAATTTTATTAAACTCGTCAAGGAAAAATGTTATTAAGCTCGCCAAAGGCTCGCTTAATAACATTTCCCTAGACTCATTTAATAAAATTTTATGTCAAAAGGCAACTCATGTCAGATCCTATATTTCTTACCCCTTTCAATAGCATCTCTTTTATAAAATGGCGGCCGTTGTACCTATCAATGCGATATCGGCAGCTCTGCGACCAGAGCAACCCAAGGAAGACTCTTTGCAATCTGATGGCTGCTTTCCTACCTAAAAAAAAGTGTTCAACAACGTCAAGTGGTGAGAGAGGAATAAATCTCGTCGCAAAGACTTTTATTTTGCTGTGTGATATATGTTCATAGCAACGAATAATGAATTTGGCACGGTACAAAAATTTATTTATTCTCTACACATGGTTTTGGTTGAATTTTACGTTTTATTGTGTGATCACATTGACAAATAATTCTAGTGTCCAGCAGAATTATTCAACACCGTAAGGGAGCAATTGTAATCATTAACCTGTGAAAATGTATATCTGTAAACATACATGTAGTTTACTTAGGTTACTAAGGGTGGCTCACTGACCTTTGGCGGACAGTGTAGATCAAGATCAGACTGCACAGAATGTGCAGTCTGATCTTGATATACATCGTCCGATAGAGAGATGTTTTCTCTTAAAAACAATTTGAATTACATTATTCAGGGTTTTACCACCGGCTTCAAAGTTTTGTTTATACTTATTTAGCAGGGTAAGAGTTAATCTATGGAAATATGTGGCAAAAAAAAAAAGAGAAACAGCTCGTCACAAACAATCGAATTCTTTTTTTTTTTGCCACATGTTTAAATCTAGAGATGGCAACGTGATCATATAGTGATGATTTCTATTGCTATTTTTTAAACGCCTTATGCTGACTTCTTCTGTTGTGTATCATACCATGTTTTCTCGCATTCAGAGTTATCGTTGGCCAATTATATATGGCGTGCAACACGTGAAAAGGGGCATTCGGACATTTGCGTAAAGCGTCGTCTCGGATCAGCCTGCGCACTCCGCGCAGGCTAATCCGAAACGACGCTTTCCGTTTTTATGTAATTTTCTGTTTTGCGCAAGTCTTCTGAAGGACAAAATCTAATGTAGTCGTAAAGTGCCGTTTCGGATTAGCCTGCGCGCACTGCGCAGGCTGATCCGAGACGACACTTTACCCAAATGTCCGAATGCCTCTTTTCGCTTGTTGCAAACCATATATGTATATGAGTCATACTCTGGCATAAGGGGCTTTAATGCATCTCCATGATGCACTTTGCAGTGACCCGTCAGTCTGACTTCGACTGATTCATGAGGGAGCATGGTCCTTGACAATGCAGCAAATTTACAATTAGCAATCGATGTCGACCCAGGCAATGGGCAGGCTGACCCGAATCGATTCTTTTTACAGATGCATTTAAACCCCTTTTTCACAGGTCATGACTATTATGTATCGGAATATGTAAATTCGTCCTCGGTTTTTTTATTGGTCACTTTATTCTATTGATAAATGTACGTTTTACATTCAAATTACAGCCCTATGGGACCACGATCTATTGTAACTGCTACACGATTTATGAGAAAAATTTAGATCATAAAGTTTAACATAATGACCAAGCAACTTCCTTTTAAAAGTAGTGAAAGAAAATTTTTCTCTATTAAAAATTCAATTTAGAAAGCAAATTAATTCTTTTTTTTAGCCCTCGATGGGCGAATCAATGCTCTGTTACGGACAGTTTAGATCAAGATCAGACTGCATTGAACGTGCAGGCTGATCTTTGATTTACACTGTCCGAATAGGTGACATATTTTCCAGTCGATTGAACGATTTATTAATGTTTACGTCGCTTTCACCATTATTTAAGTCAAATCACGGTTATAGCCACGCATCCTTGTATATTCTGGGTTTCGCCAGTACCAGGTCAAGTCTCTGAAGCGTCTTGCCCAAGAACTTTCACACGAAAAAACTCAGAGCTATATATGAGTCACGTGACTGGCCAGTGTACACGCGTATTTTTTAGCCCTGATGTAAATCTTCATTATTTTATTAAAAACGTGAGTTTTTCGGACTTTTTTGGATTATTTAGTATCTAAAAGGAACTTTAAAAGTGAGATGTGCTGAATTATTCGAATGGGCAGACACAGAAAGGCTGGTAAAGGTGGAAAACGCAAACACAGCAGTGAGGGTCAAAGTGAACAGCTAAAGTGCGCGCGTAATGGCGGTTCTCCAACACAAGTTCCGGATGTCGAAAGTGTGAGCGATACGATTAGAAACGCAAACTCTGTTCTCTTTTGTAACATGGATAACTCAGTATTCGATGCATGTAGCGGTAAATCAACGGCAGCAACTGATGGTATATTACAGCCGAATGCAGGAGCGAGTAAGCTTTCCGAAGCGGGATCAAGTCAAGCATCGGGCTCGAACATGTCAGTTACATCGGTCACACCAGAGCCAGCAATTTCGGATGTTATGAAAGTGCTAAGTGTCATTAACAATAAGTTGTCTGTGGTGGATTCGAAATTAGGAAAGTTGGTTATCCTTGAAAAGAAGGTTAGTAATTTTGAAACTGAGATAAATAAGATCTGGACTTTCGTTAGAGATGAACTAAAGTCAAACAATGTTGCTGTGTCGAAGATCAATGAACAGATAGAATCTATTGAATTTTCATTAGGAGTGGCAAATGATGATATCCACAGACTGAAATCAGATGGGGTCACGACTAAGGACACTATTTTATATCTTCAATCACAGTCAATGCGTAATAACCTTATATTCACTAGTATACACGAGGATATGCACGAGAAACCCGAACAGACCGAGACAAAAGTTCGACAACTTCTTGTTGACAAGCTAAAATTAGCCCAGGACTACGTCACTAGCCTGAGTCTAGAGCGGGTTCACAGAATGGGGGATAGGTCACGAGAAGGGCCAAGAAACAGTGTGGCAAAATTCTCATATTTCAAGGATCGTGAAATTGTCAGGCGTGCCCGTACCAACCTGAAAGGTACCAACTGTTTCATTTACGAACAATTCCCAAAAGAAATTGCCGATCGCAGACGTCAACAAGTTCCACAGCTGAAGCGGGCTATCCAAGAAGGTCGGAGGGCGTGGCTTAGCTACGACACGTTGTTTATAGATGGGCGACCCGTTCCGCAGGTTAAGAAATAGGACGCGGAGGAGGTGGGACTCAGCGTTTGTTCGTGGAATGTAAACGGACTCACTCAAAATAAGCTTGAAGATTTGGACTTTATCAACAAACTTTGTTGTCATGATATTATTTTTCTTTATAAAACATGGACAAATGATTCTTCCGTCATAGATATTAATGGTTACAAGCATTTTAATTTCTACAGGAAGTTCCAAAACAAAAAAGCTAAACGTTGTAGCGGTGTTATTGCATTATACGTGAAAGAGTCTTTAATCGATGGTATTTCTATTGTTAAAAACCACTTTGACAGTATCATATGGATAAAACTGGAAAAGGTTTTTTTCAATTTTGCATATGATATCTATATTGCAGGCGTGTATTTATGGCCGGAAAATTCTACAGCTTATGATGTTATTGATGTAGATGTCTTCTCTATTTTAGAAACTGATTTCAATGATTTTCATTTACCTGGTAAAGTTATGATTTGTGGAGATTTTAATTCACGTACAGGTGATGGATCGAGACCCGATTTTCTTCAGTGTGATGAAAAAGTCCATTTTCTTGATTCAGAAGATTATTGCCCTGACGTGCCATTACATCGTTTTTCTATGGATACTGTATGCAATTCACATGGCCTTAAATTTCTTGATTTTTGTAAATCTACGGAGTTACGTATAGCGAATGGTAGACTCGGGTGTGATCACTCAGTCGGAACATTTACCTATGCTGGCTCGACTGGTAGTAGCGTTATTGATTATTTCATTTTAAGTCACGATGATTTTACCCTTATTGATAACTTTGTAGTACTTAGCTTTTGTGAGTGGTCAGACCACGCCCCTTTATCGTTTACTTTAAAACCCATTGTGCAGTCATGCAGTGAAGAGGTAGAGTATACATTTAGTAAAATCATGTGGGATAACTCTTTGCGAGACGACTTTCGAAGAGGAATTATTGGTCGGCTGCCCGACATTAATTTTATAGTTTCAAATATTGATAGCCAGGATAAACCTAGCATTGATGCCGGTATTTACAATTTTTCGAAATTAATACATGATGTTGCCTACCCGCTATTGGGAAAAGTGTTTACACATAAACCTCGTAATTCCTCGACTTTATATGAAAAACGATTAAGCAATAAATCCGAGTGGTTTGATGAGGAATGCAGGGTTGCCAAGCTATCATACCTTGACGCACTTAAAGCTTTCAATTTGGATAAAAGTAACGAAAACAGATTATTTTTCATTAACTGTAAGTCTGCATACAAACGTCTGGTTAAGAAAAAGAAAAGAGCATAATTATCGTAAAATTAAGGAAATTGAAAGAATGAGACACCGCAAACCAAGGGATTTTTGGAAACTTTTTACGAAAAAGAAAATGCATAGTGCAGATACTAGTATATCATTAAGAGTAGTAGTAAAGGAAGGGAGAATAGGGTACTACCTAGGGCATGGGTAGTACCCTATTCTCCCTTCCCTGAGTGCCCTACATCACCGTCCCTGACAAAAATGTGTCCCTAGTTTGCCATCCCGAAATATTTTTGTCCCTAGGCTTCCGTCCCTGAGCGGGAATTAGCATTCAAAATGGCGGCCTTGCGGAGGACATTCTGGGGATGTGTCCCTAGGCTCCCGTCCCTGAGCGGGATTTTTTCACTCTAAATGGAATTTGTCCCTATATCGCTGAGTTGAACTTAGATTTTTTTGCACTATAAATGATTTCTATATGTCAGAGCACTGAGTTGAACTTAGACTTTTTTTAATCTATTATGATTTTTCTCTTTCTAAATGTCTGACCATTGAGTTGGACTTAGTCTTTTTTTACCCTATGAATGAATTTTTGTTTCTAAAAGACTGAGCACTGAGTTGAACTTAGTCTTTTTTCTGCATCTATGAATGATTCTTACTCTTTGGAGTGTAACTCTTTGGAGTGTGAGTCTTTGGAACGCGTCTCTTCTAAAAGAAAGATAGAACTTTCGTGGTAGATGGTTAGTCCTGAAATGGACTGTTGGGTTAGCTCTGAAAAGAGCTGTGACAATTTGAAGAAAATGACAACTTGAAGATAGAACTTTCGTCTGACAGCTTGAAGATAGAACTTTCGTCTGACATCTTGAAGATAGAACTTTCGTGGTAGATGGTTAGTCCTGAAAAGGACTGTTGGGTTAGCTCTGAAAAGAGCTGTGACAATTTGAAGAAATGACAACTTGAAGATAGAACTTTCGTCTAACAGCTTGAAGGTAGAACTTTCGTCTGACATCTTGAAGATAGAACTTTCGTGGTAGATGGTTAGTCCTGAAAAGGACTGTTGGGTTAGCTCTGAAAAGAGCTGTGACAATTTGAAGAAATGACAACTTGAAGATAGAACTTTCGTCTAACAGCTTGAAGGTAGAACTTTCGTCTGACAATTTGAAGAAATGACAATTTGAAGAAAAGATAGAACTTACGTCTGACAATTTGAAGAAAGGTAGATCTTCCGTGGTAGATGGTTAGCCCTGAAAAGGGCTGTTGGGGTGTCCCTAAAAGGGACCTGGTTTTGGAGGTTGTGTTTTTAAGCACAACCTCCAACCTTCCTGCATGCTGGACAGCTACTCGCAGCACGCCTCCTTATCCTTTTTAGCTGCTGCTCGTCCAAGTTGTATTGAAGTGAGAACGGTGGCTTGTTGTCACTATCCCAGCACTCGGTCTGGGGCACGACGAACTCCTTCTTTTTACCGTCCATCTTCTTTTCCTTTGACGATAGCTGGGCAAGCCCGCTGAAACTCATGTCTCGAAGTGCACATTCCATTTTTGTTGTAAATCGGAGAGATGAATGATGTGCGGGAAAATATCGCTGGGTTTTATAGCTTTACAGGAGGATTGAACTAGTTGACCCATGACGTCATTTTCTCCTATGTTTTTCCCGCGTCGGCGTTTCATGCTGTTTTGGCTCCAAATTAATGTTATCCAATCAGATTCACCGTTGTTTTTTAATACTAAATGTTTTATTGTTGACCAACCCATGGGTTTGTTACATTTTCTTGTTCGGGGATTTTATTGTTGACCAATCCGTGGGTTTGTTACATTTTCTTGTTCGGGTTAGAAAAAACTAGAGTTTAACTAAGCTATGACTTTTTTGATTATGAGGCTTCTGACAAAATGAAAAGAAAGATGTTTATTTAAGATAGCTAGTCCTGAAAAGAGTTGCTTTTTTTGTACAGAATGCACTTTTTTTATCCCCCTCTCTTTCTTTTGATTGATTCCATTTTATTTAGCATTTGCATCGGATGTTCAATTTCATGTCTGATATATCTGAAACGTTCTCTTTCTTCTAACCAGAAGAGCAATAAGAGAAAAAATGTTAATCCAAACATTGTGCGATACTGGGTCAGGTTTTACGGAAGTTAATGGTGAATGTATGAAAAAATAATCAAGAGCTTGATGTTTTATACGTGTGATGGATCACTTTTTTTTAGTTTTTTCATCCTATGAATGATTTTTTTCACTCTAAATGGAATTTGTCCCTATTTCGCTGAGTTGAACTTAGATTTTTTTACACTTTAAATGATTTCTATATGTCAGAGCACTGAGTTGAACTTAGACTTTTTAAACCTATGTATGATTTTTTTCTCTTTCTAAATGTCTGAGCATTGAGTTGGACTTAGTCTTTTTTTCTACATCTATGAATGATTTTTTACTCTTTGGAGTGTAACTCTCTGGAGTGTGAGTCTTTGGAGTGTAACTCTTCTAAAAGAAAGAAGTTTGACAATTTGAAGAAATGACAATTTGAAGAAAGATAGAACTTTCGTGGTAGATGGTTAGCCCTGAAAAGGGCTGTTTTGAGAAGAGCTGATTTTATGAAAATGTTTATTCAGTATCAGCATCAGTCGATTCACTGTCTGACTCACTCCTTTCAGTGGCGATTTGCGCACGGAAAAGACGGGTCACCTGCTCAGTTTTTAAAATAACATACTGAAAATACATCTCAAGCATGCCCTCAATAATGAGTTCCTTCATCCGAAGGTTATAACAGAACAGCCTGTTATTAGCAAGCTCAGCCCTCTCGTATCGTCTTCTCACTGCAGCTAGGCGTTGTTTAAGTAAGACGATTTGTCTCCTTGCTCTTATTAACTTTCGCTCAGTATCCATCCAAGTGACGACTGGTGATTGTCTTGAAGCCATTGTGAAAAAATGAAATGCTTGGAAAATAAATCGCCGAGATTTATAGCTTTTCAGACGGATTGAACTAGTTGACCCATGACGTCATTTTCTCCTATGTTTTTCCCGCGTCGGCGTTTCATGCTGTTTTGGCTCCAAAAATTAATGTTATCCAATCAGATTCAGCGTTTTATTTCTAATACTAAATGTTTTATTGTTGACCAACCCGTGGGTTTGTTACATTTTCTTGTTCGGGGATTTTATTGTTGACCAATCCGTGGGGTTGTTACATTTTCTTGTTCGGGTTAGAAAAAACTAGAGTTTGGCTAATCTATGACTTTTTTTTGATTGTGAATCTTTGCAGTGTAACTCTTCTAAAAGAAAGAAGTTTGACAATTTGAAGAAATGACAATTTGAAGAAAGATAGAACTTTCGTGGTAGATGGGTAGCCCTGAAAAGGGCTGTTTTGTTTTTTGGAGGCTGTGTTTTTTCCACTTTTAATGGCAGCACCCGAAATTCGCTTGGCAAATGGGGCATGCTGTAATCTTCCTCCCGAACTCGATATCAACCAAAATGATATCCGGTGTTGTCTTTAATAATAGCTGAACTAATCTTTCGCCGAGATCTTTGTATGGCTGTGTTATACGTCGCAGTTGTTTTTGTTCCTCCTCTCCTACGAGGCGAGTGGTTAGTTGCAATAACTGCTGACCGGCATTTAGATACTCTTGGAGAGCCTCACGTAGTTGATGATTTACCTCTTCCATATTGATATTGCTTCCGAATATTGACACTGCTTTCGAAGTGATCGTTAGCTGAGAGTCAAAGAAATGGTGAATGTATGAAAAATAACGCGGGGCTTTATACGTTTACAGAGGATTGAAATTTTTTAAAGAGCTCGGACCTGGCAGAAAGCACATACATTTTTTCCATGCTACGTTTCATGCTGTTTTGGCTCCAAATTAATGTTATCCAATCAGATTCACCGTTGTTTTTCTAATACTAATTGTTTTATTGTTGACCAACCCGTGGGTTTGTTACATTTTCTTGTTCGGGGGATTTTATTGTTACCCAATCCATAGGTTTGTTACATTTTCTTTTTCGGGTAAGAAAAACTAGAGTTTAACTAACAGTTATGAGACGTTGTATGGAAAAAAATGTAACCAGAACAAGTCTTTTTTGGGGAAAAACAGAATGAAGAACTCTATTGTTTTTGAACTTTTATTTATTGAACTTTTATTTACTGAACAGAACTAAACATTGAAACATTTTTTTGCAATGCATCATAAAAAAATTTCTTGACAATGAAAAAAATTTCTTGACAATGAAAAAAATCACAATGAAACATTTTTTTGCAATGCATCATAAAAAAAATTTCTTGACAATGAAAAAAATTTCTTGACAATGAAAAAAATCACAAGCAAACATTTTTTTTGCAATGCATCATAAAAAATTTCTTGACAATGAAAAAACATTTTCTTAACAATGAAAAAAAATCACACTGAAATATTTTTTCACAATGAATTATTCACAATGAATTAATCACGATGAAAAAAACACACTGAATTATTTTTTCGCAACGAATTATTTACAATGAATTATTCGCAAAACAGTATATAACAAATTTTTTATAATGCAAATTCGCAAATACCACGAGTTTCACATTTGTTTTCATATTCCGTAATGTCTTTATGCAATTGGTCATACCCCAAAAACATTGTATAATCACTGTCCATAGCGTCGAAATCTCGTAGTCCTATGAATGGAGCAACATGTCTATAAGCGTCTTTTGTTGAAAGAGCTGAATATACCACTTCTTCTGTAACATCTCTATCAAATAGAATATACCCTACCATGGTCTCCTTTGATTCTCCGTAGGAATCATGAACAGATCCTTTTTTGTAGCGTAAGTAAAAGTCAAATAGAACTGATTTCATTTTCACAACGTTAAGAAAACTTTCTTCTGTTGTTCCTATGATAAAAAATGTCCATCGGCTTGTGGATCGAAACAGCTTACTAATAACATTGTCTTTCATACAGCTATCTGCTAAATAAGTCTTGAGAACGAGATCCAGCCCCGAATCGTCCACCATCGTTGCAATAAAGTTGATTATACCATACACTTTGTAGGACTTTTCTCCTTTTGCAATCCACTTAAACAATTTTCCGATCCAAATTTTCACACAGAAAAATTTAATGTTAAGCTGTGTTCGTTCATCAAGCGTATGCTGTCGAACAAATTCTCCATAAATTTTTTCACGTAGTTCTATTGGTAGCGGTAACATGATTGTTATTTTTGAACAGTTGCTAATATTTTTTTCCCCGACTTACTTTGAGTGATTGGTACACAACAATGTGATATGAAATTATTTTCTCAAGCTTTTATAACCATAGGGTACAGTATCAGTACCATTTACAATGACTCTCTTGGTGTATACAGAACGAAACGTTTTTGTTTGTGGTTCACTGGTAACCGTTCTATCTCTGTGTCTTTTAATTTTACAATCATAGTGAATTTTGATTTCTACTGTACGATCAAAAGCACATTTCGAATATGTATCGAAATTTACCACCTGTTTTGTATTGTAATCCAGAGTAATCCCCTTTACTTTACATTTGCTTATCTCTTTTCCATCTTTTGTTTTCATTTTGTAAGCATAATTCTTAGGTCCAAGTCCTCTGAATTGAGTAATTTTACAAGCAGGCTCTTCATCAGTCCATTTTCCTAAACGACTGTTAATAATAGGGGGATTCCATAATTCGGGGTCGTGAATGTACATACAACTATCTGTATCGAAATACAGAACTCTATCTTTTAACTTTTCAAGAACACTGTACAATTCCAACCTTGCATAAGCTGTTACGTAAGAACCTACTACCACATTGGCTGTAGCATGAGTGTCAATATGTTCCAACTTTGATTCATAGTTAACCAAGATGAATGAACAGTTCTCATCAAAGATTTCTACATGCTTTACAATGAAATTGGGATTGGTGACTAATTCAAAATATTTAGACGGATCACTGATGTATTCCGTCTGGATCATTTTTTCACGCTGTGCTAATTTTCCCCAAAGACAGTTCAACATAATCTTAGCAAATGATCTTCTCCCAGGATTTCTTTGAATACAACTTGGATCAAGACGAACACCTTCTGCCTTCTCATATTCACAAACGAACTGATCTTTTTCTGAGTCTGATTGACAGCAATCTGGATAGCCACTGGCTTCTTGCTTAATTTTCAAGAAATTGTCCACATAATGTTTAAAGAACTGATCTGACACAGAATTGAAATGCCAAATTTCATACACTTGCAATAATCGATAACCGCAGTCAAGAGCCTTGAATAATTCAAAAGTAACCCAAGTTCCGACCAAAGCCCTCTCTTCTTTACCATGTCTACAAATGTTTGAGCTTTCTTCTGCACATTTCATACAGAGGGGAAACATCATTTTGTTGTTACAGTGAACTGGAAGAACGGGGTGAAACAAATCAGTTGGAGGTAAAACTTTACACTTGATTAATCCCTCATATTGGCGAATATTGTTCATGTCAATATTCTCAGCAGACAAAATTTTTGGCTGACCTACAGGGTAGGATTTGTGTTTACAAACATAAGGGTATAGAGAACAGATATCGATGTACTTGATTTCCTTTTTGCTTTTTTCATCAACATCATATCCAATTTTTATTGCATTACATCTTCCCCCGGACAATCCATCCCTCGGATCGATAGGGTCCAAATGTGGATATAACTTTTCAATGAGTTTTTTGTACTCTTTATCCTTCATCTTAGCATCAAATTCGTGTTCCCAAATGTACACTACATTATATCCCATTTCTTCGATATCTGCTATACGTTCAAAAGTATGTTCGTACAATTCAGACATGCGTTTTCCATTAATAGGATTGATCTGATTTCGATCTGTATAGCATACAGGACAACCATGATACAAATCCCCAAGAAATTCATAAACAGTGTTTGATTGACGGTGAAAACCATCTACACTATATTTCCCGATTTGAGCTTCACCACCATTTTTTGCATGCTGAATATTAATACCTTTTTCCTGAGCAACGCTTTGAATTCATCGTATCGCTTTCATAGAAAAGCGACGTCTGGATGAGTCTTTACTTGAAATGATAGCTATTTGATTTTCTGGTAAATATTTGCTTCGCCACACCTTGTTACAGGCATCTGCGATGGTAATCGCCTCTAAAAATGGACAAATACCACCCTGTTCGATAAACAGCTTTCTGAATTCAGCACACCCTCGTCTGAGGATATCAACGTCTGACCTACAGTACATTTCCATCTCCTTCTGAAAATTGAATTCCTCACCATTTCGAACTTTGTCATTATACCAAACTATAAATTTTGACCTAGCCTCTTCAGACATTGAGTCGGGTTTGTAATAAGACATATCCAAGTAGGGTCCGATGTAACTCCAAAATTCATCTGTATTAGCCCAGTGAGGAAAGTAACCTTTTTTCATTTCTTGAAGACCAAAGGTGGGTGGAAATTTTGCCAAACCAAAACTCATGAAATTGAAAGAATCGATCAGACGTACACCGTTCAGTTCTAACTTCATAATATTGTTTCCATTCATGATCAATTTTGGAAGTTTTAACCCAACTTTGACAATATAGTCAAGAATGAACTGCCCGTCATAGCCTTTGAAATTATGGGCAATAGCCGTAACCCCTTTATGATGTTTTGAAAAGAGCCAGTTGCAAAATTGACTCAAAGTTTTTTCACCTTGAAAAATAACTTCCCTACCCTCTTCAAATTCACTGCATGTAGAACAATGAAAATCAAGTGATTTATCAATACATTTATCACACGCTCTGTGTGCGATACAATAATTTGGGATGTGTACACCTGTGTCTTGTTTGCATTCAAAATCAAAGAAAATAAACTGTGGTTTTTTGACTACAGAAGAGCTCGTCTCGTCATCGCTGTCATGGTTCAACTTACTTTGGTAAGACTGAATATAGCATTGATGAGAAAAGTTAACAATTCTCTTACAGATATGACATTTTTTCTTTCCATTGCAAACATGATTTTTCTTTCTGATATGATATTGTGCACCGCATTTCGAACAGAGTTTCACTAATTCACAAATGGATTTCTTTTCTTTACCTTGAACATTTCTGTGATTTTCAAAGCATTCAGCACTAAAAAATCGTCTACTGCAATCACTGCAAACATATTCTTTTGATTCTGATGGACATTTTCCTTTGCGATAACAACCTTTACAGATATTTGAACAAGCATGACTTTCCCGTTGAGGGTAACCCACATCACAGAACTCACAATAATATGCACAACTAAGAAAACCTTTGATAGATTTAATGTAGTCATAATGGTTTTGATGAAAGTACAAATGTATGATCTTACTATTGGCTTTCACTTTTGGATGTTTAAATATTTTTTCCACTTTTGAATGCTGCTGGTGAACTTTAATGACATAGCCTTTTTCATACAAGATTGTTTGAATTTTTTTGTATTCATCAATTCCTACAGACTGTGTTGGTGAAACTCCAGCTTCATGTAACAATTTCTCAGCTTCAGTCTTTTGAAGGAGGTAATTTGAACGACGAATACGATCCCATTTTCTATTCCATACTTCGGTGTTTTCACGTTCGCTGTAGCAAATTCCCACAACAACAGCTCTTGCAAAACATAGTTGGTCATGATTGCCAATTTGAATAATAGATTTCTTCTTCTGGGCAAAAAACTTTGAATCTAATTCTGACGATCTATATTTTGGTTTTCCGCTACCACTTGGTGGTATTGTATGTGTGATGTCAAATGTCATGAATCCATCGTTCAAGACGAAATCTGTATTCGATTGTAAAACTCGTTCAATTTCATTCAGCATAGTTTCACCTTGTAACTGGTCTGCAGCTAAAAAAGGAATATGGATTCCTATTTCCAACGAAGGATGATTGATGGTAATTCTAATCATGTCCGTCGGGTTGGCATTTAACTTTCGAATGATTTCACGGGTAACATCGTCAAATAATCCAAGGAGTCTCTGAGGTGTTAATTCTTCAAATTTCTTAAAACTCAGCATCAGCACATGTGATTCTGTTTTAAATTTTCTTGACTTCTTATTACCCTTTTCTGTTAAATCATATAGACTTTTCATGTCTAAGTTAGAGTTGGTACTTTCATCGTCGCTATCATTTTCTTCTTTCAGCGGTTTAGTTTTTTTCTTTTTTGTTGGTGGAAACACCTCATCGTCACTTTCTTCTTTCAACGGTTTAGTTTTTTTCTTTTTTGTTGATGGAATCACCTCATTGTCACTTTCTTCTTTCAACGGTTTAGTTTTTTTCTTTTTTATTGATGGAAACACCTCATCGTCACTTTCTTCTTTCAAAGGTCTAGTTTTTTTCTTTTTTATTGGTGGAAACACCTCATCGTCACTTTCGCTGTCTAAATAGGTTATTATTCTTTTTCTTTTACCCATCGTTTTAGCTCTGAGTGCAAAGACAATAATGCAGAAGTGAGAAAAAAACTAGCAATTTATATACCCTCTCCGTTGTAACAGTGTATAAATAAGCCGTTAGTTGTGAAAATCTATTCATTCTCCTACTCGATCTCAGTCAGTACAGCTGATAAAAAATATGAGTGAGTTAAAGCTGCAAAATACATCACCACTTAGTAAGAGGGTGTATCTGTATGTTAATCCATACACCCACGATTATGAGATCAGCAATATACCATCAAAGTATAATGTTAAACATATCGGAAACTATGTGGGATCATTTTTATCCCAGCAACATTTAGAAGAAAAAGATGTTTACCGTACTACCAGCTACAGAGTTTTGGATCAAGCGACGATTGACAAACGATATGGTGCGAATGGTGTGAGAACAAATATTTGTTTTACGTGCAACGAAGCAGGACATTGGGCCAAAGAATGTGCAGAAAAAGAAAATCAGCTAGGAACAATTGTTTTTGTCTACGTGTATCCACACAGTCACGACATTGAGATTTTACCATCGTTTTACAACGTTGATGGTCTCAAAGATATAAAATTCGTCGGGACACTAAATTCATTCTGTAGTGAAAATACATGGAAAAAAAGTTCACCACAAGCTACATCCTCATCGGATGAAACTCAGATCGTAGACATGCAGAGCGATACAGCGGCTAACAGTGATTCAGAAATCTGCAAAATAACAGAACAGACAGAGAAAAAAATATCTACAAACGATAATCTAAGAAAACAACAAACTTTGGATCTAAAAAACGAATTTTCTGCAGAACCGGGTTGTTCGTACGGAAAGGAAAAACAGCAAAACATCGAAAAGAAGAAAAAACGAGTAACAAAGAACTATTTCTTTTACAAATCAACAAAACATGAGGACAAAATCTGTCCAGATGTGGAATTAAAAAACAACGATAGGAAAAGAAAACGTAAAATCAAATGTGAATCTGACATCTCAAAGAAAAAAGAAAAAACATACTGAGTGAAAAAAAGATTTCAATAAAATATTGATTATAAACAAAAAAGACTGACTTGATTTTTTTCATTCATTTTTTGTCTTTTACAGTTCATTCATTTTTTTGTCTTTACAGTTCATGATTTGATTTTTTCATTGTACATAAGTTCTTTTTGAAATAAAAAAATATAAAAATAATTACTTCTTACTTTTGACTTTTTTCTAGTTATGACTGTAAGTCTTTTTTTACTTTTGACAACTTGAGAAGAAAGATCTTTCGTGCTAAATGGTTAGCCCTGAAAAGGGCTTTTTTGAAGGATCTCACATTGACATCCAGCTCTACGATTCTTCCGCCCGACCCACTGGGATGATTTCACATCCACAGTGTTCGCAGCAAATCGTCGAACCTTCATCGTCATCATAAAATCCTTCATCTGTATCTGGACAGTTATGCTTCTGCCCAAGATACTCGAGTATGGAAAAACATTTCCCACACTCTATCAGACATCTGTTTGCACAGTGAGGGCATACAAGAATTCGAACCATTCTGGAACAAATATGATTTTATGTAAATTATCGCTGGGCTTTATAGCTTTACAGAAGGATTGAACTAGATGACCATGACGTCATTTTCTCCTATGTTTTTCCCGCGTCGGCGTTTCATTAACATTGTGCAATCAAATCGATGGTTATATCGGTGTTTTTACCACTCCTAATTCGGTGTCACACAGTACAATACCGGTGTTTTCCGCCAGGTCCGCCCTCTTTAAAAATTTCAATCCTCTGTAAACGTATAAAGCTCGGTGTTATTTTCATATATTCACCATTTTCTTTGATTCTCAGCTAACGATCACTTCGGAAGCAGTATCAATATTCAGAGTCAGTTACAATATGAAGCACAACTTAGATGAAATCAGCTTGGACGATTTTCCATCAGTGGAAAACAATGGAGACGTTCTTTCATCAGTTATGAATTCGACAATTATCAATCCACCACCGGAGTTAAATTCGACAACCATCATTCCAGCGACAGTGTTTGACAATATTTATGAAGAGGTAAAGCAGCTAAATTTAAAACAAGATAGCATGATGATCCGAATCATAGATCAGCTGGAGACTTTAAACAGGCATTTGGAGGAAATTAAAACTTTAACCGTAAGTACTGATCACCTCAGTAGAAATATCGAGGTACTACGTCAACAAGATCAGCGCATTTCAACACCTCCTGTGAAGATTCCTGTGGAGTTCGAGTTTGATAAATCCAATCTTCACAACTTAGTGGACTCTATCGTAAGTGTTGTGAAGAAAAATCAACCAAAGAAAAATCAGCCAAAGGAAAAACAACCAAGAAAAACAACAAAGCGGAAATCTGAGGAAGATGGTAACCATATCCACAAGAAGCAGCGAATTGATCAAAAACCAACTATACCAATATTGACAGGACAGGGCAAATACGGGAAAAACATTGACAATCACGTTGATTTCAAGATACCGAAAAAACCAAAGACAGAACGAAAACAACCAAGAAAAAACAACAAAACGGTAGGAATATGAAAACAAATATGAAACTCGCGGTGTTTGCGAATTTACATTGCATAAAATTTGTTATATACTGTTTTTTGCGATTAATTCATTGTAAATAATTCGTTGCGAAAAAATAATTCAGTGTGTTTTTTTCATCGTGATTAATTCATTGTGAATAATTCATTGTGAAAAAATATTTCAGTGTGATTTTTTTTCATTGTTAAGAAAATGTTTTTTCATTGTCAAGAAATTTTTTATGATGCATTGCAAAAAAAATGTTTGCTTGTGATTTTTTTCATTGTCAAGAAATTTTTTTCATTGTCAAGAAATTTTTTTTATGATACATTGCAAAAAAATGTTTCATTGTGATTTTTTTCATTGTCAAGAAATTTTTTTCATTGTCAAGAAATTTTTTTATGATGCATTGCAAAAAAATGTTTCAATGTTTAGTTCTGTTCAGTAAATAAAAGTTCAATAAATAAAAGTTCAAAAACAATAGAGTTCTTCATTCTGTTTTTCCCCAAAAAAGACTTGTTCTGGTTACATTTTTTTCCATACAACGTCTCATAACTGTTAGTTAAACTCTAGTTTTTCTTACCCGAACAAGAAAATGTAACAAACCTATGGATTGGGTAACAATAAAATCCCCCGAACAAGAAAATGTAACAAACCCACGGGTTGGTCAACAATAAAACAATTAGTATTAGAAAAAACAACGGTGAATCTGATTGGGTAACATTAATTTGGAGCCAAAGCAGCATGAAACGTAGCATGGAAAAAATGTATGTGTTTTCTACCCTGGCCAAGCTCTGTAAAAAATTTCAATCCTCCTTAAACGTATAAACCCCTGCGTTATTTTCATACATTCACCATTTCTTTGACTCTCAGCGGACGATTACTTCGAAAGCAGTGTTAATATTCGGGAGCAATATCAATATGGAAGAGCTAAATCATTAACTACGTGAGGCTCTCCAAGAGTATCTAAATGCCGGACAGCAGTTATTGCAACTAACCACTCATCTCGTAGGAGTGGAGGAACAAAACCAACTGCACTGTATAACACAACCATACAAAGATCTCGGCGAAAGGTTAGTTCAGCTATTATTAAAGACAACACCGGATATCATCTTGGTTGATATCGATTTCGGGAGGAAGATTACAGCATGCCCCATTTGCCAAGCGAATTTCGGGTGTTGCCATTAGAACTGGAAAAAACACAGCCTCCAAAAAAAACAAAACAGACCTTTTCAGGGCTACCCATCTACCACGAAAGTTCTATCTTTCTTCAAATTGTCATTTCTTCAAATTGTCAAACTTCTTTCTTTTAGAAGAGACGCGTTCCAAAGACTCACACTCCAGAGAGTTACACTCCAAAGAGTAAAAAATCATTCATAGATGCAGAAAAAAGACTAAGTCCAACTCAATGTCCAGACATTTAGAAAAGAAAATTCATTCACAGAATAAAAAAAGCTAAGTCCAACCCAGTGCTCAGTCTTTTAGAGAAAAAATCATTTATAGATGTAAAAAAGACTAAGTCCAACTCAATGGTCAGACATTTAGAAAGAGAAAAAAATCATACATAGGTTTAAAAAGTCTAAGTTCAACTCAGTGCTCTGACATATAGAAATCATTTAAAGTGTAAAAAAATCTAAGTTCAACTCAACGATATAGGGACAAATTCCATTTAGAGTGAAAAAATCATTCATAGGATGAAAAAACTAAAAAAAGTGATCCATCACACGTATAAAACACCAAGCTCTTGATTATTTTTTCTCATTCACCATTAACTTTCGTAAAACCTGACCCAGTATCGCACAATGTTTGGATTAACATTTTTCTCTTATTGCTCTTCTGGATGGATTGGTCAACAATAAAATCCCCGAACAAGAAAATGTAACAAACCCACGGGTTGGTCAACAATAAAATCCCCGAACAAGAAAATGTAACAAACCCACGGGTTGGTCAACAATAAAACATTTAGTATTAGAAAAAACAACGCTGAATCTGATTGGATAACATTAATTTGGAGCCAAAACAGCATGAAACGCCGACGCGGGAAAAACATAGGAGAAAATGACGTCATGGGTCAACTAGTTCAATCCTCCTGTAAAGCTATAAAACCCAGCGATATTTTCCCGCACATCATTCATCTCTCCGACTTACAACAAAAATGGAATGTGCACTTCGAGACATGAGTTTCAGCGGGCTTGCCCAGCTATCGTCAAAGGAAAAGAAGATGGACGGTAAAAAGAAGGAGTTCGTCGTGCCCCAGACCGAGTGCTGGGATAGTGACAACAAGCCACCGTTCTCACTTCAATACAACTTGGACGAACAGCAGCTAAAAAGGATAAGGAGGCGTGCTGCGAGTAGCTGTCCAGCATGCAGGAAGGTTGGAGGTTGTGCTTAAAAACACAACCTCCAAAAACCAGGTCCCTTTTAGGGACACCCCAACAGCCCTTTTCAGGGCTAACCATCTACCACGGAAGATCTACCTTTCTTCAAATTGTCAGACGTAAGTTCTATCTTTTCTTCAAATTGTCATTTCTTCAAATTGTCAGACGAAAGTTCTACCTTCAAGCTGTTAGACGAAAGTTCTATCTTCAAGTTGTCATTTCTTCAAATTGTCACAGCTCTTTTCAGAGCTAACCCAACAGTCCTTTTCAGGACTAACCATCTACCACGAAAGTTCTATCTTCAAGATGTCAGACGAAAGTTCTACCTTCAAGCTGTTAGACGAAAGTTCTATCTTCAAGTTGTCATTTCTTCAAATTGTCACAGCCGTAGGCGAAGAAAAAGACTAAGTACAACTCAGTGCTCAGACATTTAGAAAGAAAAAAATCATACATAGGTGAAGAAAAAACTAAGTAAAACTCAGTGCTCAGACATTTAGAAAGAAAAAAGTCTAAGTCCAACTCAATGGTCAGGCTTTTAGAAAGAGAGAAAATCATCCATAGGGTAAAAAAAAACTAAGTCCAACTCAGTGATCAGGCATTTAGAAAGAGAGAAAATCAATCATAGGGGAAAAAAGCTAAGACCAACTCAGTGATATAAGATAAATTTCCTTTTAGAAAAGAGAAATCAATCATAGAGATGCAGAAAAAAGTCTAAGTCCAACCCAGTGCTCAGTCTTTTAGAAAGAAAAAATCATTCATAGAGATGTAAAAAGACTAAGTCCAACTCAATGGTCAACCTTTTAGAAAGAGAGAAAATCATTCATAGGGGAAAAAAGCTAAGACCAACTCAGTGATATAAGATAAATTTCCTTTTAGAAAAGAGAAATCAATCATAGAGATGCAGAAAAAAGTCTAAGTCCAACTCAATGGTCAGGCAATTAGAAAGAGAAAAAATCATCCATAGGGTGAATACTAAGTACAACTCAGTCATCTGACCATTTTTACCCAACCTGACAGTCATAAGGCCTGCACTTTGAATGCTAAATCCCTCTCAGGGACGTGAGCATAGGAAAAACTCCCCCCCTTTTCCCTTTTTTTGCAAAAAATTCCGCTCAGGGACGGGAGCCTAGGGACAAAATAAAAAAAAAATCTTTCGGGGACAGCAAATAGGGACACATCCCCAGAGTGTCCTCCACAAGGCCGTCATTTTGAATGCTATGATTCTATTTATAGTAACATTTTCATGCGGAATCTCGGACTTTATCGCTTACTCGCAACTTTTCGGACCTTTTGCAAGGGATAAATTCTTTCGGGATGGCAAACTAGGGACACATTTTTGTCAGGGACGGTGATGTAGGGCACTCAGGGAAGGGAGAATAGGGTACTACCTAGGGCATGGGTAGTACCCTATTCTCCCTTCCTTTACTACTATTAAGTGAATTTCATGACTATTTTTCCAAACTACAGAATGAGCTTGCTGATACTACTGATGATGAAACTGAAACTTTTGTGCAGGCAGTGACTTCAATCCGACGGATACTAATTTTGAAGAGCTGGATCAGCCAATTTCTATTCTAGAAGTTAAGTCTGCCATTCATAATTTAAAACGCAATAAAGCATATGCAGGCGATCAACTGTTAAATGAATATTTTATTGAAACGTGCGACATTCTGTCCTCACATTTAGTTGATATTTTTAATTCTATTTTAGACGCTGGTTACTTTCCGGATAGTTGGTCGGAAGGTTTTATAGTACCAATCTTGAAGAAAAATGATCCCAAGGATGTTAATAATTATAGAGGAATCACCCTCGTTAGTACTTTTTCTAAAATAGTTACCAGTACACTGAACAAAAGACTCAGTAATTGGGCAGAATCTAATAATGTATTAAGTGACGCTCAGTTTGGTTTTCGTAAAGGAAGATAGGCAGTTGATGCAATTTTTGTTTTAAATGGTATAGTGCAGAAGTTTTTAAATGAAAATAAAAGGTTATATTGTGCATTCGTTGATCTGAAAAAAACGTTTGATAGCGTCTATCTTAATGGGTTATGGTTTAAGTTACATAAACTAGGCATTAAGGGTAAAATGCTTAGGATAATAAAGGACGTGTATAATAAAGTTAAATGTTGTGTTAAGGGTTGTAACTCTTATTCTGACTTTTTTTACCAGTGCCGTTGGCAAGGGGAGGTAATTTCACCTTTGATGTTTTCTCTCTTTATTGAAGATTTAGAATTATTCTTGCAGGACAATCATTCCTCTGGGTTACTTTTAGATGATATCACGTTTATTTTAATGCTTTTTGCTGATGATATGGTCATTCTTGGAAATAATGTTGATGACTTACAAAATAGCTTAAACCTGCTTGAAAAATATTGTAAGAGGTGGGGTTTAGAGGTTAATACGGATAAAACTAAAGTCATGGTTTTCAGAAAACGGGGTAATACACGAAATGATGAAAAATGGTTTTATTGTAATAATGTTTTAGAAGTTGTAGATAATTTCAATTTTTTGGGAACTGTTTTCAATTATACTGGAACATACAATCTAAACTATGAGACCCTTGCCGGAAAAGGATTGAAAGCTATGAATCTTTTGCTGCGTAATACTAATCGACTCGACTTGAAACCTTCGGTGTTGATGCAGCTCTTTCACGCGAGTTGTTGGCTCCATATTGAATTATAGTTGTGAAGTGAATGGCTTTAGTAAAAACAAAAATTTGGAGAGAATTCATTTAAAATTTTGCAAAAGAATCTTGAACGTAAAAATTGCCACTTCTAATATGGGGGTGTATGGTGAATTGGGTCGTTACCCACTGTTTATAAACCGTTATTCAAGGATCGTCAAGTACTGGTGTAAAATAGTCGAAAGTGATAATATTTTGATAAAACATATCTATAACTCACTTCTACTGGATGTACAGAGGGGTAAACAAAATTGGTGTAGTAATGTTAAGTATTTATTGGATAGTTATGGGTTTTCTTACGTTTGGGAAAATCCGTCTTCAGTTAATTTAAAAGTTTTCCAGGCTGAAATTAGATTAAGAATTATTGATGTATTTAAACAAAACTGCTACAATAGCATAACTATTTCTAGCTCATTACTTTTATATAAGGAATTTAAGGTAACATTTGAATGTGAAAAATACTTAGATAATCTGCCATTTAGTACTAGAATAGCTATGTCTAAACTGAGACTCGCATCGCATAAGCTTAGAATTGAGACTGGTCGATATAAGCAACAAAGAACTGATAGATCTCTAAGGAAATGTCAATTCTGTAATTCTCAAGATTTGGAAAATGAATATCATTTTTTACTGATTTGTCCATTGTACACAGAAATCAGGAAAAAGTACATTAGCAAGTCATATTTCGTCAGGCCTAGTGTTTACAAATTTGTTTATCTTATGAGCAGTACTGATACCTATATCCAGAAGAAACTAGGTCGATATGTAGATGAGTCCTTTAAGTTAAGAAAATCTCTCATTCAATAATATCACTCTTATTGTTTTTCAAAATGGCATTATGTTCTTCCTCCTAATGCACTTTTTCAAACAGCTTACTCAACTGTTTCCCATGTATTCATTCTTTTCCCTTTTTTTCTTCTTTCTTTCTACTCCCCTTTTATTGTATAAATGTAAAAAACAGCATTGTCTTCTATGCTAGCATTTTTTGGTATGTGTGTCACTGACCTATACCGTAATAGATTCATATATATATTCTTCTTGTTGATGACGAAAAACTTTGTATAGTTTAAGTCAATAAAATATTCTGTTCTGTTCTGTTCTGTTCTGCTATCAGTGAGGCTCGAACCCAGGGCCTCTAGGTTACGAGTCCTACACTTTCGTTAGCTGTTGAAGGATTATGCCATTACCCTCCGGAAAAAGGAGACGATTTTAAAAAAAAGTCTAGTTAGGATGGTATATATACAGCAGTACATGAATAGATGTATATGAGGCATGATCTGTGAAAAGGGGGCTAAATGTATATGCAAAAAGTATCGACCCAGGTCAGCCTGCGCAGTCCGCGCAGGCTGACCTGGGCCGAAACTTTTTGCTATTGGTCAAATTTCTACAGCTTTAAGCACTAGTATACCTCGTAATTCAGTTGGTTGTTATGCAAAATGGATTTTATGCATCCGTAATACTGTGATGACTTGTTTGGTATGATGCATCGCGGAGATGCATTAAGCCCCCTTTTGACAGAGCGTGGCTCATAGGAATGTGACTGCTTCGGCAAAAAGTATCAAACAGTGTAGCTTCAACGTGAGACTGTACCTGCTACGCAGTCTGATCTAAATCTATTCACAATTTTGTCCTTCTCGCGGTAAGAGTTACCAAAGTAAAAACGAGAAGAATAACCTCCATTCCATGTTATTATTGTCTAGACCACCAGCATAGAAAATATTTATTCCATGCTTTCCAGTAGGTTATCGAGAAATAGCGGTGAAATATTTTTCGATATTTCATGGTTACGACCAGTGAAAATACCGATTTTTATATTCCAACTCTTCAATTGAAGGCGGAAACAGTTGTTCCCGCGCACTAGTTACCTAGGTAAAATGCGAGTGCCTCTCAACCAGATGGAAATATGACGTAATTTACCCTACACTTCTCGCGCTTGACGTAATATTGTAATGCGTTGCTATGCGGAGGAGGTTCGCCACGGGGAATAACCGAAAAGAACTGTACTGGATTTTGATATAAGTTCCCACCAAAAAGGGTTAAAAGCATGAAATAAATAGACATTTTTTTTCGGTGAAAGATCAAAATTTATTTCATCGAGTGAACATCATCAGTAACATTTTCACTCGTGGCTGCGCCACTCGTGAAAATATTACCGATGATGTTCACTCAATGAAGCAAATTTCTATTTTCACCGTTAAAAAACAAATATCCTCTATATATTTTAACAAGCTGTAAGTATTTATATCTGGAGCATGGATCGAACGCAAGACCTCTTGATTAGCATCGCCTTTATTGGTATCTTATAACCCCCTTTTTTTTGTTTTGTTTCAGAAATGATGCATTCTATTTTTACGAGCCATTGTGGAGAATCGGTCTGTGGGATTATTTTCATCGCCCGAACTATGTTTGCAGCTCAATACGTCACAAAGAAAAATGCACGTAAGTTCATCTCCATATCTATAAACATTTATAACTCAGCTGTGCGATCGGTGTCAATCTATACCCTTTAGAGCAGTAAAACATAAGTTAGACACCATCTGCTTTCAGCAATCAGCTAATAAAGCAACCACGTTTCAAGGCCCAGTAAAGGCCAAAGTATCAAAGCAGCTGTCATAATACATTTAAATTTAAGTCACACCATTTTAAAGTATGGACAATATTGTGGAGATGACAGTCTATTATCGGGTGGTCGGGCCATAGGTTAGTCGCTGGCAGAAAAAAAGAATTTTAAAATCAGGCAAAAAGTAAACAAAAGACATTTAATTTACCAGCAGGACAACGGTTAACTTTTTTCCCCATTTTTCTATGCTTACAGGAAAAAATCTGTCGACGAAATCAACATTTATAGGGAAAGGGGACGAATATTCAAAGCCTTATCTAATACCACAGGGTGGGTATTCTGTATGTTTTTGTTTTACCTTTTTATACTAAGGAAATCAAAAGTCAATGGACCTTCATAATTTGGAAAAAAAAGACACTGGCCGAAATATTTCTATTCCAAGCTTTTTTTTTTTTACCAGAATATGTGGTAGCTGACAATGTAGATCCAAGATCAGACGTGAAGTTAATTTCTTGCAGTCTGATCTTGATCTACTCTGCCTGCAAAAGCAAGTTACAGCGCCTTAGAGGTTTGAGCTGTTTCTGGTATTCCAATTAAAACATTACAGAATACATTACAGGCTGACATGGGTCGAAGCCATTTGCTATTTGTAAATTCTATTCATGTTCAAGGACCATTCTACAACTTGATCCAGCAATTTGTTCGGGAAAATGGATTGTAAGAACCCATGATTATGTGAGGACTTGCTTAGCATATTGCATCACTGAGGTTTACTCATTTACATCATTTAACCCCCTTTTATCAGTATGACAAAACACAAAATGTGTCTTCCCAAGAAGAAAATATAGAGGGTAGATGTTGGTTCTCCAAGTCAAACTAAGTGAGGCTATTGCCTGATTTCAATTGTACAGGTTGTAATTTTACTGATGGGGCGGTGGCAAAGATGTCCAAGTGGTGGTCAGTGCCCCGATTTATCGTGGTGTCATAAAAAAAAAACCCCATAGTCATTGCGGCAGGATTCGTTCCTCTCTCATCTTGTGACAAGCACTCGTAAGAGAAACTTCAGGAAAGCATTAATAGGTGCACTATCCTCCGCGATATGAATGAACTAATGTTAAAGGAGGCGTTAAACACCATACAATCTATCAAAGAAAGCGACCCAAACAAAGTGCAAGAGTCTGACGCTTTGTTCAGTAGAGAGTTTCTCTTGAAGACATATAATATAGACAGTATTGGAACAGCTTATGGACCAAAAAGCTACACACCAATCAACATTGCAACAGAATTCGCGCAGGTACATGTGATTATTACAATTTAATATATGATGTTTATCGTTTTCAGATACGCAAATCCTATAGGCATGATGACAGATATACTAAATAAGATATACAATTGTCAGTTGACTGGACTGGGGAACTTGGTTGTACAAGGAGTACAAGATGATTATGGAGGTAAATCCTTTGTTTCATTCGTTTGTAAGTTTGCTCTGTTGGTCTATCTTTACAGTCATTGACCTGTCGATAGATCTCTAGTAACTTCGTGCATGTCCATTCAGTAAAGCATCGGTAATTGGAATTGTTTAGGAACTTTGAGATGTGTGTGTGTATGTTTTTCCGAATATCAACAAATCTCAAGAAACCTGAATGTACTTTTAACACTTAGGTTGCTAATCCCGACTCATATACACTTATGGACATAGCGTGCAGTATTTTCTTCCCTATTCACGACATTTTGAACACTTTTAAAGAAAAAGTTCATCATTTGAGCTACAAAAAAAAATTGCCGTCTCGAAAAAATTAACCTTTATATTTGTGGGACGTGATTTTGGAGTCATTATGATTTTGTCATAACTATTATTTTCTTAGCAATTGTATGTTCTGTTGAAAGAAGAAGAAAGAGTTTTAGACTTGTCAAAATTCGAAGGATATTTTTAAAGTGCGAGCATTTCCATCTATATGAAAATTAACATAATTACTATTAGAGCTAAATTGTGTTGTGTACTAAGAAAGATATTGCTGTCTAAATCATTAAGGGAGATGATCAATGGAAAAGAAGGTGCATGTCTGATATTTAAGAGTTACTTCTCTTTAACAGAAAAAATGGGGAGCCTTTTTTCCAGTACGACTTCTCATGGGCTTTATCATATGATGTGCAGAGATTATTTGCCACGTACATGTATATGCGACAGTTCACTTGTTTTCCTAATAGATCATTATGATGTAACTTTTCAACAGGACCTGGATGGCAAGAGTATAAAAGATGCACCAAAAAAAGAACACCAAAACATGAATGTTTACTTACCCAAGAAAACTCGTGTAAAAAGGCTACACACGTTGTGACAAAAGTTCTGCGTTTGACTACAGAATCGCTGGAGGATTTATTGATACAAAATGAGCGTATTAAAGTGATACACTTATTCCGTGATCCCAGGGCTATAGTGAACAGTAGAATAGAATCACGAGGATATCCAACACGTGACGCCACGTCCAATTCGCGAACATTGTGCGATAAAATGTCACTGGACTACGAGGGTGGATTGAAACTAATGGAGAAATTTCCAGATAGATTTAAATTTGTGGTGTATGAAGACATAAAGTTAAATGTAGAAGGTGCCATAAAGAAACTATACGATTTCGTGGGAATGAAATTCAACGTAGCGGAATTTCAAAGACTAAACAGGGTCAGAACTAATGACCCAGTCAATGGAAATCCTCTTATGTCAAGAACTCGTTCTAGCGATAACGCAAAATGGTGGAGAAATTATCTATCATTTAATAAATATAAAAGTATTGAGGGTATGTGTATGGCAGTGGTGAAAAAGCTCAATTTGACAACGTTTGAAAACCGACAGGCCTTGCTTAATATGACCATTCCTTCTATGACCTTGTCGAGTATACTTAAAGTATAGTGATGAAATATCGCTATCGAAAACTGGGATCTGTTTGATGCTATTTAAATGCTGCTAAAGATATTGAACGGTGTTGAAATCTACCTTGTTCCAAATACATCTGCTTAACTCTTCACCAAACCACAAATTTAGGACTTGTCCAAATACAAAACATTTGCATATGAAAATTTATAAGTGGCTCACAAATGGCCTGCAACACGCGAAAAGGGCAACATGCAGTCCGCGCAGGCTAATCCGAAACGACTCTTTCCGTTTTTATGTAATTTTCTGTTTTGTGCAAGTCTACTGTAATACAAAATCAAATGTCGTCGTAAAGTGGCGTCTCGGATTAGCCTGCGCGGAATGCGCAGGGTGATCCTAGACGACACTTTACGCAAATGTCCGAATGCCCCTTTTCGCGTGTTGCAAGCCATATGGGAAAAATGTCTTTGAAACGATAAAAAAAAAAAACATAATAGGAATAGAAGAAAACACTGGTTGCTAGGATCTTAGGATCCAAAAACGTTACAAGTATTTGTGGGGCAGGCAGTAGGCAGTCTTTAAGTACCGTAAATATATTTTACAATAGGCTTGGGGGATGTAAATTAAAATGATTATCGACTGGAAATGCTCGTAATTGAGATTAAAATTTACCGAGATACAGAAAACTTTTTTGATGTTTTAACGCTTTGCAGAAGAACGAAATTTGAATTTGTCCTAATGGGGGCCATTCCTGAAAATCATATTATCTACCTTGCTAGATAAAGACTAAAGGTAACCAAACAACAGATTGGTCCTTTTACATGTATTCCTTTGTTTTTTATCCTTGATTCCTTTGAGTATGTTGCGATAAATAGAATTTGTTTCATGATTAGTTATAAGGTCCCCGTGTGATTTTAAAACAAATGTTGCGCTCCAATATCAAAGAAATGTGTAAATATTGATTCGTAAACCAATCTAACCTGATTAAGTTGAGATATTACCTTAAGAGCATATCTGTGTAGTGCAAGAAAAACAAGGATAAAAACTAAGTAATCCATATATCAGGACCTATGTAGTACTGAATAGGAATCAAGGATAATAACTGAAGAATGGTCCTCATTCAAAGTATTAGCAGAAAACAAGATAAACACGGCTCATTTTAGTGAGAAAAGTCTTTCAAAGGTTACAAAAAGATTGTGGTAAAAAGACAAAAAACTGGTTACCAGCATTTTCTCTTTTTTTCTCATAATGTTTTCAAAAGCTGTCTCCCTCGACGGTTAAAACTCAGATTGTGTGGTAAAGGATGGAAGGTTATACTAATATAATTGGCTTGCAATTCGCGAAAAGGGGAATTCAAACATTTGCGTAAAGTGTCGTCTCGGATCAGCCTGCGCAGTCCGCGCAGGCTAATCCGAGACGGCACTTTACGACTACATTAGATTTTGTGCTACAGTAGACTTACGCAAAACAGAAAATTACATAAAAACGGAAAGTGTCTTTCCGGATTAGCCTGCGCGGACTGCCTCTTTTCACGTGTTGCAGGCCTCTTGTAAAAGGGGGGTATAATGCATTAAACCAAACAAGAAATCACATAACTGTAGCTCTATAAATCCATTTTGCATAACAATTGATCAAATCATGACGTAGACTGGCCTTCGGTTTATAGAAAATTTTAACAAGAGCAAAAATTTCGGCGCAGGTCAGCTTGCGCGGACTGAGTACACTGATCCTGGTCGATACTTTCTGGAGATGGATTAAGCCCCCTTCTCACAGAGCATGGCTCATGTAAATACTCCATACTAACTGTACACGAAAATGTCGTCTAACAGTAGACCACTATATAACATGATGGCAAAACTTGCTCTTTATGAGAAATTACACCTGTTTTATTTCATGCTTTCGGTAGGTTATCGAGAAATATCGGTGAAATATTTTTCGATATTTCATGGTTACGACCAGTGAAAAATACCGATTTTTATATTCTAACTCTTCAATTGAAGGCGGAAACAGTTGTTCCCGCGCACTAATTACCCAAGTAAAGTGCACGTGCCTCTCAACCAGATGGAAATATGACGTAATTTACCCTACATTTCTCGCGCTTGACGTAATATTGTAATGCGTTGCTATGCGGAGGGGGTACGCCACGGGGAATAACCGGAAAGAACTGTACTGGATTTTGATGTACATGTAAGTTCCCACCAAAAAGGGTTAAAAGCATGAAATAAATAGAATATTTGTTTTTCGGTGTAAGATCGAAATTTATTTCATCTAGTGAACATCATCGGTAATAGTTTCACGAGTGGCGCAGCCAAAAGTGAAATTATTACCGATGATATTCACGAGTAAAAAACAAATATCCTCTTTATCTTATCCAAGACAATTTAAATAAGATTAGATGAGAAATGAGTTCGAATCATCAGTAGATACGAATTATCGAAAACTCACTCAAGAATGCTATATGCGTTTTTGAAATATGTACGTATTACAATTGCTTTCATCGCGTTATACTTGTCACGATCTTTCTCATCTTCGATCTCCACGCGTTTGAGTGAGATAAGTATCTATGATATGACTAAATCATTATTTATTACTACCTGTCATTTTGAAAAGATGCCATACTCTCATTTTCTCTAGATTCAACGGTAAAGTTTGATTGTCGTAGTAAAGTTAAGATTTGTATCATCTGTAGATTTTTATTCAACAATTCATATGTAAGCTTCTCGCGAACTGCTTTTCTCTTGGATGCACACAAGACTGTGTCAAAGCTTGAGTCAATCGGATTCATGATAATTTCGAGAAGTACATGAAGGTTTGTGTATTATCATTGATTTGTAATAAATAAATAAATAAATAAATAAATGAATATATAAATAAATAAAAAACAAGCCTCAATACAACCGACCTAATAACTCGACTACATTATTTTGACTTGAATAGTGTTTTAGTGCAATCAAGACAAAGTACGAAATGTTGTATTGGGTTGGAGGTTACTCTTTTAGAAAGAAAACAATAGAACAGAAATGCTGAACTGGTCAGCGTTGTACATATTGAGAATAAGTTTATTCGATAAGCTGTACATAATAAGGGAGGTAACCTATATATAGAACTGAAAACTGTGTTCGTAGTCTCCAAACATTCTTAGCCAAAGCCCTTAGCCTGCTAAGCGCGACACAATGATCATTTGCGGACAGTGTAGATCATGATCAGACTACACAGAACGTGCAGTCTGATCTTGGATCTACACTGTCCGATAAAGAGATATCTTTCTCCAAGAAATAAGTTTAAAATAGCAATGTTTAGCAGGTTAAGGGATAAGAACAATTTTCTTCTAGTTTTACATTAAAAAAAGTAACACAACTTCTGATTGGCTAAAGTATTTGGTTTAGCCAATCAGAGGTTGAGTTATTTTCAAATTTAGAAAATTCTTGAGAATAACACTAAGAATGTTCTCCAGAATGGTTGGTGAGTAGGGACCCTGGATCAGTTCTATCCCATAAACGACCACTGCCGAGGTTTAAAGTAAAACATGGAATGAAGTCAGAAATCAAGTTCTAAAAAATTTAGACAAGTTTAACTGCAAAGTGAGTTTCACTCTTTACGATTTGCAATAGATCTGCTTGAAATACAATTACGTAAAAAGTAAAAACGGACTTGATATTAATTGACTTTTTGAATATATATATATTTAATTTCTAATCTAAGTTGGACAAGACTGTAATAAAACTTGCCATGGCAAGCCAGTTTTTTTCCTGAACTGGTTTAGTAAAATTTAAAATCAATTGCCAGCTAAAGTTAGATCAAATATGTAATTGTCATTTGAAGCGCTAGTGGAAGTTTCACATCCTTTCTTTTCCTTCATTCAATTGTCTGTCTTGCTGTTTCAAGCCTCCAGCTATATCGTGACCACGCTCACAGATGGGAAGTAAGTTATCACAGATGCAGTTTTGTTTTCGTCATTTTTTCCGGTAGTATTCTTCTGTAACGTCCAACGAGAGTCTTTAACCTTTCCACTTTACAATACAATCATTGGAATACTGCATTTGCAGAAATATCTCAGAAGGCCCTCAGCTTGCCAAAAGCTACAGTCTAGGATATGACAAATCCAAACATATCACTGCAAACTTTAAGGCTTAGATTATATCACTGGTTTTGAAAAGGTAATAGGAATGGATAGTAACATGGAGGAGACACAGATATTGTGTAAATGTATTTACTCATATAATCATTCATAAACATTTTTTATATCTTTCAAACATTCATGCATGGACTAAAAAAAGACAGCAATAACGGACAATCGCTCATACCAGAATTACGATGCGCATGAGTATCATTTAAAGAAATGACCTATGCTCTGTGAAAAGGGGGCTTTATGCATCTGCAAAAAGTATCGACCGAGGTCATCCTGTGCAGACCAAACAGGCTGACCTGTATCGAAACCTTCTGTTTTTGGTAAATTTCCTGCATTTCGAAGGATCATTTTATCTTATAATTCAGCCGGTTGTTAGACAAAGTAGTTTTTTAGGGATCCATAACTAATATAATAATTTGCTTGGTTTAATGTATCACGGAGATGGATTAATACCTCTTTTGCCAGAGCGAGGTTAAAATGTATCAAACAATACAAAATTTACCTTGTCACCGGACAAGCATAATTCAAGTGAACAAGTAAGTCAATGCAATGACAATACAAATGTGCACGGTTCCATTTTGCCCAAAAATATGGTGCCATTTTATCTTTACCTAGTACACTATCATATATCAACATATTTGGTAATTAACTGTCTAAAAGAATTATGCTTTCTGGCATTTAAAGTTTTAACTTTGGAGCTTAAAGTCAGAATTCAATCTAAAATGGTTGGTGGATACAGCACGTGGTACTATTGAATCTGAATGGAAGCATGTTCATGTACCATGACTTGAATTATTTTTTCTTCCTTTTAAGTGACATGATTTGAATGATATGCGCACGTTCTTGAAAATCCTTGATATCATTAAATAATTGTGCTGTTAAGTTATCTGGTGTATCTAATTTATCTGCGATTATTTGTTTTTCACCCAACCATTAACCATCTTACTTTAGAACCTCCACCATGACATCTATCATTACCATCTTGTTCATAAATAGTTTCAAAAATTACCACTGCACGAAGCTGATGATGAACTTAAGCTTGAATATAGCCCGTCACTTACGCGGTGCGTTATGATGAATATATATACACGATGAATCTTTGTGGATGACGGGGGATGGAGAATCCTTTCCTCTTAATATTTGTGAGGTAACTAACGGACTTTCTAATGCTGGTCGTCATTTCAAGTAGAACAAAGCACACTCCTTTGTATGTTATCCGTTATGATTTCTAAAGTTTTTAACTTGCACTATTGTACATATAAACATTAAGATTATTAATTTAATGTCTGATTTTCTTAAACTTGATGGCGCCAGATTTCCCTTCACAGCTCCAAAGTTTTCACCTGTAAAACAAAAAGAAATACATGAATACAAAGACAACGCGGTATCATTTTTAAGGAATGCGCTGATATATAAGTCGCATTTACGTATAGATAAGATATGTATAACCTAACGCTTATCTGTAACTTCAGACACTTTTCACCACCGTCTATCACATTTTGCACAGGGTCATTTCTGATGGCAAAGGACGGATGATGGCGAGAGAAGTTTGTAGGTAATGTGAAATTCCACGGAGGTTGCTCACTGAATTTTACACTGTACCTCAGCGACGACTTCTACCTTGGTCAAGTCACTGCAACTTTGATCGATTGTTAAGGTGATCTGCGCATCTTCGTGCATAATGATTAGACTTTATGGAACAAATTGATCTTCTTATACTGCAAAGAAGTTTCTCGCGATCTCGTTGGATAACATGCCTCGAACATATATTCCTGTACATTGGAAAAATCCATGTAAAAGCAGTTTCCCTTTTGGTAGCCCCGTTTACATAAAAACACTTTCAACAAAACATCCAAAATAGCGGTGTCGATCGATACGAAGCGCCCATAAGACAGACATAAGAGTAGCCTGCACCATATTATTACTAGTTTCTCTTGGTGGTTGTCATTAAAGCGAAAAGAATGTTTTTTTTTTATAAATGAATATAGTTACATATGTTATCATTCTGAAACAAATACACAAGGTCAAAACGAGCCATCCCTTCGTCAGGTACACAAATTAATAAGTGTCGACACTCGTACGTTGTGCATGACGTTAGAAGGATAACCTTATGGTTGTTTGAGGCAACTAATGGTCGTTTACTTTGCCAACAAATCATTAAAATTCATAGCTACTTACCCTGAAGTTTTTTAAAACTATGTTTAGATAAAAATGTGTGGAATGTCTATCGCAGTGACATCATCAAGACTATGCACATAACTGCATTTTCACCAAGGTTTCAATGACGTCAGTTCTCAGCGACGTCAGTTGTTTTTATCAACTTGGGGCATTCAGAAGGGAAATTCTATTTCATCGGCATACTCAACTCGTGAGACCATAAAACAGGTAAATTTCATTTGACACACGTTGGAATGGTAAAACTTTGCAGTATAATAAATTTGTTGTACAGTCAGATGGCAGGGGACCTGGAAACTTGCTCACGGCTGTTGTGAATGATGTCGCCACCTCGCCTTTGGCTCGATTTCCCTCCCGAGTGCCCCAATTCAATAAAGAAAAAAAAAAATAATAAAAAAATCAACGTCACTGAGAACTGACGTCACTGAAACCTTGGTAAAACGTACAATTTGGTGCATAATCTTGATGATGTCACTGCGATAGATATTCGACACATTTTTATTTAAACATGGTTTTCAAAAACTTCAAGGTAAGTAACTACGAATTTTAATGATTTGTTGGCAAAAGTAAACGACCATTAGTTGCCTCAAACGACCATTAGGATATCCTTCTAGCGTTGTGCAATACGTATGAGTTTCGACACATTACAATTTGCTTACCTGACGAAGGAATGGCTTGTTTTAACATACCCCCGTGTATTTGTTTTAAAATGACATCAAACTATAATACATGTAGCTATATTCATTTATTTACAAAAACAATCCATTCTTTCCCTTTTAATGACAACCATCAAGGGAAACTAGTAATAATATAGTGCACGCTACTCAGTATGTTTGTCTTGTGGGCGGCTCGTATCGATCGATTGACGCCGCCATTTTGGATGTTGTGTTGAAAGCGTATTGATGTATACGAGGCCCTCCAAAGGGAAACTGCTTTTACGTGGATTTTGCCAGTGCACATGAGCACATGATATATATGAGCGGGTCATATTATCCAATCAGATCACGCGAAATTTCTTTGCAGTATAATAAGATTCGCCACACCTGTGAATAAGTTTCAAAGTCCCTTACCACCTGACCGTACAACCAGTAATGTACATGCAAATCGCTCTTTTTTATTATGTATGGTTTAAATGTTCTAAAACATAATCATTGAACATTTTCCACATAACATACAAGTGCACAACACTTGTAGATTAGAAACTGAATATCGAAATGACATAGGGAGAATGCTTCATCGTATCGGATACTGTTTCCTGAAATAGCTGCATGCTTTGTACAACGTTCACAAAAGCAACTGTAATTACTCCTCCTATTCTGAAGGTTACCCTTGCGATGTACAAGTAGTGTACAAGCACGTACGCATTTTTTTGATACCAATTATGCCAACTGATGGACGAGTGAAGTAAAATGTAACACCACGCAGCTTTCTATAAATCAAGGCTTATTAACTCTGAGATGTACATGCAAGAAGCTGATGACATGGAAGAGAAGAAACACACACTATAATTACCGGACCTCAAAACGATCGTTTTGCCATTGAGTCAATTTGTAGAACTACATACAACATGCTATCAAGACAAAATTTATAGGTATTTCCACTTTCTTGCTTCTTATTCGCATTGTCTTGACACAAAAGATGGCTTGCTCTAATTCTAGATTATCATAACACAAAAAAAAAAAGATCGATAAAGCAATTTAGATTCTGGAGAAAATAAATTGCTGGACAAAAGAAGAAATTGTACAATCATAGTTTTGTAACCAAGCTTGCAATGGGCTTTGTTCAGAGATCATGAGATTTTTACAATAGAAAAAAAAGAAGAGATTCTTGAACGGTTCAAATTGAAAGCATTTGCTAAGGAAAAATAAAATGTGGTACAAATAATGGCATTTGTCTTAGAAAAGGTAAAAAAACATTGGGGGAAAAGGAAAAAAATGCTGTTTACCAACACTTTTACCTTTTCCTACAATGCTTTCAAAAGCTGCCTTTTTCACAATTTCGCGTTTGAAAGCAAAAGGGTTACTGTAAAGGGTCAGTTGGTCTAATATCTAAATTCCTCTGGCGTTTGATATATAATCATCTGTAAGTATTCAGGTAATCAGAGATCCGGCAGAATAGTGAATAGAAATTCGCCTGGTACGTCATTATCCTTGACATGCTTTAAGTGTCTGAGCTTTTTTTTTGCAGAGCATGTGTTTTAAGATCAAAGTGCACAAGACGCACAGTGTTTTCTTGATCCTAACTGTAGGTTAAGAAATTCTGGAAAAAAAACTAATACAAAATAGTAACATTTTGGAACTGAAAAAAAAAAAGTTAAGGGTATGAGCACAGACTCAGAAAATACGCATTTTTAATTTATAAGAGTTTTTCATCATTTTTCAGCTATTATTTGATCTAGTACACGTGTGTTTGATTATATACCTTTTTGTTTTTTCCCCTAAGAAATCAGAAATGAACCACCGATAGTTAAAAAAGAAATTAATGGAAACACAGTTTAGATACCAATGATAAAGTCGAAGGATTAACTTCAACATATCCATGCTAGATTAAAACCGAGGGTTGAACGTGGTAACTTTCTGTGCCTTTCATTTGGACCATCTTTCTTTCTGGACACATAAATGCAATGTAACATACCTTTATGTCTATTTCGGCCAGTTCCATTCCTATTATTGTGTTTGGAGCGACTTCGATCGGGCGGTTCATATTGTATAACTGGAGTAGTTTTCGGGAAAACGGGATCCACTGGCCTTACATATACAGTCGTCGTAACAATTCTTCGTGAGTAATCTGTCAATGTTCGATGGAAGATAACTGGTAACTCCGATTCATTTGACTAAAACATGTAGTAATATGCAAATCTGAAGGCAGTGAGGATCAAGATTAGACGCAAAGAAAGTACAGTCTCACAGGACCTACGATTTGCCTTATTTTGTTGAAGAAGAACTATCATGTTTTTAACGAAAACATGAAACTTGAGACTTCTTTCGAATTTTGACATATTAGGGAACTAAAAAAATCTTGCGTCAAAAGATTACGAGTTCGATCAGAAAAAAAAAATGAGGTGAATTAAGCCCTTGCAACACTCAATAAAGGAAGTGATGTTTTCAAGTCTGTAATGAAAATTCAAGGATATTGCAAATTCAAAGCTGTCTTGGCTGGGATAATATTGCACGTTTGCGTGGTCTGATTCTGATAATCACTGTCCCAATCAGTAACGAAAATTGTGCTTAGTCTTCAACCTTTCATCAAACAACAAAACTCAAGACTAGTCGAAAATAAATGTGACTCAAAAATTGATATTTGCTATTTGAAGGGTGAAAAACATTGTGGGAAGAGGAGAAAATGCTGGTTGGTTACCAGCATTTTCTCCTTTTCCGACAATGTTTTCAAAAGGGTTCTTTCTCGGGGTCGATAAAAGTCGGCATTTTGTGGTAAAGGGTTAAATGATTAATAATAACTTACCATAAAGAACCATCGACGCTTTGTCTTGCCCAATTTGGTTCTGGGCAAAACATGTGTATCTGCCAAAATCTTCATTGGTTATAGAACGTATCCGTAAACTAAGTATCTTTTTCTCGTCGTAATCAGAATTAAACATTTCAACTATGTGTCTGCTGTCTCTATATGTAAATAAAAAAAAAAAAGATGAGCTGAGATAGTCTTTTGACATTTGTTAACTTGTTTCCCCTTATTCTTCTTTCTGTCGACACCACCAAAGACATGACTCAAAAATCTTCACCGGAACAAGAACTATCTTTAAAAAAAAATAGACGGCGTAAATTTGTCAGCAAATAGGCAGGGGCCCATAAAAAGAACAAATAAACATGGCTACATTTTTTACCAATCACACATTTCTATTTATTCATTTGTTATCAGTACCAAAAATAGGTCAAAAGCCAGCACATTCAGCTACGCCGAAAATACGGCAACACTGCCTAGTGAGAGAACATGCCAAATGTAGGCAACATATTTAGGCATCCGGTAATTCTATAGAAGGTCAGAATCATCGCTGGGCTTTTTAACTGTCTTTTTGCGGCATAAAACGAACAGGATCTAAATGGGAGTGCTTCAAATGCAGCTTATATCTGCTTGAAGATAATCTTAGATTCTTTGATGGTTGATCAAATTTGAGTGGTATAGACTACACATCGAGGGGTTACAGCAAAAACCTAGTATCGGATGCAATTAATGAATCTCACTTTTATCGTATACTGTATTATACTTTGCACTAACCAAATAGATTGACTTGTACTTAACTCTTATCATGATCTCGCAGGAATCAACTGGATGAGACATTCTGATAGCTCATGCAAATCTTACCCTATAATTTCTTTTCCGTCTTTGTACCAATACATGACACCATGTGGGTTCGCTACGACCTCACATTGCAAAAACGTCTCTCTGCCTCGAAAATGGCCCATTCTGCTGTTTTTGACTTCAACTTCAGGAGCAACTACATTTAAGATAAATACAATGCCCGCTAAAGTGGCTACAAGGTCAATCAGGAAACCATTTAAAGAATCAGATTCTCAAGTTGTTGTATCGGTGTATTTTGAGGGTTTTGTAAACTACATCAAACTGTAACAATCATCAATCGTTTCGTTTAGCCTCACTTTTGGCATCACTCAATGCTCCGAGCATGTGCAGCTGTTACAGTAAAAACAAGCTCTGCGTATTACAACCTCTTAAGTCCTTAGCAACAAGAGTAGATACGCATCAGCATGCACATTTGGCAGATGGTATTGATGTAAACTTTTTGTTCCTGATCATTAGTTGATTCTAATTAACTGTTTAAGATGGTTTTTGTCAATAAACGTCAGCAAAACGGTCTTAAACAACCTTTGATTTAGCAAGAAAAAATATTCTGTGTGCCAGAAGTCATACCTAAATGACCTCTACTCTGTGAAAAGGGGGTTTTATGCAGCTCAAAGGAACAGTTTACCTCTTGATTCAGTTGATTGTTAGCCAAAATGGATTTTATGGATTCATAATTTTGTAATGACTTTCGTGGTATTATGCTTCATGGAGATGTATTGAACCCCTCTTGCCAGAGTATGGCTTAAATGTAAAGCTGGAAAAAGCAACCAGTCAATTACGAAGACATCGCTAATATGGAAAGATGGAGCAAGAAAAGCAGACAACTATTTTAGACACGAATCAAAATTTGAAATCAAGTTATGCACCTGTATTCGAATACTCCAGTGCTTTGCTCTATACATTGCACTATTATATTGCTAATCTCCTCTACTTCAAGAGCTAGAAGAACAGGCGTACCTTCTTCTTTTTAAACAAGTTTGAAATCATTCAGTTTAGGCATTAGTCAGCCAGTCTTTGACGTTTACCTATTACCACCCGAAGCAACCCTATCTCAAAAAAGGACGTGCGTAACGAATGCATTGCCTAAAGGACCGATCAGCCTAATGCAATGAAATGTCCTAACTGAAGCACTGCGCAGATTTAAGTGTCCGACATTCCTATGCTCTTGTCTTAATTTCAGCTCAATATCTACAACCAAATACTCCAACAATTTGACTCGTCTAATTCAATTTCCATATTATGAAGTTGATATATGGTGTATTATGCGCCATTCAACTGAGCCAGGCAGGACCCCGCCTGCTACGAAGCTACACAGGACATGTATATATGCAGAATTAGAAACATGAATGGTTACAAGGTAGACTCTTAAACTGCTTTATAAATAAAGTGAATACGAGCCAAATGTAAACCCTAGATATTGCAATATCAACGTTCCCTTTTGCAACAAGACCGATAATCAGATTGCACTTTCCGTGCACGTTGATCTTGATCTAAACTATCCACAAAAACAAGACGAAATGCGCTTAGCAGTCCAAGGTTTAAGAATATAATTACATTCAACGTTAACTTCCATTTTCCTGGATGCTTTCTCTTCGATTCCATTGTCTGCTTCACACACATAAACACCCCCACAGTCACGTGATACATTGTAGATCTTTAGGACCTCGCCCGTTGAACCGATGCCTGCAAAATAAATCTACGATTTTGATAATCATACAAAATAAAATAATTAACTATATGTTTTTGTGATGAATCAGTAACTCGGGCACCCGTGTCATTATTTCAAACGACTGGTAAATGTTACTGTTTTCGTTTTGTTTCTATTTGCAAACATGCCATTTAAACAGGTCCTATGAAACTCGTTTACCAAAGCTAATAACAAAGCATTCATTCAATATCTTAAACCTTTTTCCGTGGCTTGTCAACTGCTATGGCCCCTGTGTCCTAACTACAATTCATACCGTTTCATCGTTGTTTTCATCTTGTTTAAAAACGCACGTGGCTAACTTTGTCAATAAAGGAAAAAGCTTATCCATGGATAGAGACAGTAGCCCTTGCACCTGTTGCGAGAAGCATTAACTCGAAGCAAACTATGCAGAAGCTGTCCCTCGTTTTTTAGTCTAAGCAGTTGGTAAAAGATCTTTTTTTCGATTACAGCTGTGAGAGAAAATAATTGTGCTTCAAGAAAAGTTTCACAGTAAAGACATTATTGCTTGTACCTTCGGCTCGGAGCGACATGTTTCGCCTCAGCCGTGAACAAGTTTCCAAGTCCCCTGCCACATGACCGTACAACGTATTTATTATACTGCAAAGTTTTACCATTTTTAAACGTGTATTCAGCGAAATTTCCCCGTTTTATGTTCTCACAAATTAAGTACGCTGACGACACAGAATTTCCCTTCTGAGTGCCCCAATTCAGTGACTGAGAACTGACGTCACTGAAACCTTGGTAAAACGTGCAGTTTGGTGCATGAACTTGATGTCACTGCGATAGACATTCGACGTATTTTTATTCAATCATTGATTTAAACAACTTCAAGGTAAGTAACTATGCATTTTAATGATTTGTTGGCAAAAGTATATGTTTATTAGTTGCCTCAAACGACCATTAGCTTATCCTTTTAACGTTATAATTTATGAGTTTCGGCACTTCACAGTTTGGTTACTTGACGAAGCCGTTGTCGAAGGGATGGCTTGTTTTATCCCCGTGTATTTGTTTTAGAATTACAACAAATGATAATACATGTAACTCTATTCATTTATTTAAAAAAAGAAAATCCATTCTTTCCATTTTATGACAACCATCCAGGGAAAATAGTAACAAAATGTCTGTTTGTAAAACAGTCATGCCCCCCTACTGCCACATATATACAGGAAGTGCCACAGTTTATATACTGATATCAAAAGAATTGATTGGGAAATATCGATGTCATCTTTTTGATTTATAGCCCACTTCAATTGTTAAACGTGATAATCTGTCAACAGTTCGCATAATTATACACACCGCCGTGTGTATACATACAAGATTGTAAACAGTCGCCGATACACAGACTGGGTTATCGATTTTCTTTTCGGCACGCGCGTTCGACTTCCGCTCTTTCCCAGTCGACTTCGAAGCTTACTACGTACCCGATAATACGCAAATAAAATGTTGGAGCCACAAGTTGAGCCACATATGATGATTTTTGAGACACTTTAATTTTTTTTTTTTAGCAAATGACAAAAGTGGCGAACGGCAGCGCGGGCCCTGAATCATCTGGTGGTCACTGTGACCTTGACCTTTCACGGATTAACCTTAAAATCGATAGGGATCATTTACACTCCAAGATGAATATCTGTACAGAATTTGAAGGACCTAGGTCAATTCTGTGTCTAGTTATCATCTGGACAAGGTTTGGTCTATATATCATTAAGTTGAAGTCCACTGTGACCTTGACCTTTGATGGATTAATGTCAAAATCGATATGGATCATTTACACTCCGAGAGAAATATCTGTACAGAATTTGAAGAACCTATGTCAATTCTGTGTCTAATTATCATCTGGACAAGGTTTGGTCTATATATCATTAAGTTGAAGGCCACTGTGTCCTTGACCTTTGATGGATTAATCTCAAAATCGATATGGATCATTTGCACTCCGAGACAAATGTCTGTGCCAAATTTGACGAACCTAGGTCAATTCAGTGTCTAGTTATCATCAGGACAAGGTTTGGTCTATATATCAACATGTTGACGGTCACTGTGACCTTGACCTTTGACTGATTGACCTCAAAATCAATAGGGATCATCTACACTCCAAGACGCATGTCTGTGCCAAATTTGACGAACCTAGGTCAATTCTGTGTCTAGTTATCATCCGGACAAGGTTTGGTCTATATATCAACATGTTGACGGTCACTGTGACCTTGACCTTTGACTGATTAACCTCATAATCAATAGAGATCATCTACACTCCAAGACGCATGTCTGTGCCAAACTTGACGAACCTAGGTCAATTCTGTGTCTAGTTATCATCCGGACAAGGTTTGGTCTATATATCAACATGTTGACGGTCACTGTGACCTTGACTTTTGACTGATTGACCTCAAAATCAATATGGATCATCTACACTCCAAGATGCATGTCTGTGCCAAATTTGACGAACCTAGATCAATTCTGTGTCTAGTTATCATCCGGACAAGGTTTTGTCTATATATCAACATGTTGACGGTCACTGTGACCTTGACCTTTGACCGATTGACCTCAAAATCAATAGGGATCATCTACACTCCAAGACGCATGTCTGTGCCACATTTGACGAACCTAGGTCAATTCTGTGTCTAGTTATCATCCGGACAAGGTAAGGTCTACCGACCGACCGACGGACCGACCGACATTAGCAAAGCAATATACCCCCACTTCGTTGAAAGGGGGCATAATTATACGTATGGTGCAGGCAACTCAGTAGATTTGTCTTGTAGGCGGCTCGTATCGGTCGACGCCACCAGTTCGGATGTTGTGTAATGTATACGGGGCTCTTAAAGGGAAACTGCTTTTTGGATTTCAAAACTGCCTCGTTCCTCATAGGTCGATGTTGCTAAAGGACTTGTTGAAGAATGTAACTTAACCACATCTATAACGATGACATAAAAACACTATTTCAGGATTACCCCTTGTCTTAAGTATAGAGATCAGTGGCGGTACTGTGCAAAGAGCATAGACGAAGATTAACCCTTAGTCTGATCTTGTTCTTCACTCTGAGGTCTCCTTTTAAACTATCTAAAGTTTACTGTAATCGATTGACATCAGTATATTGAGTCTGCAGGACGATTTTAGTTGAATATAACCCATAGAGCGCGACTCAATAAGTTTTTGTGGTCAGTGTAGATCAAGATCAGACTGCACAGAACGTGCAGTCTGATCTTGGATCTGCACTTTCCGGTAAGGAGTTATTCTTCATTCAAAAATAAGTTTCAAATAGTCATACTTGAATTTTTGCTATATGCTGGAAAGCCTTATGTAAGTTATTTAGTAGGATAAGGAATAATTCAGGGGGATAAAAGTAACTGATCTAGACTTGCACTAAACATTTCTACGTAAGCATACATACGTTCTCTTCCTCGGGTCGGATTGGTTGTTATCCGAAACCACGCAATGACAGGCGTCGGTATACCTGTTGCGTTACACGTTAGATTAACTGTCTGGCCTTCCCTTACTGTCTGGTCTGACGATGATAATCTATCGATGATAGTGGGTGGCACTGAAAAAGAATATGGACTGAATAAGGCACTGAATATGGAATAATCGGGTAACCGAATCTTCGTGCAACCTTTCAGCTCAAGTATACGAGCTCTTTATATTGCAAATTTGACCTTTAGGAAATCCTTCACCCTTAAGTAATATGTATATACATGCAAGGGTAACCGAATCTCTGTGCAACCTATCAGCCAAAGTATACGAGCTTTTTATATTGCAACTTTTAACCCCTTGGCTGCTAAGCGCGACTCAAGGACCTTTCGCGGATAGTGTGGATCAAGCTCAGACTGCACAAAACGGGCAGTCTGATGTTAGATCTGCACTGTCCTAGAAAAAGATATTTTCACCCCAAAATACGTATCTTTAAAATATAAAATTTTTGGTTTTTACTATCGGCTTGAAAGTTTCATTACACTTAATTAGCGGGATAAGGGTTTAGAATTGGCGCAAAAGAACAACAAAATCCAACACTAATTGAAGTCGGAAACATTGATAAACGTGTAATCATATGAAAGAGAGGCCGGTCTAATAGAATGTGATGGGATGTATAAGTCAGAGCTCCAGATAGAGGGATTGATTTTGATTTTAAAATTGAAAATATTAATTACACCCACTTAACCCTATGTTGTGGTTACTCATTAGAATCGTCTCATGGAGACAATTCTAATGAGTACCCACAACATAGGGTTTCCAAGAGAAATAATGGATTTAGAAAACCATCACTCCCTCTTATCTTGGAGCTCTGTATTTATTATACTGCAAAGAAATTTCTCGTGATCTGATTGGATAATATGCCCCGAACATATATATCATGTACACTGGCAAAACCAACGTAAAAGTAGTTTCCCTTTCCGGAGCCCCGTATACATGACTACACTTTCAACACAACATCCAAAATGGCGGCGTCGATCAAGATTAACATCAAGATTATGCACCAAACTGCACGTTTTTCCAAGGTGTCAGTGACGTCAGTTCCCAGTGACGTCATTTTTCATTGAGTAGGGGCACTCAGAAGGGAAATTCTACTTCGTCAGCGTACTCAATTTTTGAAGCAAAAAAAAAAAAATCAGGTAAATTTCGCTTAACACACGTTGGAATGGTAACACTTTGCAGTATAGTAAATTCGTTATACGGTCAGGTGGCAGGGGACTTGGAAACTTGTTCACGGCTGTGGAGAATAATGTCGCCACCTCGCCTTCAGCTCGGGGCGACATGATTCACCACAGCCGTGAACAAGTTTCCGAGTTCCCTGCCACCTGACCATACAACTAATAAAGTGCCTTCTTCCTTTGCCACTTTAAAAACAGGCGTTAATTGGCACTACACTGTAATGTTTAACTACACTAGTGAAAAATTGGAATTCAAATTTGGTGACTAATTTGATGTCTGTTTTTCAAGGAAGAAAATTATTTAAAAAAAAGCTGCTCAAAATTTCAGTTTAGGGCTATACTAATTTTCTAGAACATAGACGTGTTCAGGATCAGTACTGCTTTTATTTTTTCAATGAAAGAAACTGTTTGAAGTCACAATTTGGAAAAACAAGAGCCAACAAGAGCCAACTGCAGTCGTGTTGGAAATGTTCGTGTTCTAATTATTTGTGACTGAAACAATTCGGATCTGAAATAGACGATGAATGATTCAGAAGAAAGAAGAAAAAAATGTATGTATATTAATGAGGCTAGGAGACCCCAAACAAGGAATATTTTGGGGGAAATTGCGTGACAGAGCGATCTTAACCCCCTATAATGATGTGCAAACCTCAGGCAAAGGCGATAAACAGTCTAAATGGAAAACAAGTGTTGAATTTATGGGTAGAGATTTTCTTCAGATGAACGCTTCGCTAAAGTTTCCATTATATCCTGCACCCCTCAAAACCTAAGGGTAGCTAGATGATACGCTTTTTAACGTAATATCCCTACCGCCCTTCCATTCACCCGTTTCTTTTTCATTTACGGACTGCGATGCTTCTTCCTCCCCATCCAAACAGTTTCAGTCACGTAAGTTATTGATATAACTATGAGTAAATGTTGCAACTTAGATTCTATTTTTGCCAAAAAAAAAACTCAAAATGCGCAGTATCTGTATTTATCATCGATCTCGACATGTATATAGTCCCTAAATTGTTCCTATATTTTCAAGGTAAAACTGGCACAGAATGTGTAGAGCAGGTAAATCTTTTTACCCAGTAAATCCGACTATGGAAACGTATCAGTGTGATCGGGTTGGCATAAGATGAGTTTGCATTTACATACCGCGGGCATCTTTTGATAACTCCGTGGACATTGTAGATCAACTTCAGACTGCATAGAACGGTCAGGCTGATACTTAAACTGCACTGTCCTATCCTTACCTAGATGGTCGTTTATATAAAGCTTATATATTTTTCTTTCTCTTTCCCATTAAACTCTGTAAAACTTATTATAGGTTAAAACGAACAACTGGTATTTAGCAGATATTAGGGATGTTGAAAATGTATGCTGAATAACGAGACACTGTGACATCACCTGTCTCCTTTACTTTAACGTGACGGAGTGGATACCGTAATTTTCCAGTCAAATGTAAATCTGACAATTGGCCAGTGAATAATTGTTATTGTCTTTTAGACGAACTTGTCGCTGTGTGGATTTCTGCTATATCTTTGTAGAACTGATAAAAGATGCGCCTGATATAAATGTACATAACTCATATCGGTATCACATAGTTGTGATTTTATAGCGAAGCATCGACATAGGTTTAAAAACGTGATTGATCCGACGTCGAAATATTCATACAGGTGGCCTTCTCAAGACAAGCCCATGTCAGCAAATTTCTTGTAGCTTAGTACATGTATAGAGGTAATAATTGTTGAATAGCGTTGACATCACAATACGACTTTTGATTGTGTAACGCCGTTTTCGACAATTGTTCAGTGTATGTGACACATACTGGTGTACCTTTCCATATAATCCGAGAGTTTCTTTGACAAGCACATCGCATGACATTCTTTCAAAATCACTGACTGCTTTTCAACACATGCGGAACAGAAACTATGATTGAGCGGCACTTTGGGGAAGGGGGTTTAATACACAGAGGATATTTGTTGTTGTTTTTTTTCGGTGAAAGATCGAAATTTATTTCATCGAGTGAAAATCATCGGTAATATTTTCACGAGTGGCGCACAAGTGAAAATATTACTGATGATGTTCAGGAGATGAAATAAATTTCGATCTTTCACGGAAAAAAACAAATATTCTATATTTCATTCTTCCAACTCTTTTTTGGGGGACTTACATCAAAATCCAGTACAGTTCTTTTCAGTAGTTCCCCGTGGCGCACCCCCTCCGCATAACAACGCATTACAATATTACGTAAAGCGCGAGAAATATAGGGTAAATTACGTCATATTTCAATCTGGTTGTGTGGCACGTGAAATTTACCTAGATAACTAGGGCGCAGGAACTACTGTTTTCGCCTTCATTTGAAGAGTTAGAAAATAAAATCGGTATTTTTCACTGGTCATAACCATGAAATATCGAAAAATTTTTCTCCGTAATTTCTCGATAAACTATCGCAATGCATGAAATAAATGCTCGTAATGCGTTATACCAAGTAATTCCTCTTATAGCATGGATCCAGTTTCTCTTTCAAAGAGGTAGAACGGTCCTTACACACGCAGAATCTTTTTATCAAGTATAGCCTGCGCTGCCTGCTCAGGCTGAAATGGGTCGTTCCTATTTTGTAAACCACATTTTGACAGAGTATGACTAAATTATACTCAGCAGTGAGAGAACAATGGATACTGTGGATATGACATTTAACGATTATCGAAACGAATTAACACCATGTAAGGATTTCACCTTACAAACCTCTAGAGCTTGGAGTGAGAAAAATCCTTCGATCAAATTTTGTTACCCACCTTGTACGTATAATGCTATCGTTTTCTTCTTGGCCGGTTGAGTATTAATTTGGCAAATATATTTCCCAGTGTCAGTATATTGAACATCTCTAATATGTAGATTCCAGTCCTTAGTAAACGGTCTTTCGACACTTAGCCGTGGGTCATCGATAATTCTTCTGTCTTTGTGAGTCAGCACGAAACCCTCGGCATCGGTCCAGGCAACCTGCAGTAACAAAAAGTAACATGCAACCTATACTGTTCTGAAACAATATTGTACGAGCCGACTTCGAAATCTGGTTGAATATGGCTCGTAATATGAGTCGAACGTTCAATATACCAATAATTCACTAATACATATCAAGGCAATGAGACAAAATGAGAAATCTGCTATTTTTATGTCAATGTTTTCATAACTGGTGAAAAAAAAAAGACCTATAGACGATACTGCCTTGAGATTTATGGGGCATAGATCAAAGGGCAACATCCTTGTCGCCAACTATACGCTCGTAATATTCTCCACACAATAGACATTACTTAGATTTTTTTTACAGAATACGCTGATGGTGATCGTTCAAAATCGGTAATTTACGGAAAACATATTTGTCGAAAGATTTAGCGTAAAAAATTGGATCTTGCTAAACGATTAATAACCCAGGCACCTTAAAAAAAAACTTCGAACAATTTTGAAATTATCTAACGGATGCTGTGTAACAATTCATCACACTCAAGGGTAAGGTTTATAGCCAAACTCTAATCTAAACTGCATCGCTATAAACTGAACAATAGCCAGGACGTCTGCAACATCACCTCTAGGTTGAAGGTCATTTAATCAATTCATAAAACGTCTGATAAATTCTAAAAAGACATTTGATCTTTTATATAAATTAGTCAATCTAATCTCCTGGTAAGTTTTTACCGACATCATTTTTTGACTAGATGATTACTACGTGTACTGAATAATCTTGATCTTTCTGTACACTCAAATTTACAAGGTGTGCCTTCAACGTTAGTATCTATTTCCAGTTGCTTAGTCATTCCCACCAAAAATAAATTTCCGCAAAAAAAAAGATAGACGTAGACATTTTTCATAGTACGTACATATTGTCGAAGATTGCTTTCTACAACTCGTGTCTTACTTCAATAACTTATTTATAGACTGTCATTTCCTATTATCTAACCCGTATCTTCTACTGTCGATAGTTTTTGTAAGACCTTTTCTCTCCTTGTGATGGATTTCAGTGCACGTATTCTGCACTGCGCAACTGACAAATCTAAAAACTGAATCGTCTCATCGTTTGGGACAAAACATTCAACTTATTCGTGAAACAACAACAACAAAACACACACAATAATGACCCCGATGATAATAATAAAAACACATTTTCCTCAGTTTGATAGAAGATACGACATAAAATAGAAGCAACATGATCTGGCCATTTCCTTCAAAACTTTAGCCTATGTGCTAGCCAAATTAAACATTTTCAGTCAAGGAAAATAAGTGATTTTATTCCATGATCATTTTCCATCAGAATATCTAACTTATTTGATAATGCCAACCAAAGATCCGACTCACATTGTCAAAACAGACAAAAAAAATGGGAAAAAAATGGTACTGCACGTTATTATTTAACCGAGTTTACAAAAAAAAAAAGTGCCAAACAGTAATGAAACCATTTGACGACTTAAAGGCTCCAAGGCGGAAAAAGTCAAAGTAAGTGTTGAAATGCATTTATATTTAAATAATTTAAATTATACCATTGGTATGAGTATGATAAGTATGGAAATATTGTGAAAGTGACATCCTGTTATTTTGTGGTCGGCTCAAGTGTTAGTCGCTGGCACAAAAATGAATTCTAAAATCAGGCAAAAAGTAAATAAAAGATGGAGTGTCCAGGAAACTTTAAACGTAGTTTTGAAATTAAATTCTCTTCATACGACTAACACTTAACAGTGCAATAACAGATTGTCAACTTCACAATAATTTCCATAATTTAAATCCTTATCCTGCTAAATAAGGGAAATGAAACGGTTAAGCTGTTAGAATAAATGAATAAATAAATAAATTGCTATTTCAAAGGTATTTTTTGGGAAAGAAATATCTCCTGATCGGACAATGTAGATCGAGATTCTCTGCAGTCTGATCTTGATCTAGAGTGTCCGCAAAAGTTCCTTGAGTCACGCGTAGCATCTTAGGGGTTAAATACTGCGACTTTAATTAAAATGCATTTTAACACCTGTGTTGTTTACTTTTTGCAGCTATTGTTACTTTAACTTGAATCAAAAGGGTGTATACATCTGATAAAATATAGTATTGAAACGAAGTAGTTCATGTATTTTCGTGTTTAAAATATTCTATGTGTCTAATAACAAATACAAATGATAGTTAATTAGCTTATAATCGCGTGTAATTCAGTTATTTATAGAACACTGCGTCTAATGTTGCGTTTATTTATAGCTTTACCCTTATCTTCATAAAATATTCGACAAAAAGGACTATTTGATAATAAAGCATGAACAAATTACCAAATGCCGATGAATTTTTTCTTCTTTTACCAGATCACATTGCAAAAAGAATATAGAAGCAAAAGGAGAAATTGTTCTCATATTGCCACAGTGCATCCAAATTGCTTCACATACTTAATGTTAATCCTTTACTCTTTCACCAGAAAATCTTGGACAAATACATAGTAAAATCACTTACAGACAACAACCAAAAAAGGATCAAATGATCTATTTGTGTCTGAAAGAGTACAAAACATTGTGGAAAAAAAGAGAAAATGCTGGTAACCAGCATTTTCTCTTTTTCCCACAAGGTTTTCAAAGCCCTCTTTGTCAGGGTCATTGAAACTCGGGATTGTGTTGTAAAGGGTTAAGTCCCACTAATTACTCATATTTTACAAGACTTTTTTTCTGGGTAAATCTGTTCTAGGCGTTGTTGATTTATACATTTGCTGTACTAATTAGGATGAAGATGCAGACAGTGCAAAGTAAATACGTTGGCAAATAGAAAAAAGAAAATCACTATTTCAGTCCAATACTTCAATGTTTTTCCCAAAGCCATCAGCGGTAATTGCGTCAAATTTGTCTACATGATGTTAAGTGTTCACGAGCAATTAATTCTCAAGGATGCTGTTACATGTGATGTATTGTTTTCACTAATTAGGGAGAAAGATCCACAATATCTTACAGTGAATTCACAAAGAAATTATTGTATCATACGTCCTCTACTAGTTCTTCAGAGTTTGGAGACCCCATTTCAAAGCCAAAGGTGAATTTAGTGACTGTATTAGACAGCGTAGATCAACATCAGAAAGTGCAGATTGTGTTGTCTGATTTGGATACGCAATGACCGCTATCTTGTAAGATATTCTGACAAAAAAGCTTGAAATTGGAATAGCTTGCCAAGGTTAAATATGTCCATTTTACTTTTCTTGTTAAAGTCCACGGCCCCTAACTCTCATATTAAAAGACGAAAGCCGCCGAGATTGGCCGAATAGCCTTTACGAAAACGTCTATATTACACGATATTTACTGATGAGTTAGTGAGTCTACAGCCCCTAACTCTCATATTAAAAGACGGAGGCTGCCGAGATTGGCCGAATAGCCTTTACGAAAACGTCGATGTTACACGATATTTACTGATGAGTTAGTGAGTCTACAGCCCCTAACTCTCATATTAAAAGACGGAGGCTGCCGAGATTGGCCGAATAGCCTTTACGAAAACGTCGATGTTTACCGATGAGTTATATCTCCACCCTGTCGTTCAATTTACCCTTGGTGTGACCTTTTTTTTTTTTACATTTTTGTACTATTTACCTTATAAATTCAAATTCAGAACTCGAATCTATCAAAAAGTTGGTATTGTTTAAGGTAGTAATTCAATCGTAAATTTAGACATAATCTTCTTAATTTGAATTAAAGAAAAAAAAAAAAAACAGTCATCTGTTTGGCTGGCATCATACTCTTGTGTCAAGCAAGCAAATAACCATTATTGGAAAATAAAAATGGACTTGAAACTCAAGCGAGTGGTGAAAATGGCATCTAGATACAGCGTTTCAAAGGACAATTCTATCTCATGATTTAGTGGTTTTTTAGACAAAATGGCTACATAATAAAGGGACAACTGGCTTCGTATAATGCTTTACGAAGATGCAACGAAACTCCTTATCTGATGGCACCGCTTATATATATGAGCCATGCTCCGGCAAAAGGGGGCTTAATGCATGTCCGTGATCCATGGTACCAAGCAAGCCATCACATACTTCTGGACCCATGCTATCCACTTTTTTTTTTTTATAACATTCCACTTAGTCATCAGATACACTTTTCCTTGGACATTCAGAAAATTGAGCAATGGCGAAAAGTTTCGGCCAAGGTCAGTCTGCGCGGACTGCGCAGGCTGACTAGGATCGATACTTTTCGCAGATGCATTAAGCTCCCTTTTCACAGAGCATGGCTCATATAAATTGCCTGCAAATCTACATACTTAGATCGTCTTTGCGAGTATTTTAACTGTGCATCATCGGAGGACCTTTTCTTTCCGCATGCTCCAAGAATCAATACTAAAATTTAAATTTTCAGGCAAAGCAAACATTTAACTAAAGCACGGAAAATGACCTTCAAGTTACACTTTAGTCTGGCGCGACTGAAGTCTGTTGAGGGATTGGTTTCACACAATCGAAGATATTATCATTTATAAGCCATTAAATAGTATTAAATAGTGTAACAGTAATGGCTGTAATTAGGAAGAACAATGATTAGTCCTTACCCAAACAACCAAAAGTTTTACGGTCCTGAACAAGATGGCCTCAAAATAACAACGGAACTTGAACAACATGGCTTTAAAAAAATCATGGGAAAAGGAGAAAATGTTTGCATGCAGACAAAGACAATTCTTTTTTTTTTAAATAACATTCAATAAGTCATCCGTTTACAAAATTAATGTTGTCATTATGGACAAAACCACGATATTCCCCCCCTTCTTTTTTCTTAAAGAGTTAAGTCAGTGACAATGAAGCTAGAGCATTGAGTTTAATAAATCAGCCAGCTGTCTTTGGTATATGCTTGTCAAAAATGTGACTTTGTTAGTTGTACGGTCAGGTGGTAGTGAACTTGGAAACTTGTTCACGGCTGTAGCAAATCATGTCGCCTTGAGCCGAAGGCGAGGTGAGGACCTGATTTGCCACAGTCGTGAACTAGTTTCCAAGTCCCCGGCCACCTGACCGTACTACGAATTTATTATACTGCAAAGGTTTACCATTCCAATGTGTATTCAGCGAAATTTCCCCGTTTATGTACTCACGAATTGAGTACGCTGACAACATAGAATTTCCATTCTGAATGCCCCGATTCAGTGAAAACTGACGTCGCTGAGAACTGACGTCACTGACACCTTGGTAAAATGTGCAGTATAGTGGATGAACTTGATGTCACTGCGATAGAAATTCGTCATATATTTATTTAAACATGGACTTAAACAAATTCAGGTAAGTAACTATGCATTTTTTTTATTTGTTGTCAAAAATCTAAAGACCATTAGTTAACACAAACGACAATTTGGTTATCCTTTTAACTTGAGAATGAATGAGTTTCAATACTTCACAATTTGCTTACCTGACGAAGGGATGGCTCGTTTTAACCACGTGTATTTGTTTTAGAATGACAACAAACGATAATTTTGTAACTATTTTCATTTATTTTCAAAAATAATCCATTCTTTCCACTTTAATGACAACCATCAAGGGAAACTAGAAACAATAAAGTGCAGGCTACTCATTATTTTTGTCTTGTGGGCTGCTCGTATCGGTCGACGCCGCCTTTTTTGGATGTTGTGTTGAAAGTGTAGTCATGTATACGGGGCTTTCAAAAGGGAAACTGCTTTTACGTGGATTTTGCCAGTGTACATGGCTTGTATATGTATGAATCATATTATCCAATCAGATCGCGAGAAATTTCTTTGCAGTATAATAATACTTTTCCCACCCGTCCAACACATGCTTATATGTAATCCCACTGACTGACAACTCTTCGCCGTTGCAATCGAACGTAGTACCAGTGCCACAGGGGAAAGGGTCAACTTATTATAGACATATTTTTACACGAGAGAAAATGGCATTTTCGGAGAAGATGAAAAACATTCAAATACCGGAGAGGAGGCAACAAACCTTCCGATCCCACCACCAAAATAATTCTAGGGTAGGTGAGTTTAGCCCCTGCTGCCCTCCCCCACTGCTACTGATCCATTGCTGTGACTATAAGGATTGCGCCTTTGCGTAAAGCTCTGTCTCTACTTCATGTTTTGTTCTTCCTGGTAATAAGGCTGTGTATTCTTGCATTTTCTGATCAGTAATGCATTTTGAAGAGATCATTCCACGCTATTTTTTGCTGGCTGAACAGTTAACTATGCAAATTCGATGGAGCCGTGTATTCGTGAGATGAAGTCATTTAGCATTTTATTGTTATACATCACATTACAAAACTTCAGCAAGATTTGTAACATTTTTTTTTATGACACAAAATCAAGGAAATATGGTAAAGGCGCTGTTTTTCTTATTCGAAACGAAATATTGAATTCCTGGATCTTGAGAAAATAGAATGTTCGAACAAGGTTCTGGAAAATATAAAGTGTTCGAATAAATGGATCTTAGAAAAATAAATCAAAAAAAGAAAAAAAGAATCTTGAAAATAGAAGCTCTTCGAATTCATAGTTCTTGAAAATGCAAAAATGAATATTTATAATTTTATGTGTAACATTACATTTAATAGGCCGCGTGGTACTTCGTAGAATTATACTGGAATTAGACGAACTTAACTAAGCAAGATGTTTAGCGACAACGTCAGTCTCACTTTACAATCCAATTGCTATTCTTCAGGTGCGTCTTCATTGCGGTTTCCCTGTTTTTTTTTTTTTTTTGTTTTTTTTTTTTGTAACAAAGAAAGCGACTGCAAAAGGACAAACCCTATGGCAATTGTATATTGTAGCCTGAAAGGCCGTGCGGCAGCCTCATCTTTTTTCTTGTCCCCACCAACTAAAAATACGTCTTGCGATGACCGACCTATCATGTGATCGCTACACCTCCCATGCATAGTTACAGTTACCTGATTATCGCCAAGGTATTTGATGGAACAAGGCAAAACGGCCATATCACCTTCCACAACTGACACATTTACTTCCGGTTGACCAAAGCTGGGTTCTGGTTCCGTTGCGGTCACTGGAAATAGATACAGTGATAAAAATTTCAACGATTTGGTATCAATTACTATGCCATCGTATTTTGTTACCAGCTATGATATTGCACTTGGTGTTTTGTATTAAACCTTGGTGTACTAGTGTTTAGGCACAAGTGATGTTTCCACTCAAACTTTGCTTTGGTGGTCTGTTACGAACCAACACCGGTGTTTTTCTTTTACCAAACTGTTCGTCCTTATTCTCTAAACCGATTTTGATGCAGTTTATTTTTGTATCTATCTTGCCAGAGTAGAACCTTATTCTGACATTACCCAAGCTTTTCCTTGGTATCGGCCTAGACGTATACGCTTAAAAGATGAACAACTATTTCTTAGAAAGGCAGTATTCACTAGACTCAGTCTTTGAAATATGCCAGTTTTACTGAAAACTTGTTTGTTTTCCTAGTGTGTTTAGTTATAACCAAACGTGAAATCTAGAGATTCGGTTACATCCAATATTTAAATCACATCACGTGTAATTCTGAGGGATTGTCGTTCAAGATTCTTTCTCTTTAAACATGGAACCGAGTGAATCATAGGTGCACCTTGATGGCGTTGTATACCCACTGGAGTGTAATTCTCACTCTGGACCAAACGCGCTTTTACGTACGGTGTAGACCCAAGAGCAGGCTACACAGGACGTGTAGTCTGATCCTGGATCTGCACCGTCCAATACCGTGAGATTTTTCTAGCAAAGAAAACTTTGAAATCACACCTTTATTTGGGTTATTTACCATTGGCTGGAAATTTTATTTACTTTTAAGCAGTTCACAGGTTAAGAGAATATATCAGGGTTTTTTCTGGTCCCCTCTTTCTTTAAATGTTAACCCTCAGATTTTCTGAATGTCCCCCAAAATTCACATGTTTGCTTGCTCTTATTCATCTGACGGGGGTCAAATGATCCCCATCTGAGAAAGTCCAGGGAAAGTTGTAAGTGTAGATCCCTTATTACTGGACCGACAAAGAAAAACCTTAGGTTCATGGAAAATTGTATGAGTCGTGCTCGTTGAAAAGGATGTTTAATGTATCTGCAAAAAGTTTCGACCGAGGTCAGCCTGCGCAGTCCGCGCAGGCTGACCTCAGTCGAAACTTTTTGCTATTGCTTCATTTTCGTCATGTAAAGAGATCTGTCTATCTCATTATTCAGTCGTTTGTTAGACAATAACGGATTTTATGGATCCATAATTATGTGATTATTTGCTTGGTATAATGAATGACAGATATACATCAAGCCCCCTTTTGCCTGAAAATGGCACATTTAAACTAATATGGTACAGATTAGATACCCCAACTACAGGTCGTAATCATTTTATATTTTTTTACAAGACTTCTGTAGACGCCAACTCATTTCCGGACCGTTTTTAATATATTAACCCCAAGCTGACAGCTATACCAGTATATTTCACAGTTCAAAACAGACACAAATTAATTGTTTCCCCTCCAAATTTTACACATTGATGAACAAGCTTGACATCTTCGTTAAGCTGATTGATTACGGTAAAAGTTGGGGTTGAAGTACTCATATCTGATCGGATCTTCTTGTTTATTGAGTGATGGCACGTAAAAAAAATGATCCTTTATCATGGTCATTTACAACGATGTAAGTTTGGCAATCCTCCCTAAAATTTTGGGGGAAAAACGTTTAGACTAACCTAACAAGCTGAATATTAATTAACTTATTCGTCTCCAAACAAAAACTGTTGTTTTACTTCATGGTAAAGTGCGATTCCACTGCCAATCAAGTGATGAAACAGTTTGATTATATAGATAAGTTCATTGTTAGCCTTTCAACTCAAGTTAAATTTTTCCTGCTTGAAAAGGCTGGTAGGCAAAGCGTTATAAAAGGAGAGTTTTGATTTATGTGCTAAATAATATTTAAGGTCCTTTGGGAATTATTTCTACGTGTGATATTTTGTTTATAGTTCAGGATCCAAGATCAGGCTGCCTGTTCAGTGTACCATACTTTGAAAATTAAGACTTGTACAAAAAAAGAAAGATCTTGGTGCAAGCTTGAAGACATGAAACAATACACAAGAATGATCCAAAACTTTCAGCTTTCCATTATCAAATTAGAACAAATAGTCAATAATCACTGTAGCCGAACCATGTCCACCTCGATCGGAAACACACAAATATAGCAACCCATGCGTGTGATTTGGTCTCCAGCTCGGGCAAAATTCTGTCGAAGAAGCAACGAGAGTTATGGTGAAAAAAAGTCATTATTCTTCAATCGCCAACACTGTTTGAGCTAGATACAGATCGGAAAATACCATATACATGTAGCTTGGTGTTTGGCGTAGTAGATAAACACGTGCATTGACCGCCGTGATGTAAATGACATACAATAAAAGGCGTTTAGAAGAACAAAAACTATTCAAACAAATCATTGACATAGGCCATGTTTTTGTTACTATCCTACAAATTTGACATTTAACATTCAACGTGTTCATAGAAATGCCCAATGAGCAAAAACGCAAATCACTCAGTGTATAACAATATTTTTCCTATAGCATACTCGAACATTAGTGGTACATAGCTTCGTTGAATCTTTCATCCGCAAAATGCGATAACTATTGAGCCTGACTATGTCGGCAAGTTGACAAATCTCGTTTACCAAAGGAAAGAAAACATAATTACAGGCGAAGGAAAACCTGAACACGCTTCAAACTGGTCTGAAACTTTTTTCTATCTTTTCTGCTACTTTTCGCGACATTTTGGGACAGGAGTGATAATGAACACATGTCACCAAGAATCACAATTCTATCATGGCACGTGAATTCGGCTCTATAAACACAGTGCAACGAAAGCGTGGTAAAATCTACGTCATTCTATGTAGAGTGATGTCATTCTGTATAAAGTAAGTTATTCAATGGAATATAATCTGCATCCGCGTTTTTACTCTAAGTATGAACTTGATTTCCTTTCATTAAGAGTTAGAATCGAAATAATTGTCTTTCTATCGTGGTTTAACGTTCAATAAACCACGTTGTGAGTTATGAGGCGCAATAAATAAACCACTCGGGCTATCGCCCTCGTGGATTATTTATTGTGCCTCATAACTCACAACTGTGGTTTATTGAACGTTAAACCACGATAGAAAGAAGATTATTTCTTAAGTAGGTCATTGTTGAACAGAAATGAATCAGCCATGTTCTGCCAAAAGGGGGTAAATTTTATCTCCGTTATGTATTTTACCTAGCAAGTCATCACATAATTGTAGATCCATAAAATCCATTTTGTCCGGCAATTATGAGTTAGACTGATTCCCTGACGTGCAGAAAATTGACCAAAAGCAACACATTTCAACACTGTTTGCAGACGCATTAAGCCTCCATTTACCATACCTTGGCTTAAAAAAAATGCATCATTCACTTTTCTTAATTCAGCAGCGTGAGGTTTGAGATCCACGAGGCAGAAGAGCAATACTTTTTCTGTCCTGATGGTAGGATACTACCTAGGTTTTACAGCAAAGATTTTTTAGTTATGGACGCCGTCTAACATTTTGTGAAGTATTTTGAACAAAAGCCTTAATAGGTTACTAATACAGTCGGTTTTGATCGACTGGATATACCAGTTTGGAACTGAGTTGTTAAGATTTCGGAAATATCCGGTTCAGTATCATCCACTGATATATAAGTTTTGGTGAAGAATATCCTATTTCCAATATGATTCAACGTGAAAACAATTTAGAAAATACCATCTGATAGGTATATATAGAATGCATTTTCCAAGTGAAATTAACCTTAACGACGCTCTCTCACTATTGCGTATCGGCTTGCGTATGTACGGCGTATCGCGATAAGAAAGGAACGCCGCAACAACGCAACAGTAACGTCATCTTACGTAGCTAATACTTTTTGGTACGTAGCCCGATCTCCTTGTACGCGGAGGTGCTACGTTTTTTTAAGTCCGCACTTAAAAATACGTAGCACATATGTAACAGCTCCGATACGTCATGCTTACGTCACACATACGCCGTAAAAGCGAAAACAACGCAGCAGTGACTAAGCGGGAACGTAGCGCGAACACTTATTACGTCACACAAACGTATTGTTTAACATGATACGTAACCGTGGCGTAAATGTTGTGTATGTGTGGCGTAAAAAGCGTTGTCACTGCGTACTCTCGACCTTCTTTTTGCATCGGTTGTGTACTAGTTGCGTACGAATTATTTATTCCGCGTATTTACGGCGTACGTTCCACGTACGTTTCGCTGCTGAGTCGTTGCCGCTGCGTAGGTGTTGCGCTGTCGAAGTATTTGTGGCGTTCCAAGAGTACATACGATATTTTGTGTTTGAATAATACCTTTTCACATGTAATATTCTTTGCTTTTTCTCATCATTTCCAAAGTCATGGATCAGGAACAGTCTGACGTTCAAGTAGCTGTTGTTTGTCCAACCTGGACGATTTTATGCAAATAAATCTCAATCAGCTAGGCTAAGAAACGCCAGACTTGATACACAAGGACCGATTGTAAGGAGGAGAAGACCCAAGAGATGGTGGCTGAGACCATGGCTTCACGCTGACAGACGGTTGCAGTATGGCCATTACGATCGCCTCATGGCAAAGAAGTGAGCACAGCCGTTTTCCATCGATAATCGCCGTATTTAGAAAAAGCTAATATAACTATCAAAAGAGAAATAGATTTTTAGTGACAAATAGACAAAGTTTCTACATTACGAGGATTTTATTTGCCACAACGCCTCGTACAGTATAAGTTACCGTGGAACAAAAATCAGCTTACACGTTGTTTGCATCATGGGTCGGTGCTTAGAAAACTTTTTTTTCCTGCTCAATTCGGTATCGCATGAAATTTCAAATTCATACTGAATAGATTTGATACGCCTCAGAGAGCAACTTTTCAACTTCTCGAACTCCTCTGTCCTTCTTCTTATGAAACAGAAGCCTTTATTTCATGCTTTCCGGTAGTTTTTCGAGAAATAATGGTGGAAGATATAGAGGATATTTGTTTATTACGGTGAAAGATCGAAATTTATTCCATCGAGTGAACATCATCAGTAATATTTTCACGAGTGGCGCAGCCACGAGTGAAAATATTACCGATGAAGTTCACGAGATGAAATAAATTTCAATCTTTCACCGAAAAAAACAAATAGTCTATATGTTTCATGCTTTCGACTCTTTTTTTTTGGAGGGGGGGGGACTTACATCAAAATCCAGTACAGTTTTTTTCGGTTATTCCCCGTGGCGTATCCCCTCCGCATAGTAACGCATTACAATATTACGTCAAGCGCAAGAAATGTAAGGTAAATTACGTCATATTTCCATCTGGTTGTGAGGCACGCGCATTTTACCTAGGTAACTAGTGCACGGGAACAACTATTTCCGCCTACAACTGAAGAGTTAGAATATAAAAATCGGTATTTTCACTGGTCGTAACCATGAAATATAAAAAATATTTCAGGCTTTCCGGTAGTTTATCGAGAAATAATGGTGGAATAGTTTTCGATATTTCATGGTTACGACCAGTGAAAAATACCGATTTTGTTTTCTAACACTTCAATTGAAGTTGGAAACAGTAGTTCCCGCGAACAGCGCGTGCCATTCAACAAGAGAGAAATATGACGTCATTTACACCACAATTCTCGCGCTTTACGTAATATTGTAATTCGTTGCTATGTGGAGGGGGGCACGCCATGGGGAATTACCAAATTATCTGTGCTAGATTTTGATGAAAATGGAAACAAAAAAGGGGGTAGAAGCATGAAATAAATAGAATATATATATATACTATTTTTTTCCCAGAGAAAGATCGAAGTGAACATCATGAACATCATCGATAAGTGGCGCAGCCACTCGTGAAAATATTACCGAAGATGTTCACTCGATGAAATAAATTTCGATCTTTTACCGAAATAAACAAATATCCTCTATTTATTTGTCATTTCAGTACTTGCAGAAGCACTAGAGAAATTGACTGTTTGAGCACAAACTCACTTCAGCATGAATTCAAGTTATATAAGCATGAACCCAGATCCTTACTGAAATGTCTACAAAACGAAGGCACTGGGGCCAACAGAGCAAAACTGTAAAGGAAATATTGTTTTCAAATAGACTAAACATGTCTTACTTTTTAAGCCTTATCCTGCTGAATAACTAAAATTAAATGTTTGATTTGATATTAAAAACAAAATATTACTATTTCACAGTCATGTTTTGGAATTAATATCTCCTTATCGGACAGTGTAGATCAGAGATCAGACTGCACGTTCTGTGCAGTCTGATCTTGAATTACACTGTCCGCAAAAGGTCATTGAAGAACGCTTGGCAGCCTAAGGCTTAAGATATCTGTTCATGTTATCTGTACTATTGAAATGATCTTGGTCTACACTGCCCGTAAAAAGAAATGCTTTGGCACTTTGTAGGCAAAGTTGCCATCAACTTGACAGATCTGTTCATCTTTTCACCAGATGACGAAATTTTCCTACTGGTCTAAACTGAAAGCATTTGCAGACGAAAGAAGAAATGGTCGCACATTTGATGCAAAATATATATGAAGGGTAAAAAACATTTTGAGAAGATGCTGGTTACAAGCATTTTCCCCTTTTCCCACAATCTTTCGAAGAACCCTCTTTCCTAGCGTCATTTAAGCACGTGAATATTTGATAAAGGTTTTTCCAAGAGGATGAAATTATTTAATGTGATGTCGTGACAGAAAACACAATTCGCGATCCGTCAGATTTTTGTCTTTCCTTTCTACAGCTGTAGGCATTCTTGTTCCCATGTGATTTGAAAACACCTCAAAAGCAAAATCCATATTTTGATATAGCAAAGGGTCCGCCATGTCTCATGTTTAACGTTTCTATCGAAACTGTTAAAAAAAAAAAATACTAATGTTTAGTTTGAATGCCAAATAAAAATCAAATTTAAGACTTCCAATCAGTTTGTTCAGTTTAGTGTGAATAAAGTTTAATTTCAGACCAGTAAACATTTTTCAAGATAGTGGAAATAAACGCACCAAGATTAACGAAGATACACAATTAGGACTCAATGTTGCCCGCTCATAGGTAACGAAGTAAGAACGAAGGTCCATCAGAATAACAAATATCCCCTCAAATATATGGGAAAGTTTTAAAGCTGAGCTCTGTCGTTGCCAAATAAAAGAACAATCAGAGACATTTTGGTAAAAGCGATGGTGAAATTCGGTAAAATAATTTAAGATATACATTTGATTTAGAATTCGAAGGGTTAGAAAGCACTAATAGATATGGGCGTGAAATGAAGATATTCGTTGTAAGCTCAGACAAGACATCAAACTAATAACCCAGCAGGTAACATGTTTTGCGATTGGTCATATACAATATGGTAAATCTTATGAATCAAAACATCACATGTTGACCAATATATGTGAGTAAATGTTTTGTTACATAAAATTTGATTGAAGTTTATCATTCTAATGAAATCTGATAATCACAACGGTTGTAGCTAAACGCATCGCATATCAAAGACTGACGAAGAAATTAACATGGCAAAAGTCATAGTGTGCTTCTTTTATTTAGTGACGTCTTCTTTGCAAGAGTAAAGGGGCTATCTGTTGGAGGCAATTTTCCTGATCCGGTTGCAACTTTTGATCCGGCCTGGTCAGGCCTGACATTCTGACATTCTCTAAAACATGAATGCACGATGCTTGTAAAATACACGTATCCTTCCTGTGAAAAAAAAAAAAAAAAATGGAGGTAGGGGGTGTTCTCTGGGATGTCGAAAATCCTACGAAAGGTACCTAGGCCTGAAAAAAGACTTTTTTTGTCCAAATTGAGCTGTAACATTGCTGTCCACTTTCTTTACGTAGCAGTCTAAGGGTTAGTATATCTTACATGAATTACTACTATATCAGATCTCTTTATTCATTGTAATCAAACTTTTTTTTAAAGAGGAAATGAACGTCAGAAGCTAAGGATTTCAACGTTAGAGTAAGGTCGAAGAGATTTACGTCCACGGGTTAAACTTAACTGACAAGTTATGAAAGCTTAATCATAACGAGGTTTTGATTTATCGATTAAAATGTCAGAGGTTTTCTTCAGAATTTCTGGTTTAAATGGTATAAATCCTACACAACAATTGGCCCTCGGTTTGTAAGGGGAAATTGAACGCACGAGGTCGAAGATTAAAGTAAAAAAAGGAAAATGAATGTAATTCCAGCATTTCGATGGAGCTATGCTCTTCCTTGGCACCATTACGACATGGTATTCAGTCCTTTGAACACAAAATGGAACTTAGTTATATGGGCTAAATCATTGAAAAGAGGCACAATAATCAACGCTTGTCTTGCTTCAAATATATAAAACAGAACGAGCCAATGAAGGATAAAGATTCACTAGCACCTTCTTAAGTTCTGACGCTTATCTCACACTGTCTGCAACATTTACTGAATACTTGCTCACAATTTAAAAGATTAATGAAACAGTAAAATAGGGTTTGATCAATCTTTTTAAGTAACGAGGACCAGTCAAGATAATCTGAAAATGCGGGATTTCCCCCATCTTTTCAATATTATTATATATGATGGAGTGGCTTTTAGAATTGTCAGACATTATTCTGAGGTTTGCTCCTATAGTTTTAAACCTCGTTTCAAGAATTTTTTGGCACTTATATTGGATTTTTTGTTCGAGAATATTGCAATTACCGTAACACTAGGGGGGCCGCACTGGCTCTACGGTTAAGGAGTAAGAGATGTAATGCAGAGGTCGCGTGTCAATACTTTTTGGAAGCAAAATGTAAACCATTGCCCAGAACATGTGGAACTTGGAAAACATCTACAGTAATCGAGCTGTCGCCGAGATATATCTTGAACAAGGTTGAGAGCTCTGCGTTTTTGAACATTACGCCAACAAGCTCCAGAACATTTCCTTTTTACCTTTTTACATGGTTGTCAGACAGAGTTAAAAAAAATAGCGATAATATTGAGTTTACTGGAATAATGTTTAAGAAATGTTTAAAACAGATTATTTTTCATACCTTTTCAGGCTAGAATGATTGCTTGACACCCTTGCATCTTATACACATCCTAAGCAGATAGCCGATTAAGATATATACGTTTACTACTAGTAAAATCTATTGATAGAAATACAATCCAACCGATTTCAGAAAAGGGTAAACAATACACGCCCGGGAATAGCTTTAAAAGATACACCACCATTTGACCACGCGCCTTGTATCGGGTATTCCAACGGGAACAATAACTGTCTCACTTTATCAACAACAATGTCTTGAAACTAGACTATCTCCGTCTTTAGACAGACTGATAATCACAAATGGATTGGCCATGATGCAAGCAAGGGGAGTCACATAGATTATAATTTGCTTTATTTCTTTGATTTTACCGCAGTTTTCAGATTACTGCAAATATATTGGTATATGTTGGAGAAGATGCTATGAATATCTTTGTAATAGTCCTTTACTCATCTGAAAAGATCTTTTGGTATTCATATAGGCTCATTTACCCTATACCAAATGGTCCTGAGGGATAAGGCTGTCGAAAATGTGGAAAGAGGAGAAAATGCTCAACTAACCAGCATTTCCTCCTTTTCACACAAGGCTTTCTCTTTTTTTCACAGGCAAATCCTATCAGTTGAGCAAGATTTTTTTTGTTCTCTGCAAACGCTTTCTAAACAGACAAGCCCAAATTTAATCGGCTGGTAAAGCGTCACCGAGCTCCTTGGCTTAGCTGTTAACACTCTCATGTTTATATGGTTGAATTGTTTCGAAGTATTACCAAGCAAGGAAAATGCATAAACTGAGTTATCTGTAGATTTCAATAATTTAGACCCACAGATTGATTGGATGAATGGTTTGTGTTGCTGAAATAGATTTTTTGTCCTATCCCGTGTTCTTTGTTGGGTTCACCAGCCAAAGAAGATTTTCAGAAAAACTTAGTTTTTTTCTTTCACTATAGATCTACTACTGTAGATTTATATGCTTTCTTTTTTCATCTTTTGCACTTTTTCTTGTTCTTTAAAACAGATCTTTAAAAATTCATTCTTCAGTTGCCTCCTTCTGATCGTTGTCGATTGTAAGGATGTACTAAGTTTTACCAAAAGGACACCCCGACTTACTCAGCGTTTATAATGCGAATAGAACCAGAGTTTCACTTAGCCATCGAAAATCACTAGACAGTTGCCAACCGTCAGCATTTGGTATGAGTAAAAATTCTGCAGATACTCACTATAGCCATGAAATTTCCTCGGTTTAAGAACCAGCGTATGCGGTTGCAAGTTAGAGGAACGAATCCATAGCGGTTACACGCTACATTTCGTGGCAGCAATGAGACAATTTTTACATAATTATTCTATCTGTCCAAACGGATTTGTTTATTCATCAAAGCGAGATAAACATGAAAACATTTGTTCAATCTCAACATTGAAAATGACTTCTACGATTGAATTGCATTTGAATTTTATACCACCGTTTCTACAACATAAAATAACACACTGGTCATTGATTTGGACATTTTTTTCTTTGTTAAATGCTGTAAACAATTAATGCCTATTATCTATACAAGTAAACTATTGTTTTGCCGAAGGAACAGAGGAACATGAGCACGATGGACAGTAGAGTACTTAAGCTTACACATCAAGAGTGGCATATATGAGTGCACAATCGACTTTTAATGAAAGTTCATCATTAAAAGTTTCTTATTAAAGCTAAAAAAGTTTAGTGAAAACGGGCTGAAACCAGTATATGAGATCTAAAGGGTTTGAGGGGAATAAGTATTCCTTTTATATATTTATGGAATATCGTAAGCGATTGAGGAAAAGCCTCTCACTCGTACCTAAACGTATTCTGCATCACGGTGCTACTGCCTTTGTTATCATTTAAAAATTGCTTCAGCAATCACCGATTAAAGTTCTACCTGTTGTGAATATTTCCGTGATAGGAAAGTTAAAAATAAAATGAGAAAAAGGCATCTTTATTGTTTCATCCATATCGAAAAGTGACCAGTTACCATTCCGCTCGTCGGAGGCAGAATGTTTAGCCAAGAGTCAGTGATAGTAGATGTGTAGATCGTTTACCATACAATTCTTAGCATAAAGCGGTATGAACAGGCCCTACATAACGCATAGACTTTTTGTCGATCATTTTAATCCAGCAGCATAACAGTAAATTACATTATTAAGCTTATATGATTCATTAGGCACCAAACATTTGTACTGATCCTGTGAACATTAGAGAAAATCTGAATTATACAAACTGCTAAGCATTTTGAATTATAATGTTTCAGTTCAAAATAATTGATAGGTTCCCAAATCCCACTTAACAGGTGCTTATTTGTTCACGTGATTGAAAATTCCATGTGAAAGAACTACGTTCCAGAGAATTTGACTTCACAAGATCACATCCAACATATTACATGTCACGCAATTCTTGGCCAAACTTCGATATTTTCACTTAGCGTTGAGGTTTCTCTTTCGAATAACTTCTTTTGAAGAAAAGTTTTAATAATTATGCCAATATAAATCTGACCATGTCATGAAACATGCATTTACTATGCACATAGTATTTAGTATACAGCGGGGACAACTGTTTTTTGTAGCTTTGATTTTGCTGTCAGTAGAAGTAGTTTAATTCTAAATGAACGTCTGTTACACCAGAAAACAATAGCAGAGCAATTGGCAAGCTTACCAACTTCGTGGCACTGAAATATACATAATGGTCATGCAGAAGATACCTTAGTCGGATAACACTGTCGATTAAATACCGGTTGTACACCTCTATAATCTTTCGATGGTTTTGTGTGTACGACTCGTAGTAAAGTTCCTTTATTTGAAGTATTGGTTAATATTTGAATTGACGGTGTTAAACTTGTGGCTGTGAATTTCCAGGGACCAAAACTGGAATAGTAAAATTCCAAATTTGAATACTGAAATTAGGATACCGCTTGGGATTTTCTTCTGTTGTCTCATTTACAACTATTATTTTCAGCGAACCAGTTCCGGGGTATACGAGCTCGTAAAACGCTTGCCACTTATTCGGAGTATATAATGGTGTCGGATGGATGATAGCATATAGACACTGAAGGTTGCGGGTTGCAGGCAGTAGAAAACACTCAGATTTTCCTTTTTTTCAGATGTTCAGTCTCATACGGACATTTTCAAAACAACAATATTTACAAAAAAGAAGATCGGTGATAAATGTAAATGAATTGGGCATGCTCTAAACCTAGAAAACCATGTGAACATCAGAAATAGCAGAAGAATTCCATAGCGCAGTGAGTTAAGCTTCGGTGTCCGAAAGAATATATTTGGCAATTGGAAGGTGTGTAGAATAAAGATTTAAAAAAAAAATTTATTTGAAAACAGATTTTTGCCTTTTTTAAATAATTCAGTGAATGCGATTTTCTCTCAATCTGATTACAGCACAATACTGTCCCAATCCTGATCTATGTATTGAATTGATTTGTATTGTCTGACAATGAGCTGTATGCTTTAAGTCGAAAACACATTGTTATGTTGTGTTATGTTATGTTATGTTATGTCATGTCATGTTATGTTATGTTATGCCAACGAACTGTTTTCTTTGTGAACTTGTAAATGCAATTTTTATGGTGATGCACCACTCGTGAAAATATTATCGTAAAAAAACAAATATCCTGTATTAAACACGCTTATGGTCAGCGAATTAAACGATTTTACTGAGGATGCAGATCAAAATAAGACGGTTCAAGGACTGAAAGCACACCCATGCGTAAAAAAGATAGGGCGCCAGCTCTTCATCAAATGTTTCGGAAGAGTCCTTCAACATCCAAGCTCGAAAATCTCGCACAACACAACGATACAAAGGATGGTGGCAGACTGTAGCTGACTGAACAGAATTAGAAAGCTGGTCCATATTCACCAACCATTCTTAAGTACATTGTCAGTCTTATTCTCCAAGTTTTTCCAACTTGGAAAATAACAACACTTCTGATTGGCTAAACCGAATGGTTTAGCCAATCAGAAGTTGTGTTAGTTTTAAAGTTTGAAAATTGTGGAGAATACGACTGGTTGGTAAATACGGGCCCTGTTTGTAAATAGATGGAACAGGCGATTCGATATTTTGAGAATAATGGTTAAATTGCGCTGACAGAGGAATTAAGATTTCATTATAAAAACGTCTAGATTTATCAAAGTATTTGTCTTTTTTTCTACAAGAATGACGATGAATGAAAATCTGACAGCAGTTGCCGCTGGTGAAATTTGTATTGCCAAACTAACAGACAATTATTGACTAATAATTTATACAGGAATTTCAGATTTAGAGCAAATCTGTTTCTTCGATCATAAGAGTTTTCACTTCTGTTAGATTCTTATCTCTTTCAATGATTTAGGCAAAGGAAATGGTTTTTGTGGACGGCAAAGATCAAGATAAGACCTAACAGGATGTGCAGTTTGATCTTGGATCTACAACATCTGCTTGTATGGCCTATTTTATAATCTAAAAGTCTTTCTGAGTTCGAGTTGAATATGTATTTTCAGTCATCGAAACAGGTCAAGTTAATATATTTCCTATGGTATTGCGTGTTAAGGCAAGCTTTTTTCATTCGGATAACGAGAAAGATAATACATTGTCACAATGCTAGTGAAAATTTGTATTAGCTTTGATACTAACGATAGGCACCGGCGATATTAATTAGTGACAAGAGGCACTTGTCAATTAATTATTGGTCGAAAAAAAAACTTAACTTTCATTTTATTCATTGAAAAACTAGATAGGTTTTACAATATGTTTGATGTTTTTTATATACCCCTACGCTAATAAAACTATGCGAATTGTTTCTCTCGGAAGAGGTGGACTTTATGGACATCGTCTATTACAATTACAGCTGCTTTTTCTGACAGTGTAGATCAGACTGTATAGACCTTGCAATCTGATCATGGAAATAGTCTTCAATATATCAAGAGATGATCTGGACAAAACGCCTTTCATAATGCGATGAGTCGGATATTTTCTTCCGGATATAAGTGACCATTTTCATTCATGTAGCACTGTAGGGTTTAATTGGATTTTTATGAGTCTCAGATGACCAATGACGGAAATCAAGCGTACATAATCAGTCACGATTAAGTTAAAAGCAAGCGAAATTGAAGCAGTGATTCCTGCCAGATACCGACCATTAAGAAAACATCCAATATCTGAGAAGTAAATTGTTTTGCGCAACATTCCAGCACGCTGTTGGAAAAATACTCTTTGTCACTTCATTTGGTATAAAAGAAAATTAACCGTCATCCTGCTGAATGAAAAAAAAATGATACTTTTAAGCCGATGGTTAAAACCCACAATTTTGCTATTTCAAAGGTGTTTTTGTGGGAAAATAAGCCCTTATCGGACAGTGCAGATCAAAGATCAGGCTGCACGTTTTGTGCAGCCTGATCTTGATCTACACTGTCCGCTAAAGGTCAGCTGTCCGCTAAAGGTCAGCGCTAAGCAGCCTAGGGGTTAAAGGGGCAACATTTTATCAAAATATTCGACATAAAGCTTTTATAAAGGGTGATATTTTGTTTCGTTGAATGGTGGTTTAATGAATGGAAACATTTCGTGTTTCGATGTTTCATGAAATATACAATAATTATCGCTAAATTCGACTTTTTGCGCCACTTCATTCGAAAGTTTTCGAAAACATTGTGGTTAAAAAGAGAAAGTTACTAGTAACAAGAAATAGCTGTTTTCATTGCAATGTTTACAATATCGTTAGATGGAACATTTTATCATTGCCCTCTGTGTAATATGTGCAGGTTTTCTTTTATCTTTTTAATCTGAAAGAAGCCTATACAAGTGATCGGTTAAGCTTAACTTTATAGCATATATCATACACATTAAAGCTTTCTATGGGGCTAAATATTTCTCTATTTCTCTTTTTTTTTTTTGCATTCCTGTAGTGTATGCGTCCTTCTCCCCAGACGCCATATTTTCTAATTTTCCTTTTATTGGTAAATACAAAAAGAAAATGAATCATATCCACTTTGTCTGGCGCGCATGCACGTGATTCTTACCATTTTTCTTTCAGGATGAAATGATTGTTGATTGATTGATTGATTGTATGGTGTTTAACGCCGTTTTCAACATTATTTCAGTTATATCGCGGCGGCCGGTGCACCTATCCATGAGTTCATGGAGTCTCTTTTACGAGTACTTCGCATAATTTTCCTTCCAAGCCACTGGCTGCTTTCCCACATAATCATCGTCGAAACGATGGTCAGCGGTGGGAGAGGAATGAATCCTGTCGCAGTGACTATCATCAATCCTTTGAAGGAAATTGGCCGAGCCAGGGGTCGTAGCCAGGGATCGAACCCTGGACCCCGTATGAAATGATGAATACCAAATGCTTTTAATGATATCAATTTAGACTGAACAGTGTTTGAATGGATTCAACATGAAATCGTTTGCTTGACGTTAAAAAAAAAAAATATTTATTCGCACTTTTTACCGCTTATTATACAGTCCCGAGTATTTACGACGTTAAAGAAGAGGGCTTTTATTAACACATAGGCTGCCAAGCGCGACTCACTGACCTTTTGCGGACGGTGTAGATCAAGATCAGACTGCACAGAACGTGCAGTCTGATCTTGGATCTACACTATCCGATGAGGAGATATTTCCCCAAACATAACTTTGAAATAGCAGTATTTGGGTTTTTACTATCAGAATGAAAAGTTCATTTTAGTATTTAGTTGGATAAGGGTTAAAATTGTGGGGGTAGAAGAGAATGTTGTTTACCAGCATTTTCTCTTTTTCTCACAATGTCTTCTACCAGTTAAAGAAATACACATGTAATCTTTTGAGCAACACTGAATTTGTCATCTGCAAATTCTTCCAATTCGGTCGAGTAAAAAGTTTTATACAGCTTATGACCAACTGCAACGAATGCCCTTTACATTACGTGCAGTTTATAAAATGGACTCAATTACAAAAAGGTTTATAAGAATAATAAATAATTTATCTGTCCTTCCAAATCCTTCGAGACTAACAGTGACGGGATTCCAGTGTCGAATTACATGATAACGACGATTGTAATATGTAATTGATGGATCAAATCTTGGACCAAGAGGCTGTCTGTTACCCTCCCGATCTTACATTAGATGACTTGTTAAAAAGAGGAATTATCAAATTTTAGATTTAATTTAAGAATTTACACGTACAAACATTTTTGGGAAAAGTAGAATTGTTATATACGACATTTTTTTTTTTTTCAAAAATGTTTTGTAAAAAGACATGCAGTTGTCTACATGAAGTATATTTACATGCAAGAAGTTGACTGTTTCGTAACCAAATAAACTTACCGGACTTTTTAATTGGCTGGAAATACCGTTTCGAAATGAAGAGATACTTTTGATAATTTTTTCAGAATGTAAGTAGCGTACAGCAAAGATTAAAGATCAGACAGCACAATCTGTAACCTCCGGAAAAGTTTTTCTGTATTGTTAATAGCAGAGCAAGAGATAAAGGAAGACGGCGATTAGTCAAGGAATTTAATCATTCATCGCAAAACGTCAAGGAAATGAGAGCTGATGTGACTGCCAAACCGACCATTGCCAAAACTGGGGAATGGAAGTATGAGAATACCCTTTACACAACATAATGATTTTTTTTACAGATCTTTTTCTTCCTCGGATTCACCCAGTTTTTTTAAAACGCGTTAAAAAAATGAATGTAATCTGAAATCGAGCAGTGGATATAAATTAGGCCGTAGTCCCTTAAAGTCTGTAGGATTACCCCAGAAATTACTCTATTTGCTACTTTAACTCTCTTTCTTCTAGATAAGTGAAACTTTTAAGCCGATAGTAAAAACTAAAATTTTGTTATTTTAACGATACTTATTGGGAAAAATACATCCTCATCGGACAGTGTAGTTCCAAGATCAGACTGCACGTGCTGTGCACTCTGATCTTGATCTACACAGTCTGCAAAAAGTTTTTGAGTCGCGGTTAGCCGCCTAAAAGTTAAAGAAAAATGAGTGGCGGTGGAGCACAGGATAGGGGATAATACGTAGAACACTGAATGGGTTTTTGTATTTTGTTTCCTGTCTGTATTAGTCATAGCCTTAACTCTATGAGTGCCTATAATGATAACAATTGTAATTTTCCTTTTTTTTGTACAGGGTAGATATATATTAAGATCATTATTGAATCTAAAATGGTTGATGGATACTGCCCAAGTATTTATGAACCTTTTACCATACAGATCTGATAATATTATATTTCATGTGTCTATTTTTAGAAATGTTACGGTAAAGAAATGTTGTCATTTAAGCTGGGGGGAATTATTTCCCCGTCACAGTGAATATTTTCCTCCTGCCGAAAATCTGGAACTACTTTTTTAAGTTTTTTAAGTTTTTAAGTTTTAAAAGTGGCATTCGTTGACAAAATAATCAGAGGAAATATAATATATAATTTATTTCATCAGCTTGTGGTTAATATGGGGAAATATTTGCTTCAAAGGGAAAGGTCCGCGAAAATAACTCGTGCCTTACGGCACTCGTTATTTTCGCATACCTTTCCCTTTTTCGGCAAATATTTACCCATATTAACCACAAGCTGATGAAATAAACTCTATTTAATACCCTTTCTGTGAGGAAAGACCAGCCGGACTTGTGTTTAGAAACCCTTGGCATTGTGACAAATAACATCAAATGCATAGAGGATATTTATTTTTTTTTTTACGGTGAAAGATCGAAATTTATTTCCTTGAGTGAACATCATCGATAATATTTTCACGAATGGCGCAGCCACGAGTGAAAATATTACAGATGATGTTCACGAGATGAAATAAATTTCGATCTTTCACCGTAAAAAAAACACAAATATTCTATTTATTTCATGTTTTTCACCTTTTCCCCAGGGGAGGGGGACTTAATCAAAATCCAGCACAGTTCTTTTCGGTTATTCCCCGTGGCGTATCCCCCCCCCCCCCCACGCATAGCAACGCATTACAATATTACGTCAAGCGCGAGAAATGTAAGTTAAATTACGTCATATTTCCATCTGGTTGTGAGGCACGCGTTTTTTACCTAGGTAACTAGTGCGTGGGAACAAATGTTTCCGAGTTAGAATATAAAAATCGGTATTTTCACTGGTCGTAACCATGAAATATCGAAAAATATTTCACCGATATTTCTCGATAACCTACCGGAAAGCATGAAATAAAAATTACGTATTTTTTGGTCAAATTATTCATGGTTAGAGGAAGTCTCTACAAGTTCTATTATAAACGACGTCTCCATTTTACAATGTATTCCTCAATATGCTTTCTGTCATCGTTCTCTCAAGGAAAATCATAAACTCATTTATCTTTGTGCAGATCGTCTGACAACTATAGATCAACGAATGACTTGCATTCATTGACCTAAGTAATTGATCTATGTGCAAAAGACGTCTGTACTCTTTGAACACTTTCGGCAAAAAAAATGCATTTTTTTCGTATTTCGAAAGGACAGCTTAATTTATAAGTTTGTCAAAGTTTGTTTATAGTTTTTCGTCAAGCTCCGATATGATTGATTGAATGAATGAATGAATGAATGAATGAATGATCGATCGATCGATCGATCGATTGATTGAATTGTGTTTTATTTCGCTTTCAAGACAATTTAGTCTGATCACGGCGACAGCTCACATATTCATCTACATGTATGTCTAGAGTATCAACAGTACTAGTCTGGGGCTCTAAAGAGTATTGCCTCAGGACAATCACACAAAAGAAACAGCGTGTGAGGCTCGAATTCGGGTCTCCAGGTTGCCAGTCCTACAAACTACCACTGAGTCACGCAGGACCCTTCGCGGACTATGTGCTCACAAATCCAAGCTTTAACTGCAAACCGTTACTTCATATTCCTTTTTTATATTTTCGTAACTTCTCTTGACAAATAAGAGTCATTCTATGTCACTATAATGTGGCCTGCAACATGCGAAAAAGGGGCATTCAGACATTTGCGTAAAGTGTCGTTTCGGATCAGCCTGCGCAGTCCGCGCAGGCTAATCCGAAACGACACTTTCAGTTTTTATGTAATTTTCTGTTTTGCGCAAGTCTACTGTAGCACAAAATCTAATGTATATAGATGTAAAGTGCCGTCTCGGATTCCGCGCAGGCTGATCCGAGACGACACTTTACGCAAATGCCCGAATGCCCCTTTTCGCGTGGTGAAGATCATATGTAGCTCTTTGTTTAACATTAAAGACGAGATTATGACAAATCGAGAACTGGCTCATTTTGGCAAATTTCTTTAACCCTTAAACCGCTAAGTAAGTTACATAAAATTTTCAAGCCGATAGTAAAAATCCGAATAATGTTAATTCAAACCTTTTTTTTTTTAAACAAATATTTCCAAATCGGACAGTGTTGATCAAAGATTAGACTGCAAGTTCTGTGCAGTCTAATCTTGATCTACACTGTCCGCAAAAGGTCAGTGAGTCGCGCTTAGTAGCCTAGGGGTTAACTGTTACAACGTCGGTCATAAGGTTTACAGTACAGGGTCGTCAGACAGGGTTTTGTATAGGGGCAAAATGTTTTTTCTCTTTCAGTCTATCCTAAACATCACCACACAAGAACTAAGTGAGACAAACATTGAACCTAACTTTTCGAAGCAATTTTACATCTATGACATGTTCCTGTTTTACTTATTTATTTATATATATATATTGAGCCGTGCTCTGTGAAAAGGGGTTTTAATGCATCTGCGAAAAGTATCGACCAAGGTCAGCCTGCGCAGTCCGCGCAGGCTGACCTGGGCCGAAACTTTTCGATATTGGTCAATTTTCTGTATGTCAAAGGACCAGTCTACCTCGTGATTAAGTCGATTGTTTAAAAAAAGTGGCCATTATGGATCCATAATTATATGATGGCTTGTCTGGCATTATGTATCACGTAGATGCATTAAGCTCCCTTTTGCCAGAGGATGGCTCATATTTATTTATTTATTTATTTATTTTTCAGAAAGAATTCAAAGTCCAGTCTTTATACATGCAAACAAACTGTATTATTCGAAAGAAATCCTTAAGAATAGGGCACCCTAATGGGATTCATGTAACATTCGTGTAACATCGCCTTTCATCGCCAAAATCGTACGGATTCGGCTAAGACTCGAGTAATCCGTAATCGAGGCGGGGACCAGCGTCTATCGGCCGATCTATTACGGATTACCCGAGTCTTAGCCGAATCTGTACGTTTTTTTGGCGATGAAATGCGATGTTACACGTCTCCCATTAGGGTGCCCTGTCCTTAATATGACTGATTACATGTTGAATAGAAAGTGATTGAATACTATGTAAATAGCGAGAGTTTTGCACGATGCTGTCGGGCACGCAACATTACGCTTTGCTGTATTGTTAGCACGCAACCTTTTGCCTTGTTCTTGAATATATCTAGCGGGAGATAATTTGCATATCAGAATATATTTTCATGCAGACTTATAATTGCATTCGCCCCTAGGCTGCTAAGCACGACTCAAGGATCTTTGGCGAACGGCGTAGATCAAGATCGGAAAATGCAGTCTGATCTTGGATCTACACTGTTAGATAAGGCGATATCCTTCCCCCGAAAAATACAACTTTGAAAAAGCGAAACTCAACTTTTTTTCTCTAGTGGCTTGAACATTTGGCTTGCAACACGCGAAAAGGGACATTCGGACATTTGCGTAAAGTGTCGTCTCGGATTAGCCTGTGCACTCCGCGCAGGCTGTTCCGAGACGACACTTTCCGATTGCGTGTGATTTTCTGTTTCACGTAAGTCTACTGTAAGACAAAATCTATTGTTGACGTAAAGTGCCGTCTCGGATTAGCCTGCGCGGACTGCGCAGGCTGATCCGAGACAACATTTTACGCAAATGTCCGAAAGCCCCTTTTCGCATGTTGCAGGCCATTTCATTTCACTTATTTAACAGAATAAGGGTGAATTTCGAACGAAACAACAACGTATACTCTTCTTACTGATTCAATTTGCCCGATGACTTCAATTTGCGAACATTGTTTTGTATCGTGTGTTAGTTTCGAAGCAACCAATACACTCACACAAATGACACAAAAACAAGAGAAAAGTCTTTTGTTGCCTTGTTTTAAAGACATACGGTATCCTGCTTGAACATAAAAATGCAATAAGAGGCAGAGGCAGAGACAGAAAAAGAGAGAGAGGGGGAGAGAGATAGAGAGAGCTGGAGAGAGAGAGAGAGAGAGAGAGAGAGAGGAGAGCGAGAGAGCGAGAGAGAGAGAGAGAGAGAGAGAGAGAGAGAGCTGGTGAGAGAGAGTGTGAGAGAGAGAGAGAGGGAGATATCATTTGGTGACTGATGGAAATTGTTTCCCGTGACTTAAAACAGTTCCCGTTTAAAAGAAAACATTTGATAAACCCTTTGACACTTGGTGTTCTTTTCAAACTCTTTCAGAGCCATAGACGAAACAAAAAACTTCCGCAGACGGTTTTTTAAAAAAAAGAAATAGACGGCATAAAACGTGAAAATGTCGTTCCAATTAAATTGTATTTTGGACTGTCAAAAGCATATTCTTGTTTTGATTACTGCACGTAAAATGGTGCAATTTTGACAAGATGCTACGGTTTATGGCTCTCTCCGTCTTTTCTGATTCTAAGTTTTCAAGGCGGATAATTTCTTCGGAATCCTTGAGCCAGGTATCGAAGCCTTTTTAAATAAGTTAAGTCACATCTTGGTATGCTCTCTTTGATACCCGGCGCTGAAATATCTATACTGTACCATAGCCATATATCTGTAAATCGGCCTCGAACAACTGTTGGTTCCGTTGATTTTTCTATTTCAAAGGGAATGGACTTTAAGTTATATCCTTTTCAGGCAATTATCAGTCTGCTGAAAAGGTTAGCTTTTAGTAGGATGGTTTGTCGATAATACTGGAAACCCAAAACTGATACAGGAGCAAAAAAGACAATGGTGAATCATTGCCACACTAGAATGTCACCATCTGTCATGAAACGTTTTACCCTCACTGGCAGGAATTTTGCTGTGGAAAACTTGTAGACTATTAAAGATGTCGCAAAGAGCTTACCACTCCATGAAAGTTGGTTCGGTTCTTGGCCTTATATCATTTGTTTACCCTTTCAACACTTGTCAAAAATTCTTCATCCTCATCGGGAAAGATTTTACTGAATAGCCCTTTGCCAAATTGCAAAATTTTAGACTGGTCCACAGAGCTCCAGATAGAGGGAGTTATTTTGATTTTGAAATTAAAAATATTAATCATTCTCCACCAAAACCTATGTTATGGGTACTCATTAGAATCGTCTCAAGGGGACGATTCTAATGAGTACCCACAATATAGGGTTTGAAAGAGAAATAATGGATGTAGCATACCATCACTCCCCTTATCTGGAGCTCCGGGTCTAGATGTAATCCAGATGCTGGTAACCAGCATTTTCTCCTTTCTCCAAAAATGTTTAAAAGCCTTGTAACTCAGGGTCGTTAAAACTCGGGATTGTATGGTAAATGATTAAAATCTTCAAAGCCAAACAGGTTAATTAAAGACCTTCTAGCTGTTGAATAAAATGATTCGGCTCCGTGACTAAAACTGTCTTCCTGTATAGCCCTAAACCACCTTCTTCAACAGAGGGAGACATCTATGCATATGAGCTATGGGAAAAGGGGTCTAATGCATCTTTGTGTTGCATTTTTGCAAGTCTTTACATAATTATGGATCCACAAAATCCATTTTGTACAACAACCGACTGAATCATGTAGACTGGTCCTTTGATATAAAGGAAATTTACAAATAGCAAAAAAGTTCGACCCGAGTCAGGGTGCCTTGGGTCGATGATTTTTGAAGATGCATTAAACCTCCTTTTCATAGAACACACCTCATACAAAGCTGTTTACGTCTTGTTAGCGTTTTCACGTAACCAACTATTGAGGCTGATTAGAACTTGAATGAATAGGACAACTCAGATGAATTCGCTGGCAGCTTAGGCTAAATTTATACAGGGTTCTCTTGAATTATTTTTCGCTCGCGACAAAAAAAACCTTATGTGAAAGTAGTGTATCGGTCAGGTTCATGGAAGTTTCATTAATATGAAAGAGTCATGCACATGCCTGTTCTAGCATGTAGTGATATACGGTTTTGCTGTTGGCCCTTTTTTCTGCTAAATATCTAAAATAAAACTTTCAAACCGAAAATAAAACCCCAAATGTTGCTATTTCAAAGATATATTCTTTGTGGAAAATACCTCCATATCGGACAGTGTAGATCCAAGATCAGACTGCACCTTTTGTGCAGTCTGATCTTGATCTGTACAGTCCGCAAAAGGTCAGTGAGTCGCGCTTAGTAGCCTAAGGGTTAAAAGAATCTGAGATTCATTGCCTCTTGAAATTTAAGCATATAAAAGCTCTTTGAAGGCTTGCTAATAACCTCCCTTTTTAGACTCATTTAACAGAAGTTCATGTCGACCTCTTATTTTTGCTAGTTCCAATATTATTCTCTATGGATCTGAATATGGTTTCTGGTAATGACTTTAATTAAATAGGATGAAGACAAACTTTTACACAGTCAAAAGCTTCTTTTCGTGTAAATTCGAGGAGACTGTTAAACAAGATAAACCTGCACCTACTCTCCACTATTCAATATTTAAAACTTAGGCAGGATTAGGACCTCGGCCGGTGCCCTAAGCATAACTTTTTTTATTTATATAGTTGTTCGGGAAACGATCTGTAAAATTCCACAAGATCAGTTCAGGTCCTGCTTGGACAACTGGATCCATGGGTGGGAGAGGTCTGTATTGTGTAAAGGAAAATATTTTGAAAAGGTGTAATTTTTAGATGTGCTAGGCAGATTTTGCTGATGCTGTATCCCATGTAGAAGTAAGCTGCCCCGCTCTACGTCACCCTATGTTGCCATAATGACTGTAGATTACGCATTAGTGCAAATAGTTTACTTTTTTTCTGTCCGATTATAAGCATTATTTATCAAAGTATCAGTGGTGAAAGTTTCATCAAGATAAGCATATAAATAAAAAAGTTATGAAACTTTTCCGAATACTTCACTCAACATTGAAAATTGAAAAATCAAATTTTTGAAAACGTCACTCGTTTTCTCGGATTATATCTTTGTGCAGAAAATAGTTTTCATGTTTCATTTCTTATTTATTGCTGACAAATTTCAGTAATTTAAGCCTTTCTTTTTAACCTTATTTGACTTAAAGACACCACGCGTGCGCAACCTATTTGTTTTCTCTCTTTTTAAAAAGACATGCCTTCTGTTTGCAGTAGAGAATCTTTTAATTACAATACCATGCCGAACGTCTAGGTATATATCACAATTTATTTTCATTTACCTGTCTTTTACTTGGTCAAATTTGCAGGTGAAACAAAAGTGGTTGTTTATAAGTTTTGTTGAGTATATACTCATACATGTAACTTAAACTCAAAGACGAACAAGGAGAAAAGTTCTTATACCTCCCAGCTCTCTATGTGTCCCTCAAGCCATTTATTTCCCCCATTTCGTTCAGTTCATGATTTATGACTCAATTTGCCAATCCACCCCCCTATACATGAATATTACACAGTAAAATGTTTCTGTTAAAACAAAATTAATGACAACTCAAATTGTTAGCTTTTGCAAGGCTGTATTTTGTATGTTAGGCCGGTGGCCTCTATGTACATATGTACATTGAAATTGAATTGAATTGAAGTAAACGTTTTGACTGCTTAAAGTAACATTAAAGTCCAAATGTAAACAAAGCGGGTGTTTAAATGTATTTGAATTTATACCATACCGTTTAAAAGTATGGAAATTATTGTGAAGATGACAATCTGTCATTGTACGGTCGGTCCAAGTGTTAGTCGCTGACAGAGAAATTAAATTATTTTCAAAACTAGGTTAAAACCTACCAGGTAGCTGTGTCTTTTGTTTACTTTTTGCCTGATTTTAAAATTCTTTTTTCTGTCAGCGACTAACATATGGTCCGACCACACGATAACAGACTGTCATCTCCACAATATTTTCCATACTTTTAAATGGTATTATTTAAATTTAAATGTATTATAATACCTGCTTTGATATTTTGGCGTTTACTGAGCCTTTAAAGGATAAACGTACATTTCGAATCTTTATTTGATCTTAGATCTCTAACATTGCAGAGAAAACTGTCCGATCAGCAGTCTGCAGCTCCTTCCAACAAACATCTTAGATGTCCTTGATATCCCAAGGATTATTATTATTATTATTATTATCTTTTTTATACATAAATAGATAACATGGAATTTTCATACATAACTTTGGCAAAAACATCATCTAATATTATACGTGATAAGCAGGCCTGATGTTCCAAATGCTATGTTCTGAAGCATGATGGATTTGTATCTCAGCAATAATACTAATTAACCAAATCGAGGCTTTATAACGTAATCCCGGGAGAGAAAGTTTTTTTTCCAGATATAATGCTATATGATACATGCTTTATTTTACCGTGAGAAAAACAGTTGTTAAATAAAGCCAAATTTGATTGAAATCTTTCGTGAAACTTTAGAATCGGGATTTTTTGCAGCTAAATTTAAATCAGGTTGCTTTAAAGGTACATTCGGACATTTGCGTAAAGTGTCGTCTCGGATCAGCCTGTGCAGTCCGCGCAGGCTAATCCGAGACGGCACTTTCCGACTACATTAGATTTTGCGCTACATTAGACTTGCGCAAAACAGAAAATTGCACCAAAACAGAAAGTGTCGTTTCGGATTAGCTTGCGCGGAATGCGCAGGCTGATCCGAGACGAGACTTTACGTAAATGTCTGGATGCCCCTTTTCGCGTGTTGCAGGCCATATTGTGTAAAATTTATCGGACAGTCAGCAAAAAAAAATTTCTTCGAAACTGGAATATCTAACCCGTCGGTCAGTGTTATTTACTGAATATTGTCTCACTTCTCTGGCGCTTTACCAAACAAGTCATTGATCTGACTACCGAGAATAAAAGGTGTTTTGAAAACAACGTTGGGAATGGAGAACATTCTGGTAACCAGGACTTTCTTCTGCTTGAAGACATGTTTACCTTGTCAAAGGCATATTCAAAATTCTAACATGACACGTGAATTCGGCTATGTAAACACACTGCAACGAAAGCGTAGTAAAATCTACGTTATTCTATATAGAGAGACGTCATTCTAAATAGAGTAAGGTCATTCTGTATAAAGTAAGTAAGTTATTCAATGGAATATAATCTGCATCCGCGTTTTTACTATAAGTATGAACTTGTTTTCCTTTCATTAAGAGTTGGTCATGTTAGAATCCAAATAATCTTCTTTCTATCGTGGTTTATCGTTCAATAAACCACGTTGTGAGTTATGAGGCGCAATGAATAAACCACTCGGGCTATCGCCCTAGTGGATTATTTATTGTGCCTCATAACTCACAATTGTGGTTTATTGAACGATAAACCACGATAGAAAGAAGATTATTTCTTAATTAAACTGATCAGAAATAGTCAAAATATTTTGGGACAATCCCTCTACCTGCGAGGTAGCTCTTCACCTACATGTATGGCACAGTATAGCACTTGTCCATATTTAAAATATCATGAGACTACAGATGTAGTGTAACTCGAATCATTTCAAGCAGACTGTGCAGGCAAGCAGACTGTGCAGGCTGATATGAGCTGATACTTTTTGCAGATGCATTAACCTCCATTTTACAGAGCATGACTCATACATGTACCTTTTGTACTTTTCTGTAAGAAATCAAACATACCTTCGTAATTGTTGACCACAGACAACAGTACATGCATGAAAACATGCACGTAGTGTAGTGTTATTATGGAGTCTTTTGCTGCAGGCATACTTTTGAATAAATCAGCTCATATTTAACAGGGCATCATTGCTCGTCAAGGAAACATCTGCTCCATGTATTTAAACATGTTCAACAGAGCCACGTTGTATCCTGAAAGTATAAAGAAATGTGCTAAATTAACTTGATCCTGTAACAAATTAAACAATAGAGCACTTTAGATATCTCTCAGTATCACTTTGAATTGCAGCGAAACTTCTAACCGGCCACTTTTGTTTCTGTTGCAATGTTTACCAAGTAATAGACAGATAAATAAAAACTAATTGTAACATATACGTGGACGTTAACCACAGTGCTGTAATGGAAAGATTCTCGATTTTGCCAACAGAAGGCATCTCTTTTTTCATAAAAGGGAAAACACATGATTTGCGCATGCATGGTGTCTATCATTCAAGATAGGTTAAATGGGGAAGCATAAATTACTGAAATGTGTTAGTACACACACAAATATAAACTGAGGTATGCTTTAAACACTGGTCAATAAGTCTCCAAAAATTCAAACCAAATAAATTGTCTCTTTTCTGGACTGTAATGCAAAAAGAAAAAGAAGGGGAGGGGATGTTTACGGGGAATTTCGGCTTAAAAGTGGCCGTTTAGAAGTCTTGTTGTGTGTAGTTGGACAAACGATTGGATATAGAGATATGTGATGCAGCTAGGTAATATAAACAATGGAAAAAAAAATATGATACAATTCTCGTTCAAATAGTTGAGAGTGTATCATTATATACATGTACAGGCAGGCAAGCATGTGGGAGCCTGAAAGGACAAGCTTCATCTATAATGTATGTCCTTTCCAAAATAAAGCGAAGAAAGAGCCGATACGTCGACAAGCAGCATGATACTTCCGCCACCGTCGTCCAGTTAACTTCGTACCAAACGACAAAATTTTAGACTTGTCGAAATTGAAAGCATTTGCAGACGACAATTTAAATGTGGCTGAAAAGATGGAATTTTTCTTCGATAGGAAAGAAAACATTGTGGGAAAAGGAGAAAATGCTGGTAACCAGCGTTTTCTCCTTTTCCCACAATGTTTACAAAAGGCTTCTTTCTCAGGATCGTTAAAACTCGGGATTGTGTGAGAAAGGTTAAGCGTTGCGGACGACGCCCCTGATATACATTTTCTCTCATAACTGCATGTATCGCTATTATGAATTAACTAAGCCAAACTTTGGAGTACACTGCCGAACCAGATATGGAGTCAATGGTATCGACCCACTTTCTCTTTAAACTAAAAACTAGATAAAACATGATATCCAGACTGTTTTAGGTAAACAAAGATAAGAAAATGGCGAAAAAAGGCTGTAATTATTAGGAAAAAGTATCTAGAGGCAATCACTGTCACACGAAAAAGCTCTGAATATCGTAAAATGTGCGACAATTACAACGTTAACGTCGTAAATTTACGACAATTGCTCCAAATCCCGACGGTTAGGGGTAATAAAACATTCACTTACATCGCTGTCGTCACAAGAGCTTCCCTAAGGTACGGTTCTTTTTCGATTTGAGGAATTTCTTATTTTATCCATTTCATTTATTCAGCTTAGAGACACTATTTCCGATTCTCAAGCGAAATATTGTAGATCTGCTGAATGTTTCGAGATATGATTTTTAATAAAACGACAAAATACTGACACACTTTTGTTCGAAATCACAGAATGACTTTATGTAACACTTGGGAAGCTAACGCATTTCACGTAGAATTACTGTCTGCGGACTTTTAATTTCTTTTTTGTTTTAGCAGCAAACTGTTTTTGAAAGCATTGTGAAAAATGTTCAGATCGCTTTGGCATTATCTCTTTTTTCACAATGAAAAGTTTTTCGTAGTTTTACGAGCTCTTGCAAAACCAGTTGCAAAGCTCCAGAAACGAAACGTCCAAGAACGACAGCGCCTAACTGGACCAGTGAATGCAGTTAAGGTATTGAGGCAGTCTTCGAAAGAGAAGACTTATGCTCTGTGAAAAGGAGGCCTAATAAATCTACTCTGGGTCGAACCTTTTTGTATTTAGTAAATTTTCTGCATGTCAAAGGACCAGTGATCCTCATAATTCAGTCCGTTGTTAAACATAATGGATTTTATGGATCCATAATTAAGTGATGGCTTACTTGGTACAATGCATCATGGAGATGCATTAAACCCACTTTCGCAACAGCATGGCTTAACTGTTTTAACCAAAACTCTATAAATGCATCGAGTTACTCCAAAGCTTACAACCCGCCTGTCTCACGTGAACACAACCAAACTCAGCAGGTACGATGTAGGAGAGTTACCCAAGAAAAATCGTCTTCTACAAACGTGTTATCATTTTTTCATGATATCGGTCGAAACCTTCCGATGTTTATCTTAAATGACGAAGCCCGTTTTGCTCCCAAAAAGAACATGATATATTTCGGTCATGCCCTCACACAAAGACTTATGGCAGCAACCAATGCACTATTTTATAGACTTATTATTGGCCGGCAGAAGTAATCAAATGTAGGCAACAAAATGCGGTGCGAGTCTAGCACACAAGGACACAAGAATCGAAATAGAGGCGGAAAATACAGAATCAGATCAGATTAGGTTACCAAGGATGGCATGCAGATGGTAAGGTAACACAACATCGGAGAAACGTGGAAATAATCTGAATAAACATGAAAGGTATTTTGGGGGGCTTAGATTTGTTTATTTTTGTGAGATTTTGTGCAACCTGTTCAGATGTCTACTTCTTTCTGTTCTTAGACACTTAAATATATATATGAATCAGACATTTATTTTTTTGAAACAACAACAAAACAAACAAAGCTTGCGACGACGATTTTACAGTAGTTTTCGCGATCACATTTCAAATTTTGGAAAACTCCTATTACAGACTGCACTTAAAAAAAAAAAACAGCCACACTGTAATCCCTTATATTCGCATAATTATAATTCAGTGATCTCCCAACCCACATGCCAAAAATGTTTACATATGTGCTCAACTGGAATTAAAAATGCATACGGAAATGGTCGTGTTCAAGCATGTGCTCAGCCATGGCAGTACCATGTAAAGTCGGATGGACTTGGGGAAAAAAAACAGATTATCTATCTTAGGCCCGGGCTGCACCAAGATATTCACACAATTGGGAGTCATTATTTCGGAATCGAAGAACCTTTAAAAAGATGCCCATCTTCACTGTCAATGCTGAGTCTCGTTTTAGCGAACCGGGTATAACCTTTATTGAACAGGGAGTACACTGGGGCAGTACTGTAAATGACGGGGTCGAACTGGGATGACCTTTTTCTTTTAAAGAACAAAATGTCATTTTAGTTAGGACTCGCCATGAAAATTTTTTATACCAACTCACTTCGAAGCCAAAGGACAAACTCTGAAACTTATCTAAACTGGAAACGTTCACAGAGAGAAAACTAAATGTAGCAATAGGCTTTGTTACTTAAGGGTAGAAAATATTGTTAGGAAATGCTGGTTACCACATGATTTTTAGCATGTTTTCTAGAAGTTTCCGGCATGGTCGTTAAAATACGAGATAGTTTGGTAACGTGTAAAACCAACAATATTAACCCTTATCATACTAAATAAGTGAAGTGAAACTTTCAAGCCGATAATAATTCAATATTAGTTTTTTTCATGAGCATTGGCGAGTTCTGATTGGCTGAAAAAAATTGTTCATAGCTCCATGAAAAAAAAAAAAAGCGGTGCCGGAACTACTTTTGCAGTCAAACTAGTGTAAACAAACATACGAGATTCCATAATGTTTTTCTGTCTGATTTTATATCCAGTCCGAATTTCAAATTGCTAGCTAAATTTATTTTCTCTGAACATTGAAAAAAATATCCAACAGTAAATTCAAAGAGAGAGCTTAAACTCATTGTCACTTTGCTGGGTCCTAACAAACTTACTTTCAACTTACTTCTGGCGTATTGAACTTCTAATAATAAATCTACTAAATCTGCCAATGTTCAATACTATAATGACGTCATGAGTTACGTCATTATTACGTCATGAACGAGCAGATTTACCGCGCTATGAATTATCAATGAAATGGACATTAAATAAATACGCAATGTTGGATTTACAAAAAAAGCAGTAGAGTAAAATTTAAGTGCATATTTCTTGTCTGTGATATTGAATTATAAGGAATGAAGAGAATTTTTTTTGTTTTCATGGAGGTATGAAAAAAAAAAACCTAATCACACTTTTGTATGAAACCGCTTCGCCATTTCAAAAGTATTTTTGAGGGGAACGATATCTCCATATCTGATAGTGTAGATTCAATATCAGACTGCACGTTCTGTACAGTCTGATCTTGATCTACACTGTCCGCAAAAGGTCAGTGAGTCGCGCTTAGCAGCCTAAGTGTTAAGGTCATAACCGATGACCGGTGCTCAACCCCTAACCGGGGCTTTACCTTTATAATTCGTGGTCATACAACGCAGTCCCGCTTCTAATATTGGGTCAAGCCTGGGCAACACCGGGTGTATGAGAATTTCAACTTTTTTTGTCTTTAAACAATTAAAGGATCAAAGATTTCCTGGGCTTATCAGCTACTTTTCATCAGGAGAAATCGGAGAAAATACCCTGATCTGAAGAACAGGCTTTAACATATGCGAAAATAGAGGCTCATGCGGGCGGCCATAGATCACGATTATAATACACTACAACTTTACAATCTGCTTGTTTGGTCAATTTCACGGAAAACATCTTTCTGAGATTCAGTGGATTTATTTATTTATTTATTTATTTATTTTATTTTCTTTTGTCAAATGAAGTCGAGTTTATGAAGGTGGGTGCTGAAATAGTTGAGCCATGCTCTGTGAAAAGGGGGTTTAATGAATCTGCGAAAAGTATCGACCAGGTCAGCCTGCGCAGTACGCGCAGGCTGACCTGAGACGAAACTTTTCGCTATTGGTCAATTTTTTTATATGCCCAAGGACCAGTTTATCTCATGATTAAGTTGGTTGTTAAAAAAGTGGATATTATGGATCCATAAGTATGTGATGGTTTGCTTGGTACCATGGATCACGGAAATTCATTAAGCCCCATTTTGTCAGAGTTAAATTATACAAACAGTACGCATAGATGCGAAGTTTGGAATAAGAGGCGGTTAAGCTGCAATATTTGTGCCAGGAAAAACAGTTTCCAGACATTGAAAGAAGCCCTAGAATTATTGAATAAACAAACAACCGTGAAGACGTACACTTTTATAAAATCTGTAAACAATTTACAACACTTCGTTCTGTCCACCAAATGATTTGGTTACTCGTTACCGAAAGAAAACGTTTTAGACTCTTCTAAATTCATTTGCAGACGAATTATTGAAAGTGGCACGAATGATGGAGTTAGCCTTTGGGTTTAATCTAATTCGTGATGATGAGTTTTTCGATGGAGAGTCCTGCGTTAAGACACCTCATAGCCCTAGCATAGTAATGTTGAAACCTTTGACACAAATGACTAAGTGGGCTGTCGCCGTGGAATAACTAAAATAATGTTAAAAGCGGTGTAAAACATAATTAGAAAATTATTTAATCTGATATTTGATCATGACCGTCAGCATCGTTATTCTAAATTATGGTAAAAAAATGAATCTTATTTGCCACGGTATATTTTTTTACCTGGAAAAGCCGAATTAACTCATCTGGCGTCAAATGCGTTTACATACTATGCTTACAAAGTAACTCTCATGTGTAGACCTACCAGTATCAATCCATTGCCACGTAACAACGTCTGTTTATGCCCTTCCAGTCGACAGCTCTTAAAACATTAAGAGAAGTCGTGCAAGCATCACGATGTGAGTACTGGTTTACTTTTGGCCACAAAACAAAATTTTAGACTGATCCCAATAAACAGTATTGGTAAACGACAAATTACATGCGGTACAAATGAAAGTATATGTATCAGACAGGGTAGAAAACACTGTTGGGGAAAAACAGAAAAATGCTGGTTACCAGCCTCGGACCCCTGGTTCGAGCCTTGCTGGATTTTTCGTGGGAGTGTCCTTGATCAAGACACTATAGAGCCCTAGCCCAGTACTGGTGAAACCCACGACGTACATAAATATGTAAGCTGTCGCTATGAAATGACTTAAATAATGTTGAAAGCGGCGTAAAACACCATTCAATCAGTCAATATCCAGAAATCGAAACATACATTTTTTATAAACTCTCCTTCGATGAAAAGGCGCAAATTCGATTCCAATGTAATCGATTTGTCGCATTTTTGATTAGTAAATGATTGTCTGAGTGTGTTACGCCCCTTTAAACATTATGCAAGGCACATCACGGTGGTAGCTTACATATTCATGTATGTCCAGGGTTTCAACAACGCTAGGCAAGGGCTGTAAATCTTGCCAAAGGGAGCTCCCACGAGCTTCCAGTGAGGTTCAAGCTCGGGGCCTCTAGGTTACAAGTCATATACTTTACCACCTACTCACACAGAATCCCCCCTTCTTTGATTGCTAAAAAAGGCATTTGCAAACACATCAGTGGACCCGAATCAAAAGGTGCGGACTGCATTTTATTGGCAAATTGTCTGCCTGCCACCCTGTTCCGTCAGATTACAACTGCTTGAACCGTCTACATATTTTCTCATGCAGCGCTTGTTCATTTCATTACGACCGGGTGTTACTTGAAACCGCAGTGTCCATGACCTTTATTCAGTGCACACAGGTGTGCATATAAACTCGTTGTACATTATACATGTACAGATATCCACTGTGCTGAATCAAGGGAGGTAATCATTCTAGTGTGCATCATTCGTCACAACTCGGCCGATTCCGTACCTACATCTCACCTCGTCTGTATAACTGTCGTTTCCGTTTGAACTGCCTATCACGTGATCTTATACATGGCGGCGCCACTGTAAGTCGTTTAGCAACAACATCAACAACCTCGATGAAGTTATTCACATCTATCTATCTGTCGGTGAAAATTTCAATCGGAAAAGATAAACCACGTTAAAAAATGAATGTACGAACTGTTTGTCAACTGAAATATAGTTAGAAAGATTTGGACAGAAAATTGAGACCCACATTTTCTTTTTCAAGAGGAGCCTTACAATTTTCAGAACGGTAAACCGGCGTATTTCCAGCGATGAAATGTACTGTGTAGGTGCATATCAAGCTACCAGATACAGTCGAGGGATTTGATGGCTCCCATCACCCGAGGTATGCCGAATGTAGTGTGTATATACCTGTAGTCAAGCGTATGACATCATAACCTGTAACCGTGAATTTCCCTGCGAAACTATATTACAATAGAAAAATTCGATTATCTGAAAACGGACATACTCAAAAAATACTGGAATTAAGAACAGAGTTTAACAATGTTTTAGATGTTCACGCGTTTGTGCAGCCTCTTAAAGCACACATCTGAAATAAAACCGTTTCCCTGATTTACTTTACACGTGCCTAACTGAGGAAGGGTTTTATAATGCATTTACAAGCACTCAAAACACTTATTAACCCTACACAATCGCGAGTTTTAATAACCATGAGACAGAAGGCTTTATAAAACATCATGGTAAAGGGAGGAAACACTGGTAACCAGCCTTTTGTCCTTTTCCGCCGATATTTCTACTCTGTCAAAGACAAATCATACCGTTTTAGCTGCATTTAACCCGACGTCTGCAAATGCCTTCAATTTGGACAAACCTTAGAATTTGTCTTCTGGTAAAGTGGTTATATTGAAGTAATCTTGAGGCTTTTTCTTGTAATAGAATAGAGCCTCGGCTTAAACTTACACCGCGGAATACAAACACTCTTAAGTCTGCAGTTTGTTGTTCGGAATTGAAAGCCTTTTTAGACGATAACAAGCGTTAAAGGTAGAAAAAACAGACAGGTAGACAAGCCCATTCTAAATGGCCATCATCAATCCTCCGAGAAAAGTTAGCCGAGCCATGGCTCGAACCAACAACCTCCAATTACTTATACTGCGGCTTAACGCTGATCTACCAAGCTTGATTCTGACGCTACAGACTATTTCTGTTTTATGAGTCATGGCTGTGTTTTCTTTCCCTCGCCAAGATGCTCAAGATTTATTTTCTGAAACCGTATGACTGCTTCACTTGCAATATTAATTAATTCCTTTTCACTTCGCAGGGGGAAAATGACGCTGCGTGCACGCTCTTAAAGACAGTTTTTGTAAAATTTCAGGCCGATCTTTTGTCATATATATATTTTTTTTCATTTCGTGCATAATTTAAATACGTGCTTAAATGGCTTAATTCTTTAATGCCCTGCGCTTCCACATAGGTAAGACGGATATTTTAGCCACTGGAAAAGGAACAGGCATTGCTTACTGAAGGCAATTTGGTTCTAAACTTTCCATAACATAGGAAAAGATGGAATATATGACATTGATGCAGAGCTTGTACTGTCTGATCCCGTGCTGTCTGATCTTGGTCATTTTTGTCTGCAAACCAATCTCGGTCCTCGACTATTTCAGTGCCAAATATATAAACTCTACCTCGAAAACTGAAAATACAACCCACAGCAGCTCAGAAAGATTATCATCTTACAGGTTTTACTTAACAAGCGTATGGTATTGAAGTTCAGAATGCACGTTCTGTGCGTCCTGGCGTTCGATCTGTAATAATCATAATCGTTCGCATAATCCGTTGTTTTTGTTCATATTGCCTTAAAAAAGGTTACGTATTCTATGGAATATTCTGTGACATTATAAAGTGGTAATGTACTGTATTTCAAAGGAGAATTGCAAAAAAACCGCAGAGAGTGGGAAACGTCCTGGCAGGGAAGTCTTATAAGATTATTTAAGCGCATTTTCCTCAAGTTTGAAAAGATTTATCCTCGCTTAAATGAACATGTGTGGTATAAGGCTGAGTATTAGATTGTGATGGTTAATAGTCTATCAAACACTGTCGACGTGCCTCATTACGGGTTTGATATCAAAGCCAAATATGTAAAAATAGGTTTATGTTGGCAGTGTTTTTATTAGAGAAAATTCTAAGTCTGTCGGAGCAGTACCAAGCTATATACATGCATAGCATACAAGCTTGACCGTGGACCTCAGTTGGTCGACTTTCGGAAGGTAAAGCAAGCGCGATTTTTTTGCATTTTTGCAAGGACGTCTATTTCACCGTTAAACTGCTAAACTAATTCAAAGCGCGCTACACGTCGATCATGTGGGATGGTATTCAACCAAGTGCGATGACGTCATATTTACTTTATGAAATAGACGGAGTTAACAGTTGCAAAGCTACCAAACTGTTAGTTTAAGTAATAATAAAGGCCAAATGTAAACAAAGCGGGTGTTTAAATGCATGTAAATTTACATTATACCATTTAAAAGTATGGAAATTATTGTTAAGATGACAATCTGTCATTCTGCGGTCGGTCCAAGTGTTACTCCCTGACAGAGAAATAAATTTCAAAGCAAGGTTAAAACCTGCCAGGTAGCTGTATCTTTTGTTTACTTTTTGCTTGATTTTATTTTTTTTCTGCCAGCGACTGACATATGGCCCGACCACACGATAACAGACTGTCATCTCCACAATATTTTCCATACTTTTAAATGTTATGATTTAGATTTAAATGTGACACCTGCTTTGATATTTTTGCCTTTACTGGGTCTTTAACTCCAAATGTTCACCTTTTTACCGAATGTTACTGTCAGTTTCTTTAAGTTTGCAGGGAAAAGTAAAATTATTCTGTAGTAATGATAAGTTTTTAATTTAAAAAAAAAATGTTCGCAGCAAAAATGGATGTAAAAGCACCTCTTTAAAACAATAAAACTTCCGTTCTGTTATGGTATAACCATGTGCATATCATGATGCTTAAGATATTGCGATTTTTCTAATCTTTATCTCTAAGTATTGTACGCCTTGTTATTTTCCAATTATCGTTTATAGCACTTATCAACCCCCATTGAGAGGTTCATACACTCACTTAACCCCAATTATCTATGTAACACTGTATAATTTCAGAATAAACAAATCATACAAAAATATAAACTAACAGACTCACATTTGTAGGTAGTAGATTAACTTATTGGCTCTTCCAGTGACAAATATAAGTTCGACCTCTGTTAATGACTGAAAATGCAATCCGATGTAACTCAGTTAGTTTCTCTCTCTCTCTCTCTCTCTCTCTCTCTCTCTCTCTCTCTCTCTCTCTCTCTCTCTCTCTCTCTCTCTCTCTCTCTCTCTCTCTCTCTCTCTCTCTCTTACAGGCTTGACTTATGAACCTTGTTGCAATGACTATAACCTATCGTTGGAAAGAAAATAGCCGAGCTTAAGATTCGAACAAGTGACCGTCTAGTTTAAACCACGGCTTCAACTGGCCGACCTTAAGGTTCTAACAAATGACCGCCTAGTCTAACCGTTTTTCTTTTTTCCAATTTAACAGATGGCGTTAGCGAATTGCTTTCATTGTTGCGGAAACTCATTAACAACAGTGATGCGTCCAGCACTTCTGACTACATTCAGTACAAGACTAGCAGGTTAAAACCTGGCTTTCTGACAACAGTAAAGCCTCAGCAACAGTAAAAGTATCGTAAAATAGTGTTGAAGGATCCACCCTCGCATTTCTTTATCTAGGGGGATTGCTGACACACTTGTTACTTTATTTTTTACGGTCAAGAATCTATCGTGACTTAGAGGTTAAGGCATGAGATTTATAATCTGAAAATGCTGGCACGCTCCCCGCTGGTAGCTCTGGTAACGCGGGTCCTTGGGAAATGCACTACAGATGGCCAGCCATATATACTCCTGGTGAGCCACATGAGAAACTAAAAGAAGTGCCTGTACGGACGAAATGTTGAAAATGGTGCATAGTAAATATTCTTTCGGCATCGAACGTTTTTTTTTTTTTAAGATAGCAGACTCCAAAGTTCACAATTTTGTAAAGACGTAAAAGTAACTGAAAATAACAATTTCACAGCTAAATGACGACATGAACCACCACCAACGATGGTTTGTGTATTTTGTTACATCCGATTTACTGCATGACACACAACAAAGCCGAACTTAATGAGTTTTCCGTCAGTCGTCTAAAATAATAATCAGACATGTACTTGTACTTTCTTGTTTCACCACTGTCTTTTACATTTACTAATCGGACTCATTGCCGTGAGATACCACGTGAACGCTGCTCGGTCTAGACGCTTCGCGTTCTAAACGCTACTTTAAGCCTTTTAGCACCCAAGGCGAACAAAGGGGCTTTTGCGGACGGCATAGATTCAGATCAGACTGCACAAAACGTGCAGTCTGATCTTGAATCTATGCCGTCTGCTTGTATATCCAAACCTTTACAATGGAACTCATTCTGAGTTTCAATAGATTGTGTTTTTCAGTATCGTCGAAAGAGTTCAATTCTACATATTTGCTACTGAACGAGAATTTGAAAGTTGTTAAAGTAGTTTTCTGTAACAATAAAAGTGATTCAAAAACAGTTTTATATTCCAGATAGAAATATTAAGAAGCATCTCTGTAACAAGAAGCAGAGACCTATATATCATTCTGAAGTGTGAGTGAGCTTTCGTTCATCCCTGCTAAATAAGTTAAATGAAACTTTCAAGCCGATAGTAAAAACCCGAATGATGCTATTTCAAATTTATTTTTTGGACAAATATATTTCCTAATCGGACAGTGTAGATCCAAGATCAGACTGCACGTTCTGTGCAGTCTGATCTTGATCTACACTGTCCGCAAAAGGTCAGTGAGTCACGCATAGCAGCCTAAAGGTTAAGTTAAAGTTCAAGGATACCTGATATTTCGTCTATACTGTCTGATACGCTTTTAATTTTACAAAAAAAAAGTTCTTTAAACTGGCAATATTTTTAATTTTATAGTGGCTGGCAATTATTATTTGATTTATAGAGCATTTTAATCGTTATCAAGGGTTTTTACATACTTTTTATCGCCATACACGCGATAAACATGCCGTAAGTTCAAGATAACAGATCCAGGTCGAAATTTAGCAGTTGATTTCTAGACAGTTTCCAAATATACATCACATCTAGTCACTATTTATTTTTACAGCGCTTCTGTATATTTGCGATAAGTGGAAAAAAAGCGAAACCACACACGCGTAACTGAGAAAAATACTTGAAGATGTGGTCCCAGATTTATCAATCATAAAACATTACTGTTCGGATCTTAACCCGTAGGCTGCTAAGCGCGACTCATTGACCTTTTGCGGAAAGTGTAGATCAAGATCAGACTGCACAGAACGTGCAGTCTGATCTTGGATCTACACTGTCCGATAAGGAGATATTTTTCTCAAACAGACAATTTTGAAATAGCAATGTTTGGGTTCTTACTATCGGCTTGAAAGTTTGATGTTAGATATTCAGCAGGATAAGCGTTAGATACATATATGTTCCTTTCAATCTGATAAGACTCGGGTCTACGTTTATTTCTAATTTAAAAAATTAGCCATTTGATGAATGGCGCTCCGGCAAAAAGGGAGTTTAATGTAATTCACAAATAGAAAAAAAAACTTTCGACCCATGTCAGCCTCCATAGTCTAACAATTGATTAAATCTGGAGGTAGAATGGTCCTTGGACATGCATAAAATTCACAAATAGAAAAACACTTTCGATCATGTCAGTCTGCGGGGATTGCACAAGCTGACATGTGTCGATTCATGTGTCGATTCTTTTTGCAGATAAATTAAACCCTCACAGAGCGTGACTTATATACAATAGCCAGTGAGCTTGGAAAGGGTTCGCAATACTGGACGAATATAGAGTGGAAGATCAAACAAATATAGGACAGTAGTCTTTAATATCAGCTGATTTGTGTTGTAGTTATAAACAGTAGCTCAGTGGTTAGCGTATCGGACTCGTGACCTGGAGGTAGCGGGTTCGATACCCGGTTGCGGCAAACTTTCTTTCCGGTGATTTTTCGCCTCTCACCTCTGCTGCGTGTAAGAAAAGTAGTCAGTGGCTTTGGAAAGAAAGTTGTGTCAGTACTCGTGTGAGAAAGCCAGGAAACACAAATGCATGCGTCACTAACCGCCATGATATGACCTAAGCTGTTAAAATGGCGTTAAACTCCAGTAAAAACAAACAAATATAAACAGTAGCAATTCTTAGATGAACGGTCTAATTTTTGCCGAAAAGAGAGGGGCGGCGGTTTGCGTTTAGATGCTATAACACTTCAGCCCTTGTTTAGGATTAAAAGGTCGACAGTGAAGATCAAAGATCAGGCTGCAGGTTCTTTGCATCATGATTTTAATCTACGCTGCCAATAAAAAGAACGGTATGTTTCCTTAGAATGCTAAAATTTAAAATTGTAATCAGCTCTCATGGAAACAAACATTAAAACTTATCATGCTAAATAAATGCAAGGAAACTTTCAAGCTGATAGTAAAACTCGAATGTTGCTATTTCCGTCTTATTTTTTCGAGACAAAAAAACTCCTTGTCGGACAGTGCAGATTCAAGATCAGACTGCACGTTCTGTGCAGTCTGATCTTGATCTACACTGTCCGCATAAGGTCAGTAAGTCGCGCTTAGCACCCGAAGGGTTAATGCATGTCCATTTAACGTAAGTTTTTTTTTTTTATTCGGTTCCATTTTCGTGATATTAAGAACGAGTGGCTCGATAATAAGAGTATAACATTCAAGAAGAAACAACCACAATGTGTTCTTAATGTCAACATCTGTTTCTGTGAAAAATGCAGATTTTTCTATCAATAATAAATAAGGAGGAAAATACAGCAATGCTTTGAAGACTTATGGCACATTTATCAAAACAAATATTGCTAGATCCGAAGTGGAAAATTGTGCAGATCGTTTTTCAAACTGGATAAATCAAAGCTAAAAAAAAAAAATTGAACAAAATTGATGTCTTATGGAAAAGGTTGATGATTGGAATTGTGGCTTGGAATGTTACTTGCTCGTAGAGAGAACGCGCAAAAAAAAAATGCAAGTAGAAAGCTTACATGTCAAAGGAAGGCGGAAAACCAAACATGAAAGCAGAGGGAACATGTCAACAGACGGACAGTTCATAATTATTAAGTTGAATTCGACATTAACGCCTATATATATGAGCCATGCGCTGTGAAAAGGGGGCTTAATGCATCTGCGAAAAGTATCGACCCAGTCCGCTATTGGTCATTTTTTATATGTCCAAGAACCGGTCTACCTCATGATTAAGTCGGTTATTGAACAAAGTTGGGTAATATGGATCCATAGTTATGTGATGAGATGCCTGGTATCATGCATCACGGAGGCGCATTAAGCCCCCTTTTGCCAGAGCACGGCTCATATATAAAAGCCATAAGTTTCCGATAAGTAGTATAAAGGTATTACGCGGATTGCGCAGGCTGACTTGTGTATATACTCTTTGCATATGCATTAAACCCCCTTTTCACTGAACATGACGCAACTATCATTTAATTGGAACTAATCGTGAGAGAAACAGTTTTAAACAGAAACTGTGAGAGTAGACCAAGACCAATGTAAACGCCACTGCAGGCTGACATTTATATCCACTCCCCGCAATATATACCTATCGGCCCATATGGCAGGATAATATTTACCTCTTTCACTATTGAATAAATAAATTGCTTTTTCTCAAAGGCTAAAAATACATTTCCTCTGCAAGATCAAAAGACAATCTGGTCATACTTTAGAATATAACAGTGGACAGTGTAGATCAGTGATCAGACTGCACGTTCTGTTATAATGTTATATCGCGGTGGCCAGTGCACCTATCCATGCTTTCCTGGAGTTTCTTTTACAATGTACTCCGCAAAATATTCTTTCCAAGTCACTGGCTGCTTTCCCACATAACCATAGTCGAAACAATGGTCAGCGACGAGAGAGGAATGAATCCTGTTGCAATGACTATCATTAATCCTCGGAAGGAAATTGGCCGAGCCAGGGATCGAACCCACGACCCCCTGTTCTCAAGTCCTGCACGCTACTGACTGAGCTACCGGGGCTCGGCGGCGCCAAATAAGTTAAACTCAAAGGGCACAAAAGCCTATCCAAGACTTGAACCGTCCAGTTGAACCATAGATCTGATACGTATACTACTAGGTAGTCTTACCAATTCATGATTTTTTTTTTATCTTTCTGTTGGTTGAGTTCAGTTCGTTTTATGTTTTGAGTGCAAAATAAACAAAAGAAAGACTCATATACTGCATTTTCAACGTCTTTCTACAGAACCTTAAGAGTTTAATAATGCATTTTGAAGTAAATCACCCCGTGGAACCACCCAGTCTGGTAAAATTAAACTCAATGTCAAAATGAGGAAGAAATCTTACGGCCATTATAAGGAATGTCGATATTTTATCGATGGATTGATGGCATTATGGCTTTTGTGAAAGAAAATGCTTCGAGCATTGTTTGTGGTTAGTGTCGATGTTTTAGGCAATCTAGAAACCTATGTTTTCTTACCTGACAGTGTATTGATCAATGTCTCTATAGCTGAGTGAAGTCGTTGGATTTTTAACCATTAGGCTGCTTAGCACGACTCAAGGACCTTTTGCAGACAGAGTAGATCAAGATCAGACTACATAGAACGTGCAGTCTGATCTTGGATCTCTACTGTCCGATAAGGAGATATTTTCTCTAAAAAAATTTTTTAGATAGTAATAACACGTTACTTGGGTTTTACTATCGGCTTGACGGTTTCATTCAACTTATTCGGCAAGTTAAGGGCTAATTTGGAAATACCAGTTTCAATCCGTGTTGTTCGCGTGGGGGCTGCCTTTGCAAGGACGCCTAACCTCTGCAATTATTTGTGAAACTCGCGAATCTTGCAAACAAGCGAAGGGGTGCATTTTTCATAAAATCGAAAAACTGTTGAAAACGGAACTAGAAAACATTAATAAAACAAAACAAAAAACAAGAACTGTTCTTATTATTTTCTGGGATTGAATTGAACTCGTTCTTGACCAATGATATCATTACCCTTGTAACAATTCGTTTCTATTTCCACTGCATTCATTGGTCAAAATGATACGAAATAACTATTCTGATGGAATGATTATTACATACAAGTACTTTTTCGCCAAAAGAGGCAGAGTGTCGATTTTTCTCTGTGTCCCACGACCAAATATCATGTAGCTAATAAAAAGTGCAATGAAAGTGAAGACGTTCATTTCTTTCAGCTCAGATTTCGTTTATTGCGGCATTTATCCCCAGACTTTTTTTACGAGAGAAATAATAACGAGCGACAGCGAGTTACGGGCGAAGCCCGTAACGAGCGAAGCTCGTTTTGCGGTAACACCGTTCTAGATTTTCAAAAATGAAATTCCGACTTCGTTCTGGGTTTTAGTCTAAATCCAAATAGGGATGACTAAAAATTGAGTGTCTCCAGGTTAGTCGCACAGCGTCACACGTATGACAATCTTTCGCACAAGTACCTGATTGGTCAAAAATGACAATAAATATCTACCGATCGGATGATTACTTAAAAATCATTATCAGTTTAATGTGTACAGATTATCTAATTTCTTACTTACTTTCAGCGTGTTAAGCGTCTATTTGTGTATAAACATACGCAATGATCTATGCTAGAAAATAATGACGTCATTAATCATACTATTCTTACGTCATGAACGAGCCGTTTTTCGCGGAAAACATTGTGTCGAAGAAATCATGACTAAACTAGTTTTTTGGCTTTTTCAAAATACCATTTACAGAGAAAGACGGATTTATGATCTGTAAAAAGGGGGCTTAATGCATTTGCAAAAGCTATCGACCCAGGTCGGCCTGTGCAGTCCGCGCAAGCTAACCTGGGTCAAAACTCTTTGCTAGATCTGTTTTTCAACGCTCTACATGTCAAAGGACCAGCTTGCATGCCTTTTGATTCAGCCAGTTATCATACAATATAGATGTATAATTATGTGATGACTTGCTTGGTATCATACATCACAGAGATGCATTAAACCCTCTTTTACCGCAACATGGCTCAAATATATTTAGATCTATTTAATGTTACGAAAGCTTGTTAATAGATCGAAAAGTTTGGCGTATTTTTGCCATAAGTTGGATATCTATCCGAAAACTTGGCAAATTTCTTTCCTAGGATTGATGATATAACTAGATCTAGTCATTGCGACAGAATTCATTCCTGTCTCTGCACTGATCACTGTTTCAACGACAGATGTGTAGGAAAGCAGATGGGATGAAAAAGGAAAGCCACATAGTCTATAATCTGATTTTAGCGATCTAAGCACTCTGATTGTAAAGAAACTCCAGGTAAAACGTGGGTAGACCTATGCACTGACGATTCCTTTTGTGTGTATATTCATTGCAGCGGCAAGTGCACCTACCATGCATTCCTGAAGTTCCTTTTACCAGTACTCTGCTCAATACTAGTATTCTTCCCAACCTACTGACGGATTCCTCGTAAAAATCAAAGTCTCTCTAATATAGATCTAGATCTACATGCAGTGAGGAAATGTTCCCATAAGATGGTCTTTACATGTTGACCAATAATCATTCCAAGATATTTTTTCTGGACATAACGAAATTGTCAAGGAACTATCTTTATTTTGTTCAGGAAATTAGGGACAGTTAGCCCTATTTCACATGTATAAATCTACGAAAGAAAAATGCTTTCTACTTTTGACAACGTTCAAAATTAGTTTTGGCAAAGACAGAATTCGAACTCAAAACCCTTTGATTTCAAGATCAAGAATCTAGCTCGTCATTCGAATAAATAGATATTTTTTCCACAAATCATTCACGTCGCTCTAGCATTGTTTTCCAACTTAAGTAAGAAAAGAAAATGAACCAAGTTCTGGTAAAAGGTGTTTTATGCATCCCCGTTATCCATTTTAGGAATGAAGAGAATTTTTTTTCTTTTCAAGGAGGTATGAAAAAAAAAACCTAATCACACTGTATGAAACCGCGAAGCGGTTTCATACAGTGTGATTAGGTTTTTTTTTTTTCATACCTCCATGAAAACAACAAAAAAAAAAAAACTCTTCATTCCTTATAATTCAATATCACAGACAACAAATATGCACTTAAATAATTCTAACTGCTCTTTTTTTTTTGTAAATCCAACATTGCGTATTTATTTACTGTCCTTTTCATTGATATTTCATAGCGCGGTAAAACTGCTCCTTCATGACGTAAAAATGACGTAATTCATGACGTCATTATAGTATTGAACATTTGCAGATTGAGTGGATTTATTATTAGAAGTTCAATACGCTAGAATTAAGTTGAAAAGAAGATTGTTTAAACCCAGCAGAGTAACAATGAGCTCTCTCTTTGAATTTACTGTCGGATTTTTTTTTTTTTTTTCAGTATTCAGAAAAAATAAATTCAGCTAGCAGTTTGAACTTCGGACTCGATATAAAATCAGAACGAAAAAACATTATGAAATCTCTTATACATGTTTGTTTACATTAGTTTGACTGCAAAAGTAGTTCCGGCACTGCTGATTTTTTTTTTTTTTCATGAGCTATGAAAAAAAATTTTCAGCCAATCAGAACTCGCCAATGTTCATGAAAAAAACTAATATTGAATTATTATACGTTGAATAAGTAATCACATAATAATGGATCCATAAAATCCATTTCGTCTCACAACCGGCTGAACACTGAGGTAGAATGTTCCTTGGACATGAAGAAACTTTGACCAGAAGCAAAAAGTTTAGACACAGGTCAGCCTGCGCAGTCCGCGGACTGCGCAGGCTGACCTGGGTCGATACTTTTTGCTAATACATTAAGCCCCCTTTTCACAGAGCATGGCTCAAATATATTTAAATTAAATCTATGTCACTAAAGTAGATCTATTTATTTTCAGAAATGCCCCCTTTCTCTTATGGTCTATAATGATTCCAAGCATACTGTTTGTTACATTTCTGTTTCTCCAATTAATACGACAAATGACCAGTGGAACTTTGTAATGATTCCTTAAAAAAATTATCTTTATAAGGAGGTAAAATTCAACTAATGCTAAACGAAAAAGTAGAGATTTTTTCAAAGTTTTGAATAAAGATACGGATGGTGTTGATAAAAGATCAGACTGTACAGATCTTGATCCACAGCGTCAGAAAACACAACTTGAACGCTAGCAATGTTGGTAAAAAGATTAACCCAATGAAAATTTCCAGCCGATAGTAAAACCCAAACGAATGCTACTTCAAACTTTTTTTTTTTGGAGAAAAACATTTCTTTATCGGACAGTGTAGATCCAAGATCAGACTGCACGTTCTGTGCAGTCTGATCTTGATCTACACTGTCCGAAAAAGGTCAGTGAGTCGCGCTTAGCAGCCTAAGGGTTAAGTATTGCCAACAGAAACTTGGGTTCCTCGATTAAGCGTACTTCCTATTCTAAATGGAACATTATCAAACTGCGCAATATCGTTGCGTTTGTAAAGTGATCTAGAAGATAAAAGGCAACCGTGGTAATGAAATGAAAACAAGCCTAAAATATAACTCGAGTTGATATTTTCTCTCTCTCTCTGTCAGTCAGTCAGTCTCTCTCTCTCTCTCTCTCTCTCTCTCTCTCTCTCTCTCTCCTCTCTCTCTCTCTCTCTCTCTCTCTCTCTCTCTCTAAAAATAGTTTTATCGTTGTGGCTTTAAACTTTTGACAGTCTTAAAAAAAAAAAACCTGTTTTTGTTCCAAGCACACAAGTTAAAACGACTCTCTCTCTCTCTCTCTCTCTGTCCTCTCTCTGTCACTCACTCTCTGTCCTCTCTCTGTCATTCTCTCTCTGTCTCTTTCTGCCTCTCTGTTTCTGTCTTTCTCTCCGTCACTCACTCTCTCAGTCACTCACTCTCTCTCACTCTCCCTCTGTCACTCTCTGTCTCTCTCTGTGTCTCTCTCTGTGACTCACTCTCTCTCTCTCTCTCTCTCTCTCTCTCTCTCTCTCTCTCTCTTTCTCTCTGTCTTTAAAGTGTCTTGACGCTCTGACTTTCAAATTTTGACAGCCGTTTTCCTTGTTTTTGTTCCGAGCAGTCAAAGAAATTATATTGTCTATTGACTCAAACAAACTAATTCATAGTTCCTTGAATGGGTCTGTAATAGGAAACATTATCAGATAGAACCATTCTTTGAATTTCGAAGAAACCTGTTTTCCCCTTACGAAACAATTGGTTAATTGATTGTTTAAACGTAGTTGAAACATGCTCTGTGAAAAGGGGGCTTAATGCATCTGCGAAAAGTATCGACCCAGGTCAGCCTGCGCAGTCCGCTCAGGCTGACCTGGGCCGAAACTTTTTGCTATTGGTCATTTTTCTTCATGGACCAATGTAACTGGTGATTCAGTCGGTTGTGAAACAAAATGGTTTGTATAGATCTCAAATTATGTGATACATTGTTTGGTATCATGCATTACAGAGAGGCATTAAGCCACCTTTTTACAGAGCATGGTCCATTTTAATTTAATTTGACAATGAAGATTTAAAATCTGTCTTAGCTTTATTTTTTCCTTTTCAGCTTTCAAACTAGTCAAATTACTTTTTGTTAATTGCTAGGGGTAACATGACTTTTCTGAAAGAGAGAGAGAGAGAGAGAGAGAGATCTCATGGAAACTTACGAGTAAATTTAAAGTAACACTATCTGCCAAAGTATTTAGATTTTAACTTATACCATTTAAAAGTATTTAAATTATTGTGAAGATGACAAGCTATATATTGTGCGCCCGGTCTAAGTATTAGTCGATGGCAGAGAAACTAATTTCAGATCTAGGTTAAAAAAGTTGCCAGGTTACTATATCTTTTGTTTACTTTTTGCCTGAGTCTAAAAGTCATTTTTCTGCCAGCGACTAACACTTGGACCAACCACACAATCAAAGATTGTCATCTTCACAACATTTTCCATACTTTAATTGTATGGTATAAAATTAAATGCATTTTAACATCTACATTGTTTTTGGTCGAGATTGGGCCTTTAAATCCATTGGCAATCGACCATGTCTAGCGTTGGTTTTGAACTAATATCCAACTAAATCGTTGACCTTCGTCACAACTTCTTCAGTTTTATTTTGTATTATGATTGGTGTTTATCATGACCGGCCATTGTAGAAAAGTGAAATATGTGGACCAATATCAAACTCTTTGTATGTAAGGGCTCAATTTTGACACCCGCTTTGTTTACTTTTGGCAGTTGGCAGATATTGTTACTTTAAATTTATTCGTAAGTTTCGATGATCTCTCTCTCTCTCTCTCTTAGAAAAGTAATGTTACCACTAGCAATAAAAAAAAGTAATTTGACTAATTTGAAAGTTGAAAAGGAAAATAAAGCTAAGACAGATTTTAAATCTTCAGTGTCAAATTAAATTAAAATGAGCCATGCTCTGGAAAAAGGTGGCTTAATGCATCTCTGTAATGCATGAAACTTTTTTTTATCTTTTGAGCTTGACTGAACAAGACGACTGTATAAGATCCCAGGTCAGGCTGCTCATTCAGTACAGTCTGATCTTGATCTGTGCCTTCAAAGAAAGCCCACTTCCCTCTTTTTGTCCCAAAGCAGCTGAAGCCTTAAAACGCCTCTACAATTGTATGAATATTTAGCATATAGAATTTACCTTTTTTCAGCGCACCAAATGTTACATGTGTCCGATTACACTGTACATAACTAGCTGTCCGTGGTTATAGTCTATCCTTATTTCGTAAACTATATCTAACAAAAGTTTATAAAGTTCACAACTATCTTCACCACAAGCCTGTTTGTCTAGGACACCGGCCTAGTTATGTCTTCACAGTAGTAGTTTTATCTTTTAAAAAGACACTAAAAGGTTTACAGGATTCGCTAAAGAAACCATTACGAAACTTCTTTATGGTCATCAACACGCGATAAAACTAAATATATTAGAACATATATTCCATCTCTTATCCTTTCCACTAATGACAGTTGTCCCTACGCACTCAAATTCCTGAAGTAGAATTCGAAAGGTTTGCTATAACGTATAGAAAAAGTAAATCTCTACTCCAACACCGTTAGTAGAGGTACATCGTCTGCCTCTCACATCAGAGATTCTAGGTTCGAGTCCAAGGATATTAAGCAGGGTCAGCACTTTGAACTTCCAACATCGTGTCGCAAGAACCAGTTTATGTTTCTAAGAAGCAAGGAACTAGAGTGCTTGAATTGAGTTGCAGACTTTGATTTTGTTTCTGAATCGATTTAATAATAACAATACTTAATGAGACTAAGTTTAACAGGTATAAGCCAGATGCAATGCACTGGAAAAACGATTGTAAAATGGGCGTTCTTTAACGTTTTGAAATACCTTTCGACAATATCTTTACATGTTATTAATGACTGCATGTAACATTCACGAGAAATGGGTAAATTTGTCTACACTTATATTCTTTTCCACACAACTCCGCGTGTATTTTCATAGACAGAAAACCATTATCAAATATAGCCATAAGCCAATTTTCAACTTTCCGATACCGGATGGATGACGAATATTATTCTAAATGTCGTTTTGCATTAAAAATTCATAACAAATAATGGATACTATAATTGAACTCCCAGACGTACAGGGGACCTAAACAGATTCTCTGTATTTTCTTTCCTTCTTTTTTTCTAAAATATCACGTCTCCTTACATAATAGTTTTCTGTGTTTGTATTTTAACCAATCTAAAAATCTACTGTAAAAGAAACATTTTAGGCAAAACTACGACTCATTCCACCTACAACTAACTGCGCTGAACTACTTTTACCTGCTACAGTATCTTAAAATGGCAATACTCGTGTCAACAGCATATCAATCCATCTAAAATATAATCCACGAAAATCAACAAATCAATATCCCCGTCTGTCGTGATTTAAACAAAGGGAGACATATCCGATAAACAAGTATGACAGAATGAAACAACTATTATCTGTTCAGCAAAAAAGTAGCACAGTCGTTAATTGCTCAAACACAATTGAAACACTGATTAAGAGATTACTACGCGCGCTGTTTCCGTCCGCGCTCTATTGCTTTCTGCGAACCCGAATGCACCATATACCATGTTTTTATCATTTGCGCGGACACTGAAGCGTTTTTTTTTTCCCTATGCGGTAGATTCCGAAAACAGGTTGGTATTGGTTCCACCCTCAACATGCTCAATCAATGAGTCAAAAAATATTGCGGTGTGTAAAATAAAAAAAGAAATACGTAAAAAGTCTAATTCCACATTTTTTTCTTGGGGGGGGGGGGGGCAGAATGTCTTACAAGGTATTTTACAGGGTAAGATCAGACAGACTGCGAGTTTTCACGGCGAAATTTTAACCGCCCTAATTAAGCGGTTATAGTGTTATTTTGAGATGGAAGCGAACAATTTCAACTATTTAAATTCACTGTGGTGTTTTATATATATACAAACAACCCATTACTTTTCTCTATGTACAGGAAAGGTTAAATTATATCGTAAATGTTTGAATATCAAATCCTTGTAGTTCTTCTTCCGCTTCCTTTTACTTCCTAGTTCTGAAACCTCGCGGAATTATATTTGTAAATCTACATTATAACTGTATTAAACAGGTACGTGCAACTCCTTCGTCACACTCATGGCTCGTAATCTAGGTTTTGGATTTCGAATTGTATCTCAGCCATAAGTCTTTATCAGTTGTACGGTCAGGTGGCAGGGGACTTGGAAACTTGTTCACGGCTGTGGTGAATCATGTCGCCCCGAGCCGAAGGCGAGGTGGCGACATAATTCACCACAGCCGTGAACAAGTTTCCAAGTCCCCTGCCACCTGACTGTACAACGATTTTATTATACTGCAAAGCTTTACCATTCCAACGTTTGTTAAGCGAATTTTACCTGTTTTTTTGGTTCAAAAAATTGAGTACGCTGACGAAGTAGAATTTCCCTTCTGAGTGCCCCAATTCAATGAAACCTGACGTCACTGGGAACTGACGTCACTCAAACCTTGGTAATACGTGCTAAAACGCACAGCTTGGCGCATAATCTTGATGTTAATCTTGATCGACGCCGCCATTTTGGATGTTGTGTTGATAGTGTAGTCATGTATACGGGGCTCCCGAAAGGAAAACTGCCATTACGTTGGTTTTGCCAGTGTACATGATATTTATGTTCGGGGCATATTGTCCAATCAGATCACGAGGAATTTCTTTGCAGTATAATAATAAGAGTTGTAAGGTGGTCACTTCAAGACAAATTTGCTCTTCCCCTAGTCGCTGAAGATCGTTTCGTCGCCATTTTTGCTTTTGTTAATGCGGGAAAGCAAAATATAAGGAGTTACCAACAGGAATCAGGAATACTCGTGAGCATACCGCAAATTTTATAGAATTGTTCATACTGTATTAAGGGTGATTTTATATTAAAAGAAGAATTGTTAAATGCATGTATAAAGAAGGATTCTTATTTCCCTCCGATTTTCAAAAAAATGTATTTTGTAACATAGCGGCAAGTGCCCCGCTACATAAACGTGTCAACGTGTTTCATGGAGACTACCATGCATTGCAATTTTCGTAGCCGCTGGCAAATATCATAGCTCCTTCGACGGTGTAAAAGCAGCCATATTCGACCAGCCTGCATAGCTCAGTAGGTAGAGCGTAGGACTCGTGAACGTGATGTTTCGGGTCACTTAAGGGTGTGGGTTTGATCCTCACGGCTGGTCATCTAAAATTACTAATAGTCTTTCGGATGAGGGGTTAAACCGAGGTCCCGTGTGACGGTGCTATACGCCGAGCACGTAAAAGAACCAGGCGTAACTTAGGATGGGTTTCATCTTGTATCTGCGCTAACCCCCCGTAACAATACTAACGGCCTTCAGGGGGTGTTGCCCATATGGGCAACCGGTGGCGACGATAAATAAACCCAAATTCAATCAATCAAAGCAGCCATACACATTACAAAGTACTAGGAAATGAAACTCTTGGCGCACTGACCAACGTGTTCTAGCCAAAAAAAGTCAAGCACCTAACGAACATCAATGGTAAAAGTTCAGCTATGAAGGAAGCGTCATCCCTATTTCAAACGTTATCAATAAACTCCTAGAAATAAGTTTTACAATGCTGCATCTGAGTCTTCAAACCCTTTATTTCAACTCTTTGCCTAACACAGAGACCCTATGATAGGGATCAGAAATAAAAATGGAGACTGAGCCCTGTGGCTTCGTTGGTAACGTTCAGACCTTTAAACCAATACGTCGCTGGTTTGAACCCAAACTGTGCAAAATTCTTTCCGGTGATTTACGACAGCAATTACTGTATGATTTGTTTTCTTTTTTACATTATTAGTAAAAGTTCAGTGATGAATGAAGCGCTATTCCTGTTACAATAATTATCAGTCAACTCCTAGAAATGAGTCATGCCCTGTGAAAAGGGGGCTTAATACATCTGAGAAACGTATCGACCCAGGTCAGCCTGCGCTGACTGCGCAGGCTGACTTGAGCCGAAACTTTTCGCTATTGGTCAATTTTTCTGTATGTCCGAGGACCAGTCTACCTTAGGGATAAGTCGGCTGTTAAAAAAACACTTGGCTATTATGGGTCAACAAGTATGTGATGGCTTGCTTAGTACCATGGATCACGGACATGCATTAAGCACCCCTTTTATTCGAGCATGGTTGAAATAAGTTAACCCTTATCCTGCTAAATAACTAAAATAAAATTTTCAATTCGATAGTAAAACCCTAAATATTGCCTTTTCAAAGGTATGTTTTTGGGAATAATACCTCCTTGTCGGACAGTGTAGATCTAAAATCAGAATGCACGTTCTGTGCAGTCTGATCTTGATCTACGCTGTCCGCAAAAGGTCAGTGAGTCGCGCTTAACAGCTTGAGGGTTAATAAGTTTTACACGGTAGAATCTGAACACTCGAACGTCTTGTCTCAAACTTGTTTGTTTCAACGTTTTTGCCCTACAAAGCACCGGGGATATAGACCAAAAAAAGCAAACTGATATAGGTAGAAACAGAGTTAGGTACAAAACACATTATTTCCTCCTTGTTTCCAGACTTGTGAACGAAATTATAACATTTATCATCAAATTACACAGATCATTATATATCAGAGCACAAAAATTCGATACGAATTGAAATCACGGGTGAAATTAATCCGTACATGGCAAAATTCAATGTAAATAAAATGTGATTATTTTCCTTAAAGGCCCAGTAAAGGCCAAAATATCAAAGCAGGTGTCATGATACATTTAGATTTAAATCATACCATTTAAAAGTATGGAAAATATTGTGTTAACGTGTGGTCGGGCCATATGTTAGTCGCTGGCAGAAAAAAAAAAGAATTTTAAAATCAGGCAAAAAGTAAACAATAGACACAGCCTCCTGGCAGGTTTTAACCTAGTTTTGAAATTACATTCTCTGTCAGCGACTAACACTTGGACCGACCGTACAATGACAGATTGTCATCTTCACAATAATTTCCATACTTTTGAATGGTATGATATAAATTCAAATGCATTTAAACACCTGCTTTGTTTTACATTTGGCCTTTATTTTTACTTTAACTGGAAATACAGGTTAAACAGATTCATTGGCATTTTATCAGCACAACGCAAGCCGAAATCCTGCTAGCATAGTGGTAGCTTGCACGGCCTACTATATTTATATATCCAGTGGTTGTGGGTTCACAACCTATATTTAGCTTGGCCACAATTCATACCGGGAGTGATTTAAGTATTTGCATAGGATTGACGTCTTCTCCCTGCTAAACATCACTAATATCAGCCTGCAAGATTGTTTAGTTTGGCCGAAGTCTGATTTTTCCTGTAGGTAGATTCCCCTAAGCCGTTGTCGTATATACCTATTTGCCGAGCCCCGGTAGCTCAGCCGGTAGCTTGCAGGACTTGAGAACAGGAGGTCGTGGGTTCGATCCCTGGCTCGGCTAATTTCTTTCCGAGGATTGATGATAGTGATCGCGACAGGATTTATTCCTCTGTCATCGCTGACCATTGTTTCGAAGATGGTTATATATGAAAGCAGCCAGTGGCTTGGAAAGAAAATTGTGCGGAGCACTGGTAAAAGAGACTCCAAGAAAGCATGGATAGGTGTACTGGCCGCCGCGATATAACTGAAATAATGTTACAAACGGCGTTTAACACCATACAATCAATCAATCAACTATACCGATTTCAAATAAATATGTAGATATCATTGATAATCATTAATTCTGTTAGCGGTTTTTAAGTCAGCGGTTACTTTGTTATTTAGAGGTGGAACCGAAATTTTAACCCTAATCCTGCTGTATAACTTAAATGAAACTTTCAGGCCGATAATAAAAACCTTATTTTAGATACTTTAAAGTTATGTATTGGGGGGAAAATATCTCCTTATCGGACAGTGTAGATCAAAGATCAGACTGCACGTTCTGTGCAGTCTGATCTTGATCTACACTGTCCGCAAGAGGGTCAGTGAGTCGCGCTTAGCAGCCTATGGGTTAAAAAGAACAGTTATTTCCCCCCCGCGTAAGAGGACGATTAGACTGAAGGTTAGGGCCTAGAACTATAAATATTTATGTAAATTTATTGACTTTCGTTTGAATTATAAATGGCTGCTACTTAAAATTATAGCGTAGATGCTTTCTCTCAAATGAGGGATCGATTTGTCTAAATGGGGGAGACAACAAAAATCAATCAGTTTAAAGAATCGCTTAAGACAGACCTAAGGTCAATAACAGTTTTAATCATTAGGCTGTCACGTGTGACTCATTTTTGCTATTGTGGACAACGTAGATTAAGATTAGATTGCACTTTACGTGCAGTCTGATCTTGATATACACTGTCCGATGCGGTGAGATTTTTCCGACATAGGGTCTATACTATACATGAAAGAGCTTAGGTGCTGTTGTGAGCATCATGGATTTAAGTTCAGATTGCACAATTTGTGAAGTCTGTTAGTGGATCTACACTGTCCAAAATATCATAAATGAGAGAGAGAGAAAGAGGGAGACAGAGAGAGAGAGACAGAGAGAGTGAGAGTGCGAGAAGCACAGACAGACAGACAATGACTGGAAGTAAGAGTTACATTTAGAATAATAGAGAAGACAGAGAGAAGAAAAAGGAAGACTGACATAAAACTTAAGGAAAACGTACAGACGGACAACTATACCAAATGAAACTTAGACTGATATGCGTATCTTGGATCTATTCTAGACTGAAACACGATACTGGAGCGAAGCCGACGTCATCGTTTGCCGGTCTATTAACGACTGTCGTTCATTCAGTTTATTGCACAGATCGAGTTCAGATTACAGACTGATCAATTTAGGTATTGTCCTTTTTATTTTCAATTTCTCTCGCTGATACAAAATGGCTTAGTCCATGGCCCTTACTCTTTTTAATATGGAATGTTCAAATTAGAACCTTCCTGTTTAATCCTGATCCCGCTGAATTAGTTGAATGAACTTTCAAGCCGATAGAAAAAAAAAAAACGTAAAATTTTATTTCAAACTTATTTTTTGGGCAAAGATATCTCCTTATCGGACAGTGTTGGTTTGTTTTGTATAGGAGTTTAAAGCCATTTTAACAGCTTAGGTCATATCATGGCGGTCAGTGCCGCACCCATGTGTTTCCTGGCTTCCACACACCAGTACTGACACAGCTTTCTTTCCAAAGTCACTGACTACTCTTTTCGCACATGCATCAGAGGTGAGAGGCGAAAAATCGCCGGAAAGAAAGTTCGCCACAACCGGGTATCGAACGCACAACCTCCAGGTCACGAGTCAGATACGCTAACCACTGAGCTACCCGGTCGGGGTCGCCGTAATTGGTGGAAACCGAGTTTGACCATGCATATCTTAATCAAGTGTTCTTTAAGGAAACCTTTCTATCATTTTCTTTGGGGAAAATTAATTAAGCGAGTAGATGGTGTGTGTATTTGAGATCTCATTCATTCTTTTTTGTCTACAAAAAGCCCCAGTTCCTTGTCTTTGACCACAGAGAGAGACATTCCTGACAGACAGGAACCAGATACCGTGTCTTTATCAGTGAAATATGCATATTGACCAATTACCGTTCATCATTGATAAAGTTTGGCGGGAACCAGACAAAGAAGGTCCCGGATGTTCAAGTGGACCAACTGTATACCAGGCTACAAAATCTTTGATTTCTCCGAATTCAAAGCCATTGCAGACGGGAAATGAAATATGACTTAAATGATGGGATTTGTATTTAGATCTAGAAAACACTTTGAAAACAGGAGAAAATGCAAATCCCAGAATTTTTTCCTGTTCCAACCATATTTTCTACAGCTATTTTCATAGGAGACTTTAAGCACGAGATCGTTTGATAAAGGGCTAAGTTTTTTTTTTTTTTTGAACTGCTACGAAGCTCCTTATCTATTGGCTAAGATATAATTGTTATATATGACGTGATTTGTTGGAGACTGATTCAGACCTCTTGGGATTATAGTTGCCATGCTTCTGTCGCATCACAGAATTTTTCTACGAAACATATCTTCAGTGGGAGTCTATTGTATAATTTAATAGTAAATTCTTGGACTGCGTCTTCAACTGATCACGTACCGAATAAAATTTGAAGCAGACGACTTAAAAAAAAAACGTCTGGTAAAATATGGGCAATTCGCAATAAATTCTACGGGTTAATTCACAGGTTCATGTTGACACACATTAGAAAACGTAGAAACATTTGGTAAAGAAAAAAATGTTTTTTTTTACGGTAGATTCAAAGGCGGTCTGCTTTTAAAGACAACAGGACGATGTCTGCAGTGGGTAAAAGGTGATGACATAAACAGAGAAAAATCCGCCATGTTTTTTGACACGTACTTTGCTTGATCCTTTGAGCACCATAGGCGAATGCTGGGGATTTCGTGGACAGCATAGATCAAGATCAGACAGCACAGAACGTGCAGTCTGATCTCGATCTATACCGTCTGCTTGTTTTGTCAAGCCTAATACCAGCTGTCGGGAGACGCTAGTTTATACATTTGGGGATTTAAATGTTAAAGCCCATAATACATGGTTGGGTGGATAATATGTGACACATCATTTTCGTAAACGACTTTTTAAACGTCGCCATTGGAAATTTAGTTTAAGAGTGTCTCTCTGCAGAAGAACGCAACCAAGAAAATACAGGACTAAAGACTTAAAAAGCTGTAAGACATCTATAAATATTACCCTCAAATGGGAAAACCTGTCAGATATGTGCTAACAATATGATGAATCTAGAAAATCTCTCGGGTAAGATAGATTTCGCTTTCCTATCTACTTTCCGGAGTCGGGAACTAGGAACTCCACTTTGATTGACATAATGCAACAACGATAAACGTTTTCTGGATATCATGTTTACGGCCTTTTCTTGTCCCAACATAAACTTCATTACGCAATTGCTTATAATTCGATACATAGAGAGTTGCTACATGTGAACCAAGTTTTGATACCACTTAACTGCCTCACTTTTTTACTCTGACCAACCTGCTATATTGGGCATATAATGACAAACATTTGTGAAGAAGAGAATACTATATATTGATATATTTGATTGGGCTGTCTTGTTGTTTTGGTTCCAACATACTTATATATTCTATTTTTCGAGAGACCATATGTTAGCGAAATTCTACAGAACATCGCAAATACTTAAATGAAAGAAAGTGATACTACAGGCTACAAGCACTGTGTAACTACCAAAGAACCTTGGTTATTATTCAACTTTCTATCACTAATTTTGTTAGTTTGTGTGGCCCTATGTTGTAGACTTGTTTGAATGTTATTTCAAACAGTATTTTAGTAATAACACGCCTACAATTTACTCATGCACTGCTCGGGTTTCTAGAGCACTAGGCTAGAGCTTGGCTGAGCACTCCCACGAAAGCATAGCCGAACTATTAAACTTCTGCATTATACTTATTCATTTCTGTACCTACTGAGCCACGTAAGAAGCCATATTCCAATTTCTCCACGATTTGATTTTCTTGATGCATTCCCATAAAGACTGTGACTGGTATATGTCCTAGTATTGTTAGGAAATTAGCACGAATGCAGTCATGTCACCTTACTGTGTGTAAATGGTGGGTCTTTTTTATCCTCCGTCAAGACCGGTATTCTCAAACCCTTAAGGCAAATATACCAAATCTATAGTAAAAAACAAACTCAAAGCCCGAGTTCTGTTCTATCACACGATTTTCTCGGCGCCAAAAAACAGAAAACAATACGATGACCAAATTTAGGTTACTCTGCATTGCCACGATAGACCGGTACTTACATCGTACATGATGCACCACCAATCAGTCAATCCAGAGATAATTACCCGTATAGATTTTGACAGAAATGTGGCTATTTCTGTTGATCAAGTCATGAATAGTCAGTGCACGTGACCATTGACCACGTGTCACTAATTATCGAAGCAAATGGAAAGCATTTGTTCTGTCGGGCATTTATAATGAGTTTAGAACCAAACGTGTTCTTCACAAAAAACGAAATACCAGTCAATTATTAAGATGTATTAAGATGTATGGGATCCTTCAGTATTACTTTGAGTCAATCCCTGCATTACTAACTTGATTGAAAGAAATATGGCTGTTTATAAGGGATATTTCAAAAAATTACTTTTGCCAAACAATCCCGAGTTTTTATCCTCTGAGAAAGAGGAACTTTGAAAACATCCGGGAACAGTAAGAAATAAATCAGTGCTGTCAAAGACAAATCCTACAATTCAAGCCACATCATTTTGTTGTCTGCGAATACTTATAAAAGGGACGTGTCTAAAATATGACATCTGTTAAAGAATTTAGGTGGGGCATTGCCCAGAGACTAACAATAAAGAAAAGATTACTTTTTACAGAAACACAACAGAAAGCTGATGGTGTGTGACATGTTGTTGTTGTTTTTTTTTTTTTTAGGTTACTAGTGTTTAACCGGTAGTTCATGGAAGAACACTGCAGGAACAGAAAACTAAACTGCACCTTGCATTCTTTCGAAATCACTTAGAGATCCCTTTTTTCCTGAATCTCTGTTAATCAACAGCTTTCTCAGAAGGTTACAAATGTTGCCTTCATACACTTTCCATTTTTGCATCATACGTAAATAATTATATTCCTTTTACTGCTATCTAATAAGAATAAACTCCACCTTTTCTTGCTGTGAAAGAGTTCAGGTGATATGATGTCCATTGAGATCATTTTCAGATTCGCGGTGCTATCATTTTCAGATTGGAAGTAGTTAATGAGGAGATATAAGCCCTTTGCACCCAACGCGCCCATACATTTTTAAACCAAGAAGTGGCAATCAACAGATTAAATACGGAGGTAGGACATTATTAGTTGTACGGTCAGGTGACAGGGGACTTGGAAACTTATTATACTGCAAAGAAATTTCTCGTGATCTGGTTGGATAATATGCCCCGAACATATATATCATGTCCACTGGCAAAACCAACGTAAAAGCAGTTTCCCTTTCGGGAGTCCCGTATACATGACTACACTTTCAACACGACATCCAAAATGGCGGCGTCGATCAAGATTAACATCAAGATTATGCACCAAACTGCACGTTTTTCCAAGGTTTCAGTGACGTCAGTTCCCAGTGACGTCATTTTTCATTGAATTGGGGCACCCAAAAGGGAAATTCTACTCCGTCAGCGTACTCAATTTTTGAAACAAAAAAAAAACAGTTAAATTTCGTTTAACACACATTGGAATGGTAAAACTTTGCAGTATAATAAAATCGTTGTACGGTCAGGTGGCAGAGGACTTGGAAACTTGTTCACGGCTGTCGGGGCGACATTATTCTCCACAGCCGTGAACAAGTTTCCAAGTCCCCTGCCACCTGACCGTACAACTAATATTGTTCACGGCTGTTGTGAATCATGTCGCCCCAAGCCGAAGGCCTCTGCCACCTGACCGTACAACGAATTTATTATACTGCGAAGTTTTACCATTCCAACGTGTGTTAAGCGAAATTTCCCTGTTTAATGGTCTTAAAAATTGAGTACGCTGATGAAAAAGAATTTCCCTTCTGAGTGTTCCAATTCAATGAAAAATGACGTCACTGGGAACTGACGTCACTGAAACCTTGGTAAAACGTGCACTTTGGTGCATAATCTTGATGATTTCACTGCATTAGACATTTCGTGTATTTTTATTTAAACATTGATTGAAACAACTTCAAGGTAAGTAACTATGCATTTTAATGATTTGTTGGCAAAAGTAAACGACCATTAGTTGCCTTAATTTAAATGACCATTAGGTTATCCTTTTAACGTTATGCACAATGTATGAAATTCGACACTTCACAATTTGCTTACCTGACGAAGGGATGGCTTTTTTTAACCCCCCGTGTATTTGTTTTAGAATGACATCAAACGATAATACATGTAAAGTTCTATACTCATTTATTTTAAAAAAATAATCCATTCTTTCCGTTTAGATGACGACCATCAAGGGAAACTAGTATTAATACGGTGCAGGATACTCACTATGTTGTCTTGTGGGCAGCCCGTATCGACCGATCGACGCCACCATTTTGGATGTTGTGTTGAAAGTGTAGTGATGTACGAGTACGGGGGCCCCGAAAAGGAAACTGCTTTTACGTTGGTTTTGCCAGTGTACTTGTTATATATGTTCGGGGCATATTATCCAGTCATATCACGAGATATTTCTTTGCAGTATAACAATCTGTTTTAGGGTGCAGCCTTCTGCTTTTAAACATAGACGACCTTTATAATTCAAATGGCTTCATTTTTTGTGAATGTTTATAGTATTTTGATGTGAATAAAAGCTGTGATTTAAGAAGGTCTGTTCAATGTTGAATGCCCAAAAGTATTTTGTGCATTAACTTCGGTAGCATGGTGATGTTAAGGTACTTGCACTAGCTTTTTCTTGTAAATACGTCTTTGTTGTAGCCATTGGTCGTAATAGTTGGCTTAGCCATACACAAAAGATCATCTGAGACATCGATATATCATTATGTTTTTAAACTCTTCGTATTTGGGTACGGCGTTTAATATAAGTAGTATTATTTAAAGGAAGAAGGAGTATGATAAAAAAGGAATACCGAACTTGCTGCCAAAAAAGAAAAACATTTTAAAGATTCTTCCAGATTACTTGATATCCTAAACAACCGAGTGAGTTGAATTTAAAAGCCATAATACATTTAATGCTAAAATTTATCCTGGATAAAAAAAAAGGAAGCGTCTACAAAGAGATTTAGTTATGTTTCTTAGCATTTAAAGAGAGGCAGAGATTCTGGATCAAGATCAGACTTTAAGGATGTTCAAGCGTATTTAACCCTTTACCAAACAATCCCTGGTTTTAACGACCCTGAAGAAGAAGCCTTCTGAAAACACTGTGGGAAAAGGAGAAAATGCTGGTAACCAGCATTTTCTCCTTTTCCCACAATGTTTTCTGTTCTTTCAAAGTCAAGTTTCGAATTTTGAGTCACGTTTATTTTGTTCTCTGCAAATGCTTTGAATTTGGGTAAGTCTAAAATTTTGTCATTTGGTGAAGAGTTAAGTATACACTCTCCTCAAAGAACTACCGTAGACTCGAATAGCATAATAAGTTTGATATAAAATTCGAGTCAAATGTGCCTTTCAATCACGTATATTTCAATTTACACCAATTTAATAGCCATTTCCGAGAAAATTGTCATGAGATCAAATCTAGATTATCCCCGTTATTACAGGATTACAAATTAGATGAATTGATACTACTAGAACAAACTGATTTCAGATCGACTCATTAGAAGCCCCCGCCGAGACCAGAAAACTCGAGGTCAAGTAATGGTAATTGGCTAAACACACGGCTCTGTTCATCCATTAGTGTTCAATCACGGCTTTTTGTAAGCAGCAGCTGTAGATAGCGTTTTGAAAATACCGTGGAAAAAGGATTAATTGTTCGTTTCAGGCGATTGTTCTTCTTTCCCAAGTATTTTTCAAATCATATAAAAGGCATTTCTTTTTGGTCAAATCTTTCTTCTTTGTACCACGTGAAGTCCATTTGTAACGGTATGTCCATTAAATGGTCTATAGGGTGACGGGTGAGGAGAATCGATACTTTTCCCTAAAATGGCATCAATGACATTAATTAGCCAGTTGATTAATTTACTTTATGTTCTAAACTGACAGTCTGCCATAAAAAGAAAGCACCACTTAAACTGTTTCTCCATAATAATTTTATTTCACTCTTTCTATTTGATGCTAGACGAGGGAAAAAGAGAGAGTTAACGCAGCCTAGTTTTCAGGGCATGGGGCTCGCATTCTTTGGCAGGCATGTTCGATCCTTGCTGGTCATGGTTGAGGAGTCCGTAGAAAAGTCACTTTCTACCCTGCCAAGATAAATATAGACGACTACAAAGAGGTGCAACTGCAGTAGCTTTAAGTTGAAAAAGGCAATAAAAATACTATCAAGTCTTAACAATTTCATCGTACATCAAAAAGAGACAATGCGCGTTTGCCAAAAATGGTGAAAAAAAAAAACGATTTATGAGAGGCATTAAAAAAAAAAAAACAGTTTCCACTGCTTAACAGATTAATATTGCTTTAGATTTTGTCAAAGAGTATGTGAATATTAAATGTCCGTCAAGCGGCAGTTACTGGGCAAGTAAACTGAAATCGTCGTAGCACATGTTGTTATGGTAACTTTTAAGGTATTTTTTTCGCAACTAGTTTCTGTTTCGGCAGTTTAAACGTTAAGTTCACAGACGATATTAATCAAAAATGCACTTTACGAAAAAAAAAGTATAACAGATTTTGAAAACAAGACGGATTGTCGTGTTTTTTTTTTTCTGTTAGATTTCTGATACATGTTTTTACTTTGTAAATGATGTGAAGGCCACATTTTCACACAACACAGACAATCATTATATTGTGCTCGGCATCATAACAATATCAGACACCGGTTTCAACATCAATGATATTTTTTCCATCGTGCTGTTACCCATGTTTTCATGGTCATCTACTTGTTTAAGAGCAGGGGAAAATTAACTTGTCTAATGAAAACTTTGCCATGATTGTCTCCAAGCACTGTTGCTGTCTAACTTCGGGACATCTGGAAACGACTTTAACTCCTAAGCCGACAGTCCTCGCATGACCTGTTTGGCCATCTAAAGGTTAGGCAGACTATGAAACATAAATCCCAATTAAGAACTCAGACTGCATTTACTGGAGGTTTTAAGAATAATGGACGTTCTCCACTAATTGTCACGCAGGTAATTACAATTTGATTTACTGGCCGAAGGATAGATTCCTTAACAGTCTTTAAGATCATGACCTTTGATAGAGCTATAGTATGTATGATAGAAGATTCTATCCATTCTTATCCATTCACTTAAACACTAATATGTCTTTGAACATGGCCGTACCGAATGCAAGGTGTAACATATATCAACCGTGCTCTGTTAAAAGAGGTTTTAATACATCTGCAAAAAGTATCGACCCAGGTCAGCCTGCGCAGATCGCGCAGGCTGACCTTGGTCGAAACTTTTTGTTATTGGTCAATTTTTCTATATGTCTAACGACCAATCTACCTCATGCTTCAGTCGCCTGTTAGACAAAACAGATTTTTCATTGATCAATAACTATGTGATAACTTGCTGGGTATAAAGCTCCACAGAGATGCATAAACACTCCTTTTGTCAAAGTACCGCTCATTTTTTATGTCTTATTTATCGTATTAATGTATGTTGTTTCAGATATGTGAGATACATTAGGGATCAAACGGTTTTTTAAAATGATCAGACCCGGTTGTCGCATCGAGACTATTTTGAATGGGTATGCACAGTATGGGTTTAAGTGGAGAAAATAATGTTTACAAAATCTTGGGTGGTGCATCCAAATGATGGGAAAAGATAACTAGTTAATGCCATATTCACACTAGCGTGGTGATTATCATTATTTTTTTTAATGCATCTAGCACAATCGTCCTTCATGGTAACGACAAACCATGGTGTATTTCCGGACGGTGTAGTTTCCAAATCGAATGACAAAGACGGCGATCAACACTGTCTTGTTTGTTGTAACATACTCTGGTCAAAGAGGCCTTGAAAATCATGTATCAATAACCAGTTTTTATACCAACCTAAATGTCTGTCATGTTTTATTTCCAGTTTTCTTGGAATTTTTCTTTTTCCAAAAACTACCTTCTGCAGTTACAAAAGAGTCGTGTTTATAGGGTAATGGATTGAAATCGAATAAAGAGAGAGAGCATAAACACTGAAGGTCTAAGAATAGTTTTTGTGTGCTAGTGACAAAGATTAATAGGACCAAAGCCCTTAACCTTCCGATCTCTGGGTAGTTTTACTGACGACCGAAAGTCTGACTTTTCCTCTACATGTCTATCGACCGAGGAGCCAGCAAATTGGTAGGTTTAAACAAAAGTGTTATACATGTACAAGAGACGTAAAAGAAGATTTAAATGGTTTCCTGCAATAGTACACAAGGATAATTCTATCACAAAAATGCTTCATGATTCTGCTGTTTGATTGTGATTTATCTTTATCTCGGATAAATCTGTCACAGCAGAGCTCCAGATAAGAGGGAGTGATGGTATCCTAAAGTTATTATTTCTCTTCGAAACCCTAAATTGTGGGTACTTGTTAGAATCGTCTCATCGAGACAATTCTAATGAGTACCCACAACAAAGGGTTTAGTGTAGAATAGTTAATATTTTCAATTTTGGAATCAGAATCATTCCTTCTGTCTGGAGCTCTGTTATAGGTTGATATAGATATACGAGAGATTCTCCCTAAACATGGACAAAACTCTCTTAAGGCTCTTGATGTAATCATACATATCGTGAAATTCAAAGAAAAAAGACGAAATTGTACCTTTCGAAAACAGGAAATATGTATGTGTTGGTGAAAAAGAAATGGTAGCTGAAATTGTCTTACTGTAGTATTAGTATTATTTTTTCGTAGTAACATGAAGTGTAAGCATACGATGGAAAACATGAGGCACTTTGATAAGACGGATCAAGATCAGACTACGCACGCCACGAAGCCTGATCACTAATCTTTAACAACAAGTCTAACCGAAACATCATTAAAAATAGTAACATAAAAATCCCTTTTTTACCGACGAAAAAGCGAGTTTAGTTCCCAAAATAGCATTATCCTGAATATATTAACTCTTTTTCTTGTATAGACTTGCTTCAAGGATTGATTGTAATTTCAAAGGAAACCACCTGTTTATCTTGTTTGAAACAAACAAACTCTTGGAATATTGGATTAGAAACGAATTTTCAATGTTTGGTGAAAAGGCTCTTCGGATCTCAACACCAAATGACAAGGAATCAATCAGCCTTTTGTCATAAAGAATGTGTAGTAATTAGACGTTATTGAGTGGGCTACTGGACTCTGAATGACCATCATAATTAAGTGAAGGTGAAAATGTAGGCTTCATTTATCGTAGATTAATTAATTCTGGCCAAGACGGACATTGGTCTATCACATTATGGCCATCAGAAATGGTCAGTTTAATGATGCTCAAGTGTTATGGTTTTCTATAACGTTTATTACTGGACCGGGTCACCGATAAAGGCATTGAAAACGTATCGTTATAACTTTCTTTTAGATGACATGAAACCCAAACACCTAACGACCTAACTTTTCACAATTTTGTTTGGCTAGATTGGTTTTAAATCGTAGCGAGGAAAAATCAAATGGAACCGTTTTATACAAGTGAAAAAAATTGAATGCATGTTAGATTTTGTATTTGCCGAAAGACTTTTTCGGAAACAAGTAAATACTAATTATCGGGCATGAGACACTTTATCATGAAGCTGTTATTAAAGCATGTAGAACCATTTGAAACACAGAGCCAACCTTATTCGTTATCAAAATGTGTAAAAAACTGAAACGGACTTTCGTATATGTTTTCCTTCTTCGTCGTATGGTCAGATATCGCTATCACAGCAACAGTGTCGGGAATACAATGCTGAAATAATTTATGGAAATGAGGGTCATTGAAGCATGTTCTCTTGGGTACAGGCTGTATACAAAATTTGGCTTTCTATTGACAGAAATCATCAAACTCTATTGTCGTGTTACAAAATATCTCTTCGTTAACGAACTTTTGTGTGTTGAAATCATGTAATTTCGTCAGAACGCGGACTGTTGTATTACTGGGATTGCTAGCATAAATGAAAACAAGATACAATAGTACTACCGGCCTTGTTCTAAATAAAATTTGTAAGCAATCCTTTTAAATCGAAATGCCATCAGGAACCAAACGTGTTTCCGATTCATATAAACTAATATTAAATCATATAATCTAAGATTTACATAGTACGACACGAAACGATTGGACATTGAGTAGAGCAGGACAGGTTCGACCTACACAGACATGTAGGCTGATTTTGCCTCACGCTTTCACGTGTATCTTAAAATTAGGAGAGATCTAGAGATTTAAAAAGAATATCAAATCCTAAGGTGAAATACTCATATAAGCAATTAAAGACAGGCTGTCAATTAAACGTTTTACTTATCTGTTAACAATGTTTTCCCCTCTTGGCCACGTCTGTCAGGAAATCTTAGAAGATTCAGCAGCCACATATTCGTTTCCTCAATCATCAATGTTTTATAACAACTGACATGTCAAAACAAATCAGATCTTAAGCAGATTACAACACACGTTTATGCTGTTGGTCGGTGATTAATAGAGGATATTTGTTTTTTACAGTGAAAGATCGAAATTTATTTCATCGAGTGAACATCACAAAGGATGATGTTCACGAGATGAAATAAATTTCGATCTTTCACCGAAAAAAAAAATATTCTTTTTTTCCCATGCTTTAAACCCTTTTATGGAGGAACTTGCATCAAAATCCAGCACAGTTCTTTTCGGTTATTCCCCGTGGCGTACCCCCTCCGCATAGCAACGAATTACGATATTACGTAAAGGGCGAGAAATGTAGAGTAAATGACGTCATATTTCCATCTGGTTGAGAGGCACGCGCATTTTACCTAGGTAACTAGTACGCGGGAACTACTGTTTCCGCCTTCAGTTGAAGAGTAAGACAAATAAATCGGTTTTTTTCACTGGCCGTAACCATGAAATATCGAAAAATACTTCACCGTTATTTCTCGATAAACTACCGGAAAGCATGAAGTAATAGTGTTTGTATTTGTGTCTTTCCATCACCTCTCTCAGGGGTTGGAATTGAGAAACAGCGGTTCGTTGGGTCATCCTGCTTTCATCTGTTCTTAAGTGCCATTTATATTTTCTGGTGTTTTAAGGTTTTATGTCGTGTTTTCCTGTCTTACACAGTGTGTTGAAAATAGGAACATTCAATTCCCATTGACATCACATATTTTGGGTCTCATTTCGACCGTTGATAATCGTTATGATGAGTAGTTTGCAGTTCATAGGGACCCCCTGAATTTTGAAATATCTTGAAAAATCCCGTATCAATTTTTAAGAAACTTTTCAAGGTCTTTTAAAATGACCTTACCAACTCTGACAGTGAAAAGTAGATTTTTTCTTTTGCAAGAAAGAACTTTTTGCCTATTCCAGTAATGTTAAATTTTTGCTCTGAAGCTTAACATTCTCCGACGGTTTCGCACAGTGACCAGAACAGCAAACATAACTGGACAAGTGCATGACTTCAGTACTTGAATTCAGTTAAATATGAGGCCCTAAAATTGTTTTTTTGTACAAATAATATATTCTATACTTTGCCATAGATATCGCTCTCGTCACTTTCATTCAAACTTTGAAGTCTAAAATGATTTGTCCAATGTTTTCTTATAATATTGTCTGTTCTCCAATATTTGATTAAATTCTATATTCGGCATTACTTCAAGTTTTTTATACCACTTCTGTTAAGATATGTGTTTCAAACCACTTGACACTTAGACTAAAAGGTCTTTCATGGTTTGTTTTGAATTGTTTTTCGCTACGATTTTTTCAGTTCGCCTAAAATTAGCTCAACTGTATTATGGTCAATCATAGGGACGTAGTCTTTAAGAAACTGTGTCCCTTTAACCGTAAAAATTCATCTACAACAATACTTTTGAGCTTGTTTGTGGAACTTAACCTCTTCATACAACGCATCCTTCTTCCTTTTATTGTTGTATGCTATACCACATGATGTTAGCCAGAGTTTGACTGGGGAAAAAAAAAACCATCTACGGTTGGGCGTGGAAAAGAAAACAAACTGTAAACAAGTGTGTGCAAGTCTCCAATATTGGATCATTAAAATAAAACCCAAATAAAAAGCGACATCAGGGCCTCAAAAGTTGGAAGTTTTTACTATTCAAACAATAGACGACCACAGTTACTGTACTTGCATGAGAACTGTTTTCATAAACGAGTAAACTCTTTACTCGGAACAGCCTTCAACCCTCCCACCGTTTTTAAGCTTTTTTGTTCATACCTTTTAACATTGCATTGAATGCAAAAAGGTCAAACTAAGTTATCAAAAATTCTAAAAATTTCACCCAGAGTTGGTAAAGGTAATATTATTTACTATGCAAATTTTCAGTACAATAGCTAAAGCATTTTTTAAGATATTTCAAAATTCAGGGGGTCTCTATGAACCTCAAACTACCTATACCTTAGCATGGCCTTTGTGATGGTCATTATTGGCGTGACAAATGTCTACTGTATTCTGCTTCGACAGATTATAAATTACTCAATCCATGGCATAGATGGCTTGCATCACGCGTAAAGGGGCATTCGGACATTTGCGTAAAGTGTCGTCTCGTATCAGCCTGCGCAATTCGCGCAGGCTAATCCGAGACGGCACTTTTCCACTACATGAGATTTTGTTCTTCAGTAGACTTGCGCAAAACAGAAAATTGCATAAAAACGGAAAGTATCCGAATGCCCCTGATCGGAGACGACACTTTACGCAAATGTCCGAATGCCCCTTTTCGCGTATTGCAGACTAAATTGTCATCGGCCATATACAGATAATACTCAAAAGTTTAACTTAATAAACTATATCATGTATGAATGAGTCATCGATCTTATCAGAAAACATACATTCCATTAATTTATTGTGATTATTAATCACGCTTTACTTCTTCGAAATGATAATAATAAGAATAACACAGATAATGAAAGATTGCATTTGATAAAAAAAAGTCATGGTTCTATCAACGGTAGTATGTTTATTGAAATCATTTAATGGTTTTAGCTATCATCTGTCTCTTGGTTCATATTTTAAAGCTACATATTTTTAACAGAATAGTCACCCAGTCTTCATAGTGTATTTCAAAGTATTGACAATAAAAAACAATAAAAGCGACTAACTGTCCTTTATGCTGGATAACCTTGATCAATAGAAGACTTGCACAAGTCATAGACCTTGTAATTTAGCGGCTGTGGGTCCAAAACCTAGATCCGCTCAACTTAGTGGTGTTAGAGTGATGTCAGCAACGTAGGACAAATGCAAGTCAGAAATGAAAAGCTTCAGTGAGTTCTGTTATCAGTAACTACTTTTAAGATATCTTCCCTAAACCCTGGTTGCTAAAAACATAAAATGGACATCTTTAGTCAGTATGCTGAGTCCGTAAGATACAAGACATTATAGTTCAAATTCGACTACAATACGATTCAAGTTCAACTACATATTTTGTGCATTCTGAGTGCGATTTATATGTTCTGTGAAAAGCATTTACATTTCTTTATTGGCCTCAAATAAATGTAGGTTTTTGTGAAATATTGATGACGACAAATTCGATGAAAATGCAATTGAATTGCTCAGATTACCTGTACTTGTAACCGTAGCTGTTTTGCGATTATTTCATTTCAATGCTTTTAGCCAGAAATAATTTATAATTTAATGAAAATATACATTCACATCTAAAATGGTTTTAGGCAGAAAACAGAGATATATACACAAATATGCGCGTAACTAGGTACCTCGATGAACTGTAAAAGTCAAACCGAAAACAAATCTGATTCTAGCACAGATTTAGTGAGAAAGTTAGTAATGTGTTACACTCTGTAGTTTTATCATCTTATGTAAAACTTACATAAGATCTACAATAAATAATATACAAAATATACAAAATTTGACACCTGTTGAGTTACGGTATGACAAGCAGTAGTGCTGTATCGTCAAGAGTCGGCAAAGAATGCAAAGGCTTAGTAAAAAAAAAAAACTTTTTTATTCGTTTTTGAATACATCTTAAATGTACGTGATCGAAAATATTTACGACAGTGTGTGGAGACAGTATTCGTTGATACAACTGTACATTGTTTATGCTACTTCTATCGCCCAGAGCTAATAAAAGACGAACGTTAAATAGACAGGTGTGGTTTATCATTAAACAATTCAAATAGATGAATAAATTACTGAAAAGTAGATGGGACGTTTTGCTTTTATTGCCGATTCATTAAACTGCGGTTTTTAGTCCAGTAGAATGCATTTGAAGTTCGTTTTTCAGACAAGAAGTCGGTGTAACGATATTTCTAAAACATTTAAGAATACGGTGACGCGTCTATATTTCTTCATAACTTTGCAACAACAACAACAACAACAACAACAACAAAATACTTCTTTTCACCGTAGTGTTTCGCTTGACATATAAAAACAAGCTAGCTTTTCGAGAGATTAAGTAGAAATATTGGTTTGGGTGTTCAGTTTCAGGAAGGGATTTATTTGACATGACTAGATGAGCTTTGTGTTTCTTTTCCAAACAGAAGAACGTTTTAACAGATTTGGCATGCTGTGTAATGTTACCTTATCTCTTGAGTCGTTACTAAAGAGGTGAAATCTGCAATTACTTAAACTCGAACACATAACTCGAAATTGAAAGACTGAAAAAAAAAAACCGGCTGGCATACGATGTACATGTAATCCAACTCGGTTTTCACGTCTACAGCTTACAGCTTCCTTCCCGCATATGGAAATTTAAATGGAACTCCTTTAACCCTTTACTAAACAATCCCGAGTTTAAAGAAACAATAGCCGCCAAGAGTAAACAACGTGGGTGTTCGAATGCATTTAAATTTAAATCATTGCATTTAAAAAAATGGAAGTTATTGTGAAGATGACAATCTGTTATTGTGTGGTCTGTTTAAGTGTTGGTCGCTGGCAGAGAAATTAATTTCAAAACTAGGTCAAAAGTTGCCAGGTCACTATATCATTTTGTTTACTTTTTGCCTGATTTTAATATTACTTTTTCTGTCAGCAAGTAACACTTGGTCCGACCACACAATAACAGAGTGTCATCATCACAGTATTTTCCAAAGTTTTAAATGGTAGGATTTAAATCTAAATGCTTTTTAACACCTGCATCGTTGTTTTGGACGTTATTGGGTCTTTAAACCACCCTGAAGAAAAAAGACTTTTTGGAAACATCGTGGAAAAAGGAGAAAATGCTGGTAACCAGCATTTTCTCCTTTTCCGACAATGGTTTCTATCCTACTTAAAACAAATGTCAATATTCAAGCTACATTTATTTTGTCGTCTGCAGATGCTTTCAATTTTGACAAGTGCAAAATGTTGTCTTTTGGTAAGGAGTTAAAAATAAACGTGGACTTCACAATGCCCCTGTGATTCCGGGAGCCGATCTATTTTCGTGCAATTCTATGTCGATCTCCGCTGACTTTTCTGGTCAGGAGGGGATGTCCTAGGATAAGTTTCATCAGACTCACAGCCTTTAACTGATGAAATTAGGAAAAAAGGCATTAAATCTTTCAGCACCAAATAAATACACTCCATCTCTTTCGAAGGCTAACGATACAATTCACCAACACTTACGTTCTTTTTTTAAATTATTATCGTTATTATTATTTTCAATCATTATTAATATAATGTTATATAGGCATGTCTAAACAAGTTGACATTCCGTGCAGTTTTGACCTTGTTCAATGACGTCATCAAAACTGTCGGCTTTTGCCTTTGGTGCTGAAATACTACTAGTGAGTTTTCAAAGTGAAATCACTCAAATCATGTGGTAGGTCGCTTGAAACCTTTGTCGAATTAATTTTGTCAAATTAAATTTGTCGCCAACTTTCATGTTAGGCATTGCTTACCGTTTTGTTCGAACTAAGATTCACGACTTCATTTGTTCGCGATGATCGTAGTTAATTATAGACAGAATCACTATGGTAACAAAGGGGAGACCGAAGTTGATTCTGAACCACTGAATGATTTATGGTAGCACTGCACGTGCAGCAGGTCATATGATATTTATGATTGAGCTCAATTTAGAACGTGCTGTTTCTAGAGTAGCTGTCTAATTGCTGGCCAAGCATGACTTAGCAACTACAGAAAACTGGTAACCTTTAGATTCTTCTTGCTGGAAATGTTCATGTTACCTTGAGAGCCTTTGATGTTAAAGTCACTTTTTTTATTGAATTTATGAGTGTTCATGTAGTTTCTCGGTGAATACCAATGTTTCAGTTAACCCTTATCCTGCTAAATAAGTAAAATGAAATTTTCATATTGATAGTAAAAATCCAAATACTGCCATTTCAAAGTTACGTTTTGGGGAATGATATCTCTTTATCGGACAGTGTAGATCCAAGATCAGACTGCACGTTCTGTGCAGTCTGATCTTGATCTACATTGTCCGCAAAAGATCAGTGAGTCGCGCTTAGCAGCCTAAGGGTTAAAACAGTATGTGTAGTACTAGTAATCAGCATTTTTATCTGCATGCCGTGGTGCAAAGTAAATGCTCAAAAGGTACAGATTGACCTGTTATCGACGTGTACATTGTCCGATTTATTATGAGATATTCTTCTCAAAATACTTATGAGATTACTACATGCCGTCGAAAATACATGTACATGTTTAATTTTTAGGCTGTCATAGCGGTATTTCTTTTGTAGTATTGTATTCCAGTGTAACCAAGGTCTCGAATTTTTTCTTTTTGTTCTGCGTGTGTTAATTGCCATTAGCATGATGAGCAAGCTTTTAAGCTTTTGGAATAACCAGCTTTCTCTGAAAGTACTAAATGACCACATAAATTCGTTTATTTCGTCCCATGTCTTTGAAGGGTGCAGACAAAATTTGCAGTTAAGTAAATTATTCAAATATTTAGATGTAATTAAAATTGTTTTGTTGAATTTGTATGGGTATATGGAGTAGTCCAGAAACGAATTTAGCCAGACTCTGAATCAGGCTAGACCAGATAGGAATTTTTATCTGGACTAGGCTAGATAAGAATTTTTAATTGGTCTAGTCAGATTCCGGGTATGGCTGGGCAAATTTTAGCCAGATAGCAATATTCTTATCTGGCTAGACCTATTCTGGATCTGCCTAGGCCAAATAGGAATTTTCGTCTCTAACAGCTTTTAATGAGTATTCCTTAGCATATCTGGGTAATTTTCCATCATAGGAACAAAAGTTCTTATTTGGCCTACAACACATATCATACACATATAACATTCGGTATAGATGCACACTCTGTCTCTATCTAAGGCATATAAAAACATTGAATCTGAATTAGAATAAAGCTTCAAAATCAGTATAACATTATACATAATGGACAAATGGTCAATTTCATAACAAATTCATTTTGATTATAGTCCGTTAGTGTCCCGCTGGGACGGGCACCATCCAATACAAAATAATTACAATTAGCTTGATTTAAATAGAAAGGGCCAATCAACACCCCTACATGGTGTGATTGACGTTAAACCCTTTAACCGTCAAGGGCTAAATAAAGTCGTGCATCAAGATTGGACAGCACAGTATGTGCACTCCATTCTTGTATATACGTCGCTGTTTGATTCTAAAGTTTGTTTCAAAATTTAACATTGTGCAATTGTACTCATGGAATAAAAAGGGCGAATTAATTTATTAATCGGGAAAGAGACAATAACGATTTTGATTAATTAACTCTTTATTCTACCAAGTACAAGGGGGAAATAAATACGGAATATGATACTGCAGTGACTTCCCTGGTGCTAGTATTTGATTCGAGCAACATGAGAAAATTTGATATCGCTTGAGACCGAAGGTCGAGCGAAATGTCAAAATTACCTTGAGCGGCGAGAAGCAAATACTAGCGTCAGGAAAGTTACTAAAGCATAATATTCCCTTTATTATATACTTACACCTTTTCAACATAAAATGTTGCAAAATATATAGAGGATATTTGTTTTTTTACGGTGAAAGATCGAAATTTATTTCATCGAGTGAACATCATCGGTAATAGTTCCACGAGTGGCGCACACTCGTGGAACTATTACCGATGATGTTCACTCGATGAAATAAATTTCGATCTTTCACCGTAAAAAACAAACATTCTATTTATCTCATGCTTTTAACCCTTCCCGGGGGGAACTTAATCAAAATCCAGTACAGTTCTTTCGGTTATTCCCCGTGGCATGACTCCGCATAGCAACGCGTTACAATATTACGTCAAGCGCGAGAAATGTAAGGTAAATTACGTCATATTTCAATCTGGTTGTGAGGCACGCGCATTTAACCTAGGTAACTAGTGCGCGGGAACAACTGTTTCCGCCTTCAAATGAAGAGTAAGAATATAAAAATCGGTATTTTCACTGGTCGTAACCATGAAATATCGAAAAATATTTCACCGATATTTCTCGATAACCTACCGGAAAGCATGAAATAATGACATTTTATTCGAAAACGGTACACAAAATAAAGCAAATAATGGTGTAGTAGCCAGTAATGGAATGGACCATTATTCATTCTTACGCATCGGCTACATTTTTTCAACTTTAAACCCCGTAAAATCAAAATGAAATGGAATGTTTAAAATCAAAGTCCTGCCCCTCAATTTTCGCACCGATTCGGCCAAAAAATTCCCGCATCAGTCATCAGACAGGCTATCTATTTGTTTATCAAAGGTCAGAGAGATCAGTTACAGGATCAAACAAAAAAAAAATGGTGAATTCAATATTAGAATAATGCGCTTATTTTACGCAAAAAACTCTTGAAACAGTTTTTTAGCAAACGATACAGCAAACATTTTTTTAAGATTGGGACAATCAACATGAATGAGGCAAATATGAGCAAATAACCGTGATAAAGACTGGTAAATAATAATTTTTCTTGTGTGGACAACGTCATAAGTTTTGTTTTTAATATTACCGATTTTCCATTTCCAAAACTTTGCAGGATACATGTATGTAATGATTGACTATGTACATGATGTATAATTTTCATTCAGGTATACCGTCTTTGTTTACTCCCCTTGCAGTTTCTTTCCCGTCTTATCACGTCGAGATATAGTGCTTTTTGTCATTTACAGAAGACCAATCTGAAAGAATTGCAGCAATGAGAGTAATTTCTCGTGACATCGTACATCTGAAAATTGTTGAAAGTCATGCAGAAAAGCATTTAAAATGGTATCAGACAGTGCTGATCCAAGATCAGAAATCACAATCTGTGTAATATAATCTTTATCTACACTGTTCGAAAAAGACAAAAAACTGTCTTTTACATTTCATGTGTCTAGTAACGTAACTGGGAAGACGTGGAAACAGTTAGCAGTCGATAATGCTATTGTTATATGCATGTTTAAAACTTTACGCACCATAAACAACAATAAGGGTAAATGTTAAGGTTACGTGTCGGCAGCACTAAAAGAAAGGTCTCATATTCTACATTAATTGCGCTTAATTGTCATTTATGGTACAAAGGCAGACAAATTTAATGGTATCTATTTATATTTCTAAAATACTGAAAAAGTAAAATGGTTGTTTTAATATAAACCATCTCATTTGAAATACTGTTATAGACCATTATTTCGACCAACAAAGCAAGATATAGAAGTTTCGAGATCGGACTGCTCATTCTGTGTCGCCAGATGTAAATCTACATTATTTACAGGAGAACCTAAGGCCGTATTCACCATATTACAGTGTGTTACAGTACTATGTTGGATTAAGTTAAAAATTTATTTGCGAGCTCACTTTCTATATTCTCTCTTTAGTGTTCATGTCTTTTCTGTCGGTAAAAACGACCAGGGCCTGTATTCAGCAACCGTTCTGAAAATGCATTCTTAGTTAAACTCTGAATTTAGATAATATTGCAATTTCTGATTGACTAAATTCCTTTGTAATGCATATTCAGTCATTTTGAGCTCTTAAGGTTTGATCCATACATCGGAGAGCAACTTGCCACAATACGTACATGTGGGTGAAAGTCCAACGCCGAGAATAGGATAAGTCCAAATCACGCAGAAGGCGTCACCAGGACAAGTTATGATGAACGCCAATAATTTATGATTCCGATTCTTATCAGTATGACTTGCTGGTCGAATCATTATTTCCAGCATCACTCTGTAACGAGTGACTCAGAGTTTTGACAAGACTATAGAGGCGCTAGGAATTTCATTTCAGTCGTAGACAATAGGATATTCATCGTGTACAAAATGCCACAGCCAAGTACCTCTCAAGAGTCCTGTGTGTCTTTATTAAATCCGTCTTAACCATTATCATACAAGCACTGGGAAAGAAGCAACCACTTTGTTTCAAGCGATTGGGAAAAAAATGGAAAGGGGGAGGGGAAAACTATTAACAGGCTAATGCTCTATTTCCTGTTTTCGATATCTTTGAAAGAGGTGAGCTATGTTCTGTGAAAAGGGGGTTTTAATCAGTTGCCAAGAGTTCCGACCTATGTCAGCCTGCGCAGTTCGCGCAGGCTGACATAGGTAGAAACTTTATGTTATTTGTAACATTTCTGCATGTCTAAGGACCGTATTACCTGGATTATATCGATACATAATCATGTAACGTTTTGCATGATATAATGCATCACGGTCTAAATGCATCCAACCTCCCTATTATCAGAGCAAGACTCATATATTTTTACTTTGCACAAAAGGTTCTGTTGCTGATACACTTGAACTTCTCATGTCGTTTTGATAGGCTCAGAATTAACTTGCACAGTAACGGATATAATCGCTCACCCTTAAATTGACTTTAAAAGTTCAAATACAAAAGCAGATGTTTTTGGTCATGATTTCGGTCTAAGAAGCGAATGCTCACTTTAAAGGTGACCAAGCACGATAGTTTAAAAAAAATAAATAAAAAATAAAAATAAAATAATAAAATAAAATAAAATAAATAAAATAATAATAATAATAATAGAATTAAAAAAGAATAAATAAATAAAATACAATAAACAGCAGAACATCCATTTTTTCATAGTCTTTTTCAAATAATAATATCCCATCTACAATAATCCAAATGGTTTGTATTCTTTGTTTGTATTCTTTGTTTTTAATTTTGAACGGAAAAGATACTAGAGTGGACACAAGTCCAGTCTGTTGCTTCCATAACCGTTACATAAAGTATGAGATTTGCAAAAAGATAATTTAGAAACGTCTAAAACAAGAGTTCTCCCTGCCAATCATACTGGAATTCAATTATTTAACCTCCATACCACTGTGTATAATCATAGACATTATGTGCGGCAAGTTTAGATAAAGATCGGCATCTAAGTAGTCTGATTATGGTCTAAATTATTTACTACTGTAGCAACAGTTTCATTCATATAATTATCATGGCATGCCAATAAGGCTCACGAAAAATATAAGATTGCAAATAATACAAATGCGGCGAGGATTAAAATAAATGATGATACCTTAGGCCCCGCCCATTTTTCGTGCTTTCTCTTTTTTTTTTAGTTTCTGGCTTATGTACATGTAAGCTTAACTGACATGCACTACAATCGGCTTCTCGAATGCAAATCAAAATCCAGATCAGCAGTTTACTCTTTTAAATTGTTGTTGTTGTTGTTGTTGTTCTCCCCCCTCCCGATCTAAACCAATGTTTCCTTGTAAGAATTTGGATTTGGGACGTTAGAAACACGATTAAATTGCATTTGAAGCTATACAAATAAAAAAAAAGGGTTAAACGCCGAAAATCCCAATGATTGTTCTCCAGAAAAACAAATCGGTTTACGGCAAGACAATTTCTGCTAGTTCCAACAATAACGGATTTTGACGAGGGACGACAGCGATTTATTCCACATGAATCAAAAAGTGCTGATCCTATTAATCTTTGTCACGATCACACAAAAGCTTTCATTGATCTTTCTTGCCTAGGCGCTCTCCTTATCCGTTTTTAATCATGGAGTTTTGTAAACAGTCTGAGTAAAAAACATGGCAAATTCCCTTGGTCTTCTGAACTCTTGCCATCCGTGGCGCGGAATAAGTTGGAATTGAACAATTACCTCTTTGGTGTCATCAAAAATGGTTTCTTCTATACAATAATCTCCCAGTTAGTGATGGACAGACGTTCAGAATCATTGAACACACACTCGCATATTTGATTACCACTTTCAGTTTGAAGTCAATTCACCAAGAAAGACAATTTTAATTAGTATCGTTGATGCTGTGCTGAAGTCACCAACTACAAAATACATTTATGTCTCTTTTCGTTTTTCTTTTTTTTTTTATTCTACGAATGGACTCGTTCGTACCATTTTCGCCGCAAATTGGCCTAGATTTTTACGCAATATAATGTCAACGTACTCTTTTAAGGAAAATGAATAGTTTTCTTTTCTTTTTCTTTAGTTTTATGTATGACGTATACGTATAACGAAATAAGATGGGCATGATATCAAGTTATTAAGTGTAGTTTTCCGCTGCAGTTCTTAGTCATGAAAAGGAAACCAAATCTTGAAATCAGGCTGATTCGTATACGAACACACTTATCCAACTCTATGGGCAGGTTGCATGACGGCAGTTTAAGGTTAAACCTGTGTAAAGCCATGAGTTTATCATGGCTTAACCTGTGTTTAAACTGCCGTTATGCAACCGGCCCTATTTGTTTAGCTTATAAGTCATAATAACATCGACAGGATTAACTTCTTTCCGATATAGATTTAAGAGTATGTGTGTGGGGGTGTTTGTGGGTGTGTGTATTGGTGTGTGTTATAAATGTATAAGCTCCTAGGCTACTAAGCGAATCGAGATACTCTTTTTGGGATTATGAAGATCAAGATAAGACTGCAAAGAATGAGTAGTCTGTTTGTGAATCTAAACTGTCCGATACGGTAATATATTCTGCTGTGAGAAAATAACTTTGAATGTGCAATAATTCGGCTGTAAATAATTGGCTGTAAATTTCAATCTAACATGCAGAGTAATGTAAAGATGCAACTTTCTCTATTTCAAATTGATGTTGAACCCTGTCTGTGATAAGACCAATTTTTACACACAGTTCTCAGTCTCGTTTAGATGCTCTGACTACGAGTATTCACTATTTATGGTATTATAAACTGATCAGCTTGTTATTGAGAATTAGAAATACGGTTTGTTTTCTTCGAGAAAAAGGTAACAATACTAAACAGGTGTATCTACTTTTGTAAACTGGCTCTTTAGGTCAGCTAAATCTTTTACACCTTGTCAAACCCAGAAATTAGCATCAAATGGATCATTGAATTAGTTTAAAACGTTGTGTACGTATAGAGCATTCGATTCCCGGCAGCTCAGTCGGTAGCGTACAGATATTGAGAACAGGAGGTCGCTGATCCGATTCTCTTTCCCAGGATTGATGATAGTCATTGCGACAGGATTTATTCCTCTTTCACTGCTGACCACTGTTTTGGCGATGGTTATGTGGAAAAGCAGGCAGTGGCTGACAAAGAATATTGTGCTGAGCGCCGTAAAAAGAAACTCCAGGAAAATATGGATAGGTGCACTGGCCGCTACGATATAACTGAAATAATGTTGAAAATGGCGTAAACGTCATAAATCAATCAAGACGTACAGAGCAAAATGTTCATGCGTCATCATTTCATGCGTGCGTTAAAGGCTGGAAGATAGAATTTAAAGATATATAGTATAAATATATGAAATTCAGAGTATCGGTTGTTGTTTTGAAAAGTAGTCCGGTTCTGAACCCAGACTGCCCAAATCAGATAAATGTGTATTTGAAGAATGCCGTCTAGCGGAAGATAATGGTTTGACGTAAAGTTTAAAATACACCACATCTTCTGTTGATCCCACTTTTCAACCCTTACACCGCTCTAGGCGATTTCTCTAGCGACGGCATTGTCTACATACAACATGCAATTTGATCTTGGATCTACGCCGTTTGCAGTTTGATTCAAACTATGATAGACTTAACTCCATCATTTGCAGCGAAAAGGTATTTATTCACCATTAACCCAAACGACAAAATTTTAGACTCGTCCAAATGGAAAGCAAATGTAGACAACAAAATTAATGTAACTCAAAAAATGAATTTTGTTTTCGGAAGGGTAGAAAACATTGTGGGAAAAGGAGAAAATGCTGGTTACCAGCATTTTCTCCTTTTCCCACTACGTTTTCAAAGGCTTAAAAGATATTCATTAGGCAGCAAAAAGGTTGAATAGATCTAAGGCAGATAAAGCCTTTGCGGAAATTAGTCTGTCATTTCTTGTCTCCCTTACTTGGGTCACTCAATTAGCAAAATTTTTTGTACAGGCCACCATATTTTGCGACATTAAGCGACCATTAACCCTGATCCTGCTAAATAAGTAAAATGAGACTTTCAAGACGAGTGTAAAGACCCAAAATTCGCTATTTCAAAGGTAGGTTTTGGTGGAAAGATATCTCCTTATCGGATAGTGTAGATCCAAGATCAGACTTCACGTTTTGTGCAATTTGATATTGATCTACATCGTCCATAAAGGGTAATTGAGTCACGCTTAGCTGCCTACGAATTAAAAGTGTCAAAATTATTCATTTAGCAGCGAAAACACTGAACAAATGTAAGGCAGATAAATCCTATGATAAAATCAAGCAGTCATTTTTGTCTCCCTTGCTTGGTTATCTCACTTGACTTCTTTGTACAGGTCAACGTGTTTTGCAAACCTTTTTACATTGTGGCTATGTCCTTGCATCGCACAAGAAACTAGCAATGCGTGTATGATCAAATACCAGACTGCATATTCTGTACAGTCCGATCTTAATCTTCGCTGACAATAAAATACTGGTTGCTTTTAGGTTGCTACGGAACTAAAATGTCCGACTAAGCTCGTTTCTTTGAAGAAAATGATACTACGGCATAATTGTAGTGCATTTACTTCTAAAGTCTTGATGCTTGCTTTGCAAGCAATTTTCGCTTATACTATAACCAAGGTTATTATCTAAGCTTGAATAGAAATGGTGCACGTTAGTCTTGATGCATCTTACAAGGTACCTGCACTTGAATGCTAGAAAGCAGAGAATTTAATGTTAGACATACTTTTGTGTTATCTTCGGTTATTGATGTGCTGCATGTACATGTAAGTGGCTTTTGAGGCGTTTAGAAGAGCCACATATTACAACAACTGTAATGCTTCCGGATTGTTTACATAACTGTCTTGTTGCCTTTGATAAGATTTCCTGTTCATTAGCTTAAAGTGTCCCTTTGCTGACCATGATAAAAGGATGATACAGACAGCCCTTCAGTATTTATGACACTCGATAAGTTTCAAACTTTTGGCAATTGTGGTAGAAAGGGCAGCAATATTTGTTCTAAAAATTCAGCATAGTTGCAGTTCTTAAACGCCATACTTTGCATTCTAATACTCTTTGTTGAACTACTGAGAAAGTATTTTATCCTTCATATTATATCGAATCAAAAAGAACTCCTAATTTTTGGGCGTGAAGAGTAACGCGCATAGTCAGCTTATTTTATGGGCATTTAGTGTATCACACGGCCACTGTTTGAGCCAGCATAAGTTATCATGGTTTAAAAGTACTATGTAGTGTATGAGTAATTTCTGTTTTATTGTCTTCAATGTATATGTCATGTGACACATGCGATATATACTTTTAACTATCTGTTAGGAGGCCGTTGATGCATTCATACTCATGATAGTGTTTTGTAATGCATTTTATCGTGAAAGCGAAGACTTTCTTTTTCGTTTTAGCCAAAGCATTCAGCAGTCTTAATTTTATGTCACACATATCATGAGAGGAAGTTGTAAAATAATGACAAACCATTGAAAAATAGCATTTTTCTCGTTGTTATTCAGGGTTGTATTATGATATCAGAATTGTATTCATTCAACTGCATCCGGAAGATTCAAACAGTCTATAAATAGCTCTAGGTGAATATTTTTTATGCTTTCAAAATACCTGGCCAAAACAGGGTTTGCAAGATATCTTGAAGTGGAATAAACTTTTGACATAATATATCTCGACTTCAATACCAATTTTCAGTTTTAAGTGCAAATGCACCGTTGAAATTGGGCTATACCTACCGAGTACATTAAAACCTTAACTCTGATACATTCAAGTTATATACCCCTCTTTATTCCCGAGATATACATAACATTTGTAAAAGGGGACTGGGCAGGCTGTTTATGTTACTTTAGAATCCTAAGCCCTCACCTCAGTTTTATGTATTCATATCATTTAAGCAGTTCCGAGTGATTTGCCGACATGGTTCAGCATATATCAAACACTCTTCACACAGATAGACCTCATTTTGTTCAAATGACATAAAGAAAACGCATCATCTTTTTTTTTTTATCATCAGTCTATATGTAAGGTATATTTCTTTTTACAAATGTCTCATTCAAAATAATCAGAACTAGTGTACAAATTTCATTTTCAATTTCATGTACATGCCAAATAGCAAGCTTATTTACTATGATATAGCCAGAACAATACGTAAAACTTGACTTCAGGTCAATTTTCTTTCCTTTGCAATAATTCTTTCAAGTTTTTCCCTTTGTGATAGCATGGTCATAAATATAACAACAAAAAGAATTTTCACCACATATATAAACGTCATAAATGATAGATCCAGCGCCTTGCTTACTGAATGCCACGACACTGCCTTGTGGCATTTCAAATTAACAGGTTTGGACCCATCCTTTAGTTCGACTTTCTCCTCTACCTTCTCTGACTTGTGTTCTCCGTTTCTATCTTCTCGTTCGTCAAGCCAAGCCACTGCTTCATCTTCATTGATAATTACTTCAGGTCGACAGGCACAGTTGATACAAAACAATCTTCTAATAATTACAACAAAGACTTGCAAGACTCGTGGAACTGGTTTTCCGATCGACCTGTTGTATATTCGTGCACTAATGAATAGAACACACACAGTCATAGCACCAAGTATGTACCAAATCATAATTGTGTATGTTATCAACGGTATTGGATCAGAGTTTTGCGGCAAATAATCCCCTAACAATGTCATGTACACAGAAAGAGCCAACAAAATTGTGACAGAATATCCTATCCTCTCTCCAGAATTTGCAGGCAACAAAAATACGAGAGGGTTTAACAGGGCTAACACCAATAAAGGTACCAAAAAGTTAATAATCATATATCGAGGGTTGCGTTTTAGATGATACGTCACCGTCATGTTTGGGCCGTTCTGATTGGAAATATAATGATCCCTAACGTTCCATGTCCCTTCACCCCGATACAGATTCAAATGCATTTCTTCAAAAAAGAATGGGCGGAACTTCAACGTTCTATAGTAGCCGTAGATAAACAGTTCTACGCTGCACCTTTGCTCGTCAAATGGATAGTAAGTTGTATCTAACTCACACGTGGTCTCAAATGTTTTGAGTGTCAACCAGTGGGCTTTTCCGTTTGATGAGTATTGAATCAGCCGCTAGAACAGAATATAATCTCCATATTAAACGTAACATTTATGATGCTCTGTCGAACGTCGTGCAACATAATTAGACTACACATTCTGTCTAAAGGCTGTCTGACTAGAACAGAATTAATTTATAATGATTATATTAACTTCATCTAGTGATCAATTACATAGGCTTAAGGAAAACTATAACATGACGGAGGATGTGTGTACTTTTTGAACAAAGTTCTGTCAATTTAGCCATCATGTACGATTCTCTTCTTTCCATGTTTAAAAAATAAATGTTTAGTGGGAGAGGTCTTGTCACTATGTAATTAAAAATACACATAAAGCTGAAAGCTTCGTATGAATCACGCGTGTGCCCTTCAGTGGGTACTGGTTTCTGTACTAGTTTCCAAGCGAAAATTGGTAAAATTTCTGAGAGTACAAAGGGTCAATCTTTATTTAAGATGTGCGTTCATTTTCACCTTTTCAAGACTTAATTCCAAAGAAATCTAACGATAATCGTGTTGACAGAAATGTTCGTTTATTACATACATGTACATAGCCAAGGGCAAAATATACAATAACGACAGACTACACTGAATGTATATTCGAACCTACAAAAGTATTGTTGATAAAACACGAATAAAAGCTCTAACCAGTAAGTAAAGTAGAAGGTGAAAAGTGTTGTATTACCCAATCATTGTCGCGTCGAATTTTGTTGCTAGCGTGGGCATTGGTGACAGAAATGTGAGGTTTCCACATTTTGGAAGCATCCATATCCATGAAGAAGATGTCATACTGAGTTTTGTTCCATACTATAGATTCATCCGTCCATATGAGGTACAGCAGCATAGTGGTCGTTAAACGCTCCTCTTTCTCTTCAAGTTCGCCAAGAGACAACAACTCCATTCCAGTCTCAACTAAAAACTCCGCACTTTGATTATAAATGGGCAATATATCCTTATCGTAATCTTTCAATAATTTCCTATGCAACTCTTTCATATCACTCATGGTGGCTCCATCTGTTTCATCTGCGAAGTTTAAAATGACAACGCTTAAAAGAACAAGATGTATAGAAATGTGCATTCTTCTTTATTCGCGCAATCTAACTATAGGTCTAATGAGATAGAAAGTCTTCCTTGACACAATTCTACCCGTGTGAAAGTAAGAGTTAACCTTTCTTACGCTAGGGAGGGTATCAGTCTGCTAGTCACGAATAGTGAAGATCGAGGTCTAATCGTACGTGCCTTGCAGCCTGGTCTTATATCTGTTGTCTCTAATTTGGGTGAGCTATTCCGACAAAAACGGTCTTGCAACTGCGATATTTTAATACTTTCCAAGTATGAAAACTATTTCTTACTACTATCGTTTTAAAAGAGTTAGATGCGGCATTCTTGTTATGCTCCATTACCCGCTTGAAATCTTAGTCTTTAATATTCAAACCTTTAGATAGATATATAATATTACTGTCGACTTATTTAATTAATTATATGTCACACCAAATATAGCTGAAAATAGCATCGACACTTTTTTGTAATTAAAACGGGAATTAACATACATTTACAAAATTTGCGCATCAGACCAGATCCGTTATGAGTATTCAGGCATCATGTTTCATATATCGACCACATTCAATGACAACAAATATAATCCAAGAAAATAAACAATGCTAACGGCGTGAAAGGAAAGAAAAGGATTAGACTGATATCAGATAATGTAAGAGTCCAATGTATCTGATATTTACCAGCGTAATGGGAAACTCTGCACTCAAATATGTCAAATATGCCGATGAAATACGATCATGATCTTTATGTACCTCTATGTAAATCAGCGATGACTATTATGCGACCATGAAATACTTGTATAAAGTTCAGAAACTCGAAAGCATATTTTTTTCAAGTCATGCTGTTTCGTTTTTTTATAACCATCGTCAAAAATATGAGCAAATGGCATTACATAAGAAGAACAACTACAATTTTGATTAACTTGCTTTATGCTGCTTTAGGGAAAAGGCTGCAAATTTTAACTGTGATTAAAAGAAGCACAACTGCTAATTTTTCAACTGATATTGAATGTGTCGCAATGAAATGACCGGGAAACCAACAAAGGTCTATGAAATTAAACTGTATACAATGAATACAATGAATGAATGTCAACAGTTTTATAAATTGAAAGAGGCAGGTAATTTTCTTTATGTCTCAGCCATAGACGTACATCAACATGAATTAACCAAGGTGTGAAACATGGATAAGAGCATCAATACATTATGGAGTTATTATAGTTGTTCTTAAACTAGGTTTGCAGCTTGCGTATGACTCGAAATTTTAGCATTTTTCTTTATCATAACCATTATTGCAAAGAATATTTTAGGTAAGATACGATACTATCATCGCTTTCACATACTGTTTTAATGTTATCTTTGGTAAAGACGGGGTAAAACTGAAGTTGCTCAACAATGAAATTACATTGTATTATATCGCTCTTAGAGTTTAAAAAGTTGTGGATTTTTTTCTGGTATATATTTTTTTCAATGCTCTGTATATAAGTCTGATTACAAAGATTTTAGCAATAAAGAAGTTGCCTGTGATATGGTAGGAAGCATTGTGGGGAAAGGAGGAAATATTGGTCACCTGCATTCTCTCTTTTTCTTAAAGAAATATGTTAAGGGCCTTTTTTTCTCAGGGTCAGTCAACACATCCTGGGGTCTGATTACTGTCTATACACTCCGCTTCATGGGTTAACACAAAATTATAATAAACTGGTGGCCTTGGCGGAGGGTATAGACAAAGATCAGGCTCCACATATGGGGATCTGAACTCTGTCTAATCAATCTGCTTCGGAGGTGTGTCACATACTTGGGCCATTTTGGCATTTGTCTGTTAAACTCTTACCAAACGACAAAAGTAAAGACTGGTCCGCACTGAAAGGAATGCAGATAATTCAAATGTTGCTCAAATGATGGAATATTTCTTTGATTGGGTAGAAAACATTGAGGGAAAAGGAGAAAATGCTCGTTACCATCGTTTACTCCTTTTCCCGCAATGGTTTCAAAAGCGGTCCTCTGTAACGTTATTGAATCTCGGGATTGTCTGTGTAGGGGCTTTATGGTGGGCCGTGTAGATCCCTTTGTCTAGTGTATGATATTTGATTGATTGAACACGATTGAAAACTTGTGCAATTATCAATTTTCGTACCGCGTAAAGTTACGCGGCTAGAAGTAAATAGATGATGATTTTGTACGATTAAGGTCCCTCCATGCTCTAGGCTTATACATTACGAATCCTTAGAGAATCAGTTACAAAGAGACTCAGGTTCAGCTAACTAGTTCTTGTTCTACTAGACTTCCTTGGTACTTTTACGTTCCCGGTGTTATGCATCAATACACGCGGGGCTGCCTTTATGTTTCTAGCCAGTTCACTTCTAGTCAGGTGTGAAACACGAAGTGTAAGATATACAATCTATGAATTTCTGTTTATATAACTGTGTTATCTATCTTTATATTAAGCAAGGATCCACAACTGACTTATTCATACATGTACCATTTTAAAATATGGATAATATTGATTTAGTCTGGCAATGTGTTACAGTACAGTCTGTCTAAGTTTCAGTGGCAAGTGGAAAAGAGAGCCTAAAAACTAGAATTAAAATTACAAAAGTTGCTTAAGTTAGGGCAAAAATATTTGTGTGTATTTTCTTTTTTTAACTTAATTTCTATTTCCTACATAATATATGTATACAAACATTATTATCAATATCTATTACAGTTGTTTAAATTTAGTATAATAAATTAGATACGAATTAATACTAAATAAAAATAAAGTTGAAGAAAGTCAAGAGTCGAAAGATAGTCAGAGAGATTTTTTTTAAATAATAGCTACTGTTATTCATGTAAGAGTGATAACTAAGGCTTGACAATAGGTTTTGCTAAGTAGAGTTGTCTGGTACTGTTTACATTCTAATGCTTGACCACCGGCAAAAATATATTTTAACCATTATATTGGAGTTCTAATTTGTAACAAACATTTTTAAAAGGGGGTCCCTCGTGGGTCTGTTGTATGGTGTATGGTTGGAAACATGTGTTTTTTGGGGAAGTGTCATCGGACAGGACAATTCAGAACCCTAGTCTAGTACTGGTGAAATCCATGACATACGTGAATTAGTATACTGTTGCCGTGATATGACTGAAATGATGTTAAGGGCGGCTTAAAACACAAAACAGACAATCAATCAACCAATCTATTACTGAATTAAGATATTTTCCACATGGTCTTCTGCTGGAATAAGAATGGATTTCTTAATTCATTGCCAAGGTTCCAATCAAGGACTAAAGGTAATATTTAGTGGGCTTCTTGTCCCGTATATAGTTCGAACAACCACCATTTGATGTGTGATTTCGAAACAGTGTGGTTATTCAGTGTCGAGCGATTACAGTGCTGACAGCTCTTTGATTATGTTACTCTTTCAATCATTAAATTTATTACGTGTTTTCAGCTCTAATTCTTTGTTCAGTAATTTCCAATCTGTTACTGATTTGGCTTGAAAAGAAATTTTAACTCTTTTAGGGCGAAATTTAAAGTTACTGATTTGGCTTGAAAAGACGTTTTAATTCTTTTAGGGCGAAATTTAAAAAATCGACCTCTACCAACAGCTGAAAGCACAATCTAATGGAACGCAGAAAGATTTTGATCGTATAGGCTTGACTAAACAAGCAGATGAAATTGATCCAAGATCTGACTGCATGACCTTGCAGTCTGATTTTGATCTTTGGTGTCTGCAAAAGTCGCTGTTTTCGCGATGAAAGGGTTAACTCGTAGTACCCTTGCAAATCGTAACCTAACTTGTCCGATGATAAGGGACAAAGATCAAATTGCACGCCAGTAGTGCCTGATCATGGTCTGCTTAAATTCGATACCACAATAAGCGTGACTTTACTTATACAAGGGGAAGATCTTCAAAAATAAATATAGTGTTTAATTAACCTTTCACCTTTAACATTCCCGAATTTTAACGATCCTGAAGAAAATAACCCCTTGAACATGTTGAGGGAATGAGAGAAGTGTTAGCAATTAACATATTACTCCATTTCTTCAACAATATTTACTATCCAATCAAAGAACTTTTACTCAGTTTTATCAATTTCTAAATTGTCGTCTGCAGATGCATTAAACTTTCGAAGGGTCGGAAATGTGTCGCTCGTTGGAAAAGAGATAAGCCTGACAGAAAATGGTTAAAATTCACACACAAAAATCTATCTGATGAAATTTCATCTGTGAGAAATTACGAAGTGAAACTGAAAAGCATTGTCCTATCTCATATAAAAAATTATGTGTCTATTGTCACATATATAATAAAAGGATATTATCCTTTTACCACACAATCCCGTGTTTTAACGACCCCGAGGAATAGGTCTTTTGGAAACATTGAGGAAACAGGAGAAAATGCTGGTCACAAGCATTTTCTCCTTTTTCCACAATATTTTTTTTTTTTTTTTTCATTCAACCACAAATTTTATCATTTCACTAAGAATTCCTTTGTTATCGTCAGAGACTTTCAGAATAGACAGATGTAAAATTCTGTCGAATTAATAAAGAGATATACACTTGTAATTCAAGATGCCGTTTCAGGTGTCTGCAGTTAGTAGTTAATAATTTTGCAAGTGTTTTATGGCCCTCTTTCAATCTTTGTTTCTCTTTTGTGTGACTTGTATTTGTTTTTCCTTTCCTACAACTACTTCAATAATGCTGAAAAACGGTACTTTTGTATCTTTCAGATGTTTTTTCATTGGTTTGTATGAAACAGCTGTTGATCGAAGACGCGCTGTAGGCAAACATGCTCAACACAAGATAATACCAGTATTGTCTTTTTTATTTTACAAAAGTCGTAATACTAAAAAAGTGAACAACAGGGAAGACGTTCTTTATAGAGAGTCATGACCACACCGGCTCTTTTTTAAAGATTGTTTTAAAACCAATAGGGCTTGTTGTTTCAAAGAAAAGATGGTAAATACATCTTTTTCTTTGCGGTCTCTATATCAAATCTCCGATTACATCCTTCTGATATCCTTCGAATCTTACTTCTGAATCTTGTAACTTTTCAGACAATTGAAAGATTTGAAAGATACATATCGGATATTACGGTTGTCTTCGCAGCTGTATTTTACCATGACAAATGACTGAGCTTCGGATTTGTGAAATTTGCAATTTGCCAAAAACTTTTTCGTTTTTTTTTTTATTCAAATTTATGTGTATATAACTTTGGGACTTGACTAAGCAGGCTTACTATTGAAGCTGTAACTCATTCTGCATTTGGTCGATTGGATTAAGGTCAGGGTTTGCAAGTCCAGACGTGCAATATCCTTTCTTTAAAGACACACTTGCACTCTATAGGCCGTATGGTGACGGGCATTGTCGTCCATTTGAAGATATTCATCACCAACTGTGCCAGCATAAAATCTCACCCAGGTATCCCGAAATTAATGTCGATACTCCCAGGTACTTACGGAACACTGGTCAAACACATTCAGGTCTGTGCGTTCGTCCCACCTGAATGTTGTTGGTTGGTTGTTGGTTGTTGTTGGTTCGTTGGATGCTGTTGTTAGGTTTTGGTATTTGTTTTTTTTTAAATGTCAAACAGCCAGTTTCATTTCCCGTTGTTAAAGGTTTCAGGCTTGCTGTTCTCTTTGGTAGAAAAGGGTTATGAAGGAACTTTTCTGCAGTCTACATATGCAAACCCTTGTTCGAACACATGATAGGTATTTTGGATCTACTGACTTATTTAAACCGAGCCATCTCGGGCTTTGTGGAACAGACTTTGCTCACATTATACGAAAATACGAGTCCTCAAAAAAATTTGGTCCGCGGGTAATAGTTACTTAATTCGAAAAAAAAAAACCAAGAAGCTGATCGAAAAAAAGAATTCTCCTTCGGGGAAAAGGTTTATAGAATATTAAACGCATAAACTTCTAAAGGTTACGATCCTTCGCCGAAATGTCAATCTCCCTCCGCGAGTCAGCGGCCAGTTAAGCCGGTAGCACTAGCTTCTTGGGCGAGATATCGCGGTCATTCTTGCCACGTAAGAAAGTTCAGTCTCCTCTTACATCGGTCCGTAGGTGTCTACGGTTTATTTCGAAAGATAAAACAGTTAGTAGCAGACCGAAAAAAAAAACATTCCTGTAGGGAAAAGGTTTTCTGGAATTCTACAGCATGCACTTATATCGAGGTCAAGACCCTTCTCTAAGTTGTCTAACCCGCTCAGCGATTGAGCGGTCATTTAAATCGAGTAGCACTGGCTTCAGGGGCGAGATATCGCAGTCATTCTTGTGCCGTAGGAAAATTCAAACTCTCCTTTAACATCAGTTTGTAGGTACCTACCACTTTTTTCCAAAATGAAAAAGTAACAGGCCGAAAAAATACGAAGCGAAAAGTGGGACAGGATTTGCTCTGCCCGCCAGTGTGCAATAGAGCGAGGAGGCACTCACTCTTTATATTCGGCTATTCTCGGACTGACAGGTTTTTTTTTTTATATTCTTTTACTCGAAAAATAACCAGTTTTCTTGACTAGAGTCTAAAGACTTTCGTCAGAAATATTTTCAGTTCTTGCAGCTAATTTATTCGTATTGCCTGACATTAACTCGCCACACATTATATCTTGCTCGATGTAACACGATCTCGAAGGACAGAGTTAAGAGTCGTTTAGGTATTTTCATACATTCCGGAACCTTTTACGCTTTGATTTACGCTTTGCGTTATTTTTTTCTTCTTCTACTAATCGAAATTTGATCGTGGTAAAATTGTGGATCCAGATCGAACAGCGCAACGCTAGGATCGTAGTTTGTTCCTAGTTCGATTTTAGATCTTTACAAATGAAAAACAAACATCGAAAAAAAAAAAACATAGAAAAACTTACCTTTATTTTCTTTCAGATAACTGTTCTGATATACTCCTCACATCTGCTTTCCAACGCATGTTTGGCTCGACCCAGGTGGTCTTTTTCTTATATAGATAAAACTTTTCCGATTTTTTCGCGCCATTCGCAGCGTTTCTCTCTACGATGACGTCACGCGCGTGTTCTCTATGGCCCGCTTTATGGACACGATGTTTCCAGTTCTCATGCACTCGGCGCGTCGTTTCTATAAATACGCAACCCACGCTCGCTTTGTCTATGACACATTTTTCCCTATATGGACACAACATTTCCGGTTCTCATGTTCCAAGAGCGTTGTTTCTATAAATACCTGGCCCCCACGCACCTGGGGACGCGATGACGTCACTCTCCTCTTAATGAAATCATTAAAAAACCATAGAAAGCAATTAAAAAAGCCATTAAAAAGTGACAGTAAAGTGGCGCCCCTGTAGTCATTCATTTTCAACAACGTTGACTGCAACAAAATTTCTTTCCTGGCCTTTGCATCAACCTAGCACGTCTGTGTATGTTTTTTTTAAAATAATTTCTGATCGGCTTAAGGAAATGAATAACCGAATATTTCAATATTAGTTATTTTCATGAACATTGGCGAGTTCTGATTGGCTGAAATTTTTTCAAAGCTCCATGAAAAAAAAAGCAATGCCAGAACTACTTTTGCAGTCAAACTAATGTAAACAAACCTATAGATCTATACGAGATTTCATAGTGTTTTTCTTTCTGATTTTATATCCAGTCCGAATTTCAAATTGCTAGCTAAATTTATTTTCTCTGAATATTGAAAAAACACCCAACAGTAAATTCAAAGATAGAGCTTAAAACTCATTGTCACTTTGCTGGGTCCTAACAATCTTATTTTCAACTTACTTCTACCGTATTGAACTTCTATTCTAACATGACACGTGAATTCAGCTTTATAAACACAGTGCAACGAAAAGGTGGTAAAATCTACGTCATTCTACATAGAGTGACGTCATTCCGTATAAAGTAAGTAAGTTGTTCAATGGAATATAATCTGCATCCGCGTTTTTACTCTTAAGTGTGAACTTGTTTTCCTTTCATTAATAGTTGGCCATGTTAGAATAGTAATAATCTTTTTTCTACCGTGGTTTATCGTTCAATAAACCACGTTTTGTGTGGTTTATTGAACGATAGACCACGATAGAAAGAAGATTATTTCTTAAATAATAAATCTACTAAATCTGCAAATGTTCAATACTATAATGACGTCATAATTTACGTCATTTTTACGTCATGAACGAGCGGTTTTACCGCGCTATGAAATATGAACGAAATGGACATGAAATAGATGTAACTACGCAATACTGAATTTACAAAAAAAAAATTAGTATTAAGTAAGTGCATATTTGTTGTCTGTGATATTGAATTATAAGCCTGAAGAGATTTTTTTTTTTTTTGTTTATATGGACGTATGAAAAAAAAACCTAAGTACACTTTTACACTTTTCCTGCGAAGCGGTTTCATACAAACGTGTGGTTAGCTTTTTTTTTTTTCATACCTCCATGAAAACAAAAAAAGTTCTCTTCATTCCTTGAATGAAAATTTGAGCAATGACCCTTTCGATGCCATAAGCGATATCAGTTCACTTTTTCGGAAAGTGCAGCTCAAGGTGGAGTACTCTTAATAATTAATTGTTCGGGTAGCCAGGTTTAAAAAATAAGACGGACATTTTTTCAAAATATTTGGCCATTTGATTGGTCGGCAAATGAGGTTAAACACTAAGAACTCGTAAGAAGGCATTAACCAGAGGCGGAAATGTTCTGTCACCTTACGGGTATTTGGGATGGTGGTGCTGGGAGTTACCCATCGTGTAGTTCGCTCGGCCCCTAGGCATGCTCCATGCTACCACCCCGCCACCTCAAAGGATTCTTTTTTCCGTTTTTCTGTTTTCAATTAAACTGCTAGTACATTGTAAAAACAAACCTCATTGAATTCGACAATTCACGAGTCAGATCTGCCCACACGTTGAGATGGAATCAACGTACTAAAGATCATATTGCTTCTTCAGGTATACAACATACCGTTATACATGAATTCCAGCATTTCATTCAAAAAGAAATAGACAGATATTGTTTAGTTTATTAGCACAAATACGTCTTATTCTAAAAATATACAAAAAAGAAATTAAAATTTAGATTATTCTAAAGAACGGGTTTTCATTAGGGCCTTTTAATTGGCTGAAAATGATTTTCCCACCACCCCTGAGTAATTCTGCTTTACTTTACTTTGCTTTTTAGTGAAGTATCCCCCGAATTAAAATGTCATCTGTGCTGCATACAGGTCTGAGAAAAGTCAGCTGGACTAGCTTTAACACTTAACCTGCTAAATGCGTAAGATGACTTTCAAGCCGACAGTAAAACCCAAATTTTGCTATTTAAAGGTACTTTTTGGCGATAAAATATCTCCTTATCGGACAGTGTAGAACCAAGATAAGACTGCACGTTCTGTGCAGTCTCAACTTGATCTACACTGTCCGGAAAAGGTCCTTGAGTCGCGCTTAGTAGCCAAAGTGTTAATACTGTAGCAGCTAAGAAACATACAAAATCAAAGCGTTGAGAACGCTGAAGTGGTATTTGTCAAGGAAGCCATTGTGTGGAATTAATAATTTGAAAGAAAAAGAGAAATATTATTCAAATATTGGCTTGAAAGTCAACCTACTAAGCAAATGAATATCTTTTTGGTTGAAGGGAGAGAGTACTCATGACAAAGTTAGGATTATTTGTGTATTGGTGGTCTCCTTTTGATCATAAGCAGGAGTCAGGAGTAACGTCCCTTGACAGTAGGAAGCATGATAGATAGAGAGAGAAACTATGTGAACATATCGAATAAAATTAGGTTTGTACCTGAAAACTATGATTTTGAAATATCTTTGGCCGTTAACATTTAATTCCAAACATTACAATCAATTACATGTATTTCGATCTATAAATATTCATGCCCAATCAAATGGAGTAGCGCGCAGTCATGGGACGAACAAGCCATGGGACAAACTGTTTTTGGAACGAAAAAGCCCAGGACCAAGCGATCAATAGACAAACTTTGTATATCATTGCGCCAATAGAAGGCAATGAGAGAGTGAAGCGATTCTCAATAAAAAATTAGTATTTCCACGATCGATGGCCTCACCCAGTGTATTTTAACATGTCATTTCCAATTACATATCTGAGTGCTACCGAAAAACTCATTTGTCTGCGAAAAATTGAGTTTAATTGGGTTTATTTCTTTCGGCTTTGCACAAAATGCGATACATGGTCTTCAAAATTCAATATTGAACTCATAGTGGTATTGTCTTCGACAAATACCACAAAAATCAATGTTCGGCTGTTTTCATTCCTTTCGCAAGAATTCTGTCAAGTTTTTCCCTTTGTGACAGCATGGACATGAATATAACAACAAAGAGAATCTTCACCACATATATAAACGTCATAAATGATAGATCCAGCGCCTTGCTTACTGAATGCCACGATACTCCATTTTGGAACTTTACCGCAACAAATTCATTCTCATCTTTCATGATTCTTCTCTCTTCTACCTTTTCTAATTTGTGATCCTTTTTAATTTCTCCTTGTTCATGTAGATAGGTAACTGTTTCATCTTCAGTGATAGTTGTTGTGCGTCCACAAGCACAGTTGATACAAAAGACTTTCCTAATAAGTATAACAAATAGTTGCAAGATTCGTGGGACGGGTTTTCCATTCGATCTGTTGTATATTCGGGCACTTATGAAAAGAACACACACAGTTACAGCACCAAGAATATACCAAATCATGATTGTATATGTTATCAAAGGTATCGGATCTGAGTTGTGCGGCAAGTTATCTCCTAAAAGAGTCATATATACGGAAAGAGCTAACATGATTGTAACAGAATATCCTATTCTTTCCCCTGAACCTGCAGGCAATAAAAAGACGAGAGGGTTTAACAAGGCTAGTATCAGTAGAGGTACTAGAAAATTTATAATCATATATCGAGGGTTACGTTTTAGATGATACGTCACCGTTACGTTTGAACTGTTCTGATTGGAAATGTAATGATCCGTAACGTTCCATGTCCCCTCTCCCGGATACATAAACAAATGCATTTCTTCAAAAAAGAACGGAAGGAACTTTAGATTTGCATAGTAGCCGTAGATGAACAGTTCTACGCTGCACCGTTGCTCGTCAAAGGGGTAATACGTTACATCTAGTGCACACGTGGTCTCAAATGTTTTGTATGTCAACCAGATTGCTAGTCCCTCGTATGAATACACAATCAGCTCCTTAAATACGAAACAATGCCTGTATTAAACAAATGAAATAAGAACAGAGCTTAAGCGTACATTGGGACAAAATATTCAAAGATCGGGCTGCACAGAAAAGTCAGTCTCTGTGTAGATATACATTTTCTGCAATTAAATACTCTTCCTCGCTGTGAGCTGACAATGCATTAGATGTGGCTTTCTTTCGAGATTAAAGATGTACGTTTCGGCTTTATAAAAATTTAAGTATACAACAGTTTCAACAAGAAAGCCAAGATGAGTACGACTATATACATGTAAAACAAGATGTTACAAGGAGGACATTTTAACCCTTTCCTGATAATAGAACACAAATATTTAGGTTTACGTTCCTTTCTTGTGATTAACAGCCGGCCATAGTGTGAAGTAAATATCTTAAGTCATGATAGAAAAATTAGAAAGGATCAAAGTTTTCGCAAGACAAAAACTACGCAGACGACCTGGGCTATGTCTACACTTCAGCAGTGCTGAAAAATAGATGAACTGTAGGAAAAAAATATATTACCCAATAATCATCGTGCCGAAGTTTGCTGCTGGCATGCGCATTTGTGACTGAAACCAGGGGTTTCCACACTTTCGAAGCATCCATATTTATCCTGTCTACATCATATTCAGTGTTGTTCCATATTATTGATTCGTCGGTCCATACAAAAATTACCATCATAGTTGTCGTTAAGCGCTCTTCTTTTTCTTCAAGTTCACTAAGAGACATTAACTGCATTCCGGCTCTAACCACGAATTCTGCGCTTTGATTATGGATGGGCAGTATGTCTTTGTTATAATCTTTAAACAGTTTCTTATACAAGTCTTTCATCTTCGCTAAGGTGACTCCATCTGTTTGATTCACACACTGTAAAATTACCAAGCTAAAAAGTGCAATCTGCGTTAAAATATGCATATTTTTTATTCCTGCAATACCTTCTGGTAAGATAGAAAGTTACCCACTTTATATCATCTGTTGAACATCAAGGATACACATACGGAAATTTGAGATGAAGCCCTTTCCGCGATAGAGGCGATGTATATTTATGCTCCACTACCTGATAGACGTATGAATTTCAAAATAAAGTACATTTCGTGAGGTGACAAATTATAAGTACGTGTCGGCCGATATCAAGTCCATGATATTTACCTTCGCTTATCCGTGCACGAAGCACTTTTGTAGAGCTGATATGTGTGGGACATGACTCTTATAGTATTAAGTCATTTGAAAAACCTTCCAGAAATTTTATCAGGCTGACATGGGTCGATACTTTTTGCAGAAGCAACCCCTATTTCATAGAGCATAGCTCATTTATGGTAATTTCATATGAGAGATTTGAAGGCCAACATGCCCCTCTCTACTTATTAAATTCTTTTACAACCACATATATGCGTTGACATTCTTTTTCTAGGGCTGAACATATATTATCACTGCAAGTGAAAAGTTAATGTTTTGTCATCCCTTTTTTGTGGCTATGAATGCAACTCGGGTTTATGAGAAAGGAAAAGTTTAAAAAGTTTTGTCTTAATGCATTACCACATAATCCCAGTTTTAAACGACCCTAAAAAAGAAGACTTGAAAACATTGTGGGAAAAGGACAAAATGCTGGTAACAGCAATATGCTCCTTTTCCCACAGTGTTTAATTTCCTTTCAAAGACGGATCATCCGTTGATCCATATTTCTTTTGTTGTCTGCAAATGCTTTAAAGTTGGACCAATCTAAAACTTTGTCTTGTGCTAAAGGTTTAAAAAATATATTTTCCCGTCTAAATGTATATAAGATAAAGCAGTGATGGAGTAAAAAGATGCTACACATTGAAGAAATACGATCTTTCTTGTCACTGAAAAAATGACACTGTAAATACTCTTTTCGGGTTACGTTGAAGGTGTCACATGTTTTACTTTTTCAACCAAGATGAACATTCACTTGTATAGTTATACGTTTTCATTTTCATCGAAGAAACAATGAATTGACCGAATTTTAGAGATTTTAAAACATCTGGGTAGTATACCACCTTTTGCATGTGGATTTAGACAGTGCCTTACTTCCAAAGCCTGAAAGTGAGAAACATTATCTGATAGAAGTACAGGATTGCTTGGACTGGTTTTTAACTCAATACTCATTACATTTATACAATGAAATTGTCTATATGTGTAATAATAAAATTTTGGTGCAGCGGTAATTCATTGTTGCTTAACTTTTTGTGAGGAGTATAATTTCCATTCTTTTGAATGGTTTAAATTTAAATTGAAGTGCATTTAAATGCATTTTGACACACGCTTTGATTATTTGGCCGCTATTTGGCCTTTAATTCTGGATATTTTAGAGGGGCATACCATTGTCTATCATCTTGGTAATACTGGAAATATTATATTAAAATAAAGGTTTTAATATGAATCGTTCAAATCATCTTAAGGGTAGGGCATTCTGATGCGATTCTTGTAACATGCCTTTCGTCGCCGCAAATACGAACGGATTCGGCTAAGACTCGGGTAATCAGTAATCGATCGGCCGATACACGCTGTTTGCCGCATCGATTACAGATTACCCGAGTCTTAGCCGAATCCGTACGATTTTGGCGATGACAGGCGATGTTACACTCGTCACAACTCGGCCGATTCCGTACCTACATCTAACCTCGTCTGTATAACGGTCGTTTCCATTTGAACTGCCAATCACGTGATCTTATATATGGCGGAGCCACTGTCAGTCGTTTACCATCGACATAAACAACCTCGATGAAATTATTTACACCTATCTATCTGTCGGTGAAAACGTCAATCGCAATTGATAATCCACGTTAAAAAATGAATGTTCGAACTGTTTGTCAACTGAAATATAGTTAGAAAGATTTCGATAGAAAATTGAAATTCAAGTTTTCTTTTTTACGAGGAGCCTTACAATTTTCAGAACGGTGAACCGGCGTATTTCCGGCGATGAAATGTAGAGTGCAAGTGCATATCAAGCTACCAGATACAGCCGAGGGATTTAATGGCTACCATCACCCGAGGTATGCCGAATGGCGATGTTACATGCATCCCATTAGGGTGCCCTATCCTTAAAATAGTTTATTTTAATGGAGATATTTAGACATATGCCAAAACTTTTCACAAATCGCAATATCTTCCTTTAACTCTTTACAAAATGAAAAAAGTTTAGACCTGCCCAAATTGAAAACATTTGCAGACGACAAACTCATTGTAATTTGAAATAGGAAACTTGTCTATAATAGGATAGAAAATATTATGGGAAAAGGAGAAAATGCTGGTTACTAGCATTTTCTCCTTTTCACACAATGTTTACAAAATGCTTCCTCCTCATGGTCGTTAAAACTCGGGTTTATGTGGTAAAAAGTTAATCTTTTCTATGTCTAGATCTAACTTCCAAATGACATAAACTGTCTTTCTCTTTTTTTTTTTCTCTAGATATTATAAGACTTATACCCTTCCCAAGTGGTATGGAATTAATAAGAAGCCTTAATCCTAGGCAGCTAAGCACGACTAACTGACCTTTTGCGGACAGTGTAGATCAAGATCAGACTGCCAGGTCGCTGTAAAATGACTGAAGTAATGTTTGAACCAAAAACAAAAACAAAACTAGTCATAGAATGGATATCATATATCGCAATCTCTTGTCGAATTATGAAAAGATGTGATTACATTTTTATCAGAGTAGAGCGCAAATTGAAATTCAAGCTAAAACTACTTTTCCTTTTCAACGCCTTCAATCCCGATACTTCAGCAGGTTTTTTTTTTTAATATTCTTGTAAATTATCAGTTATTAAGATTATGAACTTACTGATGTTTATGTATGCACACATGTGAAATATCTGTGGCCCAATTAAGAACTATATAGCTCATTACGATCAGTTTCTCTTTTTGGATGTATGTTTCAAAAACGGTCTCTTTTTTAGGGCGGACAAAAGGTCGACCGCGGTAAGTACATTGTGCCGTGCTAGATCTTCATACAGGCAGACAGATGAAAGTTATGCTGACACGTTCTGCATTGCTTAATCCTCTTCAGTCATACATTGAGGTTCTGTATCTCGTGTTACTTGCGACCTGTCCAAACGCGAAATTATAACCATGGGAAGGGAAGTAATCCGGAAAACTGTGTATATTAGATCATGCTCGGTTACGTACCCTGCCGCAATTCTAAGCCCACTTTTCATGTGGAAAGTCAAAGGGAAAGAAATTTGTACAAGAAGTAATGCCGATTCCATTTTTTTGATTAAAACGCTGGGCTTATACCGGGCTATTACCCCAGCCTGTAGGGGCTGTGTTTATTAGATTAGTGCAGAGGTTATATGCTAGCTAACAATGGCTGGATGAATAGTGCAAGGTTTTGAATAAACTATCATTTCATTTTGAAATTTGCTGCATCGATTTCCAGATTGAAAAGTAGTTCGGTTCTGTACCCGTAATCCCCAAATCAGATAGGTCTGTATTTAGAAAATGCCACCTACTGGGAGATAATGCAAACTGTCGGCTCCACATCTTTTCTGCTCAAACAATACAACGGCTACGATTGACCACACATTTTAACATGTCATGTATATTGCTTGGTTACTTCACGGTTGACGTCATGTTTAACGAATTATTAAAAAATAAAAATGTGTCCATGACCTGAATTCAGTGCACAGGTGTATATGGGATTGGCACCCTGGGAGCGCTTAACACGGCCTTAGTTGCTTTAGCCGACCATATAGCTGAAGATCGGATTGCCTTCCGCGGAGTGTATAGATCAACATCAGACTGCACAGAAAGTGCAGTCTGATCTTGGATCGACGATGTCCGCTTAGTTTTGTAAATGATTTTGGCAAAAATGCTTTAAAATGATAGTGTATAAGTCTTGTAGAATAAATCCCATGTCTTTTTTTTAAGGGCTCTAAAGGTAGAAATCCCAAAAGCTTCAAGGGATGTTATAAAAATAAACGTTTCAGAACTCTTTTACTCAGTGTGTAGCCTATGTGTTACACAAGCATAAAGGTACACACACACAAACACACAAAAAGAAAAAAAAAAACGGCATTAAAAATTGCAAATTGTGCAATATACGAGTATTTCCTTTGAACGCATATTAAAAAAGAAACTTAGTAGTATGTAAATGAGACCAAAACATTTACCAAGCTTTTTTTTTTTATACAGAAATCTATAAATAAATAAATGAAAATCGGAGAGAGTAGGTCCCTATTGAGACTGCATACTCTGAGGTCTGGCCTGAATCTACGATGTCTGAACAGTTTCACGATGTTATTCTTGGAACCGAAAAGAGTAGAGAAGATTGCGGGAGAGGAGAAAATTATGGTTTCTAACATTTCAGTCTTTTCCGTCAAAGTAGTTCTGCATGGCTCAGTGGTAAAGTGTAAGACTCGTAACCTGGAGGCGCCGGGTTCGAGCTTCACTGGAAGCACTGGGTTTCGTGGGAATGTTTCGGGCAAGGCACTTCAGTTCCCAAGTCTAGTGCTGGTAAAACCTATAGTACTAACATGAATTCGTAAGGTGTCGCGTTGATATAACTGAAACAATGTTGAAAGCGGCGTAAAACACCATCCAATCTATTACTCAATCAGATTTTTCTGCATCTCTTTTCAAAAGCCTTATTCTTTACTGTCATTAAAATTTGGGATCTTTCGCTTTTGGGTTAAGTAGACGTAGTGCAAAATACACTGTTGACATATTTGAGAATTAATCCAAACTGGAGAGGCTTTTTTTGTACACTTTAGATAAAGATAAGACTGATTAAAAGATGTATTCCCCAACTCTGTGGGTGAATTTGACAGACATTATTTAAAAAAGAATATCTGTAATTGAAACATTTACGTCGTTGATTCCAGGGAGAGATTGAAAATAAACTTCAATTACCAATATGGCCTGCAACACGGGAAAAGGGGCATTCGGACATTTGCGTAAAGTGTCGTCTCGGATCAGCATGCGCAGTCCGCGCAGGCTAACTCGAAACGACGCTTTCCGTTATTATGTAATTTTCTGTTTTGCGCAAGTCTACTGTAGCACAAAATCTAATGTAGTCGTAAAGTGCCGTCTCGGATTAGCCTGCGCGGACTGCGCAGGCTGATACGAGACGACACCTTACGCAAATGTCCGAATGCCCCTTTTCGCATGTTGCAAGCCATATTATATTGCTATAAATAAGGATGACTTGTGATTGACGAAGGCAGACTTATAAACAACTCTTCAGTTCCTGCTCAACTGGGTTCATGCTCAAACTTTTCGTGTTATCGGAAATATGAACTTCAGATTTAAAGTGACAATAAAGCCCAAAAGTAAACAAAGAGGGTGTTTAAATGCGTTTGAATTTATATCATACCATTCAAAAGTTCATGAAATTATTGTGAAGATGACAATCTGTCCATTGTACGGTTGTTCAAAGTCAAAATTAGGTTAAAACCTGACAGGTAGCTGTGTCTTTTGTTTACTTTTTGCCTGATTTTAATATTTTTTTTCTGCCAGCGACTAACATATGGCCCTACCACACGATAACAGACTGCCATCGCCACAATGTTTTCCATACTATTAAATGATGTGGTTTAAATGTATTATGACACCTGCTTTGATATTTTGGCCTTTACTGGTCCTTTAACTCTATACCACACGACAAAAAATGTAGATTTGTCCAAATTGAAAGCATTTGCAGACGACAATTCAAATGTGTCTCAAATGATGGTATTTGTCTCTGATAGGTTAGAAAACATTGTGGGAAAAGGAGAAAATGCTTACCAGCATTTTCTACTTTTCCCACAAAGTTTTCAAAAGGCTTCTTCCTCAGGGGTCGTTAAAACTCGGGATTGTGTGGTAAAGAGTTAATTTGATTAGAAGACAGAACAAAAAACAGGAAGTATTGGATTGCATTCATATAATTTTGACATTTCAAGCTCAGCCAAGCAGAGCACGAAAAGGATTTTTTTTTTTTATAACCATTGACACTGGATGTAAGGTATCCTCGATCCGTGTCCTATAGCATTTAAACCTGAACCAAACAATTCCGTTTTTTAAATACGCTGAGGAAAAGGGACTTTGAAAGCATGTGGGGAAAGGTAGTGAAAGTCTTTAATCAGCATTTTCTCTTTTTTCCAAAATGTCTTCTACCCTTTGAGAGAAACCGCATCATTTGAAACACACTTTATTTAGTAATCTGTGAATGCTTTGATCTTGGACAAGTCGGTGTGTCTTTCTTTTTCGGGTAACTAATACATGGTATTGAACATTAATAAGTGAATTAACATTAATAAGTAATTCAACTACTGGACAAATTTTGTATTATGAATTTCAAGTGTTTTCATTATATGAGCAAACACACTTACAAACAACGACAGCAAAAGAGTAGAAAACATATGTCACACATAACTCCACCGTAACAGCTGTCAAATATTTACGTTTTCATGTTTATGTGGAACCAGCCCTCGGCAGTATGACTGAAATAACAAAGAAATGACTTCACAGAAATTCGAGCAAGCTGGTGGAATCCATGGATTTTGTTGATGTTCTCCAAGTTTGATTTTGACTTTGGTCGCCGGTTTACGAGAGGTGATCAGAAAGAACGTGGACCATTACAAAGAACAACTTGGACCACTAATGGAGTATATGACGTCATTAAAATGGCGTCGCACTTTACCTGGCCTTCATATGACGTCATTTGAAAGCCAGAGTCAGTTGCCATATGGCAACTGACTCTGGCTTTCATATGATCATGTTCTATGCAGTCTGATCTTGATCTCCACTGTCTGCAAAAATCCTTGTTTTCGCCTATGGCGCTAAAATGGTGAAGCATATCTTGCATATACTGTTCGCTTATTATGACTTCACAGAAGTTCCTCGGTGGCAGCATTAGTGTTATGTTATAATGTTTTCGTATCAGATATGGTTTTTACATTAATAAATTAGTAACCTTATTGACTTATGCTAGTTTTGCTTATCTTTGAGATGGTGGTTACTGTTCTCAAGGTCCGTTTTCAAACCTGTTTTGTGTCTTTGTAACCATTTGCTTGGTACGTATTGTAAATGATTTTTCCCCGTAAACGTGATTTTATTAATTTTATATTGCGTTCATGATGATGGTAACAGAACCAAAAAACTAAAAGGTTGCGATATTAATATTTTCTAGTTTCTGTTTTAGCACTGTTTCGATTTTGACGTTTGTCACTGCTTGCCTTGTCATTCACTAACTCGAGTTATGATGTGTTCAGTGGTCGCTTGTTGCGTCCATCATGATTGTTTCGGTCATTGTCTTACCGTTTGAATTGACCAGACTGTAGTCGGAATCTACACCTCTTTTGCTTCTGTATTTATGTTTCATAAGGTTCTTCAAGCCTAGCAGGTTTTTAAGTTCTCGTCTAAAGTACACACCGGTCGTATAATAAATTACGAAGTATGCCGCATAATTGGATAGACAGATCTCCTCCACTATTTTCCTGGCTGTCAAGTATCTAAAATAACAAGTCCACACTGGATCCGACTTCCACTCCGTTAACGGAAGTGTGGGATTTCCTTGTTTGACTGACGGCTGGATGACGTAAACAATCGTAGCTGGCAGTAAAGTAAATATGAAATAAAAAGACACCGCAAGAAGCGTTGTAGTTGACGCAGCGTTTGATGATGAACCGTCTTGCCCATGCGCAGCACTCTGAATTGACAGACGTTTGATTTCAAGAATCACCAAGACGTTTATTATAAGACAACCAATAGGAATTACTCCAAATATGACCATTTCTGTTATCCAGCTCCATACTGTGTTAAACAGTTCAGTGTTAACACGGAACACACAACCAAGGCCGTCATTCCAAGCCCAGATATAAGTCTGTAGCGAACCAAGGCCAACTGCGAATGCAGCCATACAACATATAACAATTTTGGCTCTAGTAACCGTGCAATATTTCTCTTTCACAAAAGGATGACAAACAGCGATATATCTCTCGGTCGTAAAGCCAAGGACTAGCATTGGAACCTGTAAATATTAAGAGAACACAAGGATATTTATGATAGTTTAAAATAAAAATCAAGAGCAATATTCAAACTTCTTTAAAAAATAATAATCAAAGAGTTTCGAACTCATTGCGTGTTCTAGCATGAATACAAATTGATAAACTATATGTAGAAATTTCATGTGAAGCAGATTATAAAGTTGTCGTACTAAACTTTATTCGTCCATAAAACTATTGAACAAATAGGAATACAGCGAGCAAGTATACAGCATGCATGGTTAATATTTCTAGACCAAACTACGGCGTTGAAATTGTAATACACTGGATGACACTTGTATTGTCTGGGTGGACAAGCAGACCAGAAACAGCACGGCCTTTTTCTTTTAACGAGTCTCTTACAGTGTCTTTTGACATGGGTACTTGTTAAAACCCTCAGACTGCAGAATAAATGAAACGAAGATATCAGGCCTATAATAAAATAACATTAACTTCAGTTTTTGTTAGCAGTAAATATGTCGCACGTACTGTGCAGTCTGATCTGAATCTACGCTGTCCACAAAGTGATTGAACTGAACAGAAATAGTACCATAATCTATAATCATCTTATTTCATGCTTTCCGGTATGTTATCGAGAAATATCAGTGAAATATTTTTCGATTTTTCATGGTTACGACCAGTGAAAAATACCGATTTTTTAAATATTCTAACTCTTCAACTGAAGGCGGAAACAGTAGTTCCCGCGCACTAGTTACCTAGGTAAAATGCGCGTGCCTCTCAACCAGATGGAAATATGACGTAATTTACCCTACATTTCTCGAGCTTGACGTAATATTGTAATGCGTTGCTATGCCGAGGGGGTACGCCACGGGAAATAACCGAAAAGAACTGTACTGGATTTTGATGCAAGTTCCTCCCAAAAAGGGTTAAAAGCATGAAATAAATAGAATAGTTTTTTTTTTTTCCGGTGAAAGATCGAAATTTATTTCATCTCCTGAACATTATCGGTGATATTTTCACTCGTGGCTGCGCCACTCGTGAAAATATTACCGATGATGTTCACTCGATTAAATAAATTTCGATCTTTCACCGAAAAAAACAAATATCCTCTATTTCTTCCGCTAATTGCCTCGGACCTGTGACCAAAATTTAGTTTCATCTGCAATGGCACAGTAACCGTCAGACCTTGAAAACATCAATTTTCATCAGTTTTAATAGATAGGGAAAAGGACATCATTATCACGTAAAAATCTCTTAAACTTTTCCTCGAATTCTTTCTCTGTTTATCCAACCCCTGTAGATGAGATGTGTTTTAATCCTTTTTTTTTTTTCGCCGCGCATTGATACTGTTTACGGCGAATTTATTTCAAAATCCATCGACTGCTTGAGTGACTGACCGACCCGCCGACCGATCCACCGATCGATTGATTGATAATTCTATCAGTCAAGTCACGAAGAAAACTCGCTTGTGTTTGTATGTGCTTGGTTTTATCAATTCTATTTAGGGTGTCTGAAGTTTGCTTACCAAGGAAACACCCACAAAAAAACCCACTACAACTTACTATAAGACTGAAATTTGAAATCTATCGATGTAAAACTGTAAGGGTTCATGTGGTTAAACTGTTGAACTGTATTTGACAGGGCAGAAAAAAAAAAACATTGTGAAAAAAAAAAGAAAGAAAATGTTGGCAATGGTAATGGCAATGGTTTCTAAAAGCATTCTTTGTAACGTCGTTAATACAAAGGAGAAGCAAAGGGTGTAAAAGTATTTCTGGCAAAGATGATTTTATAAAATATAAAAACAGAAAGTTGTGCTGTAATTTAGATCCTTGATCTATAATGTCAACGAAAATGCATAAAGTTAGGTATAATATTTTTAGGGAAATTTTACTCCTATACTTTACTGTCGATATCTATTTTACGTCATCGAATACTTATAGCCCAATTTTATGCTCTTCCTCCATTTATTTTGTTCACAAACCAATTATTACAGCAACAAAATCGTTATTGAAATAACATGTTATCTTGTTTATCTGAAATTGCTACTTTAGAGAGTTTCAGTATGTCATAATGGCCTTGATATCTCCATTGAAAATATATTAAATGTACCATCAGCGCAGTGATACAGGTCTGTATTTCGTGTGTACTTTGTTTTTAGACCCACTCTCTTCCAGCTGACAAATGTTTGGACTCGTCCACAATAAAAGCATTTGCAAACGGAGTTATGAATATATCTCATTGGATGGTATTCGTCTCTAAAAAGCCAGAATTTTGAGGAAAAAGGAGAAAGTGCTGGTAACCTGGCTATCAGCATTCTCTACTTCTCCAACCTTTTTATTCAAACGCCTCCCTTCCAAAGATCGTTAAAACATGCGGTCGGTTGGAGGTTAATCTTTTCACGCTTTGGTTGATACAATTTATGTAACCTTTGGGAAAGGTTTAGGTTTTTTAGGCCTGGGTTCCAGTCCGTTCATTTTTTTTCCTTTTTCTATCATTCGGACGTTACATTGTCAAAAATGACGGTTAGACATATTTACAACAATCTTTTCTTGCATCTGTACCGTCCGTGTTTTAACCCTTAGGCTATTAAACGTGACTCACCTTTAGCGGACAGAGTAGATCAAGATCAGACTGCACAGAACCTGCAGCCTGATCTTTGATCTACACTGTGCAATTAGGAGATATCCGCCCCCATGACTTTGAAATAGCAACTGTTGGATTTTTAATATCGACTTGAAGGTATTATGAACTAAGGGTTAATACTGAGCTATAAATTAAAATAACAATAATGGCCAAATGTAAACAAAGCGGGCGTTTAAATGCATTTGAACTGTCAACACTGCGGAAATGTCTGAAAAGGTTATACTGTAAAATTCGGACACAGCTCGGTTGTCCGTCAGTAGATATTCATACCATAGTTTGCAGGATGCTTATGGAAAGGGTGTGTTAAAGCTAAGTAGAGTTTGTAAATGGGTCTGGTGTTTTAAAGATGATCGTGAGTCAGTGAAAATGACCCAAAGGAAGGCCGACCTAACTCTGTCGTGACGGAAAAAGTGTTGTCTCCGTGAAATCATTAATTCATGAAGATGAACGATATATACAGTGCAAGAGATAGCTGATATAACAGGCATGCATTTGTCAAGTATTTTTACAATATTATGCAAACGCCTTGGGCTTCGGAAGGTCTGTGCGCGCTGGGTCCCTAATTTGCTCCTTGATGAGTAGAAACAACCTAGGGTAAGTATGGAATTAAAAGCAGTTGAAATGTATGATTGATAGGTTTGATTCACGTCGTCAAGAAGAAAAATATTTAAAGGTGATGAAACTTTGATCTACCATTTTAAAACCGATTCTAAGCCTTAAAATAAGGTTTGGATTACTTCTAGTTCTGAAAAACCTACTGTCGTCCGCCAAAATAAGCCCTCAAATCGCATGTTTTATGCGATTTTCTTTGATTCAAGAGACACTCTTCTTCAAATATGAGTTCCCTAAGGTATCGGAAAGTTTTATTGAGAAAACCTTCTCACGTAAGTCGTTGATTTCTATCAGGAAAGCAGACCGCTATAACCGACGTCCGCGGCATTAAATTGCTGCATGATAACAAGCCAGCACATAACTCCGCCACGGTACACGAGTTTCTTTGAAAATAATCTAAGCTTGATGCTTTAGAAATCCTCTCAACGGCCCTGACCTGTCACCTTATGACTTTTGGTAGTGCCCAGGGCTAAATGATATGCTAACAGGACGCCGCTTTGAATCCCACAGCGGTATTGGAAGTTCGCTCGACCAGTGTCTACAATATATATCTAGGGAAGAGTATCTTACGGCATTCCGGAATATCGTTGTTAAAAGTGTGTAGAGGCAGGTTGGACATACTTTGAAGGGCTCAAATAAATTTAAATGTCGCAAACATAATTGGAAAAACGACCCTATTCGACGAACACAAAAAAATGGTGCTTTTACTGAAAGGAAATATAAATACACAGACAAAAAAAGTCCGAGCAGTATATATCATTTTATACTGATGCTATACGAAGTCTTTATCACCGCAACCATCACCGATAATATCATCATTAACAAAGGAGCAAAAGCAGCATTCTTAGTAAAACTTCACACCTTCAAATACCCTATTTTTGTGAAAGGACTGTTCTTAGTATAGTATATCATACTTTAAGCGATCGTTATATATTCAAAATAGTAATTATTTATCAGCCATTGGAATTTTCAGAAGATTTGCCTTGTAACGTATCATTAGCTAGTCCTAACATCCGCTTTTCGGTGTAATAAGGTTTAGTAGACGGTGTCGCGTATATTTCATAAAACTGTGGAAAACACATTTGTACGGTACAATCATCCCGAAAATGTGAAGACAAAATGATACACTTTTACATAATTGGATCGTTAGGACTGTCGTGGGGGGGGGGGGATGATTTACTAGACTGAGAAAGGACGACAGCGGTTCCATGCTAAGGATTTCGGGAAATTTTTGACGCGAAAACACTACTGAACAACTGACATTTTGGAATGCGGATCGGAAGGAAAATGCGTTTTTGATATTTCGCTTGTTATTAATAACACAAAATTTTTGCCAACAGTGCAGTTCAATATCGGGATTATTCTGTTTTCATTCAAGTAGCTTTCTCTCACTTATCTGGATAGTTTGTTTCTTTTTTGGATATTTCAATCGTTTGTTTTCTATAAGCAAATAATTCAATATTAGTTATTTTCATGAACATTGGCGAGTTCTGATTGGCTGAAAAAAATTTTCACAGCTCCATGAAAAAAATAAGCAGTGCCGGAATTACTTTTGCAGTCCAAATAATGTAAACAAACATGTAGATCTATAAGAGATTCCATAATGTTTTTCTGTATGATTTTATATCCAGTCCGAATTTCAAATTGCTAGCTAAATTTATTATCTCTGAATATTGGAAAAAAATATCCAACAGTAAATTCAAAGAGAGAGCTTAAACTCATTGTCACTTTGCTGGGTCCTAACAAACTTTTTTTCAACTTACTTCTAGGGTATTGAACTTCTTATAATAAATCTACTAAATCTGCCAATGTTCAATACTATAATGACGTCATGAATTTACGTCATTATTACGTCATGAACGAGCAGAATTTACCGCTCTATGAAACATCAATGAAATGGACATAAATAAATACGCAATGTTGGATTTACAAAAAGCAGTAAGAGTAAATTTAAGTGCATATTTGTTGTCTGTGATATTGAATTATAAGGAATGAAGAGAACTTTTTTTGTTTTCATGGAGGTATGAAAAAAAAAAACAAACCTAATCACACTGTATGAAACCGCTGTGATTAGGTTTGTTTGTTTTTTTTTTCATACCTCAGCGGTTTCATACAGTGTGATTAGGTTATTTTTTTTTTTCATACCTCCATGAAAACAAAAAAAAAGTTCTCTTTATTCCTTAAATAAACAAATAAATAAATGAAAATTTAGTAAGATAACGGACGTGCTGTTGCACGGTTACTTTGAATATTGGAACACAATTACATGACCCATGATCTGTGAAAATGGAGTTTAATGCGTCTGCAAGAAGTATCGACCTACGTCAGCCTGCAAGGTCCACGCAGGCTAACCTAGGTCGTAAATTGTTTGCATGTCTAAGGACCACTTTACCTGATTATTCAGTCGGTTGTTAGACGAAATGGATTTTATAGATCCGTAATCATGCGATAACCTGCTTAACGTAAAGCATCACGGAGATACATTAAAACCACTTTTGCTATAGCATGACTCACCTTCACGTTCCAAATACCATTTGAAAACGATTAATTTTTCATACAGTGGTCTGTCATAAAAAAGAAAAGAGAGAGTCCAATATGTAAATGTTAAATTGTGAAAGCAAACTCAAAAGAAGAGGAGGAAGAAGAAGAAGAAGGGGGAGAAAGTAGATGAGGCAGACTCCAATAGCAATATATGTGCATATACAACAGTAAAACTAGCGTACACTAACTTACTAGATACTGCGGAGAAATCATTAAAAAGTTGAACAATTCACACAACGTAGGTCGGTGATATGTGTTCACATCCCATGCTAGATTCAGCTCCATTATAATATGTATCAGTAGATATAAGGTCTGCACAATGGCTAGAGATCCAAAATACACGGCTGATGAGTTGGTCCTTCTTATTTTGCTGCAATATAACCAAGTAAAGTGGAGAAAAGAATATAAGTGGATTTCCAGGGGTGGTATTATATCTTAAAAAAAAAAAAAATAATAATGATGATGATAATGATAATAATAATAAAATACCTAAAAGACTTTAGGTAAGCTTATTGCTCTTACAGGAATCCACTAAATGGATTTTGAAATGATTGTACATTCTTGACTGACAATATAATGAAAAAGTATCACGACTTAGGATGCATTTACGGATTGGAACAGGGTCCTGTGTGGCCCAGTGGTAAAGTGTAGGACTCGTGATCTGGAAGCCCCGGGTCGAGCCCCACTGGCTCCACTTGGTTTATCACAGGAGTGTCATTGGGCTCGACACTTCAGAGCCCTAGCCGAGTACTTGTGAAAACCAGGAAATACATTAACATGTGAGTTGTCGCCGTGATATGACTGAAATAATGTTGAAAGCGGCGTAAAACACCATTCAAACAATCAAAGAAAACGGATTGGAATGTTATGAAGAATTACCTGCATGTCTACTTGAAATGTTATTTTTATGACAATAGCAATTCTTGAAATGGTGATTGTGATGACTGTGACGATGCTAACTGACATACCGAGATAACCATATGATGGCAGATATCGGATTCCCGAACAGGCCCAAGACATACCAAATAGGGGAGACAACTCTGTCGATTATCACGATATGTGGGGCAACAATCTCTATAATTTGATTCTGTGTGTGCGTCAGAAACTGGCTCCCGTTTCCATCTGTAATATTATCGGTGACGTCACGGATTACGTCAGTTGTATTTTCCATAATTCTGGGGTTACCTGAAAATAGAATGAGATCGAGATCTAAAACCTGTCTGTAACGTGTTTAACATTTGTAAAAGTTTCACTATGTGGAGAAAGTCACCTACGTTTGGGCTGCATTTAACAACTATTCTCATTTAGCTCCTTTTCTTAATTCCCATTCAAATCAAATGATTGTTTGAGACAGAGTCTCAGCAAATCAGACAGCAACCTCTTTACGTGTCAATTAAATATACACGTATGTCCAATTGTGTCTAACGACTACCGAAAGAACTAGATAAGCCTACATGATTTATTCATCGGCTGCACCAACCAGTAACATTTATATATACATACTCAAAGGCAAAAGAAAGTATACAGTTTTTGATCTCTCATAATTTTCTCAATTTTCATGTTTTGACCTGAAATCTTGAAAAACATACTGCTACAAGGTTTGAAATGATATTCTGTCATTAATTTACATACTGACACACTTGATTGGCTACAGTGCAGGTACTTGTCGATTTTGCATATCTGCACCTGCAACATATTGGACAATCAAGATATGGTTGTAAATCAGTATTGGTTTCTAAATTGATAATCTGAAAAAAGACCAGCCTTTTCTTTTTTCTATCCAACAATAGAACGGCTTTCAGATGCCGATGAAATTCTGTCATTACAATTGTGCAGGCTGGCCGTTCAAGACCGTTCTGTGACTTGTTTGTAGCAATGTACACAAGTCACGGTTGATTGGCTATAAAGGTGCTATGAGTTGAAGGAACTGACTTCTGGTTGACCTAAAGTAATCATGTGGAAGTAAGACCGGTACATCGAGGGTTGAGGGATGGAATGATGCATGAAATCAACATTGCGAGGTCCTAGTGAGTCAATTAAGTGAAACTGAATCAGGGTGATGTGCAGTGTCTGCACTCAATCAAGCTTAGTAAAATTTAAAGCCATGAACATGGTTTTGAATCATTTGAGATCTGCAATCAATAAATGGGAATTAGGTTCGGTAACATCACTTGAAAGTGTTTGGAAATTCGGCGGAACTAGTTAAAAAGTATGCAAAAGAGAGTTAAATTGTTACAGACACCCAAGCCAGAGGCCTGATTATTGAAGGAAATTGAGTCTGATGAATACTTTTACGGATCGATAAGGAAACATTTACTTTCTTTAAAAGAAACAGGGGCGTGCATGGCTTATAAGTAAAGAGTTCGATCCCGACTCGAGATGTTCCAATTTCATGCGTGTTTCCTTTGGAAAGACATTTGAGGGCAATATCTTAGATTGATTGAACTCGGGATGAACATGAATAAGTTAGCTGGAGTGAACTAATGTCATGATATGACTAAAAAAATGTTGAGAGCGACGTGAAACACTATGTAATTCCGTCAACCATTGTAAATCCCCCGTCGTAATAAAAGTCTCTCCCTAACCTTTAACACTAACCCCTTTGTTTTTTGATGATATTGATGTATTGCTAACAATGTTCTTTGTTTTTGGCATTTAAAAATGACTGGACTATCGCAAGAAAAAGATTGCAAGGGGCTTGGCTTTCATTATTTTGCCAAATCAGCCACAATTGAAAGGTGTATACTTTCTTTTGCCTCTGAGTATATTTTGATTATCGAGGACACTTTATGAGATGTTCGTACTTTTTTTTTTATCCCCCGCCGAAGGCGGAGGGATATAGCTTTAGCGTTGTCCGTCTTTCCGTCCGTCCGTCCGGGAGAATATCTCCAATACCGTCGGACGGAATTTCGTGAAACTTCATACGTGTGTACAATAACCCATCCCGCCTATATACTTTTTTTCTTTTTTTGATTCGATGAAAAATGGCCAACTGGGAGCAATTTTAAGGTACGCGGTCAAGCAAATTTTTCGGCAGGGGATATCATTTCAACGAAATTGCTTGTTTATTTTTACATTTGTTTTTTAGATATACATGTAGTTATAATGTTGTTGCAGATACTGACAAAATCTTGATCAGTGGAAGTTTTTACTGTTCTTCATCAAACACAGTAAACCTGTAAAATCACAGCCTTCAATGGTTTTTTAACATCATGTGTCAATATGGTTTATGTAGCCTGGTGGAAAAAAGAAAAATTAGGCACTTGGTCGCACAAGACACCATTAACTATGCAAGCCATTTGCTCTCTTTTCTTGAAAACAGAGCTGCAAAAGTTCTACAAATCAAATTATTGTTTTCTTTCATCCGGTAGTAGATCCATTATGCTGAGGCTCTACAACAATGAAAATAGAAACAATGAAATTTGCACACAGCGCATACATGTATATGTCAATTACAACTATATTCTACAACATGGAAGACATTTATCTGTCATATCGTATTAGCAACTTGTTAACCTTTACCATGCCAAGTTGAAATGTAGCCATCGAAACCTTTTGCGAACAGTGTAGGTCAAGATCAGACTGCACAGAACGTGTAGTCTGATCTTTGATCTGCACTATCCGATAAAGACATATTTTTCCACCAAAAGTACCTTTGAAATAGCATTTTTTTTGTTTTTTTACTATCGGCTTAAAAGTTTCATCTAAGTTATTTAGCAGGATAAGGGTTAAAGTTGGTCGTCTGGAAAAGAGATAATTTAGCAAATTAAATAGTTGCAATTGCTAAAAATATGAATTCGGTGGTATATAGGTTAAGATCGGGCCGAGTCTGTATAAAATGACAAAAAGATAACTTGTATCAATTTTCATTAAGGACCGTAATCCACAAAAGCTGTCTCTATGCAAATATGACAACAGTTGCATATTGCTGAACGTCAAGAGGACTGATATCAATAATGCCGTTGGCTTTACTTAATATTCTAATCCATATTGCATGATGCGACGTTCAGCGCTGAGTTATATATGGGACCCATACTTCATTAATTGCACAATGCAAATATATATTCGTAAAATCATAAAATCAAACAGAATGATTGTATCATAATGTTGGTGTCGAGAGGAAGATCTTAGTTCAACTATAATAACAGTGATACAGAAGGAAATAGCGGAAAGAGGAGAGAGAGAGAGAGAGAGAGAGAGAGAAAGAGAGAGAGAGGAAGAGGACAGAAGAGCGAGAGAGAGAGGTATCATAATTCCCCGGCTAACAAGTCTAATGATAAGATTCTGTATATTTCAACAGCGACTTGCATATATTTTAAGTGTTTAACGCTGCTTTCAATCATGTACATGTAGATAGTTCAGTACATTATTCTGCATTTTTGCATTCCTGGTTATTTACTGTTGGTAAACAGGGGAACCAGCTCCAAAAAGAGTCAATGGAATTTTGTGCCCTCAACACATCCGACCTAGAGCCTTCAACAGAAAAACGGTAAACAGAGGCTTGTCTCGAAGAATTTTTTCAGTATTTATTTCTTTATTGGTAATCTATGGAAAAAAATCGACTATGCTATCGTGTGTATATATGATTTAGCTTTATTCATCATTTGGATTGGCCATGGAAATATGCAGGGTTTGAATATAATTTTACCCCGACTTTAAAACTGAAAACTTTAGAACTGAAAACCCCTAACTTCTGTCAACACGGAAATTGGGGACTACGTTTTTTTTTTCTTCCATTTTCTTCAGCTTATAGCTTTCAGACCCCCTATAGCCCAGACCACAAAGGAGTGCCTTTGTTTACTGGTTTTTTTTTCTGTCGAAGGCTCTAGCTAGCGAGTTCCCGGATGTACTGAGGCACAAAATTCCACTGATTCTTTTTGGAGCTAGTTCCCCTGATTACCACCCGTGCCCTTGTTTGATTAGTACAGCAAACAAACAAAAAATCTAAACCATTCGCTGAATTCTCATATGGTCAAGAGTTTTATTTTCTGTTTTGAGCGTCTCTGCTTTTCATCGTCACCACCATTGTCCAATATGGGCAATGTTCCCAGAATGGTGTAAGTCATTTTTACGGCGGATACTGCAAGGTGCATGGAAAACTCAATCCTAAGTTAAGCCTTGTCCATTAACGTGTTCGGTGTAAAGTACATTCACCCGAGACCTCGATTTAAAGTTACATTCAAAAGAATATTAGTAATTTTAATTAGCCAGCCGTGAGAATCGAACGTTCACCATCCCATACTCAACCACTTGAGCTTATCCAGTTGGTAAGGAAGGGGTCCTACCGTAATGATCAATGTACAACCAGCCACAGGCAATACGTTTTAGAAAGGTTACAATGGAACTTACAACATTTGTGTTAAAGTCATTGTGAATTACCAACCCAGCCACAACAACTCGGTATGTAATCAATAATTAGACAGTAAGAATAAAGTTTTATAGAAAGTCCTTTCACAGCCATATGAGACATTATCAGTTGTGCGGTTAGGTGGCAGGGGACTTGGAAACTTGTTCACAGCTGTGGAGAATCATGTCGCCACTTCGGCTCGGGGCAACATGATTCTCCACAGCCGTGAAAAAGTTTCCAAGTCCTCTGCCACCTGACCGTACAAAGGATTTATCATACTGCAAATTTTTACTATTCTAATGTGTATTCAGCGAAATTTCCGCGTTTTATATTCTCACGAATTGAGTACCCTGACGACAGAATTTCCCTTCTGAGTGCCCCAATTCAATGAAAACTGACGTCAATGAGAACTGACGTCACTGAAACCTTGGTAAAACATACAGTTTGGTGTCTGAACTTGATGATGTCACTGGGATAGACATTCATCATACTTTTATTTAAACATGGATTTAAACAACTTCAAGAAAAGTAACTACGAGGGTTGTTCGATATGTAATGTGTATTGTACGATATCTCAAAAGCATTCGACTCAAATAGTGAAATGAACATTACATCCCTTCAAAATATTCTCCGCGGTTTGAAATACATAATTTCAATCTCTGAATCCATTTCTGAAATGCGTCACGGTACGCTGATTTAGGTAGACCTCTGAGGCACTGACTGATGGCTGAGCCAAGGGCTTGTCGGGACTTGTAACGACGACCAGATAAGAACTTTTTAAGTTTTGGAAAAAGGAAAAAGTCGCATGAGGCTAGATATGGAGAGTATGGTGGGTGTGGCAAGACAGTAACCTTCTCCGACTTCAAAAATTGCTTCACAAGCTCAGATGTATGGAGCATTATCATGAAGTAGACAAACACGCCTAAATCCTGACACAGGGCGTCGTTTAAGATAATATTTCTTGAGCTTTTTTAGTATAACATCTCGGTAATACCGACCTGTAACACTTTTGCCCTTCGGCACCGGAATTTGTACGGCTATACCATCACATGAGAAGAATATGCAATAAAGAACCTTCTTTGTGCTTATGCTTCTTTTGGCAACTACAGGCCTTCTACTGTGTTTAGTTAGCCATATTTTGTTTCCAATTTTTCTTACTGGTTCGAAATAGTGAACCCATGTTTCGTCACCAGTAACAATGTTTGCAAATTGTCTTTGATTGAATTTGGGAAACATTTTGAGCAATTGCTTAGCGGTTTGTACTCGTACCCGTTTTTGGTCATCTGTCAATATATGCAGTATCCATCTGGCAGAAATCTTTCGTACTTTCAAAATACGCTTCAAAATGAAATGTACCCGCGATAGCGATATGCCAACAGCTTTGGCAGTATCACGAATCGTGTATCTGCCATCACTTTCAATTATTTCCCTGACTTTTGAGACATTTGCCTTGCCTGTTACAGTCACAGGTCGGCCAGATTTTGCTGCATCTTTGACGGACTCTGTGCCAGTCAGAAATTTCTTTCTCCACCTACGAACTGCCTCATAAGATACCTTATCAGACCCATAAACTTCCCCCAATTCAGTAAAAATCTGATTACCGAATGACCGAGTTTTGTGCGAACTTTTATATAAGCTCTAATTTCTTCAATATTCTTAATCCGTTTCCCAACCATTTTTACAACAGTGGTCAACGACTAGCTCTAATGAAATGACTATAAGTTTAAAACTATGTGGAGCTAAAGGCTCGTGTTTATACCGTTGGAAAGGTATTGAATAGACCTATTCAAGCGTATCATCATCCACGAAATCGTTGAAAGCGTTATCGCGCTGTGGTACAATCGTATATGTTTTAATGTTTTGTTGTCAAAAAGTAAACGAGCATTAGGTATCTCAACCGACCATTAGGTTATCCTTTTAACGATACCATAAATGAGTTTCGACACTTCACAATTCGCTTGCCTGACGAAGGGATGGGTCGTCTTAACCCAGTGAACAGTATTTGTTTTTGAATGACAACAAACTATAATTTTGTAAAGTTCTACATTCAGTTACTTTAAAAAAAATAATCCATTTTTTCCGCTTCAATGACAACCATCAAGGGAAACTAGAAATAATACGGTGCAGGCTACTCATTATGTTGTCTTGTTGGCGGCTCGTATCGGTCGACGCTGCCATTTTGGATATCGTGTTTAAAATGTAGTCACGTGTACGGAGCCTTCAAAAGGCAAACTGCTTTTACGTTGAGTTTGCCAGTGTACATGACTGTATGTATGGGGCATATTATCCAACCAGATCGCGAGAAATTTCTTTGCAGTATAATTAAAGTAGATTTGCATTGCAAGCCCGGCGATAGTTTCTCGTCTTTTCCTTGAAGGCTGTGACAGTTAAAATCCTTTTTTCGTTGATTTTATATCAGTGAAGTGAAAAACGCTACTGTTCAACGATTCGAAACTCCTGTTTCAATTATGAGCTCATCAATGGAGCCTTGCTCGGATATTAATTTGGGATTTTGTTTCTGAAATTAGACCTGTAGTATACGCGATATATGAACATTTAACATACCAATTCATTGGTCGAAACCTCAGGACTAGGTTCATTGCCGGACCAATGAAATGCTTTGTTAACTGATGTCGTTAAGTGGTTGTCGAGGATCGAGATGTCCAGCAGTATAAGATTGAACTGTAAAGAAATTAGAGTTTTCCAGGTAATCGACGATTACAGTGAAAAAAACACCCAGCCTCTCAATTAGCTTTTAAAACGTGTGTCTAATCAATTACTTGGACATCGTCATGGGTTTCCAATTGTCTCGTAAGACAACCAAGATCAAGCTTTATCCAACAAACGACCTTCAGTCTTTCATTGGATGACATTGGAATGAATCTCAAACACGGGAAGAAACAATTGATGGGTAATCCTTGATTGAATATCTATTAGATACGTTGAACAATCTATCATCTTTAATCACATACAATTTATCCTTTTGTCGACATATGCCGGATACATATGACGTATGTGTGTGTGTCTTATCCTGATTAGAAAGTCAATGCTAGAACAGTACAGAATAATAAACCTAGTCCATGCGATTTCCTTTTGAAACAGTCTGGATTTGGAGAATCTGAAAAAAAAAAAAAACCTTGGAAAATGTTCTTGCTATTATCAGACAGTGTTTAAATTGTTTGTTAGACCTGTCAAGCCTGTTTCCACAGTCTTTTAATGAGATGAGGGCAGCTTGTTTGAAAATAATTTATTTTAAACATGACGTGAAAATGTGACGATGTGAATGGACCGGATGGTCCCTGGTAAAATTACATCCCCCAATGCATTTTGAGAATGTGCTTCAAGTCAGATTGATTTCGAATCCACTTGCTGCTTTTCCTTTGAAACTCCATCCAGCTAAAACAATAGATTAAACGTTGAAAGGCATATTCAACTTACATGCAAACTGCCAATTAAAGTCGACGGACCCAACTTTCATATTAAAAGACGGAAGCTGCCGAGATTGGCCGAGTAGCCTTTACGAAAACGTCTATGTTACACGATATTCATCGATGAGTTGGTGAGTTTACAGCCCCTAACTCTCATATTTAAAGACGGAAGCTGTCGATATTGGCTCAATAGCATTCACGAGAACGTCGATGTTACACGATGTTTACCGATGAGTTAAAGGTCGTAGACTTTAAATTAAACCTCCAGGATAACCGCTCCCTTCTACCAAACAATCCTGTGTTTAAACAACGCTGGCCAAGAGGTATCTTAAAAACATTGTAAGCGAAGAAAGAAATGATGGTAACCTGATGTTTAACTACTACGTTTTCAAGCCTTAGATGACAACTTTTAGTATTCTTTGTAGTCTGCGAATACACATGGTTTTTGTTTTTTTGTCTAGTGAAGGATTAAGAAAATAAAAAAAAAAATGTGAGATCCTTTGATAATCATGAACAGACAAGAAGATTTTTATTTGCCCTTCAGAACATACTGTTTATTAGCTCACCAGACAAAAACTATTCAAAATAATGCAAACAGTACTGGGACTCCATTTTTTTCACCATTAGTCATTTGAATGCACATTTAGCACGGAAAGAAACGTTCATGGATGATTTTTGGTGTAAAACAGATGGTCTGTTTTTCTTACATGCCGTCAACAGTGTGTTTGTACTCTTCACATGATCTAAAAATACTCTCATTTTCGAAAAGACTGCTCCATACCTGATTAATTGTTACGATTTAGAATTCGAATATAAACGATTCGCATTAGGCACAAAGTTACATATGCCAGTGATTCAGTTATAAAAAGAAACTAAGTCATGAAATTCGAAAAAGATGTTTAATTCATCTGCGAATGGAATAGACCCATGCCAGCCTGCGCAGACTTACCTGGGTCAAACTTTTTTTTTTGTAATTGTAAATTTTCTGCATGTCAAAGGGTAATTCTACCCCATTATCCAGTCGGTTGTTGTACAGAAAGGATTTTATGGATCTGTAATCATGTGATGACTTACTTGGTGTAACCACAGGCCTATGAAAGCTTTATTGGTCTATCACAGAACACTAAAATTTTCTCTGGTGGATCATCGAACACTTAAAGCACATTGGTGCATCGCCTGTCTATCACGGAATATACTCAAATTTTCATTATCACGGTTTCTATAAATGGCACATTGGCGACTCCCTCTATATCGTATATAGAAAGACACGGTGTGCAACGAAATCGAAAAAAAATTACCCCCGTCTTCTTTCAGAGATAATATTTAACAGAAAATGGAAAAATAAACTTAAGAACCGAAGCAGATGGGTTCACAAACGATTTCTCTTCTGTATCCTGACCCTCGAAAGTTCCAAACGGCTCTTGCCATCAAGCAATAGCTCTCATCTCAAAAAATTTAAAAAACTTCCACATTTTCCGGATCGCCATGCGCTGACGTCACACAATTCATTAGAACGCAGCGAATTATAGCTCACGTGAATTTTTTATCAAAAGACGCGCCAAAGTTTCTGACCAATGAACGCTAAAAAAGCATTTGAAAATATGCGAAATGGGACATGAAATTCGTGATACTGGATTGGATGAAAAGATAAATCATATCGGACGAAATATTAATTGAATAATTTCATCAATACACCAACAAAAAAAAAATCGATCAATGTTCGAAAGAAAAGAAAATTCTAATTATTCGCTGCAAGTTTTTGACGTTAAATTATCCAACAAAATTTCGAACATTGCAGATTATGATTACACTACATGAATTTTACGTGCTTTCCGATCGTGATCTACATTCTCTTATAACGAAACTGAATTTACAATCAGCAGATAGTGATTATATGATATTTTGAAAGTAGAAATCACCCAGCAAATCTTGCAAACAATGAAACTTTAATGGACTTTTAAAGCATATACATTTAAAATTACACTCCTATTGAAATTGTCATTTACTAATTAGGGGCTAAGTAGGACCAATAAAAGAACCAGTCATGTGTGAAGTGGACTCAAAAAGAACCAGTCATGTGTGAAGTGGACTCAAAAAGAACCAGTCATGTGTGAAGTGGACTCAAAAAGAACCAGTCATGTGTGAAGTGGACTCAAAAAGAACCAGTCATGTGTGAAGTGGACTCAAAAAGAACCAGTCATGTGTGAAGTGGACTCAAAAAGAACCAGTCATGTGTGAAGTGGACTCAAAAAGAACCAGTCATGTGTGAAGTGGACCCAAAACCCCTAGAAAACTGAGCTTAACGTCAGTTGCTTTTGCTGATGGCATAGATCAAGACCAGACAGCGCAGCACATTGCCTGATTTTTTTTGTTTGTTTTTTTTTTTACTTCTTACTTGACAAAATTAGTCAATATTATCATTTCAGCTAGTAAGTACTCAAAAGTTTTACATTTCACTTCAATAGTGAATCGAATCCGAAAAGATAAACATTGCTGTCAAATGGCGAAAAAGGTACTTACTTGACTGAAATTTTCAAAATACCTGGGTACATATGAACGTTTGAAAATTACCGTCCACCCACACATTCATACATCCTTTAATCCATCCTACCACACATGGTGCAGAGGTGAAGAAAACGTTTTAAAGAACTAATCAAAATATAATGATGATAATAATAATAAACAAACAAACAAATAATAAACCGTTGAAAATATTTATATAAACCGATTATGACGCACAAGTGAGGTTTTTCAAACAACATTTCTTGTAATAAAAGTTAAGGACCATTCAATAAATCTTTACCTTTAGATTAGTCTTAATTGAAATGTACGCTGAAAACCAGACTACATCTAAAAAATTTTCCTGAAAAACCTGTAAGAATGTCCTTTTGCTGGAGTTACGCCAGCAACGACGGTTCAACTCTGTTCCAAGGATATCTTTTATACGAATTGTATGTAAACTTTGACCTTTGAAGTTATTAACAGATGCTATCTTTAGGATAATACAACTATTTAAATTCTACCATTGTCGAATTTCTAATTTTCTATAATAACGTAGAAAGCTGATCAATTCATGCACTTTCAGTTTTTTATATCTGTGGACAAACAAGAAGCTGCCGCATTAACCACAGAGTAATCGTTCAGAGTAAGCAATGTCACGATTTCTCATAAGGTATTCAAGACCCGAACAAATTCATGTGCACGCCAACGGGAAACTCAAAAATATGCTTGTTTGACTGTTTACTACACAATTCCGAGCTTGAACGACTCTGAGAAAACAGCCATTAAATTGAGGTAAATAGGAAAGAAAATATTTGCAACCACAATTTGCTCCTTTTTTTAAAAATTGTTTCTACTCTTTCTGAAAGATTTTCCTAGAACTGAGAAGCATCTAATTTACCACATGTATCCACAAATGCTTTCAATTTGGACAAGTCTAGAATTTTGTTACCTGATTAAGAGTTAAGAAAACTTGGTTCAACCCAAATTCACCATGTTCGGCGTCTCTATGGACACAGTATATAACTGCTAATTACCGATTGATGCGGGTTGGTTGCTTAATAGAGGTGGCCACTAGAGTTGGTTGAAATTTGTTCAACTTACGCTTCTCGGGATAACTTATGTTTTTTAACCAATCTTATTCTGAAGCAAAATCCATTAGTTTTAGTTATTCTTAACTGCCACATATCTTAACCCTTTAAGTGCCTGAAAATCCGACGGACACTTTCATTCCAGAAGAAGACCAAGATGATTGCAAATTCGTGGCTTCCTCTTGTCTGTAGTGTTTCTGCATAGCGGACAGCGTAGATCAAAGATCAGACTGCACAAAATGTGCAGTCTGATCTTAATCTACACTGGCCACAAAGGCAACTATATTCGTGAAAGGCGCTTCAAGGGTTAAGATGAAAGTTCTGTTTTCTTTGCTGTTGTAGACAGGTTCGACCATTTAATTCAAATTCTTTCTGATTCTTCTTTAAAAAAAAACAAAAACAAAAAATCTTACCGTACCTCTGTAATTCCATTCCTGATCAAATTACTATATCTCCTATTAGAAACACAAAACAACAACAACAACAACAACAACATAGATTTTAAGTAAACTCATTACCTCCTTTTTATTATTGCATGAGACCACTTTGAGAAAAAAATGAGAAACTGGTCGTACCAGACAATGCTATCCAATCCCCTAGAACGATACTCTCAAAGTCACTTGGCCTGCAACACGCGAAAAGGGACATTCGGACATTTGCGTAAAGTGTCGTCCCAGATCAGCCTGACAAAATCTAATGTTGACGTAAAGTGCCTTCTCGGATTAGTCTGCGCGGACTGCGCAGACTGATCCGAGACGACACTTTACGCAAATGTCCGAAAGTCCCTTTTAGCATGTTGCAGACCATTTGTAGCAAATTTGTTTCGAGAGGTAACGAGTGAAACTGATCGAGTGAGTCACAGTGACCTATTTGTTTGACAAGTGACCAAATAAAACTAGACTCAAGTAATACCTATAATACATCCGATACAAGATCTTAAGTCCATTCACCAAGGCTGAGAGAAATAACATGCAAGAAAGCCAAATTGTAATTACTTTCGACGTTCGATATAAAGAAAATATTTATTATTCCCCAATCACACTCGTACTGAATCCATTTACTGTACTATCGTTTTTCCCCATCACAAAGTATTTACATCTGTGTCCGTGAATACTATATATCGAGGAACGTATTCAGAGACGATTGTTCATGTTTTTTTTTTGTTAAGTCGAATACTACCCATCTTCCTATTATAGCGCTAAATTCCAAGACTAGGCAACTGATTGACTGCGACAGAATTTCTCAGCCGATCAGATAGCTAGCGTAAAAAAAAAATAATAATTAATTCAGAATGGATAATAAATAAGGCCCCTGGATTAGAAAAGAATCCTTGGTTTCTTCATTGTATTTCCTTCCGGTCGTAATTACCTCTGACATTCGTTAAAATACTTTAGTATTCCCATGTCATATTCCAAATAAATTCATTCATCTTTCCATCGTTTAACCTTCCTCAAAGCTTTTACCTCTTTCTTGGAGAACGTTATATACACCCTTATTCATACCAGTAAGACGTCCATTTACCTAACTGCAAGGGCTGATTGATAACTTGTAAGCGTCGTAGAGTATGTATCTACAGTACTTGTGGGAGATGTATTACCTTTCAACATAATTCCTTTCAGTGTTTATACATTAACAACAATCTATAAGGACATCGATTACACTTTTAAAGAAGTGAAAAAAAAAACAGTCCTTCACTGCATGTACGACGACATCAACTGACATGAAGGACAGTACAGGAAATAACCCTTTTTCAACAAGCAAGATTATGTGAGGAAAGGAGATGTTTAATCAGTTAAAAGCAACAGTCGTTAATCGAGGCAATAGCCATGACAGACTTCTGAGTTGGAAATTTTCTTGTTAAAATGATACACCTTTACGAAGTTTTCCACGGCGCTTGATCTTTCTCTGAATACGGAATCAGTGATGAATGAAATGCTCTATTGTTTGTCCCTTTCGGAGATAATTTAAGATGAGTACGCCATCAACATCAGCACAGAGCCGAGGCCTTAACTATCTCAGCTGATGGCATAGCCTTTGTCTTCTTTTGCGGGGCTAGCCAGGCTGCTGCCACTGTTCAGATTGCTGTTAGCCTTCCTAGAGTAAATGATGGGTTCGTGTCTCATCCAAAGTCATAAACCTCAGCAGAAATTTGGCAGAATTTCGATCAGGATATTATGTTGATGCTTGTTATAACTAATAATATTAACCTGGCAGACTAATAGGCCTGTTATCTCTACTTTCAAATCTAATGACATCTAAGAGGTGAGAGTAAACTTCATTTGAAAAATTCACGATATTTACTTGTGACACAGTTTCGTGTATGTATTCACTCGTAAAGAAACTCAACCACAGTAATTGGTAGAAATTTAGAGCACTAGTCTGTCAGCAAGTCAACTCATAATATGGATTGTTTATGAGAAACAAAAACAGTATATGTGCACCCATATAGTCCTACTAACATTCCCATTAAAAGATAAATATATATGTGATAATCATGTGGAAACTTTGCAAGGCTTTTAGGAATATTATTACATGTGAGCAATTTAGCACTGCAAGTCTAGCTACGTAAAATAACAGACTGAATCCTATAGCTAAAAAATCGCAACATGTAACGTGATGCAGTCCATCAAGAACAACTTGAGACTCCCTGGTGGCACAAACCTCCTTTATGTTTCAAGCAAGTGTCAAAATTGTGAAGAAGTATTTCAGTACTGCATCTGATTTATATGCACAAACGAGACGGTGGTTTTTATTCCGAGAAATATCTGAATCCTTGTGTCTCAAAGTCTTCTGGGATTATGAAATTTATAAACGTAACTCTTTATCTGCTAAGCAAGTTTCGATAAGCTTATGCAGAGCAGCTGACGGTTTTAAGCAGTAAAAGAGTTAAGTCAACGCTATTAACCACTGTTTACTGTACATTGATTATTTTGTCATAAATAAAGTTTAACCTTTTCAGCGCTGAATATTATAAACTCTACTACTTTACGTTTTGTGGAGTCTGAACTTTCATTTATGCTGTCCGCAGGATCCCAAACGTTTGCCTTTGACGCTGATAGGATTTAAACAAAAGACGATCGGGGATTTGAAATGATCTTAAACAGGCGCTACTGTGTCTCTGGTAGGTCTTCTGCTAGTATGCACTGTTATATCGTTTGTAAGTATTGTCGATATATTAAGTACATGACGATTAAATTTGATAAGAATCTTAACTCAAAAGAAGTTTGGCAATCAAATTTTAAATTAGACCTTAGCTTTCATTCAGTATTAAACCTGTGCCCTAAAGTTCGATGTCTTTGTCCACCAATTTTGACCAAACACTGCTCGATACTCACTGAAATAATTTGGTTTAATCCGTTTACTTCTATCTAAACATATTCGGCTATTTATGCGTTATCGCAGCAGATGACGATGATTTTGGTCATTGGGCCCAATTTACAATAAGGTAGCGGACGGTGTAGACAAAAGATCAGACTGCTGTTTCTAAGCATTCTTGTTATAATGTTTGTAACCCGCCATATTATTATTCAACCATCGGTAGGCAAAGTGTTCAACCCAATATTATCGATTTTGTGCAATTTTGAATGGTAAAAAATGTGTTATACCAAATTCTAAAATGACACGTGAATTCGGCTCTATAAACACAATGCAACGAAAGCGTGGTAAAATTTACGTCATTGTATATAGAGTGACGTCATTCTGTCTAAAGTAAGTAAGTTATTCAATGGAATATAATCTGCATCCGCGTTTTTACTCTAAGTATGAACTTGTTTTCCTTTCATTAAGAGTTGGTCATGTTAGAATCCAAATAATCTTCTTTCTATCGTGGTTTATCGTTCAATAAACCACGTTGTGAGTTATGAGGAGCAATGAATAATTCATTCGGGCTATCGCCCTCGTGGATTATTTATTGTGCCTCATGACTCACAACTGTGGTTTATTGAACAATAAACCACGACAGAAAGAAGATTATTTCTTAAGTAACCTCTACGTCAAAGTGACAAAATACGTTTTTGCAGGCAACGTGTTGGCTGCTTGCCCCGTTTCGGTAGCTTATTAAACAGCTGTAATTGTCAAAGTAATTTTTGTATGCTATATGTACACTCTTGTTCATTTCACAACTGACTTAAGTTATTACATATTATTTGAAAACACGGTGTCTATGACCTTTATTCACTGCAGAGGTGTGCACATGTACGGAATATTATGCTGTGGTGAATTTCCTGGTGCATGTATTTGATTCGAGCCGCGTGAGGAAATTTGATATCGCGCGAGACCGAAGATAGAGCGAGATGTCAAAATTTTCTTGCGCGGCAAGAAGCAAATACTAGCGTCAGGAGAGTTACTACAGCATAATATTCCTTTTATTATATACCTACACCTTTCAACGAAAAAAATATTGCAGTTGTTGACATTTTATTTGAAAACGGGAAGAATATAAAACAAATAATGGTGTAGTAGCCAGTAACTTTTTTATGAATTGCGGATGAATATTATAGCGTAAAATTTTAACTATTCAAATTGAAAATGAATACATACGTATTTCGCTCGTGAATTACGTCATCATTACGTCATCATCCCATATTTGAAAACGTATTTCACAGTGTGTATATACGGATTTTTTTTTTTTCTATGTTATATTTCACCCTGGAGAGACCTTACGTTCTTGCTCCAGATCAACGTTAGTGCTCCTGCCAATTGAACGTACCCGCTACAGGTAAAACATAGCCGCGCCCATAAGATTTTGCAAGGTATGCACAAAAACGTAATTTTTTTTGACATGTTAATAAATAGATATGCAGTTGAAGGTTGTCGCACGGAATGTCTGGGATGTCGATGCACGTTAATCTGTAGTTCTTTTGGTGGTTAATCGTTTGATGAAGACGTTTAATCCGACAAATTTCCGTCGGCGACTACGATTTCTGGAAAATCAATACTCGGAGTCTCCAAAAACCTTTGTAAAACATACAAACTCGGTATTCTGAAGTGTCTACCGGGTCAGATGACCTATATAATGATTTATTCCTCATAACTATAAACCGAAAAAACTTACATTGCAATTATAAAGCGATATTTTGCCATTTTTGCATTACAACGTTACATGCTCCTGAATTCAATGCGACGATCCAGCTCCTGAACTGAAACACGTAAGCGTAAGTCTTTGTGTTACAGTAAACAATTTTGACATTTTGATCAAGATTCTATATTAATTATCGTGGTCACAGTCATAGGTGCGTCATCGTTGATAATAGCAATAATTGTCATTATGAACGACCAACTACATACTCCAAATCAGCTGAAAATCTATAGACCTCGGTTTATGTGTTAGTTTGAGGCTAAATAGTAAATTCTACAGGAATATAATACACCCCAAAAGAACAAGTGCAGTGTTCAACACTGTGGCATAGCCACATCTCTAAGATTACATAGTTATCCTTATTTGGTTTTGAGGTTAGTGAACATATTTTACACAGCCTACTGTAAAACCTGTATGTTTAACCCTTTCCAAATATTTCCTAATCTAAATAAACTGATGTAGATTACTAAGCAAAACATTGGGCATTTTTTTCCTTTTCTCACAGTGTATTCTATCCAATGAGATAAGTATCTTTCAGTTTGGTTACAGTTTAAACTGTTTTCTGCAACTTGATTTTTCTTATTGGAGTAAAAAATGTCTTTGGTCACCTTTTTGGCTTATTAAACCAAAGATTTGTCTTCTTCCTTTTCCGCATCGTTTTCACAATTTATCTGAAAATAAAACATACATGATTTGTAAGTGAGCGTTTTAAATGTACGAGTATTAACCCTTTAGGTGTCAAAAAAAAAAAAGTCGACTGCGACATGATTTCTTTCAGTATGAAAATATGAAAATACCTTTAAAAAACCTGCTATAGATAATCACATTAATTTCTTTTTTTTTTTTAATCGTTATCTATAGTAACACTACCTCAAATAGTGAAATCTCATGATCAGGCACTGCCAGCTTCGGTAGCGGCTGATCTGGGACTGCATTATTTGCCTGTGTCGTTTTCTGGTGCCAAAAGATTTAAGAATTTACCGGATCTGTTTTCGTGCAAAAAATCACAAACTATGCATCTATATAGTGTATTTCACAAAAAAATGGCTTGTTAATTTTAAACAAATTCGTCATTCGACATTCGTAAGCTACTTTTAGGTCTAATTAGGGCCTACTGTTTTGCAAAGGTGTGAAAATGAAAAAAAAATCTATACATATTTAAATCATAGTATTAGACATAACTAGATGCTTTTAGGTGTGCAGCTGACTAGGCATATGGTTGGATGTTACTTGATGATAATCATTATGCATTTACGTTAACGAAGAGGAGTCTTGTGATGACGATTTCGAAGATGATAGTTATAAATAATAGTTATGGATCTTGTGCATGGTAGTCATGATAGTTATGGACCTTGTGCATGATTCTGTCTGTCATCAAGCTCTATATGTATATAATGATAGTTCATTTCAGAAGCATCCAAAATCAGGACAAGAAACCTAAGTGACAGAAAGACCGAAAGACGGACAGACAGAAAGTTATATATATTGATCAAAAAGACAAATTGTTTGATTAAACTCGTAGACAATCGCTTATAATATCGTACTCTGTTTCAACTCAGGAGCTGGATCGTTTTACTGAGTTTTGGAGCGTGAAGCGTTGCCTATAAAAATGACAGAAAGTTGCTCGATAATGAACATCGTATGTTTTTTATTTAGAACTGTGTTGAATAAAGCATATATGAATCACTTGGCAGAGCACAAACTTCAGAATATCGTGTTTTTTATGTTTAACAAAGCTTTTGCTGACTTCCGCATGTTGATTTTCAAGAAATCATAGTCGCTGACGGAAGTTTGTCGGATTAAACGTCTTCAACAAACAACCAACCACCAAAAGAACAATACAGAAATATGCACTGACATCCCAGACATTCCGTCGACTGCATGTCTATTCATCTGATTGTAAAAGAAGTATGTTTTGGTGCTTACCTAGCAAAATTCTAGGGCGCAGCCATGTTTTTACCTGGAGCGGGTACGTTCAATTGACAGGAGCAGTAACGTTGATCTGGAGCAAGAACGTAAGGTCTCTCCAGGGTGTATTTTATCCGCGTGCGATGCATTTATTTTCTCCGGAAAACTTTCAGGTATATGATAAATACATACACATGTCGGGTTTTGAAACTTCTTCATACTTGATTTACACTGTCAACCTTAGCTATACTTAGAGCACTATTGTTTCTTTCTCTTCTACGAATTCATCTTTTTCTTCATACCACTTCTACCGCTATTTCTTATTATAATTATTATTTTTTTCTAGCGATCACATTAGTCACATGCCGGTTGCATAAATAGGTCCAAACAACCGTCCAAGTAAAATCTAACAATTCCTATTTGAATATATATCATACTGGCATCACAGACTTACCACACTTCTGCAGAAATATGATGTCCCAAAGGTAAAGGAAATGATATGTTCCAGCCGATTAAATCAGACATGTTGTGTGAAAATCGAGTATATTGACAAATTACTTGGGCTTTCGTGATTCTAAACGCTACATCTCTGCCTTCTGTGCTTTTTTTTATATCGAAGAAAGCACGATTGTATAAGAAATAACTTAATTCTTATCAGTACGACAATGTTTTAAATTGTCCAGATCGAAAGCATTTTCAGTCAGCAAATGACATCTAGCTCCGATGTTGGATTCCTTTCTAAAAGAGAGAAACACATTTATGGGAATAAGAGAAAATGATGGTTTCCAGCATTTTCTATCCGCCTTGTACACGTATTCAAAAGCCTTCTTCAGGGTCTTGAAACCGAGGGCTTGTATAAGAAACGGTTAGCTCGAATGTAACCCTTAGGCTGCTAAGCGCAACTCACTGACCTTTTGCGAACAGCGTAGATCAAGATCAGACTGCACAGAACGTGTAGTCTGATCTTGGATCTGCACTATCCGATAAGGAGATAACTTTCCTCCAAAAAAAATACCTTTCAAACAGCAGGATTTAGGTTTTTACTATCGGCTTGAAAGTTTCATTTCTTTTATTTAGCAGGATAAGGCTTAAGTAAGGTAAACAAAAGGTCCTCTGCAGCTCAATAATTGGAGCGTTGAATTAGCACACAGGAATGTGCTATCATAAAACATTCTAAATTGAGATATGATTGCAGGAATTTTCCAAAAGTAACGTACAGCGTCGATTTTCTGTACAGTCTGACCTTAATCTGCACTACGAAAACCGCAAAGAGTCGAATATAAAAATAACTATCTACTTTAGGGATTATTAAAAGAAAACCTACCTTATAACATTACATTCCATCACTTTCTAGGGAGCGAAAAATGCCCAAGTAAAGATACATTTCACTTTTTTACAAGTTACCATGTTAGCTACTTTTGGAAATACCAATAATTTATAGAAGTCGAACAACAACAAAAAAAAACCTTTGAATGAAGAAAAGAAAAATGTGTCCTTTTCGAATGCGATGAAAAGTCTTTGGAAAAAAAAGAGGCAATCCCTCCCAAGCAGCAATTGTTGTCTTTCCGTGGATGATTCCAATAGCAATCTCATGTAGGGACACAAAGAAAATGATTTCATATTTGAAGATTCGAAAGGGTCAATAACCTTGTTTAGCACGTGATAGTTTTGTTTGGAATATTTGTATCAAAAAGAGTTATTTCTGAGAAGAAAGCAGCCAATTAATCTTTCTGACGGATAATTATACATTTTCTATCAAACAAATAAGGATGCCAAAAATTCTATTTTTACACCCTGTATGTCAGAATGGCACGATAATTAACTCATGGTAGAACGGCGTTAATCTTTAGGCTGCTGAGCACGACACAAGGATCTTTTGGGGACAGTTTAGATCACGATCAGACTGCACAGAACGTGCAGTCTGATCTTTGATCTACACTGTCCCATCAGGACAGATATTCCCCCAAAAATCACCTTTTCAATAGCAAAATTTGGGTTTTTACTATCGGCTTAAAAATTTCATTTTACTTATTTAGCTGGTTAAGGGTTACCTAGACACCTAACGATCCCGTGCGTGTACAATCCTGAGGAACACGGCTGTTGAAAACATTGTGGAATAAGAAAATGGTTGTAAGTTGTATTTACTCCTTTTCCCACATTGTATTCTGCTCTTAATAATAAACAATTTATTATATAAAAAATTCTTATTTATCGTCTGGAGATATTTTCAATTTGGCAAAGTCGTCTGGTAAAGTGTTAATGCATGCGACTTTTCTAGCGCCTACCAACCACATCTGAAATCATTGTTTCGGAAGAAAGATATTGCTAGTAATGAGCAATTTCTTCTCTTGACGCAGTGCTTTATCGTGCATTCGTATATTGAATCTTATTCACCTTGATCACAAAAAAAGTTTTCAAAGAATTACTCGGCATATTCGTTTCCACAGGATAGTTAATTGAGCTGGGCGTTATTGTAGACATAGTCAATAATTTCAAACCATGCAAGCAACAAACTTCACTCTAGCTTTCATAGCGGAAATTGTAGATCAAGATCTGACCGCAGAGCAGTCTTGTCTTGGATTTACATTCTAAGATATTTCCCTAGATATTCCGGACAAAACGACCATAGCAAATATTTACTACATGACTATCCTAAGGTTTCTTGAAAACTACCCTTATACGTGTTTCGTGTGATAATGCCATTACGAATTTCTTCATCTTACACATATTTGAGATTTAACCCTTAGGCTGCTAAGCTCGACTCACTGACCTTTAGCGGACATTGTAGATCAAGATCAAACTGCACATTCTGTGCAGTCTGATATTTGATCTACACTGACCGATAAAGGCTTATTATCCGATCAAAAAAGACCTTTGAAATAGCCAAAATTGGGGCTTTACTATCGGCTCAAAACTTTCATTTCAGTTGTTTAGCAGGATAAAGGTTAAGGAAGTATGACTGTTATTGACTAAAGCTGTGTAATCATACATATCATTTCTCAAACATTGATCTACTGATTTTCATTTTAATTCTCAAACCTTGATCAACTAGATTTTCCTTGAATCTCTCAAAATTGATTATCGTAACAAAATTGCGAATGCATTTAGCTTTTGATTCAAAATACAATCATTTATGTAAGCTGCTTTGGGAATGCTTTTCGTTCGGAATGTTAAAATGTGCAAAAGAACCTAATAGGCCCCCTGAAACTTTCCATGCAGATGTATTTTTACTAGATCATAAAATATCATTCTTGAAGTACATTTATTTTATTGAAATAATATGAAATTAGTTGGCTTTTGAAGTATAACTCTATTAAACTCGTCGAATAAAAAATGTAATTCAGCTCAACAAAAGCTCGCTTAATAAAGTCCTCCTTGACTCGTTTAATTCTTTTTTTGCTATCTCATCGCCCGGGTTCATATTTGCTGGAATTGTCTTACTTATCAGTCTAGCGACCAAACGCCGAAACCTTTAAACACCATAAGCAACTTTAACTGCTTTTGCAGACTACAAAGATTTAGATAAGGCTGTACTGAGAAGCCGAGTACTGGTACAGCAGTCGGTAGCGTACAGGACTCAAGAACAGGGGGGTCGCTCGTTCGATCCCCGGCTCGGCCAATTTCTTTCCGAGGACTGATGATAGTACGACAAGATTCATTCCTCTCTCAACGCTGATTATTGTTTCTATCATAGTAATGTGGGAAAGCAGCCAGTGGCTTGGAAAGAACATTTTGCGGAATACTGGTAAAAGAAACTCTAGGAAAGCATGGATAGGTGCATTGGCCGCCGTGATACAACTGAAATAATGTTGAAAACGGCGTTAAACACCATACAATCAATCAATCACTGTACAGAGTATGTAGCCTGGTCAAGGATCTACACCTCGAAATACGTAATACTAACAACTGACGAAAAGTCTCTTCTTTTCAAGCGAAGCAATCCTTTTATGCCCCGAAAAGTCAAAAGTATTAAAGTGGCCACATATTGGGTGATTCAAATAAAACCATTGAGACAAGAAAGAAATATTTTGCCCTTCACTCTGCCAATTTTCCCATCTTTTTTCTAAGAGTGTATTAACTATAAATCAAGCCTCTTATATTCATTTAAATTTGCCTGGTGAAAGATTTAATTGTATTGTCGAGTGCCAAGTCTTACATTACAGGACAGGGGTTTTTCCTGGGTCATTTAGATTTCGAAAGAAAAAAAGATAACGTGTCCTGCATGGTAATGTTTATACACAAATGTTTAATTATTTTCGTATGTGTCACTTTTTTATTTCCACAAATGAACAAGTAATTATTCTATTCTGTATGAAAAACACGGGAAGTCGAATAAAATTTCACCGACACCAGTACATCATTTATCACTTTCACTTTGAAAATAATGACCTTACTATTCCAAACAAATTAAAAACAAAACGACATAAAAATTTCCTAACCTTAAAATGTGCGAATGTGAACGAGAAAAAAAACCCAAACATTATCTATGATATCTATATTTGAAATGCTGCTTTCGTCATGACATTTTTCGTCCGTATGATTTCGTTAACACTGTAAACAAAAATCCCTTGTTAAACGATCCTGGAGAAGAAGCCTTTTGAAAACATTGTGGGAAAAGTAATAAATGCTTGTAACAAGAATTTCTTTTCCCACAATGATTTCTTGCCTTTCTTGAGTCAGGTTTCATCAGTTGAGCCACGTTTAATTTGTCATATGCTATAGCTTTGAATTCGGACGAGTGTAAAATTGTGTCGTTTGGTAAAGGGTTAAGCATCTAAGGCGGAAAAAGAACTTTCTTGACGGCACAGATCAGTTCCAAAAAGCCCATAAAGAACGACTGATCTTGGATATGTACCGTCCACTTGTTTAGTTCAGACAATGAATAGAGGATTTTTTTTTTCGGTGGAAGATCGAAATTTATCTCCTCGGGTGAACATCATCGGTAATGTTTTCACGAGTGGCGCATTTCACGATCATGTTCACGAGATGAAATAAATTTCGATCTTTCACAGAAAAAAAAAAAAATGTTTATTTCATGCTTATAACCCACTTTATTGGGGGGGGGGGGGGGGGGAACGACGCATCAAAATCCACTACGGCACTACAGTTTTTTTCGGTTATTTCCCGTAGCGGACCCCCTCCGCATAACAACACATTACAATATTACGTAAAGCGCGAGAAATGTAGGGCAAATTACTTCATAATTCCATCTGGTTGAATGGCACACTCTTTTTACCTAGGTAACTTGTGCGCGGAAACTACTTTTTCCGCCGGCAATTTGAAGAGTTAGAAAATAAAATCGGTATTTTTCACTGGTCGTAACCATGAAATATCCAGCAATATTCAACCGTTATTTCTCAGTAAACTACCGAAAGCATAAAATAAATAAAAATCTTTCCGAGTTTTGATGGATTGTAGTTTCAGCCGTCTACAGAGGTGGTGTTTCAACAGTTGATGGTGACAGTGTTTATCCCTTGTTTTGTGACAATGGAAGGTTAATGGCTTGCAACACGCGGAAAGGGACATTCGGACATATGCGTAAAGTGTCGTCTCGGATCAGCCTGCGAAGTCCGCGCAGGCTAATCCGAGACGGCACTTTGCGACTACATTGGATTTTGTGCTAAGGTAGACTAGTGCAAAACAGAAAATTACATTAAAACGGAAAGTGTCGTTTCGGGTTAGCCTGCGCGGACTGCGCAGGCTAATCCGAGACGACACTTTACGCAAATGTCCGAATGCCCCTTTTCGAGTGTTGCAGGCCACTAAGTCCACAAATAAAATCAGCTTCTCGACCATAATATTAACATTAGCTTTAAATTCCAAAGGCATGTACGTGTGCAAATATAAAAAGGGTAATAAGATGAGCTGATAACAACATAAAACTACCTTATCCTCTATGTATGGGGAAAATACGTAAACCCAACTTCTATTTTAAACTCAAGTTGGTTTTGTTTCTTTTCCCCTTCTTTTTAATTCTATTGTTATTCTATCATGATAATTGAAGCTGTTACGTACCCGTGTGTCTGAGTTTTATCGTTCTTTTGTGACGATTGACAGTTACGTTCAAGTCAAGAAATAAGTGTTATGGTCTATCCTGTATGTTGAATATCTGCTACGTTACCTTACACACAAAATAACTTCAAATGCTCCAAATCCTCTGAATCATTTTACACTTATCATGAGAATAACTCTGAGAAGCAATGATGCACACACAAAAAAGCAAATTTAAAAAATAAAATACAGTATGCCCCTTACAGTGCTGAGAAGAACTATAACTTTTGCCCATTGGCGCAAAGTTAAGACGAAAATGAGGCTGGGTCGAGTATTTAGACTAATTTTGAATTTTCATAAGATTTTATGACCAAATTGATTCTGAAAATGAAATAATTCAACTGTTCCAGCGTACAGAAAGTACCCCTTGTTTTACCGAGCAGTGTAAGGGATAGTGCATTTGTTTGGTGATAAGGATATGCACCTTATTATACTGTATTAAGTTGTATCGTTCGTGACATGAACTAGGTAACCCTTTCCCAAATGCTTCCGTTTTTTCACGACCATGGGAAACACAGGTCCTTGAAAATAGTGTCAGCAAAGGTGAAATGGTGGTAACAATTATGTTCTTTTCCCTAAAATGTTTTCTATCCTGTGAAAGACATATTACTGTACTTGAGTCACGTTAAATTTGTCGTCTGCAAATGCTTTGAATATGAAAGTCTTAAACAAAATAAAATCATCGGATTTGCCCTCCTGTTATTGTCTAAATGCGTCATGAGCTTTAATGGGTTATGATCAAAGATATCAAATGACTTTACATTCTAATTCAGTTCATCAGACACTATTCTATCCCTTTACAGAAACACATTGTGTTTTATCGACCACAGGGAACAAGACCTTTGAAAACATCGTGGGAAAAAATAGAAAATGCTGGTGACCAGCATTTTCTATTATTCTCCACGATGTTTTCTAGTCTTTCAGTGTCAAGTTCTATCATTTGAGTCACATTTAACCCCTTCCGCGCTACATATATAAAGTAAACCCTTTTCGACCACTGTGAATAGTATCCACTGAAACTCTGAAAGACTTTTGTCCTAGAGGCTTCACTAAACAACCAGACAGAATATATCCAAGATAAGACTGCAAAATCTGGGTATTCTTATCTCGGTCTATGCCGTTCGCAAAAGTCCGGGCGCTAAAAGCGTAAATGAATTGTAAGCAAAAAGTACGAATTTGCGCAAGTCCGATATGTAAAGAGTTAAATGATTTTAAACATGCAAATTGTCTAAAATTATTCAATCCCATGCCATCGGTTTTCTTTAATTCAGGGACTATAGTGTAGAGAGCGCAAATTAAGAATAAGAGGACCGTGACAGTGTTATATGGCGTTACTCCCATAGTGTAGGACCGGAAGTATGCATTGTATGTGACTTGGGCAGACCGTCACTGTACAGAATCCCAAGTCACATACAATGCATACTTCCGGTCCTACACTGTGACTTCCCTAAAGATAAGTTATCAAGTATCTGTACGGACAGGGATGGTTACTCCTCGAAGTCTACAACAGAATACCGTTTTATTGACGGGGAAAAAGTTAACCGTTTGAAAACAAAGTCGGGTTATTTATCACTGCTGTGCTGTCACATTATTTCTGACAGATAGGTCGATTTATTGAACATCGCTGATATTTAAATCACCATTTTGAAACATTTAAATGTCAAAACTTTGAGTGCGAACGTTTAAAACAATTGGGATATTGTCCTTTAGAATGATTTTATCGGTTACATTTATCAGCTGACAAGGATATCCTTATGAGCGGTCAGGCATTAAAATTGATATATTTATAATCGATAAAACCATTCATTAAGTAGAATAAATGAAGTTACGAAATACTTAAAATTTGACAATAGAAAAAAAAAAAAAAAACGGTAAGCTGAGCAAAACTGACGATAACGTATTTACAGGTTTAAAAAAAAAGAAGATATTTTGGAAAATAATTTTTGCAATTCAAACGGTTAACTTTTTCCCCGTCAAGAATCGGTATTCTATTGTAGACTTCGAGGAGTAACCATCTCTGTCCGTACAGATACTTGATAACTTATCTATAGGGAAGTCACAGTGTAGGACCGAAAGTATGCATTGTATGTGACTTGGGATTCTGTACAGTCACATACAATGCATACTTCCGGTCCTACACTATGGGAGTAGGGCCATATAACACTGTCACGGTCCTCTTATTCTTAATTTGCGCTCTCTACATTATAATCCCTGAATTAAAGAAAACCGATGGCATGGGATTGAATAATTTTAGACAATTTGCATGTTTAAAATCATTTAACTCTTTACATATCAGACTTGCGCAAATTCGTACTTTTTGCTTACAATTCATTTACGCTTTTAGCGCCCGGACTTTTGCGAACGGCATAGACCGAGATAAGAATACCCAGATTTTGCAGTCTTATCTTGGATATATTCTGTCTGGTTGTTTAGTGAAGCCTCTAGGATAAAAGTCTTTCAGAGTTTTAGTGGATACTATTCACAGTGGTCGAAAAGGGTTTACTTTATATATGTAGCGCGGAAGGGGTTAAATGTGACTCAAATGATAGAACTTGACACTGAAAGACTAGAAAACATCGTGGAGAATAATAGAAAATGCTGGTCACCAGCATTTTCTATTTTTTCCCACGATGTTTTCAAAGGTCTTGTTCCCTGTGGTCGTTAAAACAATGTTTTTTTGTAAAGGGATAAAATAGTGTCTTATGAACTGAATTAGAATGTAAAGTCATTTGACATCTTTGATCATAACCCGTTAAAGCTCATGACGCATTTAGACAATAACAGGAGGGCAAATCCGATGATTTTATTTTGTTTAAGACTCTTTCATATTCAAAGCATTTGCAGACGACAAATTTAACGTGACTCAAGTACAGTAATATGTCTTTCACAGGATAGAAAACATTTTAGGGAAAAGAACATAATTGTTACCACCATTTCACCTTTGCTGACACTATTTTCAAGGACCTGTGTTTCCCATGGTCGTGAAAAAACGGAAGCATTTGGGAAAGGGTTACCTAGTTCATGTCACGAACGATACAACTTAATACAGTATAATAAGGTGCATATCCTTATCACCAAACAAATGCACTATCCCTTACACTGCTCGGTAAAACAAGGGGTACTTTCTGTACGCTGGAACAGTTGAATTATTTCATTTTCAGAATCAATTTGGTCATAAAATCTTATGAAAATTCAAATTTAGTCTAAATACTCGACCCAGCCTCATTTTCGTCTTAACTTTGCGCCAATGGGCAAAAGTTATAGTTCTTCTCAGCACTGTAAGGGGCATACTGTATTTTATTTTTTAAATTTGCTTTTTTGTGTGTGCATCATTGCTTCTCAGAGTTATTCTCATGATAAGTGTAAAATGATTCAGAGGATTTGGAGCATTTGAAGTTATTTTGTGTGTAAGGTAACGTAGCAGATATTCAACATACAGGATAGACCACAACACTTATTTCTTGACTTGAACGTAACTGTCAATCGTCACAAAAGAACGATAAAACTCAGACACACGGGTACGTAACAGCTTAGTTATCATGATATAATAACAATAGAATTAAAAAGAAGGGGAAAAGAAACAAAACCAACTTTAGTTTAAAATAGAAGTTGGGTTTACGTATTTTCCCCATACATAGAGGATAAGGTAGTTTTATGTTGTTATCAGCTCATCTTATTTTCCTTTTTATATTTGCACACGTACATGCCTTTGGAATTTAAAGCTAATGTTAATATTATGGTCGAGAAGCTGATTTTATTTGGGGTTACCTGGGTAAAAAGCGCGTGCCATTCAACCAGATGGAATTATGACGTAATTTACCCTACATTTCTCGCGCTTTACGTAATATTTACGTAATGCGTTGTTATGCGGAGGGGGTACGCCACGGGGAATAACTGAAAAGAACTGTAGTGGATTTTGATGCAAGTTCTCCCCCCCCCCCCCATAAAAAAAGGGGGGTTAGAAGCATGAATTAAATAGATTTTTTTCTGTGAAAGATCGAAATTTATTTCATCTCGTGAACATCATCGGCAATATTTCACTCGTGGCTGCCACAATCGTGAAAATATCACCGATGACGTTCACTCGATGAAATGAATTTCGATCTTGCACCAAAAAAAAAAATCCTCTATTTATTGTTTGAACTTAACAAGTGGACGGCACATATCCAAGATCAGTCGTTCTTTATGCACAGTTTGAATTGATCTCCGTCTCTTTTCCGCCTTAGATGCTTAACCCTTTGCCAAACGACACAATTTTACACCCGTCCGAATTCAAAGCTATAGCATATGACAAATTAAACGTGGCTCAACTGATGAAACCTGACTCAAGAAAGGCAAGAAATCATTGTGGGAAAAGAAATTCTTGTTACAAGCATTTATTACTTTTCCCACAATGTTTTCAAAAGGCTTCTTCTCCAGGATCGTTTAACAAGGGATTTTTGTTTACAGTGTTAACGAAATCATACGGACGAAAAATGTCATGACGAAAGCAGCATTTCAAATATAGATATCATAGATAATGTTTGGGGTTTTTTTCTCGTTCACATTCGCACATTTTAAGGTTAGGAAATTTTTATTTCGTTTTGTTTTTAATTTGTTTGAAATAGTAAGGTCATTATTTTCAAAGTGAAAGTGATAAATGATGTACTGGTGTCGGTGAAATTTTATTCGACTTCCCGTGTTTTTCATACAGAATAGAATAATTACTTGTTCATTTGTGGAAATAAAAAAGTGACACATACGAAAATAATTAAACATTTGTGTATAAACATTACCATGCAGGACACGTTATCTTTTTTTTCTTTCGAAATCTAAATGACCCAGGAAAAACCGCTGTCTTGTAATGTAAGACTTGGCACTCGACAATACAATTAAATCTTTCACCAGGCAAATTTAAATGAATATAAGAGGCTTGATTTATAGTTAATACACTCTTAGAAAAAAGATGGGAAAATTGGCAGAGTGAAGGGCAAAATATTTCTTTCTTGTCTCAATGGTTTTATTTGAATCACCCAATATGTGGCCACTTTAATACTTTTGACTTTTCGGGGCATAAAAGGATTGCTTCGCTTGAAAAGAAGAGACTTTTCGTCAGTTGTTAGTTTTACGTATTTCGAGGTGTAGATCCTTGACCAGGCTACATACTCTGTACAGTGATTGATTGATTGTATGGTGTTTAACGCCGTTTTCAACATTATTTCAGTTGTATCACGGCGGCCAATGCACCTATCTATTCTTTCCTAGAGTTTCTTTTACCAGTATTCTGCAAAATTTTCTTTCCTAGCCACTGGCTGCTTTCCCACATAACTATGATCGAAACAATAATCAGCGTTGAGAGAGGAATGAATCCTGTCGTACTGACTATCATCAGTCCTCGGAAAGAAATTGGCCGAGTCCTGTACGCTACCGACTGCTCTACCGGGGCTCGGCTTCTCAGGACAGCCTTATCTAAATCTTTGTAGTCTGCAAAAGCGGTTAAAGTTGCCTATGATGTTTAAAGGTTTCGGCGTTTGGTCGCTAGACTGATAAGTAAGACAATTCCAGCAAATATGAAGCTGGGCGATGAGATAGCAAAAAAGAATTAAACGAGTCAAGGAGGACTTTATTAAGCGAGCTTTTGTTGAGCTGAATTACATTTTTTGGTCGACGAGTTTAACAAAGTTATACTTCAAAAGCCAAATAATTTCATATTATTTCAATAAAATAAATGTACTTCAAGAATTATATTTTATGATCTAGTAAAAATACATCTGCATGGAAAGTTTCAGGGGGCCTATTAGGTTCTTTTGCACATTTTAACATTCCGAACGAAAAGCATTCCCAAAGCAGCTTACATAAATGATTGTATTTTGAATCAAAAGCTAAATGCATTCGCAATTTTGTTACGATAATCAATTTTGAGAGATTCAAGGAAAATCTAGTTGATCAAGGTTTGAGAATTAAAATGAAAATCAGTAGATCAATGTTTGAGAAATGATATGTATGATTACACAGCTTTAGTCAATAACAGTCATACTTCCTTAACCTTTATCCTGGTTAACAACTGAAATGAAAGTTTTGAGCCGATAGTAAAGCCCCAATTTTGGCTATTTCAAAGGTCTTTTTTGATCGGATAATAAGCCTTTATCGGTCAGTGTAGATCAAATATCAGACTGCACAGAATGTGCAGTTTGATCTTGATCTACAATGTCCGCTAAAGGTCAGTGAGTCGAGCTTAGCAGCCTAAGGGTTAAATCTCAAATATGTGTAAGATGAAGAAATTCGTAATGGCATTATCACACGAAACACGTATAAGGGTAGTTTTCAAGAAACCTTAGGATAGTCATGTAGTAAATATTTGCTATGGTCGTTTTGTCCGGAATATCTAGGGAAATATCTTAGAATGTAAATCCAAGACAAGACTGCTCTGCGGTCAGATCTTGATCTACAATTTCCGCTATGAAAGCTAGAGTGAAGTTTGTTGCTTGCATGGTTTGAAATTACTGAGTATGTCTACAATACAGCCCAATTCAATTAACTATCCTGTGGAAACGAATATGCCGAGTAATTCTTTGAAAACTTTTTTGTGATCAAGGTGAATAACGTTCAATATACGAATGCACGATAAAGCATTGCGTTAAGAGAAGAAATTGCTCATTACTAGCAATATCTTTTTTTCGAAACAATGATTTCAAATGTGGCTGGTAGGCGCAGGAAAAGTCGCAGGCGTTAACACTTTACCAGACGACTTTACCAAATTGAAAGTATCTCCAGACAACGAAAAAGGATTGATTTTGTATCATAAAGAGCAGAATATAATGTGGAATAAAGGAGAAAATGCTAGTTACAAGCATTTTTCATTTTTCACAATGTTTTGAAAAGCCGCGTTCCTCGGGATCGTACAAATACGGAATCGTTAGATGTACAGTTAACGACAATACTGCTGTGAGTTAATTATCGTGCCATTCTGACATACATGGTGTAAAAATAGAATTTTTGGCATCCTTATTACTGGTTTGATAGAAAATGTATAATTATCCGTCAGAAAGATTAGCTGCTTTCTTCTCAGAAATAACTCTTTTTGAAAAATTATTTTCCAAAATATCTTCTTTTTTTTTAAACCTGTAAATGCGTTATCGTCAGTCTTGCTCAACTTATCGTTTTTTTTTTTCTATTTTCAAATTTTAATAGATAAGTTATCAAGTATCTGTACGGACAGTGACGGTTACTCCTCGAAGTCTACAATAGAATACCGTTTTATTGACGGGGAAAAAGTTAACTGTTTGAATTGCAAAAATTATTTTCCAAAATATCTTCTTTTTTTTTTAAACCTGTAAATACGTTATCGTCAGTTTTGCTCAGCTTACCGTTTTTTTTTTTTCAAATTTTAAGTATTTCGTAATTTCATTTATTCTACTTAATGAATGGTTTTATCGATTATAGATATACCAATTTTAATGCCTGACCGCTCATAAGGCTATCTCTGTCAGCTGATAAATGTAACCGATAAAATCATTCTAAAGGACAATATCCCAATTGTTTTAAACGTTCGCACTCAAAGTTTTGACATTTAAATGTTTCAAAATGGTGATTTAAATATCAGCGATGTTCAATAAATCGACGTATCTGTCAGAAATAATGTGACAGCACAGCAGTGATGAATAATCTGACTTTGTTTTCATTGAAATGGCGTAAATGATATTTGGTACTTTAATTACCGTAAAAACTAAAAGAATCTGAATACATATTCAACTTTACCTTTGGCGTGAGATATTAAAATTCTGACGTTTTTGCGGAATGTGAAGATTTAGACCAGACTTGAAAAAAGCGCAAACTGATCTTGTAACTTCTTTGTCTTTTAATTAAAGATTGTCTGTTATAATAGCATTGAATTTGCACCGTCGATGTCATTTCTTTCTGACTGAAACCACCAATTTTGTTCACATGGTATTTCACGTTTAAGAATACAAAAAGTAAAGAAACAAAACGGGTGTACACAGATATCAATAGTTCGGTTTATTATGTAAATGCGGCAAAATAAGGGTTAACAACTCGTCTAAAAGGCCCACTAACAACCAAAAGTAAACAGTTCGGGATTTAAATTGCAGGCAACTTTATTTCATATTACTTAAAAGTATAGATATTATCAGTCCGGCAATGTGTTACAGTGCAGTATGCCAAAGTTCTAGCCCTTGGCAAAAAGATGAATTACAACAGCGTGAAGAAAAGTTGCAAACTTTTACTCTAGTTTGATAATTGTAAGCCCGGCCGGGTAGATCAGTGGTTAGTGTATCTTACTCGTGACCTGGAGGTTGCGGGTTCGATACCCGGTTGCGGCCAACTTTCTTTCCGGCGATTTTTCGCCTCTCACCTCTGATGCATGTGAGAAAAGTAGTCAGTGGCTTTGGAAAGAAGCTTGTGTCGGTACTGGTATGAGAAAGCCAGGAAACACATCGGGATTTGAATGTCAGATTCTGAGGTTTCAGCATATTGGAATTCAGAAATGAGAACGTCAATGATTATTAATCCACAAAGCGCTGTAACCAACTTGAGTTGATTTTTGCGGACAATGTAGATCAAGATCAGACAGCACAGAATGTACTTTGTCGCATATTCAGGCCAAAACAGCCTTGAAATGGCAATAATTTAGATGTTTGTCCTAATTGAAAAGGTCCATTTTGATAATTCAGCGCGCTAAGGTTTAACCCTGAGGCTGCTAAGCGCGACTCAAGGACCTTTTGCGGACACTGTAGATCAAGATCAGACTGCACAAAACGTGCAGTCCGATCTTGGATCTACACTGTCCGATAAGGAGATATCTTTCTCCCAAAAATACCTTTAAAATAGTAAAATTTGAGTTTTTCTGTCGGCTTGAAAATTTCATTTAATTTATTTAGCAGGATAAGGGTTAAATACATTTTCGTTCTCTCTTTTTTTTTTTTAAACTTCGTTCATTTACATGTAATCTTATCTTACGAACAAAGTCAGCAACAAAGAAAACAAATGAACAAATGCATAACAGAAATACAGGGACCGGGCAGGATTCGAACCTAGAACTGTCGGACGAAAAGCCAACACCATAACCACTGAGCTAAAGAGATTTCTCCCCAACACAGTTGTTAGGTATTGTATTTTAAATCCGGATGAAGCTATGCATGAAGGAGTGGTCTCCCGTAAGACTTAACATTAAATTCAAACCCACTGTTTATACCCACTATAGCCTGGGCATAAGTATAGCTGCTTTAGCGAACAATATACATCCAAGATAAGACTTCAAAAACGTGCAGTCTGATCCCAAATCAGCACCATGTTTATTTTATAGAGAAATTCTGTCGTTCAAAGATTTGAAAGTACGTAGTTTTGATTCTTGTTATTATTTTGGAGAACAATATTCATTTTACTCAGATATACATGTTTAACCAGTGTGAAGGGTAAAAAACATCCGCCGGTCTCAAATGCGATAAAAAGACTGCAAATTATCTTTGATAAAAAAAAACCCTATAATTAGGGTCGCAACATTTGACTTGCAAGGTTATTTCACCATCCAATAATAGCTATTGGCGAAACATATCGTCACACAAATTAGACGTTACAAAGGAAATACAACTTCAAAGTCGAAATAAAATATCAGTAGTTCTTTCATCTTTATCATTAAGATCTACATTTCCGTCAGTTATGGAACCTGCATGAAAAAAAATCCCTTTGAAATGCATTGCTTATTCCAGTACTGTACAAATGCGATTTTTTGCACCTTTGCAATAGGCTGTTTTAGAAATCATGATGGAGGAAATGAGCAACTGCTCTGTAACGAGATTTTTTCCTTCCTTTCAAATGTTTGTGTTTACTTTAAATTGCAGTTGTTTATGATAGATTTAAGGTGTTCATAGTGCATATAGTAATTTAATAAATAACCAGATATTTTTGTATGTTACAAAAATACAAATGCAGTACAAAAGAGGGCACCAGTTTGTTAAAAGGAATCGCTCCTTTCAAATTATGTTTTCAAAAGGTGTCTACCGTATTAAAAGTCTTTTTTATATAGTTAAGGGTGATCTGCTCCTTTGATTAACTGTAACATATATTTACTAAATGTGGTAGAAACAATTAACTTATTGACTTATTGATTTATCGTTAGCGCCCATAAATGCAAACCTTCTCCACAACACGGAATGCGATATCTTATTATCGTTATTTTTCTTTTGATGTCACAAACCAGCCTCTATCTAATTTCCTCATTCTTTGATTCTGCCATGTTGATGTCCCGTATTTAACGTTAACGTTGCCAATTGAACAATGAATTTTACAATTGTTCAAAGTAGAAATGTAGCTCTGCAGTGCAATTGTGGTTGTAGTTATAGTTTAACATCAGCTAGCGGGCCTGCTAGATTCATGGACGATCATGCACGTGCTATGCAGACTGATCGTCTCATAGCTACATGTATTTAAGTCTGCAGTGAATGGCTGAACGTATGTTTTAGACGGCTAATCGCATCACTGCCTTTAACTGAAATCTCGGCTACATGTATTTAAGTCTGCAGTGAATGGCTGAACGTCTGTTTAAGACAGCCAATCGTATCACTGCCTTCAACAGAAATCTCAGGGTGACTTAGCGTCAACACTATGCCTTTCCGCTCTGAAAAGTAAATTTCTGACGTACATGAATAAGTCATATTTAACTGTCAGGCAGACTTTTTGGGAATGAAGAAAGTGAAACCAGACATAATTGTAATATAGCTCTAAAGTTTATTTGTAGCTCACTGTTTGGTGTTTTGTTCAATTCAGTCCAAAACGTAGAACGTAATCCAAGTCGAGTAAATCTATAAATGCTATTTTATGGAAGGTTTGCCAATACCAATAGGTAGCACGTAAAAAAGAAAACTTTACACCTCTGCCGTTTCCGTTAGCGTTTGGTATGACCAATCTATTGAATTAAAAAAAAAAAGGTGGGGGTTTAACGGTGAACAATTTACTGAATACCACTGAAAAGAACGTCAACAGCTAAAAATGCACGAGCCTGTTGGATGAAGAGGGCGAATAAGTGGTTCGTCTTGCATGAAATGTATTCGATATGCAATCATCTTCTGGCCAGCAAATTGTCTACACTCATGAAAATATCCGTTGTAGATCTAATACATTAACAATCTAAAATAATATTTCTATTCATTCCTCAAAATCTCAATCATTTCGCATCGGCGTTATATTTGTCTCGAATATGCTATGACCTAAAAGAAGAGTATAAATAAATCACTTTATTATATGGCCTGCAACACGCGAAAAGGGGCATTTGGACATTTGCGTAAAGTGTCGTCTCGGATCAGCCTGCGCAGTCCGCGCAGGCTAATCCGAAACGACACTTTCCGTTTTTATGTAATTTTCCGTTTTGCACAAATCTACTGTAGCACAAAATCTAATGTAGTCGTAAAGTGCCGTCTCGGATTAGCCTGCGCAGGCTGATCCGAGACGACACTTTACGCAAATGTCCCAATGCCCATTTTCGCGTGTTGCAAGCCAGTTATACCTGAAAGTTTCCCGGAGAAAACACATACGTCGCACGCATATAAAATATCTCACGGGACAGAAAAAAAATCCATATCTACACACTGTGAAATACGGTTCTAAATATGGTATGATGACCTTATGATGACGTAACTCACGAGCGGAATACGTATGTATCTATTTGGAATTTGATTGGTCAAAGTTTTATGCTGTAAAATTCATCCGCCATTCATAAAAACGGAGTTACTGGCTACGACACCATTATTTGTTTTGTTTTGCGTACCGTTTTCTAATAAAATGCAATATTTTTCCGTTGAAAGGTGTAGGTATATAATAAAAGGAATATTATGCTTTAGTAACTTTCCTGACTCTAGTTTTTACTTTTAGCCGCACAAGAAGATTTTGACATCTCGCTCGAGCTTCGGTCTCGCACGATATCAAATTTTCTCAAGCGGCTCGAATCAAATACATGCACCAGGAAAGACACTACAGCATAATACTTCGTATGTATCGCATTTCAAATAAAGATGAAATAGAATTTTTTTTGGGAGGCTTTCGGTAATACTTTCAAATAATATGTTACTGTGACGGTATTGAATTTCTTATTACAATAATAATTTGTAGGATTTTTCTGGGAAGGTTTTTAGTAGTACTTTCAAATGATATGTTACTTGTTACGGTATTGAATTTCTTATTACAATAATCTTTCATCTTTCTGGCACCAAAAACAATTTAAGCTTCTTTTATAGGCAAAGTGGTTCAAGATAACGCTGGTCTACACATGTGAATTGGCCCGCGATTAACCCCTAGGCTGCTAAGCGCGGCTCACTGATCTTTTGCGGACAGTGTAGATCAAGATCAGACTGCACAGAACGTGCACTCTGATCTTGGATCCATACTATCTGATCAGGACATATTTTTCTCCAAAAATAAGTTTGAAACAACACTATTCGGCTGTTTACTATCGGTTTGAAAGTTTTAAGTTATTTAGTAGGATAAGGATTAATAATGGTCGATAATGTGTTCGGTAATTTGGCTAAAATAAAAAGTCCTGAAGAGTAAATTGTGGTCTTTTTACTGGCGTAAATATATTTTGATTTAAATCAGTGCTCTGGAAAAAGTGCGTTTAATACATCTCCGTTACGCATTAAAGTAATATTCTAACATGACACGCGAATTCGGCTCTAAAAAACACAGTGCAAGGAAAGCGTGGTAAAATCTGCGACATTCCACATGCAGAGTGACGTCACTCTGTATAAAGTAAGTTAGTGAGTTATTCAATAGAACACAGTCGTCATCCGCGTTTTTACTCTAAGGATGAACTTGTTTTCCTTTCATAAAGAATTTGTCATGTTAGAATCGAAATAATTTTCTTTCTATCGTGGTTTATCGTTCAATAAACCACGTTGTGAGTTATGTGGTGCAATGAATAAACCACTCGGGCTATCGCCCTCGTGGATTATTTATTGTGCCTCATAACTCACAACTGTGGTTTATTGAACGATAAACAACGATAGAAAGAAGATTATTTCTTAAATAATGGATCTATAAAATCCATTTTGTCTAACAACCGACTGAAGCATAATTTAACTCTTAATGTTTTCAAAAGGCTTCTTCTACGGCGTCGTTAAAAGTCGGGATTGTGTCGTAAAGAGTTTATCTTGTCCCTTAACATGCAGAAAATTTAACTATGACACAGGCTGACCGGGTTGATTTGTTTGGCAGATGCATTAATCCTCCTTTTAACAGATAGTGGTTCATTTCTTGGTTTTCTAACGACTGACTTAATTACATTTTCTGGAGAAACTAAAGATTATGAATTTTTATTTTTCAATTCTCAATTATGGCTTCTACGATATTAACTACATGTAGCGATTGTTTTAAAGATATCTTGTCAAGAAAAGAAACCTTTGGAAGAGTTAAATCAACATCGTTTTTGAAGTTTGTCTTAGATATTACCTTTATTTTAAACTAACTAAAATTTTACTCAAATTATTCCTCGTCCCATATAATGAATGGCACACTTTAATTTTTGAGATTGAGTTCATGAAGTTTATTCATCTCTGGTAAAATCTTTTTTTCTATCACAAACTACACAAAAGACAGGCTTTTGAGTTAAAGGAAATGCCAGTTTTAAACAATTAGGAAAGCATCACCGGTAAAGTAGAAACTGCTAGTTAACAGCAATGGTTTCTTATTTTAGAACAGTCTCCAAGCTTTCATCTGAATTGGCATGAAAATCATAGTAAAAGGTTATATCAAAGAACAACGAACTACGAGAAAACCCTAAACCTTTCATAACAATGAAATAGGATCTTAGCACTTATTCTCAGGAAACATAAAGAAACAGAGAATACATTTGGTTTATCAGATCGGAATCGATGTTCATCAGGTGTGCTTACACGATCCTAATTTGTAATGAATACACAAGCGCTAAATATATTGAACACATGATATCTGGTTGATCAGTTTGAATAAATAACTATCAAGTTCGCTTTTCTACTGAATGAAACATTCAGGTTTCAATATGAGTCATACAAGGTGTAATTTAAAAGGTAATTAAGCAAAAAAAAATGAATACAGCTGCGATATTACGCACAAGATATCTGACTGATCTATTTAAAGTTCAGTAACGATCGAACGGAAACTATTTTCTTTTTGCATTTACATAGGAGTCAAGCACCGAGCACGTGCAAAAAGTACCGACCATATCAGCATACGTATTCTGCGCAGGCTGACATGGGTAGAAACTTCTTTTTATTAATTTGTATATTTCCAAGGACCATTCTACTACATGATTCAGTCTGTTGTTAGTTTACTTTAAACATATTTATTCTACATCAAATGAGAAACGAGTTTTTGCAACTTATACTAATTTCTCTCGACTCTGCTGTCTAGAAACTACGAAACTACACCAGTACTCGGGCCGAACATCTGGGCCAGTGAACGGTCCCAAAGTCCACACCCGCTCCCGGGAATCGAATTCGAGACCTTCTGGTTGCAAGGCCGACGCTCTACCTGACGACAACGGACACCAAAATCTGTGGTTAGACAAAATAGATTTTATGGATCCATAAACATATGATGACTTGCTTGGTATAATGTGTCACAGAAATGCGTTAAGCCCCCTTTCCCCCCCCCGCCCTCCTTTGCCAGAGCGCATCTCATATAGAATAAATGTAAATTTGATCAAAACTTGTTCGGCTGATTTTTAACCTACAACTAGTGTTGTGTTTTAAAATGTACTGAATGTAGTTGTACATTTCGTACCGAGTTCATCAGCTGATTTTTAACCTACAACTAGTATTGTGTTCTTAAAGGTGGGTATTTAGATTTTTCACATCTCACCAAATTAAAAGATATATATATCACCGAATTTTTTATGAAAAAACAATACAAATCATCAATAATTAAGAATCATAAAATTACAAAAAAAACTTTTTTTTGATGGTGTTCCCTTAAAAGGCTACGTAGCCTCTTAAGGTATTTTTAGATTTCGCGCCAGAAATCAAAAAAGCATTGTGGGAATGTCAAGTGACTGGCACGTGACTAATGACGCTTAAATTCCATAACATAACAAGCATGTAATTATTTTCCATAATGTCTTCTTCGGACGCTATGTTTGAAGCTTCGTCTGTGTATTTCCGGTATGTAAATGAGCGAGTTGCTCATGTAAAAATAGACCGTGTTTCCCGTCGGTGTCGACCTGGGCCGTAGTAAATCTCTAATTTCTCTTGTTGTCGGATGGTTTTCGACTACTGGGGTTTTATGAATGAAAATTAAAAGGCTTTCGGAGTATAAGGATGATTTTTTTTTTTTTTTTGTATTTTTGTAAAATTTTCGTCCCAAAATCTGAAAGGCCACCTTTAAAATGTACTGAGTGTAGGTGTATATTTCGTACCGAGTTTCAATGAACTCGGTACGAAATGTACACCTACACTCATCACATTTTAAAAACACAACACTAATTGTAGGTTGAAAATCAGCCGAACAAGTTTTGATCAAATTTATATTTATTGTAATTTGTTGTTATTCCATGGAATTATTCACAGTTTCGTTAGAACGCAAAGCAAAAAGCTACATGATTAACATCGAGTAAGGCTATTCCTTGTGTTTATCAAAACTTGCCAGCTTCGTCTCACTGTCACAACGGTTAGGTTATTCCACACTGTGGACTAATGTCTGATTCCTCCAGAAGGGTACTGTTTTCATTAAGTGGGTTATTCCTGCACAAGGCTCTGCGAGACGTCCATGTAAAGCAGTGTGACTCATGGAATGTAAAAAACAAGATTATCATGATCCAGAAGACACCTCTGTTTCAACAGGCTTCAAATAAACTTCTCGAATGAATCAATTCAATTATCTAAACTCAAGAGTCGTTGTAGAATTTGGCGTTTTCAGAATGAGCAATTTAGTGATGCTTTTATTGTCTAGCATGACCAACAGAGTGGTTGATCAGTTCATTTATAGGCATGCATAACCAAATTCTATAATTAACGGCTCGCTTTTTTTTAAAATAAAATTAATTCCAATGCCTACATCAAAGAGGTTTTGTGTTTTGTTCAGCCGTTTTTGGGTCAAAAGTTTAAAGGAGCAAACAAAAAGTCGCAGCCTGATGGTGCTGCTGGACTTACAATCATTTTTAACTAGAAACTTTCTTGATCAGAACAACATTAAATAATTTGACTGGGTTCATTATCACCTGATATAGCACTAACTTAGCATGTCCAGGATGCTTTAAAAATATGTGCATACCAGTGTTGATCCCGGACAACAGTTCCAGAACTTTGTAGAGCTCATCTGGAGGAATCGTACAACATCCCACCGTATGGAATAACCTCACAATGTTTCCAATGAATCGAAGCTTGCAAATTTTGATAAATGCAGAGTGGCCATACACGATGTTAATCATGTGATTTTTGACTCGCGGTAAGGATTTTTCTCTATCATTTTCCATTTGAAAATCTTACAGCATTTTAAAGAAACTATGTGAATCACTCCATGGAATAACTATGTAAATTTGATCAAAACTTGTTATGTTCCGGCTGACTTTCAAGTTACAGCTAGTGTTGCTTTTTTAAAAGTGCTAAGTGTACACGTATAACGCTGGACATAAACGTAAAATTGATAGTCTTTGGTTTATGACAGTGAATCAAGCGATCATTCGAAACCCACTTTTTAACAGACTAAAAACATTTATCACATCTAGTGCGTCAGTGATGAGTAGACATATTGCATGTCCCCATAACTGAAATATGAATGGATACACACAATAGCGAAACCAAAAATTGCTATCATTAATGTACATATGTCCATCTATATATTTAAACCTAGGTCATAAACAGTGCAGGTATAGAGAATATATGTCTGGTGCCGAGCTGAATAAAGTTTATCCGGTGAGGCTTAGAAAACTGAGAGGGTGAACTTTTTATTTATTCCGTTTTCAAGAGGAAAAAAGGACATTTTTTTTTACGCTCCATTTTCTTTAATTATTTCATTTGTTTAAATAAGTACATCCCCGGTGTTCAAGAGACAGTGTGGCCCTTTTTCCAGCAAATTATTTCACAATTTGAATAGTATTCCGAGTTGCAAATTTTACAATACCCATTACATGAAAGAGTATAGCACGTTTAAGTGCATAGTTACACTAAGGATGTTGTCTGTTTCTGATAAAGAATGTTGCTTGTTTCTGATAGTACATGTCAAATAAACAATGATAAAAAACGTTCCGACGGCTGTCAATCACCACGTAAATCACATGTGTATACTGGTTCAGGTGTTAGCCCCTATCCTCTTTTCCCCACCTACCCGTTGCAGGTAAGCATTCTATATCAATTAGAGATTGCTGCCAATCTTCATTGCATACCATCCTAACTTTTTGAAAACATCAGTCTTATCATTCTACGAATCAGAAAAAGTTTTTTTTTTTTTTTATCAACAGAATCAGTAATGCCAAGAAATAAACTCTAAATCCCCGTTGATATTCATTCTTCCCGCCGGGCCATGTTTTCGTTATGAATAGTTCTGTATTGATGTTGTAAAGTCCCAAGAAATGTTTGTGTACTGCAGAGGTTTAGATGATATTTAGTGATAAGCTCATGTAAGAATAATCCTGTAACAGGAAAGTGGAAAATTTCCATTCATACATTTGCATATTAACCCAAACCGGGGCTAGTTTTGCACTCAATCCTCAAAACGTCAATATACGCTATCGGCACTCAGCGGGATTCTGACTAAAAGCGTAAATATACGTGATCGGCACGGAAAATCAAGATTGGAGATGGGTGGAATACAGAGTACAAAAATGTTAATTTGAAAATGGATTTCTGTCTCTGCTTAAATGATTTACTATACGCGGTATTCTCTCTCATTGATTAAAACACAAAACTATCATATTTCTAGTCTATATCAACGTGCTGTTTCATTGTAAAGTGGTAAATACTTTCTCATTGTAATGCAGTCCTATGGGGGGTACGCCACGGGGAATTACAGAAAACAGCTGTACTGGATTTTGTCCCAACAAAAAAGGGGTTACAAGCATGAAATAAACAGAATACTTTTTTTTTTCGGTGAAAGATCGAAATTTACATTATCTCGTGAACATTATACGGTAATATTTTTACTCGTTGCTGAGCCACTCTTGAAAATATTACCGATGATGTGCACGAGATGAACTAAATTTCGATCTTTCGCAAAAAAAAAAAACAGATATAATCTATATTCTTTACTTTATATGCATACGATATTTACAGTTTGTGACAAACTGAACTGAACCAAGGTTGCATTCATCATTTCAACAAAACTTCTTTCATAAATTGACATTTTCTTTAACAGCTGCACAACGAGCTTGATACATATTTTACGTTTCAATTAGAAAAAAAAAAAACTCAGCAACAATGTCTCGACATGTGCTAGTGAGTTAAGATTTCTTGACAAACTGGAAGACTTGTTCAAACTTATCTTGGTTTGCTTTTTGTCCACAAATAGTGTTGTGCACGTCACGGTTGACAAAAAAGAGTTAACGCAATCTTTGAATAGATAAACGTTTCATGAGTACCATTCTGTTACTCTGTTCAGTGAGACCCTGGATAGCTTCAATTGTTTGTGACTTAAGTAGATGCCAAATGTATTTAGCCATTGACCGTACTAGAGCCTTCTTTTTATGAGGCTCTTTCGCGTAATACAAAGAATCTATGTTACGAATGTTGCTAAGCAGAACTACGACTCTATTAATCAACCATTTATTTCTCGCCCCCCCCCCTTTTTTTTTTATCAAAATTCTAAGATCAGCATGCAAATTGGCGGAGTTGCCCTACCTTTGCCAAATTTATGGCTTGTCTTACCATTTGTATAAACAAAAGAAGTCTGATGAGAACTTTCAGACATTTAGACAAATTAGGAATAGAGCTCAATACTGATACAGAAGGCTAAACAAGATTACCTAAATTCTAAACTTAAAGAGCATCAGTCAGACTCTACAACTCTTTGGAGCACACTTAAAAGCCTTGGTCTGCCTTCAAGGAAGTCAAAATCATCATCTTCTTCAAACATAGCCTAAAAAATGGACAACAGTAATGAAATATGTTTTGATAAGTATAAGGCATCCTAAAAATTTAATGTTTTTTTTTTAGACCACAGTTCCTTCTAAACTGAATGAAAATTTGCCGAATTCACTACAAATGTATGGTAGAAAAATTGTCTCGATTTTTCTCAGTAAAAATGCTATATTGAGAGATAATTTTTCATTTTCACATTTTTACTAATTTATGAGAATCAAATTCTTAAATATCTTAATTCTCCTAGCGTTGATAAGTCTACCGGGCTTGATGGTATTCCACGTAAATCTGTGAAAGATGGTGCTACTATTTTTGCATACCCCCTTACACATACCATTAATTTGTCTGCAATTTGTGGGATTGTACCTGATGATTTGAAATCTGCAAGAGTTGTTCCCCTTAACAACGAAAAATGACAAAACTGACGTAGGCAGTTATCGTCCTGTATCTATTCTTCGTATTGTATCAAAGATATTTGAAAGGGTTGTTTATGATCAAGTGAACTCCTATTTAAATGAGAAAATTCTGTTGTATAAATTTCAGTCAGGTTTCCGTTGAAAGTTCTCAACCGACACTTGCCTTATTCATTTGTCAGATCATATAAAGTTGGAAATGGATAAAGGTCATGTTATAGGTATGGTATTACTTGATCTACAGAAAGCATTTGATACCGCTGACAACACTATATTACTTATGAAGCTTGAATGCTTAGGTCTTGGACAAGATATTATTTTATGATTTAAGCCGTATTTGTCTGATAGACAACAACTTGTAGATGCCTCTGGTACATTCTCCCAGTCTTGTAAAATTACATGTGGTGTTCCACAAAGATCTATACCTGGGCCTCTTTTGTTTCTAATTTATGTTGATGTTATGTCTGCAGTTGTCAAAAACAAACTTTTACTCAATGCTGATGATTCGGCTCTTTAGGTTTCCATAGAAAAAAAAAAAGTCTATCTATTTAGAAAGAATTGTCAGACGATCTTGAGTTAGTAAGTCACTGGCTAGTATATAAAATGTTGTCTTGACATTAATGACAGACTGAATCCATCTTATTTGGCTCAAAACAAAACTTTAAGTCAAACAGGGAACTATAGATTACTTGTAATGCTCGGCGTATTAATTCAACTACATCGCTTAAATATTTAGGTGTCGTTTTAGACCAGAACTTAACTGGGGAATCCATGGTCATTTCAGTTATCAAAAAGGCAAAAGCCAGATTAAAATTTTAGTATAGCGAAAAAGCTTTTCTAAACTGTCATGCTAAAAAACTTCTGGTTTTGTCTCTCATTCAGTGTCATTTTGACTATGCACGTTCTTTTTGGTATCAAGGTCTAACTAAGCTTTGGAAAGATAAGCTACAGATTGTCCATAATAAATTAAGTAGGGTTGTACTCAACCTAGAAAATAGTTCACATCTTGATAGAAATCATTTTATTTCCCTTGACTGGTTACGGGTCTCGAAAAGAGTGGACCAAATTACACTCTGTCCTGTATTTAAAATAGAAAATGGTTTATCTCCTAATCATCACAGTCAGTTTGTTTTGTAAAACAAGCACCTGTACACTCTTACAAAACTAAATCTAGTGAACAAGGGGCATTTGTACCACCCAAATCCAAAAGATTTGGAATTAAGTCCTTCTCCTATATAGGATGTAAATTATGAAATGGTCTACCTCTTCATATTCGAAACGTCAACTGCCTTTCTGTTTAGAACGTTTGTTAAAAAAAAGCACTTTTTAGCTATGTAACTGTTCTTTTAATAAGCCTCCTATAGTTAATGCTTATGAACGATAGATACTCTTAGAAGTGGGTCTTACCACAATGTCTGTTCTTTCAATGTGTCCTATAGTGCTAAACAGATATTAGTGACTCATTTCAGTTTTCACAGAATAGAGCAGTGACGTCACTCTCTATCAAATGCACATGTGTAATTACCTCTTTTTTTTATACTATTATAAGCAGTGTATATTAATTCATTAATTTCTTCATGATTTATGCCTCTCTATGTCTGCCCATCAGTAGCAAGGATCACAATGGAAGTAAGTGACTTTGCCTCTTTTTTGTGTCATCCTTGATTTGACTGGCACTTCTCAGCACAACATTAAGATCTTATTTTAATTGTTTATCATTTTTTTTATGTAAGCCGTGTTTTTAGAACACGTGCGTGTGTGTTTGACTTTGTCATGTTATCTAATAATGAAATCTATCTATCTATCTATCTACACGTCTCTTGAAGTTAACAATAATAAAAAGTGTTTAGAATTGTTGGGAAAAAAGCTTTGAAAACCATAATTAACGATAAATATGCCTAGCACCGGTGGCACAGTCGGTAGCGTACAGGACTCAAGAACAGGGGGTCGCTGGTTCGATCCCCGGCTCGGCCAATTTCTTTCCGAGGATTGATGATAATCGTTGTGACAGGATTCATTCCTCTCTCACCGCTGATCATTGTTTCGACGATGGTTATGTGGGAAAGCAGCCAGTGGCTTGGAAAGAATATTGTGCGGAGTACTGGTTTAAGAAATTCTAGTAAAGCATGGATAGGTGCAGTGGCCGCCGCGATATAACTGAAATAATATTGAAAACGGTGTTAAACACCATACAATCAATCAAAGACAGGTATGTAGATAAAAGAAAAGCTCCTTGACATATGAATCGAATCGTTCTGTCCGTTGAAAACCAAAAATGACAAAATATCCTTTAAATCCCGGGAAAACAAATGTTTTGGAGCTTAATTAGAACGGCGTATTATTTGAAAAATCGATGAAATTGAGGTCCCATGGCATATGGTAAAGTTTTTTCATTCTATCCTTTTTACGGTCAAATGAAAGCATGTACAAAACAAAATACAGAGAAAATAATTATTTACGATGAAAACGGAAACAAACTAAACGATCATGAAAATAAATTAAAATTAAGCCCACTAAAAGGAATGAAAACCAAAATGGCATCATGAGTTGGGGAAAAAAAGTCCTTGCTATACATGTACATAGGCTGGTTGCCCAGTCGATTACAATCGGGACTAGTAATCCAGGGAAGTTCAGATCCATCCTCGACCATCCTCTTTAATGATTGATTAATAAGTACTATTTATTATCGACAGTAAACAAGTTTGTTTCTTCGTTACAGAGTAATATGATACAAGCACCTACGGTGTAAATTATTGAACCACTTTATTTTCTGGATATAACAAATTATTTTGTATCTATACCAAAATATATTCAATTAACAAACATGTAAGACAGCATAATATTTTTACGTGGCATGTAGTCGTAAAATTCTGAACTTCATGACATATAATGAAAGCGTCCGAGATACCATTAAGACAAGAACTTTTTTTTAGCTATGAAAACATGGCGCATGATTGGCCAAGTATTATCTATTTCTCAGTGTAACATTGTGATATATATTCTATTAGATTATGTCAACATTTTAAAGCAGTAAATGAATATATGAACACAGGATATTTAACGACGTATATGACAAATGTTCGCGCGCATCCTACTGCGCATGTGTTTTTGTCGTGGATATTGAATCAAAAGTGCACCTATGTATTTTTTGCACTTAATGGTAATACTACTGGAGCACAGAAACAAGTAGCGCTTTCTTCGAGTAGTACTGGTGAAGAGAACAAAATGGATCTTTGAACTGTTACCGTGAAATAATTAAAATGCTGCTGACACGGCCTTACACACCAAACAAGGAAAAAAAGGCAGAAAATGTAAAGCTGTGGAAGTATAGCTGTTTCCACTTTGAAAACTATTGTTGGAAAAGGAGAAATCGCTCCTATTGAGCAATTTCTCCTTTTCCCACTATGTCTGCTGAGCTTTTATCCTATTTTTTTCCTTGAAAAAATAACTTCCACAGTGACCTGCAACCTTGTTTTCTGACGAAATAAGCACGGGTAGGTTCCATTTTTATTTTTTCTTATTGTTTAGAATTATAAACACTATTAGTGTGGAAATTTTATGAAAAATCTGTCCGTTAGAAAATATGTATTTATTTAAGATTAACCCTTTATTCGGTGAAATTATCTCCGTTTTTAACTCAATGGTCTACCGTATTTTCCGGACAATAGGCCGCGGCCTATCAGTTAAAAAAAAGTGGAAATTTTCAAGGGTGCGGCCTATAAGACGAAGCGGCTTATACGTTGATTTTATTTTCCTAAATGATCTTTTAATACGACCTGTAAAACTGAAATTAAATGGAAATCAGTTTACGATTCCCTAAGTGGGCGCCATTTTGGTTCATGCCCCAAAAGTATTTTTCGAACACTTATTCCTACCTTTAATTGGTAGGTCAATTAATGTGCTGGCGAACTTAAGAATGTGTTAAAACTTGTAAGCAACCTAGATTTTCACACCTATTAATTGATAATGTCGATTGGTATCAATCAGTGGTTAACTGCGAATGTAATTAAAGGTGTTGCTTGGTGTGTACCGTCAATCGAACTGAAAATTTGACAACTTCGAAATTCCTTAAAACATTTGACAAGGGATAAAAGAATGATAGACGAATGATGACGGCCTTAAGTCTTCTGAGTGATTTGATCTCAAGAAGGGGAAGTCACTCCAATAGAAGGAAAAAAAAAGCTAAAACATAGACCGGTACATAGACTAATACATAGACCGGTATGTATATAGATGGATGACAATTTACATTAACCAAGCGTTTCGGTTGCGGCCTATGTGCCGGTGCGGCCTATACGATATTTTCTATTTCTAAAATGGTTAAAATGATCGGGTGCGGCGTATACAGTACAGCGGCTTATTGTCCGGAAAATACGGTATATATAACATGCATATTTGTACATTTACCATGCTCAGAACCAGGCTTTTATACATTTTTTGTGCAAAAATATATGAACTTTTATTAAAATGATGTATATTTGTATATTTTTCCAGTTATTTTCCTGTTTAACTGATTAATAAAAAAAGACGCTTTAAATCTCATATCAGCTGAATTTTGGAACTGTACGCTCGTATATACCTGTTTCAAAGACAAATTTCTCAGAAACGAGCACGTCGACCCACATATTTTTTTCCTGTAATCTCCTAGAGACATGATGAACTTTGTATCTGCAAAGTTTTAAAAAAATCTGTCCGTTAGAAAAATTTGTCATATACGTCCTTAAAAAGAAATTTTGCAGAATATTGATTTCAATAGTTTAAGCAAAGGCTTTCTTGTGGGTTCCCATCAGCTTACTCAAAAAAAAAAACCGTGTCGTTCATGTTTGTCAATTTGGAGAATAAAAAGCAAGAATGATTCAACACAGTGCTAAATCAATATCAACTTAATTGAAGATATATGTCACGGCAATATCATTTTGGATATCCATTAAAAGATTAAACGTAACACATCTTCAGAATTTAATTAGGTCTTCTCCGGTTGCTCGTTTAACAAATCTTTCAAAGCGTTATTCGGTTCAAAACACAGATTCCTGGCGTAACTTCTAGCATTTCGAGAATCAGATTTCGGTGAGGATTTTCAAAAACATTTTTACTACATGATCAATATATTATTGATCAATTCGTAATAATATTGTTGTCTGAATAATTATTTTGACTTTTCTCCTAGTTTGTAGAAAGAAACCTTAAAAAGAAATCTTTGTAAAACTTTCCTGCTGTTTTAAAATTTGGATTTTTTTTCTACTCTGAATTTATTGACATTTTTAAATGTCTTCATCGAGTGTTCGTATATTTTTCATCCTTTACAAGTTTTGTTACCAACAATTGTATTAAGTAACCATTGAAATATTAATTTACATGTACATGAAAGCTTATCGCAGGCATGTTTTCTTAAATTTCATTATAAAAACGTGGGTAACGGAGAAGACAAAGAAAAACATTCTATTGTGAAAAGCTTACCCAGCTGTGTGTAATAATTCGTCTATTGATCCAGTCATGCGTATGTGATGTTCATAAAATGCTTCATGAAATTTTTTTTTTTCACAAATGCATACACTATCGTCAAACTGTGTATGCTAAACATTTGGCAAAAAAAAACTGTTTTGATAAAGAAAGGTCAGTTAAATAAAAATAGATAAACACCTTTGAGAATTATGATCTTAAAGATTTCAAGTAGATGATTTTTGTCACTCTGCACTCAAATACAAATGGGAAGAAAAACCCCACGACAAAAGACGGGCTCTAACCAATGTTTTGTCAAAGTCAAATTCACGTTCTTGTGGATAGATTTCAGACTGCACAAAAAAGGCAATAGATCTTTCATATTGTATCTGCAATGTAAAATAATGTGTATGGCAGTATGGCAAAATGGCCTTGAATATTCATCGACTGCTTGTATCCGTTATACTTATTTGGCGCTCGTATCGTAGAAATATGTATGCAGTTAGGTAACAAAAGCACATATGGAAGCTAGTAAACTATTCCTCTCTGGTTATGAGAATCTGATATAAACTCAGAAAGAACTAGTTTGGTAGGTTTTGTTTTCTGTTACGATTTCATAGACTGGCAGCACCAGTATTAAATTTTGCTCTTTTTTGATTTATTCATGTTACCTGTATTTTATTATGACGTGCTTTTCGACTGAAATATACTCAGAATTTTTACACTTGACTTTCTGCTTTTGGATGTCAGTGTTAAAAAGTTATGAATCTATTTAAAAATGTTTTGTGTTATCGAGATTAATTCAAAGGTTTCCAAGTAAGGATCATTCGAGTATTGAGAGTAGTCGGCCAAGTAACTGTTTATTTTTTGTGAATGGTATCTAACGCCACTTTCAAACAGCTTTTTCACTGGTACTAATCTGGTGCTCTTTCGTCCCGGGTGATCAAGGTCATTCCAACACCGACAACGGGGGTCAAAAGTAGGACATTCGGATTTCAAACACAATACCTCAGTGACTCTGGAACAAATAAATGTTTAGGATAATAGGTTAGCATGACATCATTTACGCTCGGGGCAAACTTGATTTACACGCGAGTGTAAAAAGAAAGATATGGTGTGTTGCTTACGCCTACATCTCACTGGGGAAAAAGAATGACGCTATTGAAATTGAAAAACGTAAGTTACCTCTGGTAATAATATCACAAGAACAAAGGCAATCAATATGCATCCTAAATTTTAATAAACCTAAAAAAATTACGAATGACTAGAAAGCCCGTGAATGCACTAAAGAAAGCGAGCTCAAGGGTATATTTCGCTTGTTGAGAGAAATTGTGTCATCATCTTTAACGTTGTTCTTAGATAAGAAGAAACGAATGTCTGGAAAACTGGAATTCTATCCCTAGATTACCTGAAAAAAGGATTAAGGTCACTGCAATATCAGTAATTGTGAACAGGGATAAAAAATGTCCATTAAAGGTTTATATAATGTACATGAACGTGTGTTCACTTTTACTATCAGGCTGTTTCTTTGCTGGCTCGCCAAATAAAGTACACACGGCTTTCCTTATGCCATATAAGGTCGTATACTATCTTATCTGATTACCAAATTAATTAATGTCAGACTTCATTCGTACACCAAAGAGTAAACAGCCCGTGCGATCTATAAGACAATTACTATTTGTTAGATTACCAAAAGTTCGTCTCTAAAAGGGAAAGTATGACAAATAATCTCTTTTTCTGCAAAAGGTTGGACAGTGACTTTGTTAACTGACGCTAGTAGAGTGAAGATAAACGTTTCATATATTTAAGCAAAACCTGTATTAACTATGTGTCTTAATGAATTTATAACTTTCACTCAAAAATGAATGTAAGCCGTCTTTTTTTAACAATTATGCACTTTACCGCACGCAGCAGACAGCATCAACTGCATCAAGAAATGTATCAAAATATGCGAAATATGGGATAGCTACGCAAAGATGAGCTGTTCAAGCTCTTGTATGATACTGAATTATTTGACGGGAGGATAAATCTGAACAACATGGTATGAAACCTATATAATACTTCTTCATTGTCAAAAAATACATGTTATTCAAGTATAATTCAATATTAGTTGTTTTCATGAATAGTTCTGATTGACTGAAAAAAAAATCATAGCTCATAAAATAAAGAAGAAAAAAAAAAAAAAAAAATAATAATAATAATAATAATGATAATAGTAATAATAATAATCAGTGCCGAAACTACTTTTGCAGTCAAATTAATGTAAACAAGCATGCACACGAGATTTCATAATGTTTTTCTTTCTGATTTTATAACCAGTCCGAATTTCAAATTGCAGGCTAAATTTATTTTCTCTGAATATTATAAAAAATCAAAATTTGAAGCGAGAGCCTAAAACTTATTGTCACTTTGCTGGGTTCTAACAATCTTAATTTCAACTTACTTCTAGCGTATTGAACTTCTATTTTAACATGACACGTGAATTCGGCTCTATAAACACAGTGCAACGAAAGTGTGGTAAAAACTACGTCATTCTATGACGTCTATGAGTGACGTCATTCTGTATAAAGTAAGTCGCCTGTGGCTGTTCCATGTCTTCGCCCTCCGATATTCTATTAATGAAAGTCACTTGACGTAAACAAATCGTCATTTTCCGCTCCTTTGCCAAGGAGAAAGGAAAATCCTCAAGAATTCACTGATATTTATTGATTTGATAAAATTTGACAACGATGGAACTGTTAGAATTGTTACCAGTAAACATGTAAATCAAGTTTGTTTCTTTTTTTCAAGTGGATGGTTTAAGATTCAAAATTGACCGGTGTTGCATTGACAATGAGGTTGGGAGTGGGTGGAGTAATATTCAGAGCATTCGAAGCAACTGCGATTCTAATGCTTGACAATACATTCATTTTTCTTTGTTATTCGAAAAGGAAAGAATAAAACAGTAAAACGGTGCGTTTTTTTATGAAGTGTTTGATGCCTAAGGTTTTATTTCTTTTCGAATTTACCGACTAGCCAGTGGGCTTTTGTTTTGGTAAGTAAGTGGAACAGCCGTGGTTTATTCAATGGAATATAATCCGCATCCACGTTTTTACACTAAGTATGAACTTGTTTTCCTTTGACTAAGAGTTGGTCATGTTAGAATCGAAATAATCTTCTTTCTGTCGTGGTTTATCGTTCAACAAACCACGTTGTGAGTTATGAGGCGCAATAAATAAACCACACGGGCTATCGCCCGCGTGGATTATTTATTGTGCCTCATAACTCACAATCGTGGTTTAGTGAAAGATAAACCACGATAAAAAGAAGATTACTTCTTAAATAATAAATCTACTAAATCTGTAAATGTTCAATACTATAATGACGTCATAAAGTACGTCATTTTTACGCCATAAACGAGCAGTTTTACCGCGCCATAGAATATCAATGCAATAGACATTAAATAAATACGCAATTTTGGATTTGCAAAAAAAAAAAGCAGTAAGTATTATTTAAGTGCATATTTGTTGTCTGTAATATTGAATGATAAGGAATGAAAAGTTTTTTTTTTTTCCTTTTTTTTCTATGGAGGTATGAAAACAAACAACAAAAACAAAAAAAACTTACTAAACTGGTATTATTTTTTTCCCATACCTTCTTGAAAACAAAAAACGTCCTCTTTATTCCTTGAATTAATCTATGTTTTCTTCCCAATCGTGGTCTTTCAAAAATATTGAATATAAGAATCCTTAACCAGGCTTCATAGGCTGTTTGGTTTAGTTTTAATCTACACTATCAAAAACCGTAAGAAATAAAGACATGTTTACGACAGTCCACCGAAGTCAACTCTACTTCTACTTTTATAATCAGCTGAAAACTTTCAATCAAAAGTTGATACCCAAATACAAAGTATTACGCGTTCTGTGTGTTTTTTTGCCAGAAATTCTCACCATATCGAATTGTGAGGAAAGAAGAACAGGCTGCACGGTTTGAGCAGCCTAGTTTTCATACGCATCGTCATCACAAGCGCGTTGAGACACGCTTAGTCCTATATAAGTACAATTTAAAATATTGCCTAGACTCTAACTAGTGCCCTGTGTATCAGAAAGTTCAGAGTAACCTCCAGGAAGTAGCTGATTAGACTAGAGTTTCATTATCTAACTTGCCCCCAGATATAGAACCTCTGTGTAATAGATCATTAACTCCACCCGTTCCCCTCTTACCTGGAAACTTATTTATAGCAGGCGACTTTAAAAGTACCCAAGTAAAATGTCCTTGAAAGTCGACCTTGTGCGTCAGGTCATACATTTGAGCCAAGTTTGTACCGTTTTTTTTTTAAAGTGGTCAGCTACAAGGTAGAAAGTGCCGTCTGCGAAAAGTTTGCTCTTTTGTCGTCGTCAATAAAATTGATGTGTAAGTGTTCGACTCTATAAAACGAAGACAATTCACTCACATTTCGTCACTGTTGTAGACTACGGAATCGCCATAGATTCTTTTTTCAGATTTAGAAGCGGTCGGTGAAGCACCGAAATCAGACTACTTCTCTTCATGTTGAACGCCGTCCGCTATGGCATCTCGCCAAAGCCTGTCAAAGGGTTTAACTAAAGACGATCCTCACAAATGTCATTACCGTTCTAGACATTGGAATAGTCCCACAATTTGTGGATATGCATTCCTATGGCCTCATCAAATGAAACACGTAATTATCTGCCTTGTGAGCAAAGCAATTCTATTTCACCAGAAATATTCTCCTTTTATCTGTTTGACCCTTTACAAAGCGAGTTAGTGGTTTACTCTTTCAGCGCCAAATATATAAATTCGATCCTTCTCGATGCCTGAAAATAGAATGCACTGAGACTCAAAAGGATTTTTGTCTCATAGGCTTGACTAAACAAGCGGACAGAATGGATCCAAGATCAGACTGCACGTTCTGTGCAGTCTGATCTTGATCTATGCCGTTCGCAAAAGTCCCTGTTTTCGCCTATGGCGCCGAAAGGGTTAAACGACCCGGAGGATTGTTTTCTTTTTCAAAACATTGCTGGAAAGGAAGAAGATACTTGAAATTAGCGTTTTTCATTTCCCTGAATGTTTCCACCCTTCAATAGAAAAATCCTATAGAAGGGGGGGGGGTTTAAGGCATCTGCAAAAGTATCGATTCAGGTCAGCCTGTGCATTCCGTGTCCCCACAGGCTGACCTTAGCCGAAACTTTTTTTATTTTGATAAATTTTCAGCATGTCCAAGCACCATTCTAAAGCAGGATTCAGTTATTTGTTAGACGAAATGGAGTTTATGGATCCATAATTATGCTATGACTTGCTTGGTAAAAAGAATCATGAGGATGCATTAAACCCCCTTTTTGCAATAGCATGGCTTGTATAATTGGCTTGCAACACACAAAAAGGGCCATTCGGACATTTGCGTAAAGTGTCGTCTCGGATCAGCCTGCGCAGTCCGCGCAGGCTAATCCGAGACGGCACTTTACGACTACATTAGATTTTGTGCTTCAGTAAACTTGTGTAAAACAGAAAATTACATAAAAACGGAAAGAGTCGTTTCGGATTAGCCTGTGCGGACTGCGCAGACTGATCCGAGATGACACTTTACGCAAATGTCCGAATGCCTTTTTTCGCGTGTTGCAGACCATGTATTTCTATCAAACAGAAAAGTATTCTGATTTCAATGCCACTTACTTATATAATAGCTCATAAATTATAGAACTTTGTATATCAAAGAAGAAACTCGAAGTTCGATGCAGTGTAGTTTGAATGTACACTGGCCGCAAATGTGACTGGAATCGTCCTTAACATCATCCGTGTTAACAACATTTCTACTGGACCTGGGTAGCAGCTACAAATACTAGAAGAATGAAAGAGTACTAATAAGAAGTTGCAAGGCATTTTCCAGCTTATTCGTGTTACCATAAATAGATGGTGTTGGTGAAAATTTCTAATGATTCCTTATGCCATTGTATAGGAACACATGGATGCCTGTACGAGCGAACAATGGTTGCAATGGATATACACTTAACAAATATGTAAACGGACTTCATAGAATATGATTTCTCCTTACCCAATGTTTGGAAGTCATACCAGTTTTTCATCAAATGCCTTTTTCGCTAAAACTCTGAATTCCAAAGTAATAAGATGGAGTGACCTATCTTATAATAATTTGCTCATTTCGCCCATAACTTTTATCCCAAAAAGTAACATAAAAAGTTACTAGATGATGCTTCTTTTGTCATGTGGACATAAAACAGAAAAACAAGAGCTTCGCAGAGCGGTGCATATACGCCCGAAGGGGCTTGTCAGTGAAATGGGTTAAAGTGAAGGATGTACTGTGAAAGAACAAGACACTGGACCGTTAGGGATCACATATGAGACCATGGAGTTACATGTATTTGTTCTTCTGCACTGCACTTCTCCTCAATTTGATCTATGCACCTGTGAAGTATCATTTTTACACCTCTAATAGTTTTTGAGTTATGGTCCTGATAAAATTTAAGAAAAAAATCAAAGGGCAATAACTCCAAAACCATACGGCCAAAAGTTATAGCTATAAAACACTGCACCTCTGCACAATGTCATCTATCAACCTGTGAAGTTTCAGGTTTATATCTCATGTAGTTTTCGAGTTATGCACTAGACGAAATTTGAGTAAGAAAAAAAAAATACTGTAAAAATGAAGATCGAAGTGGAATTACTCAAAATCCGCGCTTGGCAGAGTTATTGTTCTTGCGCACTCTACTCCATAATATTGCAACAAAGATGCATACAAAGTTTGAAGTCGTTCTGACTAAAGATGACAAAGTTATATTCCGGACAAGCACTAAATGCTGTAAAAATGACGATCAAAGGGAAATAACTCAGTCAGCACAAGGTAATGTTACAATTCTTGCGCACTGCACCTCCAAATATTGCAACAAATAAGCATACCATATTTCAAGTCATTCCTACTTAAGATGACAAAGTTATGCTCCAGACAAGCAAAAAATGCTATAAAAATGAAGATCAAAGGGGGAATAACTCAAAATTTGTGCTAGGAAGAGTTATAGTTCTTGTGCACTGCACTCCGTAATTTTTCAACAATCAAGCATACTAAATTTGAAGATGTTCAGACTAGAGATGACAAAGTTATATTCCGGACAAGCAGAAAATGCTGTAAAAATGACGATCAAAGGGAAATAACTCAAAGACAGCACGAGGTAGAGTTATGGTTCTTTCGCACTGCACTCCGTATTATTGCAATAAACACAAATGCCAAGTTTCAAGTCAGTCGGACTGGAGATGACAAAGTTATGCTCCGGACAAAGAACTGGACGCCGCCCGCCCGCCCGTACGCCATGGGTGATCCCATAATTCGTACCGTCTACGATGGGCGTATAAAAATGAAATAAGATTATTGCAGGTCAAAGTTTTGACAGAAACATAATAAAAATAAATCAAGTTTTTGTATATCTAAGTTTTGACAAAAATGTAACCAAATGTATACCTTTAACAGAGAGAGGGAGAAAGAGAGAGAGAGACAGGAAAAACGTAAAGGAGGAGGATAGAACGCAGAGAGATGGACAGACAGGAATGTACAAACAAGCAGAAATATAAACATACATGTAGATGCAAATAGGCAAACTACGCTCCATCATTAGCTCATGGTAATGTTCCTCACCAGGGGTTCCTAATGAACATTTCTTTGCGGACATAAATCACTCGCACTGTGATTAATAGGAGAACGCCTTAAAGACTTATAACGGTCATTAATTTTGATTACATTAACAGTGTTTTTAAAGCACTAAAACCAGGTGTCTTACTGCCAAGATATTATAGGGCCAATCGACCTGAAACGTTTACCAATGAGCCATACAGGTAAGTCTGGCAATATTCAGTTTAACCCTTTGCCACACAATCCCAAATTTTAACGACCCTGAGGAAGACGGCTTTTTAAATATTGTGGGGAAAGGAGAACAGGCTGGTATCCAGCATTTCCTCCATTTCGCAGAGGCTGTTTTACCCTTTCTCAGACAACTTTTCCCTTTGAGCTACATTTAAGTTGTCGCCTGCAAATGTTTACAATTAAGACAAGTCCAAAATTTTGCCCTTTGGTTTAAAGGATTTCTTTTTCCATTCATATTGAATTGTAAGCCTATATTAGTTGTACGGTCAGGTGGCAGGGGACTTGGAAACTTGTTCACGGCTGTGGATAATAATGTCGCCCCGAGCCGAAGGCGAGGTGGCGACATTATTCTCCACAGCCGTGAACAAGTTTCCATGTCCCCTGCCACATGACAGTACAACGAATTTATTATACTGCAAAGTTTTACCATTCCAACGTGTATTAAGCGAAATTTACCTGTTTTTTTAGGTTTCAAAAATTGAGTACGCTGACGAAGTAGAATTTCCCTTCTGAGTGCCCCAATTCAATGAAAAATGACGTCACTGGGAACTGACGTCACTGAAACCTTGGAAAAACGTGCAGTTTGGTGCATAATCTTGATGTTGATCTTGATCGACGCCGCCATTTTGGATGTCGTGTTGAAAGTGTAGTCATGTGTACGGGGCTCCCGAAAGGGAAAAGTCTGCTTTTACGTTGGTTTTGCCAGTGTACATGATATATATGTTCGGGGCATATTATCCAATCAGATCTCAAGAAATTTCTTTGCAGTATAATAATTTATAATGCCCAGCTGAACCAATTGTTATCAATGTATGAAAGCCATTCAACATGTAATTTTGAAATAGAAGTTTCCAGTAATTTATCCAACCGCCCACATTCGCTGCAAATTTTAAACTTGAGAATTAAAATTATGGAGGGTGTTAGAATATGAAAAAGATACTGCACTATTCTAAATTACATAACACCAATGAAAACTTATGATGCAGAGAGAGAGAAAATCGATTAAATTTTTGCCCACTTATGAAGTTCCGCTGTAACCTAGGTTGATACCCATGTTACATGCACATCCCACAACGAGATTGGAGTGTTGGATTCTCTACGTTTAGGTAGAACACTTTTGATCCATAACGTCACGCTTGTCCTCGAAGTAACACGAAATAACTGTTACAATGGAAGTCACATGACTATTTACATGTCTTCGTGGCCATAATGACCGGGCTATCAGTGCTTTGACATCCCTTAGTCCAATGTTTTTGAAGACCTGAATACATTCATTTGGTCGAGAATTCTCCGATTTCTTCCGTAAAAAATGGTCCTAAGGAGAACGAAGGGCAAATTGGCTCACATACTGAATGTAAAATAACAAACAAATAAACAGTACATACAATGTTCAGGGTAAGCATGGAGATAAAAACTTGAATACGAAATAAACAGTTATCCAATGAATGTCAAAATGATTGTATGGTAGTATCTAAAACTTATCCAATGAATGTCAAAATGATTGTATGGTTGTATCTAAAAGTCTCTGAGTTTTCATGACTATAGAACAGTATCCGTGATTACGAAGATAGGTTTTATTTTTACCCATTGTGAATCCAAAGAAAAACCATAACAGTACAGAACAAAATAAATACAACTCAAACCCAAACAAAACCACTCACAATCCTCGTACAAAACTCAAACAATGAAACTATCATTCTATGCTATGATTATCTAAATGAATCAAGAATAGTTTCTGTACCAAATAGATACAATCGATTTCTTCGAGGTTGAAAGCTTAAATACATAGCAAATGAGGATGTTCTCTAGTTATAGAGAGAATTCAAGATGCTTTGTTTCCGCCGTCATTAAATGTACTCCAGTAATGTCACAGCGGTCAGTACATTATAGGTGAAAAATCGACCAGTAATATGCACAGGACTGTATCAAAGCCACTGGCTGCTTTTTCACATTAACATTCTCGCTAGCCAGCGATGCGATAGGGATTAATCATTTGGCAATGACTTCCGTCATTTGCCCCAGTTCACAGCCCCTGGCTATCTAACCTTGCACAACACTTTTAAGCTACCAGTTTATTTGTTGAGTTTATTTACCGTCCCTAGCGGTTGCCTAGATAAACGACGCCCCCTCTGTAGTCAATTTATGTTAGAGGGCAAAAGCAAGATACAGAACTAATTCCATCCTTAGTCTCTCTTCAACGTGCTTGTTTTATAGCACTTTCACACTACTGGTGATATTAGGTTGCCTTCAGAATCGAGTCGAAACGATACCCTAAAATATACCCAAAAATATACCGAGATTACAAATCCCGTGTACCACCTTTTAGTTTAGCTGAATAACCCGTGCTGGAAAGAATCAAGCTACGGTTTGTGCAGAATAAAATAATTCTAATAGTTAAAAAAAAAAAGAAAAACAGACTTTAATATAAGCTCTTTAACTGCAGGGTAAATTAAAGTTCATACCCTAGAAAATACACAAGCTATTGCCATCAGCCCTAAACACAGCTAGTTAAATACAAAGAAAACTGCTCAACCGATAGTAAAAAGCTTCTCCCCTTATCTAGCCATTTTAGACAGTGTACATCCAAACTTTGACTGCCCACCCTTTGTAGTCAAAGCTGAATCTACACTGTCGACAAAAGAGCGCTAAGTCGTGCTTGGCAGCCTAAATGTAAAAAAAAAATGTCTCTTTTTTGTCAAAATTTACACCGTAAATCTATCAAATCTACCGGTTAGTGTTTATTTTGTAGAAGGAAAAAACGAAAAATATCTCACCTGGTTCCCTCTCACAAAAAGTGTAGACAATCAAAATCCCGTTTTACTCTAACGTAAGCATGTAAGAAAGTTAAGATTGCATTCTTTCGGGTTCATTCCAAAATAAAGAAACCTGTCCAATAACGCTTATACAGTCCCAACTGCTCTCATATCGGATTTTTAAGACCATGGCTTGTAAGGCGGATAAATCCCATCGACGGTTTCTTCTTATCTGAAAACACAAAATAATATTGTAAACCTTATGTAAACCTAATCGAAAGACGTTTTGAATCCAAGGGGGTAGTTAGATGAGAGATGTTATGCGTCCATGGTATGCATACTTTTACTTTCGGCATTTCTTGCCAGTTTATGGTAAAAAACAAAACTAAACACCCAAACTATGTATCTCATTTGTATGATTGGTGGGCGTTTGATGTCGTTTCAACCGTATTTCCTACATGTTACATCAGTAACTTATCCTATATATTATTGTTTCTTTGTTCATTTACATTGGACAAAGCAGAACAAAATTTGCATGCAAATAGTCGCTTTTCAGTTTATTCAATACCAGTGATTCATGACGTTGTTCATCAAATCATGAATCTCAGAAAAAAGAGGAGGGGGTTGAACTCGAAACCCTGATGTTAACAGCCATTTTCCTTACTGCCTCAATCTCCTAGCTTCCAGTGCCTTTGTAATATCATCGACAATGTAGGTGTCGAAGTTAAGAGTGACTTAGTAATGTTAGACTTTCTTATCTATGATTTAAACATTTCTATTAGCCTTGGTTCCAGCCCGGCCATTTCCCCCGTCTACGAGGTGTATATTCTGATGTCACAGATCCGTGCAGACGTTGAAAAGAGACCGTGATCAGGAGAGATTTGAAGATTATTACCGGCTTGACGCGGGCTAGCCTCTGCTTTTAATTCACAGACTTATATACCACGATAAGGGGTGATTAGAAGATTATTACGACTGGACCCATGTCAGCGGCGGCTATCAAATCACAAGACTTTGTGTTATCTATTATAAAGTGCCATGCTCTGGCAAAAGGGGGCTTAATACATCTCTGTGATCCATGGTACAAAGCAAACCATCATATACTTATGGATCCATAATATCCACTTTTTGTAACAAACGACTAAATCATGAGGTAGACTGGTCCTTATACATACAGAAAATTGACCAATAGCGAAAAGTTTCGGCCCAGGTCAGCCTGCGCGGACTGCGCAGGCTGACCTGGGTCGATACTTTTCGCAGATGCACTAAGCTCCCTTTTCACAGAGCATGGCTCATTTAATTTCGTAAATGTACCATGCTCTGTGGAAAGGTGGTTTAATGCATCTGTAAAAAGTTTCGACCCAGGACAGCGTACGCAGTCCGTCAAGGCTAACATGGGCCAGTTGTAACTTTCCTGAATGTCACAGGGTCATTATACCTTATGGTTCAGTCAGCTTTTAGATAAAATGTTTTAATACAAATTTATCATATAACTACAATTAAACAGGAAAAGTGGGATTAAAAAGATATCGATGCAAGTGTAAGTGTTTGGCCCCCTTCCACTTTTGTTGATAAAGTAAACCTGATAAGTTATTTAATACATGATAATGTCATTTACGACATGAACTTTTATGATATGTTTAATATGTTTTATTTAAGAACGAAGTATGACGCTTGGTATGTCACGGTGTGCTAAGATACGAGAGGTCCTGAAAATGTTTAGACTGTGTTAATAAGTCGCACGGTAATGCCATTCTACTAGAAGCAGCCAGTCTCCCGAGTGTTTGTGCAAATAATAAATTCTAAAAAAAAAAAAAATCTATATTATTAACAAAGCACATCACCAAGGCAACATAGTTTGAGCGTCACAGAGCGCAATGCTATATAACGTTTTCTGAAATAATTCATTTCCTTTAATCTTCCTGTAAGAAACAAAAATGGTGCCAAGTACTGCTAACAAATTATGCAACGCCAAATGAAAGTCTATTTAATCTACGTACAAGAAATATTGACACCGTAGCACGAATAACGGTTATACGAACTCAAAAAGAAAGAAACGGATGGCTTAAAATGGCGACAAAAACACCGACGTTAACGTCGAAAATCGAACACTGAGCCGTCATAAACATTGTTTAAACATAGGAATCACTTCTTCGGAGATATATAGATCATTTCATTAATTCAATATTGTGTTATCATGAAACAAGAGAATAATTGGAAAATTTATCAGAGAACTTTCCCAAAAAGCTTTATCAATGTTTAAAATAAACAACAACAGCAACAAATAATAATAATAATGACAGATGTACGTTGTTTATACTATTTTGTTGAGAAAGCGTCATTGTGTACCTCCTTGTGCCCGATGACAAATTTCAGTGTCCTCCATACTGAAAACATTTGTTGGCGATAAATGTGGCTTAAATGGTTTGAAATTATTTTGAGGCAGTAGAAAACACTTTTTGAAAAAAGGAGGAAATTTCCTAAGACGTTTTCAAATGGCTTCTGATCGTTATACACTTGTTTTTTGATGAAGGGTTACTGTCGGATCTTCAAATAACCTTCCTGTTTTGAAATAATTTCTACAATCTCTCAAACACTGAAACCTCTGGAACCATATCTGACGATCGTTTGAAATGCATTTCACCTCTCTAACCCTAATCAAAAATATGCCATAAATACAGGATTTGTCTGAACGTGATTGGCACAAAATGTGACATCGAGTAATGAAAGGTAGACATTATTAATTTTTTTCTTTTGACAAAACGAATAACTAACTACAGCTAATATGCAAGAGAGTATTCTATGACCTTCCACACAATCTGATGTCATTTAAGGAATGAAGAGAATTTTTTTTGTTTGTTTGTTTGTTTGTTTGTTTTCATGGAGGTATGAAAAAAAAAACCTAATCACACTTTTGTATGAAACCGCTTTTCATACCTCCATGAAAACAAAAAAAAAAAAAAAAAAATCTCTTCATTCCTTATAATTCAATATCACAGACAACAAATATGCACTTAAATAATTCTAACTGTTCTTTTTTTGTAAATCCAACATTGCGTATTTATTTACCGTCCTTTTGATTGATATTTCATAGCGCGGTGAAACTGCTCCTTCATGACTTAAAAATGACGTAATTCATGACGTCATTACAGTATTGAACATTTGCAGATTGAGTGGATTTATTATTAGAAGTTCAATACTCTAGAATCAAGTTGAAAATAAGATTGTTTAAACCCAGCAGAGTAACAATGAGTTTTCACTCTCTCTTTGAATTTACTGTTGGATTTTTTTTCAGTATTCAGAAAAAATAAATTCAGCTAGCATTTTGAAATTCGGACTTGATATAAAATCAGACAGAAAAATATTATGGAATCTCGTATACATGTTTGTTTACATTAGTTTGACTGCAAAAGTAGTTCCGGCACTGCTGATTTCTTTTTTTTTTTTTTTTTCATGGAGCTATGAAAAAGAAATTTCAGCCAATCAGAACTCGCCAATGTTCATGAAAAAAACTAATATTGAATTATTTGGCTATCAAAATAGATCCTTTACTAAAAAACCAAGTGTTTTAACGACTCTAAGGGAGAATGCTTGTGAAAAAAATGTGAGAGAAGGAGAAAATACTGGTTGCCATCATTGTCTTCTTTTTCGATAGTGTTTTCTATCCCTTTCAAAACAATTCCAATAATTTGAAACACATTTTTCGTTGGTAAATGCTTTCGTTTTTTGTATAGAATTTAAATGAGTGAATCCATAGATTTTTTTTTTTGCTCCATGATCGTAGTATGTTACAATATCTTTTTGTTTTGTGTCACATACATGTATTTTGACATTTATCCATAACTGAACCTTGATTCGTGTTGATTATCCATATTTCAAACTGATGTGTTCAAAGTAATCTGCTTTGATTTGTTCAAGGGATGTTTCGGGTTTTAAAGTATTAATGATTCCTTACACACTTCTTTTACTCTAAATAATCGCCTAAGATGTTCCTTCATTTGGCTTCGGTAGTATGATCGCGTTATACTTTATGTTCTACTGCCATTTTCCTCTGGTATAAGGACAACTGATTCGCTCACGGGTAGCCTTCAAACATGAACTAATTAATGTTTTTTGACAATTCAAGGGAAACGTCGTCAACTTCGTCAAAGAGAAATGATTGTTATCGTCTTCCGTTCGACAAAGATATAAGGTATTGTCATGCTAAAGTCATGTGGGAAAAAAATGTCATACCTTTGAAAGTCCATTAAGGTAGTGTTTTAAACAGATTTCTGGCGTTAACGTTATGTAGTTGCTGTGTTTATGATCAGAAGTATCCATGAATGCATATGGCACTTGACATCTCGCACGAAACAATAAACACTAGATTTAGTATGACGCTTGAAGATGTGGTAAAAGGTTTAACTCTTACCACACAGCTCCGAGGTTGAAAATAAAAACGACCCTAAGAAAGAAGCCTTTTGAAAACATTGAGGAAAAAGGAAAAAATGCTGGTAACCAGCATTTTCTCCTTTTCCCACAATGTTTTCTACTCTATCAAATACACAAATCATCATTTGAGCTACATGTAGATTGTTGTCTGCAACTGCTTTCAATTCGAAAGTTAAAGTCAGTCTAAAATTTTGTCTTTTGGTAAAGGTTTAAAGGTAAAATTGTGTTGCGGAGTCTCCACATCGCCAATGTCCAAATACAAGTGAGTCATGCTCTGGCAAAAGGGGGCTTAATGCATCTCTGTGATGCATGATATCAAGCATGTCATCATGATTTAGTCTGACATTTGACTGGATATGGAGGTATAATGGTCCTTGTACATATAGAAAATTTACGAAAAGCAAGAAGTTTCTACCCATGGCAGCCTGCGCGAACTGCGCAGGCTGACATGGGTCGATACTTTTTGCAGATGCATTAAGTCCCCTTTTCACAGAGCATGGCTCAAGTATTTCAAAATACGTAAAATCGAGGGTTTGATTTGTTTGTTTCGTTTTGTTTACTTTCTGTAAAAGCAAAATTGAACATATAAAGTTATTCTTTAAAATATATTGCTACACTATTTATCTTTAAGCATTTTTTAAAAAGACTTTCAGGAGAAAGGCCATTTTATACAGACAACGTAATTCTTCACTGAAAGATTTGGATTATGTAGATCTTATGGCAAAGAAATTGGTGTCTTGGGAATTTCAGTAGAAAGCACAAAAACGTTTGAAAATCACTTACCTTCTACTCGCTATTCCTAATACAATGCGTTACTCGATATCACATTTATGATTTGCAATCATTGTTTTATCGAAACGAAATTAAGGACCTTTATTTGATAAGCTGTCACAGTTGCAAGCGTTTTAAAACTTCACGTTTTGCCAAACCCGCTACCAAACGATTCATATGCAAACAATCAGTTGGTTATTACTATACTTGTTTAGTAAACTGGTTTAAAGAAAAAAAAAAAAAAATATTCAAACTCAAATTTTGTTACACCTAAATACACATAAATATGAACATTTCGATCCAAAGTAACTATGTTTCGATCCAGGGTTACAAAATGTATTCACAAATCATATTTGCTTGACAATGAACTTTGAGTCAAATATCTACACAGTTGCAATAGCGATTTTTCATTCTCTTGGATCTATCTTCAGAGAAAGTTCGACACGGTCAATGCACATAAAACTACTAGTTTCACAAAATCTTATGCAGTTTCCGCGCCAGGATGTTAGAAATTTTCCTTTGAAATACGTATACTAAGAAAGATAATTTATGGCGTCAACAAGGCAAATTTCAGCCTCAACAGTTTCAACAGCTGGTGTTGGAGATGCATAAAATATAAACACAGGTGTCACCGTATAGCGTCAATAAATCATACTTAAATTTACAAGATTTTTTTTTTTGTCTATAAATCAATTTAGATGATATACGAGAGTGGGTAAATGTTCAGTTTTGTATTTCTCCTTTATGTCTTCTTCTTACTGCAAGATATATCAAGCAGAGTGAGTAAACGTCTATTTTACTTATTCATTAAAATTTAATCTTGGATATGTCATCTTGTGTGATTTGGCAGTAGCCATCGATAACGACATGCTAGTTCTTATAGAAACGATGGAATAAAAAAATCAAAGATAATTTCCGAGGTACCTTCAACAACCACAACGTCAAACTAGCTTGAAACAATCTTGTTTTTTTTTGCTAAAGCAGTGTCACTATGCGGTGTAACTAAAAAGTTGGAAACACAAATCAGTTAGGGAAAATGGGTTATCTAGAAATGATTACGAAAAAGACAGGTGAATTCGAGAATAATTACCTCGAAAATTATGTAAGATTTTTTTTTCTTCCATCGTTTCTATAAAAACTAGCATGTCGTTATATATGGCTACGGCCAAAACACACAAGACGGTATGAGCAAGTAATAGGGAAAAATACTCTTGAGCCGTATATCAGACTCATTCATTCCAGTTTCAAATGCATTTTAAAGAGTCGGCCGTATATAAAGAGTTAAAAACGAATAGAAATTGGAACTGACACCAGCACCAGTTGCTTAAACTTATTCCACGCCGATACTGCAGTAAGATTAACGGTATAGCGATTGTGTTGAAAAGACATAATTATTTTTGAGAGATGCGGATTAAGGTCTTGGAATCTTTAACCTTATCCTTCTATCATTTTCTAAGAGTGTAAACCGAGATCAGCTTACACACCAACATGGTCTGGTAATGTTTTTTTTCCCTTTTGTTAATAAGTAATTGTACTTTGTGAATAAGTAATTGTTTAAGTAATTGGTCGCTAAATGACTTAGTCAAACCTCTTTCGACGGCTGAAAATACAATGTACTAAAACTCGAAAAGATTTTTCATCAAAATGCGCGTTTTGTGAGTCTGATCTAGATCTATGCCGTTAGCAAAAGCGCCTGTTATTGCCTATGGCGCTGAAAAGGTTATACTTTACTTATAGCCATTTACAATTAATAATGGTTTCTTAATGAGCATCGTTTCTTCTTGTCGTGAGACTAAAATAGAATAGGGGTGTAATGGAATAAATTACGGTATAGGATTGCAAAAGCATAATTTTACAGTAACCAATTGAATAAAATTGCCAACATCAAATCCTATTCCAGCCCAGTTAAGAATAAGAAATTTCTTGAGAGAATCGAATTTCCATAATAATGGTCGGGACCATCAAAACACCATAAAGATTTATATGTATAAACACGTACCGCTAGGGGAAAGAATGTAACTGATCAATATTCATTTACTCTTTGAAACTATTCAATCTTAACAAAATGAGCAGATAGAACATCTGAGACTTGCGTTTTAAGTGCTTGGAGATTTTATGATTAAAGTAAATTAAAAAATGAACTGTTCCGTAAAATTCATATTAACTGGGAAGATAAGAATGTAAGATGGTAAGGATAATTTTATTCTAGAGATGTAATTTTATATTCATTCAAAACACTTTGTAGACACGGTAAAGATCTTGGCAAAGGAAATATTCCGTCGATGAAACAGACGTACAAGATCAAGATTCAAAGCATTTTTTTTTTTTTTTCAATCTTAATTTTGATACAAATATCTCATTACAATATTTGACTGTGTAGATCCAAGATCACGCTCTACGTTATGAGCCGTCTGATCTTGATAAATACTAAACACAAGCTGTCAAAGTGAAACTGCACTTTGGCTTATGATAAATGTGAAAAACTGTAGACTTAAAGGAATATCCCTAGCTACCAACCTTTTCTGCGGCCATCAACTCTTTACGGCCATATAGTATTCTACAGATGAATATCAATCTCCAAGAAGCTTATGAGCTACTATCCATCATTATTGTCGTAACACAAAGTAATTCAAATGTATTCTAATTGAGGAAACGCTCCACTCATCTTCCTGAGTAAGTATGCTCAGTCTCCAATCAGCAGACAAGGGTAGGGCTACTGTAGTAGCAGAATGGTTCCTAAAAGTGATAGTGGACATGAATTAGTACTATGAGATAGTTTACAAGATTTCGAATGGTACATGCGTTACTAACAGTCTGTTGATACGAGAATTGACCACACATGGTTTAAATTATAAAATACATAGGGGATGCCTGTTTACCAGCGCTTCGGTATGGGACAAAGGTACCCGTTTTTATTATCATAGCTGGCGAGCCATTAAACCTCAACACTATTAGTTGTACGGTCATGTGGCTGGAGACTTCTGCAAGCTTTACCATTCCAAAGTGTGTTAAGGTATTACCATCCTAACACTTCTAGTGCAACATGGAATAAAATTTCTTATTAGTTGATAAATAAGGATTTATACTGATATAATATTTTTGCACATTTCTAACCGACCAGAAATTCTTTTGATGTCTATCTTGAAATTATTTGTTGATACTTTTGTTAGTTTCCTGAGAAGGGAGGTAATTATTATCTCCCTTTGTAATGAAAAAATTGTGGTTTTAGGTTTATAAATGATAATTCTAAGAAGGAAAAAAGTGTCTCGGTTAAAGCTGTACAATAATACTCATTTTTAATCATAGCAAATTATGTAGGATAATATTAAAGTGGAAATGGCTATTTTCCGTTAGGAGGGTACTACCTTAAGCGAAATTTCCCTGTTTTATGGTCTCAAAAATTGAGTACGCTGACAACATAGAATTTCCCTTCTCAGTGCCCTAATTTAATGAAAACTGACGTCACTGGGAACTCACGTCACTGAAACCTTGGTAAAACGTGCAGTTTGGTGCATTATCTTGATGATGTCACTGCGATAGACAGACATTATTTTGTATATTTATTTAAACATGGATTTAAATAACTTCAAGGTAAGTAACTATGAATTTTAATGATATGTTGGCAAAAGAGAACGACCATTAGTTGCCTCAATTGACCAGTAGGTTAGCCTTTTATAACGTTATGCACAATGTATGAGCTTCGACACTTCACAATTTGCTTACCTGACAATGGAATGGCTCGTTTTAACCCCGTGTATTTGTTAGAGAATTACATCAAATGATAATACATGTTAAGTTCTATATTCATTTATTCTCAAAAATAATCCGCCCGCCCGGGTGGCTCAGTGGTGAGCGTGTCGAACTCATGACCTGGTGGTTGTGAGCTCGATACCCGGTTGAGGCGAACTTTCTTTCCGGCGTATTTTCGCCTCTCACCTCTGCTGAAGCATGTGAGAAAAGTAGTCGGTGGCTTTGGAAAGAAAGTTGTGTTAGCACTGGTGTGAGAAAGCCAGGAAACACATGTGCGTCACCGACCGCCATGATATGACCTCAGCTGTTAAAGTGGCGTTAAACCCAAATACAACCAACCAACAAACCAAAAATAATCCATTACTTCCGTTTTAATGACAACCATCAAGGAAAACTAGTAATAATAAGGTGCAGGTTACTCAATATGTTTGTCTTGTGGGCGGCTCGTATCGATCGATCGACGCCGCCATTTTAAGTTGTGTTGAAAGTGTAGTCATGTATACGGGGCTCCCGAAAGGGAACTGCTTTTACGTCGGTTTTGGAAGTGTACATGATATATATCTTCGGGGCATATTATCCAATAAGATCACGAGAATTTTTTTTTTTTTTTTTTTTTTATAATAAAATTGTTTCGAAGAGTAGGGTACCTTTATTATAATTGTCTGGAAACCTGCTTTAAAAGCATTCTTCTAAATAAACTCACAAAATAACAAATACAGAGGATATAGGTCAAACAAGGAATACATTTGCATACCACAGGCTTCAAATGATCAGAGATAATATTCAAAAGGCGTCATTCTAAAGAAAAATATAACTGAACCTCACTAGCTCAGTTTGCAAAACCTAGGCTCTTTTGCATCAAGTACTTAATGGACATAATTTCAACAGGAATTGTTGCCTTCGTCTTTTAAAATTGCATTAACTTCACTTAGATGCAAAATAGCCTCTTCGCCATAAATGAAAGCTGTAGTTTATAGTATACAAACAAGTTATGCTTCACATAAGGTATATACAAAAATTCATCGGGAGACACTGTCAAAGAGTCATGAAACCAGTTGCGACAGGACTATTATTCCGTAGGGGCAAATTGTTTTTACTTTCTTCCACTTTTACAGAAATATGGGCCTTTGCGGAATGTAAAGATCACGATCAGATTGTACAGTCTGATCTAGGATCTATGCCGTTCGCTTATGTAGACAAGCCCACAATAGGACAACCTTTCTGAATTTCAGTGGATTGTATTTCATCCGACAAATGACGTCAAGGAGTCAAGATGAAGAGAGAGGTACTGGCGCTATTTAGCATTGAAATTTTTACCTTTTTATGTTGCAATGAGTATCGTGGAGGATCATAATGCTGATACTGGTAAGGAACACTAGAAATTTGTTAGTTTGGATCGTCATGGCTTTGAAATTGTCATTGAATAACAAGATCCTCAACAGAGAAGTCGATTAGTACTAAACGAAATTAGAATCTGTCTATTTTCTACACGGATCAAGAAAACAAGTTTTATGGTTCAATCAATGGGAAAATCTGTCAGACCTTGGACTAGTCGACAAAACTACACTTTTCCACATAGGAATCATTTCATGAAGACATTTCTCGAGCAAATGTGCTTCAAACATCGTGATTTAACTTCGAAAGATAGAAGACACTTATGAAAAAAAAAAAAAAAAAATCGGGGTCGTATAGACACAGCGTAGGTTGGTAGAGAATTCAACGCTTTTGGCGCCAAATGTTTGGTGGTGTAAATGTCGTAGATCAAGAACATACAATTCAGTCTATCTTGAATCTATGCTATCATTTGTGATGTATTTCTAGGAAAGATTAGTGCTTATCATAAAATAACGATCTAAAAGTAGCAATTCATGAATGTACACCCGTAGCCAGGACTGTTGTGACGACAACAGGAAGTTTTTGTTTCGTGAATTAGTTCTATGTGTCACAAGCCTTTCGAAAATCGACACCAAGGACACATAATTACAATATTCTCTAAAGGACAACAGATTTTATCCATTATTGTGCGAGCAAAATGAATCCTATTTTAGCAAGCACAAAATACAGATTAAAAGAACTGGAAAAGGCCAATGTTTTCACTCGGCAGTGTGCAAGAAAAACAGTTCGACAAAAAGGAGCAACAGCTTTTTTTGCTACAATGTTTTAAAAAACTATAATCTTAAAGGAATTGAAAGATAATGCTTGTCCAGTAAAGTGTTAACTATTCCTCTCCCCAGGATCTCTTCAGTTTGATATCCATTAACAGATTTTTGACAGAAACGATCAGTTATGTCTAGACTAGATTTCGGCGAACAATTGTTACAGTTTCTGCGTTTGATTAAATTTCAGACCAGTAAATAAATGAAATTGAGTTTTTTTTTTCTATGTCAAGACAATAGACTCCTGTTATTAGATATCTACAGTGTCTTATAGGACGGAGTTTCCATCAGTTACAGTATCACTGGAATGTGGGGCTCCAGGGTTCGACAGCCCTTATTTTGTTTGATCTTGAATTGTGCAGAGAAGAGAGAGAGAGAGAGTATTGAAGTCTGGTTAGACCTTTATCAAAATATTAAGTTTACACTTACAGGAAATGGATGTCTTCGAATACAAAGTCACAGTTTTGCAATCACTGGAAACATACCTATATTGGGATGTAAAAACTATCATTAGATTGCAATAGTGAGATATCTGATCATGCTCTACATGTAAACAAGATCACACACTTGGAGTCGTGCTCAGTATTCTTACACTTAAAGTGACAAGATCTGCAACGTAATGTGTGATTACTTTTTTCAAGAAAAGGAAAATGTACAGTCGTGAGCTCTAATTTTCGACGTATTTTGGAACTATTCGTAATTCAGCCGTATTTAAAAAAAAAAAAAAGGTTAAATTCGAGAACGTGTGATAAATTGTCCAGTATTTGTACATCAAGCAAACTTCTCATGAATACAAAAAAAAAAAAAAAATCAAATGTCAAGGTAGAGCGTAGATCTATAGTATCACAGCTTGAAACAAAAATGTGTGTACACGGGAGTAAAAAGGTTGCGTTTAGTGAGGACAGGGTTGATAAATTTCAAGAAGTATAGTTGTATTACATTTTTGCAAAAATACAGTTTCCCTAAGAACACTGTTATTCCCGTGGTTGCTTTATCAAAACGATCACGTGGTCGTTATGGCTCTGACTAAGAAGGCCTTTGAAAGCATGGGGGGGAAAAAAGGAGAAAATCCTTGTGAACACCCATTTTCTCCATTTTCACAATACTCTTATCGTTACAATGATAAATTTAATCGGCAGTCTACAAATGGACAGTTTTTAAGTTCCCGATTTACTCATTTTAGCCAGATGTAGAAATATGTTTAAATCGGTAAATTAGCAAATGTCGATGGCCCCGAAGAAAGAAAAGAAGATTTGTTATTCGAGATGAAACTTGGTCGGGAGAAAAGTACGTCAGGTCAAAATTGTCTGGAGTCATTTGCTTACCCCGATCTAAAACTAGAAAGCTAGACTACCTGTTTCAAAACGGGAAAATGGCGCACTCGTCTATTTGTGGGATCGTGTCTTTTCCCTTTCAGCAATCCAAAAACGCTAAATATTAATGTTCACATACGAATTTTACATTTCTACTGCCTTAAAAATCATTCCACTTCACTCTCGATATAAAATTGCGACATCCTCGAGTAAATTGCTGTTGGGTTCTTGTGACATAGATTGTTGCGACAGTAGATCTGTGTACTGTATCTCGACTCAGCTTTCTTAAATGATGTTTAGCGAACATAGTAGATCAAGGTAAGACCGCAAAGTACATTTAAGTTCGTAAGTCTGATTTCGAAAGAAGAACACCTCATAGACTGATTACTTCACTTTCCCATCGAATTCATATATCCATTTGATTTACTTGGCAATCGAGAGGTGAATCATAGAATTGCCAAAAGCTAAAATGGCACTGTTTTCTTCGTTTAAAACAAAGAAATATTGCAAATTTCAGCGTTATCCAGACCAGAACCTCTGGAAATATCGGACACATGTCCCCATCATAACTCGATATTGATCGGATTGCACTGTGCTAAATGTGCATGTTCTGCTTATTGTAACGCGATGAATCATTAGCTTATGAACTTCTGTTGTCAACTGACTAGATTTTTGCGTTTAAAAGAACAGTATTACGCTTTATGTTTTTGACATTTCGAGGCCATGATGCTCTTTGGAATAACGTTTTTACAGTCTGCTCTTAATCTACACAGTCCGCAAAATAATTGGAGCCTTTGTTAGCAGTGGAAGAGTAAACCTGTTAATCCACATAAACAGATTAAGTAGCGCACAAGTTTGTTCAGAACAGGCAGTTTTATTTAGGATCTAGAACGCCTACTTCTTGCGTTTGAAATATTTGTTATAATCATCGAAAGACCAAGATTCTTATGTTGCAGTAAAGTCTCAATATTTCATAGATTAGAGACATTCCTTCGATTCTGCAAATAAATTATCTGCAGCTGCATCAATCGACTTTGCATTAAGTCTACTTGCTTACAAAACTCTAAACGTTGATCTCTTTCACTGTTGAATGAAAAAATCGCCTCCTTTTCGTCTTAAAGGGGCAGTATACCAATTTATCTTGTGATGAGCAATTTCTATTTTGGCTGAAAGGTTTCCCTTGTCTTCTTATATTAAAACGGAAGAAGTATTACATCTACATTACAACAATTATCTATCATATACTCTGCCTCACAATGTTTCTTTACACAAAGTCATCCTGTAACTGCATCAAAATGCACACGCATAGTAGCTCTTTAAAAAAGATTTTCTTTGTTGTAAACATTTGCAGTCGACAAAATAGATGTAACTAAAAACTTGAACTTTGTTTTTGGGAGGATAGGAAACATTGTAGGCAAAGAAGAGATACCAATGCCCAGAGTTTTCTTTTTTAATAAAGTTTTTGAAAGTCCCCTTCTTTACGATCGATAGACGAAAGCGCTTTGTAAAGGATTGATCTGAAAAAAAAAAAGAAAAAAAAAAAAAAAATGCCCTCGAGCTCCTTGAATAAGAAGATAAAGAAATTCAGAAATAAAACTAGAACTGGATATCTTTCCATACTTCCTGCTTGAAATTAATGATAGGTACGGAATTCTTCGTTTTTGCATACACTAAAACAGTATGTTTAATGCAGATCTATCATGATTCTTGCCAACCGTCATTTTTCATCGCTCGTAAAAATTCATACACATTCTGCAGAAACAGACGGCGGCTAGGAATTTTCATGAACACGTTGTATAAATGATTTAATATGGTTTTGATGCATTTTAATAAACACTACATAAAAAGAGTAAAAATCGTTATGATGTCTCTATATAACCACTATTGAAATGAGTAAAGAAAATTTTGTCGTATTTTCCAAACCGTGTAAAAAAAGTAAAAAATAAATTTGATGCATATTCATTAACATTGTATAGATTAGTAAAAACATTTTTGATGTTTTTTTCAAATACATGAATTAAAAGACCAAAACCATTTTTAGTACATTTTATGGAACATTGTATAAATGAAGTGACATAATTTTCATGCTTTTCATATACATTGTATGAATGAGAAAAAATGATTTCAATGTATTTTGTATAAAAAGAGTAAAAGATAATACATTTTCATACATAGTATACACGTTAGCAAAGATGACTTTGATGCATTCTCATTAACACTGTGTAAATTAGTAAAGATAATTTGATTAATTTTCAAAAACAATATTTAAATGAGTATTAATAATTTTGATGAGTTTTCATAAACATTATATAAAAGACGTTGGTTATTTAATGAATTTTCTGTAAAAGAGTAAAGATAATTCTAATGGCTTTTCATAAACATTAAATACCTGAGTAAATATACTTTTGATGCATTAATTCATATCTTTATTTCCTCCAGTCAATGAAGATTTACAAATACAAGTATACAACTAATACTATACAACACATGCATCAAAATCAAGAAATTTCGAGAAAAAATATGAGAGAAAAGAGGGAGAAGAAAGTGCATGTTTAGACTATCGAGTCATGAAAGAGTGTGACGATGAGGTAACATGAAAGTTTTGAAAATAAAGAAAATAATATAATCATCACTGAAATGCTGCTAATGTTATCATTGCCCCTGTAAGCGCATCTAGCGTCCTTATGCCAAGACGACGTATCCGCTATATGCTAAACAAAACCGACATAGCGTGAATATAATATAACAAGGACACTACGAAATCTATTCTTATTCTTCGTATGTAGCGGCTACTTCGTGGCTAACAAGGTAGGTAAGGAATCTCACTCAAATAGTCCGAAAATTATTGGACATGTATATACCATAGTACTACATGTATATTTTTATTAAACACTTTAGAGACTGTCTTTTTCAAGAGAATATACATATAGATAATCAGTTTTTGGAAAGATATATCTTCACAAAAAATTAAGACCACTAATCTAGTGATTTGCTATAATATTTTAATGGCATTTATTTGAAGTAGACATTGTCGCTAATTTATTTCAAAAGAGTGTTTTGAGAGGTACTTGTAAGCAAACACAAGACGTGTATTCACCACTCGTTTTACGTTGCATTCTCAGTCTCATTCCGGAAATGTACAAGCAATGCAATTTCTGATTGGATAAACCAAATGGTTGAACTAATCAGAATTTTCTGTACTTTCTATGTAAAATCAGAATTAGAATAGGAATACAGCTTAGACTGTGCAGTGAATACAGACCCTAAATCTATTTTTGGAGGTTCCGGGATAATCCTACGAACTATGCTTATGTGAAAGTACCTTACCAAACGTCTTCCTTCTTCTACAATCTTTATGACGCACTGCTTATACATGTAGCAATCTGGCGATACTGTGTTTTACTGCGGTGAAACAACATCGCATGTACATGAAGGCGGGTAGTTCACCGATGATTTACCACAGGTAAGCACCAGGTCATGCAGTGCTTTCTACAGAACTGACGTGAAGTTGATGTTGTCCATGGAGCGAGGCATGAACACCAAATGGGATCCTGAGTAGGTTAGTAGTAAGGAATCGAAACTGATTTGATCCTCAGTCGAAGCGAGGAAGTGTCTTTAAGCAAGACAATTCAGAGCCTTGGACCAGTAGTGGTTAATACCATGACATACATGAATATGTATGCTGTCTTCGTGATCCCATTCAAGATCCCTTCAAGAAAATAAAGACACTTTGAAAAGCAACCTGAAATGTGCTCCTATTCCATTCCCCTAGTGACGCAGTGCACTCTACTCACCATTATTTCTTTTGACGAATTGTATGGATGAGTGCATTAAAAATACTCAATCTACCAGTATAACAGTACAGTGAGCAAATCTGTGTTCCTTGTTTAAATTTTGAACAAAATCCTTCCAGTAAAACTTGAAAAAAAAAAAACATGGAGACAGACATCGGTAAAATACACTAATGGGCCAAAACTTAGTAGAAAAACAACCAACCGTAACGATAATATAGTGAGCACATCAGTGATTGCTGTTGAGGCGTCCTGTGAAGTTTGATTGAATCCAATAATAATTGAGAAATGCAATGGACATAGTTTGATAAAAAAAAAAAAAAAAAAACTATCAAAGGATCATGAATCAGTGAATATCATTCAAACACACACACACAAACACACACACACACACACACACACACACACAAAACAAAAACAAAAACATAGAATTTATACATCTTTGCTTGGTAATGAAATTTCTTATGAAGTTTGATTGAGATCTGTCATACAGGATACGAGAAATAGCTCAAAGAATACTCTGAAAATATATCAAGGTCGATAACTCATCAGAAAAACATTCAACTTTGGACTGATTTTAATGTGCACTTCTTTGCCTTGTAATGAAACTTCATGAAATCCGGTTGGTAGTTATTGAGAAATAGCTCGGACAAAAAAAGAAAAATCATCAACAGGTCATAACTCATTAGCAAATCATTCAAAAACTGGTTGTAAAATGCACAACTTTGCTTTGTATTGAAACTTCCTATGAAGTTTGATTGAAATCTGTCAAGTAGTTATTGAGAAATAGCTCGGAAAAAAAAAATCATCGTCGAGCCGTAACTCATTGGAAAATCGTTCAACCATAACCACATTGATACATGCCCACCTTTGCTTTGTAATTAAACTTCACATGAAGTTTGATTGAAATCATTGAGAAGTAGCTTCAACAATAACTTCATCAAAAAGGCCATAACTCAATAACTCATTCGAAAAGTCATTTAAACATAACCGAATTATAATAAGCACATCTTCACTTTGTAATGAAATTTCCTGTGGTGTTTGATAGAAATCTGTCCAGTAAATATTGAGAAATAGAGCGGACCCAAAAGATCAGCAAAGGGCCATAACTCATCGTAAAATCATTCAACCACAACCAAAATATAGTAGCACTTCTTTGCTTTATATTGAAACTTTCTATGAAGTTTGATAGAAATCTGTTGAGAAGTTATTGAAATATAGCATGGACAAAAATATCATGAAAGGGCCATAACTCATTGAAATTCATTCAACCATAACTAAATTATAATATGCACATCTTGGCTTCATATTGAAACTTCCTATGAAGTTTCAGTTAAATTTAAATTGGTAGTCATTGAGAAATAGAGCAGACGAAAAAGCTACAGAACGAGACAGACCGACCGACACGGTGACTCATTTATACCTCCCTAAACAAACTTTTTTTTTGGGGGGGGGGGGGTATGATTATAAATTGGGCCTCTTTCAGTCACTAAAAGTCCATCAGCTGAAACCTTAAATAGATTTTTCGCTCTTCTAGTCTTTTAGATTTGACTAATTAAGTGCAGTGCTGGAATCTAAGATCAGACAGCACTTTTTGTGCAGTCTGAGTTTCATCTATGTTATCCGCCAAAGCTCCCATTTTCGCCTATGGTTCTTAAATACTAAATCCAAACTTGTGCAATCGTTCGACTAATGCACAGATGAAAGACTGAATAATTGATAGCTTGACTCCATTAAGTGGCAAAATGTAATTGCTTCGTTTAGCCTCAAAACGCTGTTGATAATTTTAGGTCCTTTATTTAGGTCACTGTAGTCTGGATCAAAATGCACAAAAAACTGTAGTTTGATTTTACATCTACATTGCCCCATGCTTCAAAAGATACCATGGTCAAAAAGCCATCAAATTGTATACATCGGGGTTTAATTTTACCGATAGAAAGTGTCCATCGCATGTACTGAGTGCGCCCAAGCTTTAAGACAAGTTAATCTTTAAATTTGTCCCCTGTGAATTTATCAGCGACATTGACAAATTGTTCGTAAAGGAGAATTTCCCCAAAAACAAGCTACTGAAAGGAAGTATTTAACACTTGATATGTTTATGTAATTCTGTAGAATGTGTGCTTATAACGAGTAAGACATGTTGCCAAAAGTATTTTTCCTGCAATCTGTGCGAGAGAGTCCTCGAGAGAAAGAAGGGGAGGGTGGGGGGAAGAGGAGGAGACTTTAAGTCATAAATAAATCATTCATATTTCTGTTTATGTTTTAGCTTTTATACCACCACTGTTTGATGTCGTTAACAATAAACGTTGTATTAGAATATGAGAATACCAAGCGGACGACAAAATACAACAGTCATGTAAATGGAAATTGTCTTGAAAGAAGGAGGAGGAAAAGAAAAGGAAGAACACATAATTGCGAGAGGGGTCAACACTCTGAACAACAATAAAACAGGAGGACAATTCGCCCAAAGTTCTCGCCTAAATCAAGTGATTAGTGACCCATACACAGTAAAGGACTGAAAATGTGGTCACTGTGTTCTTTTGTAAGATTTGTCCCAGTAACCTACTTTTAGACCCGACGTCACCAAATTTCGAACTCGTCCAAGATATCATAAAAACAAATATTCCGACCAATTTCCATGAGTGTGGTAATTCTTGAAGCCCGAACTACGGATACAGCACGATCAAAAAGCTGACTTTGAGCATTTTTTGCTCTGGTGCGCTAGGAATCGGCAGTTATTTAAAGGCCCAATAGACCCCAAAATTAAAGTTATTAAACAAAGCGGATGATAAAATGCTTTTTGATGTAAATCATACCATTTAAAAGTATTGAAATTATTGTGAAAATAAAAACCTGTCATTGTACGGTCGGTCAATATGTTAGTCTCTGATAGTAAAATCAAGTGTTTAAAACCCGTAAAAAGTAAACAAAAGCAAGACTGACCTGAGAGCCTTTGACCTTCGCTTAAAATTAATTTTTCTGCAAGTGACTAACACTCCGACCGAACGTACAATAACAAAATTGTCATCTTCACAATACTACCGATACTTTTAAGTGGTATGAGATAAATCTAAATGAATTTTAAAACGCGGGTTGTTAACTTTTGGCCTCAACGTGGGCTTTCGGTAAGCCTCGAGGAAGTGAGTTAGAGTGAGAAGTAAGGCTGACAATCCAGGGTATAACTCTTCTTGAAATTACTACTACATTGTACAAGTCGCATTTCGAAATCTTAGATTTGGATAAATATGAGCATGATATATTGGCGGTTTTAGTGTAAAGTGAAAAGAGATAACTTACAGCATAACCAGACATTATTTTCAATTTCTTTTCATCTTTCCCTAATAACCTTTTGCCCAAGCATCTTTGTATTGAAGAGTATCGCCATGTCGTTTAATATGATTGAAGACATCGGAGAAATAGAGATGAGGAATCTAACTGACAGGTTCAGACAAAGGGGAGATAACAAATTTATCACCCGTTGGCTACTATGTTCTTTAAAAGACGCATTAGATTACGATCTCACTAACCAGACAGTGTAGTCTGATCTTGGTCTTCACAGTCTCAGAATCAAAGCTATAACGGTTTTCGATACAATAAAATGTGTTTATCGAGTAATTTTTCCCAATCGTCATTAGCCAGCTGACAGTCTGTTTATACGGGCCAAACAATCAAATAAAGCAATGGCGATTTCCATTAGTATCGAAGCGTCAATACAAACGTCTGCCTTTTTTGACCCACGCCTGTGAACATTAATTATAAGAAAATTGATCAATTAACTCCATTCAGATCTGTAGGCGAAAACAGGGACGTTTGGCGGAGGGCATATTCCAAGATCAGACTTCACTGAACAGAATATTAAGTAACTGATCTTGAATCTAAACCGCCTAATTGTTTAGTCAGACATTTAGTTTAAACATATTTATTTTACATCGATTGAGAACCAAGTTCTTACAACTTATACTAATCTCTCTTGATTCTGCTTCCTGGGAACTACACCAGTACTCGCGCCGAATGTGTGGGCCAGTGAAAAACCCCAAAGTTGACACCCACTCCCGGGTATCGAACTCGGGACATTATGGTTACGAGGCCGACGCTCTACCTCACAACCACGGACACCACACAAATAAATGACATTTAAGACAAACAATTCCTGGCTTTTAATGGGTTGTATTTTCAGCCGCCGAAATAAGTCGGGTTGATATATTTGGGGCTGGAAGAGTTTGATAACTAACGAACAATTAGCCAAACAAAAGTATGCAGAATACCCCTGCAAATCGGTTGGGTTTTTTTTTGTCTGGTTTTAAATCCTTAAACATTATTTCGGCGTGAGCAGTGAAAGCGTTAAGCAGGTACACGTATGCTATTTTCAAGAGTATTTCTCCTTACAGCTGCATCCTGAAACGATGTAGGTAGCGGACAGGACTAGAAACCAGGGGGTTGCAAGTTCGAATCCCCAACTCTGCCAATTTCTTTCTATTGATTGATGACATTTATTGCGATAGGATTCATTGCTTCCCACCGCTGATCTTTGTTTCGATGACGTTTATGTGGGAAAACAGCTATTGGCTTTGGGAGAATATTGTGCGAACTGCTGCTAAAAGAGTGTGCAAGAAAGCATAGTAAGGTGTACTGGCCGCATCAATATCACTGAAATAATGTTGAAAACCGCAACTACACAGTCAAAATAGTGTCCGGCGGTGAGAGAAATGAACCCTGTTACGGAGAGATGCTATCAAGATAATGATTATAGTAATTCAACTAGCAGTATGCAACCAGAGAATTTTCAGGCGTCTGTTATGGAACGCCATAGCTATCATAAGTTAATGCAATTTGAGTTGTTTTGTTGGTATGAAATTTCATTTTGTCGAACAGATATATTAATATGTCTACCTGGCATGTGATTTGCTCAATACATAACGTTATGGGGTTGAAAAACAATGTTGAGTTGTATTACCGTTGTATTATTATGTCTACATATGTTGTTGTTATGGTAAGGAGACATGATGACTTGTCGATTCTTTCTGTTGTTTGGTCAGAAAAGAATGGTGACTTGTCATACAATTGAATCATTATGTTTACACGTTATGTTATTGCGTACATTAGCAATGCTGACTAGTCGGTTCCTTGTGTTGGACGGTTAAAAAACAATGTTGGTTTGTCAAATGGTTTTATTACTATATCTACACTGCATTTTATTCTGTTCATTGGACATGTTGCCTGGTTGACTCTCTGTGTTGTTGGTTTAAAAAACAAAGTTAAGTCGTCAAATGGTCATGTCGCAAAATCTACTCGACATGTTATTGTGTTCGTTGGAAAGGTTGTGTGGTCGACTGCTTGTGTTGTGTTGAAATACAAATTAATATGAAAAAGGCAAAGCCTCAATACGAGCGACCTGAATGGTTTGTGGAACAAATATCTATTAATTCGAATGACGACTTAGATTCTAGATCTTGAAATCAAAGAGTTTTGAGTTCGGATTCCGGCTTTGCCAAAACTAATTTTGAGTGTTGTCAGACGTAGAAAGAATTTTTCTTTCGTAGATTTATACATGTGAAATAGGGCGAACTGTCCTTGATTTCCTGAACAAAATAAAGACAGTTCCTTGACAATTTCGTTAATTTATGTCCAGAAAAATATCTTGGTATCATTATTGGTTCACATACCTGTAAAGACCATTTTACGGGAACATTTCCTCACTGCATGTAGATCTAGATCTATATAAGACAGACTTTGATTTTTACGAGGAATCGGTCAGTAGGTTGGGAAGAATTCTAGTATTGAGCAGAGTACTGGTAAAAGGAACTTCAGGAAAGCATGGTAGGTGCACTTGCCGCTGCAATGAATATACACACAAAAGGAAAAAAACAAACATTCAAACAAAATCTTTCTTTCATTTCTTCGTTAGTGCACAGGTCTACCCACGTTTTACCTGGAGTTTCTTTAAAATCAGAATTGCTTAGATCGCTAAAATCAGATTATATGTGGACGTCTAGCTTTCCTTTTTCATCCCATCTGCTTTCCGACACATCCATCGTTGAAACAGTGATCAGTGCAGAGACAGGAATGAAATCTGTCGCAATTACTAGTGTACATCTAGATCTATCATCAATCCTAGGAAAGAAATTTGCCGAGTTTTCGGATAGATATCCAACTAATGGCAAAAAAAACCGCAAAACTTTTAGATCTATTAACAAGCTTTCGTAACAATAAATAAATATATTTGAGCCATGTTGCGGTAAAAGAGGGTTTACTGCATCTCCGTGATGCATGATACCAAGCAAGTCATCACATAATTATACATCCATATTGTGTGATAACTGACTGAATCAAAAGGCATGCAAACTGGTCCTTTGTCATGTAGAACGTTGAAAAATAGATCTAGCAAAGAGTTTTGACCCAGGTTAGCTTGCGCGGACTGCACAGGTCGACCTGGGTCGATAGTTTTTGCAAATGCATTAAGCCCCCTTTTTACAGATCATAAATCCGGCTTTCTCTGTAAATGGTATTTTGAAACAGCCAAAAAACTAGTTTAGTCATGATTTCTTCGACACAATGCTTTCCGCGAAAAGCCGCTCGTGCATGACGTAAGAATAGTATGATTAATGACGTCATTATTTGCTAGCATAGATCATTGCGTATGTTTATACACAAATAGACGCTTAATACACTGAAAGTAAGTAAGGATTTAGATAATCTGTACTCATTAAACTGATAACGATTTTTAAGTAATCATCCGATCGGTAGATCATTTTTGTCATTTTTGACCAATCAGGTACTTGTGCGAAAGATTGTCATAGGTGTGACGCTGTGCGACTAACCGGAAGACACTACGAATTTTTAGTCATCCCTATTCAGATTTAGACTAAAACCCAGAACGAAGTCGGAATTTCATTTTTGAAAATCTAGAACGGTGTTACCGCAATACGAGCTTCGCTCGTTACAGGCTTCGCCCGTAACTCGCTGTCGCTCGTTATTATGTCTGCATGCTACGTTACTGTTTACATTAGATATGTTGGTCAATTCTTATTGTTGTTGGGGTTAAAAACAGAGTAAGCTTGTCAAACAGCTGTATTATTAAGTCTACAAGCAGTGCTATTGCTTTGATACACCATGTTGACTGGTTGACTCTTTGTGCTGTTTGGTTGAAAAATAAAGCTATTATGCCTACGTACTACGTTGTTGTGTTCACGGGACACGTTGACTGCTCACTAGTTGTGTTTTTGTGTTACAAAACTAAGCTAGTATGCCTACATGCTACGTTATTATGATTATATCCTATTAACACGTCTTGTAGACATAAAAATACAACTATTTCACAACCCAGCAATGCTTTAAACAAATCAGTACAGAAAGTCCACCAGTCAACTTGTCCAGCGAACACAATAGCATGGCACGTAGACGTAATAATACAACTGTTTGACAATTTAACTTTGTTGTTTAACCACACAACACTATCAGTCGATCAGTCAACATGTCAAATGAACACAATAAAAAGCTATGTAAACATAGTAATTCAACCATTAGAGAACCCAAAATTGTTTGTTAACCCAACAACATATAGACTAGACCAGGCAGCATGGCTTATGAACCCAATAACATCGCGTATAGACATTAATTTAACTATTTGACATGCTAACTTTGTATTTTACCCAAACAATACAAGGAATCCACCAGTTAACATGTCTCATAAACACAATAACGTAGCATGCAGACATAACAACTCAGTTTTTTTAACACAACAACACAAATAGTCGACCAGTCAGTATGTCAAATGAACACAATAAGGCAGCATGCAAACACAACAACTTTGATTTTTAACCCAACAACACAAGGACTCGACCATTAAGATGTCAAATAAAGACAATAAATTGGCGAGTAGACATAATAGAACTGTCTGATGAAATGACATTGTTCATAGACCAACCAACACAAAGAATCAACCAGTTAACATGTCTTTTGAACGCAATAGGATGACATGTAGATATAATGATCTAACTGTTGACAACTTATATTTGTTTTTTAACCTAACAACACAAAGGGACAACAGGTCAACATGCTCGATCAACACAGTAATACAGCATTTCAACAACCCAACATTATCTTTAAACCCAACAGCACAAATACTCTACCGGTCAACCTGTATAAACACAACAACATGGTGTATAGACATAATGACACAACTCATTGACAAGCTGATCGCGTTTTTTAACCCAGCGACCTGAATAGTCGGCCTGTCAACATAGTGTATGCACAAACTGAAGTAGCATGCAGACATTATACCTTTGCTTTTTAACCCAACAAAACAAACAGTTGACCAATCAATATGGCCTATGAACAGATCAACATGGCGTATAAACGCTATAATAAAACTCTTGAACACGTTAACATTGTTCTTTAGCCCAACACCACAAAGAATCGACCAGTCAATATATTCCATAAACACAATAAAGTAGCATTCAGACATAACTATACAACAATTTGACAAGTCAACATTATCGTTTAAGAGAACAACACAAAAGATCGACCATTCAACTCATCTTACTAATACAGTAACATTTTAAAAGACTCATTTATACAAAACTTATAGAAGTCAAAAGTGTTCATTAACCTCTAAATGGTGAAAATTGACAGATTAAAGTACCAGACTAACGCAACAACACGTCTGATTGACGTAATAAAAACTTTCGTGTGTCAGACACAGTAACACAGCGCATAGACCTAACAGTAACACCATTTGCCAAGTCAACTTTGTCTTTCAACATAACAACGCAAAGAAGCAAGCAGGTCCCTTATTCCATTAACATAATAAGATAGTGTTGAGATATAATAAGTTGAGAGTTCGTCAACTTAACATTTATTTCCAACAAAACAAAATCATGTATTGAGAAAAGTACTATCTTAGCTGACGAAAAAATGCGTTTTATGACAATAAAGTTTGTTTAAATACGACGACTCGAAATGTATCAACATATGACAGCTACTGCGTTCCATAGTCTGTGGTCTGGCTTAGTTATAAAACTGTGACTTCATCATTCTGCATACGTCATGTAGTCATCTACGTATAAGGTTGTTTATAGAATTTAACGTTCAATTATCTCATTATTAAGAATCATCAAGTGTATATTGATTATTTCAATCAAGGTGGACAGTGGTATAACTTAGCTATAAAACTGACATCATCCTGTTGCCTACGTCATGTACATGTAGTTAATTTATGACGTAATTTGAAGTGGTTTATGGAATGTATCCCTTAGATATCTCATGAATATAGTTTGTTAAGGTATTACCATCCTAACGCTTCTAGTGCAACATGGAATAAATTTTTTTTATTAGTTGATAAATAAGGATTTATACTGATATATTTTTGCACATTTCTAACCGACCAGAAATTCCTTTGAAGTCTATCTTAAAAATTATTTGTTGATAGTTTTGTTAGTTTCCTGAAAAGGGAGGTAATTATTATATCCCTTTGTAATGAGAATATAGTAGTTTTAGATTTATAAATGATAATTCTTAGAAGGAAAAAGTGGCTAGGTGTGGTAGTACAATAGTACTCATTTTTAATTATAGTTATTTTTTTAGGATAATATTATAGTGTAAATAGCTGTTTTCCATTATGAGGGTACTACCTTAAGCATAAATTGATTATTTAACTAGACCACCATCTATGTTATTTTCAAGTTGGACTCCAACACGTATATCTAGATCTATATTAAAAAAAATAAGACTTGCAGGTTGTAAGTTACCATGGTCTTTTCACGCCGGAGCGTCGAGAAATACCCCAAATGTTTACTAGTCCGACGGCAAGTTTGAAATTTGAATGCACTTAACCAAACATTTTGTACATTTGTAATTTTTTACATATCCCTGTGACAGTGAAAGTTTACGTCATGATATCAAACGGTGTAGATCAAGATTTATATGCACTTTAGTCATTTTCTTGACGAATACTTTTGAAATGTACTAAGTTGTAAACATCCGCAGACGACGAATAAAATTTATAAGAAACAAACAAGCTGAAGTTCTCTAATGAAATATTAAACAAGTTGGGTTAAGGAGAAACTATCTGATACAAAGAATTTATTCCTTTTCAAGAAAATTTTCACAGACCATCCTTGTCCTTTGTTAGGGGTTTATGATTTAATCACATATTGAGGCCTTGGAACATTTTCTTGTAAAATTCCTGATGGAACAAATGACGGTAATTTTGTTTAAGACTTTATGGCCAATGGTTCGATCCCCGGGTAACTTTAGCAAAAGCGCCAAAATATATAGTTTTGTGAAAAACACCTTAAATAGACTCGTTGCTTTTTTATCGCAAAGCATTGCACGTTCACAGTTCCTAAGTGAGACGGTAGACATTTGCTCGGCAACAATGTGGTGCTTAGAACTGATATGACAGAAGGGATCAGAAACCGTGGTCACCAATTATTCTGTATTCTAATTCCACCGTTTAATCCTTATCCTGCTTAATAACTAAAGTGAAAATTTTAATTCGATAGTAAAAACCCAAAATTACTATTTAAAAATTATGTTTTGGGAATAATATCTCCTTATTGGACTGTGTGGATCCAAGATCAGACAGCACGTTCTGTGCGGTCTGATTTTGATCTACACTGTCTGCAAAAGGTCAGTGAGTCGCGCTTAGCAGCCTAAAGGGTCATGGTTGATTTACTTTTCTGAATCCTTCATTACCGTTCTTAGAATCTACACTAGTAGAAAACAACTAGTGGAATATAAGTAGTGAATATTGCATGAGCAATATATTTGCCAACCGAATACACAAACAAGATACCATCGAAGACGGCTGCAAAAGCACAGACACAAACAAATAATCATACCGACAGTGTTCAAGAGATTGATTGCTTGGTTTTCTTTGTCAACGCAAAAAAGTTGGCAAAATCTTTATCGGATAACATAGTCTTTTTCGAAAACTACCAGACATACGAGGGTATAGATCAAACTAGATTAAATCTTGCTTCTTTTCATAAAGGCACGTTTAATTTTCTACCCGATTGAACTTAATATCAACAATATATCAACAATATACACTTTAAGTGTGAATGTTATCAAAATTTTATCTTTAGATTGATAAAATCATATCATAATATTTTCATCAGTTTATGAAAACACGTCACCTCTTCAAAGTTCATCGTGAGGCTACCGTGGGTTTAACAGTAGACCTGATTAAATTAACCCTTTACCAAATGACAAACTATTAGACTTGTCCAAATTTAAAGCATTTGTAGATGACGTATTTTATATGTGGCTCAAATAATAAGCCTTTTCTTTGAAAGGGTAGAAAAAAGTGTGGGAAAAGGAGAAAATCCTCGTTACCAACATTTTTCCCCTTTTCCACGATGTTTTCAGATGGCCTCTCTATAGGTGTCGTTAAAACTCGGGAGTTTGAGGTAAAAGTTTAAAGCACCAGAAAAAGAAAATGGACCCTCTCATTTAGACCAACCAATGCATTATCAAAGGATATTTGACCACAATATTTTACGACAATGTGCACGACGCAAAGCCAACATGAAACAAGAAGAGTATTCTCTGTTGATTGATTGATTGTGTGGTGATTTCAACATTATTTCAGTTATATCGCGGCGGCCAGTGCACCTATCCATGCTTTCCAGGAGTTTCTTTTACTAGTACTCCGCACAATATTCTTTCCAAGCCACTTGCTGCTTTCCCACATAACCATTGTCGAAACAATAGAAGAATGAATCCTGTTGCAATGACTATCATCAATCCTAGGAAAGACATTGGCCGAGACGAGGGATCGAACCCACGAGCCCCTGTTCTCAAGTCCTGCACGCTCTCGACTGAGCTACCGGGGCTCGGCAAGTATATTCTATAAATACATAGCTATGCCACCCTTGTCACTGACTATAGGGTTGGCCTAGAAAATTTCACGCCTACAAACAAAATTTCTCTTTTTGTCATTATGTTTTTACGAGTGGTCTGCTAGACAAAGACAATCGTCTGCAAGTGACAATATCGTCATAAACTAATAAATTATCTTGCAATAATTCCATTGCATCATGCTGACTCCAATGTTGTTGATCACAACGTCTTTTTGTGTGTTCACTGACTGCCATGATATGACCTAAGCTGTTAAAATGGCGTTAAACTTCAATACAAACAAATATCCCTCCACTTTCCATTCTGATTCTTAGGTAATGTTATATTTTGGCTCAAAGACGTTGGACATGAATATACAAATGTACGAAACTCAATGCAAGATGAACTCATTTGAGGGTATCAGGCCCAAGCGCCTTGAAACAGTCGATGGTCCTATTAGTTGACGACGAATATAACTTAGATTTGTCAACGCTTGGTATTTGAAACATGCCAACGTATATACACGCCCTACAAATTTTGTTCTATTTTCTTGTAATATGGCCACTATTTGTTGAAATTTTACGAGAGAGCGATAAGGTAAATGTGTTACAAGCCTACAAAGTGGGTGGTCGAAAGCTGTTTCAACAAATAAATTGTGTTGCGAATCAATATTTTGATGATTACTTTAAACCTTTGACTGCTAACCGGGACTCAATGCCCTTTTTGCGGACAGTGTAGATCACGTGTAGAACATAAAGAAAACGTTAACTCTTCCAGCGCCAATTATATAAACTCGACCTCTTTGGACGGCGGAAAATACAGTCCACTGAATCTCAAAAGGATTTTTTTCCATATAGGCTTGACTACACTAGCGAACGGTATAGATTCAAGATCAGACTGCACGTTCTGTGCAGACTGATCTTGATCCATGCCGTTCGCAAAAGCCCATGGTTTCGCCTATGGCGCCGAAAGGGTTAAAATCTCAATTTATTATTTTCAAAATTGATATTGATTTGAAATATCTGCTTTATCTATATAGTGAGATAGGGACCAAAGCAAAAGAGCAGTATAACACTTACTTCTAAAAATTTGACTTATTATTGGAAAAAAAGCCTTTTACACCCCTGTAAAATTATGGTATATTCCTAAAGCACTGAGGAAGAAAAGCACGAATTAACTGAACAACATATTGTCGCATTATTTTTATAATGTTTTAACTCCACTTTTGTGAAATTTGAGATTTTTATATCGTTAGAATCGTCTTGAAGAGTTCTATCTCCCCATGAAATCAGTTTTGCATTATAGGCCCTGGTTAAGAAGTTTTCAGTATTAACTTGTTCTAACTCCACTAATGATTTAACAGCCATCAGAAACTTTGGAGCTAATTTTCTCCTAAACATCCAAATGGCGATTAGAACACTATTATAATAATGCGACGATATGTACTTCTTTCACAAATGTCTGCCATACGATTGCTGCATTGCAGAAGTAATATATCCTTTCAATGAAATATTTGTCTTATTATGTATTGTAAAGTATCTGATGAGACGTCTCATATGATACTTGGTATTGTTTTATGATGTTCTGTAGGTATAATGCCACAGTGAAACGTTTGTAGGGATAAAGGGTGTAAAGAAAAATACTTAAAATATTACAAATTTTATTTAAGGAATGAAGAGAATTGTTTTTCTTTTCATGGAGGTATGAAAAAAAAACTAATCACACTTTTGTATGAAACCGAGAAGTGGTTTCATACAAACGTGTGATTAGGGTTTTTTTTCATACCTCCATGAAAACAAAAAAAATTCTCTTCATTCCTTATAATTCAATATCACAGACAACAAATATGTACTTAAATAATTCTAACTGCTCTTTTTTTGTACATCCAACATTGCGTATTTATTTACTGTCCTTTTCATTGATATTTCATAGCGCGGTAAAACTGCTCCTTCATGACGTAAAAATGACGTAATTCATGACGTCATTATAGTATTGAACATTTGCAGATTGAGTGGATTTATTATTAGAAGTTCAATACGCTAGCATTAAGTTGAAAATAAGATTGTTTAACCCAGCAGAGTAACAATGAGTTTTCAGCTCTCTCGTTGAATTTACTGTTGGATTTTTTTTTTCAGTATTCAGAAAAAATAAACTCAGCTAGCAATTTGAACTTCGGACTCGATATAAGATCAGAACGAAAAACATTATGAAATCTCGTATACATGTTTGTTTGCATTAGTTTGACTGCAAAAGTAGTTCCGGCACTGCTGATTTTTTTTCATGGAGCTATGAAAAAAATTTTTCAGCCAATCAGAACTCGCCAATGCTCATGAAAAAAACTAATATTGAACTATATCATTATGTATAGACTTGACCTTTAACTTTACACCAGACTGGAACATTTTTGCCTCATTTAAATTGAAAGTATTTCCATACGAAGGACTAAATGAAGCAAAAGAGATAGGATTTATCCTTGAAAAAATAGCAAACATTTTGTGAAAAGGACAAAATACAAGCCACCAGTATTTTTCTCCTTTTCCCACAGTATTTTCAAAAAACTCCTTCCATTAAACCTTAGGACTGTTTCGCAATGGGTGAAAAGATTCTCTCACAAGATTATGTACATGTAATGGTTAAAGTGAACGTTTGTGCTGCTTGTCTGTCCGAAGCCTGAAACAGGAGTACCTTTTATTAAACATGCATGTACACAATATCCCTGCCCACATTTTAACCCTTTAGCACTCGACAAAAATGGTGACTTAGCCAAATTGAAAACTCTTACAATTTAAATGTGGTTAGAATGATGGGATTTGCATTTGATAGGGTAGAAAATAGTGTGAGAAAATGCTTGTCACCAGCATTTTCACCTTTTTCAACTCCGTTTCAAGAACTGTATACTTCAGGGTCGTTAAGACTCGGGATTGTGTAGTAAAGGGTCAAATACGGTATAATAAAACGAAAGCTTACCGGCTATCTGCATCAAAAACAATTGATTGGTTGATTGAATTGTGTTTTACGCCACTTTCAACATTAGTCCAGTAATATAACAGCTCACTCATGTATGTCCCGGGTTCACCAGTACTAGGCTAGAGCCCTGAAATGTCTTGCTTAAAGACATTCCTACGAACAATCCATTGCATCGAGTGAGGATCCAATCAGGGCTTGCAGATTACGAATCAAACACCTTACAACTGAGCCAATAACAAAAATCCAATGCCATACAGCATTATATTTTCTTCAAGATCTGCCACGAAAAATGATATAACATAAATGCTACGTAAACTTTTCAGTCGTTTTCTACATTTATCAGATTCATTGGTCTATCACGTGCTAGTTTCTCTGTAGCACATATGATTTGAAGAAATGAAAAGAAACTTTGTACGTAACTAAGTATATTTAACCCGAAAAGTCAAAACACAATGTACGTAGCTTGGATCTCAATCTAAATGGCGTTTCTTTTTCGGTGTTTTCGGACATAGATGAAATTTTATGAACATAATTATTTTCCTGCTAGCAACAACAAACAAGGCGCATATTGATTCTATCATTATCTTGTTATCGCACTTCAAAATCTCGTAGAAAATAACCCTTAACCCGCTGAAGAAGTGATACGAAACTTTCAAACCATCAGTGAAAACCCAAGTTTTGCTATTTCAAAGGTATTCTTTTGGGGAAAAAATATCTCCTTATCGGACAGTGTAGATCTCAGATCAGACTGCACGTTCTGTGCAGTCTGATCTTAATCTACACTGTCTTCAAAGGGTCCTTGAGTCGCGCTCAGCAGCTTGAGGATTAAGTATATCGTCGATATACTGTATTGCTTAACTCTTTACCTGTTCAAACAATCTTGCAATTTCCAAAATGTCCGTTTTAAAAGGGGATTTTTCAGAAGTGTTACCGTTTTAAACATTTCAAGCAAGTTCTTAAGTGTTAAAAAAAAACAAACATGGTCTGATCCAAACAGCTGAAGGCAAGTCAGTTACGGGAGTTGGACATTCTAAAAGTATTAACAGGTAATTATTCTTGTTTGCTATTTTATATTTAAATTTCGTTTGGTTGTCCATACGGACGGCAGAGGTAGGAGCACTAAATGTTTCGAAAATAGTCACATTCAGGAAAAGAAAAGTGATCTAAAGGGTAGATAGAGTAAGGGGCGACTAAAAGGCGACATTGGTATCAATTGGAAAAACGTCCTTTAATTCACATGTAGACATGCTTAGCTAAATGTGTTTTTTACTCTTTGATATCAGTAAGACTTCATTCAACCGGTGATATGATTTTAATTTTGGGTAAAAAAAAAGAAGTATTGATGTGCCTTTTTGGTCAAAGTTTCAGAGTGAAGAAGCGCACGATAAAAAATATCCAAAAATTAGACTCAGTCATGCTCTGTCAAAAGGGGGCTCAAGAAAATTCAGCAAAAAGTATCCACACATGTCAGCCTGCGCAGTCCGCGCAGACTTACATGTGTCAAAACCTTTTGGCTTTTTGTGAATTTTATGCATGCCCAAGGACTATTCTACCTCCTGATTCAGTCGGTTGTAAGACGAAATAGATTTTATAGATCCATAATTATGTGATGGCTTGCTTGGTATAATGCGCCACGGAGATGCATTAAACCTCCTTTTGCCAGAGCATGGCTCTACAAATTCTGTGCAGTGTGGTGCCGACCAAAGTCGACCAAAAAAGCTACTGCTGTCATCCAAAACAGTACAAAGGCTAGACACGGAAGGCCTCCATTCGCACTAGCAATTCATCCAAATGGGTTTTAAATGCAGTATATTTCGAACTCAATTACAATCAAAATAGTATACACTATTTACCTGAAGCTATCTTTATGTGTAATCTATTTTAATTTCACCCTTGACTTCAACTGGTCATCTAACCGACGTGGCTAAATGAGATGTCTATATTAAATCATTGTACAAAACGGTCTCATAATTTAACCCTTAGGCTGGTAAGCGTGACTCATTGACCTCTTGCGGACTGTGTAGATCAAGATCAGACTGCACAGAACGTGCAGTCTGATCTTGGACCTACACCGTCCGATGATTAAATATGTTTCTCTAAAAATGAGTTTGAAGTAGCATCATTCGGGCTTTTACTATCGGTTTGAAAGTTTTATTTCCGTTATTTAGCTGAATAAAAGTTAATGCCCCGAACAAGACAGCTTCTAAACGCATTGCAGGAACATGACTAAATGCTTGTGAATAGCGTTTTTATTTTTTTCATTCCACAAATCTTTTATCCTCTCATAGACAAACCCTACCATTAAACCACAATTAATTTGTCGTTCGAAAACTATTTCAGTATAGATTGAATGAATTTGCGTTTATTTATCGTCGCCACCAGTTGCCCATATGGGCGACGCCCCCTGAAGGCTGTTAGTATTGTTACGGGGGATAGTGCAGATACAGGACGAAACCCATCTTAAGTTACGCTTGGTTCTTTTACGTGCTCGGTGTATAGCTCTACCTATTGAGCTATGCGGGCTAGTCATTTCAGTATAGACCAGTACAACCCTTTATTATACTGCAAAGAAATTTCTCGCGATCTGATTGGATAATATTCCCCGTAAATACAAGTCATGTACACTGGCAAAATCCACGTAAAAGTAGTTTCCCTTTTGAAGGCCCCGTATACATGACTACACTTTCAACAAAAAATCCAAAATGGCGGGGTCGACCGATACGAGCCGCCCACAAGACAAACATAATGAATAGCCTGCACCGTATTATTTCTAGTTTCCCTTGATAGTTGTTATTAAAGCGGAAAGAATGGATTATTTCTGAAAATAAATGAATATAGTTCCAAATTATCATTTGTTGTCATTCTAAAACAAATACACAGGGTTAAAACGAGCCATCTATTCGTCAGGTAAGCAAACTGTGAAGTGACGAAACACATTCATTGTACACATAACGTTAAAAGGATAACCAAATTATCGTATGTGGTAACTAATGGTCTTTTATTTTTTTTACAACAAATCATTAAAATGCCTAATAAGTTACCTTGAAGTTGTTTAAATCCATGTTTAAATAAAAAAAAAAAAGATTAATTTCTATCGCAGTGACATCACCAAGTTCATCCACCAAACTGCACGTTTTACCAAGGTTTCAGTGACGTCAGTTCTCAGTGACGTCAGTTTTCATTGAATTGGGGCACTTAGAAGGGAAATTCTATGTATTCAGCGTACTCAATTCGTGAGTACATAAACGGGGAAATTTCGCTGAATACACATTGGAATGGTAAAACTTTGTAGTATAATAAATTCGTTCGGGGCGACATGATTTGCCACAGCCGTGAACAAGTTTCCAAGTCCCCATGCCACCTGACCATACGTTAATCATGTCGTCTGCGAAAGAGTTAAGGATGCAATAAAATTCAAGACCATTTTACCCTCAATTATATTACAAAATGCTACATCTCAAAGATGTCGTGGCCAGATTTCTAACACAAATTTGAACTGTAAAGATCCAACATCAAACCATAAAAATCAGTGCAGTCTTATCTCGATCTAACCTGTACTACATAAGTACTGGAAGTAGATCTTCTTAGATGAAGTTTTCCAGAAGTTAAATTTCGATATCTTTAGAGTATTACTTTTCTTGATATTTTTTCCCTTTTTTTTTTTTCCTTCTTTTTTTTTAACTTCAAAGTATAATTATTTGAATACATATTGGGAACCCGAATAATTCGACCCTTAGACTTGTTAACGAAACCCTTGTGCAGACAATGTAGATCAACATCAAGTTCCATGGACCACAAGCCTGATGTTGAATCCGTACCCCCCGCCGATACGGTGAAGGTTTTTTTTTTTAGGTGAAAGATCAATTTGAAAATAGGAATAGTTTGATAAGTATCATTCACTGGAAATTCTTATTGTTCTAGTTCTAATTCTTTTTAAAAAAAAAAAAATTGTTGACAAAGTACTCATAGAATTACAATAAAACAGAACGAATGTTCTAGGAATTAGGTTCCTAGTAGATTCAAAGACACTTTTGTGGATACTGTAAATCAAGATCAAGCAGCAGAAATCGTGCATTCTGATCCATAATCTGAACAGTCCATTTTTCTCTGAAGACTTCAGAACATAAAAAGATAATTGAAAGTGTATGACGAGAACGCTGTAGGAAGTCTCATTCTTGATACATATTGTTTTGGCAGAGCTTTGGATGAAGCAAAACTCTACAACTAGAAGTAATTTGGGTTGACCCTAGGGAGAGTTTGACTCAAGAGTGAGACTTCCTAGGGGCCAGAATTTTTAGAGCTCTGGTATAGGTCTTTCCTTTCAGAAGGGTCTCAATCCATAGCCACAAGTATTTGTGTGTTATTTATAGTCCTACTTATGGAAAACGTCAATTTCAGTTCTAGCATACTAAGGGATACCAGAATCGAATCGTTTGTGCCAAGAAAATGCCGCAAAGTGATTTATAGCTGGAATATATTTCAGTGGGGTTCGGCTTTCTTTTTTTACCCTTTCGGCGACGTAGGGAAAACAGGGACCTTTTCGGCATATATGGCCTGCAACAGGCGAAAAGGGGCATTCGGACATTTGCGTAAAGTGTCGTCTCGGATCAGCCTGCGCAGTCCATGCAGGCTAATCCGAGACGGCACTTTACGTCAACATTAGATTTTATCCTACATTAGAGTTGCGTGAAACAGAAAATTACACACGATCGGAAAGTTTTGTCTCGGATCAGACTGCGCGGACTGCGCAGGCTGATCCGAGACGACACTTTACGCAAATGTCCGAATGCCCCTTTTCGCGTGTTGCGAGCCAATTATAAAGATTAAAATGAACAGAACATGCGGTATGATTTTGAAATTTGCAGGATTTCAGAGGATATTTTTTCAGCCGCCGAAAGAGGTCGGTTATGAGTCACATTCTGTGAAAATGGGGCTAAATGCATCTGCAAAAAGTATCGACCCAGGTCAGACTGCGCAGTTCGCGCAGGCTGACCTGGGCCAAAAGTTTTTGCTGTTTGTAAATTTTCTGCTTGTCAAAAGACCATTCTACCTAATGATTCAGTCGGTTTTTATACATAATGAATCTCATAGAGTATTAATTATATGATGAATTACTTGTTATGACAAATTATGGAGATGCATTAAGCCCCCTTTTGCAACAGCACGGCTTATTATTATCTTTGGCGCTGAAAGGGCTAAATTTTTTTCATTGCTAAATCATTCGGGCAATGCTGAGATAACAACTAATTATTTCAAAACCATAGCCAGCAATATTAGAATAGCTCGGTGTCTTATCAAGGAGAGTGCTCCCGTAGCTCTAAACCAATCCGTGGAGATTGCAAATTTGGTGCCCTGACCGCGATCCCGGCGGGGACTGGTCTTGTTGGATATGTTGTCAGTGTTACCATTTTTTCCAGCCATAGCGTTGCTATAGTCGACCCATAAAGCGATGTATAAATTAATGTACTGTCGTGCTGAAAAAAAACATTTAAACAGCCGTGAAACAAAATCAAATCAACTCAGAACACACGCAAACTTGACTAGCAAGACACCAATAAGTCTTTGGATCTTTAACGACTTGAAATACTTAAGTTAATCCGAACAAGTTCATGTGTTATCTTCAACAGGGATGTTACAAAGTGTGAGTAAACGTGGCAGTTAATTCGTATCTTAGTTACAAAGTTATTCTTAGATAATTTTAAGCGAACAAGGACATACCCGAACACTAAGAGCGAACGAAACGATTGGAGGTCTATCTTTATCTACCGTATCTATGTACATACGAGTATAAGTAATTCGAGTGCAGTTTATCCATGACACCTTTTCGCATGTATCAACCATTTCTTAAACTTGCATTTAACCCTGTATCATATGGCTTGCAACACACAAAAAGGGGCATTCGGACACTTCACTAGAGTTTGTGCTACAGTGGACTTGCGCAAAACAGAAAATTACATAAAAACGGAAATTGTCGTTTCGGATTAATTAGCCCGTGCGAACTGCACAGGCTGATCCGAGACGACACTTTACGCAAATGTCTGAATGCCCCTTTTCGCGTGTTGCAGGACATATAATCACGAAATTTAACGAGCTTGTGGAAGAACGCTTCGTATATCAAATTATACAATTATTAAATTTGGTGTCAATCGCCCGGATTACCGGTAATGACCTGATGCCAAGGTCATGATGATTATAAACTGGAAATATTCGATTAGGCCATGGCCTTGATTCAATGACTAAAAACAGAATGAGTGTTTTGACTCGCATGCGTTAAACTACTGTACAAGGCATACAATATTTCAAAAGTGAGTAAGTGATTCGTGGAAAAAAAAAAGACACCTAAAACTTACTTTTCTTTCGATTTCTGTGCAATCAGATTTTGATATTCCTTTATGATAGAAGTAATTTCAATTATTCCAGAATGCTAACGATTAAGTTCCTGGGTGAGAGTTAGAATAAAAAGAAATCACTCCCAACCGTGCTATTTATATACAAATTTAACACGATTTCATTCTGACCATAATGAACAGGACGCAAAACGTAAAAGAGGACTTTAGAACGTCTAGTGATTGTATGAACATCACATCGCCATCACATTTGAATAACAAAGATGTTAGAGAAGATCTTTTTTTGTATCTCGAACAAATGTTTTATTGACAATATTGAAACACTTGGACAAAGGTTGTATCGAAAAACGCCAGTGACATTTTTTTTTCTTTGTATCATGAATAGTTATGTTAATGTAGTTTCATTTAAGCGAAACTTTATTCATTGGGTTTTTATTGTGACAGATATTTTTGATAAAAGGATAATTTGAATTCCAAATGAAGCTATCGATTGTTAAGAAGGGATATCCAGGAACTTTATCCCTCACTTGTTTTCATGGGTAACAAAACATATTATACAGAGAAATAAAACCTTTACTAAGCAATCTCGTTTCTTAACTACCCCAGGAAGATGCTTTCAAAAAAATGGGTTTCTCCCACATTATTATCAACCCTTTCAAAGATGAATCTCAACGGTTAATATCACATTAAATATTCAAATGCTTTAATGATGATAAGTATAACATTTTAAAATTTATCAGTTTATATGTGTATCATTTACCCGTTCAGCGGCATAGGCGAAAACAGGCAAAAGAGTCTGATCTTTGATATACCGTCCGCTTGTTTAATCAAGGTCTATAAGATGAAAATATTTCAGGCTTTCATTGCGCTGTATTTGCAGCCGTCGAAAGAAGTCAAGTGAATATGAGCCATGCTCTGCCAAAAGGGGGTATAATATGGCTTGCAACACGTGAAAAGGGACATTTGCGTAAAGTGTCGTCTCGGATCAGCCTGCTTTAATAACATTTTTAGCAGGATAAGGTTTAATATTATGGAAATCGTTTCGGCCGTACATTTTGTGGCAATAAAATCAATACTCTTATGCATGTAAATGTATCTGTAAACTTTATGTACATGTACAACTGTTTTTAAGTGCATCGATTTTAAATTGCCCATAAAGAAACAGTAATTCAAATTTCTACTATTGAGTAGCTATGGGCTGCAACGCATTAAAAACATATAATCATAATTATGTCCCTGTTTTTCAGTGCAGGAACTTAATATATTGGGAACTTTTTCTATTCTTCATTCCGTAATCTACCTTCTTTTTTTAAAGCCCGTGGCATAGTAGTTACGACTTTAGGCCTATCATAAGGAAATCCCAGAAATTTTGTTCTAAATTATGGCAATAAATAACTTATATTCGCTTTGAAATTACACCTTCATCGTCGAAAAAATGACAAATTTAGTCACAATGGAAATAAGGGATCCTTTCCCTTTTTTGTGATATCCTTGGTGCTGATGTGCCTGATATGGTTCTATGTATTTCCATCATATTTGACTTTTTATTTGAACATGTTTTGTGCTACTGTTAAAACCATATTATGTACATTCAGTGCTAAATAAATAAATAAATAAAATAATAATAATAAAACAAATAAATAAAATAAAGAGAGAGAGAGAGTTAAAAAACAAGTGAATTTTTGGGCCATGTCCCTGTAAAAGAAGTAAATATTTCTCATTCAATAAAGGATTCTGTTTGGTTTTTGGTACAAAGTGGCGTTACATCGTTAATAGATAGACTTGTAATTTGGTCTTTCGTGATAAAGTCGCCAGCTCAAACGGAATAATGAGGAAGATTCATCAGTTCATTAGTTCAACAAACTTAATCCTTACTGTACAAGAAGAATGAACTTAACACTTAGGCTGCTAAGACCGACTCGCTGACCTTTTGCGGCCAGTGTAGATCCAAGATCAGACTGCACAGAACGTGCAGTCTGATCTTGGATCTACACTGTCCGATAGGGAGATATTTTTTTTCTCCCAAATTAAATTTGAGCTATCATCAACCGGGATTTTACTATCGGCTTGAAAGTTTCATTTAAAGATGTTTCGTCGGGTTGTCATTGCGCAACATTTCCGCGCATTTTCTGTTTCCTTGCGCGTAATTTTGTTCGATTGTAGTACTATTATCGGACTGCCGATTTCAGCTGCAAGACTTGGAGGAAGTAGTGGTAGATACAAGTATTTTTCAAAGATCAATGTATGAAAGTGTAACCGTTCCGAAACAGCGGACACGGAACAGGTACATTTTTCGGACATCACTTGTCCGGATAGTAAGTTTAGTGTGAGAAAAAAGAGAAAACTACACGCAATTCTCCTTTTCTGTGTTTTCAAAGTCTCTTTCCTGGATATTGATATAAATCGGGATCGCTTGGTTCATTTTGCTATAAGATTCATCTGTAATTTATGCCTTCAAGTAATTCCTGAACAGTTCTACTTTTATTGTTTTTCCATCCATAAAAATGTACTATTTCGCACTAACCCTTTCCTAAATGAATTGAATAGGAACTTCTAAATTGAAAGCAGCTGCAGATGACAAATTTGAAAAAGGTATTAATGCAAGTTGAAATGCCGCTTGTGTAAAAATATTGTGGGGAAAGGCAAAATTGCTTGTTATGAGCAATTACTCTTTTTACCAAAATGTTTTCCAAAACCGTCCCATTCCATTGTTCCATCGAGTATATATCAGGGAAAGGAAATATTATCTTTATTGTGAAAAAGACATTAATTTGTGCTGAAAATAATTAATCTAACTTATTAATTTGAATCTTGGCTGATTTGTGCCATTTTCGTTGTTCCAAGGGAGGTAATCGAGTCCTAAAATGGGAAAAGTAGCTGGGCGACCAATCATTTTTTTTTTTGCATTTTTTGATAAAGGATATACCCATGTGTATATCTGCGAAAAATAAGAAAAATCTCTGCGCTAGATTTTTTTGGAAGTCAAATAATGTCTTGACTTTCTATAATAAAATGATCTTTTTGGCGGTTATGGATGTTATTGAAACATCGATAGCTGATCATTATTTTGAAACAAATATTAATTTCTCATCAAGTTGAGAGGATCAATCGATTTCTTATGAATTTAAAACACACAGAACATGATTTGGCTGAAATGATAGACTTTACTCACAAAATTCTGATGTTTGCTGCAATAACTGGGTTTTTCTGTAATTTGAAAGAAAGGTTATGTTCTTTATGGGCTCAGAACTTTTTTGTTCATCTGGTTAGGTCTGATTATCTCTTCATATACTGAAAGAATATACTTTGAAGTGTCTCTGTGTCAAATTTCACAAAATTCTCTGCGCTAGAAATAACTCGCTGAAACGCCTTTAATTTATATAGCAGGATAAGGGTTGACATTTTGTGTTTTTTTGAGAAATTTCAACTGTAAGTATTGTGATTTTAAGACTGTTCTCGACATAAAAGTCTTAATGTATCAAACACTTTGGATAAGAGATTAGAACGTATATTATGGCAGTCCGATTTTGATCTCCTTTGTTGAATAAAAGTATGGATACTATTCCGGAGAGGACAATCTGTTATCGTGAGGTCGGGCCATATGTTAGTCGCTGGCAGAAAAAAAGAATTTTAATCAGGCAAAAAGTAAACAAAAGACACAGCTATCTGGCAGGTTTTAACCTAGTTTTGAAATTAATTTCTGTCAGCTACTAACACTTGGACAGACCGTACAATGACAGATTGCCATCTTCACAATAATTTCCATACTTTTAAATGGTATGATATAAATTCAAATACTTTTAAACAACCGCTTTGTTTACTTTTGGGCTTTATTGTTACTTTAACAATTACTTGCTGTACTTGTTTACTCGTGCGTGTATGTTAAATCCTTGGAGCAAGTCTATACATAAAAAGGAGTTAAAATGATTCAAGATAATGCTATTTTGGAAACTAAACTCCCTTTTTTCGTTGGTAAAAAAGGGCTTTTGGTGTTTCTATTTTTAATGATGTTTCGGTTAGACTAGTTAAAGATTAGTGATCAGGCTTTTTGGCGTGCGTAGTCTGATCTTGATCCGTCTTATCGAAGTGCTCACACTTCATGTTGCTACTAAAACATATAACTAGTACTACAGTAAGACAATTTCAGCAAACATTTCTATTTCACTGACACATACCTATTTCCTGTTTTCTAAAGGTACAATTACGTCTTTTTTCTTTGATTTTCACGATATGTATGATTACATCAAGAGCTTTAAGTGAGTTTTGTCCATGTTTAGGGACAATCTCTCTCTCTCTCTCTCTCTCTCTCTCTCTCTCTCTCTCTCTCTCTCTCTCTCTCTATATATATATATATATATATATATATATCTCTCTCTCTCTCTCTCTCTCTCTCTCTCTCTCTCTCTCTCTGTCACACACACACACACACACACACACACACACACATTTATCCGAGATAAAGATAAATCACAATCAAACAGCAGAATCATGATGCATCTTTTTGATAAAACTTTCCTTGTGTACTATTGCAGCAAACCATTAAAATCTTCTCGTACATGTATAAGACTTTTGTTTCAACTGAGCGCGCAATTTACTGGCTCCTCGGTCAATAGACATGTAGAGGAAAAGTCAGACTTTCGGTCGTCAGTAAAACTACCCAGAGATCGGAAGATTAAGGGTTTTGGTCCTATTAATCTTTGTCACTAGCACACAAAAACCATTCTTAGACGTTCAGTGTTTATGCTCTCTCCCTTTATTCGGTTTCAATCCATTACCCTGTACACACGACTTTGTTTACATTTGGCATTTATTGTTACTTTTAACACTTAGTGCTGTCTAAACACAGCTGTTAAGTGACTTGTTATATGATAAAGTACTAGAATGTGCAAGGGAATCAAGTTTATCGTGATGGAACTAAATTGGATGAATACAGGTAGTCATTTACATATCTGACGGGAAACGATAAGAAGGGGAAGTAATTACATCCGAAAAAGTTATACAGGCGGGTCCTTTTTCGTTTGATACAGAGAGTTGCAGGGCATGAAGACGCGAGTTTGTAAGCTTTTCTTAAGAAACGACATGTTTGAGTATATCTTGAATGTATTTCACAACTCAGATAATGGATACAAAGATTATCAGGCACAAGAGGAAACAGATTGCTCCCCTCTGCTTCAATTCTGATGAATGATGTCTGATGTCTTAGCGGGATATCATTTAATTGTTTATTTAACGATAAATTTGTGTGCTGAATTGCTGCTAATTCTGAAAACAGCTTTACTTCAATAGAAATGCTTATCTTTATGAAACGTTATTACAGATATAAGGTTTCTTCCCGAATTGATAGGTAATCTGTCATTATTTTTCTGATTTCAAGGTTTTTGCACTTTCTGGTTGTGTTTAGAGCCGTATTTTAAATCTGTTACATAGAATAAACATTGTTTTTACAGAACGTATAAACTGCAATATGACGGAAGCTTGGCTATTTATAGTTAATTGTTAATAGTTTTTTCCTCCACATTTTAACGACGTTTTATCGGGTTGTCAGTGCGCAACATTTTTGCGCATGTCTCTTCGCTTCTTTGTTTTCTAGCGTAACTTTGTCTGATTGTAGTACTATAATTGGACTACTGATTTTTGCTGCAAGACGTGGAGAAAGTAGTGGTAGATACATTTTTTTTTTAAAGATCAGTTTATGAAGGTGTAAAACATTCCTAAACAGCGAAAACGGAACATGTACATTTGTGGGACATTACCTATCCGGATAGTAAGTTTAGTGTGGTAAAAAGAGAAAATTACAAGTATTTTCTCCTTTTCAACGTTTTCTAACCCTCTTTTCTGGGTATTGATAGAAATCAGGAGCGTTTGATTCATTTTGCTATAAGGTTCGTAAGTAATCTATGCCTTTGAGTAATTCTGGACAGTTCTACTTGTATTGTTATTCCATTCTCCCATCTATTAAAATATATCACATGTATTTGGTATTAACCCTTTCCTAAATGAATTAAATTGGAACTTCAAAATTGAAAGAAGCTGCAGACGACAAATTAAACAAGGTTTAAATGAGATTAAAAGAACCGTTTGTGCAGAAAAGGTTGTGGGGAAAGGAACAATTGCTTGTAATGAACAATTACCCCTTTTACCAAAATGTTTTCCAAAGCCGTCCCATACCAATGTTAAATCGAGACTATATGAAGGAAAGGGTTGACAGAGTACAATCTTTGTTGTGAAAAATACATGATTTAGTGCTAGAAATAATACATCTTACTAAGTAATTTGAAATCTTGGGTGTTTTGTGTCACTTTTTTTGTTCCAAGGGAGGTAATTGAGTTCGAATATTGGGAAAAGTAGCCATGCAACCTATCTTTCTTTTTTTTGCATTTTTTGATAAAGGATATAATCAAGTATATATCTGAGAAAAATCTTTGCGCTAAATTTTTTTGAGGGTCAAATAATGTCCTGATTTTTTGTGATAAAATAAGCAATTTTGTGGCTAGGGGTTTTACTGAAACATAGATAGCGTATCATTAATTTGAAATATCTGTTAATTTCTCATCAAAGTCAGAAGATCCATTGTTTCACTATGAATTTAAAACAGAGAACATGATTTGACTGAAATTACAGATTTTAATCACAAAATTCTGATGTATGCTGCAATAATTGGGTTTTGTGTACTTTGAAAAAAGGGTTATGTTCTTCGTGGGCTCAGAACTTTTTGGTTCATCAGGCAACGTCTGATTATCTCTTCGCATATTGAAAGAACATACTTTGAAGTGTTTCTGTGTCAAATTTCACGAAATTCTCTACGCTAGAAATATTTCGCTGAAACGCCTTTAAGTTAACTATACATAGCCGTTCCGATTATTTTAATATAAGGCAGTTTTCTTGTTTATGCCCCAGAATAAATTTTGTCCGGGCCATAAAGTTTTTATTTAGTCTGTCTGTCTATCCATCCGTCTGTCTGTCTGTCCATGTCCCCGTCTGTCTTTCACTCCGTCCGTTACTTTTCGTGTCTGGGCAATAACCATTTTTTTTTTAAAGCTTAATTGGATAATAACTTGTCACAAATGTAAACAACATCAAGACGATGTGTCATACGCAAAAGTCATATCTTTAGTTTAAATTACAAAGTCACACCAAATGTGTATTTTTTTTGGGGGGGGGGGGGGGTTAATTTTCGTGTCCGGCCTGTAACCTTTTTTATTATGAGTGAGTTTCAGTTTAACTCTGCAGAATTGTTAATCAGATAAAGACGATATGTCGCGCACAAGAACTATAAGTTTGTCAGTTTTTGAAAAGGTCAAGGTCACGACAAGGTCAAATATGTTCGAAAAGAGAAATATTTTGGACGGTTATATTCGTGTTTGGCCTGTAACTTTTTTGATTATGAATGAATTCGGATACAAATGTGTAAAATTGTCAAACATATAGAGGCGATATGGCGCTGATGAGAATCATCTGCATAGGTCAATGGTCAAGCAAGGTCAAATGTCCTTTTTCGAGTACCGGCCAAACCTTTCCCTATTTTCTTATTTCAGAATATTTTCACACAAATGTTATCCACATCAAGATGCTTTGTCATGCGCAAGAGCCATGACTGTAGGTTAAAGGTCAAGGTCACACCAAGGTCAAATGTGTTTTTCGAAAGTAGTTTTCGTGTTCGACCCGTAACTTTTTTTTCGTTACTTCTGATTATTATTATAACGGTGTAGTATTGTCAACCACATATTAACAAATGTGTTGTGCCTAAGAATCATATCAGTAGGCCAAAGGTCAAGGCCATGGCAAGATCAAATATCATGAAAAAAATGGGGAAGGGGGAATCATGTTTATGTCTGACCTGTTTTTTTTTTTTTTAAATTAGAAATGAATTTCTATATAACTATGCAGAATACTTAATCACATAAAAACAGTGTTTCGAGCGCAAGAATCATGTACGATGGTCAAAGGTAAAGTTACGGCAAGGTCAAATGTCAACTTTCGGTTTAAAGGCCAGTACTCCTTTCCCTATGACTTAAAATCAAAATAACTTTGCCCAAATGTTAACCTCATCAAGACGATATGTCATGCGCAAGTCATGTCCATAGGTTAAAGGTCAAGGTCAAAGCAAGGTTAAATATGTTTTGGGTGGAAGTTTCTTTGTGTGTCCAGGCTGTTACTTTTTTTTATTTACGAATGAATTTTGATGTAACTTTGCAGAATTGTCAACAATATATAAACAAGAAGTCGCGCGCAAGAACCTTATCCATAGGTCAAAAGTCACGGTCAAGTCAAGGTCAGAAGTATTTTTAAGTGTTGTGTCCACAGTTCCTGTTTACAGTTCACAGGGAAAGATTACAATTTACAAAAATGAATATCTGATGCACCCTCGATTTCGGTTTAGAAATCGAGAGATCCAGTCGTTGCTTAGGATTCACTTGTTGATTATATGAAACAGGTATAGTAGTGGATGGACAATATGTCAAATAGTATAGTCAAAGATTAGATTACACGAAAATTGGATATTAATTAACGGGAATTTACTATGCCTGCCTTTAAATGGTTTTTCGGATACGGTAGATCAGGATCAGACTGTACAGAACGTGAAGTCTGATCTTTGATCCACATTGTCCGATACGATGAGATTTTTCTTGGTGAATAGAACCTTGAGCACTATTTGATGTTTTGTTATTGGCTGAAAATGTTCACATTATTTCTAGATCAACGTTAGGATCATGTTTCTAAGTTCGGCGACTTGTGTAAGAAATGAAATAGAGGACAATATCAAGTGAAGACGATGACAATTTTCCGATACCAGAGAGATTCCACAGAGCTTTAAAGTGGCAAATAAACAATGTAAAACACAACTTTATAGCTCGCCCCCGGTAATATCAGAGAAGTACAAGGATGTTTATGACACATTTCCTTACATGGTATCGATATACTGACTGGTATTATTTTCTTAATTTTGGGAAAATGAAACTTTTATTGTTGTTGAATGTTTTTGTTAGGTACCAGACAATAAGCTTTATGAGAAATTTCCAAAATATCAAATACTTTAACATTATGGTTCAAAGGAACAGATATCAATTTAGCCCAACAGGGATTTAACAAAGGAAAAATACCTGTCAAGAAAACCTAAACATTATCTTTAACTGTACAGTATAATTGTTGTCTATACGGCTTGCAATTGGTTGAAGCATTAACCCTTAGGCTGCTAAGCGCGACTCAACGACATTTTGCTGACAGTGTAGATCAAGATCCGACTGCACAAAAAGTGGATCTACACTGTCCGATTAAAAGATATTTTTCCAAAAAAGATACCTTATAAGTAATAAACTTTGGGTTTTTGCTATCGGCTTGAAGTTTCATTTCACTTATTTAGCAGGTTAAGGGTTAATAAAGTGTAATTCGTCAGAGGCTTGCTTGTGGGAGAAAGCCGAGGCGAACCATCTCAAAAGTTGGTGATCTTAAGGTTTTTCTTAAAACAGCGATAAGAGAAAACGATGAAAACTTGATTTGGGACATAGAAAACGACTCTACACAAATAACCTTATTTGTTCATCTTCTCTCTCTCTCTCTGTCTCTCTCTGTCTCTCTCTCTCTCTCTCTCTTAATGGTCTCGATATTTCCTGGTGCAGTCCAAGACGTATGATACTACCTAGGTACGCCGCTCATTATGAATTACATTATAAGAACAATAAATGGAGTGTGTATATATATACACACAGTTACAAGGCAACAACCCTTTCCCTACCACAAAGATGCCCAATTACTCATTTTAAGCCAGGTATACCCAATTTCGTCGATATTTTACCAAACTGTAGTCATTTATGTAGCTTCATGACAAATATTACACCTGACGTTTGCGAAATTACATAGATTACGACGGATAGAAAATGTAGTTTTGGATTTTGATCCTATCCACTCGTTCAATTGAGGAAACCGCATGATGCTTGTCACGTGACTGTGTACGACCTTCGCCTTGCACATTCATGTAGCTGGCAAGAAAGTGGCATTAATCAATGTCACAAAACCCAAATAATGCTAATTTATTGATTTAAACACATTTCTACATTTGTCTAAATTGAGCATAGATGGGGAACTTCAAGCTATATACGTAGCGTACGTGGACAGCACTGAAAAGAGTTAATCTGCAAGGAAAGCTCACACTAGTCTTAGACCTGCAGCAACATATAATATAGTAAAAGGTCGCTTCCTCTGAAGCTGAGTTGTGTATTTTGAAATAAAAATAAAAAAGTAAAGTATTTATATCTGGCGGCAAAATATTGACTGTACTGTATATCTTTAAAACGTTCTCTGTGACGCAAGCAGGCATACTTTTCCCCCTAGGCTTTGTTTTTTTGTCTTCTGTCAGTGACATGTCTTATATTTGAGAATTGGAAAGAGTCCGTAACTGACTCCTCCCCGACTCTCTCTCTCTCTCTCTCTCTCTCTCTCTCAATAAATTCACATTTGGAGATTCTCTCTGTCTACCTAGAAATAAATGAACATGTGTAGATTGCTTAATTGAATCAAAGCACAACATGCAACACGGCAATGCCTAATGAAGCAGAGAAGTAATGAAAATTCAATTATATCGTCATTGCCGCTGGCTGAAACAACTATCAAATTAAACAATATTGAATTATACTGAAGTAGTATAATGGACACGATTTATAGGCTGTTTTCCAATGAGCCAAGTGGTATGTTCACGCAGTGCTAGTAACTCAGGTATTGCGACCTCGAGGTTGGTAACTCAGTCGATAATAGGGCTTGAAACCAAAGAGTCGCTGGTTTGATATTCTGCTAGGCCAAATTATTTCTGAAGATTGATGATAGTCATTGCGACACGACTTGTCCCTTGCTTATAGCTAATCATTGTTTCGATGAAGTTTCTGTTGGAAAGAAGCTAGTGGCTTAAAAAAATTGTTGGGAGAAGTGAAAGAAAAGGATAGCGTGCACAAATGGACTGGCAGCCGCCATATAACCGAGCCGATATAAGGAGAAAAAAAAAAATCAAAACAAACGAAAAAGAAAAAAAAAATATATATATATATTTTTTTGTCTGTTTCAACTGTACGCTAGTTGGGCCAGGTGGCAACACAATTATGATAGCATCCATATTGAATAAAAAAAAACATTTCGGAAAAATGAAGGATGAATTTCCCGAAAAAGTTATTTGGAACTAAGCAAAATTTGATTCCTTAGTACTTATTTTGACGCTACATGTACATATAAATACCTACAAAATTCGAAGAAAGTAGACAAATATTGTTGAATTTGCTGTGTAAAGATCATCAAGTGACTCCTTTTCCAGTACCAATTATTTTATATTCTGATTTTCAAGAAGATTCGACCTCTTGGTGATTCAGATAATCTGGCAAGTCTGAGCACATCCTCCCCAAGTACAAGAGAATTCAAGCTACATGTATTGACAATATCAATACGCTTTGCAACTTTCACGAAATTCCGACAACCAATGAAGACTGTTGCCTAAAAGATGAATACAGACCATAGGTCAGACTGGTAGAAAAACAGACGAGGCAACTATAAGCTCTTCTTCTCTTCAGAAAAGACATCTAAAAAGAAAGAAACACTCATATGCGCACAAGCTGTAGTGAAACATGACTGATATACTATTTGAAAACGGCGTAGATATAATGAGATACAGGGAAGCAATGCCACAGGTTTAAGAACATCAACGTCGTTTTGAATATTAGAACAACCCTTCTTTATGTGGATCTGTGGAAATTGCTAAGCGACAAATTGGCTTGTCTTCATCTTCAATGTGGCGAGGTCAACAGACCAAACAATATCTGGAATAATGTTGTATTTCTAGCGAAAAGGAGTGCAGAAAACACAAGTCAATGTAAACTTACACCAGAAGTCTGAGCCTGTGGCGGAATAGTATATCCATGGATCTATATTGTGGCTCATGAACACATCCTTAATGTCGAAATGTCATGAATGCCTATCTAGCATGATATGTGAAGGGAATATTCTTGAAGATATGTAATATAAAGCAATAAATGCATCACAATAAATCTTTTGACCGTGTCTGGAAAATATGATAAACAACTGTTCTTAAAAAAAGGAAAACGCTTTTCCATAAATTCCAGCACTCTTACATCTTGTATACCTGATTGACGCATTTAATCAGATATACAGGGCCCTTATTCACAAGCCGCCCTAAATATTTTCGCTAGACAAAGGGAAACAACGGTTGATGATTTGTCCCTGAAGTCAAAGTTAATTTTTTGAGATACCAGATTAAACTGCAAGCCACTACCGAGAGAAACATTTCATTTGGAGCACAACAGAACGCGATAAAACAGTCTAGATGACATGTACTTGTGGATAATGAAAACGTCATCAATTTAGCTCGAGAGACTTTTCATTCAGAGCATTGAGGAACACAGAGGACGCACAAAACGATAAGCTAACTGAAGAAGTATAAATTACGGGCCATAAAATTGTCTGTAGAATACCTACTTGAGGCTAATGAAAACAGTTTCAATATAGAATTCTTGTCAATGTGGAATGCGTTATTTGTATGGGGAATATACAAAAGCATAAAATTTGTGACAAAATATCCCTAGACTATGTCTTGAAAAAGAGTGAAATAAAATTCTACCAGCTGCCAAAATGTATGAGCCATGTTCTGACAAAAGGGAACTTAATGCATCTCTTGATGCGTGATGCCATGCTATTCATCACATAATTATGGATCCATTATATCCATTTCATCTGTCAACTTACTGAATCCTGTGGTAGAATGGACCTTGAACATGCCGAAAATCGGCCAAAAGTAAAATGTTTCTGCCCAGGTCAGCCTGCGGCTGATTTAAGTCGATACTTTTTGCAGATGCATTAAGCCCACTTTTCACAGAGCAGGGCTCATATTGAATTTGATAAGTTTTGACATTCCTTCTTAACCACTATTTTTCATCTGGTATACTATGACGACGCAATGCAAGGATCTTACCGGGGCCTTAACTACAAAGTAATAGGTTAATCAGTGCATTTTGTTTCAAACCCTAACTTGAGTAAAAAAGAGCTGATTAAAGTCATTCTGACAGGTCTAATTTCTTTCCCCTTTGAACAAACTCTCATTTTTTTTAGCAGCCAGATCTTGCAAAAAGTGTTATGCGACGTACGATTAAGGAAAAAAATCACGATGGTAGCAATCATTCGCTAGGAGTAATCACACGAGAAATAATCAAAGAGTGCTTTACAGTTAAGAAGGTTGAAACTTCATTTTTAGAACAAAAACGTCGTTCCTAATCGCAATCCTATATACGAAACCATAAATTTGTCACTTTTGATTGTATTTATCTTTACTGATTTTTTTTGTTAATTTCAAAATGTTGCTGTCTTGAGAACATCTAGTTGTTGCAAATGAAAAGGACTTCAATTTACAAATATTGTCAATGCTGACCGAGCATGATATGCGTATGGCTATATGCCCAAACAAAATGTCACAGTTAGGGATAAAAAGTGTAGCGATAAATCTTTAAACAAGATGTGGTAAAAGAAGACAAACAGACCTTAAAAGAAATGTAAAAAATAAAAACGGAACAGCGATAAGTTTTACGTGTAATGATTCTTAATAATAATTGTATTGCGTTGTATGACGCATAGAAGCTGGCATACAGGGGCCGTATTAACAATGCATAAAATTGCAGTTCTGATTTTAAGGACCAGATATCTCAGATATTAAGATGACGGTTCCTGAAATTAAGAAATTAGATTAAGTCTTAGAATAATTGATAAGGGTGAACCATAGTTCCAACGTTTCCGTTGCTTTTTGTGAAATCCTTTGACAATGTACTCATTCCACTTGTTACGACTGCGGAACACCTTATTTTTAAATAATGAATTGTCGATGAATTCACTTTTTTATTCTAGAGTAATGGATAATAAATTTGCGAGATGAATAACACAACATCTTCGTTCAGATATTCCAGCGCATAGAGGCACGCTAAATACGTGAGTAACTACGATCTGACGGACGATTTTGGTAAAACAAAATATCTGGATAGTATTATTTGAAACGTGTGTAAATACATGTATATCACAGGACATTTCCGGAGCGTTTTCAAACCAACATAACCCTCTTCACCGTTTATGCTTTACTGGTGGCAAATAGCAACGTATCGCAATCATTGCTTGGCTTATTTGGCTAAAACATGCAGTTTTACACGATTTCAGTGATATGAACCAGAAAAAAACCTACTGGTGGGCAGAAACAACGAGTTTGTTTCACCTAATTCGACCGTCAATCAACTTTATTAAATATGTTGTATTAACAATGAAATCTCCTCATATAAAATTTCGGCTATTTTGATGTCCACGGCTAATTTATTCCATACATATTACAAAATCTTACATATTTCTACATCTTTAAGGAAAATTAGAAAAACTATATTGGTCTGTGGCTTTCATGCCGGTTTTGGTCTCTGTTTTCTCCTGAATAAAGATCTCTGTTTCAGTTCATCAATTGTGCTCGTGGCTAACAGTTTCTGTTACTTTAACGTTACAGACGGAGACTCTTTTAAAACTATCCCTAGTCAAAAATCAAAGTGCAAGGAAAGTCTTCAATAGCAGGATTTGACCTTGTATTCAGCGACGGAAAAAAATAATTATTATTTTGTAAAAGGCATGCGCCAAACCTTACACAGGGTTTTGGACGAGCCTTGGATTTGAACTAGACAACGCCTCGGAATATCTGATAATGATAGTTATAAAAGATACGCGTTTTTTTTCAACAACTTCCCTTGCATTGCATAGGTTATAGTAATACACATTTGCTTGATTCCTCTGAAAGAGCAAGTGCAAAGGTCCAACAAAGCTGTTTGTTTATCTGTTTAATGAAACATCTGTATCGATGTAAAGCAGCATGCCTCCTATTACAGATGCACATGAGATTTTTATAAAGTGTTGTGTTGGCCTTTTCATATCTTTAAATATTTCTTGAACAGTAGCAATATCATATCAATAAAGATAACGGATGGTGGGAAATGTATGACGGTCTATGTACCATTATACATTTATATAGAATTCACGTAATGCCTCGATTTTGAGGAAACAGATTGCGTGAGCTGTTAACTGACAAATTAAGTCATACGGGTTCTAACTTTCTTCACATAGAAATGACTGGAAATAACGATTCCTCATTAAGCAAGAAGAGAAGCCAGTTATTTTTAGAGCCGTCTATTTACATGTACATGCTTAAAGATTAGTAACGGAAACCAGATTCGTTAAAGCCCCAGTAAAGTCAAAAATAGGTAATTTTCACCGTTTATAACTCGAAAATATATTGGATAACCCATCACAACACACATATATAAGATCGGAGAAAACTCGAACGTGTCAGTTACTGCATTGGTTGCCATGATATACGTGTTCGAAAATTCATGGAGAAGCCCGTCGATTTCAGGGACGCCATTGATCGAGACAACCTTTGTTATCGTTCGTGTATATTCGAACTAGGTCTTCGAGAACGTCACGTGATAACACTGCATCTCATTAGTGCTATGACGTAGTAGACAGGACTATTGTCTACAATTCCAATATTATGTCATCGGAGCGTAAGATTACTCATTCTGAACCTATTTTCTTACTTAGATGTAAACTCTTCCTGTATTGATGATAAATGAATAAGCGATGATCAGCCTGTGTCGTCGTTTCTGTTTACGATTTCGATAAACTTACGTTTTTTAAGCCTAGAATGGGGACAAAACGATCAAGTGAATGAAGGGTTTGTTTCGAAGCCTTGAATGATCACGTGGTGTTTACGTCACTATCACGTCACTGCGGACATTTACGACGAAAAGTCGGCGATCATCGATGTAAACAAACAGATAATGCGGCATGGTAGGATCTGTTCTAGTTTCAAAATTCTTTTTTCTTCCATTGATTGGAACTTTTGGGAAATGCACCTTTACATATCGTGAAATTCATAATAATCGGCATATTTTTAGACGGTAAAAATGAAATTTACTTTTATTTTATAAACAGGTTTTTTTATTCAGTTGGACTTTGCTGTGACTTTAAGGGAAACAAGTGATTATGAACTTAATTCGAAATCTGATGAATAAGCAAATAAATGATTGACAGTGACCTACATAAGAACGAAGACATTCTTATCGAAAAGAGATCCGCTTCGAATCACCTACAACACTGATCTCGGAAGGTGACTTCTATCATTTTTGTGTTTGATACTGAAGAACTAAACATTTTTATCTAGAAGAGATTCGCTACGAATCTCCTATCAATACTGATCTCGGAAGGTAACTTCTATCCTATTTGTGTTTGATACAGAGGTTCACGATTCGAATATGGGCTCGGCAAACACTCATTTTCGAGAAATGATTGATGTCGCTGTGGCAAAGTGCAAAACTCTCTCACACATTTTATTAGTGTGTAACCCTGTTCACTTATTTTTTATCAACCTGATTATTTTGAGGTTCAATACATCAGAAATTAAAGTTTGCATAACAAGATTACCATAATATTTGAAATGTTGATATCCGTTTACTTCCAATTTACATATTTGTCTAAATATTGTAAGCACAAACAATTCCCATTCCCATATACCAACCTTTGCGAAGGTATTTTCCTTTTTCATCTTCAGCACCTTATCCATGCACATACATGATGGCAGGCGTCTTTTCACAACAAAGTAAGATGCATCCACTCTAAATCCAAAGACACAAACACATTCATTCATTCTATATCCAAAGGCTAGTCACCTGTTCAACGAAAACAGAATTTCTTGACCAATCAGTCTTGAAGTTCAGATATAGAACAGTATTTAGAATTGTTTGTATATACGAGAACGACTAGTGTAATGATATTTTCAATGCAATGAAGAATACCTTTTTTCGCTACGACAGATATAAGCCCAAAACTACATGAGCGGCATTCTGGACAAAGGAGTTTAATGAATCTTTGTAATGCACTGCAACAATCAAGTTGTCACATAAGATAGATTATTTTTTCTAAAATCCGACTGAATCATGAGTGGAATGGTCCTTTGATAAGCAGAAAATTTACCAACAGCAAACTGTTCCATCTCGTGGTCGATACATTTTACAGACGCTGTAAAACCCCTTTCTACAGAGCATGACTCAAATGTTTTACCGAACTTTATCTAAATTTGCATTGTCTAACGAAATCTCAATGAAATGTTACCACTTTCCTGGGCAAATAAAAAAAACCTTTTAAGGAATGAAGGGATTTTTTTGTTTTTGTTTTCATGGAGGTATGAAAAAAAAAAACCTAATCAAACTGTATGAAACTGCGGTTTCATACAGTGTGATTAGGTTTGTTTTTTTCATACCTCCATGAAAACAAAAAAAAAAATTATCTTCATTCCTTATAATTCAATATCACAGACAACAAATATGCACTTCTAATTCTAACTGCTCTTTTTTTTGTAAATCCAACATTGCGTATGTATTTACTGTCCTTTTCATTGATATTTCATAGCGCGGTAAAACTGCTCCTTCATGACGTAAAAATGACGTAATTCATGACGTCATTATAGTATTGAACATTTGCAGATTGAGTTGATTTATTAATATACCCATTACGAATTTTCTTATCTCATACACGTTTAATATCACTATTGTGTGACGTCATTTTTGACGTCATTTTGTACGTATTTCGTAGAGGAGAATGGGTTTTATTGATAATATGAAAATAGGCAAAGCCTATATACGGGCGGAAAGGCAAAGCAAAATTACCTTTTTAGATTCTACACTTTAACAGCAATTTTTAAAATTCAAATACTGTATCACAAAAATATATATGTTACAATGACTTAAAACCAGTAACACTAAAATGTTACAAATCATGATCATACTGCCAAAACATTTCCATGTTGCAAACTGAAAACAACTTCCATTTTGCAATATGAAATCAATTTGCATGGGATTTATATTTACATTATTCAAAAACAATCATTTTGTATAGATCACTATGATATCTTATGGTACTTCAAACCCCTGCTGCTTTACAATTCATTTACTAATGAAAAAAACAAAAAACAAACTCCGCACTAACCTTTTACAAAATAACTAAATGTTAGACTGGTCAAAACCGAAAGCATTAAACAGTTAAGTGGCTCCAATAACTTGATATTGATGCAGTAGAAAACATTGTTGGAAAAGGAAAAGCACTGTTTAACCCTTTCCCAAACAACAAAATTTTGGACTAAACCAAATTGAGAAGGTCTGGAGAACAGAAATTAAATGCACCACTCATGGTAATTTTCTGTTTTTGATACATGAGTAGCTGTGATCATGTAAAACTGTATTTGGGTTATGATAAATCCTTTTGGTTTTAGATTCACATGATGGCAATATTGTAAATTTGTCTTTTTGACCATCCATGTCTATGTGCCTTCTAAAGTAATTAACTTTTGAACCAGGACACAATGTTTTCAGATACCTTCAGGGTTGTGCCAACATGGGACTTTGAGTCAAACAGGAAAGGGCAAGGTTGAAAAAGTAATAAGACATGTTTAAGATAAAAATTTATTAGCCAACTTTCTTTTTTTTTCATAGATTACAATTTTTTGTTCTTAAATAATACATTGAATTATGCAGACCAATTCGTTTCCAGTTATTACAGTTTAACTCATTAATGTACACACTGTACAGGTGAAATACAGAGCTACCACTCACAACGGGCTAAGATGCATCACAAACTAGATTTTTTAGCACATGTGGGAAATAATCTGCAATGATTCTATTTGCATAAACGTTGGAAAAGGAGCAGTTGCTTTTGACAAATACATTATATGTACCTCCTTTTGCAGCATTTTTACCATGTTCTACGGCTGAAGTCTATTAACCCTTTAGCAAAATCCCTAAGGAAGATGGCTCTTGAAAACATTGTGGGAAAAGAAGAAAATGCTGGTAACCAGCATTTTCTCCTTTTCTTACAATGTTCTCTGCCCTTCTCAAAACAAATTCCAGTTGTTGAGTTTAATTCATTTTGATGTTTGCAATTGGTTTCAATTTGAACAAGACTATAATTTTTCATATGGTAAAGAGTTAAGCTATAATTGTGAAATGAAGCATCTTGCAAGAGTGATTTGCAACACAGCTAACAAAAGTATTTGTGAGAAAAGGGACTACAGTGTGTTCTTTTTAATGTATATTCAAGCAAATGCGCCTTTTATCATACAGTTTTGATTAGGGTTCTAAAAGAAGGTCCAATTCAAGCTGTCAATATCAGCACTAATAGTATGGTTAGTGGCTAATTAGTCTATATCACTTTCACTGCTCAAACTCTCTGGTAGTTGACTGTTTCTTTATCTAGCTACCAATACTTCTCTAGCTCTTTTCTGGCCTCCTGAATGCTACAAACTTGTAATTTTATGCAAGCACCTGAAAGAAATAAAAATATTGAAATATTAGAGAAGCAGCATGTAATTGTGTAAAGCTTGTGGTTGTCTGTGAGATTTTCCTTATGTTTACCTGCTTACAGAAAAAAAATTAAAGTTTTTCTGGTATACATATATCTCTTTAGATATTTCACATAAGTGAGCAATATTCTATTTCCAGAGATAAAGATTTCTTCACCTTTATTTTTCTTTTTACTTTGGTCAAAGAAAATTCCAGTAAGACTGGATTTTCTAAATAAAAATGTCTGAGGAACATTTTTCAAGGCATAGTTTGTAATAAATGTGTCGTTCCGGCAAAAGAAACACTGTCCCAAGTGAAAAGATTTGCACATATCCAAGTTGAAAGCATCTTTAGATGACAAATTTAAAAATGATACCAATGAGCTAAAGTTCCTTGATAGCGTAAAAAATGTTGTGGTAATGGAGAAATTAATTGTAACAAGCGATTCTCCTTTACCTACAATGTCTTCAAAGACTTTCTTGCCCAGGGTTATTAAAGCCAGGGATTGTTTGATGAAGGATTAATGCTTCTCTGTGATCCTTTTTACCAAACAAATCATATCATAATTATGGATCCATAAAACCAATTTTGTCTAACAACTGAATAAATCAGATGGCAGAATGGTCCGTTGACATGCTGAAAATAGACTAATAGCAAAACGTTTCAACCCAGGTCAGCCTGCACGGACTGCAAAGACTGTGTAGGCTGACCTCGGTCGATACTTTTTGCAGATGCCTTAAGCCCCCTTTTCAGACAGCATGGTTAAAATACTATGGTAAAGTATAAGAAATACATGTACTGCCAAAACCTAGCAGCTCGGTGCATACTAGTATTTAAATTTTCTACTGCAAGTGGGAATTACTTGTGGAACACTGATAGTGCTAAACAAATGAAATGGATATTCTAAGTCTGAACTAAAGCTGCATATACTGTGATTTCAAAGCTGTTTTTCCATAATATTTGGCAAAGAAGCAAATTGTGGATTCAAGATAAAACTGCTCATTTTGAACTGTCTGCATTAGCAATTCAATCTGAGTGTTGCCCTTCAAAGGTTGAATAAGGTGACAGTCATTTTGCAGTCGTGAAATCTGTCTGTCTTCATGAGATAGGAAATGACGTCACAGTAACTATATGAATGTGATCCCACATAATCGACATATAAAATTGATCACGTGACATCCCCGCAGGCCTTTGCAAATCATTTCTATGGTAAATTCTTCACTACAATTTATGACAAAATTTGAGATTTGTCAAAATTGAATTAATTTGCTGACAATAAATTTCTTTCTATCCTTTCAATGACAAAACCAATTGTTTGAGGCACATTTGTCACCTGCAAATGCTTTCAAATTGAACCAATCTGATTCTAGGAAAGGAGTAAACACGCATCTACACTCATTTTTCAGCCATTTTTTTTAAAACCCATTTCATATTTATTTTATGAAACTATACTTGTATTTTCATACCAAATGTTGTCCCAAACGGTTTGAAGGTTGCACAGATTACGTCGGATAGAAAATGCATGTCATTTTCTTGCGATCTTCAAAGAAACGACTGCTGTCATCTCTGGTTTTAAATCAAAGACAAATCCCTCATCCGTTACAACAATATATCGTCGGTTTACTTCCAAAACCTCGTAACTACAGCTTGTAACAAGCTGTAGTTACGAGGTTTTGGAAGTAAACCGACGATATATTGGTGTTTTATCTATGTTTACATGACTTACTTCTGAACCATTCTTACCTCTGTCAACTTTCAACAGCATTTTTGTCTCTTTGGCTGCAAGAATGTATCTTTATGGAAATACAATTCCATAAATTCTGTCATACTTCTCTTTCATACTAATCAATAGTTAAAATTACAAACTAATACCATGCTAAAATCCAATGTGTTAGCTGTTGCCATTATATGACTGAAATAATGTTGAAAATGGCATAAAACACTGTTAAAAAAAGTCATACTAGATCTATATTCAGTCGTGAGATATTGAAGTTTGGGATGATATTGAAAATCTAAAAAGATCATTTTATCAGCCTGGGCTAGTTATAAAATTATTTGGAGTTCAACAAAATTCAAGCTTTTTTTTTCCTACTTCTGCATCCCTATTGAAAACATTGTGACAAAGGAAAAAATAGTATCTGTACTTGTCACTATGTTTTTACTTGTCGACATTCAGATTGGTGTAGATGTCAACTCTTAACCCTTCACCACACAATCCTAACTTTAAATAACCCTATGAGAGAAGGCTTATGAAAACATTGTGGGTAAAGGAGAAAATGCTAGTGACCTGTGCAGTGTTTCATGGTGCACGAAAACCAATTTCAATATCGTCATCAACTCTAGGCTTTCTTCAGTACCTATGCAAACAGTGCAATAACTGCAATAATCGTGTTACACTTTTTCTGCTTACAGAAATTACACAAATCTAGCGTGTTATTGCAACAACATAAGAAAATACATACCGTGTAAGAAAATGGTGGTCGTTATAAGTTGCGTAGAGTCGCTTCCCTTCTGCAATTCCCCGCCCCCCACCCCCTTTACATATTTATTTGCATGTTTGAAGGCGCGTATCGTTCTTGAAAGGGGTGATGGCAAAAATTAACATTTAGAAAGTTAAAAGATAAAACACCGACATTCTTATCTTACCTATACAAGGCCAAGGGCTACTGTAGTGCAATGCCGGTATGGGGTTTGTCCGCTTCGCAAATTTCGCTCGGTTGAAGTTCGTAATTTCAGCCCTCGGAAGATCTTTAAGGAATAAAACTTCTTTCCAGTGAAATGATGACGCCATCTGTTCAGCAGTAAAACGATTTCAATAATCCTAAATACGTTTGGGGAGCTCTGAAAGCGCCTAAAAAACTAGTATATGGAAAGCTCTGGGAAATCCCTTATCCACCGGTATGTTTGTAAACACTATCGTCACTCGGCCATTTCCGTAACCTGAACCGGTTAGATTTGATTTGCTCTCCGGAATCTCTCGAGTACCTATTCTGTTAATTGACTTTACAGAAAACTTCATTAAAATCGGCAAAACAAATTTCTCTATCCGTTGTTAATGACAAATGACTGTTGTGACTCAAATTTACATTGATTTGGGGACAGATATTCGAATATGCAAGAGATCCCAGACACCTCCACTATGTGTAAACCAAATCGCCGATATTTCCCGAGTGATGTTTACGCCCCCCCTCCCTTCCTGTTCGACACGAATTTGCACGTGGACTCTACCATTGTAACCGCACCTAGAAAGCCGAAGTATTCCCTGTACGTTTTTGCAACTTCTCGGATTTTTTTTCCCTAGCATAGTGGGATTTTGTAGACTGGTACACATACGTGTTACCTATAGACGGGCTCCAAGGCCGCTTCGCGGCCTTTCCGCCCGTATTAAAAGTTCAAAACGCTAGAATTAAGTTGAAAATAAGATTGTTTAAACCCAGCAAAGTAACAATGAGTTTTCAGCTCTCTCTTTGAATTTACTGTTGGATTTTTTATGCCCCCGCCATGAAATGGCGGAAGGGTATATAGAGTTACCTGTGTCCGTCTCTGTGTGTGTGTGTGTGTGTGTGTGTGTGTGTGTGTGTGTTAGTGCGTGTGTGCGTTAGTGTGTGTGTCCCATTCTTGTCCGGAGCATAACTTCTACATTTATCAATGGATTTCAAAAAAACTTTGCACACTTGTTCTCCTTAACAAGTACTAGTGTCATGCGAAAAGTTTGTTTCGATACGCCCAAGGTCAAGGTCACAGTTGAAGGTCAAATGTTTAAAATGACCTTGTCCGGAGCATAACTTCTACATTTATCAATGGATTTCAAAAAACCTTCGCTCACTTGTTCTCCTAAACAAGTACTAGTCTCATGCGAAAAGTTTGTTTCGATACGCCCAAGGTCAAGGTCACAGTTGAAGGTCAAATGTTTAAATTGACCTTGTCCGGAGCATAACTTCTATATTTATCAATGGATTTAAAAAAAACTTCGCACACTTGTTCTCCTTAACAAGTACTAGTGTCATACGAAAAGTTTGTTTCGATACGCCCAAGGTCAAGGTCACAGTTGAAGGTCAAATGTTTAAATTGACTGTTCATCCCAGTTTTACATCCTGCTCAGCAGAATTGTGATATGAAGATACAGTTTTGGTTTTTAAAAAGACTCATCCAAAGAACTATGCCAGAGAATATTGAGGCTGCAACCTACCCTTCAACTATAGTCCAGTGTGATACTATTCGATCCAATTTGTTCCTGTCTCATAGAGGAAGTCCAACAAAGTAATTATTATTGCTATATTTCTCACTCTCATTCCTCAAGTTAAGATCTTCATAATCCTGAGTATAAGTAACCCTCAGTTGAAAGATTAAGGAAAACGCTGAATAAAAAGAAGTTAATGCTCAAAACCAGCATTTTCTTCTTTTTCTCACAAAGTTTTCTACCATATGTAATACAAACCATATAATTTATTGTCTGCATATTGCTTTCAACTTGGACCAGTCCTAAATTTTGTTATCAGGTATAAATAATCTTTTATCTGCTTGGCTATATATATAACAAACCTTCTTTACCCTGTCTAAGCTGTTATCCAAAACAAAAATTTTCTGTAATACCTACTGATTCTCTCATATGACATATCTGTGACCAATACCATTTAGCGGGGGCATTTTTTTTCAGTATTCAGAAAATATAAATTCAGCTAGCAATTTGAACTTCGGACTCGATATAAAATCAGAACGAAAAAACATGAAATCTCGTATACATGTTTGTTTACATTAGTTTGACCGCAAAAGTAGTTCCGACACTGCTGATTTTTTTTTTCATGGAGCTATGAAAACTTTTTTTCAGCCAATCAGAACTCGCCAATGCTCATGAAAAAAACTAATATTGAATTATTTCCGAATGCTTTTAACGCAAGCCCGTCGATTTTTTTTTTTTTTTTTTTTTAATTAGGTATAAGGTATTCATTTAAAGAAACACTTTGCTCCGTTTTTCAAAGCCACGTTAAACTCCAAATGGTTTTCTTTTCATTTATAGCTCACCTGAGCTTTACCTTAGTACAAAGTGCTAAAGTTGAGGTTTTGTGACCGTGCTATGTCCGCCGTACTTCGTCCGTCGTGCGTCGTATGGGCGTCAAGAATTACCTTGTGCGCACTCGAAACGCCACGTTTTCAGTCCAATACTCATGAAACTTGGTCAGAAGGTTTGCCCTGATAATATCTCGAACTATCTCTGAATTGGGTCATGAAGGATTAAAGAGTAGGTCCTTTGGAGAAATCTTAGATAAAAACCATGTGTACACTGTAGAGGGCATATTTTTTGTAAAGCGCCGAAGAAACTATTCTAGAGTAATTCTTTTGGTGATATTGCGGACGCGTTCGAAACTGGGCCACGTCAGGTCAAAAAAAAACGTCATATCAGGTCAGAAAACCAGAAAAAAACTTGTGTGCATTCTAGACGCTAACTTTCAGTTCAGTACTCATGAAACTTGGTCAGAATCTTTAAATACCGTGATCATATCTTGGACACATTCAGAAATAGGTAATGTCAGGTCAAAAAATACGTCAAAGGGACAAATTTTAGAAAAATATTATGTGCACCCTAGACACCACATTTTCAGGACAATACTCATAAACGTTCAGAATGTCTTAATGATATTTCTGAGAAGACTGGGAAAGCCTCACGTCATGCATTAAGTAGGTCACTGGGACAAATCTTTAAAAAAAAATGTTGTGTGCACTCTAGAGGCCACATTGTCACTCCAATACACAAAAAACTTGATCAGCATTTTTGTCCTAATGGTATCTCGAAGAAGTTTCAAATTGAGGTACGTCAGGTCAAAAAGTAGGTCACCGGGATTAATCTTTATAAAGAACTTGCGTACACATTAGGGCTACATCTTCACTCTGATATTCATTAACGTTGTAGAGAATGTTTTTCTAAATGATATTTGCGACAAGGTCGAAATTAGGTAACGTTTGGTCAATAAAAAGGTCACGGGAAAAATATCTGAAAAAACGTTGTGTGCAATCTAGAGGCAACAGTTCAGTTCAATACTTATGAAACTTCTTCAGAATTTTCGTCTTGATAATATCTCGTACAACTTCAAAATTGGCTTATGTGGGGTCAGATAGTAGGTAACTGGGACAAATTATAGAGAAACCTCTTTTGTACACTTAGGCGACCACATTTTCAGTCGCATTTTCATGAAAGGTGGTCAGAATCTTTGTCTTGATGGTAACTCGGGCGAGTTTGAAACTGGATCACGTTGGGTCAAAAAGAAGGTCACTTAATCAAATCTTTGGGACCTCTTGTGCGCACTCTAGAGGCCATATTTTAGTCTGATACGAATGAAACTTTGTGACAATGTTTGTCTTGATGATGTCTCAGACAAGTCTGCAGATTCTTTCAGTTTCAGACTGTCTCAAAATAGTATGTCAAAGACAATTGTCAAATCACTCACAATCTAGAGCTGCACATAAGACTGAACCACAAAACCTTATCTGGATCTCTGAATAGTTCATGTATTTGATTGACTCTTATCCTGCAACTTGTCATCATAGCGAACAGTGAAATCCAAAATTAGTCTACACATCAGTACATTCGAATCTTGATCTGCACTGTTCGCAAAGTCACAAATTTCGATATAGTACACTTTTATTCGCATTTGAGGAAAAAAAAACTTCAAATAGAGAAAATAGACTGTTTTAGACTTTTAGTCAGCAGGATAAGATAAAATAAGATGATTGATAAAAATAACGATTATTGTAAGGATAGAGGGAGGATGGCCACGACCTCCCCAATCCAATATACGTGGCTAATTAATTTAAAAAAAAAAAGTCTGGTATTGGATCACGTCAAATCAAAAACAGGTCATAGGGGGAAAATTACGAAAACCTTGTTTGCACTCTAAAGACTCCATATTCAGTCAAACACTCATGAAACTCGGTCAGAATATTTCTCGATAATACCTAGTGCAAGTTCGAACTTGGATAACGTTGGGTCAAAAATTGGGTCACAGATACAAATCTTAGAAAAAATTTATGTGCAGTAGAGGCCACATTTTCATTCGGATACTCGTGAAAATTTGTCAGAATGTTTGTTCAGATGCAATCTCGGACATGTTCGAAGTTGGGTCACTTTAGGTCAAAAAGTAGCGCACCGGGACAAATCTTTAAAAAAAAAAAAAAAAGCCCTTGTACGCACTCTAAACGCCGTATTTTCAGATTCATGAAATTTGATCTTAATGTTGTCTTGATAATATCTTAAACAAATTTGGAACTTTGTCATGTGGGATTTAAAGTAGGTCACTAATAATCATATGTTTATATTGTCACAAGCAGGATGGCTTCCACTTTGTTAATCTTAGATGACTTTCTTAGTTGACCGCTTAAGGGCCAATTGCCCTCTTATTTTCAGATTTGAAAAGGAAATCTTAGTTGTCGAATGCATCATATTTGAATAGCATTATTTGCAACTATAACCGAAAACTGACAATCCGTCATTAAGAGGAGATGCTCTATTAATCACATGTTTTACAACTCGAAAGCAGGTGTGGCAAAAGACGGGCCCGAATTGTTTAGTTGTGAGTTTCATAAATAATTGTTGGTCTTAGCTATGACTTAATTTTCACGTTAAAGTACCTGATAGAATTTCGCTTTTGACTCTTTTTTTTTTTTTTTTTTTTATTATTTATTTATTTATTTATTCATTTATTTATTTATTTATTGGGGGGTTCCGATTCATTGAATACACAAGAAAAAATGTATGTTCTTAAGAACTTGTGATTAGATGAAAGGAGTATATATCATTTTAATACCTTGACTTTTATCTCTGTTGGAACTAAAGACGGTCCTCGTAGCTTTTGGAGATAATGTAGACAAAGATCTGGTTCCGCAGAATAAGCAGTCAGTGGTTTTCTCTGTCTGAAACTTGCATGATATGTGACCCAGCCTGTTAAATGTGGAAATTTTCCTTCCTCGCTGAGAACATCTGTTTCATATATATAGATCGCATAGGATTAAGTGAACGGACAATTGTGATGTAATAAATCATAATTATATCTACGTTTAGCTTTGAAGTTGCACATCTGTTGCAACAAACTTCTGAATTCAAAGGAAGATTTCATGGAAATCAAAGTAGCTGCCCAAAGTAAACAATGCGAGTGTTAGAATGCGTTTAAGTTTAAACCATTTTATCTAAAAGTGTGAAAATTATTATGAAAATGGCAATCTGTTATTATACGGTCAGTTAAAGTATAAGTCGCTAGCAGAAAAATGAATTTCAAAACCAGGTAAAAGGTAAAAAAAATTAATGTGACCTGGCAACTTTTATATTATTTTATTTTTCTTTCCGCCGACGACTATAGGTAACACAAGGACCGACAATACAATTACTGGTTTTTCATCTTCACCGTAATTTCTATACTTTAAAAGTTATGATTTAAATTCAAATGCATTTTAACCCTTAGGCTACTAAGCACGACTCATTGACCTTTTACGGACAGTGTAGATCAAGATCAGACTGTACAGAACGTGCAGTCTGATCTTGGATCTACTCTGTCCGATAAGGACATTACCCCCCCCCCCCCCCCAAAAAAAAAAAAAAAAAAAAAAAAAAAAACTTTTGAACTGGCAAAATTTGGGCTTTTACTATCGGCTTGAAAGTTTCATTTCATTCATTTAGCAGGATAAGGGTTAACAACTACATCGTTTACTTTTGGCCACTACTGGGCCTTTAAACTCTTCTTAGAAAGACAGAAAAAACGTTTGACATATGTATGCGTAATTTACGTCATGTCATCTTTCTGAAACCAATTTGCTCCTGACTTCTTTGAAAATTTTCTTGTATTTGATATACATGAACCATGCTATAGCCAAAGGGAGCTTAACGCATTTCCGAGATGTATTATACCAAGCAAGCTAGCAGATAATTTCGGATGTATAAAATCCATTTTTTCCGACAACTGACCGGGTTTGAATGTAGGTCACTAGGACGAAACTAGTATGACAAACCTTTTGTGCATTCTAATTGTCTGTTAGATACTCATGAAACTGAGTCAGATAGGTTTGTTCGGATGACATCTAGTACAATTTCAAATTAGGGTAATTTCAGGTCAAAACGTAGGCAACTGGGACAAATATTAGAAAAAATATTGTATGCATTCTAGAGGCCACATTTTCAAACCAATACTTATGGAAATTTGTCAGAATATTTGTCTTGATGATGTCTAGTAAGATTCTAAAATTGGTTCATTTCAGGTCTAAAACTAGGTCACCGGGACAAATCTGGGAAAAAAAAAAACTTTATGCACTATATAAGCCTTATTTTTCGGCCGGATACTTATGAAAGTCGGTCAGAATCTTTGTCTTGATGAAAAGTTCAAAAACTAGATCATGGCAGATCAAAAAGTAGGTCACAGGGACAAACCTTAGAAAAGCCTCATGTGTATGCTACAGGAAACATTTTCAGTCTTACACACATTAGACATGGTCAGAATGTTTGTCTTGATGACATCCCTAACAAGTTCTAAAATAGGTCACGTAGGTCAAAAAGTAAATAAAAAAAAGGTCACTAATACTCATGTCTTCACCAGGATCTCATCAGCTTTATCGATCCTAGATTATCATCTCAGGTGAGCGCTTTAGGGCCAGTGGCCCTCTTGTCTTCAATGCCAAAGGCTTACAGAAGATGTATTTTCAAGTAATTGAAAATTGCCTTTCCATTTTGTTGGAATTTATGTACATTATTGATTTGTGTGTTTTCATTTTCAGCAAGAGATTGATGCACCTGAGTATTATGCTGTATATATTTCCACGCTTTGCTCTATAATGTACCCTTAATTTTTACATACATGAGGAGTTGTCAAATGTAAAATGGTCTCCGATGTACATAAGCAGATATATACAAGTGGTACAAGCTGTTGTGGTGATTGTTTTCATTGGATAAGCTAGATTCGGTGGATCAGCCAATCGGTATGTCTTTTATATCTCACATCTGGCCGTAGTGGATTAAATACCTCTAATGATGCAGATAGTCGATTATTAAGCGTATACAACGGGGTCCAACTTAAATCTCCGCTGGTGAAAGACGATTCGATTTGGTATATTTATTTCCGTGCGAATTAGACAGCGTACGTTGTGGTTAGTGCTGCTGGATGGGTGCCCAAGTCGTTGAAAGTTACAAAGTGAATGAATACATGCACTTTACAAATTATTAAAATCTGCAAATGAGTGTACACACACAAACATAAAAAAAACCACTTCAAGTTGCTTTTTGACCTGCGTAGGAGACCACAAGAAACGAGAGTGACCTCTCCTGAATGTAAAGTAAACAAGAGTGGCTTCCCAGTATCCAAAATAATAGACGGGCAGAATTCTTCTCATTATCAATAGCCTGTACCAATTCCTGTACAATTTGCTATATCAGGGGATAGCCTGTACCAATCCCTGTACAATTTGCTACATCAGGGGATAGCCTGTACCAATCCCTGTACAATTTGCTACATCAGGGGATAGCCTGTACCAATCCCTGTACAATTTGCTATATCAGGGGATAACCTGTACCAATCCCTGTACAATTTGCTACATCGGGGGAGCAACGCAATCTATGTCAGATGTTACAAGCAATGGAAGGCAAGAATTCTGTCAATGACCACCATGACAAATCTTAAAAACTTCTGAAAGCGATATGACCATTATCTGTGGAACAGAGTTATTGTTGAATCCTATAAATTCTGTCGTTAAGTTTTCAACTCTTCTGAAGAAAAAATATAAAACGTCTGGGAAGCTAAAATGTGACAAAAACTTTTGTTTTATCTATTTCATTTTTTTTTTTTTTTTCTTTTTTTTTTTTTTTTTAAGTTTTGTTTTTGTGAAACTGTACATGTGCACGGAATCATTCTAGGAAATCGATTTTCTAATAACGTCATGGAAGAAATTCAATAGTGAAAAAACATATTTGTCATGTGTCTGTGAAAAGGGAGCTTTATGTTTTTCCGAAAAGTATCGACCAATATCAGCCTGCGCAGGCTGACGTGGACTGAAACATTTTGCTACCTTCAAATTTTCTGCATGTCAAAAGATAATTCTACCTCATGATTCAGTCGGTTGTTTGACAAAATGGATTTTATGGATCTATATGTGATGACTGGCTTGGTATCATGCATCACGCAGATGCATTAAGCCCCCTTTTGCCAGAGAGTTGCTCATATATAGATAACATGCAAATGTTCCATATTTCAGATACGTAATGGAATGCGCAGACAAATATTTCATTTCTGTTTATGTCCTACAAGGTGCATGGAGTGCAATCTGATTGGCAAAATACATAATTATCCGCCAATTACGCTCCACTCTTTCTGTACATGATCTTCATTGACCGGCATATTCCGTTTATGATAGCAACTAAAGAGAATCAATCCAGAAATATCACAGAGGACTCGCCAGGCAACGCCCAGTTACGCGAACAGCACTGATTTACTTATTACCTATGTTGACATGACTTTTTGTAATATGATGTACATTATTAGGTGCAATTGAAATAAAATATCTTTCTATCTATCTATGTATAGGTTCCATTCAGCATTTTTTACGACTGAAAAATCCTACTTGCAAAAAAGTCACGGCATGCTAACTATACGACAGAACAAGCCAAAACAGACTCTCCTATTACACACACGTGTGATTTCGTGCCTTGATAAACAGTTCCAGAATGCCATTACGTCACTGAATGATAAATTAATTTAATATCAAATGGAACACTATCACGAAATCGCGTCAAAGAAGTCGCCTGTTTCCGTTCATGGGAACAGAATTGTCGTAAGAATATTCTTAAAATAATACGTGAAGTAATGTCTTTTCCTGGTAACAAGCTTCTCTTTTTTTGCGGGGAACTTTATTTTTCCTTATCTGACATATGTCAATTAAAACTTGAAATTTGTTTTCTGTCGTCAGCGCGACGGGAGGAATGACATGCGCACAAAGTGAAAAGATAAAAGTACAACAACAACTAAAACATAAACAGAACGTTCAAGTTTATACGTTTGTATCCAGACGCGCGTTGTTTAATTTACCACTTGTTTATGTGAGTTTCTGGGAAAATATTGATACTTCTGGGTAAATAAGAGATCCCTGTACATTGAATGGTTACGTTTATTGAAATGACAATGCAGGACAAAGTCAAATTACTCGTATCTCTTGAAACCGATGATAAAAGTATTTGCTCACCAGCAGACCATTGGCTTGAATATCAATAAGACAGGCATGGAAAATAAAAACTGGTCTACTTTGATTACAGTTTTTAGTACTCATTTTTGTTCCTTATTGATGCTTGACACCTTTCACTGTTGGTGTAAAACCGGCCTTTGCACAGAGCAAAACTTAGTGGAGCTGTTTACGCGTTTTCTGAACTAATCCCTAGTACGTCAAGTGCCAACGTTAAGTATACTCATTAACACGTCTGTTGGTTTTAAAGATACATCCTTAGACCTATAGAAAAGAAAAATCTTTCTTAAACTTGAAAGTGTGTAGAATGGATCAGCTGTGTAAAAAATTAAAAATACCAATAACCAATACAAATGGTGTAAGGGATTAAAACAAGGGGGCCATGATGGCCCTGTATCGCTCCACTGGCTAATAAGTAAAAACCCTACACGCCAAACATTACAATACCAGGCAAATTGGTTTTGAACACGAGACCCTTGAGACAGGGCTTAAATTAGTAGCCCTAGGTCTTATGGTTAGTAACAAGAAGATTTCTAAAGTTTTCACTATGTAAGCCCATGTAAAACTTCTGACCCCCTGGGTGAGATCAAACTGGACCCCAGGGCTATAATTTGGGTATTCATACTAGAGGTCCACTAGATAAAGCCACATGCAAAATTTGGTAGCCCTAGGCTTTATGGCTTAAGTTTTCTCTATATAAGCCCATGTAAAAATTGTGACCCCCCCCCAGGTGGGGGCCAATTTTGACCCCAGGGCTATAATTTGTGTACTCTTGGTAGAGGCCCACTAGATAAAGCCACATGCAACATTTGGCAGCCCTAGCCCTAAGGGCTAGGTACAGGGAGATTTCTAAAGTTTTCTCTATATAAGCCCATGTAAAAATTGTGACCTCCAGGACGGGGTCAAATTTGATCCCAGGGCTATAATTTGGGCACTCTTGGTAGAGGTCTACTAGATAAAGCCACATGCAAAATTAGGTAGCCCTAGGTCTTATGGCTAGGTACAGGAAGATTGCTAAAGTTTTCTCTATATAGGCCCATGTAAAACTTGTGACCCCCGGGGCGGGGCCAATTTTGACCCCAGGGCTATTATTTGAAGAAACATGATAGAGCTCTACTAGATAAAACTACATGCCAAATTTGGTAGCTCTAGGCCTTATGGTTTCAGACAAGAAGATTTTTAAAGATTTCCAATATTTTTAAGTTTTGTTGCCATGGCAACCAGAGTTTTTGAAGGAATCAAATTCTTTCAACAAATTCTAAAGTGGACCATGGCAGGATCATTTCTGTGAAGTTTCATCAAAATTGGATGGGTAGTTTCAGAGAAGAAGATGTATAAAATAAAAGTTAACGCACGCACGCACGCACGCACGGACGGACGCACGACGGACACCGGGCTATGACATAAGCCCGCTGGTCTTCGGCCAGTGGAGCTAAAAACTCAAGGGGTTTGTCCTTATTTAAAACCGGAAACGACAACAGCGATTGCTTTGAAGGCCTCCAAAACATGAAATGCATTTTCTATCAATAAAATAAGGATGAAATTGGTTAAGAACTGGCCTAAAACTAGCTGAAAACGAGTAAAGAAGTATCTTCAACATTATCAAATTGCAATAACAAGAACGAAACATTGAAATACGTTTTTTTTTTTTTTTCATGTCGTGTTATTTATTTGAATTGATCTAACTTGAACAACTGTTTGGGTATGGAAGAGAGATACCGAGAATAATGGTAAGCTGAATAATGGTCCTCGGCATTATAACATCTGATACGAAGAAATTAATTCAAAAGTTCATTTCACGCGATTTAGAGGCATTCGGACATTTGCGTAACGTGTCGTCACGGATCAGCCTGTGCAGGCTAATCCGAAACGACACTATCCGTTTTTATGTAATTTTCTGCTTGTGCAAGTCTAATGAAGAACAAAATCTAATCTAGTCGTAAAGTGCCGTCTTGGATTAGCCTGCGCAGACTCCACAGGCTAATCCGAGACGACACTTTACGCAAATGTCCGAATGTTCCTTTTCGCGTGTTGCAAGCCATGTTATAATGATTTGTTAGTTCTAAGGGAGATATTTTTGTGAAATAATCGTCGCTACCTTCATAAATGTTCTTGCAATGTTTCGGTCGTTCAAATAAACATGCCTATAAACTAGGAGTAGAAAATAGGGACACGAAGCTCTCATCCGATGACAACAACAATACGTGTAAATTAAAATGAACATGGGTTGATGATTGTACGTAGGAAAGAGGCGAAGATAAATTTAGCATTCGTTTGGAAAAATGCACCATGAATCTGTTTGAAACATTTTCACTAGAATAGTAACAAAGGCTTGTTTAAAATTCCACCTGCCAAGTTTCATCAAGATAACGGTACAATAAAATATTTATAATCTTAATTCATAACTTTTTTTTTTTTACGATGTGACCTACGATCTGTATTTAGAAGTCCCTGAGATATCAATACTTGTAAACGTTCTTACCAGGCCACGTGAAGAGTAGAGCAAATTCATAGTACCGCTAAACCCCCGTATTGAAGATGTTGACCTAGTTACGCATTTACATTCGAGGACAACTAATTTTCTGGCTTGAAATACAATTTGTGCCACTAGAGAATGTACAAAATATATAAACTGTGCAGCGCCCGTCATTTGTTCAACATTTAATTGAGGTCTGCAAATCAATTGCAATATGGATGAATATAAATGATTAATGCTCTGTGAAAAGGGTTTCGGTGTATCCGCAAGAAGGTATGGACCCATTTCAGCTTTTGCAGCCCGCGCAGGCTTCTATGAGGCTTCTATAGTTCGAAAACTTTTTCTATTTGTAAATCGTCTGTATGTCTAAGAACGATTCTACCTCAATGATCAGTCGGTTGTCTGACAAGACTGATGTTACGGATCCGTAATTATGTACCAAGTCGTTTGGTTTAAAGTGTCACAGATCCCGCCGATCATTAATATTTGTCCACCGGAAAAGATCTGAAACGATCGGATACTTGGTGTTTTATACAACAAGCTGTTACAGTCACATTTTTCAAATTTACATGGACAAATTATCATGCTTTTTATGTTATTGATTGGAAAATTATTTCTCATCCGCCCCCTTTATACCTACATTCATGTCGTTTTCTACCTGCACTATAGGGTATCATTCATGCCCAGAGGTAGATGCGTTTGATTTGTGAACCAAAGGTTCTAGATTCGATCGTCGTTTACAACGATGGTTGCGATGGAGCGTCTTTGGATATGGCATGGCAAAGCCCAAGCCCACTACAAGTGAAACCCAGAAAAGAAGGAATCATTTAACTGTACCCTAGCTATGAAAGAAAATTAATACTATTAACACTTAAGTAAAGCACCATTTAAACAGTGGTTTACTGTACCTTTCAGGTTTGATGATTTGTCTCTGCAAAAGGCAACTTTCATTGCATTTTCGGACGGCGTAGATCAAGATCATACTGCACGGAACGTGCAGTCTGATCTTAATCTACACCGACTGCTTCCTGATACTGAATCATTATCAAAACTATCATCATCTGCATTTTGAAATCTTCTGTTTGACCTTGAGCAGAAAGAGTCAAATTTATTTAGTTGTCCACGAAAGAGTTAAAGCGTTAGACATGGTATCAGGAAATCCTAGCTTGATGCCATCTTGAAATTGTTGCTATGGAATGGACTGTAGAGCTTCAGCTGTGCGCAACACAATCCCGAGTTTTAACGACCCTGAAGAAAGAAGACTATTGAAAACATTGTGGAAAATGGAGAAAATGCTGATTATCAGCATTTTCTCCTTTTCCCACAATGTTTCCTACCCTATCAGCAACTGAAATAATCATTTGAGCTACATTTACTTTGCCGTCTGCACATGTATTCAGTCTGGTCGAGTCTTAAATTTGGCTGTGTGGTAAAGAGTTTAGCGAGGGAAGATAATGAATAAGTGCGAGGCTGCAATGATAGGACTGAATACTGATGAAAGAAGCTTAACAGCCCTCATTAACACTCTATTAAACCTGCCCTCTCGTATAACTTTCAGTTCAGATGTAAGATCAAATTCAAGAGCAGGATGGTCTGTGGACAACACGCTAAATCAATCTAGCTGGTGTTGCGTAATTTGAAAGAGAGAGAGAAAGAGAAAAAAACGGACATCATTGTGGTGTCCGTGGTTGTGAGGTAGAGCGTCGGCCTCGTAACAATAAGGTCCCGAGTTCGATACCTGGGAGCGGGTGTCAACTTTGGGATTGTTCATTGGCCCACACATTCGGCACGAGTACTGGTGTAGTTCCCAGGAAGCAGAATCGAGAGAGATTAGTATAAGTTGTAAGAACTCGTTTCTTAATCGATGTAAAATAAATACGTTTAAACTAAGATCCGATTTTACATTCTTTTCAGCTTTACGACTTTCTACGTTTCCATGGTAGGCAGGTTTGGAAAACATTAAGCTTTTAGGACCAAATCCGTATAAAATAGCAATTATAATAACTTCTTTACCCTCAAAAGTGTCCTTCCCATTGTCCTTTTGTGCCTTGGTAAGATGTAGGGCTGGTCGAGGGTACGGTAAAGGGTAAATCAACACTGGACGAGACCTCCGTTTAAAAAATGATTGATGGAGCATCAAGCGCTCTCTATTCACTTAATTAACTTTACTCTTCATGGCGAAACATCCTTGTAACGATTGTTTTTGAAACATTATTAGTTTGCCCACCTTCTCATAAACTTGTAAAATAATTAATAACTTCAGTTATTTAGGGCAATTACATCTCCATTCTGTTAAATACCGTATTTCTTATATCATTTTCCTTTTCATTTACACATATTCATGCTTGGATCCTGACAACAGTTGATACAGTTTTGCTTTTATTCACAAAATTTAAACAAAAAGAAGAAAAGAAAGCGATTACTAGCTACAAATGTTCAGGAAAAAAGTCTCTAATAATTGGGATATTCTGTCAATATGCTAAACACACCGTGAGTTGAGCGCGTTCAGATTTAGTTTCCTCCTATACGTATTGTTATATCACCATATTTCAAAAGTTTCTGCAAAATCAGGAAGACGAAAGTTCAGGGCTTCAAAAATAGGGAGTAAAGCCCTAAGTTTGATGCAAATGGCTGCGAGGATTTCTGTCGCAGTTACACTTTCGATGATATGTGGTTTATCTTTTCATCGATACAGGCGATATAAGTAGCTTGAAATGTACTTTTTGTTGGCGGTGAAGATCAGGCTGACCGTAGAAGTTGTATTACTTTAAAATTTTTCACTATAGGACTATGAATATTCTAAAGAATGGTTGGTGAATATGAATTCAGGTCTTATTCAAGCCGATTGAGAATATGTCTTGTTGGATACATTACAATATGGAGGAAACTGACATATGATCAAAATGTTTCATTCGGAGGAAAAAGCTCGTCATACGTCTGTGTTTAATATTTTGTTAATATCTGTTGCCCGATTCGCATTTCACTGACGATTTTATTGATGCCTGAAGAGGCCTTGATTGCTAATGTAATAAGAGACAATTTCTTTGACAAATGTCTGAGGACACCGCCTTGACAAATCACGTCAAATTGCAAGTGAACAATAAATCTATGGGGAAATATAATATTCTACTCTTTAAATCATTTGAAAATTTTCTGTCAATTTAAACGCGTTATTCGACTTTGATGACCGTTGTTTTTCAAGCGTTATTGGGCATCAAATGTTAAAAGAGAGAGAAAGAGGCTGAGAGGGAGACAGCGAAAAAGGCAGTGAAGGAAAAGTTGTATTTGTCAATAAATTTCAATTATTCCGCTACTTGATATTACTTTTGATGAAATAGCGTAAGAAAGTTCAACAATATTGTTACATTTATTAAAAACATCTATGACTGCATTCTTTTATGGGTGTCTTGTGTGGCTAAGTGGCAAAGTTTAGCATTCGTAACCTTGAGGCCCTCGGTTTCGTTCCTAAATCGAAGCACTATTTATTTCGTGGGAATGAAGGACACTTCATAGCCCCAGCATAGTACTTGCAAAACCAGGTTGTATATGAACTGTGGCCAAGATATAATTGCAATAATGTTGAAAGTGGTGTAGAACACCATAATTATAATCAATCAACCAGTCTTTATTAACCCAACTTTCAACATATCTTATTGAGATTTTTTTAAAAAGAAAATACGTCCCATTTCGTCTCACTGCTTTTTCACGGGATTCTTTTTTTTTTAATGATATCGTTCATGTAAACATCTTGTCTCTTCTCTTATTTATTATAATTCTTAGTTATAATTATGTAATAAAGACAAAGGCAGTCAAACACACAGCAAAGCTTGCTGACCATGCAAATAAAGACACACGAATACTTTTATGCTGAGCTTATAAAAGAATACTGCCATCCGGAAATATATCGCCTTTCCGGCAACAAAACGGTCTTCATTGCCAAAAGTATTGCAAATGGTATTTCTTTCTAATTTTTCTTCAGTTTAGTATTCCGTGTGTCTTAGCCTCTCGATGAAGGATCTAATATTTCGAGAAATTTTATTCGTCACAAGGCTCGGTTAACCCTTGTCATGCTGAACGCAGCTAAAGGTATTTTTGCGTACAGTGTAGATTTAGATCATATAATACAAAGAATTGCTACTGTCCTGTATGGGAATCTGATAGATGTATGACTACAAAAGCAAAAGGAAGGCGAAAACCAATTTTAAAATTTTGAAATTCAAGCTGATCTTTTAGATGATCAATGTCAATTCTTATAAAAGTTTTTTCGTGCTTAACTCAGCTGAGCCTGAAATTTCAAAATTACGCAAAACTGATTTAGTACACCTCAAGGGGCAAAAATAAAAGGTTTTATTTGTTATCATCGTATTTGCAGAAGTACAAATGAAATCGGAAGTTTGAGAACAAACTCAGTTGAATATGAACTCAAGTTCTATAAACACGACGCTAAGTCACACTGACCATTCTTTGGGCTACTTTATGGTCATGCAAGAAAGCGAGTAATTATACACGTAAGTTTGCTGAAATAGAAATTGAAAAAAAAGAAAGAAAAATCAAAACCACCTCTTGCCTTTATTTTTTGTTGCTTTATAACAGGTGCCACTGAACGACTATCTTTATTTTTCGATAACTTGCCAACATAATATCTGTTGTTTCCAAATATTACATAAACTACAGATCTTATGTCATAACTATTGCCATTAATCTGTCAGATGCATCCTGTAAAAGTTATGATAAATCTGAGATACTTTCCTTATTATTTCCATCGATCACTTGCTGCCAGACAATGTATTAGAGATGTAATTAAATGCAAAGTTTCGCCGTACTGCGGCTCATGCACCGATACAGAGCGGAATTCGTAATTATCCCAGTTTACGTTAAGGAGCCCTGGAGATTCATTTAGCGCTCTAAGGGTTAACTTCGTTCAACTGGTCCAGCATTTAACTTATTCGATATTATAATGTCAGTAAAAACTAGGCATCGACCGGTGACTAAAACTACATTAGCTTCTGTGCTGATATGAGCTTTCAAGACTACAAGTATGAAGTAAAATCCAAAGCCGCTGATTATAAATGGTATACGACGATGATACACGGCAAACTAATGAGGCATTTCTATAACACATTCAAACACATAATTGAGATTATTTTTTTTTTTATTGTTAATCTTCGCACGAAAAGAACTGTTATTGATGTTAAAGAAAGTCATCTTGCATTTTTTTTAATATGATTACCCCCCCCCCCCCACACACACACACAAACACACACACTAGACGATAACCATCCAATGAATAATGAAACAAACATAAAGACAGATCATTATTATGATTCTAAAAGACTAAAAGACCTAAACGGAGACAAAATCACATCTATGAGCTTTTAACATCTGAAACAGGCGTGTAAGCTGCGGTTTAACTCTATTCCAAATGGCAAAATTTAATACTTGTACAAACTGAAAGCATTTGAAGACGGTCGAAAAACTACGAGTTTAAGGGTGAGCTTTAGCGATGAACTTCGTCTTTGAAGAATGGAAACCATTGTAGATTGGAAAAGAGAAAATTTTTCTTTTCAGCATTTTCTTCTTTTCCCCACAGTGTTTTGAACCGTCTTCTCTCGATAGGATGATGAAATCACTAGGTTAAGTGTTAATACATTTAACAAGCCGTCGTGTTTAGTTTATCAATTTATTTGTCATATTACATCACATAGCCTGCTGTAACCAGATTTCATCTCGTAACCAGGATCAGTTCTAGCTTGTCTTTTATTGCGCGCACAACTCTCTTGTGTTTTGGATTTCCACGTTTCGTATCACGCCTATCCTTACCTCTAACAACCTTAGTCAAGCCCGGTTTTCTCAGTCTGTAATATACAGGGCTTTCAATGTAGGGATCGCTGGTTCAATTCCCAAACTCGGTCAACTTCTTTGTAGGGGTTGATGATATTAACTGCGATAGGATTCGTTTCTTTCTTACACATTAACGTAATTGTTCCCGGTTCATACGGGAAAGCCGCTGATGGCCAAGAACAAATGTTTGGCGACATACTGGTGAATAGCTGCTCTGAACACCGCCATAATATGAAAATAGGCAAAGCTTAAATACGGGCGGAAAGGCAAAGTAAAATTACCTTTTTAGATTCTACACTTTAACAGCAAATTTTACAATTCAAATACTGTATCACAAAAATATATATGTTACAATGACTTGAAACTAGTAACACTAAAATGTTACAAATCATGATCATACTGCCAAAAAATTTCCATGTTGCAAAGTGAAAACAACTTCCATTTTGCAAAATGAAATCAATTTGCATGGGATTTATATTTACATTATTCAAAAACAATTATTTTGTATAGATCACTATGATATCTTATGGTACTTCGAACCCCTGCTGCTTTACAATTCATTTACTAATGAAAAAAAACAAAACAAAACAAAAAAAAAAAAAAAAAAAAATGCACTAACCTTTTACAAAATAACTAAATGTTAGACTGGTCAAAACCGAAAGCATTAACAGTTAAGTGGCTCCAATAACTTGATATTGATGCTGTAGAAAACATTGTTGGAAAAGGAAAAGCACTGTTTAACCCTTTCCCAAACAACAAAATTTTGGACTAAACCAAATTGAGAAGGTCTGGAGAACAGAAATTAAATGCACCACTCATGGTAATTTTCTGTTTTTGATACATGAGTAGCTGTGATCATGTAAAACTGTATTTGGGTTATGACAAATCCTTTTGATTTTAGATTCACATGATGGCAATATTGTAAATTTGTCTTTTTGACCATCCATGTCTATGTGCCTTCTAAAGTAATTTACTTTTGAACCAGGACACAATGTTTTCAGATACCTTCAAGGTTGTGCCAACATGGGACTTCGAGTCAAACAGGTAAGGGCAAGGTTGAAAAAGTAATAAGACATGTTTAAGATAAAAATTTATTAGCCAACTTTCTTTTTTTTTGCATAGATTGCAATTTTTTGTTCTTAAATAATACATAGAATTATGCAGACCAATTCGTTTCCAGTTATTACAGTTTAACTCATTAATGTACACACTGTACAGGTGAAATACAGAGCTACTACTCACAATGGGCTAAGATGCATCACAAACTAGATTTTTTAGCGCATGTGAGAAATAATCTGCAAATGATTCTATTTGCATAAACGTTGGAAAAGGAGCAGTTGCTTTTGACAAATACATTATATGTACCTCCTTTTGCAGCATTTTTACCATGTTCTACGGCTGAAGTCTATTAACCCTTTAGCAAAATTCCTAAGGAAGATGGCTCTTGAAAACATTGTGGGAAAAGAAGAAAATGCTGGTAACCAGCATTTTCTCCTTTTCTTACAATGTTCTCTGCCCTTTCCAAAACAAATTCCAGTTGTTGAGTTTAATTCATTTTGATGTCTGCAATTGGTTTCAATTTGAACAAGACTATAATTTTTCATATGGTAAAGAGTTAAGCTATAATTGTGAAATGAAGCATCCTGCAAGAGTGATTTGCAACACAGCTAACAAAAGTATTTGTGAGAAAAGGGACTACAGTGTATTCTTTTTAATGTATATTCAAGCAAATGCACCTTTTATCATACAGTTTTGATTAGGGTTCTAAAAGAAGGTCCAATTCAAGCTGTCAATATCAGCACTAATGGTATGGTTAGTGGCTAATTAGTCCATATCACTTTCACTGCTCAAACTCTCTAGTAGTTGACTGTTTCTTTATCTAGCTACCAATACTTCTCTAGCTCTTTTCTGGCCTCCTGAATGCTACAAACTTGTAATTTTATGCAAGCACCTGAAAGAAATAAAAATATTGAAATATTAGAGAAGCAGCATGTAATTGTGTAAAGCTTGAGGTTGTCTGTGAGCTTTTCCTTATGTTTACCTGCTTACAGAAAAAAAAAATAAAGTTTTTCTGGTAAATATATATCTCATTAGATATTTCACATAAGTGAGCAATATTCTATTTCCAGAGATAAAGATTTCTTCACCTTTATTTTTCTTTTTACTTTGGTCAAAGAAAATTCCAGTAAGACTGGATTTTCTAAGTAAAAATGTCTGAGGAACATTTTTTCAAGGCATAGTTTGTAATAAATGTGTTGTTCCGGCAAAAGAAACACTGTCCCAAGTGAAAAGATTTGCACATATCCAAGTTAAAAGCATCTTTAGATGACAAATTTAAAAATGATACCAATGAGCTAAAGTTCCTTGATAGTGTAAAAAATGTTGTGGTAATGGAGAAATTAATTGTAACAAGCGATTCTCCTTTACCTACAATGTCTTCAAAGACTTTCTTGCCCAGGGTCATTAAAACCAGGGATTGTTTAATGAAGGATTAATGCTTCTCTGTGATCCTTTTTACCAAACAAGTCTTATCATAATTATGGATCCATAAAACCAATTTTGTCTAACAACTGAATAAATCAGATGGCAGAATGGTCAGTTGATATGCTGAAAATCGACTAATAGCGAAACGTTTCAACCCAGGTCACCCTGCACGGACTGCACAGATTGTGTAGGCTGACCTTGGTAGATACTTTTTGCAGATGCATTAAGCCCCCTTTTCAGACAGCATGGTTAAAATACTATGGTAAAGCATAAGAAATACATGTACTGCCAAAACCTAGCAGCTCAGAGCATACTAGTATTTAAATTTTCTACTGCAAGTGGGAATTACTTGTGGAACACTGATAGTGCTAAACAAATGAAATGGATATTCTAAGTCTGAACTAAAGCTGCATATACTGTGATTTCAAAGCTGTTTTTCCATAATATTTGGCAAAGAAGCAAATTGTGGATTCAAGATAAAACTGCTCATTTTGAACTGTCTGCATTAGCAATTCAATCTGAGTGTTGCCCTTCAAAGGTTGAATAAGGGGACAGTCATTTTGCAGTCGTGAAATCTGTCTATCTTCATGAGATAGGAAATGACGTCACTGTAACTATTTGAATGTGATCCCACATAATCGACATATAAAATTGATCACGTGACATCCCCACAGGCCTTTGCAAATCATTTCTATGGTAAATTCTTCACTACAATTTATGACAAAATTTGAGATTTGTCAAAACTGAATTAATTTGCTGACAATAAATTTCTTTCTATCTTTTCAATGATAAAACCAATTGTTTGAGGCACATTTGTCACCTGCAAATGCTTTCAAATTGAACCAATCTGATTCTAGGAAAGGAATAAACACACATCTACACTCATTTGTCAGCCATTTTTTTTTTAAACCCATTTCATATTTATTTTATGAAACTATACTTGTATTTTCATGCTTAATGTTGTCCCAAACGGTTTGAAGGTTGCATAGATTACGTCGGATAGAAAATGCATGTCATTTTCTTGCGGTCTTCAAAGAAACGGCTGCTGTCATCTCTGGTTTTAAATCAAAGACAAATCCCTCATCCCTTACAACAATATATCGTTGGTTTACTTCTAAAACCTCGTAACTACAGCTTGTTACAAGCTGTAGTTACGAGGTTTTGGAAGTAAACCGACGATATATTGGTGTTTTATCTATGTTTACATGACTTACTTCTGAACCATTCTTACCTCTGTCAACTTTCAACAGCATTTTTGTCTCTTTGGCTGCAAGAATGTATCTTTATGGAAATACAATTCCATAAATTCTGTCATACTTCTCTTTCATACTATAGTTAAAATTACAAACTAATACCATGCTAAATTCCAATGTGTTAGCTGTTGCCATTATATGTCTGAAATAGTGTTGAAAATGGCATAAAACACTGTTAAAAAAAGTCATACTAGATCTATATTCAGTCATGAGATATTGAAGTTTGGGATGATATTGAAAATCTAAAAAGATAATTTTATCAGCCTGGGCTAGTTATAAAATTATTTGGAGTTCAACAAAATTCAAGCTTTTTTTTTCTACCTCTGCTTCCCTATTGAAAACATTGTGACAAAGGAGAAAATAGTATCTGTACTTGTCACTATGTTTTTACTTGTCGACATTCAGATTGGTGTAGATGTCAACTCTTAACCCTTCACCACACAATCCTAACTTTAAATAACCCTATGAGAGAAGGCTTATGAAAACATTGTGGGTGAAGGAGAAAATGCTAGTGACCTGTGCAGTGTTTCATGGTGCACGAAAACCAATTTCAATATCGTCATCAACTCTAGGCTTTCTTCAGTACCTATGCAAACAGTGCAATAACTGCAATAATCGTGTTACACTTTTTCTGCTAACAGAAATTACACAAATCTAGCGTGTTATTGCAACAACATAAGAAAATACATACCGTGTAAGAAAATGGTGGTCGTTATAAGTTACGTAGAGTCGCTTCCCTTCTGCAACCCCCCCCCCTTTACATATTTATTTGCAAGTTTGAAGGCGCGTATCGTTCTTCAAAGGGGTGATGCCAAATATTAACATTTAGAAAGTTAAAAGATAAAACACCGACATTCTTATCTTACCTATGTAAGGCCAAGGGCTACTGTAGTGCAATGCCGGTATGGGGTTTGTCCGCTTCGCAAATTTCGCTCGGTTGAAGTTCGTAATTTCAGCCCTCGGAAGATCTTTAAGGAATAAAACTTCTTTCCAGTGAAATGATGACGCCATCTGTTCAGCAGTAAAACGATTTCAATAATCCTAAATACGTTTGGGGAGCTCTGAAAGCGCCTAAAAAATTAGTGTATGCTCTGGGAAATCCCTTATCCACCGGTATGTTTGTAAACACTCTCGTCACTCGGCCATTTCCGTAACCTGAACCGGTTAGATTTGATTTGCTCTCCGGAATCTCTCGAGTACCTATTCTGTTAATTGACTTTACAGAAAACTTCATTAAAATCGGCAAAAGAAATTTCTCTATCCGTTGTTAATGACAAATGACTGTTGTGACGCAAATTTACATTGATTTGGGGACAGATATTCGAATATGCAAGAGATCCCAGACACCTCCAATATGTGTAAACCAAATCGCCGATATTTCCCGAGTGATTTTACCGCCCCCACCCCCCCCACCTTTTCGACACGAATTTGCACGTGGACTCTACTATTGTAACCGCACCTAGAAAGCCGAAGTATTCCCTGTACGTTTTTGCAACTTCTAGGAATTTTTTTTCCCTAGCATAGTGCGATTTTGTAGACTGGTACACATAAGTGTTACCTATAGACGGGCTCCAAGGCCACTTCGCGGCCTTTCCGCCCGTATTAATAAAATAGTGTTTGAAATGGCGTTATTCGCCCCACAATCAATATGAGGCGAATAAACTGATGACCTCCACGATGACAGAAGAACAACATCAAATTGCAGTCAAGCAATCAGGCCGTATTCTGCTGCCCTTTATATCCGTAAAAGGCTGTTTAAGCTTTATCTAACCCGTTTAAATCAAAAAGGCGATCAAAAAGGCGATCCTAAGCTACATGCATATTCTAGGTCTTTTAAGTATATTAGTTGGCACAAAAACGGTTATAACAAGATGACTAATCGCAGAGTGGCCGCGGAAAATGGCAAGTTAGGTCTATGTAAAGCAAAATACCAAGTAATTCTATGACGGCAATATATCGTCCACTGGCTGTAAAACCTATTAAATTAACCCATTACCAAACGACATTCTCTTGAACTGTTCCAAATCCATTTTTTTTAATACGACATGTGAAATATGGACGCTATCAACTGCCAGTGATTGTACTTTGACCTTAATAGTAAAACAGTTAAATGATTAAGCTCTTAAATCATTTCTTAGTTTATAACGAGTCTTAGAGTTACATTAGCTGTCCAAAGTAAAATAAAGTTTTTTTGCTTAAGCCCCAGTCACACCAAACTAGTCCTTAGAACGTCTTACCCCGTCCTGACATAATCGGAAAATGGGTTGCAGTCGGGACTGAACGTGTAATTTTGGCCTAATAATGTCTGAAGCCCCTGTCTCACCAAACATGTTCTTAGAAATTCTTACCCGGTCAACAAAACCGTAAAACGGGATAGGACGTGTAATTTCGGTCGGTAAAATGCAAACGCAGTGCCAATTGATGCCCGACAGCACTGCGTCTCTATTAGGATCGAAGTACGGCAGTTCCGTCCATCTCGTTTTAAGTACGTTGTCACTCGTCTAATTACAGGACGGGATGGACGGCAAAAAATTTTGAGCAGGCTCAAAGTTCTGGAGCACCCTTCCCGTCCTAGCCCGTCCATTAAGTTCGTAAAAAGATCGTAAAAGGTTGCTACTACGCCCACTCCGTCCGAAAACAGTTTAAGTCCGTTTGGCAACAATTTTCGTAACGGAGTTAGAACGAGTTTGGTGTGACGGGGGTATTAACAAATTATTCCTATCTCATAACATTGATCAGAGGTGTGGGGTATCTATAATTACAAAATTCTTGTTGATTAAGACTATTTACGTTGTTGTCGATATTTTTATGGTTAAGTCAAAAAACTCTAAACTACTCAGATTTTGGTGAGCTTGGTCGCTACTGTCGATTTTCTTAAAAGAAAAGAAATCTCTAAAATAATATGGGCAATACACTTTTGAGTCAAGTTACCGGCATAAGAGACAGTTGCGTGTTTAAAATCTAGATAATCAAATCTTTAGATTTTGTATGCTCGACAGTGATTCACTGAAACAGTATGTATCACCTTTCTAGACTTTAAAATACCGCATAAGAGATCAGTTTATATAAAAAATGGTATAATTCAATAGAACTCCAAATCTCGTGTGTTATTGCAAATTTAAAACTGTTTTCAAACTTGACCAATACCACCAAAAACTTGATAATGGTCTACTACACAATCATCTTACTAGAATTGGAATGCTCTTATCCGTTAGATATGAAAGCTACTCGCTAAAATAGTAATGTTAGAACTAATTGCCTTTGATTATGTAATATGAACGCTATCGAGCCAGTACCATTTCATATTTTGTCAGAAATATTACTGTACGAGTGTGCGCAAACAATATCTCGTATCATAGCAAAAGTTTATGACCTTCTTTACAAAAAAATAATTAACTTATATCGCACTTTAATAATTGAAGAAAATTTAATTATCTAAAAATACTACAGAAACATTGACTTAGAAAAACCTTCCTCGATTTTTTCCTTAATTAATTGTGTCTATTGTCATACAGCGCGTTTTCTTTTTTCCTTTAAGAGTTTACAGCGTTGTAATACTTTCTACTTAGGTATACTTGTAAAGTAACTAGTAAAATAATGCTCCGTAAGTGCACTTATTGCCCGGTTTATGTTTTATTTATTTTCATTTTCATCTGCTCTTTCGCATGATTGATATTTAATATTCTAGTTACAAAACCTGTCTGTCATTGTATTATTGTACATAGCTAAAGGCATGTTCCTGTCAATCGCTAGTAAAATGCATGTATGTTTTAAAGATCGCCACTCTGAACAGTAAGTCTAAATTATTCTACGTACCTTCCAGGTACCTTTTGCAGGAATTCCGAACTTGACTATTTCCTCATAAAATCTTTTACGCAGTTGGAATCTCCTGGCGACAATTTTCGAAGCTTAATGACGCAATTACCTTTAGGAGAGACAAAATGAATGTAATGTCTGTAAAGTGACATTTAACTTTAGAAAATAGAGATCTCATATTACTCTTTACCATTTGTTTGGCATCGCGCGACTTCTGAAGCCCAATAAATTTAGGGAGAGTGCTGTTGTGGAAAGGAGATAGTTGCTGATTGGAAAGGTTTACAGGCTGTAATCATACCAGAATCTTTTTACATGTTGAACTCGGTCAAAACAAGGCAAAATTAGATTAACCCATATGGCCTGCAACACGCGAAAAGGGGCATTCGGACACTTGCGTAAGGTGTCGTCCTGGATCAGTCAGAGCAGTCCGCACAGACTAAGTTCAAAAGACCATTTTAAATTAGTTTCAAGCTTGTCAAAGCCATCACAATATTGTGCAGGAATGTGAAGTTTGGTGCTGATCTTTTAGTTAAAACAGGCGTAAAACAGTACACAAGTCTGACACACCTGATTTTTTATTGATATATCATACCTTCTGTACGGGTCGTTATCTAATCAATATTTTTTTTTGCCTTGAAAAGAAAGATGTGTCAGTGCTGGTGTAAGAAAGCCAGGAAACACATGCATTGGTGCACAGACCACCGTGGTATGACCTAAGCTGTTAAAACGGCGTTAAACTTTAAAACAAACAAACAGAATTGTTGTTTGTTTGTTTTTTGTTTGTTGTTACGTGATGTAAAATGCATTTTTCAGCTTTCGTAGCTTGGTTTGTTTGAAGTTTGATCATCAGATCCGTAGTTCCATGTCCAGGATTACGTTATCTTGTTATTCATTGTAATCTGTCACATGTGTGATAAGCGGAATTCAATCAAAGGCAGAATCATGTTAAAGAACTGTTACTGCACATTTGGCCTATACTGTTAACGCCTTCCCTGTTCTATTAAGAGTACGATGTAGCCTGCAGAAATGGAAAACTCGAGGGACAAAAGAATTATCTAAATAGTAATTGATTGTGTATATGGATGAGTACATTGTAGTTATTGCAGTCACTGAGGATAGTTTATTCACATGCATGGTCAGGTTATCGCAGGGTCACTTGTAAAAGTAAAATGTCATTTGTCTAATGCAATAATACGTCCAGAGCTCCAGATAAGGGGGAGTGATGGTATTCTAAATCCATTATTTCTCTTCCAAAGCCTATGTTGTGGGTACTCATTAGAACCGTCTCGGTGAGATGATTCCAATGAGTACCCAAAATGTAGGATTTAGTGGAGAATAATTCATATCTTAATTTTGAAATCAAAATCACTCCGTCCGTCTGGAGCTCTGATACGTGTATTCATCTTTCTCTATACTTCCCATATAATTTTGAACACTGTACAGCCAAAGGCGAAAGAAGGGGCTTTTTTGACAGCATAGATGAAGATTACATTATAAAGAGGGTGCGGTTTGATCTATATCGTCTGTTTATTTAGTCAAGCCTTTAAGATAAAAATATTTCCGAGTTTCACTGGATTGTGTTTTCAGCCGTCGATAAAGGTCGACTTTGTATGAGCCATGCTCTGTGAAAAGGGAGCTTGATGCATCTGCAAACAATACCGACCAAGGTCAGCCTGTCCAGTCCGCGCAGGCTGACTTGGGCCGAAACCTTTTGCTATTGGTCCATTTTACATTTTTCAAAGGACCTGTCTACCTCATTATTCCGTTGGTTGTTAGACAAAATGGGTTTTTATGGATCAATGATTATGTGATGGCTTGCTTGGTATATTTCATCATGGAGATGCATTAAGCCCCCCTTGTGCGAAAGAGTGGCTCAAAAGTTCTCATGAAACATAGGAAGCGAGTCCTTGTTGTCTGTGGACATGTTCGATTTCAGTAGCCAGTACTTATGATATTATAACTATAATAAGTTAAACATAAATCTAAATTGTCCTTTGTATTTATGGATCACAAAAGACAAGCAGCGGTTTTACTTACGACTTGTGTTGTCGGTCCTAAAAGGGTTAAACATTCGAAAAGTTCTGTTGTGTTGACGTTAACTTATCCCAGCAATATAATTGTATTTTAGTCTATGGATACTGTCACGAAAGCTCGTTGAACCATAGAGATAAACTATTTCAGCGCCATCTCTGAAAACGGGAGCTTTTAAGGACGGCATAGATCAGATCAGCAGAGAACGTGTAGTCTGATACTGGATGTGTACCATCCGCCTCAGAGTATGAAAACAAAAAAGAAAAAAATGAATAACCCCAATTCGGAATTTGGTTATGCATACTGTTTATCTCTGACTGCCTTCTGGAGAGCCAGATAAGGTACATGTACATATAGGTCGTTCACATATTCGGAGGTAATATTCTAGGGCTTTCAGGTTCGAATCGCAGCTACATTTCAATGTACCGTGCACTAATTAGATCCTTTTATCCTCACCACCGACCTTCTAGAACAGTATTAGTTGTATGGTCAGGTGGCAGGGGACTTGGAAACTTGTTCACGGCTGTGGCGAATCATGTCGCCACCCGGCGAGGTGGCGACATGATTCGCCACAGCCGTGAACAAGTTTCCAAGGCCCCTGCCACCTGACCGTACAATGAATTTATTATACTGCAAAGTTTTACCATTCCAACGTGTTTTCGGCGAAATTTCCCCTGTTTTGTGTTCTCACAAACTGAGTACGCTAAAGACATAGAATTTCCCTTCTGAGTGCCGCATTTCAATGAAAACTGACGTCACTGAGAGCTGACGTCACTGAAACCTTGGTAAAACGTGCAATTTGGTGCATAAACTCGATGATGTCACTGCGATAGACATTCAACGTATTTTTATTCGACCATGGATTTAAACAACTTCAAGTTAAGTAACTATGCACTTTCATGATTTGTTGGCAAAAGTATACGACCGTTAGTTGTCTCAAACGAACTTTAGGTTATCTTTTAACGTTACAATGTGTGAGTTTCGACATTTCATTATTTGCTTGCCTAATGAAGGGATGGCTCGTTTTAACCCCGTTTATTTGTGTCAGAATGACAACAAATGATAATACATGTATATGTAAGTATATTCCTTTATTTTAAAAAATAATCTATTCTTTCCGTTTTAATGACAACTATCAAGGAAAACTAGTAATTATATGGCTACTCAGTATGTGGCTCGTATTGGTCGACGCCACCATTTTGGATTTGTGTTGAAAGTGTAGTCATGTATACAGGGCTCCCAAAAGGGAAAGTACTTTTACGTGGATTTTGCCAGTGTACATGACTGTATGTACGGGGCATTTTATCCAATCAGATCGCGAGAAATTTCTTTGCTTGTATAATAATTTAAACTGTTACGTCTATTGGATCTAAAGGCCTTAAGAGACTGTCATGCGAAATAGTGGAACAGAAACAGCAATGCTGTACACGCTGATCACTTGGCCTCACTTCGATGACTTACGCCAAGTGACGACTGATTAAGAAGTTTAACAAAAGAAAAAAACTTCACCACCAACAAAAAAGTAAACGATGTACTCCAAATCTGTTGATACAGCGAATAAGGGACACAAGGAAGTTATATTTGTATGCAATAAAGCTGTCAACATGATCATGTTTTTACTTTTTCAAAAAACGTGTTGTTCAGATTTTTTTTTTTTTTTTCTGAAGATTAGTAAACGGTGTTTCAAGCATGTTAACCCTTAAGCCCTAAATAAATGAGACGAAAATATCCACTCAATAGTAAAAACCCAAATACCGTGATTTCAAAGTCGATTTCACCGTGAAAAAATACAGTATTGGACAGAGTTGATCAAAGATCAGACTGCACGTTTTGTGCAGTCTGGTCTTGATCTACACCGTCCGAAAAAGCGCCCAAGCTGTCCTTAGCAGCCTAAGGTTTAATATGCATCTGCAATTACGTAAGAAGTGCCATAATACATTTCTTTATAATGACACTTTATCCTTTACTAAATGATATCCGGTGTCGTTGGAAGGCTTATAAAATCATTATGGAAACGGAGTATCCATGTACACACAAATTGTTTTCATTTTTCGAAATATAAATCTAATCATTTTAGCTAATTCTACTGTTTAGTCTGTCAATGCTGCTAGTTTGGACAAATCTAAAATTTTATTGCCTGGCAAAGGGTTAACAAGTACTAAGAAATCTGAATTTATAACATAGATCTAGAACGTTTGACTCACCACAATATATTTATAGGGCGATGGGGGGGGGATTGGGGGGAGGGCAAGTGTGAAATAAAATGAAACTTAAAAACCAAATTCGCCTGCAAATAAGTATGGCTTCTAAAACTAAGCAAGCTATAAACGATATCTGTAGAAGACAGAGTGCTTGTTTCTCTTCCGTCTATAATTGTTCTTTTTTTCACCCTGTTAGTTACAGGTTAGTTGTTATCACGTTTGTACAATGCTGATGAAACAAGCAGAGACACACACGCAACACAGCGTCTCAATTACTTCAGGGACTTATCCAAGACCATGCAGTCTGATCTGAAGTTTTCACTCTCACATAAATAATTTACTGATCCCACCCTAATTAGAATCATCAAAGTGAAAGTCTGAATTTTTACGAATATGCTTTTTTTTTTTTCGAAGTAATATAAATTCGTGAAGCTTCTAGGCCCTATGTTTTTGCAACTGCAGCTGTTTTCAAAACTGCACGCATGTTTTGAAAGTTTATTGCCTGAAATCGTGTTCTTTGTTGACATGTTTGTGTTTACTTTAACCATTTCTAAAGGCCATTATCTGTAGGAAAAGTTGATTTCGAGAGCACAATCTGTGCAGCGTCTTTTCTGAGTGTGATTTCTCTACAGACATTATATCTTATTATTCGTGTGGTCAATTACATTATAAATTGCACCCTGGTTATTACAGCACACTATTTCTTAAAACATCTAGCCAAAAGGAGAAACTGCCTCTTTCATGCGTTTTCATATTGATTTTCTACACCTGGATTTAAATGTTGATTTATATCCGTATTCAAAGGGGTTAAAATTAAGCACCAAGTATGTGATTTGTGTATGTATATAAAGGAGGGGATGCAAGTGTTTATATTCCAGTGTTTTCACCGGTTTCACGTTCTCGTAAAAATGTCCATTAGTTTGGATCATGGATTTGAATATCGACTATCTATGGTGCCTGATTTACTTCATCTGTAAGAGGAATAAAAGCCCCCTTTGCAGTTGCAAAATAATTTCTAAACACCGAAAGATAGGAGGCAAGTCATTTCTTGCCATGAGCACATTTTCAATTGGTCATGGGTTGCTTTATCATAAGTATTTGCTTGACTACAACTTGTGGTGGTAGTCGTACTAAAGATAGATGCATTCCAAATTTCCATGTTATGATCATGCTACTTTTCAGCATTTTACTGACTTCTTAACAGTAGTCTAATTATTTTTCTGTTATTGAAGAAGTAAGTAGATATGAAATTTTAGATTATTTATAGGGTAAACCAGGCTGTTAAAAACAGTGCTCTATTCATTCTAACCCTTCTCTATCTCGGCAAGAGTTAACCTTGGTTTATCTTCCCCGAGTTATACCAGATCTTGGCTGGCTCTAAATTAGGACTCTCCGGTATGAATAGCATCGTTAGCAGGTATTGGATCAGGGATCGTATTCAACCATTGTGAAGAACATTCCCAAGATCAAATTGAAGGTTTAGAAAGTAAAACAACTTCTGATTGGCTAAACCATTTGGTTTAACCAATCAGAATTTCTGTTACTTTCAAATTAAGTAAATTCATGAGAATAAATATACATGTATGAATGATCTAAAGAAAATTTGGTGAATACGTACCCAAGAGTCCCTGATTTCATATCCAAAGCCTTAACCACAAAGCCACAGACTGACAGGGACCAGGAAAAGGGAGGGTGTGATGGCACAAGTGTTCTCGCTGATATGTCATGCTTATGCTTGCATGCAACTTGGTTATAATGACATTAGATATGTCAATTTTTCGATCTAGTGAAAAACTATAATGCGCGTGTACAATTGTAAGTATTTTTGTTGTTGTTGTTGTTGTTGTTGAAATGACCGATTGCTTAATCAGTTCTCTAAATTTGATGCCTATTCTTGGCGATATAGAGGTATTTAGCAGTTTCGTTTCGGTAGCATTGCTTTGTTCAGTTCATCGGACTTCCGACTGTCAAAACATTTAGTCTATGTTTGAAAAAAAGGTTTGGACAAGATATTATAAAGTACATATCCGTGTTCTTTTTACCGATGACGATAATATTTAATTTAAGTTGGTATGGTGAAATTTTGGATCTATGTACTCCGACCGTTTGTACTTTAAGCAAACCATATCTTGATATAAAACTGGGTAAAACGACGCCGATTTCTTTTCATTTTTTGACAATGGAAGGATTCTATAAACATACTCTTTGCATGTTTCTTTCAAAAAAACTTTTAATTTCCCAAAGGACAGGTTTCTAGACTGCAATTCAATCATAAACCGTGTTTTTGCCTTATCAATGGAGATAAACATATCGTCGTATTATGATAAGAAGTAAGATGCTGAGAAATAAAATTCTCTCATCCCGCAAACAGATCTATACACTTCTGTTTCTCAAACTTGTATTTTTTTTTTTTTTTTTTTGTCTTGTCTGGAACAGACATTTTATATCTGTCTGTTTGATCGAAACATAGAACAATGACAGAAGTGCACTTTGTGGTTTTCTCAAGTTAAAAATGCTGGTTATCTCACGAACAAATAAAGAATACCTCTTTGAATAACAGTCAATCGAAGATTATGTTTGCTGTCAGTTTACCCTTGCAAAACTAGCATTTTTTATAGAATCGTAGTACGTGACATACTCAATACAAACCAGGTATCGAAAAAGGGATCGCTGAGAGAGTAAGGCGCTAGATTTTATCTGGAAGTTCTTGGTTTAAATGCTACCAGTTCAGTCGGTCGATTCTACATTTTAAACCTCAGCACTTCGCTTTGGTTTAAAATCTAGAACTGACAGATTGAACTGGTCAAAAATTTCTTTCTGTTATTTGGTTGGGAAACCTACATCTCTGTATTTGCTTCCAAATCTGCAAGGTTTTTGTTTTATTGAGAGTAAGATTAGATGGATGGGTTAGTGATCCAAAATACGCAACAACACGTACAACTACGATGTTGGCAAATCTTTACATGCACATGTTCATGGCTTTGGCAGGGTGTAACGAGATGGAATTAAACAGTAGAAATGCCAGGCTTTAGATTACACAATAGCAAACAATCTGGAAGGAGATAAATTATCTTGCTTGGTTCTATTTCTCAACCAATACATATAAAATAAGTAGCTTTTATAAAGTGTCAACAACACAGGACAGGTACAATAACTTGCCTGTTTAGGGAATTGGAACTTTCCACAGCTAGTCACCAAAGCTATCACACAACTCATCTATTCTTTTAATCTGGAATAAAATGTAGTTTGATTTAAAGAAAAGTGGTGAATTACGAAAGATTTGAAATCAGACAGACCATCATCAACATCGGGCGTGAAAACCAAGACGAACACAATAAACCTTGTCGAGGTCACAAACTAAACTAAGACCACGACACACAGTTATACAAACATTTTCCTACGCCTTAAAATAACAATTGAAACAAATCATGGCTCTAAACCAAGGCAATATACAAGATTAAAGACCACGAAGTTGAAACTTCCATGATGTCCTTCTTTTCCAAGTCAAACAAAGAACATAATGTCCTCAAGTTTCCAGCGGATTCAAATAAATTCGAACAAAGAGCCCAATAAACCCGCGATCAGTTATTCGGTTACAGCTCCACTTCACTTCCACTAAAAAGTAAAATTGGTAAAATGCCGCTCAGAGTCTCTTTAAGTTTAACAAACGAAACCCAGCTAGCCTATGTATGGATCACTTGAACCACACAGCTCCGATTTACAGTGTTATTTTCTGTCGTTTTATTTTATTTTTCTATTCAGACACAGAAGGGTATTCAGCTTTAAAAAACTAATAGATCAAATTATAAGTCTGTAAGTCTGATATCTGAGGGAAGTGGCCCCATAATCAGTTCTACCAATTTACTCCTATTTGCATTTCACCGTGCAACAATTTGCCATGAGACTTGAATCGGACATAGTCGCTTCTATAAATTAGATTTATCTGCAACACACTACATAACAGGATATTAAGCTAGAGCGTTCTGAAATATTCTGTGTCTTACTGTTTACCTTGTTTATTTGTTACAAATCAATTTGTACTCTTGTTCTATCTTAGTAACAGTATTAGACATGACGAACACCACACTTCCAGCACTTTTGTAACGTCCAAAAAGCTTATCCTTTTTTTATTTTTAACGAAGATACAAAGGCAATGATCTGTCAAGAACTAGTAAGAAATTCATCAGTAACCGCTGTCTCATAGTTTTGCATGAATCTCATTCGTTATAGAAAGCAGTATGAAGCAAATCCCTACACCATGGATTCTACCTGCATTCCCAGAGAAATCAAAATTAACCATGTGTCCTACGAGTACATTTCATTGTGTTACATGTATATTGATAAATGTATAATGCTAGATGAGACTGGTATCAACTTTTTACACGGACCAAAATCATTTGCTGATCAATGAAGAGTTGAAAAAATGGCAGATGATCGTGTTTGTTAATGTTGTCATCAAACAAGAAACATCGATTTTATAGATATTTCGCGGATATAAAAAAAGAACATCTAATTTTATTATATATTCTGTTAAAAAAAAAAAAGTTTAATGTTTTCGAGGTCTGTGTGTGTGTGTGTGTGTGTGTGTGTGTGTGTGTGTGTGTGTGTGTGTGTATATATATATATATATATATATACACACACACACACACACACACACACACACACACACACACACACACACACACACTGTATATAGTCTTTTATCTGATCTTCTATTTCTCGTTAAGCACAACACTATGCTATACTGCAGATGGATCATCTCTTTCTCTCTCTTTCTTTCTCTCATTAGTCGATAATTAAAAATAACAAAAAATAGTGTATTGTCAATGTATTATGCTTGCAATAGGGTAATATGATTTTTTTTTAAACTAAACTTGAATTTAATAAACTTCGAATTTCATTCGTTTTTCTTAGATTTGTTGACAAATTATCATTTAACATGAATCAATAACAAACACAGAGCACAAATACAGGAATATGAACTTTTTTTCCAGACCGCCATAAAAAACTCTTCATTCACAGAGAAAAATGACAAGGTAGCAACCAAGGTAGATTCGCCAGTACCTTACAGACAACAATCCGGACTCTTTCCTGATCCAATAGTTGCACATTGAACAAGATTTACCTCCCTGTCCACTACCTAAAGCAGTATATAATCAAGCACAGAAAAGCTCTTTTACACCATTACGATTTAAAGATTAAAAAAGAAAAAAAATTGACATGATACCAAACTGACGAGAAACAACTCTCACGAGAAGGTAAAGTGGAAACAGTCTATGAAAAAACTAATTAAACATGTAAAAATTATCTTTATCATTTGATTGTTCAAAATTACAATGGACTCTCGGCCTTATCAAAAAGGCCTAATCATTAAGCCTTCCTAACATTGTTGACAAACTAGTAATTTACTTTAGACATATTTTTTTAGTAATTAATCAAAGTGTATCTGGTGTATAATTGTCAGCAATGCATCTACTGTCGCCCTATGCCATACATTGTCAGTTATGACTTTTAATTGCAGAATATTTTGGAATTAGTCTTAGGTGTGTGAACGACGACTTGAATTGGCGACGATTATTTGGACACTTTTCTTTTAAGTATCCAGCTTAAAACTCAGACAAAATTAGGGCAAATAAATAAAGCTACAGAGAACACGCTCAACTGTATGTGCTTGATTTAAATTCAACCCAAACAGAACGAAATATACCGGTATAAATTGATGGAACCTATGCCTGTGTGTTTATGTGTAAATGTCCTTTTCGTGCGTCAAGGGTGTGTTAACTTAACAGGAACTTTTGAGACTTGCTTTGATGAAATTGGAAGTTGATAAATGGGATCTTATCTGTCCTGTCAACGATCGCACGTTTTGCTTTGTTTTGTTTTGTTTTTTTTCATTTTTCTTTTGATGTCTGATAAGAACACTTCAAGGTTTGCACAGAGGAAGTTGAGTTGGCCAGCAGACAAACACAATTAATGGTCTTGTTCTTCATGTTGAGAATCGCACGCGTGTTGCTTGTGTCTGTTATAAGACTGATATGATATCGAGTAAAAAAACAGAAATAGTAACAGAGCTTGATAAAAAAAGGAAGTTCTTAGATGTCAACATATCAGTGAGATATAATTAGATTGTGGTTTATTAGTGATGGCACGCAGTCTGTTATGTATTTCTAGAATTTTGTGGACAATGAATCAATACACAGACGAGATACTGCCAGATATTAACTGTAAGATACAGTTTTTGTGGTCGGCAGAAATAATATTTACGCTTCTCGAAAGAATTTCGGCCGAACGAAGACCCGCCTCGTCGTTCGTCAGTCCGTGCGCCCTGTGTTGTTTGTTCGCAATCACATGCTGGAATTCAACGAACTTCACGGGAATCTTTTGTATCTTTTTTATTGTCAGTAGTTTCTGGACCAATCATTTTTCTCAAACTTTTCGCCCATTGACAATATTTTTCACCAATTATTTCTAAACAATTACTCGGATAAAAAACTGCATGAATGCATTAGAAATTAAAATGAACCCATATTCGCCTAAAACGTACGTATGAATGAAACTTTGCCTGAAAATCCATATTTGATACAATGCCATCTGCGCTCTTTTTTTTTTCAATACGGTATTATTTTGAGCGGTATTATGTAGAGATTACACAGGCATGGGCATGCTTGACCACGAGATTTTCCATACTCCCTGCTTAATGTGCTACTTCTTTTTAAACAAACTTTTTTTTGTGTGCGTGGGGAGGTGTTCAAATAAGGCTGCCACATGTTAATAAAGAACTAGTTGCTAAAAAAGCGGAAGATTTTCATCTTGGTCATGTAGTACAGGATTCCTCCGCAATATTTGTGTTAAATAAACGGACAATAGAAATACATAAGATAATAATAACAAGTTAGCAGAAATATCTGGCAAGAAATCGTCTAGGTATGATAAATCTCAGTTGCAACTGCAGCACAAAGTTGGATAAACTACACATGCAACCACAGGCTATTACAGCGGCAAAAAATTCGGGGTGTTAAAGTCAATTTTATCTTCATTATGTGGAATAAATGAGATGGGTTTTCACGCTTTACCCGTCTTAACCCTTTTAGCACCATAGGCGAAAACGGGGATTCTTGTGGATGGCATAGATCAAGATTTGACTCCACATTCTGATCTTGAATCTATATCGTCCGCGTGTTGAGTCAAGACTATATAACAAAAAAAAGCTGGCTGAATTTCAGTGGATTATATTTTAGTCGTCAAAAGGAGTCGACAGTGTCAAATTTAATTATATTCTTATTAGTGAATTTCACAGTGAATAACACCACTAGTGATGATAAATATGGTATCATCACTAGTGACGATATAGTTTTAGAATGTTTGTCCCAGCAACCTACTTTTTTACCTTACATGACCAAATTTTAAAATCCTTACTTGATATGTTAAAACAAATATTCTGACCAAGTTTCATGAGTATCGGACTGAAAATGTGACCTCTTTACCAATTACCAATACATTTTATTCAGTAATAAGGCCTCCAGCCTATGATAGATGCATATATATATATACAAACTTTTTACAGACTACGTTAATGCCCCGCATTTACCAAATATGACAATTTTTTGACATAGATCCCTACCTGTTTTATTACATTAGAATTATCACTAGACAAAAGTAAGTATACATTTCAATTGTTGGGCGGCCATTATACCAAGAATATAAATAATCAGTCCTGATCTCATCAAATTTTTCACATATAAAAAAAGCAAGAATTCATCTTCCACAATAGTTATGTTTCTGTCAGAAAAGCAAAATATACAAATTCGTTCCTCTCTATTGACTTTACAATGACGTCCATATTCAATGCTTAGTTTATGGCTGGAGCAGCGAAAACAGGCAAGAGCGCGTTTATAAATAGGTAGCATATCTAACTCTAAATATCTTTCCACATGAAGCAAACTTTTAAAATGTTTATAAAAATTACATCTTGTAGAATTAGAAATATCACTATGCCAGGTTTGAGAAAAACAATCATATAACCTCTGTTTTAACATAATTATAAATTGATTTACGTCCCCAATTTCTTGCGATATCCATACTATACCAAATCCATAAGAAAACAGAAATTCTCTAACCTTCGAGGTCCAATTTGCTCTTCCACTATCATCGAGAATTTTCAACATATTATAACAGCTCTTTGAGTATCTATTATTATCCATCTCAATTAATCTTAACCAATACTTAATAAACTTTATATGGTAGGATACAGCAATAGGTAACCTCCTGCACTCTCCAAGAGCCACTGCATTGTTAACAGATGGGTTTACACCCAAAAACTCTTTACAAAACTGATGATGAACATGTTCTATACTACTTTTATACTCAAAACCCCACATCTCCCCCCCCCCCATACGTTAATATAGGTAGAACCATAGAATCAAATATTTTAAAATACTTTTTATAATTGAATTTACCAAAAGCTCTTTGGTATTGTTTTATTTGAAAAATTGACTTTCGTGCCTGAAGTGAAAGTTTTTTGCTGGCTGCATACCAGGACAATTTGGGTGTGAAAAGGAGACCCATGTATTTATAAACAGATGTTATTTTAATATAATGTCTTTTATATCTCCAGCTTTCATATTCTCTTAAAGGCCCACCATTTCTAAAAACTATTATTTCAGTCTTGTTTAGGTTGACTTTGGTTTCATCACAACAGTTTTTTACTATATTTAGTTATATCTGTAGATTAATCGCTGTATCTGCACAGTTTGCGATATCGTCCGCGAACATTAAACAAAATAAGTCTGGTAAATCCTTTGTAATAAAAATAACATTTGTAATAACATTTATTTCTGAGTAGGTTAGCTATCTCATTTATATATATATATATTGAAGATTAAAGGAGAACTCAAATCGCCTTATTTCAAGCCTATATTGCAAGAGATTGATGGACTTAATTTTCCACCAACTTTTATCTGTGCTTTTATATTAGAATACATGACAACTAAAGTGCGGAAAAATTTCCGGTTATACCTTTTTTGTTCAGACATGTAAGCACTTTGTAATGATCTAGACTGTCAAATGCCTTTTGGAAATCAATATATTTTTGATTTAGGCTTTGTAGACAAAATACATTGTCAATCGCAGAAAACCCGGCTCTAAAACCTGACTGGGATAAATCTATAATATCGAACTCATTCGACCATTTCTTTAAACGATCGTTAATTACGAAAAAAAATATCTTATACATAATATTAAACGAGGAAATTTCTCTGTAATTATTCGGATCTTTTCTAGAGCCAGATTTATAGATAGGTACTATAACTGTTTCTGTCCATGCTTCGGAGAAATTCCCAGACTCAAAAATTTTGTTGAATAATATAACTAACAAAGGACTGATATTGTTCAATGTACTTTTAAAGAACTCGGCAGGTAGACCATCTTTTCCTGGTGCTTTACCAGATTTCAATTTCCGTATACCTCTTTCAACCTCTTCTTTAGTAATGGGAGTATTTAGAGTCATAATCTATTTCTGGATTAAATTACACTGGATCATCTTCAACTTCAGAGATCGAACGAGTATTGTCTACAACAAGTAAGGATTTAAAATGATGAAACAGGTCATATTCAGATAAGTGGATTTCTGTTGGTAAAGGATTACATGTATTTCCATGATGTGACCGCTTTAATGTACTCCAAAACATTTTTGAATCTTTACAAACAGCTGCTAGTGAGTTCCTATTTTTTGTTTGAAAAGCAATTCTTTTCTTGCGACATAATGCCTTAAACTCATTTCTTGCAATTCTATAATTTAAATAATCTTTCTTTTCGTTAGAACGTCTAAATTTACCTAGTAGAGAAAACTTTTTTTTCTTTCCACGCTTGCATTGTTCATCCCACCAGGCTGACTTAATATTGTGTGTAGAACGAATGCCTTCATCAATTTTCATATTTACCCCACAAGTTTTACATAAATTAGTAAAATAGTCAACTGCATAATTAATATCTCGATCAATAAATTGCAGTAATTCATCATAACAGAGACTAATTTGCAAACTAAAACTTTCTACGAAAATATCTCTATAAAATTCTTTCCATTTGAAACTGGCATAACCTTCATAAGCAGTATCATCGGATCTAATACAATAATCACTCCGTTTCATTTTAAAATCGAAGGCAGCTGTAACAGGGAAATGATCTGATACATCACTATCTTCCACTTTAATATGAGACAAAAAGGGAAATAACACTGTAGAAATTAAGTGGTAGTCAACGACGCTTCAACCTTCATTTGCAATACAAGTAAAATGCTCTTCCGCATCATCAAAAAAACCGCCCATTTACAATATGAATATTGTGTGTACAACATAATCAATGACCGTCCAAATGTATTAACTGTATATTTGTCGCGCGTAACACGCGGCATCTCAGAATAGTCCCAACTATAGTCACTGTGAGAATTGAATACAAAATGAGGGTATCCTACGTATAAAATCAAGTAATTCTCCTGTTCTTGCATTCAAATCTCCTGCTATATAAAAGTAACAATCAGGATACTCCATGCGTAATTTTGTCAATTTGTTTTCAAGAATTATAACTCCATTCACTTTTTCATTTTCCCTATAAATAAGAGAGCCCTCGGGCGATATGTAAGTAATATACAAAATTATGTCATGATTAAAACATTCAAAGTTACTTGACTTAATATATAAAACAATACAATCTGTCAAATCTAAACAAAATTGTTTAACAATTCCCGCTGAAACTAACCAATCTCTAACAAATACTCTGACACCGCTGCTATTTCTCGGGCATAAATTTAATTTAGGTCTAGTATTACCAAAATGTACCTAACCATAAAGAAAGTGATCAAATTCTTTTTTACTATCACCCCATGTTTCGAGCAGCCCGACAGTGTCGTATTTTGATAAATATGTTAGTATGTTTAGGGTTATTTTTTCACAGTTAATGTCATAAAATAGGCTTTGGCCGCTTTCCTATCCCGAGCCACTAGCTCCTCCCCAGAATACGTCACTATTACTGTCCAATGGTCTTCTTTCATTGTCGATAACCTGCGTTGGTTGTTCACGTGTAGTCGTATTGGTGCCTGTTGTGAGCCGATCCGATTCGATACATTTTCTGGTTCTCAGTGTCAAACCTATATACATGTACATGTACATCATTTTCTATCACGAGCTTGTCGAATTGCATGACTGCATGTAAACCCTTCTCCCTCGCTGCGACCAGATGTTTACCGAGCTGACGTCTGCAATATCTTACGCGATCAGTAAAATCTTCTTGAACGAAAAAGTTTGTTCCTTTAAGAATTCTTCTTGCCGATTGCAAAATTTCTTCTCGGTCTTTGTACCTAGTGAACTTGACAATTATTGGACAAACGCTGGGATCACCTGACGACCTTATCCTATGGGCTCTCTCCACTTCAACGTTCTCCAAATCCGGCCGATCTAGATCGGTTTTAATAAATGCTCTGACCTTTTCCTCCGTCTCACTCCATTTCTCATTAATCTTCCCCCGAATACCTCGAAAAAGCAGATTATTACGTCTTGAGTGGCCCTCTAAACGATCAATTTTTAAACAAAATCGATCAAGGTTCGATTTCATATCAGCGGGTCCTTTTTTAAAAGCAACATTTTCAGATTTCAAGGTGTTTATAGATGTGAAAATACTGTCTATTTTATTGTTTATTGAGGATAGAGTGTACACAACTTTTTTTTTTTTTAGATTTGTCCCGGTAACCTACTTTTTGCCGAGACGTTACCCAATTCTGAACTTGTACTAAATGTCATCAAGACAATTATTCTGATAAATTTTCATTATTATCAGTCTGAAATTATGGCTTCTACCGTGTTCTCCAGATTTTTCAAATATTTGGACCAGAGGCCTACTTTTTAACCCGACGTGACCGAATTTCATACTTGTCCAAGATATTATGATGACAAACATTCTGGCCAAATTTCATGAGTGAAAAACTGAAAATGTGGCCTCTAGAGTGAACACAATGTTCTTCTAAGATTTGTTCTAGTGACCTACTATTGACCCGGCATGACCCAATTGCCAGCTTGATCAAAATATCATCAAGTTAATATTCTGACCAAGTTTTATGAGTATTGGACTGAAAATTATTGGCTTCTAGAGTGCACGACGGATGACGCATGACGGATGCAGGACACAGCACAATCACAAAAGCTCACCTTGAGCACTCCGTGCTCAGGTGAGCTAAAACCCAAGTGCTTCCAGTGACGCACGACCTAGGGACCTCCAATTTACTGGTCCTTCACTCTACTACTGAGCCACGCAGGACCTCGCTGATTTTCGTAGATTGTCTTTATCTAGCCTTTCAAAAGCACTGGCAGCTTTCCGTGCAGCCAATGTAAGTGTAATGAAGGTTCACGAAGTATTCGATATTTCGAAAAATATTAAACAATAACTACCATCTCTAACGTTTCAAAAATTCAGAGCATGCAATAACTGTCTGTGATTAACTAAGCAGAACATTGTGTCCATCTATTTACTAATAGATATCTAAAACGGCTCAAAATATGCTAAATCCCAGAATAAATTCTTAAAAATTCAGTTTATTGGAATGTTAAGAAAACTTCATTGTACATAATGTCCTTCAGGAAATTAATTATCTCTTTGAAAAATGTTGAAGCTTTCCTTTTTTAAATATTACTTGATATATATATTATACTAAAGAAATTACGGATCAAACAGAAACACATCAAAAGAAAATAACAACAAAACCATGAAATCATTTTAAGATAGTGCCTTGTCTAATGTGACCCGTTCATATTGAAGAAACGGTAATTCACTTCAGTCACGTGACCTCTTCAAGAATATCATGGTAAACTTTACCCCCATACTGCTTAATAAATTGAAATAATGTTTCAATCCAATACTTAAGACTCTAATATTCTTACATGTAAGTGTAGGTAACTGTTTTCAATCCAATACTTAAGACTCTAATATTCTTACATGTAAGTGTAGGTAACTATTTTTTTCACAAGGGTCAACTCTCTAAACTGCTCTGCCTCGTGCTACTGACAAACGTTTGGAAATAAATTTCTTTGCATTACTTGCTACTTTGCCATTGGCTGCTGGGCCTGCTGAGCAGCTGGTGGTTGTAGAAGGGGAACTCAAACGTCTGCGTCCCATCCTGTACCATGCACTCTCTTTGAAACCACAAGAATTAAGAAATAAAAAGATGTTTAATTGAAAAAAAGTTTTTTGCCAATAATTAATTCTCAACACACGTTTGTGTAAATTATATGTAGTCAAGGCAAAATGTCTATTTTGTTGTGGACAAAGATCTCTGATAGACGCGCAACTTATCCCATCCTTGTAATATCGTTTTCAAAGGCTGAATGCATTGTTATGGGAATTTATGCAACCCTTCTGCTGTCGTTTTCGAAAAACTAAATGAATTGTTATCTAAAGACTGAAAGTACAATATAGAAAGATACAAAACGGGAAAAAAATGTCTACTTATTTTTATAGAAAAAATTCTAACTTGTCTCGATAAAATCAATACAAAGACATTTCCTGTTGTTGTCGTAATTGTTTTGTTTCTTTTATTGTTACCTCTCCACTGCTTTTACTAACCGATCTAATGTCAGAAAAGAACAGCGAACTTCCCGCCCCAAGTTTATCTTGTCTCCATAAAGTCTACTTACTTGTATAATAAAAGGATGTTGCAAAAAGAGGATGTAACAGTTAACCGTACATGGAAATACTACACACCCTATTTTCTCGCTCTCTGTTCAAAATCTTAAACGCAATGCTTTGCTCGAAAAAAAATAATAATAATAATAAAAATAAAAAAAAATAAATAAAAAAATAAAATAGAGAGCGAGAGAGAATGCAACTACATGTCAGCTTCTTATCATTGATGCTGTCGATTTAAAACTTCAGTTGAAGAAGCCATTGAAATCGTTTAATATCTCCATGTTGTATTTAACATGGTGCAGGAAGCCTTCAACAATAGATTGGATGTTACGACGGAAGTTACAGGAATACATCTACATATACTTCTACAATTTTGGTTTAGAAAAAAAGGAAAGTGTTGTATTGACTCCTTTACTGTTACCTGATCTAGTGGCACAAAAGTCAGTCTACTATCAAACATTTTTCATTTGAATGCCTTTGTAATGCCAAAGACGGTCGAAAATTATGTTGACTATGCATACTGCTTTCTTTCTTCGCGCAGGTACCCACATAGATGTGCAAAAACTGCATTCCTTCATTCTGAATAAGTGAGCTCCTTTTGAATATGGAGCGATTCAACAAATTATTTAGCGATTCAAAAGAGTAGGTCTGGTAGAACGGAGAATGATTTTCGTTTGAATAGCAATACACCGTTTCGTCTAGAGTAAATCTTATGAACTTTGTCATGTTGCTTAATTGTGTTTTCAAAACTCCCAAACTTTTAACTCGGGCCTTACTCTTTAAATGCCATATTCTATATCCCTCATTCGCTTTGCCGGTTGCATAACAAAGGTACTGTTAAGAATGAAACTAGGCTTAACTCAGATCTGGGTAGACTAGGGATTAAAGCCGGTTTACTACCACTCTACCTAGCCCAAAGTTATCTAAGCTATGCTTAACTGTTACAGATTTTAATAAACCTGGTATAGCTATCCTCGTGGTAGGAATAAACGACGGGGACATTTTGTTAAGCGCACCGCTATTGCCTATAATTATGTACGACGCGGCCCATATGCATACTTGAATGCGTAGCTGTCCAGTACGATATGCTGCTGGTGAGTCAAGAAGAAGTGCCTTAACGAGCTTTTCTAAATTTTTGACGAGATCATTATTATCATTATAGCAGAATCAGCAAATGTAGAAAATGCGACAAAATGTTTACCAAGATCAGAGAGCATAGATATGCTGATCAATCCCTCTGTACCGATTCCGTTAGAAGCAGTATTCACGATAAGACAAAACAGTTCCAGACTTCTATATGGAGCATGGGGTTAACTTTTAACCAGACAACAAAATTTTGATCTCATCCAAACTCAAAACATCTGTAGTATGAAACCGGCTCTAAATGTATATCCCAACAGTCGATCGTACTTCAACAACAGGTGTTCAAAATGTGCAAATTGAATAGAAAAAGCTTTCCAGAAGATCGCAAAAGTGGATAGATTTGGTTGGTGGAGTACCCAGAAAAAGAATACAGTTTTTGTTTTGTTAAATAGATCTTGAACGGTTTCGGGTTTTGAGAAAAAGTTGTAAGTCCTAGTATATTTTTATTAACCCTCGAACATCCTGTTGGCCGAGATCTTATCTAATTATATTGATAATTTAGGTTTTGTAGATAGTGTTTGATTTATTCTAGCAACTATCAACAATGATACGATTCTTACCTTCAGGTTAGGATTACATTTCGATCCTGACTGAATGGCAGGACTTTTCGTCTGTAACCATACACCATTGTTTTCAATTATTTCAAACTGACAACTTGCATTCATTTTTTTTTCTGGTATTTGCAAGTGGGTATTAAAATGTAGATAAATTGTGTATTGTTTTTAAACGTGACAATTGATGCTGGATGAGATATTAGATGGTGTTGCATGTATCTGACTAAATGATTAACAAAGTTAAAAGGGTTAAATGATGACTTTATTTGTTGAAGGTGAACACCCTAGATTTACTACTAGTCTCAAAAATAAAACATGATTCTTCCGATAGCTAGACAATTTGAAAACAGGTCATAAATTCGACGAAAACTTAATTAACTACTGTATTAGGTTTATTAAATGGACGTCTCGACAAACTCTACACAGAACTTCGACATTGTTTTGCGATGGGAGACCCGTATATTTGAATAACATGACTGGGAGTAGACATAACTTGTGATGCACCGGAAAGCAGTAACAGCATGCATCAATCGAACCGAACATCATGTTTTATATACATGTTTCGAAGTAGAAATAGTACAACTTTATGGTAGAGGTTTAATATACCTCACCGGGATCCGAGCACCACTCGAAACCCCCTCCCCCCTCCCCCGCCCTATCTCACGATTCAGCCGGTTGTTTGACAAAATTGATGTCATGGAACCATAATTATGTGATGACTTGCTTGGTTGAATGCTTTGCTAACATGCAATCAATCCCTTTTCCCAGGGCGTTGCTCATATAAATACTACTTGTATAACAGAACAGAACGAAACGAAACATCCTTTATCTATCACTTGTGATGTTATGCAGTTACATGTACATGAAATTCACTGGTCTGGATATATTATGCATCCGGCTTGACAGTGCTAGATTATGAGTTAAAGTGAACGGCTTGTTTGCAGATTGATTATGTCCACAAATAAAATCTGAATTGAATTCTTAGTCGAATTCTGAGAAAAGCCATATCTCTGATACAGAAAGTCTAACTTATCCAGAGGGTTTTTTTCGGAATAAAGAACTACATAATTTATTGGCAAAAGTCTCTAAATACCTTCTACGCAGTCTACTCGTGATCTGTATAGTCCGCAATCGTTACTTGGTTTAACATTGGTTCAGAAAAGGGTTGGTCCCTTCATTGGAGCTTGAAATATTCTATAAAAGCAGTAGGTCTAATTTGTATAATGCAAAATGACGTCAAGTTTCGTAATGATATAGTTTCATAAGGGCCCTTTTGAGGATATTTCCATTTTGTAATTGTTTTGGAATTACATTCCTTTATGTAAACATTATTGGCTTTGAATTGTGTGACCTTTGAGAGCGTCTTCGACAGAATCCTGTCGTCAGTTCAACTACTCATTTAAAACTAGGTTTAGGCAAAGAGGTATGAAGAAGGTCGTTCAATGGAACTCCCATGCGGCCAGATTTATCACGGCATGGGATCGAACCCAGAAATTCCGTAGTTCTGGATTACAAATTTGATTTAACAACTGTTGAACTAGAGAAAACTACGTGAAAGGCCGAAGACAATTACCCTCGTTAGTTTTATTAACTATGAGTCCTTTGGTCATGACCCTAATATGGCTTCATACAAGTTTGGTCATAAACAAGGCATTTACATCAGAACTGGTCAATATATTCATATCATAGCCCTTACAAACATGACTTTTAAATTGGGTGACATAATTATAGTCCAGTAAATGCAATTATGATTGCATCATTATCTGAACAACAGAGTAGGAGTACAGCATGGAAAGTGCTTCTTTAATAAACCCTAGCATACTAAATAAATGAAAAATACATGTTTAATTAATTAAAACCAAAGACAAAAACAACCAAAAAAGAAAAATAATTGTATCAATGTATAGAGAACGTGTTGTTAGTTTGGAATAAAGATTGGGATATGTTGATCGAAAAGAAAAACAGAGCTGAATTGTCATATTAATGGTACAATTTGATTGATGAGGTGTCTTTTGTATTTTCTAAATACATGAGACTCCTTCTAGCCGTGACTTTACAAATAATATTACTTATGACGCTCTACACCTTCTCGTAACGCGTTTAGGACATGTTTGCATTGTTTGCTCAACTAAAAGCAACGTATGAAGGGTAGGGAGCTTTAATGGTTGGTCAAGGTGAGACATCCATCTGCTGCCTGTCAGTCCGTCCATCCACGATTTTAAAACTTACAGTTAACCTAGACTGTAAGAAGAACCGAACCAATTCTTGCTTACAGACCCCTTAAAGAGACATCTTTACAGCCAGAGAGTAAACAAACGCTGTTAAAACTTGACGGTATTATAATCTAGTCAGCTGTGTAAACGTAGATTAAAAAATCAATAAAGGTGTATGGGGTAAATAAACTGTAGGGATTTTTCTTCGATTTAAACCGGAAACTGAGTTATGTCTATGGCTAACCGCAATAGAATGAAATGCATTTTCTATCTGCCGTAATCTGTGCAACCTTGCAACCATCAGGGGCAATATTTGGCATGAAGATACAACAGTGATTATAGTTTCATAAAATAAAGAAAAAAAAAAAAAAACGGTTAAAAAACTGGATGAACAAAAGTAAAGATGTATGTTTAAAAAAGGGCACTAATATATTAGTATATCTATTATTTTACCAAAAGCAATAATACATTTCTAAAATAATAGCAGTCGGAGTAATAATTATAATAACAAGAGCACCGCATGCGGGTGCCAGGACTCGGCTGCAAGTGCTTGATTTTGAATGAAAATTCAAAGTCGAAAAAGGGACATAAAAAGTAAAAGTGCTTTGATCGGTATAGATCTGCCTAGTAATAACTTCTCCAAGTTTGAAGTAAATATCTTCACTAATAACAGAGATATTATAAAATTTCAGTTTTTGCACGACGACGCAGATGACGACGACGCCAGGGCTACGACAATACCTCGACGTTTTCTTCAAAAATAGCCGGGCTAATAACAATAATGATGATGATAAAAGATACTGACATTGGTCCAATTATGGCCTCAATTGAATGTTCAAATGTTATACAGAGAGCAGCAGACAGAAAGTGTCAGCAACTTACTTTCTAGGGCCGCACGACTAAGAGCCCAAATAAGTTTTGGCTTGTGTAGGACTAACTCGGGTTTGCAACTGGGCCCGGTTTCACTAAAAAACTTTAAGTCTCTTTATTATGTTATGCAGTAAAATTGCAGTTATAGAGAGCAGCAAAGAACTTGAGTCGTCAGAACATTAAATGTTTAATTGTCTAAACGAATAAGTATTTTTGCATGAATCTCAAGAAAACATATTGTAGGTTCATTACATATGCTTGTTTTTTCATTTCACTTTTGGTCAGATTTTGAAACAAATCTATGAAGTAAACTGGTAAAGTTTTCAAGTAATCAAGGTAAAAATGCCCAAAGAGGCTTAAGATTCCACAGTTTGCAGATAGTTTGTAAAGAAGGAATTCGTGGATAAAGGGCTTGTGACATGTTTGACTTGCAATCAAGTTAAGCCTGCATACATCCTTTTATCAGTCATCAATTTGGTCAAGAGTCAATACAGTTTTTACCTATGTTGTTTGTCATAGTTTGTACTAATTGCATTGTTAATCCAATGGTTTATTTCTCAAACTACACAAGTAATTGCTCGCAAGTGTCACTGTACCTAATTAGTTGACTGAAACTGAAATTTCATTGGTTGATATTGTACCTTAACTAAAATTTCATTGGTTAATATCGCTTATGTCTAAAATGGTATAAGATGCGTCCGTTCAGGAAAAAGTCATACATTAAATGACTTTTTCCTGAGAAAGAATAAATTGATGGAACGGACATCTTATTGTATTTAGGTAAGTTAAGACTTTGTAAGTTTTGAAATTATGTACTATTCTATGATTTCTCATTACTTTAAGGTGAAAATTAATAAGACATAGTCAACATTGATTAACATTCATTGTATGTTTATACTTGAAATGTAATCAATGTTGAATTCGTTGTTAGTGATCACTGGTATAATTATGCAGACGAAATCATTTTAAGTTGAAAACATTGCGACAAAAGTATTGAATATGGCGATTTGACTTTGGTAGGAATTATTGTATTGATTGAAAAAAGATATTTAGTTGAAATACGAGTATATTACTTTGTATTGTTTGTACCTTTTAGTTCATAATGGATTGTACTCTTGGTTGAAAAACATTGCAACAAAAGTATTGAATATGATAATTTGAGTTTGATATGAATTGAAGTATTATTTGAAAGTATTGTAACAAAAGAAATAACAAATTAAGTGTAGCTTTTTAAGTTTAAAGAGAATTACATCATAAGCGGAAAACATTGTGGCACATGGAAAATATTACTTGATAATTCTCTGTAGTGACTTGCATTTCCAACTTAGAAACATTGCGACAAAGTATGCGTTTAATTTCATATGCAGTGTTTTTAGTCTGTGAAGATATATTAAAGCTAGAAACACTGTGACAGAAGTAGTCACTGTCTAAATTGAGTTGTTATGCGTATCATTGTATTACATGTATTTGGTATTTTGCTCTATACTTTTGCTAACCTCCCCATTGTTGTAAAAATATATACGTTACATAACTTTTGACTGAGAAAGAATAAATTGATGGAACGGACATCTTATTGTATTTAGTTACAGAAATACTCCCCTGATCGCAAAGTTGAAAAACACAGCATAACACGTGGTGGAGCAGAGGACGATCCCAGCCTCCAATTAGCCAAGCGACAGCGAGGTTCCAAATGGTCATGGGCCCTGGAACAATGGTGGACCAAACATAGTGGATTAGTAATAGATCCCATGGTGCCGACCACATTTTGAGGTTTACTGGAAGGGGGTTAGATGCCCCAGCAATGGAATGCATTTTTGCTACAAGATCAGTTATGGATGGAATGGTTTCTTCTCGATCTCAAATGACTATGGAGCAACTTGTAACCGAGGTTAAACAGTGAACAGTTGCACAACACACGGCCTGCCAAAGCGAAACCCTGACCAACCTGACAGTCATCGGCCCAGGGATCATAGTTGTATATAGGGTGGTATGTGCTTTAATATAGTTCTTTAACTGTAATGGGTATCAATTGTAAAAATTGTCATAATTATGTTAACCTTAGTTTGAAAGCATAGAAAAGGCAGAAAAAAAACATGTACCAGTCAGACTCGTGCTTATAAGTGAACATATTGATATTTGAACAGTAGTAATATTTAATGCTTCCTCTGGTGTAAATGGTTTTAGAAGGTTTAAAAACCAATTGAAAACATTATAGAAATAAAACCTTAGATTCTATAGAGTGCGATACCAGCAGTAGTTGGATAAATATAGTAAATAACGAGTAACAATAGGGTTGCTCGTGAAGGTTTTGTGGTAGTGTTCAAAGGAACACAGTAGATACTCTGGTTGGTGGATTTAGTCAGTCGGAAGAGGTTTCAAAGGAGACCCAGGAACTGGCGCAAATATTAATACTAATTGAGATTGGTTTACTACTTATAAGAACATGAAGTTCAAGATAGGCATAAAGATGCTTTGGTAGTATAAATCAACGGGGTTAGCACAGTGGTTGTTGTATGTTGAGCATACAAATATGAGCAGAAATGCAAAATAGAAATGAAACATTGTAATCGTAAATTCCTGGTGAGTCGTTTTACTAGTCTGAACAGCAGCGTGCAATGGCTATACTACGGAATGGCTTTATAGTCTTAAGACTGAGTAATGCATTTTGCAATCGAGCAGCAATTATGAAAGTTTCAAAGCAAGAATTATCTATGAATTACTGTTAAAACTGTTGAAGTTAAAATATAGGTACCATACTCTATAGATTGGTTTTATTGCAAAGTTTTTGAGTCATTGTGCAGTTTGACCGGGAGAGATGTTGCAGTAGAAAAAGATTGCATAAATATAGTTTCAGGATAAGTCCAAGGTTTGCTAGAAAAAAGTATTACGAATTAGGTTGCCTTTTATGTCATCAGGGATCTTACATTGACATGTAGGACCCTTAATATCAGCTTAAAGTTAAATAATGATACCCATTGCTGGACAGAACCAAATAAAGCACTACCGTAGTCGTAGTTTAGTATAGTTTTGTTTATGTATAGAATTTGTTGTATAGTTTGAATAACTTGTAACAAATTGTCAGTGAAAATAGTTAAAAGAATGCAAGAACTGCAGAAATTCGAGGCCAAAGGGCTAGTAAGAAAATACTTCTCTAGTCTTCTCTTTATAGGAATGAAGTGAAAGAAATAGAAAAAGAGATGTATTACATAGTAAAAATGATTTTGTTACATAGTCAGTTTTTGTTTAATTTGAAATTGTATTTTGTACAAGTTATGTTGAACTTGAGAAATAAGCTCTTGAAATTTTGTTTGTATTTGATGCTGCTACTTATGAGAGTAAATGTTACTGTAATTTAGAGATTGAGAAGGCATGCATACCAAGAAAGTGCAACAAACTGTCAAATGAATACATTTTTAGTTCAAATATTGTTATTTCCTATGAGCATACAAGCACTCTACTTGCTTATGACGTTAAAGATTTGTGTTTTAGTTCATAACATTTGAGTCAGTATGGATATAAATTAAACAGTCACAGACAGTTAGTTTCTCTTTGAGTCTTGGAATCGAATAGGTTTACACGTCTTTAGCTCAAAAACTGGGGTAAAAGTTTGGGATTAGGTGAATTTTGGTCTTACTTTTGATTTTTTATTTAAAGATAGACAGTGTCTGATCAACATTGTCGTGTTGTAGGCCATGTCTCGTTTCCTTGAGTTTTGTGTATCTGACTCTTGTGTTTACTGTGTTGATGTTATGTACTATGTTTAGTCATGTTCGGAAAAAGAACGACTGCAAAATTTGAACCATGTTTTTGAATGTCCGGTGATGTATGTGTAACATACCAAATTGTCGTGTCAGAGCCTATACTGAGAACACTTCACTCTTCCTCACTTTATAGGAATAAAGTAAAATTAGAGGAGGGGGCGGTGTTATGCAGTAAAATTGCAGTTATAGAGAGCAGCAAAGAACTTGAGTCGTCAGTACATTAAATGTTTAATTGTCTAAATGAATAAGTATTTTTGTATGAATCTTAAGAAAACATACTGTACGTTCATTACATATGCTTGTTTTTTCATTTCACTTTTGGTCAGATTTTGAAACAAATCTATGAAGTAAACTGGTAAAGTTTTCAAGTAATCAGGGTAGAAATGCCCAAAGAGGCTTAAGATTCCACAGTTTGCAGATAGTTTGTAAAGAAGGAATTCGTGGATAAAGGGCTTGTGACATGTTTGACTTGCAATCAAGTTAAGCCTGCATACATCCTTTTATCAGTCATCAATTTGGTCAAGAGTCAATACAGTTTTTACCTACATTGTATGTTGTTTGTCATAGTTTGTACTATTTGCATTGTTAATCCAATGGCTTATTTCTCAAACTACGCAAGTAATTGCTCGCAAGTGTCACTGTACCTAATTAGTTGACTGAAACTGAAATTTCATTGGTTGATATTGTACCTTAACTAAAATTTCATTGGTTAATATGCTTATGTCTAAAATGGTATAAGATGCGTCCGTTCAGGAAAAAGTCATACATTAAATGACTTTTTCCTGAGAAAGAATAAATTGATGGAACGGACATCTTATTGTATTTAGGTAAGTTAAGACTTTGTAAGTTTTGAAATTATGTACTATTCTATGATTTCTCATTACTTTAAGGTGAAAATTAATAAGACATAGTCAACATTGATTAACATTCATTGTATGTTTATACTTGAAATGTAATCAATGTTGAATTCGTTGTTAGTGATCACTGGTATAATTATGCAGACGAAATCATTTTAAGTTGAAAACATTGCGACAAAAGTATTGAATATGGCGATTTGACTTTGGCAGGAATTATTGTATTGATAGAAAAAAGATATTTAGTTGAAATACGAGTATATTACTTTGTATTGTTTGTACCTTTTAGTTCATAATGGATTGTACTTTGGGTTGAAAAACATTGCAACAAAAGTATTGAATATGATAATTTGAGTTTGATATGAATTGAAGTATTATTTGAAAGTATTGTAACAAAAGAAATAACAAATTAAGTGTAGCTTTTTAAGTTTAAAGAGAATTACATCATAAGCGGAAAACATTGTGGCACATGGAAAATATTACTTGATAATTCTCTGTAGTGACTTGCATTTCCAACTTAGAAACATTGCGACAAAGTATGCGTTTAATTTCATATGCAGTGTTTTTAGTCTGTGAAGATATATTAAAGCTAGAAACACTGTGACAGAATAGTCATTGTCTAAATTGATTTGTGTTGCGTATCATTGTATTACATGTATTTGGTATTTTGCTCTATACTTTTGCTAACCTCCCCATTGTTGTAAAAATATATACGTTACATGACTTTTGGCTGAGAAAGAATAAATTGATGGAACGGACATCCTATTGTATTTAGTTACAGAAATACTCCCCTGATCGCAAAGCTGAAAAACACAGCATAACAATTAGCTCAAATGCTCAAACGGAGTCATTTTCCGACTAAAGTTGAGTTCGTTATTTGATACGCATTTCCCTTACATTTTAAGAGGCAGGACAATCGGGTAGTGACACCGCCGTGTTTGCAAAACATGGAAATAAAGAATTTCTTTTTTATAACGCTGTAAAGTGTTGCATATGGTGTAACAGATACGCAAAGGCTGAACCAAAAACTCGATAATACTGTTTCAGCAATGCACACAGCAGATAAATTAATTGGCCACTCGGGTTTCTCGTGTAATTTAGCGTTCTGATAGATTAGTTCTTTTGGGAAACTGATGGCAAGACAATAGAGGCAAAAGAAAACATTTACGTAATCTATTTGTGCTGCTTTATGTAATTGGAGACTGCTGTTTATTTGAACTGTTTTGACGTCAAATGAATGTAAACGATAGTTTGAGGTCTAAATTGGCATACTACTGCAAAATGAAGATAATGTTAGTGATGTGCAAATGAAGATAATGTAAATGTAGATCCAAGATAAGAACTGCACTTTCTGTATAGTCTAACTTTGGTATACATTGTCTGTTACTTATTTTCGCATTTGACAATGACAGGATTAACTTTGTTGATCTAATTAATGACATTTCCATTAAGAACGCGCTTGCCTGTTTAGCCGTAATTGTGTCTTCTTCATAGAAGTTTTGCGGTCTAATTTCAACTCTGTCACACCCGTTACAGATAACTTTAGCCTAGCGCGCTTTTCTGTCCACTAGTCCTAATGGTCCACTTCTAGCCGGCAGGGATAGTCAGTAAGATGAGTGCTTGCACGAGGATCGTTCATTTAATTGTGTCACTGGGTGTCTATGTGACGCACTATATTGAATGCATGTATTTCGTTCATTTCATCCCTTCAAAATATTCTCCCTTGACAGAAATACATTTTTTCAAGTCTGGAAATACAGTCTGTGAAGGCTGCAAAATAGGCTTTTCAGCAGACACTAAAAAATGGCACTTCCCAAGGCACTTTTAGAGCCATATCGACGTCCAGAGGGAGTTTGTTTTAATTAAGGAAAGAGAAAAAAAGTAATTGGACCGTCTGAATTAAAAAATATGGTATATCAAACTTTTCCCGCGCTTTTATTATTTTTGCAGTGATCGACATAGCTTGGTCTTTGCGAAGCCACTGTTTATTATTGACGCGTCCTTTGGGCTCAAAATAATAAATCCAGGTTTCATCACCTGTGAACAGTTCTAATATCCTGCGTTTGCCACAATTTTTGTACTTTTTAAGTAGAATTTTAGCCTTTTTACACGAGTAGCCTTTTGTTCATCTGTCACGAGGTGGGGGACCCACCCAGTGTTTTAACTCTTTGATCAAAATCTTATGAAATGACCCCAAATATATGCCAACTCTCTAAGCTATTTCTTTTACTGTAAGCCTAGCATCCTGCTTAATTAAATCTGCCACAGCAACAACATTTTCTTTGGAAGCTGCAGTTTTGGGTTGACCAGGACGGGGGCATCTTTTAAATAAGTTCTACCATCTTAAAATTTTTAAACCATCTGAAAACCGACCGTTTCGATACTGCAGAAGCCCCATGTATCTGACATAATTCACTAAATATTTGTGAAGCTGAAATAATTAAACTAGCGCGACTTTTAATATAGGCCCATATTGCAAGCTTTGCTTTTGGATTCATTGTACATTCAGTAATGCAGCCAGTGTATTTGAATGCACATACTTTAACTTTCAATAACAGATTTGAAAGAATGAACCTATCAAAACAAAATGTAGTGCCAGTATTCAAAACGACTTCCTTGTGAAAATACCGTTATGATAAACAAATAATACAATTAAGCCATTAGGGGTGACTGCATCGTAAATACAAACGACGAACAATAACAAACTTTCAATTCGATCTTTGGTTCACATTTTCCTCCGTTTCATGACTTTTACTAGCGCCCAAATAAAGCTTTGTAAATGCGCCATTTTACATAATGAAGCCATCGATATCACATAACGTTCCACATCTAGGCTAGAATTTCTTTATTTGGGATATTTCAACAAGGTGTAATTACTTTTTTTTTGTAATAAAGCTGCGATCGTTCTTTGTCTTTACTTTTGCGTAGTTTGAACCTGAAATGTAAAAAATCAATTATTCAACAGTCGATGAAGAGTCTCTATAAGATTAGTATTCAAAATAGATGCTACAATTTTCATTTTGACTTATGATTTTTTTTTTTTTTTTTTTTTATCTTTTATCACTGTGACAAAATAGTATTCGCTCTACAGATTGTGCCCTGAAAATACTAATGGAAAGTATAAGTCCTTCAGGGAGGATGGCATTTAAGTGTCTGGCATTATAAATAATAAAAACGTCCTTTCTTTGTCAACTGCTCTCGCTTACTCCGGAAATGATAGTCATGTCCGACTTCTTTAGTGAAACAAATATAACATGGCTAGAAAGGCCAGCGGGTAAGGGAGCTCAGCCGGACCTATACTTCTGGGAAGATATTTGCGACAAAATTAAAAGGATTCCTTTGAAAAATATTAAATCAAATTGGCAAAAATGACGTTGTACAAACAGAACATCAAAAAAGTATTCGGTGTCTCAGGTAGACTAGATATTTCATAACTCTTTAGCTGCTAAGCGCGACTCGGTGCGCTTTTGCGGACAGTGTAGATCAAGATCAGACTGCACAGAATGTGCAGTCTGATCTTGGATCCACACTGCTCGATAAGGAGATGTATTTCCAAAAGAAATCCGTTTGAAATGGCAAAACGTGGGTTTTTACTATCGACTTTGAAAGTTTCATTTCACTTAATTAGCAGGATAAGGGATAACTACCAGACAACATTATCAGCATCGAAGGCCCTTCAATGTTTGTGTGGGTTGACGTAGTTTACCATATAATTATACCAATAATACATAAATGGAACATTCTTCCTTCTAAATTAATGTCAATCAATTGTCTCTTTTTAAGCAATTTATATTTGTGTTTGAATAACATACCCCAGTTGTTCGGCATATTGCTAACTAATCTACCTTACTTGTATCAAGTTTCCTTGTATGGTTTTGATGTAATTATCGTTACATAATAAACCGTCTGGTGATGATTTGATATAACTTGATATTCAAAATCAAATTTATTTGTGTGCGTCTTATAATTTGCTGTTCTTCATTTGTACGACTTCCATCACGGTATCTAACTTGTCTATTTTCTGTATGGTTGTCGTTGTATTTTAACTCTTTTGCTTCCAACTAAATAAAAAACCCTCATTTCAAGGTCTCAAAGTACAATTTTACTGCAGCTGAAGCTGATGTCGGACATAAGCTGGTACGTGGTAGCGGACGGTATAGATTCGATATCCGAATGCACGTTTTTTTTTCCGTTTGGTCTTTATCTACACCAACCGGGAAAGCTGTTTAACTCAAAATTTGCAGTGAAAGAGTTATTATGCTCAAGTGAGACAGGGACTTTGGCATTACCAGGGCATCACGATCTTTTATTGAACACGTTTTATACCCCCATTAACGGATTAACATAGGCCTACCACCTAGACTTAAAATGTAATGAATATACGATGTTTAAAGCCGTCGCAGAGGCTTGTTTCAAGAAATATAGAATTTCTCTGAATTTAGAAGTGTACAATTTACATAGTTCTGTCTCTACGCCTGAAAGAAAATATTGGTATGATATTATTTGTCGCCTTCTTTAATGGGACTGTGCAGATTCAGAGGTTTCAGATTCCTGAAAATTTTATAAGAGATTCTATTGCACTTCGGATTTATCTACAGTCCACCGCGGATCATACGCACTAACTATTCTAAAATCAATACTATTCACAAACTCAAAACTTCTTTATCCGCTTAGCTGAGATAGAGCACCTCAGTCAATCGGATGGCTAGGCTTAAAAATCAGTATCGGTATTGCTATTTCGTATAATGTATATAAATACAGCCCCCAGAAAAAAAAAACTTCGCTCTTTACCGAAGCACTTGTTGACCCCCTGTAATAGGAGTTAATAAAGAATGGCGTTCCTTAATCTGAAAATGGGTTTTTACAGGTATTACGTTTAAGTAAAAAAGTTTCCGATTTTCTTCAGGGTTTTTCGTAAATATTTTCCTCTGGTGCTGTTTAATGCGTCTTCATAATGCAGTATACTAAGCTAGTCGTCGCATAATATGGATCCATTTGGTATAAAAACCTACTTAACATGAGTTAGAGTGGTCATGTGATACGCAGAAAATTTAACAATAGAAAAAAGTTTCGACCCAGGTCAGCCTGCGCAGTTCGCACTGGATGACCTGAGTGGACACTTTGTGCAAATGCATGAAACCCTCTTTTTAGAGAGCACGGGTTACTTTATTCTGGTCATGTTTAGCCTGAAATAATGATAGAACTTGATTGCCTTGATGTATCATTAAATAACATGTTCCAAATATTTTGTAAAATTCAAAATTCATTGTTTTTCTTAACAGCAAGGTTCTTTTCTTTAACGATTACTTTTTGGAAAATAACGTTCCCTTGCAAAACTCACAATCCTCTCACACTAAATACAACACTGGCATATATTTGGTATAACAGTTGGAACCACTGTCTACCTGTCAATCATATAAATGCTGTTTTTATACAACCGCGCCACATAAATCAACTCTGAAATGCAACGTGCTACCGAGATGGTTTCTTTCAAAATACAATGCAAGCGCTATAAACAAAGTACTCAAACCTTGGTATTCTTACGCATAATATGAATGAATGAATGAATTTATTTGACTTAAACAAAGTTTTTCGTCATACAACATAATAATACAAAGAATGTAAATGACACGTGACACACTCACAATCTCTCACGTACATCTTACAAAAAATAACCTATCACACTACCAGTTGAATATAAGAATAGTTGAACCCTTTATCGAACGAACGAACGAACGAATTATTTTATTGACAAAAACTTATATAGTTCTATAGTCATAGAAACATGAAAATACATAATGTAATTGTCATCGTGCTGTAGCTAGAAAAAAAATAATTATAAGAAAATAGCTTATAGGTTGCCAAACAAGACGGAATTTTTTTTTTTTTTTTTTTTTTTTAAGAAAATTTGAATGATAAAGAAATCAAGTTAACGATCTGGAAAATTTTAAGACCGGGGAAAAAAATGAAAATTTGTTGGAGGATCAGCCAAACATAGTGAAAAACTGTTGGCAGCCCTGAAAAACATTGCCGAGGGAAGCAGGCGCTTATTACAAACAATTGCTCCCTCCCAACAATGCCCACCATACTACCCTAAAACAATATTTTGTAAAAGTCTTAGTTGAATTTACTTATAAATATGTAGATAATTATTCCTCAAGATTTTAAAGTATTTAAAACACTCAGGAACAAGTAATCTTACGAGAAATGAAATTAGTGGAATATAAAAAGAACCTGAGCTTTGTAATACATCTCACAAGGATGGTCTAAGGAAATAGAAAGTAAGTGGAACTTTCATCTTCAAGATACGGATCAGTATAGTTAATGTAGATAATTTTTTTTCAAACGAATCTGACATTTAAGGTAACGTATGCAGTTGGGGAGAAATACTGAAATTAAATATTGCATGAAAAATTGAAATTAAAACGTTAGACAGAAGTAACGTTAGAGGATGGGTAAAATATTTACGACTTAATTTACGATAGCGTAAGTAACAAATGTTAACAACTTTCGTTTAGGCCGCTAAATGCAACTCAGATTTATGCTCTTCTGTGGAAAGCCTCTTTTAAAAATAGAGACAAATTGAACAATGTTCTGTGGTTAGTTGATTGCAGTAGGGAAATTAGCTTAAACATACTTGGTTTTTTATAGTAAAATTTCTTGATATATTTAACCCGTAAGTCTAAATACTGGTTACAGATAAGGATAAAATGGTACTCGTCCTCAATATCTCCGGAGTTACAAATTTGACATGTACGTAAAGATCTATCAAGACGGTTTCTTTCGTATCTATCAGATTCGATTCTCAAAGAGTGAGAATTTTGGCCAGCTGTATCCTTAAACACTTACTGCGTATACGGTCAAGATACGGTGCGTAACCAAATTGCGGCTTAATTACCTTATAAAGTGTCAATACTCTGTTACCCTCCAAATCTGAAAGTACGCACTGTGTAAAAGTATCTATAAGTCTTTGTTTAAAATGCGTTGGAAACTTACCTTGATCTACACTCCATGGATTTTCCCAAACAAAGAGGTAGCCATTGTTGCATAAAATATCTTTAACTTGCTTTAGCCAGTTTCCTACACCTTTGCTGCAATCATCTAACAGCTGACTCTAAATATGTCTTAAAATAATACTGCTTGTAGACAATAATTTAAACCAGTATTTAATTATAGCTACATATCTGTTAATGTAAAGTGGATATCTTCCAAGTTCAGTATAAACACCCGCATTACTCGTAGATACTTTAACTCCGAGGAGACTTTTAAGAAATTTCAGATGCAGTCGTTCAAGTTCCTTAGACTTGGTGAAGCCCCAGATCGGACTTCCATAATTTAATAATGAAGAGATAAAAGTGTCAAAAAGGTGTAGTGAATCTTTGGGCTTTAAATCAAATTTCAAAAGACGAATACGAAGTACGTTCATGGCCTTTAAAGCTTTCCCACTCAGGTATTGTTGATTGGCTGTAAAAGAACCTGTGTGATTAAAAACTACCCCTAAGTAATTGAAATCGTTTACGACAGAAAGGGGTTTTCCGTTATAGAACCATATCTCATCATCTCGTAATCTTCCCCTCTCTCTAAAAACAACAATTTGGGTTTTGTCTGTATTAACCGATAGCCCCCATGTATCGCAATAATCGTAAAGCCGGTTTAAAGAATTTTGGAGATCCTCAGGGGAAGTACCGAATATGACCATGTCGTCTGCAAACATTAATAATATCAATGTAATATCATCAAGAGTAAGTCCGCCGTCAATTTTATTCTGTAAATAAAGTTCTAAGTCTTCGATGAAGAGCGAGAACAAAATAGTTGACATAGAATCTCCTTGTTTTAAACCCACCATAATGTCGAAATAATTTTTAATTTTCCTTTGAACTTAACGCAAGCTTTTACACTTGCATACATTGAACAATGATCCTGAGCATTTTGCCATTTAAACCCAATTTGAACAGTTTTAACCATAGCGCATTGCGATAAACCGAGTCAAAAGCCTTCTTAAGGTCTACAAATGCACAATATAGCCTTTCCTTCGAGTTATTATTTTATCAATGTATTCTTAAGGTCTACAAATGCACAATATAGCCTTTCCTTCGAGTTTATTATTTTATCAATGATACATTTTAAGATAAATATGGCGTCAATGGTGGACCTTCCCTTCCTAAAACCAAACTGTGCGTCTGTCTGAATCTCATTTGTTTCACACCATTTTGTTAATCGCCGAGTTAGTAGAATATTAGTAGACAGTTTACTCAAACAGCTTACTAGTGTTATACCTCGATAGTTTTCTGCAGAATTAATGTCTCCTTTTTTTAAAAACTGGAACAATTACGCCTTTGGACCAGCTCTCAGGGAAGTGTCCTGAATCTAAAATGATGTTAAAAATATCGGCTAAGTGTGAAGATAAAATATCAGCGCTAGCTTTAAAATACTCGTTTAGCAGATTATCGTGAGATGAAGCTTTATTATTGTTAGTAGTATAGGAGGAGAGTCTATACCCCTGCCAGGCCAGGGGCAGGGGTCTAGACTCTCCTCCCTGAGTGGGCTACATCACCACCCCTGAAAGAAATTTGTCCCTATTCTGCCCTCCTGAAAGAATTTGCATTTTTTATATTCCCTATTCTTACCTATTCTACCCTCCCTGAGTGGATTTTTTCTGCAATTAAAGGCAAAGGGGCCGGCCAAAAATGACACATCTTCGAGTGCTCTATAGTGATCTGACAGGTCTGGTCACTGAGTTGGACTTAGTTTTTTTACCCATATGCTATTAGGATTGCTTTATTGTTTTACTTCTATCCATTACTTGGCCTTTAAGTGGTTTCTCTCTAAAAGCCTGACCATTGAGTTGGACTTAGACTTTTTTCTGCATCTCTATGAATGATTTCTCTTTTCTAAAAGGAATTTATCCCTATATCACTGAGTTGGACTTAGCTTTTTTCATTCTATGAATGAATTCTCTTTTCTAAATGCCTAACCATTGAGTTGAACTTAGACTTTTTTTACCCAATGAATGATTTTCTTTCTAAAAGCCTGATCACCGAGTTGGACTTAGTCTTTTTCTGCAATTATGGATGATTTCTCTTTCTAAATGTCTGAACATTGAGTTGAACTTAGACTTTTTTTACCCTATGAATGATTTTCTTTCTAAAAGCCTGATCACTGAGTTGGACTTAGTCTTTTTCTGCAATTATGAATGATTTCTCTAAAAGACTGAGCACTGAGTTGGACTTAGTTTTTTTACCCATATGCTATTAGGATTGCTTTATTGTTTACTTCTATCCACTACTTGGCCTTTAAGTGGTTTCTCTCTAAAAGCCTGGACATTGAGTTGGACTTAGTTTTTTTCACCCTATGGATGATTTTTTCTCTTTCTAAATGACTGGACATTGAGTTGGACTTAGTTTTTTTCACCCTATGGATGATTTTTTCTCTTTCTAAATGCCTGGACATTGAGTTGGACTTAGTTTTTTCACCCTATGGATGATTTTTTCTCTTTCTAATTGCCTGACCATTGAGTTGGACTTAGTTTTTTTTACCCTATGAATGATTTTCTCTCTTTCTAAAAGCCTGACCATTGAGTTGGACTTAGACTTTTTTCTTTCTAAATGTCTGAGCACTGAGTTGTACTTAGTTTTTTCTTCACCTATGTATGATTTTTTTCTCTTTCTAATTGCCTGACCATTGAGTTGGACTTAGACTTTTTTCTGCATCTCTATGAATGATTTCTCTTTTCTAAAAGGAATTTATCCTATTCACTGAGTTGGACTTAGCTTTTTTCACCCTATGAATGATTTTCTCTCTTTCTAAAAGGTTGACCATTGAGTTGGACTTAGTCTTTTTCCGCAATTACGAATGATTTTTTTTTTCTAAAAGACTGAGCACTGGGTTGGACTTAGTCTTTTTCTGAGTTTTTTTTACTCTTTGCAGTATAACTCTCAGGAGTATAACTCTTTTGGAGTGCATCTCTTCTAAAAGAAGTTTGACAATTTGAAGAAATGACAATTTTGAAGAAAGAACTTTCGTGGTAATGGTTAGTCCTGAAAAGGACTGCTGGGTTAGCTCTGAAAAGAGCTGTGACAATTTGAAGAAATGACAACTTGAAGATAGAACTTTGGTCTGACAGCCTGAAGGTAGAACTTTCGTCTGACATCTTGAAGATAGATCTTTCGTGGTAATGGTTAGTCCTGAAAAGGACTGTTGAGTTAGCTCTGAAAAGAGCTGTGACAATTTGAAGAAATGACAACTTGAAGATAGAACTTTCGTCTGACAGCTTGAAGATAGAACTTTCGTCTGACATCTTGAAGATAGATCTTTCGTGGTAGATGGTTAGTCCTGAAAAGGACTGTTGGGTTAGCTCTGAAAAGAGCTGTGACAATTTGAAGAAATGACAACTTGAAGAAAGATAGAACTTTCGTCTAACAGCTTGAAGGTAGAACTTTCGTCTGACAATTTGAAGAAATGACAATTTGAAGAAAAGATAGAACTTACGTCTGACAATTTGAAGAAAGGTAGATCTTCCGTGGTAGATGGTTAGCCCTGAAAAGGGCTGTTGGGGTGGTCCTAAAAAAGGACCTGGTTTGGAGATTGTGTTTTTAAGCACAACCTCCAACCTTTCTGCAGGCTGGGCAGCTACTTGCTGCCCGCCTCTTTAGCCTCTTCAACTGCTGTTCATCCAGCCCAAAGTCCAATGAGAACGAAGGCTCAGCGTCATCGTTCCAATCTTCTGTCGATGTTACGACAAACTCCTTCTTCTTGGCGTCCATCATTTTTTTGGATGACAGCTGCGCAAGCTCGCTGAAGCTCATATCTCTCAAAGCACACTCCATATTGCAGTAAATTGAAGAGAATGAACGATGTGCGGGAAATGACGCTGGGTTTTATAGCTTTTCAGACGGATTGAACTAGTTGACCCATGACGTCATTTTCTCCTATGTTTTTCCCGCGTCGGCGTTTCATGCTGTTTTGGCTCCAAATTAATGTTATCCAATCAGAATCAGCGTTTTAGTTCTAATACTAAATGTTTTATTGTTGGCCAATCCGTGGGTTTGTTACATTTTCTTGTTCGGGTTAGAAAAAACTAGAGTTTAACTAACCTATGACTTTTTTGATTATGAGTCTTCTGACAAAATGAAAAGAAAGATGTTTATTTAAGATAGCTAGCCCTGAAAAGAGTTGCTTTTTTGTACAGAATGCACTTTTTTATCCCCCTCTCTTTCTTTTGATTGATTCCATTTTATCTAGCATTTGCATCAGATGCTCAATTTCATGTCTGATATATCTGAAACGTTCTCTTTCTTCTAACCAGAAGAGCAATGAGAGAAAAATGTTAATCCAAACATTGTGCGATACTGGTTCAGGTTTTACGAAAAGTTAATGGTAAATGAGAAAAAATAATCAAGAGTTTAGTGTTTTATATGTGTAATGGATCACTTTTTTAGTTTTTTCATCCTATGAATGATTTTTTTCTCTCTAAATGGAATTTGTCCCTATATCGCTGAGTTGAACTTAGTTTTTTCTGCAATTATGAATGATTTCTAAATGTCTGAGCACTGAGTTGAACTTAGACTTTTTTTTACCCTATGAATGAATTTTCTTTCTAAAAGCCTGACCATTGAGTTGGACTTAGTCTTTTTTGCATCTATGAATGATTTTTTTCTCTAAAAGACTGAGCACTGGGTTGGACTTAGCTTTTTTTCATTCTATGAATGAATTCTCTTTTCTATTTGCCTAATCATTGAGTTGGGATTAGTCTTTTTTCTGCATCTATGAATGATTCTTACTCTTTGGAGTGTAACTCTTTGGAGTGTAACTCTTTGGAGTGTAACTCTTCTAAAAGAAAGAAGTTTGACAATTTGAAGAAATGACAATTTGAAGAAATGACAATTTGAAGAAAGATAGATCTTTCGTGGTAGATGGTTAGCCCTGAAAAGGGCTGTTTTTGAGAAGAGCTGATTTTTGAAAATGTTTATTCAGTATCAGCATCAGTCGATTCGCTGTCTGACTCACTCCTTTCAGCGGCGATTTGCGCGCGGAAAAGACGGTCTACCTCCTCTGTTTTTGAAATAACATACTGAAAATACATTTCAAGCATGCCCTCAATAATGAGTTCCTTCATCCGAAGGTTATAACAGAACACCCTGTTATTAGCAAGCTCAGCCCTCTCGTGTCGTCTTCTCACTCCAACTAGGCGCTGTTTAAGTAAGACGATTTGTCTCCTTGCTCTTGTTAACTTTCGCTCAGCATCCATCCAAGTGACGAGGAGTGATGGTCTTGAAGCCATTGTGAAAATGAAATGTATGGAAAATAAATCGCCGAGATTTATAGTTTTTCAGACGGATTGAACTAGTTGACCCATGACGTCATTTTCTCCTATGTTTTTCCCGCGTCGGCGTTTCATGCTGTTTTGGCTCCAAAATTAATGTTGTCCAATCAGAATCAACGTTTTATTTCTAATACTAAATGTTTTATTGTTGACCAATCCGCAGCTTTGTTGCATTTTTTCTTGTTCGGGGTTAGAAAAAACTAGAGTTTGACTAATCTATGACTTTTTTTGATTGTAAATCTTTTGAGTTTTGATAGTTTGAAGAAATGACAATTTTAAAAAAGATAGAACTTTCGTGGTAGATGGGTAGCCCTGAAAAGGGCTGTTTTGCTTTTTTTGGAGGCTGTGTTTTTTCCACTTCTAATGGCAGCACCCGAAATTCGCTTGGCAAATGGGGCATGCTGTAATCTTCCTCCCAAATTCGATATCAACCAAAATGATATCCGGTGTTGTCTTTAATAATAGTTGAACTAATCTTTCGCCGAGATCTTTGTATGGCTGTGTTATACGTTGTAGTTGGTTTTGTTCCTCATCTCCTACGAGATGAGTGGTTAGTTGCAATAACTGCTGCCCGGCATTTAGATACTCTTAGACAGCCTCACGTAGTTGATGATTTACCTCCTCCATATTGATATTGCTTCCGAATATTGACACTGCTTTCGAAGTGATCGTTAGCTGAGAATCAAGAAATGGTGATTGTATGAAAATAACGCGGGGGCTTTATACGTTTAAGGAGGATTGAAATTTTTTAAAGAGCTCGGACCTGGCAGAAAGCACATACATTTTTTCCATGCTACGTTTCATGCTAATATAGCAAAAAAGTTATGAGACGTTGTATGGAAAAATGTAGACAGAACAAGTCTTTGGGGAAAAAACAGAATGAAGAACTCTATTGTTTTTTTGAACTTTTATTTATTGAACTTTTATTTACTGAACAGAACTAAACATTGAAACATTTTTTTGCAATGCATTATAAAAAATTTCTTGACAATGAAAAAATTTCTTGACAATGAAAAAATTTCTTGACAATGAAAAAAAATCACAAGGAAACATTTTTACAATACAGCATAAAAAACATTTTCTTAACAATGAAAAAATCACACTGAAAAAATTTCTTAACAATGAATTATTCACAATGAATTAATCGCAATGAATTAATCACAATGAATTATTTTTTCGCAATGAATTATTTTTCGCAATGAATTATTCGCAAAAACAGTATATAACAAATTTTTTACAATGCAAATTCGCAAATACCACGAGTTTCACATTTGTTTTCATATTCCGTAATGTCTTTATGCAATTGGTCATACCCTAAAAACATTGTATACTCACTATCCATATCGTCGAAATCTCGTAGTCCTATGAATGGAGCAACATGTTTATAAGCGTCTTTTGTTGAAAGAGCTGAATTCACTACTTCTTCTGTAACATCTCTATCAAATAGAATATACCCTGACATGGTTTCCATTGTTTCTCCGTAGGAATCATGAACAGATCCTTTTTTGTACCGTAAGTAAAAGTCAAATAGAACTGATTTCATTTTCGCAACGTTAAGAAAACTTTCTTCTGTTCTTCCTATGATAAAAAATGTCCATCGACTTGTGGATCGAAACAGCTTACTAATAACATTGTCTTTCAAACAGCTATCTGCTAAATAAGTTTTGAGAACGAGACCCAACCCCGAATCGTCCACCATCATCGCAATAAAGTTGATTATACCATACACTTTGTAGGATTTTTCTCCTTTTGCAATCCACTTAAACAATTTTCCGATCCAAATTTTCACACAGAAAAATTTAATGTTAAGCTGTGTTCGTTCATCAAGCGTATGCTGTCGAACAAATTCTCCATAAATTTTTTCACGTAGTTCTATTGGTAACGGTAACATGATTGTTATTTTTGACCAACGGCTAATATTTTTTCTCGACTTACTCTGACTGATTTTTACACAACAATGTGATATAGAATTATTTTCTCAAACTTTTATAACCATAGGGTACAGTGTCAGTACCATTTACAATAACTCTCTTGGTGTATACAGAGCGAAATGTTTTTGTTTGTGGTTCACTGGTAACCGTTCTATCTCTGTGTCTTTTAATTTTACAATCATACTGAATTTTGATTTCTACTGTTCGATCTAAAGCACATTTCGAATATGTATCAAAATTCACCACCTGTTTTGTATTGTAATCCAGAGTAATCCCCTTTACTTTACATTTGCTTATCTCTTCTCCATCTTTTGTTTTCATTTTGTAAGCATAATTCTTAGGCCCAAGCCCTCTGAATTGAGTAATTTTACAATCAGGTTCTTCATCAGTCCATTTTCCTAGTCGGCTGTTAATAATAGAAGGATTCCATAATTCAGGGTCGTGAATGTACATACAACTATCTGTATCGAAATACAGAACTCTATCTTTTAACTTTTCAAGAACGCTGTACAATTCCAATCTTGCATAAGCTGTTACGTAAGATCCTACTACCACATTGGCTGTAGCGTGGGTGTCAATATGCTCCAACTTTGATTCATAGTTAACCAAGATGAATGAACAGTCCTCGTCAAAGATTTCTACATGCTTTACAATGAAATTGGGATTGGTGACTAATTCGAAATATTTAGACGGATCACTGATGTATTCCGTCTGGGTCATTTTTTCACGCTGTGCTAATTTTCCCCAAAGACAGTTCAACATAATCTTAGCAAATGATCTTCTCCCAGGATTTCTTTGAATACAACTTGGATCAAGACGAACACCTTCCGCCTTCTCATATTCACAAACGAACTGATCTTTTTCTGAGTCTGATTGACACCAACCTGGATAACCACTGGCTTCTTGCTTAATTTTCAAGAAATTGTCCACATAATGTTTAAAGAACTGATCTGACACAGAATTGAAATGCCAAATTTCATACACTTGCAATAATCGATAACCGCAGTCAAGAGCCTTGAATAATTCAAAAGTAACCCAAACTCCGACCAAAGCCCTCTCTTTTTTACCATGTCTACAAATGTTTGAGCTTTCTTCTGCACATTTCATACAGAGTGGAAACATCATTTTGTTGTTACAGTGAACTGGGAGAACGGGGTGAAACAAATCAGTTGGAGGTAAAACTTTACACTTGATTAATCCCTCATATTGGCGAATATTGTTCATATCAATATTCTCAGTAGACAAAATTTTTGGCTGACCTACAGGGTAGGATTTGTGTTTACAAACGTAAGGGTATAGAGAACAGATATCGATGTACTTGATTTCCTTTTTGCTTTTTTCATCAACATCATATCCAATTTTTATTGCATTACATCTTCCCCCGGACAAACCATCCCTCGGATCGATAGGGTCCCAATGTGGATATAACTTTTCAATGAGTTTTTTGTACTCTTTATCCTTCATCTTAGCATCAAATTCGTGTTCCCAAATGTACACTACATTATATCCCATTTCTTCGATATCTGCTATACGTTCAAAAGTACGTTTGTACAATTCAGACATGCGTTTTCCATTAATAGGATTGATCTGATTTCGATCTGTATAGCATACAGGACAACCATGATACAAATCCCCAAGAAATTCATAAACAGTGTTTGATTGACGGTGAAATCCATCTACACTATATTTCCCGATTTGAGCTTCACCACCATTTTTTGCATGCTGAATAATAATACCTTTTTCCTGAGCAACGCTTTGAACCCATCGTATCGCTTTCATAGAAAACCGACGTCTGGATGAGTCTTTACTTGAAATGATAGCTATTTGATTTTCTGGTAAATATTTACTTCGCCACACCTTGTTACAGGCATCTGCGATGGTAATCGCCTCTAAAAATGGACAAATACCACCCTGTTCGATAAATAGCTTTCTGAATTCAGCACATCCTCGTCTGAGTATATCAACATCTGACCTACAGTACAATTCCATCTCCTTCTGAAAATTGAATTCCTCACCATTTCGAACTTTGTCATTATACCAAACTATGAATTTTGACCTAGCCTCTTCAGACATTGAGTCGGGTTTGTAATAAGACATATCCAAGTAGGGTCCAATGTAACTCCAAAATTCATCTGTATTTGCCCAGTGAGGAAAGTAACCTTTTTTGCCAAACCAAAACTCATGAAATTGAAAGAATCGATCAGACGTACACCATTCAGTTCTAACTTCATAATATTGTTTCCATTCATGATCAATTTTGGAAGTTTTAACCCAACTTTGACAATATAGTCAAGAATGAACTGACCGTCAGAGCCTTTGAAATTATGGGCAATAGCCGTAACCCCTTTATGATGTTTTGAAAAGAGCCAGTTGCAAAATTGACTCAAAGTTTCTTCACCTTGAAAAATAACTTCCCTACCCTCTTCAAATTCACTGCATGTAGAACAATGAAAATCAAGTGATTTATCGATACATACATCGCACGCTCTGTGTGCGATACAATAATTCGGGATGTGTACGCCTGTGTCTTGTTTGCATTCAAAATCAAAGAAAATAAACTGTGGTTTTTTGACTACAGAAGAACTCGTTTCGTCATCGCTGTCATGGTTCAACTTACTTTGGTAAGGTTGAATATAGCATTGATGAGAAAAGTCAACAATTCTCTTACAGATATGACATCTTTTCTTTCCATTGCAAACATGATTTTTCTTTCTGACATAATATTGTGCACCGCATTTCGAGCAGAGTTTCACTAATTCACAAATGGATTTCTTTTCTTTACCTTGAACATTTCTGTGATTTTCAAAGCATTCAGCACTAAAAAATCGTCTACTGCAAACACTGCAAACATATTCTTTTGATTCTGATGGACATTTTCCTTTGCGGTAACAACCTTTACAGATATTTGAACAAGTATGACCTTCCCGGTTATTGTAACCCACATCACAGAACTCACAATAATATCCACAACTAAGAAAACCTTTGATAGATTTGATGTAGTCATAATGGTTTTGATGAAAGTACAAATGTATGATCTTACTATTGGCTTTCACTTCTGGATGTTTAAATATTTTTTCCACTTTTGAATGCTGCTGGTGAACTTTAATGACATAGCCTTTTTCATACAAGATTGTTTGAATTTTTTTGTATTCATCAATTCCTACAGACTGTGTTGGTGAAACTCCAGCTTCATGTAACAATTTCTCAGCTTCAGTCTTTTGAAGAAGGCGTTTTGAACGACAAATACGACGCCATTTTCTATTCCATACTTCGGTGTTTTCACGTTCACTGTAGCAAATTCCCACAACAACAGCTCTTGCAAAACATAGTTGGTCATGATTGCCAATTTGAATAATAGATTGCTTCTTCTGGGCAAAAAACTTTGAATCTAATTCTGACGATCTATATTTGGGTTTCCCGCTACCACTTGGTGGTATTGTATGTGTAATGTCAAATGTCATGAATCCATCGTTCAAGACGAAATCTGTATTCGATTGTAAAACTCGTTCAATTTCATTCAGCATAGTTTCACCTTGTAACTGGTCTGCAGCTAAAAAAGGAATATGGATTCCTATTTCCAACGAAGGATGATTGATGGTAATTCTAATCATGTCCGTAGGGTTAGCATTTAACTTTCGAATGATTTCACGGGTAACATCGTCAAATAATTCAAGTAGTCTCTGAGGTGTTAATTCTTCAAATTTCTTAAAACTCAGCATCAGCACATGTGATTCTGTTTTAAATTTTCTTGACTTCTTATTACCCTTTTCTGTTAAATCATATAGACTTTTCATGTCTAAGTTAGAGTTGATACTTTCATCGTCGCTGTCATTTTCTTCTTTCAACGGTTTTAGTTTTTTTCTTTTTTATTGCTGGAAATATCTCATCGTCACTTTCTTCTTTCAACGGTCTAGTTTTTTTCTTTTTTGTTGGTGGAAACACCTCATCGTCACTTTCACTGTCTGAATAGGTTATTATTCTTTTTCTTTTACCCATCGTTTTAGCTCTGAGTGAAAAGACAATAATGCAGAAGTGAGAAAAAACTAACAATTTATATAGCCTCTCCGTTGTAACAGTGTATAAATAGAGACGATAGTTGTGAAAATCTATTCATTCTCCTACTCGATCTCAGACAGTACAGCTGATAAAAAAATATGAGCGAGTTAAAGCTGCAAAATACATCACCACTTAGAAAGAGGGTGTATCTGTATGTTAATCCATACACCCACGATTATGAGATCAGCAATATACCATCAAAGTATGATGTTAAACATATCGGAAACTATGTGGGATCATTTTCATCCCAGCAACATTTAGAAGAAAAAGATGTTTACCGTACTACCAGCTACAGAGTTTTGGATCAAGCGATGATTGACAAACGATATGGTGCGAATGGTGTGAGAACAAATATTTGTTTCACATGCAACGAAGCAGGACATTGGGCCAAAGAATGTCCAGAAAAAGAAAATCAGCTAGGAACAATTGTTTTTGTCTACGTGAATCCACACAGTCACGACATTGAGATTTTACCATCGTTTTACAACGTTGATGGTCTCAAAGATATAACATTCGTCGGCACACTAAATTCATTCTGCAGTGAAAATACATGGAAAAAAAGTTCACCACAAGCTACATCCTCATCGGTTGAAACTCAGACCGTAGACATGCAGAGCGACACGATGGATATCAACGATTCAGAAATCTGCAAAATAACATGATTTAGAGACATTACGAAAAAATCTAAGAAATCAACAAACTTTGGATCTAAGAAAACAACAAACTTTGGATCTAAAAAACGAATTTTCTGCAGAACCGGGTTGCTCGTACGGAAAGGAAAAAACAGCAAAACATCGAAAAGAAGAAAAACGAGTAACAAAGAACTATTTCTTTTGCAAATCAACAAAACACGAGGACAAAATCTGTCCAGATGTGGAATTAAAAAACAACGAAAGGAAAAGAAAACGTAAAACCAGATGTGAATCTGACATTCCAAAGAAAAAAAGATTTCAATACAATATTGAATATAAACAAAAAAAGACTGACTTGATTTTTTTTCATTCATTTTTTGTCTTTACAGTTCATTCATTTTTTTGTTTTTACAGTTCATGATTTGATTTTTATCATTGTACATAAGTTCTTTTTAAAATAAAAAAAATATAAAATAATTACTTCTTACTTTTGACTTTTTTCTAGTTGTGATTGTAAGTCTTTTTACTTTTGACAATTTGAGAAGAAAGATCTTTCGTGCTAAATGGTTAGCCCTGAAAAGGGCTTTTTTTGAAGGATCTCACATTGACATCCAGCTCTACGATTCTTCCGCCCGATCCACTGGGATGATTTCACACCCACAGTGTTCACAGCAAATCGTCGAACCTTCATCATCATTGTAAAATCCTTCATCTGTATCTGGACAGTTATGCTTCTGACCAAGATACTCAAGTATGGTAAAACATTTCCCACACTCTATCAGACATCTGCTTGCACAGTGAGGGCACACAAGAATTCGAACCATTCTGGAACAAATATGATTTTATGTAAAATATCACTGGGCTTTATAGCTTTACAGGAGGATTGAACTAGATGACCCATGACGTCATTTTCTCCTATGTTTTTTCCCGCGTCGGCGTTTCATTAACATTGTGCATTCAAATCGACGGTTATATCGGTGTTTTTTTTCACCACTCCCATTTCGATGTCACACAGTACAATCCCGGTGTTTTCCGCCAGGTCCGCACTCTTTAAAAATTTCAATCCTCTGTAAACGTATAAAGCTCGGCGTTATTTTCATACATTCACCATTTCTTTGATTCTCAGCTAACGATCACTTTGGAAGCAGTATCAATATTCAGAAACAGTTTCAATATGAAGCACAACTTAGATGAAATCAACTTGGACGATTTTCCACCAGTGTAAAACAATGGAGACGTTCTTTCATCAGTTATAAATTCGACAATCATCAATCCACCACCGGAGTTAAATTCGACAACCATCATTCCAGCGACGGTGTTTGACAACATTTATGAAGAGGTAAAGCAGCTAAATTTGAAGCAAGATAGCATGATGACCCGGATCATAGATCAGCTGGAGACTTTAAACACACATTTGGAGGAAATTAAAACTTTAAGCGCAAGTACTGATCAGCTCAGTAGAAATATCGAGGTACTACGCCAACAGGATCAGTGCATTTCAACAACTCCTGTGAAGATTCCTGTGGAGTTCGAGTTTGATAAATCCAATCTTCACAACTTAGTGGACTCTATCGTAAGTGTTGTGAAGAAAAATCAACCAAAGAAAAAACAACCAGAGGAAAAACAACCAAGAAAAACAACAAAGCGGAAATCTGAGGAAGATGCTAACCATCTCCACAAGAAGCAGCGAGTTGATCAAAAACCAACTACACCAATATTGACAGGTCAGGGCAAATACGGGAAAAACATTGACGATCACGTTGATTTCAAGATCCCGAAAAAACCAAAGACAGAGCGAAAACAACCAAGAAAAAACAACAAAACGGTAGGAATATGAAAACAAATATGAAACTCGTGGTGTTTGCGAATTTGCATTGCATAAAATTTGTTATATACTGTTTTGCGATTAATTCATTGTAAATAATTCATTGCGAAAAAAATAATTCAGTGTGATTTTTTCATTGTCATGAAATTTTTTTATGATGCATTGCAAAAAATGTTTCATTGTTTAGTTCTGTTCAGTAAATAAAAGTTCAGTAAATAAAAGTTCAAAAAAACAATAGAGTTCTTCATTCTGTTTTTTCCCCAAAGACTTGTTCTGTCTACATTTTTCCATACAACGTCTCATAACTTTTTTGCTATATTAGCATGAAACGTAGCATGGAAAAAATGTATGTGCTTTCTGCCAGGTCCGAGCTCTTTAAAAAATCTCAATCCTCTGTAAACGTATAAAGCCCAGCGTTATTTTCACACATTTAACCATTTTTGGCTCTCAGCTAACGATCACTTCGGAAGCAGTATCAATATTCGGAAGCAGTATCAATATGGGGGAGATAAATTATCAACTACATGAGGCTCTCCAAGAATATCTAAATGCAGGTCATCAGTTATTACAACTAAACACTCACTTTATAGGAGAGGAGAAATAAAACCAACTACAACCTATAACACAGCTCTACAAAGATCTCGGCGAAAGATTACTTCAACTATTTTTAAAGACAATGTCTGACATCATCTTAGCCATTTACCAAGCGAATTTCGGATGTTGTCATTAGAAGTGGAAAAAAACATAGCCTCCAAAAAACAAAACAGCCCTTTTCAGGGCTACCCATCTACCACGAAAGTTCTATCTTTCTTCAAAATTGTCAAAAACTCAAAAGATTCACAATCAAAAAAAGTCATAGATTAGTCAAACTCTAGTTTTTCTATCCCGAACAAGAAAAAATGCAACAAAGCTGCGGATTGGCCAACAATAAAACATTTAGTATTAGAAATAAAACGCTGATTCTGATTGGATAACATTAATTTGGAGCCAAAACAGCATGAAACGCCGACGCGGGAAAAACATAGGAGAAAATGACGTCATGGGTCAACTAGTTCAATCCGTCTGAAAAGCTATAAAACCCAGCGTCATTTCCCGCACATCGTTCATTCTCTTCAATTTACTGCAATATGGAGTGTGCTTTGAGAGATATGAGCTTCAGCGAGCTTGCGCAGCTGTCATCCAAAAAAAAGATGGACGCCAAGAAGAAGGAGTTTGTCGTAACATCGACAGAAGATTGGAACGATGACGCTGAGCCTTCGTTCTCATTGGACTTTGGGCTGGATGAACAGCAGTTGAAGAGGCTAAAGAGGCGGGCAGCAAGTAGCTGCCCAGCCTGCAGAAAGGTTGGAGGTTGTGCTTAAAAACACAATCTCCAAACCAGGTCCTTTTTTAGGACCACCCCAACAGCCCTTTTCAGGGCTAACCATCTACCACGGAAGATCTACCTTTCTTCAAATTGTCAGACGTAAGTTCTATCTTTTCTTCAAATTGTCATTTCTTCAAATTGTCAGACGAAAGTTCTACCTTCAAGCTGTTAGACGAAAGTTCTATCTTTCTTCAAGTTGTCATTTCTTCAAATTGTCACAGCTCTTTTCAGAGCTAACCCAACAGTCCTTTTCAGGACTAACCATCTACCACGAAAGATCTATCTTCAAGATGTCAGACGAAAGTTCTATCTTCAAGCTGTCAGACGAAAGTTCTATCTTCAAGTTGTCATTTCTTCAAATTGTCACAGCTCTTTTCAGAGCTAACTCAACAGTCCTTTTCAGGACTAACCATTACCACGAAAGATCTATCTTCAAGATGTCAGACGAAAGTTCTACCTTCAGGCTGTCAGACGAAAGTTCTATCTTCAAGTTGTCATTTCTTCAAATTGTCACAGCTCTTTTCAGAGCTAACCCAGCAGTCCTTTTCAGGACTAACCATTACCACGAAAGTTCTATCTTTCTTCAAAATTGTCATTTCTTCAAATTGTCAAACTTCTTTTAGAAGAGATGCACACCAAAAGAGTTATACTCCTGAGAGTTATACTGCAAAGAGTAAAAAAAACTCAGAAAAAGACTAAGTCCAACCCAGTGCTCAGTCTTTTAGAAAGAAAAAATCATTCGTAATTGCGGAAAAAGACTAAGTCCAACTCAATGGTCAACCTTTTAGAAAGAGAGAAAATCATTCATAGGGTGAAAAAAGCTAAGTCCAACTCAGTGATATAGGATAAATTCCTTTTAGAAAAGAGAAATCATTCATAGAGATGCAGAAAAAAGTCTAAGTCCAACTCAATGGTCAGGCAATTAGAAAGAGAAAAAAATCATACATAGGTGAAGAAAAAACTAAGTACAACTCAGTGCTCAGACATTTAGAAAGAAAAAAGTCTAAGTCCAACTCAATGGTCAGGCTTTTAGAAAGAGAGAAAATCATTCATAGGGTAAAAAAAACTAAGTCCAACTCAATGGTCAGGCAATTAGAAAGAGAAAAAATCATCCATAGGGTGAAAAAAACTAAGTCCAACTCAATGTCCAGGCATTTAGAAAGAGAAAAAATCATCCATAGGGTGAAAAAAACTAAGTCCAACTCAATGTCCAGTCATTTAGAAAGAGAAAAAATCATCCATAGGGTGAAAAAAACTAAGTCCAACTCAATGTCCAGGCTTTTAGAGAGAAACCACTTAAAGGCCAAGTAGTGGATAGAAGTAAACAATAAAGCAATCCTAATAGCATATGGGTAAAAAAACTAAGTCCAACTCAGTGCTCAGTCTTTTAGAGAAATCATTCATAATTGCAGAAAAAGACTAAGTCCAACTCAGTGATCAGGCTTTTAGAAAGAAAATCATTCATAGGGTAAAAAAAGTCTAAGTTCAACTCAATGTTCAGACATTTAGAAAGAGAAATCATCCATAATTGCAGAAAAAGACTAAGTCCAACTCGGCGATCAGGCTTTTAGAAAGAAAATCATTCATAGGGTAAAAAAAGTCTAAGTTCAACTCAATGGTTAGGCATTTAGAAAAGAGAATTCATTCATAGAATGAAAAAAGCTAAGTCCAACTCAGTGATATAGGGATAAATTCCTTTTAGAAAAGAGAAATCATTCATAGAGATGCAGAAAAAAGTCTAAGTCCAACTCAATGGTCAGGCTTTTAGAGAGAAACCACTTAAAGGCCAAGTAATGGATAGAAGTAAAACAATAAAGCAATCCTAATAGCATATGGGTAAAAAAACTAAGTCCAACTCAGTGACCAGACCTGTCAGATCACTATAGAGCACTCGAAGATGTGTCATTTTTGGCCGGCCCCTTTGCCTTTAATTGCAGAAAAAATCCACTCAGGGAGGGTAGAATAGGTAAGAATAGGGAATATAAAAAATGCAAATTCTTTCAGGAGGGCAGAATAGGGACAAATTTCTTTCAGGGGTGGTGATGTAGCCCACTCAGGGAGGAGAGTCTAGACCCCTGCCCCTGGCCTGGCAGGGGTATAGACTCTCCTCCTATACTACTATTGTTTAGAGCTTTTATCGCTATTTCGACTTCATTTACTGAGATATATTGATTCAACTCTGGAAATAAACTATCATTTTCATCAAAATTATGATTTCTATTAAAATTCTCCGCTTCCTCAACAAAAGAAGAGTCAATGTTTGAAAATAAACCTTGAAAATGAACTTTAAAATCATTCGGAAGAATGTTTGGCTCCACACGTCGCTCCGTTTTAAAATGCTTCCAGAATTCCCTTGGTTTTGGCATTGCGTAAGGCTAGTAATTTTTGCGTTTCTTTGTATTTATATTGCCTCTTTTTCTTACTAATTGTCTTTTTGTAAATTGATTTACAAATTGATTTACAATCCGCAAGTGCTACCCTATGTTCAAAAGTTTTCGATTCATTATAGACTCTAAACGCTTCTTTATATTTGCTTTTTGCTGTAAAGCATTCTTCATCAAACCATTTATTTTTACATCTATGTTCCAAAGACGTAGATTGAACAACGCATATTTCTTTTTTAAACAAGGGATCAGCCACCTGACACAATGTTTCTGTGAAATGCGAAATCAACTCATCAATAGAACGTGGACTGCTTCGATCCGTATTTGCAATTAAACTGTTAAAAAACGGTAGTTTTCCGATAATCCCTCTTCTTTAAACATCGCGCAACTGATCGTCCCATTGAATGGACTCAAAATTATATGAGCTGTCAACAATAGACTAAAAGCTATTTTTAGAGCTCAAAGTGAAAGTTAAAGGTACATGATCACTGTATACATTGACCGGGTTGACACAAAAATTATCTACAGATACAAAATCTCCCTCCCTTACTAACAAATAATCGATCACACTACTTCCCATTCTACTCACAAAAGTCTCAGCATCTTTACCACAGTCTGATCCTAATCTCCCATTAGCTATTCTAAAAGAAGTACTTATGCATAGATCTAATAATCTTAAACCGTGGCTATTACTTGTAGTGTCCTGAGATACTCTAGGTAATACCGTATCAGGTGAGTAATCATAGTCAATGTTATTAATTGCTTTATCACATAGTACATAATCATTTTTATTTGACACTCGAGCGTTGAAATCGCCAATAATGAACAATTTTCCATGTGAGTCAAAATCAAAAATATCATTCTGCAAAATTTCAAATAAATCAATAAAATATGGCCAGCAGCTCTAAAGGCAGCCACGCCTTGCCTCACGACGTTCTGATACTCTTAAACACAATATGACAAGTGCTGTGACAAGTGCTATGACGAGGACTGACACCCCGCCAGTAATTCTAAAAGGCAGCCACGTTTCGACTCACTACGTTCTGGGCGCCGAACACCACCGTACTTTGCTATAAAACTGTAGATATAACGTACTACATGAACTAAACAAAATCAAAAATACGTTTAGTCGCAGTGGATTGCGACTCTGAATTGAAGAACCCGCGCACGATTGTTTTACTCGTGCGCTACACAAACACCACCTACCGTAGCTTAGGCTATTACAGTGGTAATCAATTTTCGTCTGATTCGATTCCTCAAGCGCCTAAAATAACATATAATTTGATTACAAGTAGGACAAAATACAGAGCTAATCACATCATTTTCCTTGAGTTAAGCTCTGCTGGTCCTCAGCCTGGTAATGAAACGCAGAAAGGGCATAAACGAGTGAGCTGCCGCCATGCTGTGACAGAAATATTATTGATAATGACGTAAAACTCATTTCAAAGATCTTTATACCGTTTTGGACCTAGCACTGAGCCCTTTACCAAACAATCCTGTGCTTTTTGGTACGATTCTGGAGAAGGAATAGGAAAAATGCAGTCAGCAAGTATTTTCGCCTTTTCCTACATCAATTTATAACCTTCGAAAAGTAATGAGCATTGTTTTAGACGCATTTAGCATTTCAAATTCCTACCATAGCAGAAAAAAGCTAAAATTTTGTTGTTTGGTAAGGAGGTAAAGTTGCCCTGAGGAGCCTAAGCATTTGAGATTAGTGCATATGTATATTAGGTCCTTTGTCATCATACACAATACATGTAGATCTACGTAAAATAATGTGTTACTTGAAAATAGTATATAATTTGTTTTGGTTGCTCGAACAAGCTGCTGCTACATTTTGGTTTCCCAAAAAATCGAGTCCATTCCATTGTATCATTGTAATATTTTTTCGATTTAATGCCGGAAATATTAGAAAATCCTCGATAAAATTATAGAGCATAAAAAGCATTTCTGAGAAGTTCGAAGAACTTAACATTAGTGACTTTGTTATTGCTTCAAGAAAGCGCCATGCCAGGTTGTTTGCATGAAATCTTGCCAAGAAAATCTATTTTTTTTTTTTTTTTAACATCATCATATAGGTAATTATGTTACTGTCGATTCGACTGTTGAAATATTTACCATGGAACATTATATCAGACAGATCGTTAGATGAAATTTGATTATCCTATAGTGCCTGAGTACAAAAGAACAAAAAAGATATACTAGTATAAATTGAGGAGACAAATTGTGAAGCCGTAGACGCTGTTGACCGTCTGAAACATACGCCAGACTAGATTGTAAGAGTTTTGATAGTATGTTTGATTACTATCGCTTAAATTTGAGCAATACATTAAATGTCAATATTTTCGGTACCGCTTTTATCGTTTCATTTTTGTTGTGCACAATACAATAAAATACAATATATGCAGTTAAATAGTGACAAAATAACATAGTGTTGTTTTTTCCCAGACTTACTTAGTCGACTTATCCGTTACATTTTTCTTCCCACTGTGGAAAAAACGTGATGTTACCATATAATCGCCGAATGGTTGTCTTTGTCCAAAAAGTCCGAGTTATTGACAATTTTGCACGTTGTATCCTGGTGTGACTGCAACGCAGAAGCGCACATTTAGAGCATATCATGGAACGGAGATGAATGAATGAATGTATGGTGTTTTATGGCGCATCGACATCTAAGGTCATTTAGCGCGCAATAAAGAAACAATGAAAGGACAGAACAGAATGTAAGAATGTGCGTCATGAGTATAATTATGATAAGAGATAGGTAATGAAATGATACGATGATGGAAAATAAATAAAATAGATATATAGTGATGGAACGGAGATAAAACAAAGACTGTTGGACATTTATAATTGAAACTTGGTGGACACGTCAAGCATAGACTTAAGTTTATTTGTACCAAATATGATTGGATTGCAGAAAGGATTGTGAATTTTATTAACGGTTCAACGGATTGCATTTTTGAGGGTCACCTTGTAATACACTGTAAGCCTACTTTTTAGCAAGAAAAAATGTTTTCGCGACTCACATCTAGATGTCCTGGTTACTTTGAAAATGACTATTAAAAACCTGAGTGTCCAAACTTTGCTTGCCATTGTGGACTTTAAACTAAGATAATGACAGAAATTGCACGTGAAAAAAACACAACGGCTGTTCCATGTCTTTTTTTAATTTTATTTTTCTGTAAAAAAATCCTAGCCGATTTGTAAGATGCACCCAAAGGTGTGTCCACTGTATTTTGACACATTCGATTCACTTTTTTTTTTTTTCAGATCGCAGATGACAGTTGACGATTCTTTTTTCCTCTAATGTTTCTTTTTTAACATCCTCTGAGAATAAGCAGGCAAGCTCTACTGATATAACATGATCAAATATTCAAAGTTTTTCGAAAAACAGAATCAAGATCCACATGTATTAAATATTGTAATTCATAGTAACCCTGCGTTAATAGTTAGTAACCCTGCGACAATAGTAGTATGTTTTTGTTTTTCATTCTCGACATTTGAAGGCATGTTTGTGTCAGACAGAATTTACAGCAAATGTTTGTGCAGTTTTAGATAGTCTCGGAAGGTCTTCAGTTGGTGTTAGGTTACCTTAAAGCTTAAAATCAAGCTTACCTGTTCGCTGAAATATACTTCCTTCGAACATGTAGGCTTATAGGAAATGTATTTATATTACCACATGGTCTTCATTTGAGATATAATTGACTTGAATCAACAAAATTAACTGGGGTTCTTAGGAAACTGTTACAGGCTCAGATGCAGTTTACAACCAGATATTATGCAATAAGACTAAAGTTCGCGGTGTTATTAGAGGGCGTATGTCCTTCGACCGACTTATGTTTTTTGTTTGTTTAAATATTTTCTTGCAAAGGGCAAAAAGGAATGCAACTTTGAACGATCAATTAAGAAGATAGAATTTTCATACAGATGTATTATACTAAAAATTAGTTGTGTAACAAGGACACGATAAAAAGTGATGTGTAACTGTATAAGACACAATTTGCATTACTTCACAGGTAACATTCGAAACTTTGTCCCTGCTGATCGTACCAATTTATAGCGAAATGACTCTTAGTCCAAATAGGAATACACGTCACTTTCAATTTTTCCGACCCCGGTGATCACCCACCTATCCGTATTTTTTCGGCGTTGACCCGAGCTAAATTAAGGCTCTGTGTTGCTTTGAAACGCCCTTCTATGACGTGATCCACCTGCATGGGTCAGACAGGGAATTCCCTAGTAGCAAGTCCAAAATCATAAACACTGATCCAAGAACGTACCCACTAAAAAGGAAGGAAAATGTTTCCTTGAGACTATTAAAGCAAGAAATGTTCTGTATTCCGTGGGATTTGATAAAGATAATGTCTTACCAGATCGTTCCAGGCTTTCTGGTTCACTGATCATGTGATCCAAATTTGATGACCACTATGTTTCTACTAGCCCTTCAAGTGCCAGTCGAACCTGTTTCTGCTTTCGCGGATGATGTAGATCAGGATCACGTGACACAGACCTTGCAGTCTGACCTTGATATACATTGTTTGTCGTTTCTTCCGCACATCCTGACATAAATAGCATGGACATTGTACTATTTAGGTCTTTTGTAATGCCTCTAAAGGCCCATTTCATTTCTTAGAGAGACGAAGGGTTAAATAGGTTACTGGGTAACAGCCTGACAAAAGAAATGGAACAAATATATTATTAAGAGAATGAAGTCGACAAAGGGCAGTAATTTATATGTAGGAAATTTTTAGAGGATTCGCTAATTTTATCTGAGGTCAAGAAACCTTGCTGATGTTGTTAGATACTTTCAGTTTGTCCAACTGATGGAGAGAAAGAGAAAATCCTTTAATGGTACTTTTTGTAGTATTTCTTAATGCCAACAGAAGTTGTCGAAACCCTTATGTATTTGGGCGTTTCAAGTTCATAAAAGTCGTGGCTTCATTTAATTCGTTTACTTATGCATACATTTGTTTATTTCTTCTCCAATATTTACAGTATGAAGCATTACCTCACAAAATTCATTTTTGTATGACATGCTTATAATTTTATGAAAGCTATTGTTACAGGTTATTTGGTTATTAATACACGCAATTGTTTATTCCCTACAAGTCTATAATGTATACCAAAAATTTTCCTTAACTGTGTGTAATTGTATAAAAGCTTTTGAAAGTCGATTTTGTAAGAAATGTGCGTAAACGAGGAATACCAATTTCAGACGCTACTTCACCAGTCTTATATTTTCCTCTTTATTCTTAAAGACCCTGCTTTACGATGGGATGTACTACAGTTAAAATGGGTAACCCTTAATAGCGAAATATTATATTAAAAAAAAGATATGGATAGAAAACAGTAATTTCGCATAATGTCGAGGTACAAGAATATAGACAACGTCACTGCATCGCCAACAAAAGCCTTCAAGGAAATAGACATATAGATGAATCAAAGCAACGGTTATGTTGGAGATGGCTCTCAGGAACCAATTAGTTAAGTCAATAGAAATAGGCGTTTATTTATTACAGATACCCAGACTAAACAAATACTCCATGCTGCATATGTCAAAGGTTATTGTGATCTAAAGCCCTTGTGTCTTTTGTATCCAACAGTTTTTTTAAGATTGGCAAGGGGAAGCATTGTGTGGTTTTTGACCCCCGCCATTGTACACATCAAACCTTTATACTTTTTTTTTTATTTACTTAAAACCTAGAGAGTACGATGCACCACTTTTCGCAATAGCACAATCATACACAAACATGATGTCGTCTTTATACATGTTTTAAATCTGAAAAAAAAAAATAATAATAATAATACTTCCCCTTATACATGTCGCTATCCTTACCTTGACTACTTTTGTGGTAATTTTACTCTTCACACCAATTGCTAAAAAAACAACTGTTTCCTTTTTCGCGAAATCAGTTGCTTGCAACATAATATAGGGTAACGATGAGGCGTAACACTTTTTCCTACGATGTCTACGGGAAAAATGATTTGGTTTGGTTTGTATTGGCTGTAACAGCTAGTCATATCACGGAGGTCAGTGCACCTATACATGTGTTTCCTGGCTTTCCAATACCAGTACTGACGCAACTTTCTTTTCAAGCCACTGGCTACTTTTCTCTCATGCATCAGAGGTGATAGGAGAAAATCTCCGGAAAGGAAATATGCCTAAACCTGGTATCGAAATCACAGCCACCAGGTGACGAGTCAGATACCCTTACCACTGAGCTACTCGGCAGTGCTATGGAATAGTGAAGACCATATACACACACATACAATAGTCCTTCACTTACACGTTTTCTGTTGGTAACCATGGGAGTTGTTTCTCGATGAGACAATTCATATCCGCAGCCATTACTAGGGATACCCCAAGACGGCCCAAAGACACAGTCACAACACGGCTTTCATGTTAACAAACTCATAGCAGCATACTTTCACATGGTTGCCAAAAGTTGCAGCGTATTAAACCACTTTCTATTTTATACCTGTACGAGTTATTACATTTAGCATGAAAGCATAAGTCTGGAATTAAAAAAAAAAAACGTATTTCAAGCATAATGTAAATATAACTGTGAAAGAAAATGAGGAATTACTCATCATTAAAAAAAAATCCTCCATTGGCATATATCAAAGTGTGCCTACTCCAGGTATTTAGAAAAGTATTTACTTGGTATTTGGTTAAGATAATAGATATTGCTTTCCAATTTACATAAGAGTCACTCAAATACTTAGGAGAATAAGAGTAACCATTCAATATGGCCTGCGACACGCGAAAAGGGGCATTCGGACATTTACGTAAAGTGTCGTCTCGGATCAGCCTGCGCGGAATGCTAGTATTGATAATCCAAAGCAACACTTTCCGATTTTATGTAATTTTCTGTTTTGCGCAAGTCTACTGTAGCTCAAAATCTAATGTAGTCTTAAAGTGGCGTCTCGGATTAGCCTGCGCGGACTGCGCAGGCTGATCCGAGACGACACTTTACGCAAATGTCCAAATGCCCCTTTTCGCGTGTTGCAAGCCATATATAACGGAAAGCAAATGTCAAGAGTCAGGTGAAGGAAATAAGAGCGTTCCACAGTATTATTTTTATAAGTACATGTATTAACAAAAATTACGCTACTATTGATAGGCCAGTGATATGTATATGGCTAGTATTGATAATGGCTTTGAGGCGCTGAAAACGTCTCCTGCACTGAAATCTTAAACTTATATCTATTTATATTTAACTTCTCTCCAAAGCGTTAGCTTCAGACGAATTCAAAAGAATTATGTTGCTCGGGCATGTCTCATGTTGTATCAGGGTCGGTATCTCTTTTATGAGTCAGACTGAAGGTCCTTTTTCGCTCAGTAGTAAGGCGAGGGATTGGTAGCCAAAAGGCACCATTCAAGCAAAACTTTCAGATGTGATCTCGAAGGATGGAATACTGGATCTCAAAAAACTGCAGACGATTCCTCCGGTACTTGAGAGAGACAAACAGACAGAGACAGAGACAAATGCCTACAGACAGAGAGACAGAGAGAGACAGAGGCAAAGACAGATGTCTACAGACAGAGAGAGACAGAGAGGAAGAGAGAGAGAGACAGAGACAGATGTCTAGAGAGAGAGAGAGAGAGAGAGAAAGAGAGCGAGGGCAGAATTCTTCTATTTCAAACTATCCTTAGGTCTTTTCTCGAAGAGAGTATAATTCGTTAAATATAATGTTCAACCCTTTACCACACGACAAAATTTTAGATGGGTCCAAATTGAAAGCATTTGTAGGTGACAAAGTAAATATAGCTTAGATGATGGGATTTCTCTCATTGCGAGAAAAGGAGAAAATGCTGATTCTTTTTCCAACAATGTTTACAAATTTCCTTTTTCATTTGGATCGTTAAAACTCGTGATTATGTGGTAAAGGGTAAACTTTATTCTACTTTACTCGTCACTTGCAAGAGCCAATTGCAAATGAGCTGTGTTCTGGCAAAAAAGGGGTTCGATGCATCCCCATGGTGCTTTGTATCAAGCAAGTTAATATTACATAATTGTAGATACATTAAATCCATTTTGCAAAATGACCGACTGAATCATAAGGTCGACTTGGGCATGCAGAAAATTGACCGATAGCAAAACGGTTTCGACCCAGGCTGGCCTGAATCGATACTTTGTGCAGATGCATTAAACCCTCTTTTCATAGAGCATGGTTCAAATATTTTTGAGGTCAAAGAGACTCCAGGAAAGCATGGATAGGTGCTCTGGCCGCCGCGATATAACTGAAATAATGTTGAAAACGGTGTAAAACACCAAACAATCAATCAAAATATTTTTGAATTATCAATTAAAGGAAACGGATAAACATATAACATTATTTGCTGTATGCTAAAATGATAAATAAGTAGGGATTACTTTGAAATTTACCGAAGAGATGGCGATTAAGAAGTTTGTAGAACTTTCACCAGGTGTAAACGTTTAATGGCGTTACCTAGAATAGTAAACAGTATTGCGGTTATCCCTTTATCATAAAATGCCGACTTTTGACGACCCTGAAGAAGAAGCCAAGTTAAAACATAGTGGGAAAAAAAGAAAGTGCTGGTAACCAGCATTTTCTCCTTTGCCAACAATGTTTTCTACCATATTAAGAAAATAATACATTAAAATTGGAGTCTGCAAGTGCTTTCAATTTGGACAAGTCTACATTTTTGGTGTGAGGCAAGAGTTAAATTCTGAGTACTACAGGTTTTCTGTTTGTGGAAATACCGACAGGGATTCACAGTTTGTTATCTCTTAATGCGGTGATAAGAAATGGCAAGCAGACATTTCATTTAACCAAGAATTTCACAAACCTTGCGGTAATAAGTTAATTCATTTACTCCCAAAACAAATTTGTAGCAGACGACTTGGAAAACGTCCATGTTAAATACAGATGATTAACCCTTATCCTGCTAAATAAGTGGAATAAAACCTTCAAGACGTTTACAAAAATCCATTTTTTTTTTTATATTTTAATGGCATTTTGTAGAAAGATATCTCCTTATCGGACAGTGTAGATCCAATATCAGACTGCACGTTCTGTGCAGTCTGATATTGATCTACACTGTCCGCAAAAGGTCCTTGAATCGTGCTAAGCAGCCTAAGGGTTAACACTTATACAGGTCAAATTCTTTACTTCACAATATATCAGACCAGTCTTGATCGAAAGCATTTTGCAAACGGCTAACAACGTATTGCTGAACAAATTGTATGGACATTTATCTTTGAGACGGGTAGAAACCATGGAAAGAAGCTGGTTTTAATTTTTTCTTTGTTTCTAGCGATTTTTTTTAAAAGCCTCTTTGCGCAGTGTCGTTACTATCAGGGATTTATTTTTTGATTATATGCATGAATAAAAGAAACACAGTTTGACTAAAAGAGCAGTTGTTAGTGACGACCAATTTCTTCTTCAGTAACAGTCTTATAAAAGTAGTCAATCGCAAGATGCAAAGGTTCGAAGTAGGTTTTTTTTATGGTGTTTAACGCCGTTTTTTAGTATAATTTCAGTTGAACCGCAGCGAGCAGAGCACCTATTCATGATTTGCTTTTCTCGGGTTTCTTTACCAGTACTTAGAACAGTGGTCTTCGCAAGACATTTGCTGCTTCCCACATAACCAATATGCAAACATTGATCAGTGATGAGAGAGAAATGAATGCTTTCGCAATGACCTGGGGATCCGAACGAGCGAATTTGTGGTTTCAAGCCATGTGCGTTACCGGTGACCTACTGGGTTCTGCTTGTTTGCAGGAGCTAATAAGTTGAACAATTCCATTATAATTGACTTGCAACACGCGAAAAAGGTGCATTCTGACATTTGCGTAAAGTGTCGTCTCGGATCAGCCTGCGCAGTCCGCGCAGGCTAATCCGAGACGCCACTTTACGACTACATTAGATTTTGTGCTACAGAAGACTAGCGTAAAACAGAAAATTGCATAAAAACGGAAAGTGTCGCTTTGGATTAGCCTGCGCGGAATGCGCAGACTGATCCGAGACGACACTTTACGCAAATGTCCGAATGCCCCTTTTCGCGTGTTGCAGGCCATATGGAAGTAACAGGTATAATTCAAAAGCATGCGTCATCAAGTCTCCGCATGCACCCCTTGAGGGACCGCAATTATCCACTTATTTGCACAACTACGCAAACATAACCTACGAGTTCAACGGCCTCAGTAAGATATAAAAAATAAATACTTTGAAATATTTGTATTAGAAGATAAACTTGTACTTTTCAGATAGGGAGTTCGACATACCGTCTTTTCAAAATTATAGCCTCTTTTGCAAACCTGATAATGATTCTTTTTTTCCCCAACTACTTTTAATTTTGATTTTGCAGTTTAGTCACTATACAGTGGATCTAAACAGATTTTTTTTTTTTATGTGGATGATTTGTGAAAAAAGTAGAAAGATCCATTTGAAAAAAGTCCCATTTTTTTCTTGAACGTGTCTTATCACAAAGCATTGAACTGCCTTTTTTTTTCTAAAACTAAGGGCCCAAAAGAAGCTACTTCGCTCAGACATTCATCCAAGAAAGTGAATGATTTATTTCGTCCCTGCCTGTATTCAGAAAAGAAAAATGTTTTTTGTAAAATTATCAGGAAAAAGACATACAGCTAATTTGGAGTGAATAATTTTCCACAGTTTGCTTACTAGCTGGGGATGTTACAGAAGCCATAACTCCATTGTAAACTTACTTTGTGTTATATCAAAGGAGAAGGTAAGACGTGTTTGTTACATTCTAAAAATATCTCTTGTAACTGCTATTACACTTCTTTTAGCCTTTAACGTGCGAAATAAGGTAAATGAAAATTTTAAGCCGATAGTAAAAACCTAACCTTACTATTTCACAGTTATTTTTTGAGAAAAAAATATCTCCTTATCAGACAATGTAGATCAAAGATCAGACTGCATGTTCCGTGCAGTCTGATCTTGATTTACACTGTCCGCAAACGGCCCTTGAGTCGCACTTAGCAGCCTAAGAGTTAATCTGCATGACAGTATAATTTCTCGATATTTCGCAGAACGAAGAAATACGTTGGATTTGTCAGTGTTTACAAAGTATTTTATAGTCACTGAGTCTGCCATATGCTTTTAACCTGTACCAAACAATCCCTTGTTGGAAGAAGTTTTTTTTGAGAATGTTATGGTAATAATGCCACAAGAAACGAGTCTCAATCCATGATGGACAGATTTTGTCGTTTGTATAAAGTTAAGAAAATAACTGCTCATAATATTATCTACTATGTCCTCCATTCTTTTGCATTATGTTCATACGAGTGTAATCTATCCATAGAAAATACTGTAGAGATAGCTCTGGTAACGTGAATGATCAAGTCAAACTGCATCTAAACAATCAGAGGCGCTGCTACACTATTTCCTTCTTATTCATTATTCAATTCTTATTTCTTGTTTTGCCACCCTTTGTACACACTATGTTGTCCGCTAGAAGATACTTGCGGGAAGTAAACAATTAATGAACAATTTAAAGCAGATGCGATTTCATTAATTTATGGTTTCACACGATATCGGTATTTGTTTACATTTACCCAATTAACCAATGAAGAACTTACAACTTTTAGTGGCAGTTGACCAAAAACTGGATATCGTCAAATTAGATGGCCTGGTAACTAGAATTTTCTCCTTTTCTCAGTATGTTATTAAAAGCCCTCCTTTCCCGGATTATCTTGTGGAGGGTTAAAGCTTACCTCTGCTAATCAATATCTACTGATCATTGTTTCGGCCATTGCTATGTCGGAAGCAGCCCGTGGCTTGGGAAGAATATTGCTCGAAGTACTAGAAAAGGAAACTCCAGGAAAGCATGGATAGGTACACTGGCCGCTGCATTAATTCGATGTTGAAAAAGGCGTAAAACACCGGAAAAAAAAAAACAATCTACATCTGTATCATGTAGAAGTTTTAACTGATTGCTTTTATTCAGATAGATAAGGGGTAGTGTTTACGATTTGTTTACCTTCGCGAACCACCCAAGCAATCTGTTTACTATAAATAAATTGTCTGCTACTCTATCTCCTTGCTGAAAGTTGATTACATAAATATTTCTGCATAAACAAGCACTTAAAAGTCCATGGCAGGAATGTAACGGAATTGGAAACTCTCCCTCGAAAACAAAGCCTTAACGGCACGAAAGATTAACCCCGTAAGATTCTTGCTTATCCTGATATCTCTGATTTAAAAAAGCGGCTATTACATTCAGTCAATCCCAGATTATTTGCTCTACATGATCAATGTATTCAGTCTCGGCAAGAAGTCTCATAAGCTACTTGGTCTATACTATGGAAAGAAAGAAGAGCATAAAGTATACAATGTTGGTAAACCATAGGCACTGAGACGCGAATGTACTGGGACTTGGAAACTTGTTCACAACTGTGGTCAATCATGATTCTTCACTGCCCTGAACAAGTTTCCAATTCCCCTGCCACCTGACCGTACAACGAATTTATTACACTGACTGTACAACGAATTTATTACACTGCGAAGTTTTACCATTCCAACGTGTACAAGTACACTGACGAGATAGAATTTCCCTTCTGAGTGTCCCAATTCAATGAAAACTGATGTCACTGAGAAGTGACGTCACTGAAACCTTGGTACAACGTGCAGTTTGGTGCATGAACTTGATGATGTCACCGCGATAGACATTCGACGTATTTTTTAATTCAAACATGGATTTAAACAACTTCAAGGTAAGTAAATATTGATTTTAATGATTTATTGGCAAAAGCAAACGACCATTAAATGAATCAAACAACCATTTGGTTATCCTTAAACGATACAATGTATGAGTTTCGACACTTCACAATTTACTTACCTGAAGAAGGGATGGCTCGTTTTAACCCCGATTATTTGTTAGAGAGTGACAACAAACGACAATGTATGTAACTACGTATAAACATTTATTTTCAAAAATAATCCATTCTTTCATCTTTAATGACAGTCATCAAGGGAAACTAGTAATAATATGGTGCAGGCTTCTCAGTATGTTTGCCTTGCGGGTGGCTCGTATCGATCGACGCCGCCATTTTGGATGTTGTTTAAAGTGTAGTATACGGGGCTCCCGAAAGGGAAACTGCTTTTAAGTAGATTTTGCCTGTGTACAGGAATACATAATCGGGCATATTATCCAAACAGATCGCGAGAAATTACTTTGCAGTGTTATAATAAACTATCGACCAGTCCTCTTTGGAAGAGTGTACAACATATGACGTGCCACAAAATGCGCTTTCTTTCATACAGATCACAATAGTGTTATAAAGCCTCATTGTGGCGCCGCATGAGCGGCGGCACTATATTTTTATTCGCTTTTGAAAAGTGCCTGTAGAGGTAGCCATAATGTTTACTATATGGACTGGTTCAGTGGTTTTTATTTTAATGTAAAAAAAAAAAAATACGGTACTTCCGTTACCAGATCGAGCCCGTACCAACTTTGTTTTTCTATTTGGACTTATTTTTTTGTTTTTTAACATGTAAAATACCGTACTTTCATTGCCAGATCGATAAAAACCAGATCGTATCCAAGATGGCCCAGAGTTTAAATATTTGTCATGTAGTATCACCACGTGGACCTCTACGAAGTGTGTTCAAGTGATTCCCTTGGCGTAAAAAATTAACCCGCTTTAATGTGCCCTATTTCAGAAACAACTGATTTGCGGCGCCATTGATGTTATGCATCAATATTTTCTTGTACACTATTTTAAACTGGCATTGGAATAAATGAGATAAGCATTTGAAATCACAGAATGTAGTTCGAATTATGTATAGGTAATTTTACAAGTATCTTAATTTTTTACTTGGACGTGTCTATCCAGTATTTGAGGTGTATCTATATTCAATCATCTTTTACAATGTTAACCCATAGAGTGCCAAATAAACCAAATAGACATTTTCAGTTTAGGAATAACACTCAAATAATCACAGTTCCAATGTGGCTTTTGTCTGAAGTGTTTCAGAAAAGCGGACAGAGTAGATCCAAGATCATACTGCACGTTTGATGCAGCCTGATCATAATCTATACAGGCCATGAAGGTAACTAAAGTTGTGAAAGGCGAATTAGAGTTAAATCGGATACATCTATAAAGTTGGCAATGATTCCTCCATAATCTTAAATTGAGCCAGACAACAACTTATTAACAATGTATGTATTTGTTCATTATTTGGTAAATATTGAGAAAGAAAGTGACGTAAAGTTTATACATACGGTGCGAGGCAGAATATATTTGTAAGTCATCTTTCATTTATAAACATGTCACAGTATAACGAAGTTTTCCGACTTAATTATTATCATTTAGCGCATTAATAGAAACCATCTGAAATTTATGTGTCATAAGTAAAGAATTCGATGTGAATCACTCCCAACTACGTATACTCATAGCTCTGTTCAGAGTGTACAGTGAATATCTTATAATAGGTTGTAAGTTTGTAGCTTTGCTTGTCCAAATTCTCACTGAGCGTTGACTGGATTCACTCAATATAGGCGAAATACTGTGTCGACTGTGTTAAATTAGGAACAGTCTATGTATTAACCCCTAGGCTGCAAAGCGCGACTCACTGACCTTTTGCGGACAGTGTATTATAAGATCAGACTGCACAGAACGTGTAGTCTGATCTTGGATATACACTGCCCGATAAGAAGATTTTTTTTTCTCCAAAGAGTAAGTTTGAAATACATGTAACAATATTGTTTTTTACAATCGGCTTGAAAATTTAAGTTATTCAGAAGGATAAGAGTTAAAGAAAAAGGCAGCAATTACTGCTGTGCGAATTTCTCGTAAAAATACTATAGGAACGCATAGATAATTATGTGCTCTTTCTACATTTATAATATTGAATTACCACCAAAAAACTGTTTTAAATGATTTACCTTTATGCTGTTAAGCGCCAATGAAACCGTTTTTGCAGATAATGTAGATCAAGATCAGACAGCACTAAATGTGCAATCTGATCTTAGATCTAGTCTGTATGAATCGGTGAGATTTTCACGACAAAAAGAAAAATAAAAAACTAAGAAAGAAAATTAAAATATTCAAGCCGTAGCTTTTAGATGTATTTTCGATTAATACATCTAGCAGTTAACGGGTTAATATTACATCCAGAGATTTGTAAATAAAGAAAAGGATGTCATATTGGTTTTAAAAACATTCAAACCATCTTTATACCATAAACAAATGATCTGTTTCGGTTTACCGTACGTAGATGATGAATAGATTTCTCTTCGAAAACAAATAATATGGCGCTGTCTAAATAAATAGGCACGTATCACATTACTTGACTGTAATATTTGAATGAAGTGTTCATTAAAAACGGAACCTATTAAAACCAGTAATTTGAGGATCTGTATTGCGAATTTTGACCGACCCTTATTTTGTAGCATTTAGCAATTAGTTTGACTATCAAATAACCCTTTTTAAGTTTTCCATTCCTTCATCTTTTAAGTTTAGTTCTTTGTACTATTCTATTAATCTTTATCCTCTTAAATAAATCAAATAAAACATTCAAGCCGATAGTAAAAACTCAAATAATGTTATTGCAAACTTATTTTTTGGAGGAAAAAAATATCTCCTTATCGGACAGTGTAGATTCAAGATCAGACTGCACGTTCTGTGCAGTCTGATCTTTATCTACACTGTCCGCAAAAGGTCAGTGACTTGCGCTAAGCAACTTTATTGTTAAACGGTTTGAAGAACATTTTTTTAAAGGCACGACGGTCGTAGAAATGAATCCGTCCCTAGGCGGTATCTTACTGTTTTGTGAAATAAAGATAAAATCCAATTTTGGCCAAAATGTTTCCTTAGATATCGGTGTGTACATACATTTGGGCCATGCTGTATGAAAAGTAGGTTTGATGCATCTTCATAATGCATCGTGCCAAGCAAGTCATTGTATAATTATTGATCCATAAAATCTATTTTGTCCAACAACCATCTAAACCATGAGCTAGAATGGCCTGTTAAACACAGAAAATTTGATAATAACATATAGTTTCGACCCAGGTCAGCCTGCGTCAATACTTTATGCAGATGTATTAAACCCTCTATTCAAATAACATGACCCGTTTGAGAGCCAGGGCATTAGTACCAGTGTGGTGTATATTCAAGGGACTCATGATGTTATTATAATGTATAAAGACTACAAATAAGTTCGCAATCAACATGGTTGATGAACGGTTTATTTCATGTTTTTTGGTAATTTAAACTTTCTTTAATCACAAGGTCCCTGGGGTACCGTTTTACTAAAAATAGTTTTGTGTAAGAATTTTGGTAACTTTACGCCTACATTTAGATTTAACAATTCGTAAATCCGTTTTACTAAACTGTCGTAGCTTTGTGAATTTTCGCAATTCAAAATTTCTGTTACTCTTCAATTGAAGGCGGAAACATAAGGAATGCCATAGCAGAAAATATTCAAGATATAAAAACACTATCAAGATATTTAAAATATTCAGTCAAGATAGTCGCAATTATACCAAAATGATATATAAATTTGATATATGAAAGCAAAATTATCATATCAAAACATAAAACCACTTCAAGACAAATAAATATACTTCAAGATGTAAAAACAGCATCAACATTTTAAAAACCACACCAAGACTCACGTGACCAATCAAGACTCACGTGACCACAAAATCCACGACGTCATCACTTGGCGAAAAGAACGTACACACACTGCTGCTGCTTGACTGTTAACCAGCATTTTCTCCTTTTTCCAAAGTGTTTTCTATCCAACTGGAATGAGAAATCATGATTCCTACATGATTAATGGCCTCTGTACATGCTTTCAGTTTGATCATTAGAGTTGAGATGAATGATTAACTTGATCTTAAATCTACATGATTGCATTCTGCAATGTTCCGGTAAACTGTGGAAAGGTCATGACCTTTTAGTTTCGCATTTGCAAATGGGCTTTATTTCATATTTTAAAATCATTCAGGGCACCAGTATCAATCCTTACCTTCAAATCGGCAGTCAAATTTCGCCTTTTCTTAATGGCCACTTCGAATATTTCACGCCTTACTATTCACTGACACCATGATGTACTAGGCCTACACACTACACTGCAGCAGAATGTGGTACTGTGAGTGATGTCATGGATTTTGTGGTCACGTGAGTCTTGTATGGTCAAGTGAGTCTTGGTGTGGTATTTAAAATGTTGATGCTGTTTTTACATCTTAAAGTACATTTATTTGTCTTGGTGTGGTTTTTAAAATGTTGATGCTGTTTTTACATCTTGAAGTATATTTATTTGTCTTGAAGTGGTTTTATGTTTTGATATGATAATTTTGCTTTCATATATCAAATTTATATATCATTTTGGTATAATTGAGACTATCTTGATTGAATATTTTAAATATCTTGATAGTGTTTTTATATCTTGAATATTTTCTGCTATGGCATTCCATAGAAACAGTAGTCCCCGCGCACTAGTTACCTAGGTAAACAGTGTGTGCCATTTAACAGGCGGGAAATATGACGTAACTTACGCGCATATACCCGGCATTTCTTGCGCTTTATGTAATATTTATTGTAATACGTTCTTATGGGGGGCACGCCACGGGGAATTACCGAAAACAGCTGTACTGGATTTTGATGAAATCCCAACAAAAACGGGGTTCAAGTGTAGATAAATATTCTTTTTTTCAATGAAAGATCAAAATTTATTTACTCGTGAACATCATCGGTAATATTTTCACTTGTGGCTGCTTGTTTGTTTTGGATTTAAACGGCTTAGGTGATACCACGGCAGTCAGTGCACCTACGCATGTGTTTTGTGGCTTTCGACATCAGAACTGACACAACACTACTTTCCAAGCCACTGCCTTCTTTTCTTACATGCATCAGAGGTGAGAGCCAGAAAATCGCCGGAAAGAAACTTTGCTGCCACCGGATATCGAATCTGCAACCACCAGGTGACAAGTCAGATTGGCCAACCACTGAGCTACCCGGCCAAGCTATGAATTGTTGTTGATATAAAATTCTATTAAACGAATCCAAAAATGTTCAGCGCGACTCAAGTACCTTTTGCGGACAGTATAGACCAGTGTGGATCAGAACGTGCATTCTGATCTTTGATTAACACTGTCCGATAAGGAGATTTTATTCCTTAAAAATACCTTTGAAATAACAGAATTTTGTTTAAAAAAAAAAAAGAATTGAAAGTTCCATTTTACTCAGAGGGTTAAGGGTTAATAGTCGTTTTTAAATCAAAAGACAATGATGCTATTCTCTTTTTATCACATAACTGTACCTAGTTATAGTTCATGATGTGTTAAAAGATAGGCCTATATGTACATGTGTAATGAAATTTACATGAAGCATATTTGCTTCTTTGACAGGTGTGTACATTATAGACGAAACCTAGTTCAAAGTACCTTGAATATGATGACTTTGTTTTGAGTCTAAAGATGATAAACTTTGCAGCTTTCCCACCGTCATCAATTCGGACATTTGATTTCACGGAAAAATCTTGATCAGCAACGTTGTAGAAATGCGGCGTATGACAGCTCTGACCAAATGTTGCATTATATTTTGCTTATCTTAAACGCGTGTTACAAGGTAAGAGGACTCGTTCTGTATTACGATGAACATAATGGTACTGTGATAAAGTTGTTTGCCCTAAACAAACGGATGTCCAAGGTCAGACAGTACGTCCTGTGCAAGTCTGACCTCGAGCTATGTTGTCCGCAATTTTAAGTCCTATTTTCGCGAGCGGCACTGAAAGGGTTAACCCATATTGAAATGTCCGGTGCTTTTCGATAATCTATATAACGGTAAGCCGAAACCATTTTGGATTATCGACACCCGAAAGGTCTTTTGAAAAGATGGAATATTTAAATTTTTCTGATACATTTAGGTATACAAACATTAACATAATTATGTTCCCTAATTCGAGCAGCTTCTGAAAGAACTGCATTTAATACATTCTTGTACCAATACAATTCAGCACGCCCCTGTTGTACGCACTATTTGTACACACTGTCGCAATTATGCTTTTTTCCTTAACTCGTTTAATAAAAGTTTATCTGAAATGTCAAGTAAAGTCATATCCAATATAGATACATGTAGCATGTTTTTTAGAATTTTTCTCAGAAAAAAAGTACAACTCTGGCATTCAGTACTGTTGCTACGCTACTTTCTCAAAATCTGTAAAGTTAACTCTTAATCAGACTTCAACGTTTTAGACCTAACTTAATTGGAAGTGTTTGTAGACAACAAAACAGTGTGACTCAAACACTGAAATTCGTCCGTAGAATGGTAGAAAAATTTTATGAGAAAAGAAGAAAATGCTGGCAACTCCTTTTCGACAATGTTTTTTAAACTTCTTCTTCTGTAGCCTCGTTGAAACTTGGAATCATTTAATTAAGTGTTAACCAATCACTCAAAGATACGGACTTATTTCAATTACTGCATGATTGAAAAGTCGAGATAATTAAGCGCCACGATATGCACCCAACAGCTATTGGCGCCATGATACATTCTGATTATCCCAAATATTCTTCGATACTATCGTTTCAATATTCCTGTCGCTAAGTCAAATTTACTGATTCTATTAAGTTTGAGCCTGCTGAAGGTGTAGCCTAATCTTTAATTTATACCCTCTTGTTTAATTGAGGATATGGGATCAAAATGAGAAATGTGAAAAGGGGGCTAAATGCATCTGCAAAAAATATCGACCATGTCAGCCTGCGCGGTCCGCGCAGGCTTACATGGGCCGAAACTTTTTGCTACAGGTCAATTACCTGCATATCAAAAGGGCCATTCTACCTCCATATCCAGTCATTTGTCAGACTGAATAGATGTTTATGCATCCCTTCTTATATGATGACTTGCTTGGTACCAAGCATCACAGAGATGCATTCAGCTCCCTTTCCCAAGAGCACTGCTAAAATATTTTGTTGTGTCAGAGGATTGTATTTTCAGCCGTCAAAAGAGGTAGATTTTAAATATTTGGTGCCGAAAAAGCTATGAGGAATAGTGGAGGAAAGGGCCAAAGTAAAGACAAGTAAGGCTGTTATAGATAAGAAAAACATTGCTGAGAACGGAACATTCGTTGGGAGCAAGCATGGATAACGCAAGCGCTCCTTTTCGCTGAATGCATTCAAATGCATTCTGCCGCAGTAGCGTAAGAATTCTCAAAATTTCGCTGTTTTGGTGTCACGTGTAATTGCGAAATTAAAATGAGTCCTATACATTATGCACGTGCAAAGAATATCGACCCAAGACAGCCTGTGCAGTTCTGTCATCCGCAGGCTGACCTGCGTCGAAACGTTTTGCTATTTGTAAATTTTCTTCGTGATTAAAAAAAAACAATTCTATCTCTTGATTTAGACGCTTTTTAGACTGAATGCGTCCTGTTTATTTGACGACTTGCTTGGTGAAATGCATCATGAATATTCATTATATCCCCTTTTTTTGCAGAGCGAGGCTCAAATATATTGTATTCAATATGTAAAACTAGTTTGTGTTGTGGCTTTTATTTGTAAAAAATGATAACGGACCAAAAATCGGACTTAACACGTCTTTGACAAATGCAGCATTTAGATTAATAATTAATGCGTTTTAGTTATTGCATCTGATACTTTAATTGATTTTTGTGTCGAGGTTTTGAATAACCGGGCAGCCGCCATAGTTCAACCAAAATGCATGACTGACGTTTCAATTAAAAGGTGTCATGTTTTTCATTCAATCGTTACATGTTTTATCGCAAAGGTCATGGCTTGTGATTTTTTAACCCTTAGGCTGCTAAGCGCGACTAAATGACCTTTTGCGGACAGCGTAGATCAAGATCAGACTGCACAGAACGTACAGTCTGATCTTGGATCCACACTGTCCGATAAGGAGATATCTTTCCTCAAACAATACTTTTCAAAAAGCAATATTTGGGTTATTACCATCGGCTTGAAAATTTCATTTCTTTTTTTTTAGCAGGATGAAGGTTTAGCAGATGTCTTCCATAGATATCCTCTCATCACTACACGGCATTCTAAACTACATTCCAGTCTAATTCTATATTTAGAAAGAAATGTGATTTTTGATTGGCTAAGCCATTTCATTAAGCCAACCAGAAACTGTGTTGCTTTTAAATTTAGAAAATTCTTGAGCCTAACACAAATAATACGGTTTAGAATGGCTGGTGAATACTGGCTTTTGGCGGTCGGTGTAGATCAGGATCAGATGTCACCAGTTACGTTTGATAAAATGAATACATAAAAACATTGTGGCAAAGGCTCTATTCGGTCATTTTGAGCAAATTCTCACCTAACTTAAATATTGTAAGACCAGAAAGGCGAATGCGTTAAGTGAGAGGATACCAAATTGCCCAAGCCCTAAACCTGCTAAATAAGTGAAATGAACCTTTCAAGCCGAGAGTAAAATCTATGATTTTGCTATTTCAGTGCTATTTTTCGCGGAAAAGTACCTCCTCACTTAGCAGTGTAGATCCAACATAAGACTACACGTTCTTTGCAGTCTGATCTTGGTCTACACCGTCAGCAAAAGCCCCTTGAGTCGCGCTTAGCAGTCTAAGGCTTAACCCATAAACTGCTAAAGAAGTAAAATGAAATATTTCAGCCAATAGTTCAATCCCAACTATTGCGATTTAAAAGTTCCCTATGCTCAAAAACGTATAGGACAGTGTTGATCCAAGATCAGACTTCACGCTCTGTGCAGTCTGATCTTGAATCTTCACTTTCCGCAAAAACGCCTCCACTGAGTCGCGTTTAGCAGCTTTTGGTTTCGTAATGCGATGGACCAAGGCCTAGTATCAGTCGGCGATAATTACAGATGAAAAACTGCATTTGAAATATGAACTGCTGTCGATAAATCGATCCGACCGTCAGAACGTTATCATGTTGGCGCAACTGCAATTTTAGAGTTACTCTCAGGAAATTGTAGCTTTTATTCAGACTGCACAAAAAAGCGGGTTGACTTTGGATCAACACTCTTCTGATACTTTATTTGACATTTATACGACCGACAGAGTCGAAACAAACAGCAAAACGAGACAACCACTATAAATACGACAATGCCGCCAAGCTGGCGAACTTAACCCTTATCCTGCTAAGTAAGCTAAATGAAGCGTTGAAGTCGATAGTAAAAATACGAATAATGATAATTCATACTTATTTATTGAGAAATATATCTTCTTGCCGGACAATGTAGATCCAAGATCAGACGGCACATTCTGTGCTAATACGTGCGCACGTATTAGTTATTACGTGCGCACGCAGTAGCTAATACGTGCGCACGTAATAAGTAATACGTGCGCATGCAGTAGTATTACGAGCGCACGCAGTAGCTAATACGTGCGCACGTAATAACTAATACGTGCGCACGTATTAGCTAATACGTGCGCACGCAATAGTATTACGTGCGCACGTATTAGCTACTGCGTGCGCACGTAATACTACTGCGTGCGCACGTATTACTTATTACGTGCGCACGTATTAGCTACTGCGTGCGCACGTATTAGCTACTGCGTGCGCACGTAATACTACTGCGTGCGCACGTATTACTTATTACGTGCGCACGTATTAGCTACTGCGTGCGCACGTATTATAAGATATATCTTCCATGTCACTTTTGTGCCACCGTACTATCGCACTGACATTATCAAGTTTATGCACCGAACTGCACGTTGTACCAAGGTTTCAGTGACGTCAGTTCTTAGTGACGTCAGTTTTCATTGAATTGGGGCACTCAGAAGGGAAATTCTATGTCGTCAGTGTACTCAATTTGTGAGAACATAAATCGGGAAAATTTCGCTGAACACATGTTGGAATGATAAAACTTCGCAGTATAATAAATTCGTTGTACGGTCAGGTGGCAGGGGACTTGGAAACTTGTTCACGGCCTGTAGCCCCCTTCGGCTCGGGGTGACATGATTCGCCACAGCCGTGAACAAGTTTCCAAGTCCCCTGCCACCTGAACGTACAACTAATACTGTCCTTACTTTGCGTCATGTTTACATGTAATGATTCAACCCTATCCCTGCATAAATCGTGTAACGTTATTCTCTATAGTATCCTGTTTTGTCTCTGTTAAATATCCTGTACCGTTTCCTCATTTATAAGTATCACCATTTATATTGTAGTATTCCTAGCCTTGACGTGTCAACATGATATATATTTCTTCCTCAACATGTTTGACATTGTCTCTCCATGATATTAAGTTTGGTCTCTATATATTTTTCTGCCTTGCCTCTTGCCTCTTGCCTCTAGCTTCTATGTAGCATGGTCCCTGCATGTCATTCTGCTTTGATATTTTCTGCTCACTTAACCCTTTACCACACAGTCGGCCATGACAAACAAATTGTTTGACAACATCGTGGAAAAGTGAGAAACTGCTGGTAACCAACATTTTCTCCTTTTCCCACAATGTTTTGTACTCTATAAAAGACAATTCCATTATTGGAGCCATTTTCCGATTTCTTGACTGCATTTGACAAGTCTAAAATTTTGTTGTTTGGTAAGGAGTTCGCACATTTTCTGGATTGTTTCCGTAAGTAGTTACATTCTATTTCATTATCTCAGTAGATCTACATTTATGTGAGAAAACTATTTATCTGCGTCTATCAATACTGTAGTTTAGAAGAGATACAGCAAACGGGAATGCTGACAGTTCAGAGATACATCCTTACAGCTAGAGAGAGAAAAGTTTGTTTAAACTTAAAAGTGTGTAGAATGGCTCATCCGTATAAACATAGATAAATTACCAATATATGTGATGCAAGATGATAGAAAAACACTAGGGATTTGTCTTCAAGCGGAAATGACAACAGCGATTGCTTTGAAGGCCTCCAAAACATGAAATGCAATTTCTATCGGTCGCAATCTGTGCAATCTTGCAGCCATCAAGGGTAACATTTGGAATGAAGATACAAGAATGATTTTAGGTTCATAAAAATAATTAAAAACTACCTGAAAACTGCCTTAAAACGAGTATAGGATGTATCTTTAGATATCGCCTTTGTTTGACATTCATACACATGTACGTTGTAGCATACTCAGAAATTTCGCGATAATACAATTCTTACGACTTCCCCAGGCATAGGTTTTAGCAGAAAAATAAAGTTGTTCACGACATGATTGATTCTACTCACCCACACCTGTAGTTAGAATATTATTTAACCCTTTACCACACAATCCTGACTTTTATCGACTCTGATGAAGAAGGCTTTTGAAAACATTGTGGGAAAAGGAGAAAATGCTGGTAACCAGCATTTTCTCCTTTTCCCACAACGTTTTCTACTCTATCAAGGACAAATTTCGTCATTTGATCCATCTTTAATGTATCGGATGCAAATACTTTCAATTTGGACTAGTCTAAACTTTTGTCACTGGGTATTTAAAGTGTTTAACACTTTGAGCGCCAAATAAATAAACTCGGCCTCTTTCGACGGCTCTAAATACAATTCATTGAAACTTACAAATATTTTGATTGTATAGGTTTGACTACACAAGCGGATGGTATAGATCAAAGATCAGACTGCACGTTCTGTGCAGTCTGGTCTTGATCTATGCCGTCCGCAAAAGTCATTGTTTTCGTCTACGGCGCCGAAAGTGTTAAGTGAATGAGAACTTACAGTTACAGATAAAGGGTTTTGATAAATTAGTTGAGAATCCAGGATAACATTACAAGTGGTAACACATGTTCATCCTTATCCCGGAAAATAACTAAAATGAATTTTACAATTCGATAGTAAAAACCTAAATATTGCTATTTCAAAGTTATGTTTTGGGGGAATAATATCTCCTTAGCGGACAGTGTAGATCCAAGATCGGACTGCACGTTCTGTGTAGTCTGATCTTGATCTACGTTGTCCGCTAAAGGTCAGTGAGTCGCGCTTAGCAGCCTGAGGGTACGCGGTTATCTTGATCGTCTTCCGTACTCCATTCTTCCTAAACCTCGACCTTTACCAAACCAAATAGTTTTGGTCTTGTCAAATTTCAATGATTGATTCTATGGTGTTAAACGCCGTTTTCAATAATATTAAGTTATATCCCGGTGGCCAGTGCACATATCTATCCATGCTTTCCTGGAATTTCTTTTACCAGTACACCGCACAATATTGTTTCCAAGCCAGTAGCCGCTTTCCCAGATAACCATCGCCGAAGCAATGGCCAGCGGTGACAAAGGAATGAATCCTGTCACAATGACTAGCATCAGTCCTCGTAAAGAAATTGGTTTAGCCAGGGATCGAACCAGCGACCCTCTGTTCTCAAGTTCTGTACGCTACCGACTGAGCTACCGGGGCTCAACGTCAAAATCCAAAGCATTTGCAGACGACCAATTAAATGTGGCCGAAATGATAGGCCTTTATTCTTTATTAAATCTTTACAGAACAATAAAATTTTAGACTTTTCAAAATTGAAAGCATTTGTAGACGACAATATAAATGTGTCTGGATTTATGGGATTTGGCTGTGAAATAGAAGGAAAAACTGTGGAAAAAGGAGAAATTTTGATTACCAGGATTTTCCCCTTTTTTTTACCCCCAGCAATATTATGCAAAGGCTTCTTCCTCAGTGTCATTTAAAGTCGGGATTTTGTAGTAGAGTTTTAACCCTTCACCACACAATCCCGAGTTTTTAACAACCCAGACAGAAACAGCTTTTGAAAACATTGTGGGAAAAGGAGAAAATGCTGGTTACCAGTTTTTAGCTCTACTGGCTGAAAGCCAGCAGAGCTTATGTCATGGCGTGGTTTCCGTCGTCCTTCCGTCTGTCTGTCCGTCTGCATGTCCGTTCGTCCGTCTTTTTCTTGTTTACACGATAAAGTCTTCATTTGTGGTCAGATTTCCGTGAAACTTGCACAGTTTGTTTATCTCATCAATAGCTTCAACCCTATCGATTTTGAAAAAATCAAACAAACGGTATGGAAAAAGTAGCCATTTCAAGTTGAAAATTTCCATTTCTTGTTTACGCGATAAAGTCTGCATTTGTGGTCAGATTTCCGTTAAACTTTCACGGTTTGTTTATCTTATCAATAGCTTCAACCCTATTGATTTTGAAAAAAAAACAACAACAACAAAAAGTATGGGAAAAGCAGCCATTTCAAGTTGAAAGTTACCATTTCTTGTTTACGCGATAAAGTCTGCATTTGTGGTCAGATTTCCGTTAAACTTTCACGGTTTGTTTATCTTATCAATAGCTTCAACCCTATTGATTTTGAAAAAAAAAAAAAAAAAAAAACAACAACAAAAAGTATGGGAAAAGCAGCCATTTCAAGTTGAAAGTTACCATTTCTTGTTTACGCGATAAAGTCTGCATTTGTGGTCAGATTTCCGTGAAACTTGTAAAGATTGTTTATCTTATCAATAGCTTCAGCCCTATTGATTTTGAAAAAAATCTAACAATCAGTATAGGAAAAGTAGCCATTTCAAGTTGAACATTTCCAACTCTTGTTTACGCGATAAAGTCTGCATTTGTGGTCAGATTTTCGTGAAACTTGCACAGTTTTTCTATCTCATCAATAGCTTCAACCCTATTGATTTTGAAAAAAAATGCAACAAACAGTATGGGAAAAGTAGCCATTCAAATTTGAAACTTTCCATTTCTTGTTTACGCGACAAAATCCGCATTTGTTGTCAAATTTCCGTTAGACTTTCACGGTTTGTTTATCTTTTCAATAGCTTTAACCCTATCGATTTTGAAAAAAATCCAACAAAAAATATGGGAAAAGTAGCCATTTCAAATTGAAAATTTTCATTTCTTGTTTACATGATAAAGTCTGCATTTGTAGTTGGATTTTCTTGAAACTTGCACAGTTGCTTTGTATCATTAACAGCTTCAACCATATTGATTTTGAAAAAAATCTGACAATCAGTATGGGAAAGGTAGCCATTCAAAGTTGAAAATTTCCATTTCTTGTTTAGGCAATGAAGTCCACAGTGTTGATCCATCTGTTGTGAATCTTGCAAAGATTATTTGATTCATCAAGGGATTGAACTGTATTAAAAGTGAAGAAAATCTAGTAAACCGTTTGGGAAAAGCAGCCATTTGATGACTTAGTATCGTTTACTCAACTAAGTCCACATTATTAGTCACATTTTTTTGAAATTTGCTAGGATTGTTTAATACGAGGCTTTCTGAATGCCTATCAAATTTTGCTTGATTCCAAACAATTAGTTTTGAGAAATTGCACTTCTTTTTTTTTTTTGTTTGTTCAATTCACCATGCCTTCTTATGCTGTCTTAGTGGGTTCAAGCCCAGTTGCAAGAACACATTTGTGTGTGTGTGTGTGTGTGTGTGTGTGTGTGTGTGTGTGTGTGGTTTTTTTCTCTGTTTGCATCGTGAATTCATAATGTATGCTAGCAAAAAAGCAAAATCACTGCCAGTAGAGCGATTTCAGGCCCTCAGGGGCCTCTAGTTTCTCCTTTTCCAACAATATTTTCTGTCCTTTCAAAAACAGCTTTCATGATTTATGCTGCATGTAATCCGTCTTATGCAAATACTTTCAATGTGGACCAGCCTAATTTTTTATCACAGTTTAGAAATGTTTACTCTAAATTATAGTCGTTGGTATCGGCCAATCTTTAGACTCATCTGTTTTGAAACCCTACGCAGACGACAGACCAAGCAAAGCTTAAGTGATAGGATTTTTCCATGAAAGAAGAAAACTTTATGCGAAAAGGAGTAAAAGCATTTTTTCCTTTACTTGCTATGTTTTCAATAGCCTTATTTTGTAAAACTTGTGACTTTTTGGTAAAGGGTTCAACTTTTAAACGAAAAAGACATTTCCAGCAAACAGTAAAAATCGACAAGCGACATTTTCAATCTTTTTTTTTTGTTGTTGTTGTTGTTGATGCTCTTGTTTTCGATCAACTTAAATTTGATTAACGAACGTATAAACCGAACGTGATAAATTTGACATCCATCTGTATCAATCAATTGACCCTTTACCACACAGTTGCGAGTTTAACAACCCTGAAGAAGAAAGTCTTTGAAAACATTGCGGAAAAAGGAGAAAATGCTCGTAACCAGCATTTTCTTCTTTTCCCACTATGTTCTCTAACCTATCAAAGACAGAAATCATGACTTAAGCTACATTTATTTAGTCGTCTGCAAATGCTTTCAATTTGGTCATTTCTAAATTTTTGTCGTTTGGTAAAAGATTAAACTTGAATTGCTTCATCGATAGACCTACGACCTGACCACTGGACAACAGTAGTAACGTTACCCACACAGCTGGCAATATGAAATAACAACTATATTCACAACTCATCGTTACTCTCACTCGATAAATATTTCATTATCAGTTTATATTATTGTTTGTGTTTGGGATAACAGGTTTAAAATCACGTACTGTGACGAGATAATTTAAAAACTCAACACAATATTGTTGATATTATATCATTACAGTTCTAGGTTTTAAACCTGTATTCCCAAAAACAAACAATAATACTAAGTGTTAATGAAAGGTTTATCAGGATAGATTTATACCTAGTTTACGTTTTTAATGAGCCTGTATTGGTAAACAAATACCAAAATTTGTCACGTTCGCTTTATACAGCATAATCTTGGATTATCATTTTAATTGAGGAATGAAGAGAGTTTTTTTTTTTCATGGAGGTATGAAAGAAAAAAAAACCTAATCACAAAAGTGTGATTAGGTTCTTTTTTTTTTTCATACCTTCATGAAAAAAATAAAAATTCTCTTCATTCCTTATAATTTAATATTACAGACAACATACACCCACGGAAATAATTCAAACTGCATTCATTTTCTTTATTTTTAAATCTAACGTTGGGGTTTCTAAAGCCTCTTCCACTCGCAAGAATACAATAGGGAAGCAGTTTTCAGATCCCCAATTCTGAAAATTAACCAATAAAACGAAAGTAAATGAACACGGCAGTATCAAGGACCCACACTGAGTAACCTTCAGCGAAAATAGTTCCGGCATAACGTGATTCTTTTTTCATGGAGCTATGAAAAAAAAAAAATTCAGCCAATCAGAACTCGCCAATATTCATGAAAACAAATGATATTAAATTATTTCATGATGTATCGGATACTGTCGTAAAGATCTTATTAGTCTCTAATTTCATTTCCCTGTGCATTGGATTTAGTAAACAAATTCCCTAGTTTAGTTTAACTCTTTTTATTTTTACACATCTATTTTAATTAGCTGATTAACAACAGCTATCAAAAGAATTTTTTATTCTTATTTTTGATAAGCCGAGTTACAGCTATCGAAAGAACACCTTTTCGTTCTCTTTCATTCTCGTTTCCCACTCAAACTCTGTTATTTATATGGTTTTAGTGCTACGTGGACTCCGCTGCATGAGAATCATGTGAAACATAAGAATCATTCTGATATGACACGTGAGTTCGGCTAAATAAACATAGTGCAACGAAAGCGTGGTAAAATCTACGTCATTCTATATAGAGTGACGTCATTCTGTACAAAGTAAGTCGCCTGTGGGTGTTCCATCTCTTCGCCCCCCCCGATATTTTATCAAAGAAAGTCACTTGACGTAAACAAACCGTCATATTCCGCTCCATGACCAAGGAGGAAGGCAAATCCTCAAGGATTTACCGATATTACCCATAGGGGTCCGTAGTTTGACTCCTGTCACCCATAGACTAAAACAAGGGATTTAACTGTATGCAGCCCGTTATTCGCCCCCGGTTACAAAAAAACAACGTATCTTTTCTACCCCATCAGTTATTCTCCTAATTTTTTCTACAGCTGAGAGCTAAAACATTTTTCTACCAGAAAAACACAACTGTTTGTCAGTGGCTAATGCAGTCTGGCTGATACATTCGCTCGAACTTGTAAACTCGCTCAAAAATCTTCGCCATTGACACGGGTTCGTACATTCGATACTGACGTTCGCGCATATAAACCAATGAAATTTCTCGTTCCAAACAGTGTCACCGCACTGTCACGTGACAAAAAGGTGTGAGCAGCTGTACGAAATTTCATTGGTTGAATTCACGACTGTTAGTACATATCAACCGATGAAATTTCTCGTTCCAAACAATGTCACATGACAGAAGATGGCTGCAGCTGTTCGAAATAAGAACGTGGATCACAAATTCAACGAATTCTGAGGCGTTTCGTCGTTATTGAAGATAAAGACTATAGGTCAGTAGTATTTTTAAACATGTTTAAAGGGTGGGTGCCGCTAATGCTGCGTTTCATTGGATCTAAAGTGCATTTTATATCTTGAAAACGGATGTACGAACCCGTGTCAATGGCGCAGATTTTTGAACGAGTTTACAAGTTCGAGCGAATGTATCAGCCAGACTGCATTAGCCACTGACAAACAGTTGTGTTTTTCTGGTAGAAAAATGTTTTAGCTCTCAGCTGTAGAAAAAAATAGGAGAATAACTGATGGGGTAGAAAAGATACGTTGTTTTTTGTAACCGGGGGCGAGTAACGGACTGCATACAGTTAAATCCCTTGTTTATAATATATAGTCTATGGGTGCCAGGAATCAAACTACGGACCCCATGATATTACCGGTAACTGTTTTGTTAAAAAATTGACAACGATGGAACTATTTGAAATGTTACAAGTAAACATGTACAATTCAAGTGTCTTTTTAAGTTGAAGGTTAGTTCAAAATTGACCGGTGTTGCATTGGAAATGGGATTGGGGTAATATTCATAGCATTCGAAGCAACTGCGACTCTAATGCTTTACAATACAAATGTTCTTTGTCATTTGTAAGAGAGAAAATATAATAGTAAAACGGTGCGGTTTTTTATGTTGTGTTTGATGCCTAAGGTTTTATTGAAATTTTGATTCTTCTCATATTTAATGACTGGGCATTTGGGTTTTGTTTTGGTAAGTAAGTGGAACAGCCGTGGTTTATTCAATGGAATATAATCCGCATCCGCGTTGTTACACTAAGTATGAATTTGTTTTCCTTTGATTAAGAGTTAGACATGTTAGTATCGAAATAACCTTCTGTCTATCGTGGTTTATCGTTCAGTAAACCACGTTGTGAGTTATGAAGCGCAATGATTATTTATTGTGCCTCATAACTCAAAACCGTGGTTTGTTGAACGATAAACCACAATATAAAGAAGATTATTCTTAATTTGAGAACCAATTGGCGCAGCAAAGGAGCAATAAACGGGGTAAAACTTAAACTTGTTATAAACCGGAGTCTTACTGGAGTAGACAAAAATGGACTGTGTGTACCGTATGGTATAAATGAAATTAGCCAAACAGACGATTTAACAAAATAATGTTTGAAAACATTGCGACAAAATGATAAACAACTCGCAGAATTCGTGACAGATACTCGTATATGACCTTTCCGAAATATGTAAATGAGTAATTAATAAAAAATGAAATAGATGTGTCTGTTTCATTCAAAGGTAAAATGTATCTGTTTTTGTTGTGCTAGACTTTCATACTTGCAACGCTATAAACATTCATCAGAGAAACAGGAAACGATATACAAATGTCAATTTTACTTGGTCCAAGAATCCTGAGAATTCGCGATTTCAAAGATCTGTTTTTGCACCTGTATATAATAAGCTTCTGTATATTAACGCTTGCAGTGCCATGCTTGGCATTTACGAACAGTGCATATCAAGACCAGACTTAACAGAGTGTGCAGTCTGATCTTGAATCTGCACTGCCCGTTTATTGGTAAAATATTCTGCCAAAACAGTTTTAACCCTTAGGCTGCTAAGTGCGACTCACTGACCTTTTGCAGACAGTGTAGATCAAGATCAGACTGCGCAGAACGTGCAGTCTGATTTTGGATCTGCACTGTCCGTTAATGAGATATTCCCAAAAATACCTTTGAAACAGTAAAACTTGGGTTTTTTACTATCGGCTTGAAAATCTCACATAAAGTTATATGGCAGGATAAGGGTTAAACATAATAAATTGATTGGATTCTTTGCTTAGTTGGAAACGTCCTTTTGATATGAATTAGTGCTTACCTGTATAAATTTCTGTCTTTTTTCTGGCCAATAACGGAATCCAAGAGATAGGTAAAAAATTGTGTTGGGAAATATCTATGCAAACGTTGTAAGAAATTTGGTATACTGTTAGTATCTTTTTGCTTGTTTACCTTTTGTTGATTGGGGTTCCGTATTCACCAACCATTCTTAACCTTTAGGGTGCTACGCGTGACTCACTGACCTTTTGCGGACAGCGTAGATCAAGATCAGACTGCACAGAACGTGCAGTCTGATCTTGGATCTACACTGTCCGATAAGGAGATATCTTTTTTTCTCTAAAAATACCTTTCAAAAAGCAATATTTAGGTTTTTACTATCGGCTTGAAAATTTAATTTCTTTCATTTAGCAGAAAAAGGGTTTGGCGCATTCTTAGTCTTATTCTCAAAATTTTCTAAAAGTTGAAAGTAACACAACTACTTGTTGACTAAACCAATTGATTTACCCAAAGAGAAGTTGTGTTACTTTCAAATTCAGAAAATTCTGGAATAAAGGACTTGGAATGTTCTTAAGTATAGTTGATGAATACGGACCACAGGCGTTCGTTTTATGACGAACTTCGCCACCTATAACGTAATATAAGATATTACATTATAGGTGGCGAAGTTCGTCATAAAACGAACGCCTGTGGTACGGACCCAGGTTGTATCATAATTCTTATGTAGTCATAAACCTTATAGATTTGTAAAAGGTCAGCTCAATTAAGTTTAACTTGAGATTGATTTCGTGAATCTGCCTTAAGGATAGGGCACCCTTATCGGATTCGTGTAAAATCGCCTTTCATCGCCGAAAAAACATATGGATTCGGCTAAGACTCGGGTAATCCGTAATCGATCGGCCGATAGACGCTGCTACCCGCATCGATTACGGATTACCCGAGTCATAGCCGAACCTGTACGATTTTGGCGATGAAAGGCGATGCTACACGAATCCCATTAGGGTGCCCTATCCTTAAAAGACTTTTATTCACATTCGAAAAAAAACTATTTTTTTAATCGTACAGTTGACTTAATTATCAGTGAAGCGACCTATCCCGAAGCAGGTCAATTGAGAATATCATTTTGCGATCATTTTGAAGAATAACATGCAAATTAAAGTCTCCTATAATTTGTCAAGTTTAACGCTTTAGGGAGTTCTATTTTCTCAGAGTTCCCATCAGAAAGATTTGTGTTTTTTTTTTTAACTACATTAAAACCGTTTTGTGTAATTACTTCGTTACAAGACAATACAATTTCATACTTGTCCAGATTGAAATCGATTTGCAAACGCCAAATTAAATGGGGGCAAAAACCATTGGGTTTGTCTGCTGAGATGGCTGAAAGCTTGGAAGAAATGAAGTTTTAAAGCGCCAAATAAGTAAAAAAAAAATACAGTTAACTCCAAAGTTACCATGCACGACTCAGTGCACCATTGCTGACAGTGTAGATCAAGATCAGACCAGAGAGAGCGTGCTGGCTTATCTTTGATCCACATCGTTCGGTACCGTTAGATTTGTTCGGATGTAAAGGACTTTCGAATCGTGATATTTCGAGGTTTTACTATTTGTTGGAATATTTATTGAATTTATTTTGTAATCAAATAGTGGTAGAGTTTCTGTCTACTGATTCGGAATGTTTTTTTTTTTCCACAGTAGTTATAAAACAGGTAAAGAAGGAAAAATAACTGATTGTCTGTTTTAAATACAAGAAATGGACGAGGCGTTTTCCGAAGGATAATTTGTCTCAGTTCAATAATGCCACTCTACAATTGTAGGTGAAGTAAACATATTTAGTGTTAAAAGTGAAAGACAAGTGTATTATAAAAAAACAAAAAGAATCGATACGTTTTCCGGATGACATGGTAAATTGCAACGTATAGGAAGCCGCCCAGATTTAAAGCGGGTCGGTACTTGATTTCTGGGATGGTAATTTGTTAATATGTCTGAAGTCCGTGGCATTATGTCAGTTAATGGTCTGATGGTTTGTATCATTATCAATGCCTTTGGGACCTTGGAAATTGTGGAGTATTTCCATAGACCCTTTCAGCGCCTTAGGTCAAAACAGGGGGTTTATGGACGGCATAGATCTAGATCAGTCTGCATGTTCAGTGCAGTCTGATCTTGGAACTTTACCATCCGCTTTTTAAGTCAAACCTGCAAGATAAAAAAATCTGAGCCTCTGTGGATTGCATGTTCAGTTATGGAAAGAGGTCGAGTTTATTTGGCACTGAAGGAGTCAATCACGTTCTTTGGTTAGTAGTCCCCGAGCACCGGTAGCTTAGTCGATAGCGTACAGGACTTGAGAACAGGGGGTCGCGGTTTCGATCTCTGACTAGGTCAATTTCTTTACGAGAAGTGATGGTAGTCATTGGGACAGGATTCACTCCTCTCTCACTTCTGATCATTGTTTCAACGATGGTTATGTGGGAAAGCAGCCAGTGGCTTGGAAAGAATAATGTGCGGAGTACTGGTAAAAGAAACTCCAGGAAAGCATGAACAGGTGCACTGACCGTCGTACTATAACTGATTTAATGTTGAAAACGGCGTTAAACACTCTACATTACATTAGTTATTAGTCCTTTTCATTGATGCATAGAAAAATATAATAATTCTAAAATTCAAACATGATTACAACGCAGAGATAAGGTTGAGCTATCGGGTCGTGCGTGGTTCATTGTTGTAGGATTCCATGGGGGAGCCGGTTCGATCCTCAATGGAGACGTAAGGTTTTTGTGAGGGTGTCTTTGGCAAGGACACATCATAGCCTTGGGCCAAGAACTACTAAAAATCAGGATACACATGAATAAGCGAGCTGTCACCATGATATAAGTGAAATAATGTTCAAAGCGACGCGATTCAATTACTATAAGATTTTCAAAACACAGATGAAACATTAAATATTGCGTAAACCAGGGCCCCGTTTTACTAAGGTAGTTACAAACAAAATTTGCGCAAGTTTTACGTAATTATAGTATGGTGGCATATTTCTGCCACGAGATACTATTTTAGAAAACTATTGCGATAAGCCAAAATTTCCTGGTGATTTTATCTAGATAAAATTAAAAAAGATAAAATCTCTAGGAAACTTTGATTTATCGCAATAGTTTTCTAAAATAATCATGATAGTTATCTCGTGGCAGAAATATGCCAACTATAGTTACGTAAAACTTACGCAAATTTTGTTCCTAACTACCTTAGTAAAACGGAGCCCAGCTGTATACGAGTACATGCTGTTGTGATTTCACCGTATCAATCATTAAACAGGATTTACTCCTTTCCGTACAATTCAGTGATTTTCAGACCCCAAGAAAACGGGCTTTTAAAAAACATAGTGGAAAAAGGAGAAAATGCTGGTAACCAGCATTTTCTCCTTTTCCCACAATGTTTTCTATTTTTCTTTTTTAGAAACGAATACCATCATCTGAGGCGCACTTGCTGCAAAAAAGGACGATTGTAATATCTTATCGAGTGGTAAGGAGATATTTGAAAGTACAACGTGTTCCGTCACATGCGCAAACATTGTGAAATACATGTACATGTGGGAAAATGCAACGTGCACAAGTCAGAATGTAAACATAACATGTTGTTTCCTCAATAAAACTTGTAGCTGTTGACAATATAAGCTTGTCTCTGCTTGGTTATTTATGATATAATTTCGTGAAAATTATAATGCTATGCATCATAATTAAACAACATGTATCAATTGTGTTTCAACTATTTCTTTTTCTTTGATGCACTATCGTACATGCCAATTCAGAATTATGTCGAGGTTTGCTGACTCAGATTGATTGTATGATTGTATGGTGTTTAACACCATTTTCAACTTTATTTCAGATATATCGCGGCGGCCAGTGCACCTATCGATAACTTTCCTAGGGTTTCTTTTACCAGTACTCCGCACAATATTCTTTCCAAGCCACTGGCGGCTTTCCCACATAACCGTAGTCGAAACAATGGACATCGGTGAGAGAAGAATGAATCCTGTCACAATCATAGGGGTCCGTAGTTTGACTCCTGTCACCCGTAGACTATATATTGTAAACAAGGGATTTAACTTTGTACAGACCGTTACTCGCCCCCCGATTACAAAAAACAATGTATCTTTTCTACGCTAACAGTTATTCTCCTTATTCTTTCGACAACTGTGAGCTAAAACATTTTTCTACCAGAAAAACACAACTGTTTGTCAGTGGCTAATGTAGTATGGCTGCTACAGTCCTTGGAACTTGTAAACTCGCTCAAAAATCTTCGTCATTGACAACGGTTCGTACATTCGACACTAAAACAGTCGCGCATATCAACCAATGAAATTCCTCGTTCCAAACAGTGTCACGTGACAAACGATGTCAGCAGCTGCACGAATTTTTTATTGGTTGAATGCGCGACTGTCACTACATATCAACCAATCAAATTTCCCGTTCAAAACAGTGTCACATGACATAAGATGGCGGCAGCTGTACGAAATTTGCTTCTGGATCACAAATTCAACGAATTCTGAGGCGTTTCGTCGTTATGGAAGACAAAGACTATAGGTCAGTAATTTTTTGAAACATGTTTAAAGGGTGTGTACCGCTAATGCTGTGTTTCATTGGATCTAAAGTGCATTTTATATCTTGAAAGTCGGATGTACGAACCCTTGTCAATGGCGCAGATTTTCGAGCGAGTTTACAAGTTCGAGCGACGGTAGCAGCCAGACTGCATTAGCCACTGACAAACAGTTGTGTTTTTCTGGTAGAAAAATGTTTTAGCTCGCAGTTGTCGAAAGAATAAGGAGAATAACTGTTAGCGTAGAAAAGATACATTGTTTTTTGTAATCGGGGGGCGAGTAACGGTCTGTACATAGTTAAATCCCTTGTTTACAATATATAGTCTAGGGGTGACAGGAGTCAAACTACGGACCCCTATGGTCACAATGACCGTCATCAATCCTCGGTAAGAAATTGGCCGAGCTGGGGATCGAACCAGCGACCTCTTATTCTCTAGTCCTGTACGCTGCCGACTGAGCTACCGGGGCTCGGCTAACTGAAAAGAAGAATGTTTATAAAACTATTCCTGGAAAGGGAGAAGAAGAAAAGGCAAACAGCATTTCTACTTGTAACAACACTATTTTTTTCGGCGCAGTTGTATGTGCTTACTTCTTGGTATATAATGAAATCGAATAACAAGACGTTAATTTGCGATTTGTCAAAAATCTGCACATGTTTATTCGGCGGAACCCTTCTGGTCTGTTTGGCTTCATATTTATGACACAAATATACAAGCGTTGGTACCTGTAAGAGATAACATACATTTAGGACCTTCATTCACACCATAGTTAACGAATATTATAGGGGATGGTCATTTTCTTATACTTACTAGTAATTTTATATTTTTAAGCGTTTCTAAATGACCCAATACTACATGTCTACACGATTCTAGTTCGACCAACCTCTTTAGATTTCGAAATCGGCCGATAAGTGCACGTGTGCGTCATTGAGAGCAGTTATCAACACAGTCACTCAATTTTTTCAACTGTACATGCCCTGAGACTATAAAATTTAAAGATTCTGTTACCTGGTAAAGACTTAAATAGCCAGTAAAGCAATTCGGTTCTAATGACTCTCTTGTTGCACATTCCATAACGCAGACTAATCTTTAATAACTTTTGTCTACTTGTGTAAAAGCTACATGTATTTTCAGGCAAACCCTTTTTTGGTACATGTAACAAGAACATGAATATTTCAAAGGGCATGGAATAGTAAGATCAGATGAACATAAGAAGTCAAGGCCTTACTCGATTGTTTGAAAGACATTGGCGGAAAAAGAGCAATTGCTTGTTACAACGAAATCTTCCTGTTTTTTTTCCTGAATGAAAAAACCACACACACACGGAAAAAAAAAATAAAAAAAGGATGTTGCAGTGTTGCAAATTTAAAATCAAGCGGAGATAGGTTCAAGCTCGACATATGTTTACATTTCGACAGGTACAAATGTCGTCAAACGTCTTCAAACTTTCGCCTTCAGCAACAAGATAAACAAGATAAAACTTTGTCAACACGAACGGATGTTAGTCGAATGGACATTTTATCGTGATAAATGAACTGTCAATTAACTGACCACGGGTCACCTTGCATTGACCGGAAGGTAGGGTATGGCAACTTATACTATAGAATCTTATATTTGTTGACACAAAATAATTACGAGTGTATTATTGGATTATTGTGTAATGTCTATTTTTGTTGACGATTCAGCGAGAGCAGATCGTGATACAGAGTATATTGAACATGATTTTTTTGTGTAATGGCCACGATGACAATAAAGACGACGATGATATAAATGATAGTGATGATGTTCTGTATTTTTGTTCTTACTGAAAAACGATGAAATTTAAATATTTTACTTTTTTGTCTACGGTGTCCTTTGTGACTTTGCAGGTAAGGTTTTTGATCTGTATTCAGGACTGGAGTTTGATCTGTCGCTAACTCGAAATGCCGGTTACGTTGGAGCATCCATCTTAACCCTTAGGCTACTAAGCGTGATTCAATGACCTTTTGCGGACAGTGTAAATCAAGATCAGACTGCACAGAACGTGCAGTCTGATCTTGGATCTACAATGTCCGATAAAGAAATACTCCCCCCCCCCAAAAAAAAAAAAAAAAAAAAAATCTTGGGAATAGCAAAAGTTGGCTTTTTACTATAGACTTGAAACTTTCATTCCTCTTATTTAGCAGGATAATCGTTAAAGTCAATGCAAAGCCCCAGACTAGCTTTGAAAACCAAGTAAACAGAGATATGTAAAGTTTTCGCCATAAAGTACATGCAATGCTGTTAAAAGCAGTGTCAGACCCAAGCAGACAAACAATTCGTTTCTTCATTAGAAAAAAATGGACATTAAAAGTTTCAATTACTGATAATCACATCTGTAAGCTACATGTAAATAGAGGCGCTTATCCAGATTAAGAGTCCTTTTATGAATATTGTAAAAAGCTTTGGATTCAATTTTCGGATTATTGTGTCTTTACCCAGATATGCTTGGCTTACTTTTGTAGCCTTTTGATGACAGTGTGCCTCAAAATAATACTTCACAGAACGTGTAGTCTGATCTGGGATTAACACTTTCCCACTTACAGGATAAGGCGGTGTGCCAATTACATCAGTGATACGTTTACTGACAAAAATGGACTCCGTTTCATTTGAAAGCGGTCAAAGTATTAATTGATAAGGTTTTGCACACATAATCTATCATAATTGTCAAACTGTTGCATATTTCACCTTTTGAACTGTTCGTCCTTTAAAATTATAAATATCTAGGTGAGAATTTCTACATCCAAAATTGCTTTATCTCTTTACCAAATGGCAAAGTGAAAGCAATTGCACATCACAAATTCAACGTTGTACAAAAAGAGGAACTTGTCTTTGATGATAAAGAAAACCCTCTGAGAAACAGGGGGGGGGGGGGGGGGGAATGCTGGTTATCAGCATTTCTTCTTTCCAACAGTGTTATCAAAAGGTTTCTGCGTCAGGGTCATTAAAACACGTGTTGTTTGGAAACGGGTTCAGCTACTTAACATGCCTAAATGAATAGTTCAAGTGTCAAATTCACCGAACCATCCAAAAGTGCACTGCTATTTTGAAGAGTTTTTGTAACTTTCAAAGAACGCAATTTCTAATTGGTTTAACTCGCTCAGACCCACATAATTGGCCTGCAACACGCGAAAAGGGGCATTCGGACATTTGCGTAAAGTGTCGCCTCGGATCAGCCTGCGCAGTCCGCGCAGGCTGATCCGAGACGACACTTTCCGATCGTGTGTGATTTTCTGTTTCATGCAAGTCTACTGTAGGACAAAGTATGATATTGACGTAAAGTGTCGTCTCGGATTAGCCTGTGCGGACTGCGCAGGCTGATCCGAGACGACACTTTACGCAAATGTCCGAATGCCCCTTTTCGCGTGTTGCAAACCATATATAAACTTAACATCTTTAGACAACTGAAAATACAATCCACTGAAACTTAAACAGATTTTATTCTGGTGGGATGGACTAAGAACGCAGACGGCGTAGGTCCAAGATCAGACTGCACAGAACGTGCAGTCTGATCTTGGACCTATGCCGTCTGCGAAAAATCCTATTTTCACTTTGGTGCTGATAGAGTTGATCAAATACTTTAGCCAGATCTAGAATTGGAATAGAGTTTCAAAAGGTTGGTGAAAACGCGCCCGGATTCAATGTTTAACTCGTTACCAAATGAGAAAATTTTTGACTACTCCAAATTGAAAGTATTTGCAGATGAAACGTTTTGCACAAATTAAGAAGTGTTTCTTTGAAAAGGTAGAAAACATTGTGGGGAAAGGAGAAAATGCTGGTTACCAGCATTTTCTCCTTTCCCCACAATGTTTTCAAAAGTCATTTTCCTTGGGGGGGGGTTGTTAAAACTCGGTATTATGTGGTAAAGGATTAAGCTTTATACTTTGACGCTAAATCTTGAGTTCAAATGACATTGAAGAAATAGCCTCTTGAAAAGATAGAGGCGAAAGGAAAAAAAGCTCGAAACCAGCATTTTCTTCTTAATAGTTAACAATGTTTTCTACTATTTTAACGAAAACTTTCCCAATTTTACACGCCTTTGTAATCTTCAAATGCTTTGAATTTGGACTAGTCCAAAATTTTGTTGTTTGGTAAAAGAGTCTAAAAATGTAACATGACGTTGGGCCTTGATTTTCCGATAAATTGAGATAATCAAAGGCTGTCAAATTGCACTGCAATCAAGGCTGCGTTAAGTGGTCACTTCTACTAGGGGAACAACCTGTATTAAGCAACTAGCAGAAAGTTGGACGAATGTCATATATCTAAATACATTTTTGCTATATCAAACAGCCAGCTGCCTTTAGCAGCCACAACTAAAGCACCCAAAGAATGACTGCTTAAGACAGGCTGAAAGAAAAGGTTTGCTTGAATGAATATTACATCTTTTAGCGACCTTGTGGAAGAAGGCTTCTGATATCATTTTTGGGTAAAGAGAAAATCGTGGTTTTTCAACAACATTTTTTACTCTTTCAGACAACTCCCGTTATTTTGGCCACATTTGTTATATCGTTTTCAAGGGATCTTAAAATGAACAAGCCCTAGACCCTGTCTTCTATTACAGCGTTAAAAAATACATATGTCAGTTGAAGAAATTGCCTCAGAAATGGTTGTTAAAAGTTTGATATCATACTTTCCAGCTGAACGTATATAATAGTTTGAAAATTCCGAGATACTTCTTTTAATGTTATTGGTAAAACACGAGTAAGAAGATTGTCTCCGAAAACGTGCCTATATAAAATTTTAATATTTGATACATGTTAAAATCATTGCGGGCTTCTGTGACTGCATTAGCTGTCAGTCCAGCATTTTCACGTCTTCTGTTGTTCCATTCAGACTGTAGTTTCCCACAGATCACTGTGTCTTCGATACTCGCAGCAGTAGGTTGTGAAGCGAATTTTACTCAGTCGATTCAAAACGATAACGCTTGTAGTAAATGGAGTTAGATCTCGTATAATGGTATTATTTGATTTACTTCAAATGAAGTATTTTTCTGATGGGTGTAAATTAAGATTTGGGGAAAATAATGTCTATTTTAACAGTTTTCTTAGTGTTTACTCTCTCTCTCTCTCTCTCTCTCTCTCTATCTTCTTTCTCCCCAGCCCTCTTTTCACTCTCTCTGTCTCTCCTTCTATCTCCCCTTATCTCCCATCCGTCCCTGTCTCTCTTTATCTCTCTCTCTCTACCCTTTTTCTCCCAGTCTTCTCTTCCCTCCTCTCTTTCCTTTCTTCACTCTCTCTCTCCTCTCTCTCTCTCCCTCTCCCTCCCTCTCTCTCTCTCTCTTTTCACTGAAATGTATTTAATAATTTGAGAAGGGCAAACCCGTCCTTTTATCCTTGTAAATTTTACTTTACCGGCATGACATTTCGTACGCAAAGTAAACAGGCATCCATGTATCGTTTAGTCCAATGTATTGGCCCTTTACCGGCTGAATAAAGAAAAAGGAACCTTTTCAGCAGGAAAAGCAACTTGAATATTTCAATGTAACGGTTTTTGTGGCCAGAATGTTGTAAAGTAGCGGAAAGTGCAGAATCAAGATCAGACTGCACGTTCTGTGCAGTCTGATCTTGATCTACACTTTCCGCAACGGCAACATAAATGTTCTTTATGGCTCTAAGCGTTTACATCCTGCGTATCTATCCAGGCTCTACAGTTTCTCACAAATCAGTGCGTCTTCGATACTTGTTGAAGTTAGAGGCGGTGCGAATTATTCGATACTCAATAAAATCAGAAAAATATGTTGCGTTGATAAAGGACTTTTTTTGTGTGTGTGTTTCGTCTGTTTGTATAACTTGGTTTAAGTCAAATGAAGACATTTTGTGATAATCTAATAAGTAAGGAACGTTTTGATAAGTGGATTTGATGTTTTTTTATAATTAATCATTCTCATTTCTTTTATCCACAAGGGAAGGAGTAGTGGTTACCGTTCTGTTATCAGATAATCCCGACTTTTTACGACCCAAGTCAAGACTGCTTTTTGAAAACACTGTGGGGAAAGGAAAAATATTGGTAACAATGTTTTCAGAAGCCTTCTTCCTCAAAGTCGTTAGAAGTCGATACTGTGTGGTTAAGTCTTAAAATGGTAATTTCTGTTGGATATCAGTATGTCACATAGGTACTTTCAAAGTTGCCTATTGTTAAATAACATTTTCTTCCCTGCACTCAATTTTTCCTGGCCTTTTAAAAACACATTTCTTCATCTGAGCAATATTTCAATTTGTTTCTTGGAAAAACTCTAAGAACGGACAATGCTGAAAATGGTATCATCTAGTGATTGATTGATTGTTTGGTCTTTAACGCCGTTTTCAACATTATTCAGTCATATCGCGGCGGCCAGTGCACCTATTCATGCTTTCCTAGAGTCTCTCTAGTACTCCGCACAATTTTCTTTCCAAGCCACTGCCTTTCCCACATAACTATCGTCGAGACATTGGTCAGCGGTGAGATCATCTAGTGAAAAGTGTTATCTGATATCTTAAGCATCGATGCAAGCCAAGAGAGTGACAAGTCTATCAGGTGATTTGTCATCGTGGAACAAACTGGATATTGATAGGGTCACACTATAGCACGCTGCCACAGGACGTTTATCAAACTCTTGCGTTACGCTAATAACGATTCTTGGACAGTTGGTTCCGCAGAGGCGATGCAGACAATATTATAGATCTTCATCGTAATAAATGTAAATCATAGGTAAACTGTGTATATAAAGTGGACTTCTTAAATTACAACTTTGTAAAATGTTTTTTTTTTTTTTTTTTTTGGGGGGGGAGAGGAATTTATCATCTTAACCGCATAGGTGAAAGCAGCTTCTTTTGCTGACGGCATGGATCCAGGATCAGACTGCACAGACCTTGGATCTATGCCTCCCGCTTGTGTAGTAAAGTCTACAAGATAAAAATCTTTCTGACATTCAGGGGTTTGTATTTTCAATCCCTCAAAGAGTTCGACTTGTTATATACATTTATATGGGGCTGAAAGAGTTACAACTATATCCAGGAGTTGTCGCCAGTATGTAAATGGTTATTACTCGTGTTAATTGCTTCCTTAGATAACATTGTTTGATAGACTATTTCCTGTTGTGATCAATTCTGGATTACAAGTGATTGGATAGGGTATGAAGTATTAGTGTCGGGTAAGTCTAATCTCCGGTCACTTATAATGTCTGTATCGTCTTCTTTTACCCCTCACGTTTATCATTTAGGCTAAACCTTACCTCGCTGTCAACGTCTCTCCCGCTCGCCTGCTGTCTTATCATGGCTGTCGATAGTAAGTGTTACCCTACAACTGGCCTGGGTTCTAGACTGGTCATTTTTTCCCTTTTCCATACTGGCGTTTCTTTTTTCTTATTAAAAAAGAAATAGTAATTATTGTGGAACAGATCTATATCGACCGTGATAAAGACAGTGCAATAAGGAGTGGTTAAGAAATTATTGGTGACACTGTCTTGGCACTAGGACCATAGGTATCATATACCATGAACTGCCGGAAAAAAGTTAATCGTAAAAAAGGAAATTAAAAAGTGTGCTTTGAGATTAGTGCAACATTTTTTTGTGTGTGTGTGTGGAAAAAAGGTAAGACTTAGAATAGATATTACAAATTACCAAATATTTGTCATCAGCAAGATAAGATTTATTCCGAGATAAAGAATAATACGATCTAGCTTATTTCAAACTACGGCTAAATAATATTATATAATGCATAATGTTATCGATTATGACGTACGCGTTATAACGGACATAACGGTTTATTAGATGTGAAACGATGGGGGGGGGTGTGTGTGTGTGTGTGTGTGTGTGTGTGTGTGTGTGTGTGTGTGTGTGTGTGTGTATATATATATATATATATATATCTCTCTCTCTCTCTCTCTTTTTTTTTTTTCTAGTTTGCAAACAGTACTTCTTCTAGCTATTGTTGCTTTTTTTATCAAGAAATTTTTTACGGTAAAAGTTTCTGACAACCCAACTCGTTATTTGATCTCAAGGTTTGAGCTCAAAGTTATATAAGTATGTACGGTCTAGAGATTAACTCTTTATCAGACAACAAAATTCAAAAGAATTTGTAGACGACAAAATCAAAGATGGCTAAAATGATGAACGATGTCATTCATTTGGTAGAAAACATTGTGGGAAAAGGAGAAAATGCTGGTCACCAGCATTTTCTCCTTTTCTCACAATGTTTTCAAAAGTTTTATTCTCAAGGGTCATTAAAACTCGGGATTGTGTGGGAATGGGTTAAATGGTTACGTCTCATAGTTTGACTGATTTACGAGAAATATTCAACCATCGCGTCATTTGCATATTTGACCGACCGCTTTCCAGTAATACGAATCTAATTACGATGGAATAATTAAGTCGTACAATTGATTGCATAATTAGATTAATTCTTCCATACTTAGGATAAAATCCTTTTGCAGGCAATTTAGATGCAAGATCATGCAATATTTGGATTCTTTTAGCCTCTTTAAACATATACAGAGTAACTATGATGTAACGTTATGTAATCTATGAAGGATTGATCCCATTTTAGTTGCCCTGATTTAACCGTCATGGTCAGTCTAACTGGTATTTTGACATCGTAGCTTAAGATCAGACAGTAATTGCATTTTTGTCTTATATGTTCACCTTTTATTTCTAAGTAGAAAGTAAGTAGATTTGTACCTTTGAATATTATTGAAAGTTGCTTCGGTTTATTCGGCGGCAAAAGATGGAAAAAAAATTCAACTACAGCTGAAATCCAAATGTTCTCCAAATGTTCTATTCGCTAGAAAAAGTATCTTATTGTACTGCACAGAGTTGATCCAAGATCTGACTGTACATTCCGCGCGGTCTAATCTTGATCTTTGCTGTCCTGAAAAACTTCTTTAGTCACGCGGAGCAGCTTAGGGGTTAATACTATTGAATAACTGTCTCTGATATTAATGGGGATATTATCTATTGATCACGAGGTGGGTTATATAGATAAAACAGTGATTGGAATACGAAATAAAGGAAATATACAGTGTCAGATCATATGTATAAAAAAGATCATAACATTTCAAGTTTAAAGGTCTTTTCGGCAAAAAGCTTCCTTGGAAATACTACATAGTATAGATCGAAAATTAGATTGCACTTCTTTTAGTTTGACCTTGATCTGCATTGCTTGCAAAATTACCTTATTTATTCCTATACATACCAAGATAATAAGTATCTTTATTACATTCCTGTCAGTGACTAACTGAGATTTCTCAGTGTATTATTCTTTTTTCAGTTTTTCACAGTGAATAACATCACTAGTGATGATATGGTATCATCACTAGTGATGATATAGTTGTAGAATATTTGCCGGAACTACCTTTTTCCTATATTGCTCACAGTCTAATATTTCTGTCTCTGCTTCAAAATCTTTAGTAAACAATAGCACAGTAGATTTTCGGTACAGTCTTTCCAAACAATCCTGAGTTAACGACTTTGTGGGAGAAATCTTTTGAAAACATTTCGAGGAAGAAAATAGCTTTGGTGGGTGAGAGCTCTTGGAAAATACTGTGGAAAAACCACAAAATACTAGATCTACCAACCAGCATTTTTTCCTTAATGTTTTCTCTGCTATCAGAAAACCCAAGCTTATTTGTACCAATTTGTCATCTGGAGATGTTTTTAATTTGGGATAGTCTTAAACTTGTAATGTGGGAAAGGGTTAACTGTTTCTTCTTCTAATTTCATATGACTGGTTTTTAATTTTAAAGGAGCAAAACAATGCATGCCTTCAAATGGAGAGATAGATGTCGTAACATACCCTCGAAGGACTCGTTTTTCAACCGCATCACATCCCATTCTAGTGACAGATTTTTAATATCACACACAACCGGTTGATTATCCTTTATATATAACTTGCTATATTTAGTTTCGTTTGTTGAATGAGCTGTTATACATGCAACTTGATGAATGCATAAATCAAATTAAAACCTCCTACGCGCCAAGGGCACTTTCTTCAGAAAATGCATCATACAATTCATTTCTATTTTTTACCATAAGGTGCGTAATTTACCTCGTGTTTTTGTTTGTTAAATTGTTTATCTTCAAAGACATCATCACTGCTTTGCCTATCCATATCAGATCTTATCTCTGGTGTCGATTACTTTTAGAGAGAGGACATTGTAAATTGTAATTCCAAGACAAGTTAACGTGATTTTGTACGCAGAATTTGACTGGCAGATCTATGTATTTCGCCAAAGTCTTCTAAAACTTTTTCTTGAAACTGCTAATTTAGCACTTAGGCTGCTAAGCGCGACTCAAGAGACTTTTGCAGACACTGTAGATCAAGATCAGACTGCACAGAAGGTCCGACAACGAGATATCTTTGCCGAAGAAATACATTTGGAACAGCAAAATCTGGGTTTTTACTATCAGCTTGAAAAGTTCATTTAACTTATTTAGCGGGATTAGAAGTTTGCCCTCGGTTGCACAGGCGAAAAGCCTTTTGATTTTTAATCTTTGAGTTGATCCCTGGTAGCGGCTCTGGTCACTAGGAAGTATTCATGGCAAGGCGCCTCAGAGCCTGAATATAGCACTAGTGAACCCCAAGTAACAAATTGATAAATGAGCTCTGATATAACTGAAGCAATTTTGAAAGCATCATAAAACTCCAATGAAACAAATCTACCTTTTTCAAACACCTGCCACTACTGTGTATCTCAGAGCATTTTGGCTTGTTAGTTAGTGCTCTATATAAATTACTGCTTGAGCACAAGTCTGACATATTCTTGAAAAAGGAAATACATGATCTGTCGTTAACTGGAGTTATGCTGGTATCGCGTTAAACATCAAACAAAAACTGGTTATGTATAGTGTGTTGCTATACTATTTCAACAGATAAGAGATAAAAACTGATAGATGCTTGAATATCACGTTGATTCTTAGACATGATAAATATAAAAGTTGCGTTTAGGGAATTAATCACTAGAACTTATCTTGGAAATTCATATGTATGCGTACACGTGTTTTTACTCTTGAAGCACAAATACATTTAGTTTTAGTAGATGATATTCTTCGTCAAATCTCATTTAAGATTTGCTTTTTGGCCACATTATCTCATAAAAACCAGACAGTGTTCATCTTAAATCAGACTGCATTCTCCGAAGTCATATCTTTATCTTTACCTTAGCAGCATTAGGTATATTGCATATGGCGTCAAAGCATGCAACAATTGGATAGGTTCCATATGTCTGCGCATAAGAGAATTGCTATTTTTCTCCAGTTTTCTTGTTAGGTAATGATTTTATTGATGCCTGACATTTTGAAAGACTGTGCACACTGATTTTAATCTGAAATAATATTAATCATTTTCATTAATAGTAGTATTTCTATGCTACTGTTGAACCTATTCAGTCACGTTAGAGTGTTACGAGACAAATACCGAAGGTCATATAGAGAAAGGTAGCGAACTGATTTTAAATAAAATATTTAGCCTTTGGGTAAAAAAGAAATAAAAAGGTTTTATCCTTGGGACTATCATGTCGCCCGTCAAGTGCTGACAGACACGAAGTAGCTTTATGGCATATAATAGAGGTTGAATGATTGAAACAATTCACGATACTATTCATGATGCACACGTACTTCACATTTTAAACAATGTGTACTTTATACTGAATTCAAAGACCGGCAATCTGATTGTCTGAGGTGGGATACCTTGTCAATGAGATGACTAGTCAGACTTTGATTAGATCTTAGAATTAGGAATTGTCCATAATATTCAAAATAAGACTAGTTAGGCGAATGGATATTTTGTTTTACTTCTGTATTATATGGTCTGCAACATGCGAAAAGGGGCTTTCGGACATTTGCGTAAAGTGTCGTCTCGGATCAGCCAGCGCAGTCCGTGCAGGCTAATCCGAGACGGCACTTTACGTCAAAATTAGATTTTGTGCTATAGAAGACTTGTTTGAAACAGAAACTCACACACGATCGGAAAGTGTCACCAAACATCCCAAAATTGTATCCTTTATCCCTAATTTAACATTTATAAAGTAACATGATTTCTGATTGGCGAACATTTTGGTTAAGCCAATCAGAATTTTTTATTTTTTCTCAAGAGATTTAGAAAGTTCTTTACAACCAGACTATGGGTGCAGTTAAGAATGGTTGCTGGATTCATACCCTCGGAGCACGCACCCGGTAGCTCCGGGATAGCGAGCAGGGCTAGTAAATCACTGGTTCTGAGTTGAGTGGATCCTTCTCGGCCAAAATCATTTCGGTGAATTATGACAGACGGAAGACAACCGAGACAGAGTTGATTGCGAAAGTCTTTACAATAACACATCTGTTCCTCTCGCACCGCTTTACAGAGTTTCGACATTTAAATGTACGTGGAAAAGGACCTGTGGTTTTGAAGCTAGTAATTCAGGCCGTACTCATCAAAAAAAGTGGGCGATGCATGGTAATGCACACTGGCTGGGGTAAATTAACTGAAATACCTTTGACAATGTCATTTAAAGAAAAAGAAATGGAAATGAGGGAATACTTTAACAAAACTTCTGATAGCTAGCATGAGCAATCAGAATTGTGATAAATGTATTTTTCCACAGGCTTGTCAATATTCTTTGAATTTCTTCGAATTACAACAAATACTTTCAAGGTAGAAGCGATATTTAATTTTAGTTTCCCAACCCATATTAAGTTATCTCAGAAGAGAGCAAAATAATCTTGTTATAGTTCACGTCTTATTGAATTAAGTTCGCTAGTGCCCAAACAGTTTATTTATTCATAGACATGGATAAAGTTATCAGCTTAATGATCAATATAGGGATCCATCATTATATAATGAGTGTTTGTTTAGGCTAAGTGGATTTAACCCTTCGTGCGATTATGTAGCTTTTTGCGGGCGGTGCAGATAAAGATAATTTTGGTGGTGTTACATGTCATTGCGATTATTACTGTCTAGTACAAAAAGAGAGGAAAAAGGGTGAAGTTAGTTAAACTATTCCATTAAGTGCTCAATATATACATGTAGTGGCTTAATTAAAGATTTGCACGGAAATGATGTTATTCACATGGAAATGAAATATTCGTTGGTCAGGAGATAAAAACTGATACTAAATAATGTAAGAAAATATTATTGAATAAAATCTTATGAAAATTTTTGGACGAAAAACCTAACATTATTGAACAACTACTGACTCAAGTAATTCTGACTTTATCTTGTTTTGCTTTTAGCTTCCATTAATTCGTATAGATAACCGAAAGAATGCCGTTTATTGCGTATATACCAATAAAATTTCTCAGAATTTGTTGCTAAAACATTTCAAGAGGTAAAAAATCTGAAAAATATTTAAGTATCACGTTACATTTATAGCATGATACGTAAAAATTAACGCCACAATATATCTAGAAAATCTGTGTACACCTGTTTGAACCCTTTGAGCACAAAACAGTCATAATAGATATACATGTATACGTTCATCAAGAGTCGTCCTTAGTTACATATATATTTTTATTATACTGCAAAGTAATTTCTCGCGATCTGATTGGATAATATGCCACGTACATACAAGTCACTGGCAAAATCCACGTAAAAGCAGTATCCCTTTTGAAGGCCCCGTATACATGACTACACTTTCAACAAAACATCCAAAATGGCGGCGTCGACCGATACGAGCCGCCCACAAGACAAATATAATGAATAGCCTGCGCCGTATTATTTCTAGTTCCCCTTGATGGTTGTCATTAAAGCGGAAAGAATGGATTATTTTTTTTAAAATAAATGAATATAGTTACAAAATTATTGTTTGTTGTCATTCTAAAACAAATACACGGGGTTAAAACGAGCCATCCCTTCGTCAGGTAAGCAAATTGTGAAGTGTCTAAACTCATTCATTGTAATGTTAAAAGAATAACCAAATTGTCGTTTGTTGAAACTAATGGTCTGTTACTTTTTGCCAACAAATCCTTAAAATGCATAGTGACTTACCTTGAAGTTGTTTAGATTTATGTTTAGATAAAAATATGACGAATTTCTATCGCAGTGACACCATCAAGATCATCCACGAAACTGCACGTTTTACCAAGGTTTCAGCGACGTCAGTTCTCAATGACGTCAGTTTTCATTGATTTGGGGCACTCAGACGGGAAATTCTATGTCGTCGGCGTACTAAATTCGTGAGCACATAAACGGGGAAATTTCGCTGAATACACATAGAAATGGTAAAACTTTGCAGTATAATATATTCGTTGTACGGTCAGGTGGCCGGGGACTTCGAAACTCGTTCACGGCTGTGGCGAATCATGCCTTTGGCTCGGGGTGACATGATTTGCCACAGCCCTGAACAAGTTTCCAAGTCCCCTGTCACTTGACAGTGCAACTAATAATGTCTGGGTGATTCGTATCACGCTGTCTCATAAATAATTGCTCTTTCTTTCTCAATGTCTTCAAAGGATATCTACTGCAGGGCGTAAAATTCTATTTAGTGTATTAGAACATCATAATTTTTATTACATTTTTTTTAAAGGCCATGTCCATTCTTCTTCAGACACTCAAAATTCAAATTTCGCGAACTCTCTAACTCTCTATATTTAATTGTATTGTAAAAAGTATACAAGAACACCTTGTCTTCATATAAAGACGTTTTGTAGATACTGAATATATTTCAACCCGACAACGCGGGGAATCCATTTTATTGTTTTTCTTATGTAGGTTTAATTAATGCACCATTAACTTGACATAAAAATCATTGCATTTCTGTGAAGTCCAAAATTACCTGCTTATTTTCACTTTATGAGATTCAAGTGTTGATTGTAAGTGTTATTATGTTGCAAGTAATTCTTACTTATTTCATGCTTTCCGGTAGTTTATCGACAAATAACGGTGAAAGTTTTTCGATATTTCTTGGTTACGACCGGTGAAAAGTACGGATTTTATATTCTAACTCTTCAATTGAAGACGAAAACAGTAGTTTCTGCGCACTAGTTACCTAGGTAAATTGCGCGTGCCTCTCAACCAGATGGAAATATGACGTAATTTACCCTATATTTCTTGTGCTTTACGTAATATTGTAATGCTTTGCTATGCGGAGGGGGTACGCCACGGGGAATAACCGAAAAGAACTGTACTGGATTTGATGTAAGTCCCCCCCCCCCAAAAAAAAAGGGTTAAAAGTATGAACTAAATAGAATATTTGTTTTTTAAGGTGAAAGATCGAAATTTATTTCATCTCGTGAACATCATCGGTAATATTTTCAGTCGTCGCGCGCAGTCTGTGATGTTCACGAGATGAAATAAATTTCGATCTTTCACCGTAAAAAACAAATTTCCTTTATTTCATCTACTTCCTTTCCTTCTTCTTCCCCCTCTTATTCTTCCTTTCCTTTCTTGCGTTGCACTTTTTTGTTATTGTTGTCTTGTTGCTATTTTCTTTCAATTCAACTTTTCAACATGACGCCCTGAGCCCGGCAGCGCAGTCTGTAGCCTACATGACTTGAAACCAGGGGATCGCCGGTTCGAATCACCAGCTCAGCCAATTTATCCAACAGGATTCATTCCTCTCTCACTGCTGATCATTGTTACAACCATGGTTATGTTGGAATTCAGCCAGTTGCTCGGGAAGAATATTGTGCGAAGTACTGGTAAATGAAACCTCAGGAAGTATGGAAAGGTGGACTGGCCGCCGTGATATAACTGAAATAAAGTTGAAAATGGCGTTAAACATCATACGGACTAATAACTGAAATAATGTTGAAAACGACTTAACAACATACAAACAAATACAAATCAACATTACGCATAATTTGAGTTTTATGCGTTATGCTTTGTTCGCCATTTAAAATGCACATATAATGTACGGAAAAATATCGCGAGGGGGATCTTACTTGCTCGCACGTAACACTATAAAATAATCTTGGGTCGCGAAACTTTCCTTTCACTGGTATTACTTTAAGATTAGTTGATGTTATCTAAAATGCATATGCACACCTGTGAACCGAATGAATATCATATATTTAATAATCCATAATAGATGACTTCAGTTCCGAAATGAACAAAATATGATTCGTATATCTACACTGCATGGAGATGCTAAAATTTGTAGACAACTTCAGCTGTTGTTGCTTAAGTAAATAAGGGCCTTTCAAAACGAGTTTATGAAATAATATTCAAGATGTTACCTAGAAAAATGTTCTTTCCCTGGAAATAGACTCTGCGTAAGTATGGAACCTTTTTTTTTTTTAAATTTTGACCGAATACAATGCATGAAATCGATTATAACTCATTCTGTATGACCGTTGCCGTTCAATGCCCCATTTACATGTCAAATTTACTCCCTTGTGTTTTTTGCTCTATAGAGTAGATATACACACATGAATAGAAGTAGAACTTACCCACCTTTAACATATACTCAGTTCCATAAATAAGTGTGCACTTAATTTTCTTTTATTTCTCATCGCATGTTTTACAGAAGACCAACAAATTTGGTATCATACTTTAGTTTCGAGTCTGCAGAAAATGCCAGGCTAATCAGATTCTGACTAACAGAAAGTTTAAGTTAGGTTTTTGCAGTTTAAATGAAGGTGGTACTAAAACCAAAGTTGCAAAAGTACTCAAAGACTAAGGTAACATTAAAGTTAGGTTTTTCTTAAAGTTCTTGTAATTTTTCAATCAATATCTTGAATGGCCACCTCTGCTGTCGATACACGCAATTATTCGACGTCGCATAGACCTTACATAAAGTAAAATCATTGCATCTGGAATGTTATTCCATTCCTGAACGAGAGCGGTGGCCAAAACCAAACTTTAATGTTACCTTAGTCTTTGAGTACTTTTGCAACTTTGATTTTAGTACCACCTTCGTTTAAACTGCAAAAACCTAACTTAAACTTTCTGTTAGTCAAAATCTGATTAGCCTGGCATTTTCTACAAACTCTGAACTAAAGTATGATACCAAATTTGTTGGTCTTCAGTAAAACATGCGACGAGAAATAAAAGAAAATTAAGTGCACACTTATTTATGGAACTGAGTATATTATTAGAATTAACAGGTATATTGGCGAGTTTGATATTTTTTTTCCACAACAGACATTTTCAAATACTAAGTATCATATCCATTCCACAATAAAGAAAACATTCACAGTATATGCCTGATCATTATTAAAGCCTCTTTACTGGCTTCAATTCTGAACTTTCACTGGATTTTTAGAAGTTTTTTCATCGCCGTCATTCTTAAGTAGGCAACTTTTTGCAAATGGCATTTAAATTTGTCTGAGTAGTGGAATTAAATTATCTTTGATGGATTCCTACCGCTTCCAAGTAGTAAGGAGACATCAATGTGATTACCGGTAAGTCTGAAAACCCAATATCTGTTGACATGATATGTTTTGCTCATATAGTATGATTACTTACAAGTTTTGCATGACCTCCGAACTTAAATTTACAACAATTTTCTCTATGAGTATTTATACTCACGTAAGTAAATTTATCGTTCTCTAGGGTTGTTACAACACGGTATTGGGTGGAAAGGGGTCAAAAAATAAATTTCAACAAATGTATTGTAGCGTAACTTTAAAAAGGCTTAATTGCTATAAAATAAACCCATCATCAAACAAATATTAATAAATTATCACAAGAACTATAAACAACAATACAATTAGTTAAACGGTAAAAGAAATCACAATTCGTATAAGATTTTTAGAAATGCTTATCTGATTCTTGTTGTATCCACGCCGTCTTTTTACACATTACTATGTGACATAATAATCTCCGAACGTGTATAACTTCCTAGTTGTAGAAAGCGCCTAAATACTAAATTAAAGTAGAAAGAACGCTTAAGCAGTAAAATAATTAATACTGTAATATATATCACTATATATTAGGTTAATAAATCAAGATCATTTGAATTTGAATGTGTCAATGGCTGCAATAAGATTATGTTCGAGATTGTCTTCAATGAAAATGTAACACAAAATAATTTGTTTATTTTTCGGGCTGAGTGTGCGCAGGCTGTATGACCTTTGACCTAACCGTAGTCAACCCATTCATAAAAATTTAAGGATTAATTAGCTGTTTTCTATCACTACCATTAATTCTGAAATGCCAAAGGACAGTATAATTGCTTACACCGGAACAAAGCAAATGGTCACTGTAGATAGTTTACCATTATATATATCACTTTAATACTATTGCATTTGTTTCTAAGTGTCGTATTATGGGCCAGAGGCCTTAAATACTTAAAAGGAATAAAATGTTTAAAAAGAAAAATTCTTCTATGGTTCTTGCGTGGCTCGGCGGTAACTTGTAGGACTCGTGATCTTGAGGCACCGGGTGCGAGCCTAACTGGAACTGCTGGGTTTTTTTTTAAGAGTGTCTTCGGGCAAGAATCTTCAAAGCTAGTACAGGTGGTGAAATTATGACATACATGTGTATGTGAAATGTTGACGTGATATACATGTAAACGAAACACTGTTGAAAGCGGTGTGAAACACCAATCAACCAATCAGACAGTTTTCTTCTATTTCTTTTCCTTGCAGAAATGGTATTGATATCGCAATGTTACAGTATCTCATTGCATTACCCGTAAAAATTATTTCTTTTACTTATCCGTACCTCGGTTCCCAAACAGGTAATCCTGACAACTTAAATGAAGATTAGACTGCACATAACGTGAAGTTTGATCTTGAACCTAAATCTTCCGGGTTTTTTTTTGAAACTAATATGACAATTACAGTCTCTTTATTCGCATATTTTACTGTTTACCTCGAAAGAGGAAGTTTTTATCGCGGTGAAAATGTTTCCGATACAAGTAGAAATGGAAGATATTTGTTTTTTACGGTGAAAGATCGAAAAATTTATTTCAACGAGTGAACATCATCGGTAATATTTTAACGAGTGGCGCAGCCACGAGTGAAAATATTACCGATGATGTTCACGAGATGAAATAAATTTCGATCTTTCACCGAAAAAAAAAATCTATTTATTTCATGCTTTTAACCCTTTCTGGGGGGAATTTACTTCAAAATCCAGTACAGTTCTTTTCGGTTATCCTCCGTGTCGTACTTACTCCGTATAGCAACGCATTACACTATAACGTCAGGCGCGAGAAATGTAAGGTAAATTACGTCTTATTTCCATCTGGTTGTGAGGCACGCGCAGTTTACCTAGGTAACGAGTGCGCGGGAACAACTGTTTCCGCCTTCAATTGAAGAGTTAGAATATAAAAATCGGTATTTTCACTGGTCGTAACCATGAAATATCGAAAAATATTTCACCGATATTTCTCGATAACCTACCGGAAAGCATGAAATAATAAGTTTTATTTTGTATTTCAGGGAATAATATAAAATAACGATGGAGAACTCGACTGATGTATTCATAGACGTCAATGTGAATATAACAGATGGAAATGAGAGCCAGTTTTTGACTCATTCTCCTAACCAGATATTGGAGATTGTGGCCCCGCACATTGTGATCATAGACAGAGTTGTCTCCCCGATTTGGTATGTCCTAGGCTTGTTTGGGAATCCAGTCTCTGCCATAATATGGCTATCACGGTGAGTCGTTTGTTTCTAAACACCCTAGGGTTTATAGCGAGAGTTAAAAAAAAACCTCACATGAAGCGTGCCTGATAAACCTGTCTACGTAGAATAAACTTTCACGGTTAAAAAAGAAAGTCCGAAGAATCCGTGGTTAAGCCTTTATTGAAAACCAAATAGAAGAGGGTTATTTCACAATCAACATTTAGCTGGGTGATTTAAAAGTTACATCTATGAAGCTGCTATTACAGTTGCCTATTATGAAGTTCTAATAATCCAATCAAAACAGGCTCTTTTTTTTCCAAATGAGAGGGTTATAAATCACTGAAAACGATAAAAGAATAGCTGAGATTGTTATTTGATATTTGGACTACAACCACGACAAGAATCCTCACTGCTGAATATATCTTTTCTTTTTAAAAACCGACCATTTTTCAATGAACCTGTTTACGTCAAGGCATGTATTTATCTGTTCTCGTGCAAGGCTAGACTGCAAAAGAGCCGAGCTTGATTACAACAGAGTTTTTTTTTTTCTTTTTAACCAGGCGCTGCTGAACTCTAGCCAATTACTTTTGAACGCAGGCAGAAATCAGTGACAGTTCGGCATGGTCTGACTGATATAGTGTTGAGAGTGGCATTGAACACCATCCTTCGACATTCAGCTTATTATTAGCTACATTTGTAATGTGGACCACGTAAATTTGATTGAAATTAATTCAAACTTGTAATCGACTTTCTTTTAATCTTTTTTTTTTTTACAGAAAAATTCGGAAGACCAATTCATCAGCCGTGTATTTTGGATCTCTAGCTATTGTACAGACCTTATATCTATGGATACATATTATAATGGAGTTGAATCTAGCCTGGGATGTGAAAACATATCATCGACCTACACTTTGTGAAGTGTTTAATTTTTTGATGATTTCACCACAATATCTGGTAGGTAACATTTACATGGACCATTTTTGAAAAAGATTATTATTTCGTATACTATTGATTTTATAGTATCCACTTTCACCGAAGTGATAGTGTTGACTGTTAGGTAATTAACAGGTAATAAGTATTGATTAATTCCGTGTCCTACTGTATCTTACTGATTTATTTTTCCCGAATAAAGTTTCATTATTAAAAAGTGTAAATCTTACGCCATTAGTAGAGAAGCAGAGTGGGTAAACTAAGATCTTGCAGGCTTGTCCAGCAAACTTTCTGCGAAATACAATGACAATTTTTCGATAAAATTCGTTTGTCTCATGGTTTTGTGCATAACTATTGTATCGTTGTGTTCCCGGATGTTGCTATTTTTTTATGACTCCTATCTTGACTTTTTTACTGGCCATCTTTGTCATCCGTGTGTTTACTTTCAAGTGTGCTCTCTTCTAACGCTAGTGCGCCCCTTACATTGTCCTACATTTTCTTTTGCCGCTATATAAATGATTCGAGATATTTTCGAAATCAGAAATACAGTTACGAGGTCTTGTGTGGTATTACTTTTTAAAAGGTAACGACTGCTGTAAGATTTAAGATAAGATCACAAGCTACACAAATGCGGTTATGGTGATATATTGTTTCCAATACCTACAATTTAACTCTTAGGCTACTGAGAGCGACTCATTGACCTTTTGCGGGCAATGTAGATCATGATCAGACTGCACAGAACGTGCAGTCTGATCTTGGATCTACACTGCCCGATGAAGATATTCTTCATCCAAATCAATTAAGTCTAAAATAGCTTTATTCGGGTTTGTACTATAGGCTTGAAAGTTTCATTTAAAGATGCATCTTTACTCGTTTTCATCCAGTTTTGTAACCAATTTTATCTTTATTTTATGAAATTATAGTCATTCTTTTACCTTCGTGCCAAAATGTTGCCCCTTACGGTTGCAAGGTTGAACAGATTACTACGGATAGAAAATGCAAATCATTCTATTGCGGCTAGCCATAGACATAACAACCACAGTTTCCGTTTTAAATCGAAGAGAAATCGCTGGCGTCTCTTTATCCCATACACCTTATATCGATTTTTATATACGTTTACACGGCTATCTAGATTTTACACATTGTTAAGTTTTAACAGCTTACTCTCTGGCTGTAAGGGTGCATCTTTTAGCAGGATAAGTGTTAATGTTTGGTTATATCTCTGACCACTGACATCCGTATATCTGGGTCCATATTCACCAACCATTCTGAAGAACATTCGTGGTCTTAGTGTCAAGATTCTTTCTAAATCTAAATGAAATACAATTTCTGATCATGTTTATATACCAAAAATCACTTGATTTACCCAATCAGAGGTTGGTTTTCTTTCGTAAGTCTAGAATTAGACCTCGATAAAAACTAACATTGGGTTTTGAATATGAAGAAATACAACACTCGCCATTCCTTTACATCTCCAGAGTTTATAGAATTTTGCCTATGGCGTTGTTGTTTTATCTAAACCGTACTGGGAACGCGTATATAACGTATGACGGTCTCGAAAGCTAGCTGTATACATAAACAGAAATACCAATCTAAACGTAAAACTAAAGTTTCCAAACTTTCGTAATAATGAAGCTAACAAGATGGCTTTGCTTTATGAAAATCTGCTACACAATGTTATATAAACGCAGCTGTATTCCAATACAATGCACCTGTAGTGTACAAATTTTACTGTACACAAATCGGCCGTTCATGGCACACTTGAAACGCAAATCTTCTACTTTAGGAAGCCTATGTCAAATATCAAAAGTAAACAAGGATGCTTATAAATACGTTCTGAGCATCCGTTGGCCGTCCGGTATTTTTTTAGATACCATCACAAGATTAAGAACAAAATAAAAATGAAGTTGCTGTCCGAAGTTAACGCTATGTCCTTAAACCTGCAAACCAGATTTTACTTGTTTATTCACATGAGTGCTGAAGTCGACGAATAGTGTTTTACGCAACCTTCAAGGTTTTTTTTTTTTGTATTTATTTACAGGTTCCAATGCTAGTCCTGGGCTTTACGACCGAGAGATATATCGCTGTTTGTCATCCTTTTGTGAAAGAGAAATATTGCACGGTTACTAGAGCCAAAATTGTTATATGTTGTATGGCTGGACTTGCCATTGGCTTGGGTTCATTGCAAGCGTATATTTGGGCCTGGAATGATTTCTTAGGTTGTGTGTTCCGTGTTAACACTGAACTATTTAACACCGTCTGGAGTTGGATAACAGAAATGGTAATTTTTGGAGTAATCCCTATTGGATGTCTTATCATAAACGTGCTGGTGATCCGTGAAATCAAACGTCTGTCAATTCAGAGTGCTGCACGTGGTCAAGACGGATCATCGTCTAACGCCGCATCAACTACAACGTTACTTGCAGTGTCTTTTTATTTCATATTTACTTTACTCCCGGCTACAATTGTTTACGTCATACAGACGTCAGTTAAACAAGGAAACCCCGCACTTCCATTCAGCGAATGGAACTCGGATCCAGTGTGGATTAGTTATTTTAGATATCTGACTGCTCGAAAGATCGTTGAGGAGATCTGTTTATCTAATTACGCGGTGTATTTTGTGATTTATTATACGACTGGTGTGTACTTTAGACGAGAATTTAAGAATCTCCTCGGCTTGAACAAATTTACAAAGCATAATTACAGCAGTAAAAGGACCGCGGATTCAGACTACAGTCTGGTTAATTCTAATGGTAAAACAATGACTGAAACAGTTATGTTGGATGCCACAAGTGAACAGTAAAAAGTGATATCTGACAAAGCAACTAACAATGTGCTTAGGGTCAGACTAGCAGAAATGCTGCACCTCGCAGCCTTGATGTCCTTTACGAAGAGAGGTGCATTAGGTCATCCTGCATTCTGCGACGAAATTAATTGGTGAAGATTTAAAAAATGGGAGTTTGCAAATACTTTTGACCCAAGTCATAAAATACACTAGCTGACATTGGTCTATGTACAGTATCTGCCCCATGACTTTTTTGTACCATGAACTCGCATGCATTTGCTATAACGGAATGCTGTTGCACTCACAACTGCATACAGACCCATAGGATTTCAATGACAAACTTTTCTATAAAAAATGTAATTAATGGAGGTCGATCATTGGATCTTTACTGTCGAAAAGGACAAAGTTTATAGATTTGTGTATTATGTCCTCTGAAAACGGATTCAGTCATTGACTTGGTCTAGAACTATTATAACGCAATTGTACATTTTCGATGAAGATTAAAATACAAATCCCATTTTTTTTCAGAGTATGTTGTATTTATGAAAAATGAAATTTAGGAGATTGCAAACTAATAAAATACAAATCAAAAGATACGATACTGCAAGCAGAGATGCAGCCACGGTTTCTTGGTAATAAATGCTGTGTCCCAAACACTTAGCCATCGGCGATGTAGTCTGGATTACCTGCCCCTAACACTACGTTATCGGGTCAGGCAAAGCGCAATAATGGCGGCCTCCGTGTCGGCTTCAAGCTTAGCCCTATACGCCTTCATGTTCTTTCCACTTTCATGTGATCCAGTTCGATTAGTGAATAAAATGAGATTAATTTTGTACAAAATGTGTATTACCGAATCTAAAATGTGCTGATAGGGTATGAATTAAGCATAAATTGAACTATGAATTATTTCTAAAATTAGCCCTACTTTTCGATGTCTATTGACATGTCAGATACTTAAGATATTTCTGATTTATAGTTTTTCTCGCTAAATAAGATCGACAATTAAAAAAAAATTACTGCAATTACTTTATTGCAACAGAGCTGTTTTCAATTCAGCCTATAGACCGATTTGATCAAGTAAAATAACAGTATCCCGTTACCTCTGAATATTAACAACGCGGGACACCATTATTATGCTTTGCCTGACATACTGCTGAGGTATGGCGGGGAACCAGACTATGGGGGATACCCTTTACTTTGAAAGTATTCTTGACCATTTGGCCATTTGAAACTTTTGCAAATAGATTTAACTAAGGTACCTTTGCTAAATCTATTTGCAAAAGTTTCAAATGGTCAAGCATACATTTAAAAAAGGGGTACACCCCATAGTCCGGTACTCCACCGTACATTTAGTTAGAACGATAGATAAAATCAAAATACGCAACATTAAGCGTTTTCCCTTTTTTGAATCAGAACATTCCAAGAGGTAACGAACACTTTCTACCCGAGAGTGTAAGACTATGTCTTGTTGAAATAGATTTACATGGATATCAAAAAGTATTTCAGACAAATCGTGGCGACGCTCAGTTACATACATGTTTCCTAGGTTTAACAGAAGTGTCGCTTTGCAGTGCCTTAACAAACCTTCCCATGAAACCAGCACCAACGGCGTTGATCGTCCGAAACTATCGATATTGAAGATTCCCTAAAAGCAAATCAGAAACCCCGGTAATACCAAGGGCTATTAATTCATAGGTTGTGGGGTCGATTCCTCATTCGCCTGAAGCATTCTAAGAAAAGAAAAATTCATCTCTTACCATTTCAGGACAGTGGAATTTCTGAAACAAGATGAAATATACCGGGCGGCCTAGAACGATCCATTGGCCGCTCTAAACTAAAATACTTTTTTAAAGGGTTATCGTAAGTGTAAATTTCTTTATATGGTAGAATAGCTCTTCTTAAACAATCTTTTTTAAAGCCCTTACATCTATCTTTAGTCTTCCAATAATTTCCCGAAAGTTTGTTTCAGGAATCATAGATGTAAACACACAAGCCAAGGAGTGCAAAAAGTGACATAAAGTTAGTTGAGGATAAGAACCTCTTAAATAAAATGGAAGTTGTACATGCTCCGTGATACATGATACCAAGTAAGTCATCACATAATCATGGATCCTTACAATCCATTTTGTCTATCAACTGACTGAATCTTGAGGTTGACCGGTCCTTCAAAATTCGGAAACCCGCCCCCTTTTCACAAAGCGTGCACTCAGATATTGAATTTGCATAGTCCGATATAATGCTGAAATTGAGACCGAAGACCCTACACATAATTATATTTGTAACTATACAGCCTGACTTGAAATATCTCTTTTTATTTACCTTTTTTTTTATCTGCCGCTAATTTAAAAAGTGTTTATATATGACCGGAAATTGCAAGATGGAGACTAGCCTTTTTTATTTCGGATAAAGCATTACATCATCAGCAGAAGGAAAAAATAAGAAAAGGTCAGACTGTCTAAGTGTATTGAAAATAGATGGAAATAGTCATACACGGTATAGTAATATGAAAATTTAGACTATTTCCATTAAAATGAAACCCGCTAATAGACTCACAAGCTTTTATGAAATACTGACCTATCCCAGTTGTACTTTTGGATTTGCTTTTAGCCTTCTGTATGACTTTGCAATTTACAGACAGAAGGTTGGGTATACTTCAGAAGTGGCAACAAGCTTATGGAAGGGCCCTGTGTCCGTCGTCCTTGAGCACATAGGTACATTGTTTTCAAAGTATCAGAAAAAAACAGAACAAATTGAAACGAACTCAGCAGGAATGCCGTGCTTACAGATTTCTTCAAATAATTGAGCTTGTTTTTAACGAAAAACTTTGATGAATCATGATAACTAAGATAAAAAAAAAAAGAGTTCTTTTTCCCCCCCTTAAACGTCTGGCTGTATTTTGTTGACATTCTTTTCAGAACAATTCTCGTCTGGACCTCTTTCAGATTTCGCCATATACTCTCCATTCAAAGTTAACTTTAACTCCTTCAGCGCTCAATATAAACTTTATCTCATTCAGTGACTTAAAGTACAATCCACTGCTGCTCAGAAAGACCTTTATCTTATAGACTTGACTAAACAAGCGGACGACATAGATCCAAGATTAGACTGCACATTCTGTGCAGTCTGATCTTGATCTATGCCTTTCTCAAAATTTCCTCTTTTCGCAAAATGATTAAACGTGATATATTAGTGTTCTTTAACTAGTTAATTAAATTGTTGTTTTAAGGGTAAATCGCAGGAAAATTACGATGATAATATGGCCTGCAACACGGAATGAGGGGCATTCGAACATTTGCGTAAAGTGTCGTCTCGGATTATCCTGATCCGAAACGACACTTTCCGTTTTTATGTAATTTTCTGTTTTGCTCGAGTCTACTGTAACACAAAATCTAATGTAGTTGTAAATTGCAGCCCCGGATTAGCCTTCGCAGGCTGATCCGAGACGACACTTTACGCAAATGTCCAAATGCCCCTTTTCGCGTGTTACAAGCCATATTCTAATTTTAAGAATTAGTTGTTGGCAAGTCCCAAGTGCATTGAAATGACACGTTTGATACTTTCCAGATTCCACTGTGACCTTGACCTTACCTTTTCAGATATTATCTGTAACACTGACATAGAAGCAAATTTACACGTAGAAATATTCTTTTTTAGTGTAAAGTTTTGCCATGCTGAAAACAAATTGAGTCGCTTTCACGTACAGTGAATACCAAATTCAGATTGCATAGGCCATACAAGCTAATCTGAGATTTACCCTGTATTACGATCTATTAGTGTCTGAGCATATGCACACGGCCGAGAAATGCAGATAGAATTTCCGGTTCGGGGATTAGGATATGGATGCATTTTTAGGGTTGAGGTATTTTTATTGAAATGCCGGGTGTCCCAACCTATTGTCTTCATTTCGTACTCCAGCAAAACGATTCCGCAAATAGTTGATTTTGGTAGCATGCAGACTAAGCATCTTTAGATCTACTCCGTCCTTTTGTTTGTATTATGATGCATATTTTCTCTCAAAATATTATATAAAGCATCATAACATCAAAAATACTTTATTTTGATACTAAATAATTATGACATACTTTGTCAACTTTAGACTAATTCAGTAATTTGATGTTATGATGCATTATATAATATTTTGAGGGAAATATGCATCTTTATTTTGATGCTAAATAATTATGACATACTTTGTCAACTTTAGACTAAATCAGTAATTTGATGTTATGATGCATTATATAATATCTTGAGGGAAATATGCATCATAATATTTGTTATATACTATAACCAAAAGTCGCTTTGTACAATGGATGTATATACACATCAGCCAGAAAATGACTGATGACTCATTTAGCAGCCAGAAAAGTTAAACCGTATAGATACAAATATTATAAATGTAGATCTACCTGGTATTGTCACTCCGCAAAATGTCATTCACAGACATCATAGACCTATGATCAGACACTGGGTAAGGACCACGATCAAAGTTAAATCCTGCATCAAGCTCATATGGCTTGCAACACGTGAAAAGGGGCATTCGGACATTTGCGTAAAATGTCGTCTCGGCTCAGCTTGCGCAGTCCGAGCAGGCTGATCCGAAACGACACTTTCCGTTTTTATGTAATTATCTGTTCTGCACAAGTCTACTGTAGCACAAAATCTAATGTAGTCGTAAAGTGCCGTCTCGGATTAGCCTGCGCGGACTGTGCAGGCTGATCCGAGACGACACTTTACGCAAATGTCCTAATGCCCCTTTTTGCGTGTTGCAGGCCATATACTTCTCACCATTTATTGACAAGATGTTTAAGGAATGAGGACATTTTAACCCTAAGGCTTCTAAGCGCAAGTCAAGGCGCAATTGTGGGCATTTTAAATCAAGACCTGACTGCACAGAACTGTCCGATAAGGAGATATTCCCCCCCCCAAAAAAAAAATGTAACTTTCCCTTGGGGTTGGAAACTTTCATTTAACTCGTTTAGCAAGTTAACAGCTAATCAAAGAAATCTTGTTATTATTCACTCAGAAATTTTAACAAAATCATATCAGTCAACGAATTCTCGAGGAATTATAGGATGCGAATCACAAATGACAATGATGAATCGACCAACACACAATCTTCAGGGAAATCACACGTAGTTTTTAAGAAATATGACGGTAATTTGCGAAGAGGGAAAAGATTACTCAAATTCGCGTCACTCATCACCGGTAAATACAGAATGATATCCGACTTGAAAAGCTGAAATAAGATAAAGGTTTGATTACTGCTGCTACAAATTTTGAAGACAAATAACACAACAAATGGAAGGTCTGACACAACATAACATTGTGACCATTGCACGAGTGTGTGTAAAGACCAGGGGGCGTATTCACCAACCATTCTTAAGAATATTCTCGGTGTTATTCTTCAGAATTTCATCAATGTTAAAGTAACAGAACTTCTGATTGGCTAAACCAATTGGTTTAGCCTATCAAAAAATCTGTTACTTTCACAGTTAGAAAATCTTGAAGAATAAGACAAAGAACAAACTTAAGAATAATGGGTGAATACGGACCCAGATTCTGCGTATCGCGTCCTCTTGGTGTCTTTATCGAGGCGAACTTATAATTGGCTTGCACGTTAGGGTCCTCCATGGTTCAGTGGTTACAACGTTGGATATTGTATTTGAGAAATCCTGGTTCACTATCCTCGAGCGAAGCTAGTCAAATAAGTCTGTATTTTGGCAATTTTTAGAACTACTTAAACCTATAAGAGACATGAAGAAGATAGCCGTTGTCGTGGTATGATATGACTGAGATGTTGTTGAAGTCTGCGCAAAACATTTTGCAAATAAACATAAAATTCAACCTGTGTACAATCTAAACTTGGCGGTCAACTACGACATTTTAATGGTATGTAGAATTTAATAGACATATCTGGACTCAATCTGGATCCTAAGCAATAACAGTAGACAGCGTTTTTAGCGGATATGTATTGCAAATCCGCTTACTGTGATCGGTTAGACCGGAATCAAATACTGTCATATTGGCTTGCACTGTACTCGTACACATTCTACGATCTAGAACAAGAAAATTGCGTCAGATTGATGTGTCGGCCGACCAGTCCACTGATTCAATCGAGAACGCCATAAGCAATAGTACTATTGTTTCCCTGCTGAGCTGACCAACGCCGACTTTCCCTAACTCTTCTTTTCAAATGAAGTATATTTGTAAACATATATTACACGTGCTGAAAAGCTTAATTTTGGTTATTGCTCCATACCATTGCTAAATACAGCTAAGAAAAACTCTTATCTGATCGTTGAGTCATTTGCTTTCCTATTTTGATTCATAACGACAAAACCTTTCTAATGAAATGCAGTAAGTTGGAGTGCCTTAAAACATGATATCCTATAGACGATGTTTTCCCATTTACGTTGTACTGTGGATGACTTACGAAATCATTCTTGCCAAAAGGAAAAAATGTTCATGACGAGCATTTTTTTCTTTTACAACAATGATTTTAAATGTATTTACATATAAAATCTTAACATACCTGGATCATCACAAATTTTGTGAACGGGTCCTATGTGTACGTGTGCGGTTGTCAGTTGCAAATTTATTTCGAGAAGTAATGAAGTAACTCTCTTGAAAGTAACAGACGTCAACAGCGATCTGGTATCAAACACTAGAAACCTCTTGTTGCCTTGCTTGTCCATCAAGATAATAGATATCGGGTTTTACAAAAGTGGTCGCTAATTCCTTGAAAGCTCTTGCCGTACGTCTACTATCGGATTCGCCAGACGTGTAAAGTGGTTTTAATTTACCAAATTAGTAGCCGACAATTCATCAAATAAAGTGTTTTATAAATAGCAAGAATAGCTACATGCTTGTTGTGAGACGTAAACTAGAACTGCTTTTGATAAAAAAAAATCATGACGTAACAAACATGGCCGGCAAAAGAGCTTTGAAAGAGAGGACAAATGTCCAAACTCAGGTGCATTCTGAAACTGTGAGCGTTTAATAAGAGAAAATTTTCAAAGCTCAAAAGAACATGTCCGAAGATTCCAACTTGCCATATCTCCGTCGTTTTGATATCTGTAATTGGTCTCAATGTTTTGAAAACAAAACCGGTGAGAGGGTTCACTGTAAGAATACGTACACTGTGCTTTGCTGCCCACATACGAACACAAGAACGGGAGACAGACTGATTTGAGTATTCCCTCGAAATAAAAGCTATAATTTCATTTTTTCTTTAAAGCACATTTATGCTGTTCGAAGAACCTGTATTATTATACTGCAAAGAAATTTCTCGCGATCTGATTGGATAATATGCCCATACATACAAGTCATGTACACTGGCAAAATCCTCGTAAAAGCAGCTTTCCTTTTGGGAGCCCGGTATACATGACTACACATTCAACAGAACATCGAAAATGGCGGCGTCGCCCACAAGACAAACATACTGAGTAGCCTGAACCAAATTATTTATAGTTTCCTTTGATGGTTGTCATTAAAGCGGAAAGAATAGATTATTATTGAAAATAAATAAATATAATTACATATATCATCGTTTGTTGTCATTCTAAAACAAATACACGGGGTTAAAACGAACCATCACTTTGTCGGGTAAGCAAATTGAGAATGTCGAAACTCATTCATTGTAACGTTAAAAGGATAACCAAATTGTCGTTTGTGGTAACTAATGGTCTTTTACATTTTGACAACAAATCATTAAAATGCATAGTGACTTACCTTGAAGTTCTTTAAATGCATGTTTAAATAAAAATATAACGAATGTCTATCGCAGTGATATCATCATGTTCATCCACCAAACTGCACGTTTTACCAAGGTTTCGGTGACGTCAGTTCTCATTGACGTCAGTTTTCATTGAATTCGGGCACTCAGAAGGGAAATTCTATGTCGTCAGCATACTCAATTCGTGAGTACATAAACGGGAAATTTTGCTGACTACGTACTGGAATGGTAAACTTGCAGAATAATAAATTCGTTGTACGGCCCCGAGGCTCGGGGTGACATTATTTGCCACAGCCGTGAATAAGTTTCTAAGTCCCCGGCCACCTGACCGTACAACTAATATTGTAAACGGCTTTTACAGCAGTAGTAATGCTCTATGAGGTGACAGTCACGTTTACTGTGTTAATGTGTAGTTCGAATTGCAAATTATTACCTCTCTTAAGGTACTGTTCATACTATGCAAATGAGTTCAATCGTAACAGAATTTAGAAGCAACTGGATGTGATTTATGATTTTGAAATTTGCTCAAGGACATTCGAACTTCGGGTGCTTCAGTCTATTATTTTATCACATAACCTCCCTTCTTTTCAGTGCAATATACCCATTACGAATTTTCTTATCTTATACACGTTTGATATCATAATTGTGTGACGTCATTTTTGACGTCATTTGGAGGTATTTCATTGAAGTGAATGGGTTTTATGGATATTACCGCGTGTGCATCTATAGATGGTTGTGCATCTTCTTACCTATGATGTGTGAAATATGGTTATGTAATAAAAAGAATCTCACATTCGCTGGCGTATGAAATAGAAATTTTAATAAACTCGTCAAGAAAAAATGTTATAAAGCTCACCAAAGGCTCGCTTAATAACATTTGCCCTTGACTCGTTTAATAAAATTTTATCTCAACGCCAACTCATGTCAGATCCTATATGTCTGCAATCTGTGCAGTAGCAAGGCTAATTGGCCGATAAACACCTACAGCCGTGAGTTTTAAACGTTGGCATGTTCAGATATTAACTTTTTAATCGCTACATATATTAAATAAAAGATAAAGCCAATGATAAGATAAAGATATTGGTATTTCAACGGTCTTTTTGTTTGGGAATCCCTTCCCTCTCTGTAACGGAACGTGTAGACAAACGACCAGACTGCACGTTTTCTGCAGTCTGATCTTGACTTCTTTTCTCCGGAAAACGCAAAGAGTCTTGCTTGGCAGCCCACTGGTAAATTGAATTCACTGACAGAAACGTTGAAGTCAACATTTTCTTGGAATAATTTCGTACCGGTGATACATGTGGTGAAAAAAACGAACTCAATACTCTAATGTTTATTTGTAACGGTTTCATTGCTAACTGCATTTCTCTCTCTCTCTCTCTCTCTCTCTCTCTCTCTCTCTCTCTCTCTCTCTCTCTCTCTCTCTCTAAGATGTATAGCCATTTTGTGATTCTGTGTACTTTTTACTGTAAAACGAATTATCTTTGCTTTTGTAAAGACAGCTATATTTATACTAAAAATCCTGAAAATATCCACAGAACTGAAGTAAAATGTGTTCCAAGCTTTCATTACTGTTTAGGGTACACATAAAGAGAGAGTATGACCGAAAACGTGCGCTATATAACCAGTGATAGAAAAAAAAAGTAGAGAAGAGATCCCGAGGGAAGATTAGTATTTCCGTTCACAATTTTTTTCAGTGTGCCCGAGTTATGTCAATTTCTGTATGTTCCCTTGGCTAGGGAAGCATGAAGATCTTACAAATATGTAAATTGCCCCAAGAGTCCATAGAATGTTTTACCCTTACAGATATTCTTTACAATATTTGTTGCTGGCTATCATTAACTCATTTTGCAAAGGATATAGAGGATTTTTTTTTTTTTTTCGGTGAAAGATCGAAATTTATTTCATCGAGTGAATATCATCGATAATATTTTCACTAGTGGCTGCGGCACTCGTGAAGATATTACCGATGATGTTCAATCGATTAAATAAATTTCGATCTTTCACCGACAAAAACAAATATCCAATTTCTTTCATGCTTTTAACCCTTTTTGGGAGGAACTTACATCAAAATCCAGTGCAGTTCTTTTCGGTTATTCCCCGTGGTGTACCCCCTCCGCATAGCAACGCATTACAATATTACGTCAAGCGCGAGAAATGTAGGGTAAATTACGTCATATTTCGATCTGGTTGAGAGGCACGCGCATTTTTACCTAGCTAACTAGTGCGCGGGAACAACTGTTTCTGCCTTCAATTAGAGAGTTAGAATATAAAAATCGGTATTTTTCACTGGTCGTAACCATGAAATGTCGAAAAATATTTCACTGATATTTCTCGATAACCTACCGGAAACCATGAAATAAATAAGCTTTATTTCATTACCAGACAATGGGATCAGGTTTAAATGGACCAGAGGAAATAAGCTTATGCAAAAATTGCGGGAAAAGGAGAAATTGCGGGTCACCAGCGTTTCTCCTTTGTCCACAAATGTCTTTGCAATTTCAAGGACTAATCCAGTTTAGCGGCACTCTGTGAAAAGGCGTTTTACTGCATCTCCGTAAAGCAATATACCAGCAAGCCGTTGTATAATAGGTCATTTCAACGCTATTCCAAACTGCACACAATTGGTTGGATTTGCTTATTCAATACAAAAAATGTCACATTATATTTTCAAGTCAGCAAATGATGTCGCCTTAATCTGCACCTACAAATCTTCATATATTTCTTTATACATCATTGAGAACGTTTCTCTTGTCTTTTGTCGCATTGTGTTCACTTATAATATGTTTATCAAAATTCAATCAATGTTCATTTTATATCCATGTCCTTGATGATAGTAAGATCGCCAATCTATTGTCATCGAAAGTGACCCATATTCAAATGTAAGGATAAAAAACAGTTTATCACATAACCTCCCTTGTTTTCAGTGTAATATACCCATTACGAATTTTCTTATCTCATACACGTTTAATATCACATTTGTGTGACGTCATTTTTGACGTCATTTTGTACGTATTTCATAACAGTGACTGGGTTTTATAGATATAAACGCGTGTGCATTTATAGATGGTTTTGCATCTTCTTATCTATCGTTATGTGATAAAAAGAATCTGACATTCGTTGGCGTATGAAATAAAATTTTATTAAATTCGTCAAGAAAAAATGTTATAAATAACATTTTCCCTAGACTCGTTTGATAAAAGTTTACCTCAAAGCCAACTCATGTCAGATCCTATATTTCCATGTACTGCCCCACAAAAAATAATTCTTTCTGTTAGAAACAATAATTCTGCTAAATGTGACTATGTTGACATGAGCTACAAATTCTAAACAACTCCAATTTGAATACTTACAAAGCCATAGACTGAACAAGATGTCACCATAAGGTACAAGACGTTTGCTTGTAGGCAAATTAAGTCAGTGACCTATGTTGGTCAGGTATATCCTACTTATCCCAACGCAACCTTATTCATGGTCGTAATGTGGGCGGGTGTTGTGGGTCTCGTCTAGCTATAGCTACATGTATATACCACAAAGATGAAACCTACATGCATGAGTAAACAGGTAGAACGGGTATTTATTAAATAACTTGTGCAGGAATCGAACTTAATCCTACACATAGTAATGTATTTGTTAGTCATTCTAGGCTATTGAGCGTGTGAAAATAGACAATAAGATTAATTCTTTTAGACTGAAAATAATGATTTTTGCTACCCTTGATATCCTGTACACCTTTTACTGCGGATGAGTCAATTGGTAAAAGTACATTATTAGTTGTACGGTCAAGTGGCAGGGGACTCGGAAACTTGTTCACGGCTGTGGTGAATCATGTTGCTGGCTGTGGTGAATCATGTTGCCCCGAGCCGAAGGCGAGGTGGCAACATAATTCGCCACAGCCGTGAACAAGTGTCCAAGTCCCCTGCCACCTGACTATACAAAGAATTTATTATACTGCAAATTTTTACCATTCCAACATGTGTTAAGGGAAAATTCCCTATTTTATGGTGTCACGAATTAAGGACGCTATCGATATAGAATTTCCCTTCTGAGTGCCCCAATTCAGTCAAAACTGAAGTCACTGGGAACTGACGTCACTGAAACCTTGGTAAACGTGCAGTTTGGTGCATAATCTAGATGATGTCACTGCGCTAGACATTCGACATATTTTTACTTAAACATTGATTTAAACAACTTCAAGGTAAGTAACTATGAATTTTAATAATTTGTTGGCAAAAGTAAATAACCATTGGTTGCCTCAAACGACCATTAGGTTATCTTATTAACGCTATGCACACTGTATGATTTTCGACAGTTCACATCTTGCCTACCTGACCAAGGGATGGCCCGTTTTTAACACTCCCTACCCCCGTGTATTTGTTTTAGAATGAAATCGACCGATAATATATGTAACTATATTACCTATATTTATTCATTTGCAAAAATACTCCATTCTTTCCGTTTCAATGACAACCATCAAAGGAAACTAGTCATGATATGGTGCAGGCTACTCGGTATGGTTGTCCTGTGGGCGGCTCGTATCGATCGATCAACTTCGCCATTTTGGATGTTGAGTTGAAAGTGTAGTTATCTATACGGGGCTCCCGAAAGGGAAACTCCTTTTACGTTTTTTTGCCAGTGTACATGATATATATGTTTGGGCCATATTATCCAATCAGAGCACGAGAAATTTCTTTGCAGTATAATAATAGTTTATCAATGTCAGTGTTATATCTATACGAGTTTGTCCAATCGTTAAGAAAAAGAAAAAGCATGGCAAGTTAATCTAAAAGTAAACTCATGAAAGTATTCAAAGGCTTTATCATAAAACTTGCATGTTCTCTATTTGTTGCTTAACATAACAATAAACATAAGCCATGCTCTGTGAAAAGGGGGCTTAACACATCCACGAAAAGTATCGACCCAGGTCAGCCTGCCCAGTCCGCGCAGGCTGACCTGGGCCGAAACTTTTCGCTATTGGTCAATTTTCTTTATGTCAAAAGAACAGAGTACATGAAGATTCAGTCGGTTGCTATACAAATTGGATTTTTATGGATCTATAATTATATGATGACTTGCTAGGTATGATGTATCACGGATATGCATTAAGAGCCCTTTTGCCAGAGCATAGCACTCACACATTTTTTTTTTTTTTTTTTTTATAGTACATCCTATGAAAGGGCTATGGGCGCTGGATAGAGTCACTGGATAGGACTTAATAGCCGGGTTCGGACCGCGCGAAACCGGATCGAACTTATTTATTGGTTTGGACAGGATCGAACTAGAATGATGTAAAACCGGATTGGACCATTTTTCTGACATCTTGTCAGTTTTGTCTTTACCCCAGGCCAACATTCGCTAGTCTTTCAGTACTTTTAGCCCTTTGATTTATCTAGAAGCGGAAAACTTTTGAAGTAATTGAGGTAAGAGGATTAATAGATAATGCATCATGTTTTTAAAAGTATGTATATTTTTTCAAACGTTTGAAATTCCCCTTTAATTGACTGTTTATGTATTTGACCATGATTTTAGTAAGATAATCTTTAAAATGATTGTTGCTGAAAGATTAATTGATAGTATTGAGCAATTTGTACATATCGGCAGTCCCTTTAAGTGACTTTCAAATTCTCAATCTTTTACTGCCTTATGTATGATTATATTCATGAAAATTTCTAGTCGCTACCAAAGCCTCGAAAATCTTAATTCCAAAGTTATATTCGCCATAAAAAAAACATGTTGTTCTATGCTGTCTGATATTGATCTTCACATGTAGGCAAAAGCGTGTAAAGTCGCGTAGAGCACATCCTTTGAATTACTAGTATCAAAAAAAAAAAAGATCGCATGAATCTTGTTTTTCCTATTATCACAATACAAATGGGGACATGGTCGATCCAATATTGGACTTGAAATTTTCTTCTTTCCAGTCCTGTTGTAAAACGTCCACTAAAACAGTTGAGCCACGCTCTGTAGAAAGGGGGCTTAATGCATCTCCGTGATGCATTTTACCAAGCAAAACATCACATTATTAGGGATCCTCAGATTCCACTTTGTTTAACAACCCATTGAATCATGAGATAGTATGGTCCTTGGACGTGCAGAAAATTTACAATTAGCAAATAGTTTCGACCCAGGTCAGCCTGCGCGGACTACGCAGGCTGACCTGGGTCGAGACTTTTTGCAGATGCATTAAGCCCCCTTTTCACCAAGCATGACTCAATTATTACTAGTAACGTTTGAGAACCTTTATTCTTCAATGAAAAGGGGGGTAACTCTTAGATAAATAAATTGCCCTGTTTCAAGATTTATTATCTCCCGTTTATTTTCTCAAACAGTTACGCATTGATGAGACCAACGCCTTGCGTTTAATCATTCGAGCGCTAAAAAGTCATATACAAGCTTTCAGTTTGCCAAGAAAACATGAATATTGTGTAATCAAAGATATTTTGGTCAATGCATGTAGCAAAGTATTGAATATTTATTCAAGATCAAAACGACTGATCTGCGCAGTGATCTTTCCGAGATGATCTTTCCAAGCATATTAAAAGATAATGAGAATTCTCAAATGGTCCATTTTTATCTGATAACTATCCTTTCAGGGTAATATACACATCACGAATATTCTTTCAAACGTTTGAAATGAAAAAAATGTAAGGTTATTCGTAAAAACCTTGTATCCATACTTACTTTTTTTTGTATCATTTCCGACCATGGTTCCCCCATTGATTCCACTATCTTAATCAATTAGCGTGATAAAGCTACAATATCTTTAATCTTGTTTTTTAACCCCGATGCTGCGACTCAAGGACCTTTGCGGTCAGTGTAGATCAAGATCAGACTGCACAGAACGTGCAGTCTGATCTTGGATCTACACTGTCCGATATGGAGATTTTTTTTTTACCAAAGAATAACTTTAAAGATTGCAACATTTGTTTGTTTTGTTTTTTTATTATTTGCTGAAAAGTTTCATTTGACTTATTTAGCAAGTAAGGGGTTAATACCAGTGTTATATCAGCGTCATGAAACTATGTAATGTCTTTTTCATGCCGGACATACACGCCTGTCGAAAGGGAGAGACGCTCTCGTTTGAATTTCCACACTCGTTGTGGACCTATATTTTCGCACATCATGAACGAAAAAATTACGTGAGACACGTAACCTTTTGTTGGCCTTTGAGGTAAGATATAGAGGATATTTCTTTTTTTCCGGTGGCATCCACGAGTGTAAATATTACCGATGATATTCACGAGATGAAATAAACTTCAGTCTTTCACCGAATTATAGATATATTTTATTAATTTCATGCTTCCAACTCCCTTTTTGTTAGGACTTTCGTCAAAGTCCAGTGCAGTTCTTTTCGGTAATTCCCCGTGGCGTGCCCCCTTTCACATAAGAACGCATTACAATATTACTGAAAGCGCGAGAAATGTAGGGTAAATCCGACTAAATTACGTCACATTACGCGCTGTTTATCAAGGTAATTAGTTCGCGGGAAAGACTGTCTTCCCGTTCAATTGAAGGGTTAGAAAATATGAAATCGGTATTTTTCACTGGTTGTAACCATGAAATATCAAACCATAATCCACCATTAGTTCTCGATAAACCACTGAAAAGCATGAACTAATTGATTCAGTTTGCCAGGAAAATAAATTGTTACTACGTTCGTCAAAGGCTATTCAAATAAAATTTCTTTCAAGACTTTATGGTATATCTTTCCTAAAAATGCCAACATCATGTCAGGTCCTATATTATTATATCAATTCTAAATTTCAACTTGTCATGATTTTCCACGATTTATGTTAATTTCTTTGAAAAACTTTTAAAGTCTTCCACGACATCGTGGTCAACCCATTTTCAAACAGCCTTAAGCTGTTGGAATGAAAAGAGCAGTATAAGGTTTAAGGTCTTTTTCGAGGCCGTTTTCCAGATTTTGCGAACGAGTCGGTGGCCAACGGCGAAATTTCGTTTTTGTGTTTCTTCAACAGGTGGGTATGATAAAAAATTTTTTGGAGTGTGTTTGTCATGCTCTCTGCATTTCATCTGTCACGCTATTTCTCTTCCAGGGTGTGTCCAGTTCACAAAATATCTACATGTATTATTCAACTTGCCGCTGTTTTGGTATGAGAGACAGGCAATTTACGTGATCATGGCGTTGTAATGGAAATATGATTCTCCTGGCAAAATGAGGGGCCCTGTTTGGATGAGTGATAATGGTGTAGGGTATGTAATCTGGGGCCCATAAATCGATCTCACTCGAGGTTCTAAGTGTTTCGGGAGAGCTTTCTTGAGCATTTGAAACGCTTCAGAACCCTAGCCCCATACTGGCAAAAACAAAGAACACACATGAATAAGTAGTCGGTCGCCATCATATGACTGAAATAATGAAGAAAGTGACCTTTGACAGAGCACCCTGCCCTATTTCCAGAAAGTATTCAACCTAGTCCCCTTTGTTAACTTTGGGACTATATGTGACGGTTTAATTCTGTACCACACGCAAGAATTTTCGACCTGTCCAAATTTGAAGCATTTTCAAAAGGCAAAATAAATGTAGGTCAAATGATGATTTCTTTGATTGATAGAGTAGAAAAAATTGTCGGAAATAGGGAAAATCCTGCTCACCAGTATTTTCTCCTTTTCTCACAATGTTTTCAAGAGCTTTCTCCCCTTCAAGATAGTTAAAACTCGGAACTGTGAGGTAAATGGTTAGGGCATTGTATCTTATTCTGTGTATATCTTTACAAGTTTGTATTGTTGAAGGGCAATTATTGGACAAAATTTTTCGCTAACTTTAAAAGAGACTGGCAATTCATACGTGTATTGCTACTTGCTGCCCTTTTCCGGATGGTGTGACGTCAGCCTTAACAAACATGTTCTTTTCAGTCTGATGTAATCTACATTGCTTGCCATGGTGCATGTTAGGCTTTTTTTTTTTTTTACCTAATTATACGTAGCCTTAAAGATAAGGAAATCTTTCAGCAGATTCAAAGAGCAACGATACGCCGTAACATTTCCAGTATGCCCGCCAGGTGTCGTACAGGTGTTGCTGTACATGGAGGTCACACGCAATATTGATTTGGATTCCATATCTGTGAAATGTTTTCAGTAAAACAAAAGAATTACTTCAAGATGAAACACAAGGGTTCCTTTACCTTTGATTCTAAGTATACTTACAAAATTACTGAACGGTTTCATACTAGTTACAATGCGGAATACCCTGCTAAATTCAAAACGTTTTACTGACCTTCACCATGGTGTACCAAGTGGTTTTTCCCCCCAGATATGCTTGCCGAAAAGTATTTTCCGAATTCAATATGTAATGACAGTATTCCAGTCTGTTACAAACCATTTTGGATCTGAATGTCTAGGTAACAAAACAATCCATAGTTTAGCAGAGTACACTGCATCGTAATTTAAATGAAATACGTCCAGTAATGATGTTAATATTGGGGGGAAAAATTTTACCTGCCACCAACCGAATCAGATAGGCACTTGGGTTGGCAACCCTATATGATGTTTACGTACATATTTCGGTAAAACTTCGATTTTTCAAACATACCCAAATATAAATTATCGCTGAAGTCGAATTTTAAAACTTTTTTAATGTGTTTTTTTATTTATCTATTATTATTATTATTTTCAAAAAAGACGTCTAGCAGCAGATTCTGATTGACCATGATTTTAATGCTGCCGACTATTTTATCATAAAGATAAACAAAAAATAATCACATCTTTATACCCCAATTCCACTGGGCGACGATTCCTCTAAGCTTTGAAATTTTGGTCAAAACGCCGTGAATCATAGGAGAAATGGCAACAGTGTGCAGTAGAAACGCAGTGTGCAGAAGCGTATCGAAAGCTTCATGATCGCCACCTCTATTCCACTGAGCGTGGATTCCGCTACGCTTCGAAATTTTGGTAAAAACACCACGAATCGTAATATAAACGGCAACGGCGATTCGGAAAATTTTAGAGAAGCACCATGATCGCCATTAGCAAAGTTGAATCGCCGACCAGTGGAATGGGAGCATTAGGTAGAGAGAACGTTTCTTAAATTTTAAATCTTTATTCATTTGAAAACGCAATCTGAAGTCTCAAACCTGAGTACTTACGCTCAGATAGTTCGAGCAAAAATCTTGGGGAAACTTTTTGTTCACATTACCATGCTTTTTTTCAGGATTAATAAACAAAAACTTTAATCTCTGACTCACAGGCCTTTTGTCTACGTAAATCAATGTCAGTTGAATAATTTCAATAATTTCGCTCTATAAAGTTCATTGTTGATGTTATATAATGATGATAAAAATTCACAAATATATATTAATATAAAAAAAAATATTTATTATTTATCACTTTTTTTTTTCAGTTATGTTTTGCAAGGCATCGGGATTGTCGGTTCCTAAATCTTTGGCTACATTTCAAGGAATGTAAATGCCATTAGCCAATTTCATCCGTTTTAACGACAAATGTTCTGGTGAAAAGGTCACCACAGAAAAATGGGCATCTGGAAACCAATACATAAGTCTGGATGGGTTTTTAGTGGTTTAACTTCAAGTAGCACCTTATGTCAACTGAAAAATCTTTCTGACGATCCTGAGCTTGGCAACGCCCTTCCGATCACCAAACACCTAGCCCTGGACACGTGCATGCACACATATGGCCCGGGCACTGTCCAACTTTACACGTTGTTTCACACCAGGTATCTAAATTTGACTGACCTTTCCATGAACCTGTGGCTTTGCATACTCGCCCAGGGCAATTTGGATTAGAGTTTTGCTGTTTTTGTTTCTCTTGAAGAGACAGAGTTATTTCAGAGACGGCTCGACTGGCTTTTGGATTGAAGTTGCTCCAATCACCAGATAGACCAAAACCTTGTTGCATTTGTTTTAATGCGTCATTGTAACCCTGCATGTATGAACTACTTCCACTACCGGCGCCGGACGGTGGGCTGGGGCCTTGAGAAGGTGCTTCAATTTCCGGGTACTCCCCTGGTTCATTTCCGGCATAATCTGCAGGGTCGTGACCAGGCGCATGGGCCTGAGGAGCAGGAGGATCTCTCTGCTGCTGATGTTGGTTGTATGTAGGATCAGTGCTCCATTCATTACTTTCCCTGAAAAAGTTTGGTAGCATTTCAAACATCGAGGACATCGAGGGGTCTTGAAAGTAAGGCATTTGTGCTGGAACATTTTGTGGCTGTTGTTGTTGCCATGCGTTATTCCATGGAGCTGGTGTCGTTACCATTAAGTTTGTTTGGCCAAAAGCACCTGCCATAAGGTTTTGGTACATCATGTTTGGATCCATGTTCCAAGGTGATTGGGTCGTGGCTTTGCTCTTTGGTGCTACATTGGCCGCGGGATTGTTTGCTGGTTCTTTTGCTACAACTGGACTTGGGACATAATTGACGGGATTAGACTGACTGCCTGCAACACTGTACTCTGGTCCTGGATGCGCTACGTGTGGTGGTGGCTGTACAGTTTTTGATACCGTCTCTGGGAGTTTTGGCAAGGGTTTCACGGCCTTCGTACCTATAGCGATGTCTGCGCAGTTAATGAAGTGTTCTTGATTCCCGCATCCCAAACACTCGCCCCCATAACCGTCTGGACCCATACTTTGACCTGTGGATAATGTAAAACATAGATAAGCACAATGTACTTGTCCATTTCTGTAACAGCATAAGGAGAATGAAAGGTAAATCAAGATCTCACTCAGCGGACTGATGTCTATTTCATCGTAATTTGCTTAGCGGTCAGTAATGTTCGGAGGGTTAAAAAAAAACGTGACTTTCATTTAACTATAAGTATGATATCTTAGTGTGTAAAGATTAATAGTTAAAAAGGATAACATAACCAAAAAAAAACATAACACGCATAGCGTAAGTGCTGGACATGGAAACCAAACACCATTGTCTACGTTAAAAACTTATCCTTGCTGTTCTCACATGGAAGAAGAAAGCAATAAATAATGACACCATAAAACTTTCATAAAGGTGTTTATATTTTCCTATTTAGTGACCTTGAAACACGCCGCGTCGGTATACTCGTCCTAATTGTAATCTGAAAAAACATACAATACACGACCGTTCACATAATATATACATTTTTTTAAGAAATGAATGTTTATAAATCCCATCGATGGCGAACAATAAATGGAGTGTATATATATACAGTTACATGTTACAAGGTAACAACCCTTTCCCTACCATAAAGATACCCAATTACTCATTTTAAGCCAAGTATAGCCAAATTCGTCGATATTTTACCAAACTATAGTCTTTTTTGTGGCTTCATGACAAATATTACCAACAATAATGACCTTATACAGAAAAGAAACCGCTTTCCACATATCTTTTGTCAATCTACACAAGACCCTGAATGACCCTGATAAAATCCCTGAATGACCCTGATAAACTGTACATTTGACATGTAGATAATTGATATTTGCGTAGTTCTGAACGTTTCAACAACAGCAATCCAAGATCGCCTCTAACCGAAGTTGATAGCCATTTGAAATAATACTTGTATGTATCAAATTAATAGTTTATTGGACAGAGAAAGAAAAACGACAATTTCTTAGGGCGCAATCAACAGTTAAAAATCCGACAGCAAATTTTAAAAATCTTAAGCTAATTACATCCAGGATTATCCTAACCAGCTCTTTCCTCCACCCGTCTTCCCGAGGACTGGAAAAGATGAACGTTTCGATTAATCTTTTACTAAACAATCCCGTGTTTTAACGAACCTGGGGAATAAAACGTTCGAAAACATTGCTGAAAATAGTATTTTTTCCTTTCTTTTTCTGTTTTGTTGTTGTTTTAATCCTTTCAAAGACAAATATTATGACTAGGGCAGTATTAAATTCGTCTGCAAACGCATTCAAATCGGTTAAGTCTGAAATGTTTATTCTATAGTAATAATTGATGTTGTTTCTGAATTACCTGCGACCCATTTCCACTGTACAACGCATTGCGAGCACTCCATCCTTGGCGGCAGCATCACCATTAACTCTATAAAAACATTGCCGCCATTTTGTGTAATGAAATACCGGGTACCATGTCCAATAATGTTTAGCAGATTTCTGTCCAGGCAATTCTGGGTGACTTTGACCCTCGGATTGTTCACAGGGCATAAACGAAACTCCATATAACCCTTGTGATTGCTGGTAAGCTCGACGGTGATATTGATGAAGGACCCAACACGATACTGTCTTGCTATTAACCCACGTGCGTACTTTCCGCCGGCTTCGTGGTCACGTGGTCCTTGGAAAGGGTCTCCGCAGACTCCACATCTACCCCCTTGTCGTTCGAATTGATTCTGAAATGATATACAGAACTACGATTATAGTGTTGTTGACAAAAGTAGATGAAAGAGAAGGTGAAAATGTGGAAGAAAACAATAGCAACAAAAAGTGGATCAAAACATCTACAACAATAAAAAAAAAGACGACTACGAAGAGAACAAACACAATGACAAGAACAGAAACAAAACGGTAAAATTAACGGAGTATCAGTCTGATCGGGCTGCATGGTTACTCTCCTTGCGAATGAAACCGGAGTTTGCGATAAGTACAACACGAAGATGCATACATCAAAATCTGTCGTCTGTAACTCTTTCAGAGTCAAATAATTATACATAAACTCGACCTCTTTCGATGGCTGAAATACAATGCACAGAAACTCAGAAAGAGATTAATCCAACAGGCTTGAATAAATAAGCAGATGGCATAGGTCAGAGATCAGACTGCACGTTTTGTGATCTTGATCTATTATTTCCACCAAAGTCTTTTTTTTTTTTTTCTTCTTAAATTCCTATCGCTCTGAAAGTGTTAAGTGTTTACCGAACGTTTTGGAAAGCTCTTGAATGAGCAAAAAACTTGGATTTGACAGGGAAACAGTATCGTACACGTTCACCAGCAACAGTGATATTGTTGTAACGTGGTTTAACCCTTTACCATACATTTTCGTGTTTCAACGGCCCTGAGGAACACGGCTTTAGGAAACAGTTTTTCGTCTGCAAGTACTTTAATTTGGACCAGGCTGTAATGTTGTTGTTTGGTATTTAAAGAGGTAAGGATCAAAAGTGGAAGACGTCGGGACATAGAAAAAATTGACAGAAAATGTGAAAATCGTGACTTAGACGGTATTGAAGATGAATATAATTTTGTAATACTTTTCTCCAATAAATCCTTACCGCTGAGGAGCAATATTTTATCAAATTAACCACGTATTTTGCTCTGTATCCACATGTAAAAATGTCAGTAAGCCCCCGCTCTCGCTCTCTCTCTCTCTTTCTGAAATAAGCGTTAATGACTTGGGTACGTCTCAGACTACTAGAAGTTTTCGTGCATATAGTTATTGTAGAATATAGTTTACTCTATTTCTATATTTGTATTGATCTATTTTATGTCATCACTGTGCGACCACAATCTTTCTTTGCCATGCATTGATACTGTAGAACAATGGGTATATATGCCTGTGTTTGAAACAGAAATAAGCATAATTTACTCAAGAAAGATAATAATGTTTCAGAGTACATATATAATCTGATGTGATTCAACACAATATATTTTAAGTTAATTAATATACATGAAAACGTGACCCAAATCGTTTTGATGAAACCTACTCTGACAATGATATACTTCAAATAAAATATATGGCTACAAAAACATTATTTATGTTTCAGACCGATTGGGCTAATATCATCTGTTTGACTACCAATATTATGTATGGAGACATTTATAACTTAAAGTCATTTTATTCCATTTTCTGACATTTATTGACGATTTAACGAATTAGATACCATTTACAGTAGACACACATTACAAACTGACATTTCATACAAAACTTAGTGGAATAGTTATTTGTTCTGCAACACAAATTAGGTTGTTTTTCAAGGTTTGGGATTTTCTTTTTTCTTTTTTTGTTCAGTAAAAGGGCACCACTAAACGAATAGATAAACTATCTCTTTACCATAATACAAATGTTGAAATTGTCGCAACTGAAAGTATCTACAGACGAAAATTAAATATGACACAAGAGATTGGAATTGTCTCTAAATGAGTCAAAGCATTGTGGGGAAAAATTGCATGTGACCAGTATTTTTTCTGCTTCGCTTTATGTTTACAAAGCCTTTCTTTTACATGGAAATAAATTACACTCTCAAACATACACTGATATATTATGCATGAAAAAATCTGATTTTGCCGTACGCTGTTTCTTGCCGTAATTGTAGTCCAAATATTTCTACAATGTCAGTTATTCTTTCAATGTTTTCAATAATTTATAACCCTCTTATTTGAAGAAAAAAGGCCTATTTTGATTGGATGATTTTGTTTTGATATCAGGCAACTGTAATAGTAACTTCATAGATGAAACTTAATTCACCCAGCTGAATATTAATTGTGACGCGAAACAAGGGCTAGACGATACTACTCTCATGCTTACCGACGACTTGATTATGAGAAACATTTCAATATCCAACAGTCTTTTTTGTTTTTTTATCGCAGCTTTGAATTATTAATGCTTTCTAGAAATTTTTACTCATAATTTTATTAGGACATTTTTATTGCCCTTCTACCATTAACTATTATATATACAAAATACACTTCCAATATACGCATTTGTTTAAATTGGTATTTCCGCCAGTTTTAACAGTGTTGTATTCATGTCACGACCACATCTCACATTACATGTATTTATATATTTACCATTATCTTCCGCTAGATGGCATTTTTCAAATACACATCTATCTAATTTTGGCATTTTGGGTACAAAAGCGGACTACTTTTCAAAACGGCAACCGTTACTTTGAATTTCAAAATAAAACAAACCTTTCCTCAATAAAACGCTACTTGGTGCGATTCATTCAGCTCTCATAAGTTAGCGTGTAATCTATGCACAGGCCATTTATTAAAACAGCCACTACAGGCTTGGGTAATAGCTTCGGTATAAGCCCTACTTTCCGCCTATATATGGAGTGGGTGATGCGTCATAGCAGACAGGTCGAATCTTCGAAGAATATGGTATGCGCAAACAAAGATATATTTACTTGGCCAGGCGAGCTCTGACGCTTCCTTACGATCAGAAATTAATATTTTTCGGCTTGAAAAAAAGTAATTATAAATCTCTCTGAAGTATTTATTGAGATCATCAAATTTTGTAAGTGGAGAGACAAATATATTCCTGTAGACCCTATTCTGGGCTTGTTCTATACCCAGAACCTCCTTAAACTCTGTCGACAAGAATGTCAATAATTTATCATTGATCAGAGCAAGGGGTAGAATAAAAGAGTAGGGCTAATGGGTCGTTTCATTTCGTTTTTTTTTTTTTATATAAGTGTAGAAGTGGCCAGCTTTTAAGATAATCTAAAGAATATTGTGCTGGTCCAACATATGATACAGCTTCTTACGCACAACAGTCGATTAATAGAGAGTGAAAAATTACTGAAACAGACAAAGTTCTGGAATATTGTGAAATTGTTATGGGTTATGATCAGGCTCATCTGTGGACCTATTGATGCCTTAAGCTCATCTGTTATTTTGGGTGGACTCTATGCACATTGTATGGGGTGCTTTGAGTTTTAGTCCTGTCATTGGGCCTTTCTTATTTGTAGATACCGAAACAATTACAGGGAGCGATATTTGCAGCTCTTCCTTTGAAGCAAAAGTGTAAGGCAGCAGTTTGTGTAAAGTACATGTATCTAGCACAAGATGAAATGCTATTCTAGCAAGATGGCACAGCACCATATACTGCCCATGGTTGATAGTTCGAATCAAGAGTGATCTTGAAACAGATGGACCATGACCTATTTACTTGCAAGACATAAGCCAAATAGACTTTTTTCCTTTGAGGTTTTCTCAAGGATAATGTGCATAAAGTCATCCCCTATACAACAGATTAGCTCATCAATAGTCCCAGTGATGAGCCTGATTACAACACAGATCGATGAAAGCGAATTTCATCAAAGAGCGAATGTTCTGTAAGGAAAAAATGGACGTAATTTTGAACAGTTGATGTAAATCGATGTATGATTTGAAAGGCACTGGCCGCCTTTATTATCTAATGTTACCTTACATATTGTGCATGTTATAAAACTGTATTCTTAAATTTATTAAATGGTATAAATCTGATTGTATTATCTTCATAAACAATATACCTAAGACATGTTTGAAAGTGTAAGATATATTATGAAACACCCTGAACACAGGGGCGAAGCTAGCCCAAAATAAAATGTACGCAAAATCCCCGCCTTGTACGCCAATGTGCTCCTTGAGATAAATGAAGGAAAGTGGAGTTTATTGCGTCGTCCGTTTTTTTTTCCTGCAGTGCTTTGTTGAATTGTACAATTTTATCACGTTTTTCAAATTGAATAATACCTTTATAGATATCATTCATTAGGATATAGATCTTGCCTTAATAGATTTTAATACATTATGATTAATGTTGTTCTTTGCAAAACAGGGCATCGAACATTTATTAAGCAACAGAATGCTTGAAACCAGTTATGATATGAGTACGGCTTTTATAGTCCCTGTGGTAGGCTGCTATGTTGAAAGAAAATATGGTAAAAGTTGTTGTGTTACACCAATTATTGCAATTCTAGTATTTGTTTTTTTGGATAGTAGAAAGTTGGTTTCAGAGTCATGTCTTTTTCCACAGTTTTAACTACTTTCATAGCCATGTACAAATACTTGATCACTTGTGACGGTTATGATTACAATCTTCTGAAACACATTAAGAGTTTTAATGGGTAGGCCGGACGAAAAAGGCGAATAGTATTGGTCCAAGATCAGACTGCCCGTTCGAAGTCCGCAAAAGCCGCTGTTTTTGTCTATGTCGCTGAAAAGATTAAGTATTAAAAATGTGATTCATCTTCGTATATTTCATGATGAAGTTTGCATTTTAATTTTGTCCTATGAACAAAATAGGCCACATGAGAAATTAAGATCTATTCTATATAGCCTGCAACAGGCGAAAAGGGGCATTCGGACATTTGCGTAAAGTATCGTCTCAGATCAGCCTGCGCAATCCGCGCAGGCTAATCCGAGACGACACTTTCCGATCGTGTGGGATTTTCTGTTTCATGCAAGCCTACTGTAGGACAAAATCTTATATTGATGTAAAGTGCCGATAGCGCCTTTTTGCCTGTTGCAGACCATATAGCCTACAGCGCACTGTTACAGTACCGCATATACTAGTATACGACCTTTTACGCCCCTAAAATATAAACTACCTAGTAAATAGAAGAATAAATAGTGCAATGGGATTGTTTTTTGTATTCTTTTTTTCTTCTGGAATGTTCAAAATGTGGAACTGAAAAAGGGATTTGCACACGCGTACTGAACGATAAAACACACATCTTTTTTTCTTTCTTTTTTTTTCTAATTTGACCTAGTTATGACAATTATAATGCAAGGTAACATCCATAAATCACTCATAAAACACGTTTATGATTGTTATTCGATATAATTATGGGGAACAGGTGCATAATTCTGTTTTAATTATTATTAGTGTTCGAAAGGAATAATTAATTGATTTTTGGACAGTGCATAGAACATGCAGTCCCATCTCGGGTCTACTTTGTACTATACATTGTCAGTTTTTCTGATATAACTGGCCTATTTTTTTTAACCCTTTCAACGCCATATGCGAAAACAGGCGCTTTGGTGGACGGCTTATTGACGACAGTCTGTTCTTGGATCTTTACCACCCGCTTGTTTAACACTTCACCATTTTTTTTTCTTTAATTTTTACGCCCTTGAAGAAGACGACTTTTAAAAACATTGTTGAAAAAAGAAAATACTAGAAACCAGTATTTTCTCCTTTTCCCACGATGTTTTTACCTTTCCAAAAAATTCAATATTTGAGACACATTTTTTTTTTTTTTTTGTCATTTACTAATGCTTTCATTTCGGACAATTTTATTTATCTATTTATTATTTTTTCTTGGTAAACAGTTAATCAATTCTATAAGATAAGTTTTATTGAACTATCTTTTAGGACTGATTCATTAGATTTGCGCGATAAAACTTCTTTGAGTCCTATGTGGCTCATTGGTGAAACCTGCAGGTTTGTTTTCCTGAAGGAACAAGTAGCTTAGAAGTTTCCGACGCTAAAGTCATTGAGGAGCCCTGATTGATTGCTTGTATATTGTTTAACGCTGTTTTCAACACTATTTCAGTAATAGTTACTATTTAGTAGTAGTTCGCGGCGACCAGTGAACCTATCCATGCCTTCCTGGGATTTCTTTGTAACAGTACTTCGCACAATTTTCTTCACAAGCAACTGACTGCTTTCCCACCCAAACATTGTCCAAAACAATGATCAGCGAGGAGCCCTGGACCAGTACCGGTGAAGTTCGTTATTCAACTCAACTCTTTTACAGCCAGCTACATGTAAATAAAGTTGAATTTCTATCGAACTGTAAAAGTAGATTTGCATTGTTATTTAAGGTGATTTTGGTCATAATTCACCTAGTAATAGGTAGCAGCAGGTGTAGATCTAAGATCAGACTGCACGTTCTGAAAAGTTATTTAAGTTGTAATTGCCAGTGAAATAATTAATTACCGAATATCTGCCTATGAATAATTACTTGCGAATTGTTCAGATAAACAAAAACGATTGTTCACGTTGTTATTTTAAGGATAGGGCACCCTAATGCGGATTCTCGTAACATCACCTTCCATCGCAGAAAAACGTACGGATTCGGCTGAGACACGGCTAATCCGTAATCAATCGGCCGATAGATACTGGTTCCTCGCATCGATTACGGATTACCCGAGTCTTAGCAGAATCCATACGATGAAAGGCGATGTTACACGAATCCCATTAGGGTGCCCTATCCTTAAATGAAGTGTGTCAATGTGTTAAAGCTGTATGGGTGACATTATCTCCCACTAGATGGCATTCTACAAATACACATCTATCTAATTTGGGCATTCTGGGTACAGAACCGGACTACTTTTCAAAACAACAACCGTTTGAATTTCAAAATGAAATAAACGTTTACTCAATAAAACGCTACCTAGTGCGATTCATTCAGCTATGATCGGCTAGCATGTAACCTATGCATTGGCCATTTGTTAAAACAGCCCCTACATGCTTGGGTAATAGGCTAATAGCTTCGGTATAAGCCCTACTTTTCCCAGGTATACGGGGATGGGTGATGCGTCATAGCAGACAGGTCGAATCTTCAAAGAATATGACATGCGCAGACAAAGGTATGGGTGAGTGGATAACTGTCTGTAAGAAACCAGATATAAAATACTAAAAGTGCTGTTAGTTTCTTTCTTGATCTCATGGTTCTCTCGTCGCTCCCTCCGATCCCCCACCCCCGTTTCCTTATATGTGTCCTAATTCCTACCATCCATCCTCCCTCATCTCTCTTCATTTATACCTTCCTTTTTAACGAAAATAAGGGATAAAGGTTTTGCGGTAAAAACGGTAATAATAAATTCATTCAGTTTGACAAAAAACCTATGCCTTTACAGTTTTTGTTGTTTGTAATTGTTTATTTTCGAACATATTTCTGAAATATACTGCAGCAAATTATAAATGTAGTTCTACCCTTTGCAACATGTAGGTAAAGGAATTGGACGTTTTCATTCACCGAAAAAGACATCTAACTATTGCAATCGACAATTTTTGGCAGCAATGTTCAACGAAATAATTGGACAGTGTAAATCAATGATCATACTGCACCTTGTGTGCAGTCTGATCTTGTCCTACACCGTTCGAAAGAGCATCAATTGTTCCTTACATCATGGTAAGAATTCACACGTCCAGACATCCAGACCATGATTACATTCAGAAGCGGTTTATCCTAGAATACACTACTTTGACAAAGATGGATTGCAAGGAAGTGCGGCCACATTTTTAATATCTAGGTTGAGATTTATGTACAAAGTCATCTTTCAATTTTGAAAGGAGGTCATATAAGACTTGCAACACGCGAAAATGGGTATACGGACATTTGCGTAAATTGTCGATCCGATGCTTTGTAAGAAATTCTAGCAAGAAAGTTCGTGACAGTAGGTCAAATCAGAAGAAAGAAGTCAAAGACATGAGGCAAGTGACGTAAGCAATTTGTTCTTGAACATGTTTTACCGTTCACCAAGAGATTGATTGGTTGATTGTATGGTGTCTAACGCCCTTTTCAACATTATTTCACTTATATCGCGGCGGCCAGAGCACCTATCATGCTTTCCTTGAGTTTCTTTTACCAGTACTCTGCACTCCTCTTTCGAAGGAACTGGCTGCTTTCCCACATAACTATCGTCGAAACAATGGTCAGCGATGAGAGAGGAATGAAACCTGCTGCGATGACTATCATCAGACCTCGGAGAGAAATTGTCCGAGCCGAGAATCGGACCAGCGACCCCCTGTTCTCAAGTCCTGTACGCTACCTACTGAGCTACCGGGGCTCGGTTCCTTCACCAAAAGACTTCACAGTACAATGACTGCATAGACCGTGCAGGCTTGAAAGCTTGTCATATCGACAACATGTGTGGCTAATACCTGCTGCCTGATTAAAAAAAACTCCGTTTAAAAGATCAAACAAGTTAAGGAAATAAAACGATTTAGATCTATATTAAGGATAGGGCACCCTAATGGGATTTGTGTAACATCGCCTTTCATCGCCAAAATCGGACGGATTCGGCTAAGACTCGGGTAATCCGTAATCGATGCGGGGAAGCAGCGTTTATCGACCGATCGATTACGGATTGCCCGAGTCTTAGTCGAGTCCGTACGTTTTTTCGGCGATGAAAGACGATGTTACACAAATCCCATTAGGGTGCCCTATCCTTAAGTATAGAAAGTCCAGACAGGCCATTCCCCTTCTATGTAAAAAGTCGTACGTCAAAAACAAACACATTTTCATCGTGTTATAACACAAGTCGTGGCCTCCAAAAAGAATTGCTAAGGGATATATGATGATTTCTGCACTTGTTGCTCGTATGTTAGACACATGATAACAAGTCCGTGGGTTACCTCGGTGCTAATCTTGCAGTTTGAATTATTACTAGTAACTGAAAGTACTGAGGTTTGTAGAGTGGTGTAGATTGTTAATACGCATGTCTACTAGCGTTAGCTTCTATAACTGATTAACCCTAAGGCTGCTTAGACCTTTTGCGGACAGAGTAGATCAAGATCAGACTGCACAGAACGTATCAAGATCAGACTGCACAGAACGTGCAGTCTGATCTCGGATCTACACTGTCCGATAGGGAGATTTCCCGAAACATAACTTTGAAATGGCAATATTTTGGTTTTTACTATCGAATTGAAAATTTTATTTCAGTTATTTAGCAGGATAAGGGTTAAAATTTGTATACCAGAAATCAGCTAAATAATGATACAGTCTTATGTCGATTTGAAGTATTAAACCGTCCTTGATTTCAGTATTATCAAATAACCTTTTGACATACTGCGTCTGATTCATGCACAATTAACAATATGAAATAGCATTCATTCCAACGCAAATGTTAGCGATTAAGTATAGAACAAAGGAATGCTTTGTTGCAGACTTTTGAACTTAAAGGCCGTAAAGATTTAGTTTCATAATGGCTGGCATTGCACCAACTCGCCTAAGTTTGTATTCATGAGGGTTCGTCAATGACACAGACGGAAAGACATCAATACTTTGATTTTCAACTGGATGCAGGGTCCGGTATTTTTTTTTAAATGTCAAGGCGAATGTCATTTTTCCTTACCATTGTAGATGACCAAGGTATCATGGACTGTCGCCGTGATAAAACCTCAATACAGTTAAAACATCATTACTGTTAAAAAAGAAGCCGATACAGTGCTCAAAGAACAATGTTTTATTGAAGTTTGAACTTTCGTATCGTATCGTCTTGACATTCTTAACGTTTTCGGCCACACATAAATATTTTCGACGAAAAAAAAAAAACCCGATCTACCTAAGACTAAAAGGTTTTATATCTTAAACTCTTGATTAAAAAACCTTACAGTGTAGATACAGGATAAGACTGCACTTCTGTGCAGCCTGTTCTTGTTCTATGCTGTCCGAAAAAAAAAAAATCCCCACAGTCAATCTGGAAAAGATGGCAGCAGGTGTAGAATTAGAAAGTTCAACGGTCGTTTAAATGCAAATGATATGTCCACACTAATACTTGAACAAAACTTAAGTTTAGTCTGTGCAAAAGCGATAAAATATTAAAGGTATACGACAAGACAGTCTAGTAAAACGCGCAGATCCGCAATTTGTGTAGTCTTATTTTGATCAGTGTCGGACTCGAAAGTAGAGATATTTTGCGTAGTAAATATTTAAGCAGATAAGATTGTTAATCTGTACAATCTGCAGCTAATAATAATAATTAAAAAAAAAAAGAGTCAAAGCTACTTTCTGATAGATTTTAGGTGGCTTCAAAAATTAAGTAAAGCTATTCCACCAAGTTTATCTGAGGAACTCTTAAGCTCTGTAGGAGGATCAACAAGCGACACGCCATGTATATCCTGATCTTGATCTTGGAGCTGCGTTCTGCAAAAACGCTCCTTCAATCGTTGTTAGCAACACAAGGCTTTACAGCAATAGAACAGGACAGAAATTTAACTGGTCCAATGAAAATAAAAATAAAAAAGAAATCTTAAAGTGCGTAAGTTTGCCAATTGCAAGCGCTGTCTGCTGCAGTCTGTGACTAATTCAATGTCAGTATGATTATATTTGATGTCGAGGAGCATGTGCGTGATTTACATGATCGTTATCATTGATTAACGCCCATAAATTGCTCATCAAACGTACCTAATTGTATAAACTGTCACTGACTAAACTTTGATCGACGATGATTTTCATTTACTTTCTTTGAAGGCTTCAGACTGCTTGGAAACTGTAGATTTACTTTTTTTTTTTTGGTGGGGGGGGGGCATATTACGCGGTGAGTTAGGATCAGACCTAAGTTTCGTCAAATTTGATCTTTAACCGCTCTTTTCCAGACACGAATCTGTGATATAATACTCACTGTGATATAACGGTACTATGATACGGTCACTGTATCGTAATACTACCTGTTCAGCTTTTTTCAACGTCAAATTAATAACCGTACGTTTACACTATGTTCCCGGCAGCCACGGTAGCCCCGTTTGTCCGAAACATTGTGTGCCGTGAGATTTTGTTCGTTTTTTCTCCATTTACCAAGTTTAGCTAAGTCTCTTTGCGGTACCCCACGGTATCCGTGACAAGCCGTGGAGGGAACCTTACGTTTACACCTTGTTACCGGCACCCACGGCAGCCACGTTTCTGACAACCGTTGACAAAATGGGATCGATGTCATACAACGCAGTGGACTGGGATAAGCAAACTTGTCAGACCGTGATCGCCGGAGTTGCCGTGCCAGATTTTTTGACTGTCAAAAAAATTGCCATGGAAGTCCCGGTGCTGATGAGAAACCTAACAGACCGTAGCGGAACAGATTGATCGTTGCGTTCTACTACGGTCTAATCGGTACCGGTAAAAAAAAATGGCTTCCACGTCCCAACACGGATAGTTTCTGAGTCTTGTTACGGCTTGTTACGTGCTGGTAAGTTCTGGTGCGATCAAGTTTGCTTACCCCGTTCCTTTGCGTTGTATTACGTCAATACCGTTTTGTCAGCGGTTGTCAGAAACGGGGCTGCCGTGGCTGCCGGGAACATGGTGTAAACGTAAGGTTAACTAGACCGCTTTTCACGGAAAATACAGACCACTTCAACTTCGGCATATCCTTTTCTCATAGGCGTGGCTAAACAGGTGGTATAGACCTTAACCTTTAGGCTGCTAGGCGCGACTCACTGACCTTTTACAGACCGTGTAGATCAAGGTCAGACTGCACAGACCGTGTGAGACATGAAAATTCGTAATGGGTGTATTTCATTGAAAACAAGTGGAGTTGTGAGATAAAAGACAATTCGTTATCGCTGTATAACACCGAAATTAGAGTAGTTATATGATATAACGAACTACTATTTCATTTATATGAAATGATACGAGCTGTATATTTAAAAATCATGATAATTAATACATCAGGAAAGGAAATAGAAAAAGTGTTGTCCACTTGAGCTCCAGTATAGACCTTTGTTTTATGTCAGTTTCAGTATTTTCTCCTTTTCACACAATGTTTTCTAGTTTACCTGAATCAAATTCCAGATTAATTTTATCGTTTGCAAGTGCTTTCATATTGGACCCATACTTTATAAAATGTCATGCTAGCACTCTGAATTTTTTACCAGAGACAATGCACGTCTGTCACTTTGATTTTCATACTTCCGAGACAATGCACGTGCTGCACGATACGATTTCGTAACATCTACCTCAACACTGTGTATTATTAGATAGGAGAGTAAACGTACATTTTTTTATGGATTTAAACGTCAGGTAAGTGCGCACATTTCTAACGTTGCAAGTTCATCAACTTGCTTTTGTTTGTTTGAATGGGGGTTTACTACGCTTTCAACAGTATTTTAGTCATGTCGAATGGCAGAAGCTTTCATATATCATGTATTTCTTGGCTTGTTATAATGGAGTTTAACGCCGTTTTAACAGTTAAGGTTAGATCATGGCGGCCGGTGCACCTACGCATGTGTTTCGTGGCTTTCTCACACCAGTACTAACACAAACTTTCTTTCCACGCCACTCACTACTTTTCTCACATGCGTCAGAGATGAGAGGCGAAAAATCGCCGGAAAGAAAAATTGCCTCAACCGGATATCGAACTCGCAACCACCAGGTCACAGTTCAGATACGTTAACCACTGAACTACTCGGGCAGGCTGTGTTTCTTTGGGATCCACCAGTCTGGGTCTTTTCAAAGGGTTCATCTCCCCAGAACATTATCCGTCAGCAGGATCCAATTAAGTTTTTCTGGTGACATTTTCTATATCAATAACGACTGATCCACGAAAACTCCTGTAATTACACTTTACCAAGTAACCTCGTGTTTAAACGACCCTGAAGGGAAGGCTTTTAGAAAACATTTTTGGCAAAGCAGAAAATACTGCATGGTGAACAGTAATATTTTCCCCCAAAAAAGTGTTTACGATTCTTGCAAAAGACAAACTTTATAATTTGTCGTTTGCAGTTGCTTCCAGTTATTCTGAAGTATTCTAAAATTTTATCGTCTTCTAAAGCGTTAAGTACTCGGGACACCACCCTGTATCTCTTGCACTAGTAAGTGGTTCGTCATACACTTATACCAATAATATCGTCTTCATGCGACCCTGAGAAAGAAGGCTAATAAAATTATGGCTGGCAAGGAAGAAATCGCTTGCAGTCTTTTGTTTCTCAAAGTTTATCTTAGCTACCTACTCCTTTTTATTCCTTTACTCAGAGCTCCAGATAAGAGAGAATGATGGTATTCTAAATCCATTATTTTCTCTTTCAAACCCTATGTTGTGGGTACTCATTAGAATCGTCTCGATGAGACGATTCTGATAAGTACCCACAACATAGGTTTAGTGGAGAATAATTCATATTTTCAATTTTGAAATCAAAATCACTCCCTCGGTCTGGACTGCTGTTTTACTTTACGAATAAGATTTGGTTAACACGCATTGGATGATTCAAAAATGAACTTATCAAGCTATCAAAATGTAAAATTCCCACATTCCGAAATAAAGATTTATACATGTATCTGTAAAAAAGTGCAAACTTCTTGTTTTTTCATCATATTTGACACTTTTGAATTAGGCTGTGTAGTATCAAATATGTTAGGTAAAACAGGTAAGGTATAATTTATAAAAATTTTAGAATTTCACTGTATAAATACAGGGGGCATAAATCTTAACCCTTTCGTTGCCATAGGCGAAAACAGTGACTTTTGCAGACGGCATAGATCAAGATCAGACTGCACAGAACGTGCAGTCTGATCTTTGATCTATACCGTCCGCTTGTGTAGTCAAGCCTATACAATCAAAATCTTTGTAAGTTTCAATGGATTGTATTTAGAGCCGTCAAAAGAGGTCGAGTTTATTTATTTGGTGCTGTAAGAGTTAAACCAACCAAGTCACTTTAAAGTGACAGCCGGTTATCCACAACGTTAACTGACGCATTAATTAAAAGGACGTCCAAGTCATTTTTTTAGTTCGATGCTTTTTTCCAAGTGGGTTGTAAGTTTGGCTCAAATTACTTATTTCCAAGTTTCGGCCATATCACATGTTTGACTTGATCTTCAATATGATGAGCAAGTACATTTTACGACGGTCTGTTTATAACTAGAATCTGGAATCAGTCTTTGGAAAAGCCGTCTTGATTGCTCAGTAAGGCAATTATTATTTTTCTATTCGGGGTAGCTGTATAGGCTTGTTCTTGACCTCCATTGGGGTACCTCAGTGGTTATCGTATCTGACCCGTGACCTGGTGGTTGCGGGTTCGATACCCGGTTAAGGCAAGCTTTCTTTATGGCGATTTTTTGCCTCTCACCTCTGATGCATGTGAAAAAAGAAATCAGTGGCTTTGATAGAAAGTGTGAGAAAGCCGGTAAATTCATGCGTAGGTTCACTGATCGTTGGGATATGACATAATGCTGTTAAAACGGCGTTAAACTCCAATACAAAAAAACAAAGACCTGCTTCTTGGTATAAGTCCCGAATGAATAAACAGTAGATTATGATTGGTAAATAGTTTGGATGTGCTCTTTCTAAAAACTTTGGCGACCATTTTGCAGCTCAATTATCGGGACTATTTATGACTCCAACGTAAAAGGAATGCTACCATTTATAGATACTCTCTGATCTTATTCACGCTTTCGCAAAAGATATGTTAGGCACAAGGATACCACTGTGTTGTAGGTGATTTTAGTGATTTTATGCGTTATGCTAAAACTATACAGTCTAGCCGTATTTTCAGACATACCATTTTTAGAAGGAACTCCTCTTTTGCCCCCGGCCGGGTAGCTCAGTGGTTAGCGTATCTGAATCGTGACCTGGAGGTTGCGGGTTCGATATCCGGTTGCGGCGAACTTTCTTTCTCGGCAATTTTTCGCCTCTCACCTCTGATGCATGTGAGAAAAGTAGTCAGTGGCTTTGGAAAGAAAGTTGTGTCAGTACTGGTGTGAGAAAGCCAGGAAACGCATAGGTGCCTCACTGACCGCCATGTTATGACCTAAGCTGTTAAAAATGGCGTTTAACTCCCATACAAACCAAACCAAACCTCTTTTTCAGCCGAGCAGTTGGACTTACATCTAATCTTAAAAAACCTCATCTCTTTGAAAATGTTTTAAGTCAAAACGCCAAATCTTGTACATGTGCTCGGAGTGTAAACTTACATTTAAATTAAAGTGACTTCAGCACTTGATTTCAACGACAAAAGCTAATTTCTGTGATATGTTAACACTTTGTCAGTCGCTCAACATTGCGTTAAAGAATAATAAATAATTATGTAACCCTTGTGTAAGAGCTAAAACAAGTAGACATATATAAAGCCTATTTATTTGAACATTTTTAGATATGACATTTACAATACTGTTTAGGTCAAAATCGGATATTTTACATCAAAGATCAGATTTCTCAGTGTAATCATTTAAGCTGTCTGCAACAACGTTAAACGTTGTGTTTGACACTATAAATAACATTACCTACTTGTGTAGATATAAAAGGAGAAAACTGGGGAAAAAAAAGTCAAGGCTTTTCACTCCGAAGCGTGTGGTTGTGGTAAAATATACTTGTCAAAGGAGACAGGTATATATGATCAACACTGTTCTTAGGACTAACGGCCGCAGCCAGCTCATATCTCAAGTAACAAACGGACCTCATAGCACGACCTCTCCTAGTGCAATGAAAGCTGGATGTTCACTGAAACATCCGGTATGCTAGAACATTGGATTAACCTGAATTTTGTTCACGTCTAGAGTTTTGAAACAGATATAGACTACAATTAGTCAGAAATGTTCGCGAAAATGTGTTTCCTCCTGTCTCTTGATTAAAATATAAAAGCATTTTATTATAGTCCTATCAGTGGATTACTGGGATGTCAGTGAATAACACCACTAGTGATGATAAATATGGTATCATCCCTAGTGACGATATAGTTTTAGATTGTTTGCTGAAACTTCTTTTTTTTCTCTATATTGCTCATATTGTACCATTCTTGATAATTATTTCAATAAAACAGGATGAATTAGGAATATGATAAATAGGATAATCAACTGGTTGTGTGTGATAGCCGAGCCCCGGTAGCTCAGTCGGTAGCGTGCAGGACTAGAGAACACGGGGTCCAGGGTTGATCCCTGGCTACGACCCCTGGCTCGGCCAATTTCTTTCCGAGGATTGATGATAGTCACTGCGACAGGATTCATTCCTCTCCCACCGCTGACCATGGTTTCGATGATGATTATGTGGAAAAGCAGCCAGTGGCTTGGAAAGAAGATTGTGCGGAATACTGGTAAAAAACTCCAGGAAAGCATGGATAGGTGCACTGGCCGCCGCGATATAACTGAAATAATGTTGAAAACGGCGTTAAATACCATACAGTCAATCAATCAATGTGTGTGATAATAAAAATCTGTCACTCGAATGGGATTTGATGCGGTTAAAAAACTCGTCCTGCGGACTCGTTTTTTCAACCGCATCACACCCCATTCGAGTGACAGATTTTTAATATCACACACCACCAGTTGATTATCTTCTATATATTTTACAAATCAAAATGTGAATAAAGGGTCTGTGGCGAAACAAAGGCTGTCAAAAGTGATGACGCAGAGATGATCAATAAAAGTAATTGTTTAACCTTTCAAGAGCCAATCAGGACTTAAGTTACTTTTGCAGTCGGTTTAGATCAAAATCAGACTGCACGACATGCAGTCTGACGCTGGATCTAACCTTCCCAACATCATTTAACGTAGTTTGTCAAAGATACTTGAACTCTTTAGTTTTTTCTTTTTTTATGCAAAATATTGATATTTCGTAGTTTGCTGTCTAATGGTTAACCGTACATTTTATTGACAGCCATATAGACATGATCATTTGACATGCAATAAAACGAAATTAGGTAAGAACGTGTCATAATTAGCGATGACGTCACCTCTTCAGGTATAACAAGTATTAGATTCAGGGCCGCAAAACCCGGTTTATGGCAGAAATATAGCAATAATTAATGTCCGAAGACCAGTCATTGTGATGGCCAAATAACTAGGGCAGTTGTACACTCATCGCTTTTAATACTTATGACTGATATAAACAAACATTTATACAGATAATGTGACTTCCACGAAAGGTCCTTGCCTCGGGCTTCCAGCTGTATTTAATTAAAAAGGAAATGGTGTCTGTGTAAATCGTGGCTCACGCCGCTGTAAACATTCTTCGGGTCATATAACGGTGGAAACTCACTTGCTAAATTATGTCTTTCTTGGGAATTAACAGTTCTCGTTTGGGCTTTACAGTGGTTTGCCTAACGACATTTTAACGTGAACGGTGGCGCAAGTGGGCTTCGAACGTGCATTTTGCGTAAGCATAATCACAGGATCTGCCCTCCGCTAAGGCCCTTAAGAGCCTCTACCTCATACAGACGAAACCCTGGAAAGCTTTGGATAAGTGTATTGTCGCCTAGATATGATCAAATTGTTGTTTAAAACGGCTTTGACATTCGTTCGAACAAACAAATGAGCTGCTCTGTGAAAAGGAGGCTTAATGCTTCTGCGAAAAGTATCGACCCAGGTCAGCCTGCGCAGTCCGCGCAGGCTGACCTGGGCCGAAACTTTTCGATATAAGTCAGTTTTCTGTATGTCCAAGGACTAGTCTACCTCAAGATTAAGTCGGTTGTTAAAAATATGGCTATTATAGATCCATTTTTGTTCGATGGCTTGCTTGGTGTAATGCACCACGGAGATGCATTAAGCCCCCTTTTATCAGAGCATGGCTCAAATACATGTAACTCTGCGCAATGCGAGTCTTCGATTTTTATTACGTAGAAGCAAAATAAATGAGCTATGTTCTGGCAAAAGGGAGCAATTAACGCATCTTCATGACGCATCAATCAATTGTACCATGCAAGACATCGCCCAATTACGGATCCATAAAATCCATTTTGTCAAACAATCGACTGAATCATGAGGTAGAATTATCCTTTGACATGCAGAAAATTTAAAGATAGCAAAATGTTTCGGCCCATATTAGCCTGTGCGGACTGCACAGGCTGACATGGATCGATGTTTTTTCGCAAATGCAGAACTCCCAACCGATCTTCAGATATTTTTCTGCAAATATTTTAGATTCCTGTTTAGATAAAACAACAAGCTTTAGTACCGGTTGTCAGACTGATACCTACGATCTATGGCCTTGCCAAAATACTCGGATTGTACTAACGACCGTCTGCGGAATTGCAGATCGTTATATTGGGTAAACTTTATTCATGAGCAATATCGGCTTAGTTTATACGTCTTGTACAAATCGATATATACTTGGGCTTAAGGTAGTTGCAGATTTGCGTAAGTGCGCAAAAAATGTCCATAACATGTTAGAATGTTCCTGTGTCACCTTTGTCGACATAAATTTACCTGCCGTGCCAAAGACCTCACGCATTTCTTTTTCTTCTGCTTGCGTGGACTTAATAATGACAGTAAAGTTTATACAGTGTAAATATTCCTATTGATGGCTGAAGCGGACGAGACTTGGAAACAGTGCAGCGGTAGTTTTGATTACTCGTAGGATTTCTCAGATTTAAAAAAAAAAAAAGTGTTTAAATTTCTATAATCAATAATAATATATTGTCTACCAGCACACTTTTTTTTTTCAGAAAGTTTTTGGCCTTGTTTAAACTGCTCAAAAAAGCAGATGAAATCCCCTTTATGCAGGCTAAGTATGGTTACGCTATTCATTTTACCTATTCATTTTTATAAGGCTTTTTTGTAAGTTGGCCGTCACATTATAGAGTTCTTGTGGATTGACACTTCCTATACCATAAACTCTTTCTGAGCCAATTATATAAACTGGAGCACTTTCGACGGCTAAAAATACAGAACACTTACAGTCAGAAAGATTATTTTTCTTATATACTTGACTGAAAAAGCATACAGTGTAGATCTGCGACCAGGCAGCACGTTCTGTGCAGTCTGATCTTGATCTTTGTCGCCCATGAAAGCCACTGTATTCTATTATGGCGCTAAAAGGGTTACACAATAAATTATAGCACCGACATTTCTGTTTAGAAATAGAATAATACCGGATACCGTTTTTTAGATGAAACAGTCACGATCTGTTGTGTGTATGAGCCATGCTCTGTGACAAGGGGATTTAATGCCTCTCCATAAAGTATCGACCAAGGTCAGCTTGCGCAGTCCGCGCAGGCTGATCTGAGATGATACCTTTTTTTGCTATTAGTTAATTTTCTGCAAGTCCAAGGAACAGTCTGCCTCATAATTCAGTAGGTTATTCCACAAAATAATGTCTATGGCTTTAGAATTTTAGTCGGATGGCTTCAATGAAGAACGTTTCAACGAAATCTTTGTATCAAAATTTACGAAAAAGATCCAACGATGCAAGTTGATAAAAGATAAATCACGAGTATTTGACTGGTTACCGTTAATGCCCCCTTTCATCTCCCTAATGAGCCACTGTCGAATGTTGCTCCATTTTTGGGTAAGCAATGCACCAAGCTCCTGGATACGTCTTGGTTGGTTAATTCATTGTAGTGGAGTTTAACGCCGTTTTAAGGTAGTAGACCCCTAATGGAAAACAGCTGTTTCCACAATAATATTATCCTACAAAATTTGCTATAATTCAAAATGAGTATTATTGTATTACTTGTACCGAGCCACTTTTTCCTTATTTTTTTTTCTTCTTAGAATTATCATTTATAAATCTAAAACTACTATGTTCTCATTACAAAGGGAGATAATAATTACCTCCCTTTTCAGGAAACTAACAAAAGTATCAACAAATAATTTCAAGATAGACATCAAAGGAATTTCTGGTCGGCTAAAAATGTGCAAATGTATTATATCAGTATAAATCCTTACTTTTCAACTAACAAGAACTTCTATTCCATGTTGCACTAGAAGCGTTAGGGGTCTACTACCTTAACAGCATAGGTCATACCACAGCGGTCAGTGCACGGACGCATGTGTATCCTGGCTTTCTAACGCCAGTACTGACACAACTTTCTTTCTAAGTCACTGACTGCTTTCTCACATGCATCAAAGGTGAGAGACGAAAAATCGCCGGAAAGAAAGTTTGCCTCAACCGGATATCGATCTCACAACCACCAGATCACGAGTCGGATAAGCTAACCACTGAGCTACCCGGCCGGGCACGTCTTGGTTGGACCTGGCGAACTGAAATTCGAATCTGCCATTACACATATCGGATGAGATAAGGTCAGTCTGAAAGTCCAGATGTGCACTATCCTGTCTTTACAGGTACCTATTACACAACATGTGCTGTGTGGGGACGAACATCATGATTGTCCATTATAAGAATCAGCATGCAATCTAATCTGGGTATCCAAAACCTAATCTAGACACTGGTCTGCCCATGTTAGGGTCAACGACGTATGTACATTAATGAGCCATGCCCTGTATAAAGGGGGCTTAATGCATTTGTGAAAAGTATCGACCCAAGTCAGCCTGCGCAGAATGCGCAGGCTGACCTGGGCCGAAACTTTTCGCTATTGGTCAGTTTTCTGTATGTACAAAGCCAAGTCTACCGCCTGATTAAGTCAGTTGTTAAAACAATTGGCTATTATGGATCCATATAATATCACACATATAATATCATATAAGATCACACATAATTCTTCTTAATTCAACTCGTTTACTATTATAAATGTATTCAAACCTTTTTCAGTTTAAAATCCCACTTTTACTATCTTTTAATACATATGTGCGCGCTAAATGACCAAAGCTGTCGATGCGCCATAAAACAACATTCATTCATTATGGATCCACAAGTATTTGATGGCTTGCTTGGTACCATGGATCACGGAGATACATTAAGCCCCGTTTTGCCGGAGTATAGCTCATTTAAGTTAGTTTATGCCGTCGCTGACTAGATGAAGTCGCTTATTATCCCAACTAGCACTCTTGATTAGCACTGTTGCCTGTATGGAATCTCACCCATGGCTTTTGTTATATCGTAGCACACCTGTCTGTATATTCTGGCGGGATTAGCGTGGATTAACCGACCCCATATGCATTATGATTACTGGTGTGACGCTGCATTGATACAGGAAAACAGTTCCTACGAACCTGGACAGTCAAAAACCAGTCTTCAGATGCTAAAGTTACCCTTTGTCTGCCACCACCGTGCCACCTGAGAGATGCTCCATGATGTTGAGACATCACGCGCCCAGTTAAGCCCCTTGCACCACTTACTAAGCTGGCAGCCACAATTTTTGCTTCCGCTTGATGTCTTCCTGCTTTGGTGTTGATCGTATTTCTTTAAAAAAACCTCAGCCTTTTGGGCTTAAATGCATTCTTGATTCGTTGTTAATGTCGAGTTCGTACATGCAATGCATGAAAAGAGGACTTCAATAAATCAAGGGAGAAGTTTTATAGCTTAGAGAGAGAGACAGATAGAGCTGTCAAATTGAAATAGCGTCAAACTTCATTCATAAGTACATGGAGAGATAATTTTAGCAACAAGACAGTCCATTGCCGTAACTCTATTCTCGTCAACATATGCAGTCATACAATAATAATGAATTATAACGCACTTCTCTATGTCTGATTGCACCATTACTGCATCTTTAACGAGCATATTGAACTTTAATGTCAGCTTACGATTTCAATCAACAAAAAGTTGGATGTTATATTTGTTGATATGATGAATGGAAGTTTCACCTTTGTTCAATTAGAATCAACAAAGCGACTGTCAGAACCATTAGATAAGAAATTCTAAATGTCACAATCATCAAACACTGGGAAAACGTCAATAACCCTTTCCCCAGTACGGACACTCTATCTACTATTGGATATAATTATCAACACATTTGTAGCCAAGGTAGAAATTGCTCAAATAAGCAAATTCTTCGTTTATTACATGTTTTGTCTTTCAGATTCAGATTTTATCTATATGAATTTGTTAATCATTAGGTCAGGATCTTTCAAATAAGTGACGAAAAAAATCTCAAAGGAGAATTACATTTTAGTGGATGTATCAAATAAACTTATGGGAAATGAACCCTATTGGACAGACAAAAGTCTTCGTCAAAGATTGAAAAATAAGAATACAGTCGTTTATATAATTGAGCCGTGCTTTGGCTAAAAAGGGGCTTAATCTATCTCCGTGATGCATTATACTCAGCACGTCATCACATAATTAGGGATCCGCAAAATCCATTTTTAGGTATAATGGTCCTTGGACATGCAAAACAATTTCCAATAACAAAAAGATTCGCCCGACGCCAGCCTCTGCGGACTGCGGAGGCTGACGTGGGTTGATTGTTTTTGCAGGTGCATTAAGCCTTTTTTTTTTTTTAGTAGATTTGCATAAAACGAGCAATGCGACAGCATTCAGACCTCTGTCATAACTACCTGTACATATGTATGTATGTATGTATGTATGTATGTAAGTATGTATGAAAGTCTTTATGCAAACTAAAGAAGGAACTCCAAAAGGTCAGGGGCCTAGCCCGGGTGGCTCGGCCAATTTTTTTCAAAGGAGTGATGATAGTCATTGCGACACGATTCATTCTTCTCTCACTGCTGACTATTGTTCGGTCGATGGTTATCTGGGAAAGCAGCCAGTGGCTTGGAAAGAACTTTGTGCGGAGTACTTGTTAAAGAAACTCTAGGAAAGCATGGATAGGTGCACTGTCTGCCGCTATATAACTGAAATAATGTTAAAAACGGCGTCAAACAATCAATCAGCCAAGACGTTTGTGAATAGTGCACTTAACGTCGCGAAATTAAATGCTGTTAAAAAAATAAAGACATGCTAAACACTCTAGGCTATGACCCACAAGTTAGGCCTACTTCATTTGAAGTAAAACTGTTTCTAGACACTGACAAAAAATTGAAGATATTTATTTGGTTGCTAAATAATTAACTCGGCCGTCGCCAAGGACATATTAATGAATTCTTTCGAGGTCTTACCTTTTAACTGTTAACCTGCTGAATAGGTGAAATGCAACTTTCAAGCTGATAGTAAAATCTCAAATTCCGTTTTTTCAAAGTTATATTTAGGGAAAATACCTCCTTATCGGACAGTGTAGGTCCAAGATCAGACTGCACTTTCTGTGCAGTCTGATCTTGATCATCACTGTCCACAAATGGCCCTGGAATAGCGCTTAGCGGCCTTAGGGTTAAACTATAAAAAGAATACCAGGTGAAAATGTCCAGCCAATTATAACATCCCACATGCTACAGTTTCACAATTCTTTTTGGTAGAAAACCTCACCGTGTCAGGCAGACTGCAAGTTCTATGCAGTTTGATCTTGATCTACATCGTCCTCAAAAGTCGTTTAAGTTTTCGTTGATAGTTAGAAAGTTTAACTTAATTTATTGAAATAGACTCTATTACAGGTTAACAAGGGGCTTCCTTATTTATGTGTCTATTGTGGTAAAAACAACGACAAATATATCTTGTATCACCTTTTTTTAGCTTCGAACTTTTCTAAATTCGGAACAAAGAAGCTATCTCTAGTCTACACCGAAGTTGCTGTGAAAATATCTTTATCTAAAGGAAGGGAGCCTATATAGTAAACAAAAATTGCCTTTTCGAAGCTCAAAGGCTATATTTATAAACGTAATTGTTTTATTTTCTAATCACAGTTTTTTGAGAATTTTCATTTTGGAAAACAAAATTTGATACAATGTACATGTAGTTAGCCTGCCTCTCTCTCTCTCTCTCTCTCTCTCTCTCTCTCTCTCTCTCTCTCTCTCTCTCTCTCTCTCCACCCTACCCCTTCCAAGTCAAATAGAATTTGGCTTCCCTAACATTTATATATGAAGCCCTATCGCCCTACTGAAACCATAAGCTATGGTCGGTACGTAGACAAGACAGTAACATTCAATGTGCCAACCAGTGTTGAACCAAATCAGGGTCTTTATTTCATGCTCTCCGGAGGTTTATCGAGAAATAACGGTGAAATATTTTTTTCATATTTCATGGTTACGACCAGTGGAAAATACCGATTTTATTTTCTAACTCTTCAATTGAAGGCGGAAACATTAGTTCCCACGCTCTAGTTACCCAGGTAAAATGCGCATGCCAATCAACCAGATGGAAATATGACGTAATTCACCATACAATCCTCGCGCTTTACGTAATATTGTAATGTGTTGTTATGCGGAGGGGGTACGCCACGGGGAATTACCGAAAAGAACTGTGCTGGATTTTAATGTAAGTCTGCAAAAAAAGGGTTAGAAGCATGAAATAAATAGAATATTTGTTTGTTTTCAGTGAAAGATCGAAATTAATTTCATCGAGTGAACATCATCGGTAATATTTTAACGAGTGGCGCAGCCACTCCTAAAAATATTACCCATGATGTTCACTGGATGAATTAAATTTCGATCTTTCACCGAAAAAAACAAATATCCTCGATCTTTCACCTAAAAAAAACCCCAAATACCCTCTATGTATTCATCAACCAGTCTTGAGAACAATCTATGTCTTATTCTCAAGAACTTTCTAAACCTGAAAGTGATACAACTTCTAATTGGCTAAACCGTTCGGTTTAGCCAATCAGAAGTTGTGCTACTTTCTAAATCTAGAGTAGAATTAAATTAAGAATGTCTGGCGAAAACGGAGCCAGATTGTTTAGTAAATGTCTCAAATCGATCAACACTGTTTATAAACTGACATAAAAATTCTTGCCATTTCATCGGATGCATGGAGTAGAAAGAGCTGTACATTTAGTTTGAGAGACCCGAAAGACATATATATATATATTTTTTTTTTTTATAGAATGTAATAAAGAAAAAAAATCTTACTGGAAATCCACCACAGTTTAGCCCCATGTCATTGTAATTCCGAGGGGTTTTGTAATTAAATCTCCACATTGTGTTCCGAGCTGCAGGTTCTATCATTCGCCCGTGTCCTATCGCAGAGTCCAACATGGCGCACAAAGTCGCCCCGACTAGAAACACATTTACAATTGATTGAAAAGTCATTTTCGTTACTTTTTTCCTCCTCCTTTTTTTACTTCAGAATTCAAGTTACCGTTTATGATATTATATCTCTTTTAGATGTCTTTAATTTGAATTACTCTGGATTACTTTTTCTCTACTGTTTTATTTTGTTAATCCTGAGTTCCCGATTACTTTCCGTCTTCAGCTATTCATTTAACTACGATCAGAATACAGACAGGAAGTGTTAAGGCTGCACACGTTTTTGATATTTATTGCTTTAATATCCAGCGCGTCTAATTAAATTTAAAACCTTGCTAATAAGATGCGAAAAGTTTCGAAATTTTAATATCCTGTATCGCCGCACGAAAGCTGTTAGGCAGACAGTAAAATCCTGCGAGTTTAAACACTCTTTCTGCGGGAGTTATGATGTCTTTCTTTCTTGTTGACAGCCGAAAACCTGAGGACAGAATAAGTAATATTTTGCTTAGTTTTGACGAGAATATAACGTATGTAATGAGGCCCTGACAGAGGGTGCATAGTAGTATATTGTTCCCATTTGTTTTGATAGTACAAAGACTCTTGATTATACTACCTTCGTTACTTTGCGTCAAAGAGGAAGTTCGACTCCTGAAAACATCCGTAATCGATGCGAGGAAACAGCGTCTATCGGCCGATCGATTACGAATTACCTTAGTCTTAGCCGAATCCGTACGTTTTGTCGGCGATGAAAGGCGATGTTACACCAATAGCCATGAGGGTGCCCTATCTTTAAGATATTTTTTAGGTGCTAAAAAAGTCTGTCTGCTATAGTTCGCTCTTACAAACAATTTCGTATTTTAACGACCTGGAGGGGAAAAAAGTTTTAGAAACATATGTGAAAAATGATGGTGAACAGCATTTCCCCCTTTTTAGCTCACCTGAGCACAACGTGCTCAAGGGGAGCTTTTAGGATCACCCTGTGTCTGTCGTCCGTCGTTCGTCGTGCGTCGTCAACAATTCTTTAAACATATTCTCCTCCTAAACCACTGGGCCAATTTGGACCAAACTTGGCAGAAAAGTTCCTTGGGAGGTCCTCTTTAACAATTGCTCACAGAATTTGATTCCATCAAAAACTCTGGTTGCCATGGCAACCAATTGGAATTTTTAAAGAAATTCTTTAAAAATCTTCTCAGAAACGGCTGGTCAGATTTTGAAATAATTTCACAGAAATGTTCCTTTGGTGACCCTTTTCAAAAAGTGTTCGCGAATTTTTGATCCGTCGAAAAACATGGCAGTGGGGGGGGGGGGGGGGCTCTTTGCACGCGCGTACGGTGTCAACAATTCTTTAAACATCTTCTCCTCCTAAACCGCCGGGCCAATTTGGACCAAACTTGGCTGGAATGTTCCTTGGGAGGTCCTCTTTGAAAATCGTTCACAGAATTTGATTCCATCAAAAACTCTGGTTGCCATGGCAACCAAATGGAATTTTCTAAGAAATTCTCTAAAAATCTTCTCCTCTGAAACGGCTGGTCAGATTTTGAAATAATTTCACAGAAATGTTCCTTGGGTGACCCTTTTTCAAAAATTGTTGGCGAAATTTTGATCCGTCGAAAAACATGGCCGTGGGGGGGGGGGGGCTCTTTGCACTGTATCGACTTAAAGAAATTCTTTGAAATTCTTTTTCTCTTAAACCACTATCAGATTTTGAAATAATTTCACAGAAATGTCCCTTGGATGCCCCTTTTGAAAATTTGTCTGCGAAATTTTGATCCGTCAAGAAACATGGCTGTGGTGGTGGGGGGTTATTTGCACTATACGGACATGAAGAAATTCTTAAAAATTCTTCTTCTATGAAACCACTTATCAGATTTTGAAATAATTTCGCAGAAATGATCCTTTTGTGCCAAATTATGCCCCTTTTTCGACTTAGAATTTTAACTAACTATCCAGCACCCAACAGCCAATCGTTGGCACCCGCATGCGGTGCTCTTGTTTTTTTTACTGAAGTTATTGAAGAAAAAGTTCTGGAATAACAAAAAAAAAAAAATTGGTTATTGTCCTCTCAAAAATTCAGGTGAGCGATCCAGGGCCATCTTGGCCCTCTTGTTCAATAGTCTATTTGCCCAATAAAATACAAACTTAACTCTTTGATAGGTATTTTGTTTCATATGTCGGTTTACTTCCAAAACCTCGTAACTACAGCTTGTTACAAGCTGTAGTTACGGGGTTTTGGAAGTAAACCGACGACATGTCGCTTGCAAATGCTTTCAATTTCGACAATTCTAAAATTGTGTCGTCTGATAAAGCGTTAAAGCAGCAATGCAGTCAAACAATCAATCATAATTGGCTTGCAACACGCGAAAAGGGGCATTCGGACATTTGCGTAAAGTGTCGTCTCAGATCAGCCTGTGCAGTCTGAGCAGGCTGATCCGAGACGGCACTTTACGACTACATTAGATTTTGTGCAACAGCAGACTTGCGCAAAACAGAAAATTACATAAAAACGGAAATTGTCGTTTCGGATTAGCCTGCACGGACTGCGCAGACTGATCCGAGACGACACTTTACTTAAATGTCCGAATGCCCCTTTTCGCGTGTTGCAGGCCATATGTAAAAAGGTTTATACTTCCTGGCACCACGAGGGATTTATCATTATGATTTAGTACATGTAGAGCATTCTAAAAAAGCAAGTGCAGCCAGTAGGAAATATTACTACTCATTTGCACTCACCTAAGTTCAAGCTTGATTGCCATAGCTAGGAAAATCCCAAGACAATTGTTATCTGGAGCAGCAGCATGTTCGTTTTTGATAAAAATGTATCTTTAAGAAGCATACGCTGTAGACCGAAACACATTGAGCCATGGTCTGTAAAAAGAGGGACCATTGCGTCTGCAAAAGTATCGACTCATGTCACCCTGCGAAGTCTGCGTAGAATGACAGGGGTCGAAACGTTTTGCTTGAGATAACTATTCTGCATGTCAAAGGGTAATTTTACATCATGAATCAGTCGATTGTTAGACGAAATTGACTTTATAAACATATGTGATGACTTGGTTGGTTTATTCATTATGGAGATGCATTAAGCTTCCTTTCCACAAAACATGCCTCATATACTACTCCCTGAGCTAAAAGTACTTTGATCTCTCGCTAAGGGGTTTCTAAATGCTTGGGCTCGGCTTCTTGCATCTGCAAACTATTCGTAGAAGATTACAAAACGATATAAGGTTTAAAGAAAAATGAAATTTGAAGAAACGTGGAATTCTTTTCAAAGTAAACGTTCGGGTTGCGAAATTGATTATCCGACGTTGCATAGCAGTTCCTGACAGCTCGAGAAAGTACTCAAAAAGTTTTGCTGTTAAGATATCTCTGGTGTTCTTGTTAATATCATTTAGTATTTTCACACCGTTGACCATCTAACTTTGAGAACCAACACCGCGGCATCCGATGTAATAAAACTGTTGATACAACATTTTCCAAACCACATTCACCGTCTTTAAATAAGTGGACCGGAATAGGATTAACGGATGTAAAACGATTTAACCCTTTACCAAACAATCCCTTGTTTTCACGACCCTGACGAAGAGGCCTTTTGAATTGAAAACATTGTGAGAAAAGGAGAAAATGCTGGTAACCAGTATTTTCTCCTTTTCCCTCCATTCTTTCTACTCCGTCAAATAACTTAAATTCATTTGTATCACTTCCAGGTTTGTTGCCTGCAGATGCTCGCAACTTGGAAGAGTCTAAAATTTGTTGTGTTGGAAAGGGTTAAGTCATATTGCTGCGTGAGTGAACCTCTTCCAGTTTCCAACGTGATTGACCCTTACCAAGCCAGAGACACGTGTTTTTCCAAGACTGCTTCCATCAGGACTGGCTCCTGTGGGAATCGATCTCGTCACAGCCGTGTTACGAGACACACACCATTAACACAAGACCATTGTGGGCCCTAAACAAAAATAAAACAAACCTGTCGCGTTTTATTACACATCCGCCTACTATTTTGAGTTGATGGATTGGCCTCCGTTTAAAACTTCAAATTTCAGTATGTTTTAAAGACTCCTAATAATTGTGTATTCAGTTCTTTCCCCACATAAATGAGTGGAAAAACTATGCAGAATTAAGTAGTTTCATTTTAAAGAATCTTTTTTTTTTTTTTATCATCTTTCCTTCTTCTTTAACCTGGAAAAGCCAAGGTAACCAAGAAAGAATACGAGTGTCTGGTGCAAATAGGAAACGCTTTCTGTTTGTCTTTTGATGCCGAGCCCCGGTGGCTCAGTCGGTAGCGTAGAGGACTTGAGAACAGTGGGTCGTGGGTTCGATCCCTGGCACGGCCAATTTCCTTCCGAGGATTGATGATAGTCATTGCGACAGGATTCATTCCTCTCCCACCACTGACCATTGCCTCGACGATGGTTATGTGGGAAAGCAGCCAGTAGTTTGGAAAGAAAACTGCGCGGAGAACTGGTAAAAGAGACTCCAGGAAAGCATGGATAGATGCACTGGGCGCCGCGATATAACTGAAATAATGTTGAAAACGGCGTTAAACACCATACAATCAATCATTTGTCTTTTGGTAGAATAACCAAGACAAAAGTCCATGAAAAAACGCAGGGAACTACATTGGCATTGTGGACCCAAAATGTTATAGACCAAAACTGAAGTATGATCTAATAGCCTACAATGTCCATTTTTTTTTTTTAAAAATACGTAAATAGAACAATGGATAGAAAAAATATGTACATTATTTTGGAAATATTGAAAAAAAAGTAAAGTCTACACTTTTTCCGTGGTCTGGTATTTCAAAAATTAATTTTGTGCCATCTTTTACAATGTCTGTCAATGAAGAATTTCCTTCTTCATTGAATATTGTTATTATTATTATTATTTATTAAAGGCAATGTAAATACCATTGCAAAGGATTAACCATTAAGCTGCTAAGCGACTCGACTACCTTTTGCGGACAGTGTAGATTAAGATCAGACTGCACAAAATGTGCAGTCTGATCTTAGATCTGCACTGTCCGATAAGGGAATATTATACCCCCAAATAATAAATTTGAAATAGCAACATTTGGGTTTTTACTACCGGCTTGAAAGCTTCATTTGAGTTATTTAGCAGGTTAAGGGTTTACCGAAAGAAGCAATCGTATTACAGGATACAGACTATTGTTAAAGTTAACGAATTAAATGACTCGAAGAGGCTATAGAAGAAATTCTTATTATTAAACATATTACATTTTTCCAAAAAAAACATACATATTGAACAGAGGGGATCAAGTACCATACCGGCCATTCTTGTGCAGTTTGATCTGTATCATCATTGTCCTTAGCGGGATTTAAATATATTTGCCTTCCATTATTTGAAAACTAAGAAAGCAACATATCTAAGCAAAAGACTGTGACTTTCAATACAAGAACACAGACAAATTTTGAAAGATTTTAATGTATTCTATATATCGGTAACACAGCTGATTATAATTATGTTATACGTTTGTGTTATAAGCATAATGGTGTGAATAATGAATATGGCAGCTTATGATAAAAACAATATTGCTATAAATAGACCATGCTGAAGAGTCTTTCCCTGTTGCATTTTAAAAAATATCAGTTTAAAGGCTCTTGATGAAAGTATATCCAAATCTAAATCTTACAATATTTGATAAGGGGACAAGAAAATAAGTAAGGAGTCAGACTGAGGTATTGAATTTTCCGAACTTTGCCTTAGAAAAACGACTTTTTATGCCTATTCCTTTCAGCACAAGATGCTAAAAAGAATTGATATGAAGGAGTGTAATAAAGATAGATGACAAGCTATGACAGGGGCGAACATGTTTATTGCATATTTGGTGTAAGAAACATCATACACGCCTGTCTAGCAATATGTTGAAGTTGTAACAAAGCTATACATTATTTATACATTATTGAGAAATAATGCGTGCAGTGGCCGTGATTACCTGTAAAATACGTGCAATATATGTTGGGGGAAGATTTGTCCTTTAATTAAGATAGGGCGACGGGCAAGCAGCAGCCCTTTTAAAGGCTTTCGTCATTAGTCCCTTTGTATTCAGCGACGGCAAACGATAAACTCCAACCTTTCTCTATTTGAGTTATTTTTCAAACTGATTTATGTCTACGACTCGGTTGTCAATGACTGTTCATTGGTATTTTCTTTTTATCCCTATAAATCTGTATGTATAACTCCCTAAGCTAGCATCTCGCTTTCCCAAAATTGACACATAGCGGCAAGACGTATGAAGAACCTGTAATTTTCTGTAAAGTTAGCAGTTAACGTAAATCGAAAGCCACTCTAAAGCCAAAGCAAATGTTATGCCTTTAGAACATCTTCTCATGGTACATGATGCACATATTCTGTTAGGTAGTTTTGACATACTTTTATGTATTGATAAACTCAAATGTTAAATACTAATATAAAAAAAAAACTTGGTAGGTGCACATGATTGTGTAGGTCAAACATTGTGAACTACAAAATAAAAGTCACATCGGTTATTTGTGTAAAAGACAGGGATGTAAACATGCTAATCATTTACAGTCTCAAAGATTCAAATCGTATTCGAATGATATTTTATCAAAGATGTGAGTCGGCTTCTAATATTCCATGTTAAATGAATGGACATTTTGATAATAATTTAAAAATAAGTCTGTGCATCTTTATTGCTGTATAATAGGAATGAGCACTCCTAAATTAACAAAGAGTTTTCATACATTTCTAGACAGCAAGGGCGTAACATTTAACGGTTTATTCTTGAAATGTAATGAACGTGAAATAGTCAATGTACACCATTTAAAACGGAGAAATTTTGTCTGCAAACTCGTACAAGTTAAGAAGCCTTTTTAAAGCAAAAGATGAAAAAAAAGCCAAAGACCAGACTAACAAACAAAAGTAGATGACAAGTACTTTCGTCAGCCCGGCTAGGTGGCTCAGTGGTTAGCGTATCTGACTCGTGACCTGGAGGTTGCGGGTTCGACACCCGGTTGCGGCGAACTTTCTTTCTGGCGAGTTTTCGCTTCTCACCTCTGATGCATGTGAGAAAAGTAGTCAGTGGCTTTGGAAAGAAAGTTGTGTTAGTACTGGTGTGAGAAAGCCAGGGAACACGTGGGTGCGTCACTGACCGCCATGATATGACCTAAGCTGTTAAAATGGCGTTAAACTCCAATACAAACCAAACCAAACTTTCGTCAAACCGATAATCGCGATATTAAGCCTGTATATTTGTTAACCTAAAATACAGAGAAAAATGAATTTCCAGTCAGCTGTGATAGTCAATCAGTTTCCTGCAAGTATACAAGATATATCTAAGTTTGTTTTTTCAAATGTTCATAAAGCTATTCCAGTGAGCATGACACACCCAACACAGATCAGCCATTTTGATATGCAGGTATATTCGGGGGAGGTTGGAATAAAGCAGCAATTGAAATAAGAAATATCTTTAAAAAGAGATAGACAACGTAAGAGAAACTCGAAAAAAATGAATTTTAACTTTTTTTACCCCTCAATACGAAGAAAAATAGAAAAAACGTAACCTCGACAATATTTGCATCTTTTTTCATTGATTTTTTTTTTTTTTTTTTTTGGTTGAAAAGTGGACTTTTTAATTAGATGGTGGATCTTTATTCCAAGCTCACCAGTTAATCGCAATTAGGGTTGAAAAAGGAAAAAAAGATAGAATGTGTACGGACACGCTTCAAATCATCTTAAGTCTTGGTCATCCATTTATTAGCGATACCAACACTTGTATATTTGTGTCATAAATTTGCGAGCAGGGACCCTTAGAATAACCTTGTCTAGATTTTTGACCAATCACAAATTTCTTCTTATTCATTTGTTATTAGTGCTAAATAGTCGGTCAAAAGCCAGTACATTTAGCTACGCCGAAAAAAAACTAAATGGCCGCGAAATTCAAAGTATCGCGACTTTAGATGGTTCGACGATATATGTATCTGTACTACAGGAAATGAATAATCAAAATGACGTTGTTACTCCTGCTTGATTTATGGTGCATGGATTCAGTGTATGAAAAGTACTTTTAAAACAGTTTCCGTTGTCGGCAAACTCTTCAAGTAATGTGTAGACAAAACGTACCAAACTTGAGCCATAAATTAATTGGTTTGACGTCAAACTGTGGCAGGAAAATGTAAATATCTTTTTTAAAAAAATTTTTTTTAGAATAACATGTTGATACAGTTGAAGGTCTGCAAAAATAACAAACAGGATATGACGTTTAAGACAGATAACCTTTTTCATTTTGAGATTATTTTGGCGTCAGTTAGGACTGGTAATCAAGCGAAAGCAAGTTCTTAGCCTGGCTTAATAAACGTTCTGTGGGTAGTATGATAGCTTTGATATAGGAAGATCACTTGACTTAAACAGAAGTTTTATTGAAATGCGTTTCATCATGGGTATGCTACTGGCTTAAAAATAGGCATCGCTTGGGGTATCTTTCAGAAGTGAAGTGAAGTGAACCAAATTTGATGTGTCCCTCTTTTCGTGAGTCGGGAATGGCAGACTAAATGAATAAAACTGATGTTGTAAACATTACACGTGAAACTAAACAAACACAAACAAAAATAAAGATAAATTTCTAAACTGATGCCAACTTTCGCATAAACTCAGATTACTTTGGCTCGGTATACGGGCAGCTTTGGCAGAAACAGATAGGCATCCAGAGCCAAAACTCGTCACCTATTCCGAAATCAAATAACCTAATCAAATCAAACTTCCTACACAGACCAAGTCAAGAATATACAAGGAATTTTGGTCGAAGAATTACCTAGCAATACAGAAATGCTAATTCTTGAATTGTTACTAAAATTTGCAGGCAGAAAACAATATGCGTAGCTTTCTTCCTTCGGCATAAAATCATCGGATCGAGAGATGAGATTCACTAACATGTAAGCAAGTACGCATTATTGTCGTAAACAAGTTAACTAAGAGAGATAAAAGTAACCGCAAGAGACAATCATATATTTGATGAAAAGGACCGCACATATATCATTTTGTGGTTGCAGAGACCAGTTATTAAAAAAAAAGAAATATTGGGTATTGTGAAATTTTGGTGTTTCGTGATAGACCAATAGAGCATCAAAGGCCTGTGAGTTATGCAGCCAGAAGTTTGTGAATGTGTTCAATTAAAATATTGGTTTTCAGTTCATAATATCTGAAATAAATGAACTATATGTATACTTGCTCTTTTAGCGCCAAATATAGAAACTCGACCCCTGCCGACGACTGAAAATACAATCCACTGAAACATACAGGAATTTTCTTCTTACAGCCTCGTCGAAAAAAGCGGGCGAAATAGATCCAAGATCAGACTGTTCTTCGTTCTGTGCTATCTGATATTGTAATATGCCGTCTGCAAAACCCCCTGTTTCGCCTGTGGGTAGAAAGGGAAATTCATTTGTACTAAACCTATTTTTTCGCAACTTTTTCGTCAAGCAGTATGGAGAACGATAAGTTTCAATAAATACATCTACTGTAAGAGGTAAGAAGTATGCACATATTAGCGTTTTGTTGTTCCAACCTTGCTCTCCATCAGCATATGTTCAAAGAGTTAAACACCGGCCCGGAGTTCCACAGTCTATCACAAAGCACCATGATTTCATCGCTCTATCATTGGACACCGTTTCTATAATTATATATCGCATATTTCGATTGAATATTCTTATTTAAAAGGGACAGGGGTTAAATTTTCTCCGATTTCGCCGAACACTTTGTGTTTTTATATATGACATAGATTCGATGGTAAATGTCCTATTCTTAGTAACGGTGTCCGATGATCGAGCTATGAAATTTTGGTGTTTCGTGATAGACCAATAGAGCATCAAAGGCCTGTGAGTTATGCAGCCAGAAGTTTGTGAATGTGTTCAATTAAAATATTGGTTTTCAGTTCATAATATCTGAAATAAATGAACTATATGTATACTTGCTCTTTCATTACCAAATCAAACCTCTGTTGTTACTTAGAGCTAGGAAATATGTCATCACAGTTAAAATCAAATCGATCATGAGCATGTATGGGGCAAGTAACTTTAGCGTGGGTGTGAGTGAAAAGTTCAAGGTGTTTTCAGACTACACAAAATGTAATTGGAATGAGTAAAGGGGCAAAGAGGTACAGGAGTAAAGGGCTCTAGACGTAAGCTGTTAGGTGGGTCTAGTGCTGGTTTGCTTTTTTCCGGCTGCGTTTACGGAGAAATATATCATACTAGAACCTGCTCAATTAATATAGATAACCCCTATAAAATAATAGTTCGTGATTTTCACAACCGCAAAATGATCCATATGTGGTTTGTAACGTTAAAAAATCCTTGTCTCTCGTATTATAAAAATTTACGCTATGCAGTGAACTTCCTGATGTACGTAAATGAAAAATCCAACTCCTTTGGTTAAAAAATAAAATACTTGTTGCTTTATCAAGATTTCTTTCCCACAGTAACAAGTTACATATTCAAATATATTGCTTAATGCAGCTCAAAAATCAGACTACTTCCAACAACTAACAAGCTGAAGTGACATGGGAGTCTGCTATGTGCTAACATATTGTTTCTGTCCATGTTGGGTCAAAGTCGGAATCACAGAGCTTAAGTACTTTCCTTTCTAACCGTACTCTCTAGCTTTCTGTTCTTATAATTTTCAGTCGAAAGTGGAGGGCCCGCAGATAACGCAGAACGCTAAGATGTAATTGGGCTATGAAAAGTAGCTCTAATCTAGATGGCACGAACATGTAACGAGTAACTTAACTTTTTTATCATGATATTCAATGTGTAGCAAAGGAAACTTAATTAGAAGATTACCGTTAGCCAAGTGCTGGTTAAAAACATGTCTTATCTTTATTATCAGAGCTCGTTTTACATAATGTCTCAGTTTGTCACTGTCCAACTCCCCGATATATGCTCAAAATATATCATAAGCGATTTTCCAATCGCATACATTACTTGCTGGCAACAATTAATCAGTAATTGCCCGAGATGACAAGTTTAAACCATCAAGCAATTGCTGAGTCAAGTAATTTGAATTTTATTAGGCTGTGTAGGTACACCATCCACGCTATCCGTGGTGTATCTGTCTGCCAGTAGGAAGAAGATGACATTGTATTATTAATTTGTGGGTGATAGAGAATAATTAGATTGAAAAAAGAAATTGTGAGGTCATGAGGTTCAGTTTCATTCTGTATATCTGAACCTGAGATAATTTAAACATATTTAATAATAAGAGCGTCGCGATAAGACTACTTTTTGTGTTCTTTGGAGACGGGTTCTTTTTACAATTGTCTATAGTCTATGTGATATAGGTTCGTATTTGGAAACTGTTCTAAAAATGTTTTAAAATTATTTATAAAAGCTAGACATCTCGTAATTGGCTGACATAGAATAAATTCAGAAAGAGAAAATTATTTCGAAACACTGATAAACATCGAACCGTATAATCACAAATTTATGCTTTATCGGGTAGTGCATGGGCAAGGGGAAACTATTTCTGCTATCATGAGTTTTGTGTAGTTAAAATTATAGTAACTTATTCATTATAATTTACTATAGTCAAAGTCTGAAATCATTACATTTACTTAACTGAGCCACAGTCTTTGAGTTCGCTTTTTTTTTTCCTTTTTTAATAAATACTCCATTTTCATTATAAGAAAAGGAATTACCTCCATTCGATGTAAATTTATAAACACACTTTAGAAAAATTAGTTAAATTGATTCTTTGGAAAAAAAAAATGATATAGAGGATATTTGTTTTTCACGGGGAAAGATCGAAATTTATTTCATCGAGTGAACATCATCGGTAATATTTTCACGAGTAGTGCAGCCACGAGTGAAAATATTACCAATATTCACTCGACGAAATAAATTTCAATCTTTCACTGAAAAAAAACCAAATATTTTATTTATTTCATGCTTTTAACCCTTTCGGATGAAATAAATTTCGATCTTTCATCGAGTGAACATCATCGGTAATATTTTCACGAGTGGCACAGTCACGAGTGAAAATACTACCAATGATGTTCACTCGATGAAATAAATTTCGATCTTTCACCGAAAAAAAAAAAACCCCAAATATTCTATTTATTTCATGCTTTTAACCCTTTCGGGGGGGAGGGGGAACTTAATCAAAATCCAATACCGTTTTTTTCGGTTATTCCCCGTGGCGTACCCCTTCCGGATAGCAACGCATTTCAATATTACGTCAAGCGCGAGAAATGTAAGGTAAATTACGTCATATTTCCATCTGGTTGTGAGACACGTGCATTTTACCTAGGTAACTAGTTCGCGGGAACAACTGTTTCCGCCTTCAATTGAAGAGTTAGAATATAAAAATCGGTATTTTCACTGGTCGTAACCATGAAATATCGAAAAATATTTCACCGATATTTCTCGATAACCTACCGGAAAGCATGAAATAAAAATAAATAATAAAATAAATCTGCGTTTGAAAGTAAGCAGGCGTATATTTTGCACTATCTCTGTTCACTAATTCAATGAAATAATTGACGCATTACAGTGCTAGTACCATTACTCATGTTGCACATTCACTTTATGTTTCTGATTGTAGTTAGAGGATGGCTTTTGTGGTCCTTAGGATTTCTCGATATATATAATACAAATAGTAAGAAAAGCTAATATATTCTTCTAAACGGAGGAAATTTAGAGAGTATCATTGTACAATCTTATTGGCCAAGACCAAACATAGCTAGATCATAAGTAATACCGTAATTAAGAGTCGTTGCCGTAAGCTTTTCGAAACCAATCACATGACAAGGTTTAAAATAATGTGTCATCCAACCGTTTTCTACAAAAAATGAAAAAAAGAACATGGTAAGTTTGTAATGGAGGCCCAATACTTGAATATTCAACGTTCATTTCTTTAGAGCATCTCACGATGTCTTGGACTGTGTGGCCCAAGATAATTGCAAGTTTTGTTCTGTCTGAAGTGCGAAAGTAACTAAGTGATAACTGACATACTAAATGTTTAAGACCACTGGTGAAATCGGACTGCGTAACTATAGCGCGTGTTCAACAAGGCGTTTGACCCACTTATAGACATCATTCTTCTTTATGGATGTACATCGTCAAAGACATTAAAACGGCTTATCGTTTACATTACAATGAACTATGACATTCAATGGCTTGAGAATAATTAGTTTCTCATTTTAAATATTTCAACTTTTGATAGAGCGTCAAATAAAAAATATTTGGACATAAAAAGATGACACATGGGGTTCGTCATATTTGTAATAAATCATAAACTAACATAAGTTGTACCCCTTAATCTATTCTTACCAAGGATTTGATACCCCCTCAAAGTGCTGCGATCTTTAGTGTACAATGTGCCACAAGAGACCATGTGGTTCAAGAGATGACGTAGTTCTACTTCAAAATTCTATTGAAGCGTCTGGGAAGAAACGAACGAAATTAACTTTCGGCTAAAAAAGAGATAACAACACCGATACAGTTTACCGATTCAGTATCGTTACGTTGGTCTCTGAGTTACAAGCACTTGCCATAAAGAATCACATCAAATACCAAACTTGTTACTGTAACAGCTTCTCTCCATAGCGCCAAGACTTCCAAGAATAGCATTTACATGGCTCGGCCATTTTCAGGATTCCATAAACCCTTACGCTGCTAAGCGCGACTCACTGACCTTTTGCGGACAATTTAGATCAAGATCAGACTGCACAGAACGTGCAGTCTGATCTTGGATCTACACTGTCCGATAAAAAGATTCTTCTCCAAAAATTAAGTCTGACATAACATTATTCGGATTGAAGTTATTTAGCAGGATAAAAGTTATCACAAATGTGGATAGCAACGGGAGCTAAAGGCCGGTGATAAATATCAAGACTACGAATAGTCATATCCCCTTAGTAACCAACGATTTAGTGGTACCAGACAAACATATCGTGACAGAGGTCTGTAAAGAATCTCGAGAGAATTTAAGTAGAAAATTAAATGGTTACACAAAACGATGGAATAATTACGATAACCTCGCTACCGCGACTCTGTGCCATTTATGGTCGTAAAAAGAAATAGTTTTCATGGGCTGAACAGGTCTTAACGAGCGCCAGAACAGATTTAGTATTTTTTCATACTGAAATGTTGATCGCTCCAAACTTCTTAAGTTTCGATAGTTACACAATAATATCTCGGAGAGAGAGAGAGAGAGAGGGGTGGGGTTGGAGACGACAAAATAAACAATTGACTGGACAGTCTTAATTAAAACTAAAAGTGTACGTTCTGAGTATTTAGGTAATGATTTGTGTAGTGGTTAAACTACTTTTTAAAATGATTTTTACGAAATCAATATATTGCACCGATATTGCACAGATTTTTTCTAAGCCCACTGGCTGTTTTGCAATGGCTAGTTCAATGTCCAGGTACGAGAGGGATGGTTCCCCATATATTGCTTTGTCCGAGTCGGGTTTCCTGCTTGCAGGAATATGTGTTACCAAGTAACTTATAAGTCCCATAAGCTAGTTGCCGTTTCCAAATGATAGCTGCATTCTACTCGACATAAAATAATGAGATATTGTATGTGGTTCAGTCATTCAGAAGTTATGTTACTTTCTTAGTCAAAAATTAGACTAGTTTTGTTCTCAACAGTAGTTGGTGAATTCGGACCTATGTTTTTGTACAATTCAATTGTGGAAAGTTTATCTTCTTTTCTTGTAAGAAATGTAACGAATCTTTGTCAGTTGATAAGTTTGTTTAGCGTTCAGTTAGTAATAGAATCCAAATTTCTTCTTTTACCACCGAGTCACGATCTGTGAAAAGGTGGTCTGCGCAGGCTGACCTCGGTCGAAACTTTTTAACTCTTAGGCTGCTAAGCACGACTCACTGACCTGTTGCGGACAGTGTAGATCAAGATCAGACTGCAAGAACGTGCAGTCTTGGATCTACACTGTCCGATAAGGAGATATTATTCCCCAAAACATAACTTGGAAGTAGCAATATTATGGTTGATATTATCGAATTGAAAATTTTCTTTTAGTTATTTAACAGGATAAAGGTTAAAAACATGAAGTGTGTGTGTGTGTGTGTGTGTGTGTGTGTGTGTGTGTGTGTGTGTGTCTCCAAGGGCCAGTGTACCTCATGGTTTAGTCGGTTGTTAGACAAATATGGATTGTAGGTTCCATATTCATATAATGACTTGCCTTGTATAGTGCATTTCTAGGATGCATCAACCTCCTTCGCCTAGAGATCAGCTGGTGTTTATCTGTGACTTTACGGTGTCGCTGTATGTGTTGCTGATGTGTCATTGCCTAACTCCTTGGTTTTAAAGGTCTTGGAACTTTCGGAAGAGAGGGAAAGACAGACACACAGACAGACAAACTCAAATGGCTTGTATTATATCTTTCTTCCAAACCTCATTATAAAAAGTCTTCTTTTTTCTCATCATTGCTTTCCCGATATTTTTAATACTAATTGTGTACTGTATGTGTCCTCGTACTTGTGATTTATGAAAATGATCCATTTTCAGACTTACCATTATTTGCAGCCATTATTTTATAATGGAGTGTGCGTGCTGTCATGACGACGGAAATCGACAGCAAATTAAAATGATGTAGAACTGCGTGTCGGGAGACATGTGTTCATTAGGAGAATTTAAAAAAGACTCAGAATAGTCTCAAATTCTTGTCATCCGATTATACTATAGCTTTGTCACTTTTTATAAACTTAACTAGACCGAATAGATGCATATGTTCCTTTGCCGTAAAAGTCTGTATATTTTCTATTTAGAACAGGGATTTTTTAATCATGTCGTACCTCAGTTGCCTCGGTTTGCAATATAATCACGCGAATGGCATAGTCAAGGATAAGTGAAAACTATTTTACATAGATCATCGATGTAGGTAATAGCGATAGGATTACGTATTCCCTCATTGCTAATCAATGTTTGGGCTTTGTTTATATTAGAAAGTATTTAGCTGCTTCGAATGGATGATGTATGCCATTAAAAAAAAGGTATTCCGAGAGTGCGTGGAGAGTTAGTTGATCGCCTTAATCTAATCGAAACAATGTTGCAAACGACATGAAACTTCCAACGAACAAAGTCATCAATATATAGAAGTCTAAAGCGGCATATAAAGTGTACATTATTAGTTGTACGGTCAGGTGGCAGAATACTTGGAAACTTGTTCACGGCTGTGGCAAATCATGTCGCCCCAAGCCGAAGGCGAGGTGGTGACATGATTCGCCACAGCCGTGAACAAGTTTCCAAGTATTCTGCCACCTGACCGTACAACGAATTTATTATACTGCAAAGTTTTACTACTCCAATGTGTATTCAGCGAAATTTCCCCGTTTATGTACTCAAGAATTGAGTACACTGACGGCATAGAATATCCCTCCTGAGTGCCCAAATTCAATGAAAACTGACGTCACTGAGAAGTGACGTCACTGAAACCTTGGTAAAACGTGCAGTTTGGTGGATGAACTTGATGTCACTGCGATAGAAATTCGTCATATTTTTTTTAAAACATGGATTTAAACAACTTCAAGGTAAGTAACTATGCATTTTAATGATTTGTTGTCAAAAAGTAAAAGACTTAGTTACCACAAACTACAATTTGGTTATCCTTTTAACGTTACAATGAATGAGTTTCGACACTTCACAATTTGCTTACCTGACGAAGGGATGGCTCGTTTTAACCACGTGTATTTGTTTTAGAATGACAACAAACGATAATTTTGTAACTATATACATTTATTTTAAAAAATAATCCATTCTTTCCGCTCTAATGACAGCCATCAAGGGAAACTAGAAATAATACGGTGCAGGGTACTCATTATGTTTGTCTTGTGGGCGGCTCGTATCGGTCGACGCCGCCATTTTAGATGTTCTGTTAACAGTGAGGTCATGTATACGGAGCCTTCAAAAGGGAAATTGCTTTTACGTGGATTTTGCCCGTGTACATGACTTGTATGTACGATTTAAACGACTTCAAGGTAAGTAATTATGCATTTTAATGAATTGTTGGCAAAAGTAAACGACCATTAATTGCCTCAAACGACCATTAGCTTATCCTTGAAACGTCACAATATATCAGTTTCGACACTTCACAGTTTGCTTGACACTTCACAGTTAGCTTACCTGACAAAGGGATGGCTCGTTTATTGAAGTTACTGAAGAGGAGATGAATTGCAGATAAAAATACAAAATTTCGGGGGTAACATGTCTTTATAACAATAAGATATTTCAAATACTGAAATAACTTACTATAGAACAAGTTTGACTCAGATCATACCATGTTGACCTATTTCAGGGTAAAGAGTTTACAAAATAGACGTTTTCACATAGTCTTTGACTTTTGCATGGTGTTTAAGAAATTTTATACGTTTTATAAAACATCATATAAGTTATGACACGCCTCCATGTATGCGCATGCGCCGCTTTGAAAAATTAAGCCGCACGAATTTCCAGGAGAAGCGCGTAATATGGTGCAGGTGACTCAGTATATATTTTTTTTTGTGGGCGGCTTATATCGATCGACGCCGCCATTTTGGATGTTGTTGAAAGTGCAGTCATGTATACGGGGCTCACAAAAAGGAAACTGCTTTTGCTTGGATTTTGCCAGTGTACATGGATATATATTCAGGGCATATTATCCAATCAGATTGCGAGAAATTTCTTTGCAGTATGATAATAGTAGCTTTACCCTATCAGTGCCATTTGCGAAACAGACGCTTTTGGGGACGGTATGGAGTCTGATCTCGAGATAAATGGTTGCCCAGTCAAGCCTATAAGATAAGAATCTTTCTGATTTACAGTTGATCATATTATAGCTGTCGAGGCTAGGTTTTTACATATAAGCCGCCGGAAGTGTTCATGAACCAGTTAAACAATCCAATCGGTGATAACACAAATTTGCTTTCTAAGAATGTATCGTAGTGAAAAAGAAAAAAAATAATGAAGTTGGAATAAACGCGCAATAGCAAATTTATCGTGTGTAACCCAGCAGTAATTCAGTTCGTATATTCATCACGTGATCTAACGTAACAGGGTTACCAAGGCTGTCACAATTTGCAAGGAATGCGTTTCCATTTTGACGTTGGATTCAATTATTCGTGTAAATCGAAAGGCTTCTCTTCAAATATTGTATAATGTAGATATATTAGTCCAAGTCTGATTGAATTGTTTGTGCCTGATTGTTTGATCCAAGCTGAGAATAACAAGATTTGTTGTCACGTCTGGATGTAGAAATAAGTCAAATCCAATTTCCTTGGTCTGAACTCTTACACGATTACAAAAGCTTTTAGCCTTGTTTTTCGAGAGTTTTGGCGTAAACGAAACGCTTCGAAGATATATAAATATATCAGTTTAGCCATTACCATATAGATAATTTTTATGACAGTTTGGAACAAAGGAGAAATTGCTTGGAACAAAAGATTCGTATAAGTGGCTTTATTTATGTAATATTTTGTTTGTGTCTAGTTTGTAGGTATTTCAACATTCAGGTTTTTACATTATAGCAGATTTATCGAAACAGCCTGTGCATCTTTCCATGCTTTCCTGCAAGCTACGCTTATTTTACCACATAAATATCGTCGATACGTTACATACATGTATGAAGAGTTAATCCTTATCCTGCTAAATAACTAAAATGAAATTTTCAATTTATAGTAAAAACCCAAATAGCGCCACTTCAAAGTTATGTTTTGGGGAATAATATCTCCTCATGGGACAGTGTAGATCCAAGATCAGACTGCACGTTCTGTGCAGTCTGGTCTTGATCTGCACTGTCTGCAAAAGGTCAGTGAGTCGCGCTTAGCGGCCTAAGCGTTAAAAGTTTAAACGCCTTTTTGCAAAGGTGACGATAGAGGAGAAACTGTCATGCAGAAAACCCTTTCGCAGGTGCTTTGTTCCCCTCCCCAAACACGGAAAAGGAGGGGGAAAAAAGGGGATATTTCAGACTTTAGACACACCAGTTTCATTTTCATTTTCATTTCCCTGCGGACTGTATATTTTATGTGAAATGGAAACGCTTCAGACATGTGGACCGAAAAATTCAATAACATTTTATAGGGAATATTTATAGATGGAGGAGGGATGCGTTTTAGTTTACGTAGTAAATTACAGCAAGGGCTAAGCTTCATTCTACTCAATTCAAAACACCCATCCTAAAGGATTTACTTTAACATTGAGCTATGCTCTGGTAAAATCGGGTTTAATGCATCTCGGCGATCCATTATGCCAAGCAAGCCATCATATAATCATGGATCAATTGAATCAATTGGTAAAATCCTGAGGTAGAATGGTCACTGGACATGCGGAAAATTTACCAAAAGCACAAAGCTTCGATCCCGGTCAACCTGCACGGACTTCGCAGGCTGATCTGGCTCGATACTGTTTGCAGATGCATCAAATATCCTTTTCCCAGAGTATGACTTAGTTATTAAATAAGCAAAAGTCAGAACTTATATTTCAGGTCGTTAAAAGAAGGGTACGGGAGAACAAAGAATAATTGACATAATTTCTAACTAGAAATAATTTGTTTGAAAAGATGTCCTGCAAATAGTTCTCATTATTTATTTACCCATTTTATTCCATCACAAGAAGCAGCTACGTCATCGTTTTTTGTGTCGGTACTACGAGCACCGATAATTACCGAACAAATTTAAATCGTCACTTGGTTGCTATAGACGCTCCACTGTACAATCGATAAGGTGAGATAACAGTACCAGATAGGTGCCATTATAACATGGATGATCTGTGTAGGCAGACAATGTAATGCAAAAGTAAACCGATATAGCTTTATATTTCGTCTTTCTTAAGAAATTTTAAATTAGAAAAAATACGTGCATGCATGCTGCTTTTTCAACCGTTTGTTTTAAAGAGTATTCGGACGTGAGTTTTACTGTCTAGCTTTGTGATATTTTCTTAACATAATTATAGGAGCGGATCCTTGGCTCTGTGCATGTGAGAGAAAAAAAAATCTATTTATATGTAATTACATCAGATGTGTATATCTAAAGAAAAACAAAACACCAGGGTCTAAATATTAGATTTTTGCTGTTGTAAAGTTGGCAGATTAAAGTGCTAGAACGACTCGAGGATATCAATAGGTAAGTGCTTTTAAATTTATACTCGTTTCGAACATTGCACAGGAGCAAGAGTAGTTTTCTTTCCTATTGTTGCTTTGCTATTTCCCGTGCAGGTGCATTTAGGTTTTTTTTCCCCTATTAGTTCGACAAAGGCCAAATGACATCAGATAAATATACCAATGCAGTTTATATAGTTTAGACAAACTTCTAACACTCATTTAAATCAACTTCTTGGTCCATCTATATCATGCTATAGATGATGTCATAAGCAGAGAATTGTTGACGTAATACTATTCGGATTCGATTATCTACTAAAACACAGTGGAAATCAATAATAGAAATAAAGTAAAAAGGAGCTATTTTTATAACCTGACTTTCTAGAAATGTTTTCCTTGTCATTCTAGCGAGATAATACCCGTTCCGACAAATGGTTCGCCAATATGTCACTGACGGTAGTAACATGTACAAAAAAAAACCATTATTATACTGCGATGAAATAAATTTCTCGCAATCTGATTGGATAATATGCTCGGAACATATTATGCCAATCGTTGTAGTAAATGACATGTCTAACAAAAGTTTGTTGTGCCACTTTTTGCAAGAAGTGGCATGTCTAGAAACAGTTCGTCGAGTCACTTTTTGTAGCATATGGCAATTTTAAAAAACTATTCGGTTGTCACTTTTTGCAGTAAGTGGAATGTCTAACGACTCGGTGTGTCACTTTTTACAGTAAGTGGAATGTCTAACGACTCGGTGTGTCATTTTTTGCAGTAAGTGGAATGTCTAACGACTCGGTGTGTCACTTTTTGCAGTAAGTGGGATGTCTGACGACTCGGTGTGTCACTTCTGCAAAAAAGTCGCTTGTCTAAAAACAATCTGTTGTGTCACGTTTTCGTAGCAGCCGAAGTGGCATACGTAAAACGATCCCTTGAGTTTTTTTTTTTTTTAATAAGTTGCATGTGCAAAAGTAGACGGCTGTGTCAATTGCTGAAGTTAGTGGCATATACAAAATGAATCGAGATAAACGATGGTTGATTGTATTTCCTTAATACATAAATAAATGAGTCATAATTCACAAATCTGTTTTCGGGAACCGAATTTATTATTACATATCTAAAAACTTGAATGGTTGGAACAAATCGTTTAAGCCAAACAAATGACTAAACCCTGTTATGAGAAATTCGAGTCGCCATTAGAAAAGTTTGATAATATATCCGGAATTAGTTAGTTCACCCCAAGTCATGGTAAAAACCATTTGATATCTTTGCAGAGTTCTCGTCTTTCTGATTGTTTCGTATTTCTTGTTCCCGTACCTTCTATCTGGTTTTCCGGTTTCCCTATATTACATTCTCGGAGCAAAAGAATTCGGAAGAAGGAGATCGAAAGTTCGACAGCTTTACCTCCTAAATCCTTTTCCAAACAATCCCGTGTTTTTATCACCAAAAGCAAGAAACCTTTTGAAAACATTGTAGAAAAAGAAGAAAATGCTGTTAACCAACATTTTCTCTTTCTCTTAGAATGTTTTCTGCCTTTGAAAAGACGTTTAATCATTAGAAAGACATCCAGTAAATTGTTTGCAAATGCCTTTCGCTGGGAAAAGCTGAAATTTTGGTCATCTGGTTAAGGATTAATCTGGAGATCTCAAACAATACATTGTTAGAAGTTGAGGAACTCTTCAATTGTGGGTTGTTGTTGCAAAATTTGCAACAGTATTCGTTTTTATTGCATTCTGTGTCTTATTATAAGAAATGAAAAAATGCCTGATTTTAAATAAAAGCAGCAATAAACAAACCCGACTGCTTTTCACTATAGTCATTGTTACTATTATTATAACAAAAGAGAAAACGCGAAAGAGACAAAACAAAGGATGTACTTTTACGTAGAAAATGTTGACAAATAATTGTAAGCAGAATATTTTATTTAAAGCCGAATCACAGGGAAAATTTAGAAAATCCATGTTTGAGGGAAAAATTTCAGAAGAGATACTCTGGTTTCAATTTTAATCAACCCCTTTACCAAACGACAAATTAGATGTTGCTCAATTGATGAAAGTTGTATGCTTAAGGGTAGGAAACATTGTGGAAAAAGTAGAAAATGCTGGTAACCAGCATTTTCTGCTTTTTCCACAATATTTTCAAAATTCTTCTTCTTTATGGTCGATAAAACTCGGGATGGTTTGGTAAAGGGTTAAGCGCGGAGTGCAAAAAGAGTTTTTTGCAACCAGTCAAATACTAAAATCTCCCAGCTTCAAAGCTTTCTTTTCACAGTGTTTCTCAGTATTTTGGTCTTTGTAAAATCAGGATCAACATGAACGTTCTACACCCACTCTACTCTCGATCTTTACTCTCTAAGAAAAATCAGAATCGTTGTTTGCGCCGAAATATTTGTGAAAAGGGGGAACGAGTGGTATAAAATTACAGTAATTAGGTTTGTTGCATAACTGAAAAATAACATGTTTCCGACAGAATTTAGCCCTTATCCTGATAAATAAGTTAAACATTCAAGGCGATAGTACGAAACCCAATAATGCTACTTGAAACTTACTTTTGGAGGAAAAAATCTCCTTATCTGACAGTGTAGAACCAAGATCAGACTGCACATTCTGTGCAGTCTGATCTTGATCTACACTGTCCGCAAAAGGTCAGTGAATCACGCTTGGCAGCCTGAGGATTAACACTATAAATACGCTGCTAAAGTGCTGTTTTCAGTGCGGGGAAGTCACAAAGACAGCTAACGATTTTTGCTAATATTTTTCCCATTTTCATTCACCAAGGGAGAAAGGTAGGAATTAATATTTTAAATTTGTACGATGTGCCGTTTTTTTTGCGATTTCTTTCTTTCTTGTTGCCCCGCGTGGCTTAGCGGCATAGTGTTGGACTTATAAACTAGAGAGCCATTGGTTCGGGCCTAACTGGGGTAAGACACTTTTAAACAGAGCCTTAGCCTAGTACCGGTGAAACCAAGGACGTTTGTGATTACGTTTGCTGTCGCGGACAACCTCTGTTTTTGCGCTGGTTATGAAATTGTCGGGGTTGGGGGCAACAGTTACATACGTGGCAAGTTGAAATGTTTTAATCGGAATGAAATGTAATCGAAATTTTTATTTTAGTTCGAACATTGAAACGTACAGTACATCGCTACAAACAATATATAATAGCGCAACGTTCTTACGGTGACATATTTTTTCAACAACTATAGGAAGTTAAAATGATGAAGTTTTTGTACATGCATACAGGTGAAAGGCCACAGGCGTACAGTAGCATACATCAGTTATACTCAACATTTACAAAAGCACAGTATTAGTTGTACGGTCAGGTGGCAGGGGACTTGGAAACTTGTTCACGGAAGTGGCGAATCATGCCAAAAGGCGAGGTGGCGACATGATTCCCCACTTCCGTGAACAAGTTTCCAAGTCCCCTGCCACCTGACCGTACAACGAATTTATTATACTGCAAAGTTTTACCATTCCAATGTGTAATTAGCGTAATTTCATCGTTTTATAATCTCACGAATTAAGTGCGCTGACGACATAGAATTTCCCCTCTGAGTGCACCAATCCAATGATAACTGACGTCACTGAGAACTGACGTCACTGAAACCTTGGTAAAACGTGCTTTTTGGTGGATGAACTTGATGATGTCATTGCGATAGACATTCGTCATATTTTTATTTAAATATAGATTTAAACAACCTAGATAAATGTAAGTAACTTTGCATTTTAATAATTTGTTGGTAATAGTAAACGACCATTAGGTACTTCAAACGACCATTAGGTTATCCTTTTAACGTCACCATGAATGAGTTTCGACACCTCACTAGATCTCTTTGTTACCTAACGAAAGGATGACTCGTTTTAACCCCGTGTATTTGTTTCAGAATGCCAACAGGCGATAATATAGATCTACGTAACTATATTCATTTATTTAAAAAAAAATCATTCTGTCCCCTTTAATGACAACCATTACGGGAAACTAGAAATCATATGGTGCAGGCTACTCAGTATGTCTGTCTTGTGGGCGACTCGTATCGGTCGACGCCGCCACTTTGAATGTCGTGTTGAAAGTGTAGTCATGTATACGGGGGGGACTGCTTTTACGTGGATTTTGCCAGTGTACATGACTTGTATGTACGGGCATATTATCCAGTCAGATTGCGAGAAATTTCTTTGCAGTATAATGACGTAAAATGCTGCCAAATGTATAGATAGTGGTAATGCATTACCGTGTTCAGCATACCTGTGACGAAGTTAAGAAAACATTTTGAATATTTTGATCAGAATACCTAGAAAATATTGGACAGTATTAATCCACAGTCAAACTATATGCTCAGATCGTGGATTGTGCTGTGCATTAAATCAGCGAATATTGACATTTGCGCCGCAATGAGAGTGAAAATAGCTTGCTGCCCTCAGACTCGAGAGAACATGGTAAGACGTCTAACTGTTTCAGTGTCAATTATAATAATTTATGAATTCCGCGTCTTTCTATGGCTTAAAATACACAATCCACTGAAAAAACAGGAAGAGTATTATCTTTATAGCCTTATGAATACAAGCGGACAGTAAATATCCAAGATAAAGACAGCACGTTCTCTGCAGTCTGATATTAAATATGTGCCGTCCGCAAAAGCCCATGGCAAGAAAGTGTAAACAAAATCAGTTCCATCAAATACGCATTTTTACAATACAACATTTTTTTCGGTGAACGATCAGTCTTGATAATAACATCAGACAAGTTTTCCATCTTCAGGAATATTTTCTGTTATATAATCTAACAACCGATATAAATCAGGCGTTAAGGGATGCCGTATGACATTTCATGTTTTTTTTTGTTATACTGGAATTACTCTCGTTATTTTTTGCCCCGATAATCTTCTTATAGTTCGTGTTCTTCCAGTTAAGTCCAGCGATTATCGAAAATAGACAGACAGAGAATAAGAGATAGATAGATAGATAGATAGACGGGCAAACAGACAGAGAGGCTGAAAATTTCAATATTATTTCAGACATATCACGGCGACATCTCGGGTATTCATAAATGTCTTGGATCTCACCAGTACAAGTCCAGGGCGCTGCCATCTCATATATTAAAAAATAATAATAATAAGGCTTCCAATAAGGCGGGCTTCCAGGTTACAAGTCCTACATTTTGCCACTGAGCTATGCAGTACCCCGCAGGAGAGAGAGACAGAGAGAGAGACGGAGAGACAGAGAGCCTTTATTGCTTACATGTAAAGGGTATATGTAGAAATTGAGTATTTCCACATTTGAATAATTATTCATTCTACCCGAGTCATTATGTAGAAATTAAGTTCTATTTCTACGTCTGTAGAATTATTCATTCTACCCCAGTCGTTCACTGCTACATTGTAAACCATGCAAGTTTTGTTTCCTACTCCTGGAGAATACAGTATTTACATTTAAGGAAGCTCTAGTTTCACTGCTGTCATTAGTAGAAACATCGAGATGGATACCATGTATTCAGAGATCTTTTTTTTTTAACTGTATGGTTTATTGGATAGCCTGACTGGAGTACTTTAAATAAGAATCTCTGAATTATTTCTATCGGCTTAACGTATCTGTTCTATACTTTGCACCTAAAGGTAGAAACGATTATTTTATCAACTATCTTTTTGTCCTGATCAGTAATTAAGTGTCCTCATTCGCGCTGGCAGTGATCTGCGTACGTTCCTAATACTGTGCGGAACGAGGTCAAAATATCTTCGACTCTCTCTCTCTCTCTCTCTCTCTCTCTCTCTCTCTCTCTCTCTCTCTCTGTTTTCACGATGTAATTCGTCAATGTTTTGTTTCTTTCCTAAAAATTTCAGCAATCACCCACAATGTTTTGTCTTAAATGAAATCGTATAACCAGAAATAGCTCCAACAACATTTGAGCCATGCTCTGGCAAAAGGGGGCTTAATGCATCTCCGTAATCCATCATACCAAGCAAGCCATCACATACTTACCGATCCATAATAGCCACTTTTTTTAACAACTGACTTATTCATGAGGTAGACCGGTCCTTGGACATACAGAAAATTGACCCATAGCGAAAAGTTTCGGCCCAGGTCAGCCTGCGCGGACTGCGCAGGCTGACCTGGGTCGATACATTTCGCAGATGCATTAAGCCCCCTTTTCACAGAGCATGGCTCATTTAAATTTTATTTTTCAGTCCTTTGAATAATGTCTCATTATATATCGCCTCACACCGGATCAAATAGGATTTGCCTTTGTTGCTGTTCTGTGATACCGCGTCGCAACTTAACTTTTTACAGAAATTTAGACTAGTCCATATTGACAGCATTTGCAGATTTCAAAATAATTGAGCCGTGCCCTGTACTAAATAGTCATCACATGATTACGGATCCATAAAATTTATTTTGTATAACAAGCGACTGGTGTATGAGGTACACTGGTCCTTTGAGCTGCAGAAAAATTGTTCAATAGCATTAAGTTTCGGTCCAGGTCAGCCTGGGCGGACTGCGCAGGCTGAAATGAGCGAAACTCTTTGCAGACGCATCAAACCCCCTTTTCACTTAGCATGGTTCAAGTGTAACTCAAAAATTGAAATTTGTTTTTGGAAGGGTAGAAAACATTGTGGGAAGAGGTGAAAATGCAGGGTGCCTAAAATGCGCGGAAATTATGTATTTGTAATTCAGCGTTATAGAGAGAGAGAGAGAGAGAGAGAGAGAGGGATTACAACCTCATTTGATTTACCGGCACCATAGACACACAATTGACAAATCACAGTTTCTTGAACAATCCTTCAAGAAAGTCTCACGGGGATTTTTTTTAGAACTGCATTCAAATTGGGTCTTTGTTTTTCTGTTCAAGGAAGCATGTTTTAACAAGATACCTTTTTTTGAATGCTACGGCAACGTGCTTTGGGCTTTAGTGCAAGGAAATTGGTCAACAAGTCTTAAAGTTGATCGATCGCATTGTGGGATCGTAGTTCAAACAGTGATATACCGGTATTTTTTTTTTTGAGATACGGATCATACCAATATTAATCTAACCTGTTTTATTCGGATTTCTAGATAAACGCCGAAATGTTAGCTCAACCTTTTTTCTTAATCCTAGGTATTCACCTTTAAGGATAGGGCACCCTAATGCGGATTCCTCTAGCATCGCCTTTCATCGCCGAAGAACGTACGGATTCGGCTAAGACTCGGGTAATCCGTAATTGATCGGTTGACAGATGCTGGTTCCCCGCATCGATTACGGATTACCCGAGTCTTAGCCGAATCCGTACAATGAAAGGCGATGTTACACGAATCCCATTAGGGTGCCCTATCCTTAATAACTATTTTTTCAAGGGTCTTCGTTTTGCCATTACTCGGATCAACGTGATTGGAGAGAAGTTGCATAATACAACTGAAGAATAATTTATAGTTGATAATGCCATCCCAAATGCCATGTAACGTCCAATTCCGTCCGGTCCTGATGACCAACCCATAATTTTAGAAATGTAAAAACAACTTAATCAAATGTCTCTGAATGTGTTTGATTAAAGAAATAAAGATTAACGGCAAAAGATAAATTAGCTCCCATTTAAAATGGGAGCTAATTTAGATCTACTAGTAGACGAAAGCATATCAGAACCAAGAATTGTCCCGAAGGAGTTTTACTCACAACACCTACATGTTTAACGCTTGGGCTGCTAAGCGCGAATAGCTGACCTTTGACGGACAGTGTAGATTAAGATCAGACTGCACAGAACGTGCAGTCTGATCTTGAACCTACACTGTCCGATGAGGAGATATTTTGATATAGAAAATAACTTTGAAATGACATTATTCGGTTTTTTTTCTATCGGCTTGAAAGTTTCATTTAACTGATTCAGCAGGCTGAGTGTTAGCTGTTGTATGTGACATGAAATTGCCTCTATCATTTTTAGCTCAATTATTGTCATAAATTCATGAACGTAATTCCACCCGGGATGCATCTTACTCCTTCGTCGTGGAATAGATTACACCTATTTCGAAGGCTGGGAATACACCTCAGTGAAGTACTGTGCTAATGAAAAGCCTTTTTCGTCATTATGTAGTCTAGAGGTAAACTGCAGACGCATAACGTCTAAAATCAGGCTTCGCGTTTCTTACAGTCTAATCTTGGTCTATGCCGTCCAGTAAGGCAAGTTAGGTCGACTTTGGCAATGAAAGGGTTGAATCTTATTTTTTAGAGTTGTAGGGCTACGTTGGGTAATAGTATATGTCATTTGAGCTATTCTCTCTTTTTCTGGTCAAATAGGAGTTCATTTCCAAGGACATAAAACCTTGTTACTTTTTTTTTTTAATCTTTATGCCCCCCGAAAAAAAAAATCGGGGGGCATATAGTTTTTGTTTGGTCCGTCCGTTCGTCCGTCCGTCCGTTTTCGTGTCCGGACCACAACTTTTTTCCTGTAACTTAATTTCAAAATTACTTTGCACAAATATTAGGCACATCTGGGCGTGTCATGCACAAGAGTCATGTCTGTAGGTTAAAGGTCAAGGTCACAGCAAGGTCAACTATGTTTATGGGTTATAGTATTTTTGTATGGCCTGTTACTGTTTCAATTATTACGGAATTTCGGTATACCTTCGCAGGATTGTTAACCATATAAAGAAAATATGTCCGGGCTATAACTTCTTTCCCTGTCAAAAAATTCCATGACAACTTTCCACAAATGTTAACCAGATCAAGTTGATGTGTTATAGGCAGGACTCTTCTTTGTAGGTTAAACAGAGCTCGAGGTCACAGCAAGATCAAATGTATTGGGGGTAGGTCTTGTGTCCTTTTTTTTTTATTATGAATTTCATTGTAACTTTGTAGAATGCGCAAACACATATAATCAATGTGTCGTGTCTAAGAACTATGCTATTTGTTCAAAGGTGAAGGTCTCGCCAAAATCAAATTTCATTAAACAAAGAATTTTGTTTTTGGTTTTGTTCGTGTCCAGCCTTTTACTTGATTAATTATATATGAATTTCAATATAAATGTGCAGAACGGTCAACCAGATCAAGACGACGTGTTGTGCGCAAGGACCACGTCTGTTGGTCAAAGGTCACGGTCAAAGCAGGTCAAATGTTTGCTTTCTTTTCCGGCCCATAACTCTTTTCCCTATGACTTAATATCAAAATATCCATAAATATTTACCACATTTAGACATTGAGTCATGCCCAAGTCCTGTCCTTAGGTTAAAGGTTAATGTTACAGCAACGTCATTTTTGTGTGTGTGTGGGGGGGGAGGGGGGGGGGAGGGGTAGGAAGAACTATGTCAGTACGTCGAAGGTCAAGATCAAAGCAAGGTCAAAAAAGTATAAAAACAGAAATTTTGGACGGTCATGTTCGTGTTCGGCGTGTAACTGTTTTAAATATGACTGAATTTCAGTATAACTTTGCAGATTTGTCAGCCACATGTAAATGATGTGTAGCGCAAGAACCTTCTCTGTAGGTCAAAAGTCAAGGTTAAGGCAAAGTCAGAAGTGTTTGTAACTGTTGTGTCGATAGTCAGTGTTCATGTTCACAGTTCACAGGAAAAGGTTTCTATTTTTGGGGGCATCAATCACTTCTCAGTGACACGTCTTGTTCTCTTAAGATTATCGCCCAAAATCTCTATTCAAATAAATTTTGACAGGTCTAAGTTTTTGTGTAAAATCGTTCGTGACAATAATATTATCTAGACGAAGTTATACCGCAAATTCCATTTAGAATTAAAAAATAAAGGCTTTAATCAACTTACTGTCGACTGCACCAAATCTTAAAGAAATACAGCAGTTAAACCATCATCGATTATTATGAAATAGTCTAGAATGAAATATATTTAACCTAAACTATTACTATACATTGATTTGTACAATAATCAGCCACAACTAAGGTCTACGGTCCCTAACTCATCGGTAAACATAGACGTTTTTGTAAAGGCTATTCGGTCAATCTCAGCAGCTTCCGTCTTTTAATATGAGAGTTAGGGGCCGTAGACACACTAACTCATCGGTAAATATCGTGTAACATCGGCGTTTTCGTAAAGGCTATTCAGCCAATCTCGGCAGCTTCCGTCTTTTAATATTAGAGGGCCCGTAGACCTTAATGGAATCGCATACCCACCCAAACAATAGAATGATTTCTTGATAATAGCTTTTCAGGAAGAAAATACTTAGTACAGCTTTTTATCAATAATTGGCACGTGGAAGAGGTGTATTGAATCATGACGAGCGAATAAGAAATTTAAAATTCCAGGTATGATTCTAGGGACTTTGGAAGATAATGTAAATCAAGAGCAGAGTGCATACAAAAATGGCCCACGCTTACAAAACTTGATTTCATGCTCAACCAAGTTTGTGTCGAAACTTTAATTTTATTAACCCTTATCCTGCTAAATATGTGAAATGAAACTTTCAAGCCGACAGTAAAAACCCTACTTTTGCTATTTCAAAGGGATGTTTTGGGGAAAGATATTTCCTTATCGGACACTGTAGATCTAAGATCAGACTGCACGTTCTGTGCAGTCTGATCTTGATCTACAGTGTCCGCAAAAGGACCATGGGTCGCGCTTAGCAGCTTACGGGTTAATGCTTCTGCAAGTGTGAAGAAGTGGAAAATTCAAATGTTACTCTGTGAGATGTATCAAAGCAATTCTGTAAGATTTTGAAACTTCATATCCAGCCAAGTTGTACATGAAAAGATTTAAATAAGCACCTACCCTGCAGTGTGCTTGTGCTTTAAAATTTGCTCTTCACGGTAGTTTGTGAGATGTCTTCGTCGTAAACAGGTTTTACTTTGCGAAAATTTGGTTTATATTATTAAGGTCTAGAGTCCCTAACTCTCATATTAAAAGATGGAAGCTGCCGAGATTGGCCAAATAGCCAAATAGATTGGCCAAATAGCCTTGACGAAAACGTTGATGTTACACGATATTTACCGATGAGTTAGTGAGTCTACGCTCATATAAAAAGACGGATGCTACCGAGATTGGCCGAATAACCTGTACGAAAACGTCGATGTTTACCGATGAGTTAGGGCCGTAGACCTTAAATGGAATTAGTGGCATGTTGGCGCTTGCAACAAGATACTTAAACTTAGGTTTTTACTGAGCAGTTTTTTCTTTCAACTGTAAAAAAAAAAAAAATATTCGTTAAGACAGTTTTACTAAGCACGCCACTGCTTTGTAAGTCATGCTTAAAACGATGTGTGCCATGCCATGAACAAATAAGGTTTGATACCTCTGCAAAAAGTATCGACCATATCAGCCTGCGCAGTTCGCGCAGGCAGGCATAGTTCGAAACTTTTTGCAATTTGAAATTTTAGTGTGTGTCCAGGGACCCATCCATCCCATAATTTTGCCAGTTTGACAAAATCGATTTTATGGATCTATAACTATGTGATAACTTGCTTGGTATCATGTATCAAGGAGATGCATTAAGCCCCTATTTGCCAGAGCATGGTTTATGTGCATACGCTTATTTTGGCGTTAAGACCTAAGGCTGTCCAAATATTACATTTCTTCTTTTCTATAGATTTCTTTACTAGACCGATCAGTCAAAGATTGGGCGATAACTGATAGGTCAACCCATTACAACACGCGCTAATTTGGAGAACTGCACCCACTGCAAATGACGCAAAGGAACTCTACTTAAATGACCGTGGTATCATTTTGTTGTATTGCATTAAAAAACGCCAAGAGAGAAAGAGCAATTGCTTGTAACAAGCCACTGTTCCCTTTTCCTGAATGTTTTCAAAAGCGTTCCACTTCAGAAATAGTTTGAGAATGAATACGTCGAAACCTAATCAGGGAATGTTGGAATACAAATGAAGGTTGGATAACCAAGCAGACGGTTTTGACACGCTGTTTCTCACGCGGTTGTCAAGAGATCTAGCGTTCGAACAAAGGCCCAGACAACAAATTTTGTACAAAGCAGACGGCTAAATTACTCAGAGGCAATGATCGAATGGTATTTGAGTGTCTTTTGGTCGCCTTTGCTTATCAGCTTGTATCCCATGAGATTTAATATAATTTTTGTATTCACTTACTATCTTGCAATGTTTCAGAGATGTTATTAAAATACCGAAATTATGCTAACTACAGGGCCCTAAAGACGTTAATCAATAGAAAAAAAAAAAAAATAAATAAATAAAGGGTCGAAAAATTTTAATTCTTTCAGTACGTGATACAAGATTATTGGATCGAAAAAAATGGTGCCATAGACCTGATACGTACAAACAGAGCTGTAGGTGTAGTTTTTGTAAAGTGCGGCCATACAAAGTTAAAAGGCTATCTTAAAGACCAGTTTATGAACTATTATTATACTGCAAAGAAATTTCTCGTGATCTGACTGGATAATATGCCCCGAACATATATATCATGTACACTGGCAAAACCAACGTAAAAGCAGTTTTCCTTTCGGGAGCCCCGTATACATGACTACACTTTTAACACAACATCCATCAAGATTAAGATCAAGATTATGCACCAAACTGCACGTTTTACCAAGGTTTCAGTGACGTCAGTTCCCAGTGACGTCATTTTTCATTGAATTGGGGCACTCAGAAGGGAAATTCTACTTCGTCAGCGTACTCAATTTTTGAAACCTAAAAATAGGTAAATTTCGCTTAACACACGTTGGAATGGTAAAACTTTGCAGTATAATAAATTCGGCTCGGGGCAACATGATTCACCACAGCCGTGAACAAGTTTCCAAGTCCCCTGCCACCTGACCGTACAACTAATAAAGTTCTCCAAACAAAAGGTTGAAGGAGGTACCATGTTTCCATGTAACAAAAAGCATTTTATTAGAATCCAAATGCTCTGGGAGCAAGTCAAAATCGAAAACCAATAAAACCTTTAAAAAGTACATATTCGTCAATAAGATCTTAGTAGCAGTATTCGGTTACCCGAAGGAATAAAGAAAATATTTTACTTGATAACGAAACTCGTCGCCTATATGTTTCACGTGACTTCAATCAGGTTACTGATATCCTTCAAATATACCATGTCGAGAGATCGGAAAAAAAGGTGTTTTTGATTATACACGAGCTTAAGTTTCAGGGCATCATGACAAACATGTAATTAACCAATGATTAATATATAATATTCTTACGAACAAAGTCCGTAACAAAGATACAAATGAACAAATGCATAGCAGAAATACAGGGACCGGACGGGATTCGAACCTAGAACGCCCGGACGAAAGACCAACACCATAACCACTGAGCTAAAGAGAATTCTCCCTAACGCAGTTGTTAGGTATTGTACTTAAATCGGGATGAAGCCATGCATGAAGGAGTGGTCTCCCGTAACACACCCCCTCTTAAAGTCATCATTTATTGATGACTCAAAGCCTTATTAGGCAGAAAGTCCGTTTTTGGACAACAAATGGGATTAATGGCTCAATGGCCAATCACGGACGAGCACACATCTTACGAACAAAGTCCGTAACAAAGAAACAAATGAACAAATGCATAGCAGAAATACAGGGAACGGGCAGGATTCGAACCTAGAAAGCCCGGACGAAAGGCCAACACCATAATCACTGAGCTAAAGAGAATTCTCCCTAACGCAATTGTTAGGTATTGTATTTAAATCGGGATGAAGCCATGCATGAAGGAGTGATCTCCCGTAACAATATGTTCATATCAAAAGAAAGGCGTTAATATGAAAAAGGAGAACACTAATGAACTACTGTCAACCTTAGCAAACACTGACTGAATTAAGGTCAAAGAATACTTTCATCAACAGATGCAACTCGACATAATCTTAGGTAGCTGATTTTATCAACACCATCGTAGCTAACCGAGATACATGTATGACAACTATTGTATAATATCTCTTATAGTTTAAAGTTCGTCATTTCTCTATACATTTAATGCGACATTGCAAATTGTTTTGTACCACTGATGTTGTGATAATGAATAGAATTTTATATTCAAAAGAAAACAAACATTTCTGCGTAGGAGGCAGTTCGTGACTCCATCGCCCCAAGGCTGACGTTAGACATGCGTGTATCACAAAGTAGTAAAACTGACTCAAACTAGTGGCGTAAGTAGTTGTATTTGTATCGTATTGGGTTGATAAGGTCATAAATTCCGACCAGAAAAAATGATTTACATCGAGAAACAACATACTGCTGATCCCGTTGATGTTATAATTGAAGCGTATTTGATATCTTTCTGACGTCATTGGCGCGCTTATTAGGTTAAACACGATACTTCTGTTTCGCAGAAAATAATTATGCCGTATTAGGCAAACGGAATCATGGCTGAACAAAAAGCAAAAAAGTATAAAAAAAAAAGCTAAGGATGATAGTTACATGTATGTCATATAACTATGGAAACGAACTAAATCAATAAAAGCCGAACTGATAACATAAAGTTTGAAATTATAAATAAAAACCGTTATGACAAATCATCAGACCAACTTGTATCTGATATCCTGTATGAGATGAACGAATTTCATTGTTTTTATATACATCCTACTAGTTCAATAACAGGTCTCCAAAGGTTTACAAAACGTGGAAAAAAATTAAGCTAACAGACATACAGTCACTGATTAAACCAATTAGACAGAGAGACAAAGGAGAAAAGAGAGAGAGAGACAGAGAGAGGACGGCTGTATGTAATTATTCTTTGCACTCCCCCTCTATTTGAGATGTGACCGTTTTCTCACGAAAACGCTGCGTAAAACGTGATTATCCGAGACGGTGATAAAATATTCATGTCTGTTCTAAATCTGCACCTTGCTTCGTAAAAGAAAAGACACTTAACTCAACAATATGTATCTAAAACTATTCCCATCATACATTGATATGTAAGCATCTTAGTTATATGCACATAGCTAAAAAAAAAATGACATGCGTCTGTGCACATGGAACACCCGTAGAGGCTCAAAGTTTAACCTGTTGCTTGTTTCCTGGAGCTATAATATTTATATTTACGCGCTCGAAGTATTTTCTTGTCTCGTAGATCTCTAGCAATTGTTTCTATAGTTCCTTACATGTTGTTCCAACTTATCTACGTGTCGCTGTCTTAACGCGCATACAGGTATAGTATGCCAGATTATATTTGTGAAGCCAAGCACAATGAGGAAGTTTGTGTGATCAATGTTTATGAAAAGATGTATTTTATTCTCAGTTTTGATGCATGAAAGAAATGTGACAAAAAAGATGTATTATTCCTCACGACCGATTTCTCTTTTGCCACATGTATTCACAAGTGCTCTGCAAGACGAAAAAAAAATCTTCAGCAGGTGCAATGTAATCATGAATTGATGATTTTTATCGAGATAATTTCATTGCATTATTCGTACTCCACTGTAGTGGATCACGCCGTATTTTCCCATGTTTACGGTTAATCTATGACAACAAAAGATTATGCTGGTCGTCCAGTTGTTCTGTCTTTGGATAATGGCACCGTAAATCAAAGGCCGAGTGGCAGTCTGACTACAGATAAATTCAGCAGTTTATCGTTAATCTTTGTAACTTGTAAACGGGTTTGAAAGGTAAGTGAACAATTACGCTAACTTTCCATGCGGACCTTTTTGAAAAAAAGAACTATACCTAAACGACGTCATTCTCCCCGTATTTAAGGTTATCACAACATTGATTAATGATATAGTGTCTTATTTTAGTTTTATTAAACTGGAAATCATACGAGATACATGTTTAACGAGCAATATTGTTTATGGAGTAAGACTTTCTTTAAAGTTAGCATGCAACTACATGCTATAAAGAAAAATTCACATGTATACACGCAATATGTTAATCTCACAGAAGGTAAAAAAAAAGGTTTTATTTTAGGAGTTAACTGGTAATTGTACATGTGAAGAAACCTAATATACTTTACGACTTGTATGGCTATTTTTGGTAAGTAAATTAACTGACCAAAAATGCTGCGAGCTATAATGGACCAATGTGTAACGTTAAACCATAGCTGCCGCACTTCATATATCGCTGACAATCACAATAATATACTTTATTAACTTTGTATTCAGTTAATTGGTTTTTTTGCTTGTGAAAAGTATAGAATGGGGTTTGTGCTTATCATGACGACAATGTCTAAGTCCGTCATTGTTCACCTTTAGGGTATAAAAAACAAATAACTATCTAACGCTATGATTTTATGTATTTTTTCGAAGGTACAGTTCAGCAAACAAAACTTGGTAACACATATAAGGACAGAATTGTTTCTTGTTTTTGACTAGATATAGAATTTAGTGTTGTAATTAGAAACAATCAGTAGTTTAGTAAAAGTCAAATGACCCCAGAGAAGCAATTTTTCCTGACGATGTTCGAGGAGGCATGGATGGGCGACAGAAATACAGTTGAAAACGGTGTTAACTCTATAAAGTCATATCGACCAGCTATCAACCTTTTGTATTAAAAACTATAAGAACATCCTTGACTCATTTAGTTTGAACACTTGCTTTTCGTGCATTACGAAAACTCTAAAAATCCATTAGCTCTTCGGGCTGCTAAACGTAACTCGCAGCGCTTCTGCGGACAGTGTAGATCAAGATCAGACTGCACAAAACGTGCAGTCTGGTTTTCGATCCACAATGTCTGATACGGTATCCCCCCATCCCCGAAATCAACTTTGAAATCGCAGTATTTTGGTTTTTACTTTTAAGTGGAAATCAGCAGCTTAAGGGTTAGAATTATAGAAGTATATACTTATTCCAGTTAAATCGAAGCAGTAACTAATTGTGCGTTTATTAACCCTTATCCTGCTAAATAACTAAAATGAAATATTCATTTCGATAGTAATAACCCAAATATTGAAATTTCAAAGTTATGTTTTGGGGAATAATATCTCCTTAGCGGACAGTGTAGATCCAAGATCAGACTGCACGTTCTGTGCAGTCTGATCTTGATCTACACTGTCCGCAAAAGGTCAGTGAGTCGCGCTAAGCAGCCTAAGGGTTAACACTTTAACTTTTTGATTTATCAAACAGACAATACCAGCAAAAAGTGAGAAACCCAAATTGAAAGGAAAAATCTCACAGAATAGCATAGTGTAGATCTAAGATCAGGCTGCACTCCTTTTGGAGTCTGTCCTTGAAATCACATTGAGTCGCGTTTTGCAGGAAAGGGTTGATTGTCATTAGGAGGGTACTATCCTTTTCATTGATAGAGATTAATATCGAATGAATGAAAACTGAGTGTACTTTTATCTCTAGACACTTGGATAAGTCTATTTACGAGCTTGCCACAGAAATTGTAATCAGGGCTGCGGCAAATAAATGGTTAACAACGTTCCTCATATCTTTGTCTTAGAAACGTATGCCTTGTTCCCCAAACTTTCAGATGTGCATAAAGTACTGTGTTTTCAGATGGGTGTATGGCATGATGTAATGCCCCGTAATTCTTTGCCTTGGAAGCTTGTAATGTAACGGCCATATGTTGAAACCCTTGCTTTAGACACATTGTATGCCATGCAAGTCTTCCTGAAGAATCGATCCGTGTCCGTTATCACATATTCTTCAAGCATTTCAGACCTTTGAATCCAAAATGCAACGCATTTTCTTGTGTTTATCTGGCCATTTCATTGAATTATCTTGTAATTATTCTGGTTTTATAATGCAGTAAGGTAAATTAATTACAGCTTTCTGAATTATTTGATTTCGCAGAAGAAACAAAATTATATGGTAGATGTGAAGATGTTAAATTTAGTCACACTGGTCGATTGACAGGGACATGCACGGCTAATTGGTGTTTTAAATACATCTGTCATTACAGCTAAAACTTTGCAGTGCCTTGCAAAGGACAATCCAGCTTTTAATTTGTGACCGTAGGAAAGTTCGAACTCAGTAACTCTACTTTGTAAATCCTACGCCGTATCCATTGAGTCACAGGTAACAGAATGACTCCTAAAATAGAACGATCTTAATAATTGAAGGAGTGTTTAGGAACAATTATTGTCTTGGGAAATCTATCTTGTTTAACAGAGAACGCAGTTTATTACAAACACGATCTTTCACGTCCCTGTATAAGATAGCTTTTGAAATTATTCTTGAGGAAAGAAGCAGCTACTTGTTTTATCTATTAACCTCCTTTCCCCAAAAACTGTTTCCTATATCATTTGAAGAAGACAACTCCCGTTGCTTTATCTCATTTCTTCCATCTGTACTTCTTGAACATGTTTTATCATTATAAAATAATCTGAGACGGTGAATCATTACAACTTCGAAGCATATCTCTGCGAAAACAAGCTTGAAGAGCAGTATTTTGATGGATTCTCTGGATTCATCATTTAAGCTCTAGGAGTAAATATAATTTAAAGAAAAAATAAACGTTCGTCTTTATTAATGCTGGGATTTTAAAGCAATGTCTTAAGAAATATATACCTTTCAACAACTATTGCAGGGTGTTGACCAAGATCAGACTGTATGAATGCGCAGCTTTATCTTGGACAACTTTTATGGCACCCGGATAAAGATTTGTATTTAATGTTGTATTCAGTTAGAAAACTTGAAACAACTCGTTTAATTTGATCAACATAAGCTGGTTCTATAAACTTATGTTTTTTTTCTAATGTATTAGAATACAACTTTATTTCAACGGTGCTTTTCGGGGCTTTTGTAATTACATTTCCCTATGCTTAACTGTTGTCGTGGTCTAGTGTACTCTTTCGCCTACGGAGAACGAGTACAAGGGTTCGAGTTCAAGTTGAGAGGTGGCTTTCTGATATGGCCCGTAGGTGAGCCGCCAACTAGTGTACTCTTTCGGTACCATGGGCAAAAACAGGGCTTTTTTTTGGACGGCATAGATCAAGATCAGACTGAAAATAAAGTGCAGTGTGATCTTGGATCTATACCGCCTGTGTGTTCAGTCATGCATATACAAATTATATTGTTCTGAATTTTACTGGATTGTATCTTAAGCCGTCGAAAAAGGTTGAGTTTATACAGGGTGGGCCAAAAGTAGGGTTACACTTTTTGTTTTCAAAAATACAAAAACTGTAACCCTATTTTTTGGCCCACCCTGTATATATAGCGCTGAAAGTGTTAAACAACGGTTACAGAAAAGCTTTCTGCTCTAGACTAAAACAGTTACGGTTCATGAAGTAAATAATCCATGCTCCGTGAAAAGTAAGCTTAACGCATCTGCAAACAGTGTCACCCAAAGTTAGCCTGTGCAGTTCGCGCAGGCTGACCTTGGTAGAAACTTTTTGCTTTTAGTAAATTTCTGCATGTCAAAGTACCAATTTACACCATGATTTTGTCTGTTGTTAGACGAAATGGATTTCATAAATCCATAAATGGACTGCAACACGCGAAAAGGGACATTCGGACATTTGCGTAAAGTGTCGTCTCGGATCAGCCTGCGCAGGCTATAAATCCGAAACGACACTTTCCGTTTTTTTATGTAATTTTCTGTTTTGCGCAAGTCTACTATAGCACAAAATCTAATGTAGTCGTATAGTGCCGCCTCGGATCAGCCTGTGCGGACTGCACAGGCTGATCCGAGACGACACTTTACGCAAATGTCTGAATGCTCCTCTTCGTATGTTGCAAGTCAAATATGTCATGACTTAGTTGGTTTCATGGATGACGTAGACGCAGTAAGCTCCCTTTTGCTAGAGCATGGCTCTAATTTTGTTGTGACCAGTCGTCAAAACAAACAGCAAACGAGATAAACCAGATAAAAACGGCAAATGCGACTAGCTTGGGCAACTTGTGTAGACAAACAGGCCCAGGCATTAATGTTTGGATCAAACAATAAACAATTGCTGCAATGGACTAACCATTGAGATTTGTAGGACCTCATTTATAAGACTTCAGGATCCAAAAATTCCAGGCTAGTAAACATTAGCCAACTCGGTTGTGCTGTCATGTGAGAAATCCGAATAGGATAATGTCTACTTAGTTTCGATTAGACAACATTTGTGAGAAGTTTCTAATCAGTTTACAGATGTAGATTGTTGACCACGTCGTACAGATGGTAATGAACCTTTGTGGTTCAGTGCTTAATGCGTTGGATTTGTAACTTCAAAGTTCAGTTTTGGTCTCTGATATCAACACTAGTCACGTTGGAGTGTCCATAGGCAAGGTAGTGCAGAGTTCCATTCTAAGGCGGGTGTAATCCATAAAGGGAATGAGTACGTTAGTTTTCGCCGTGATATCGCCTTCTGTAGTTGAAAACGTAGTGATACAGCATTAAAATCAAATTAAACTTTCCACGGTGCAGCTTCATGTTACTCTTTCAGCGTCAATATATACACTCGACCTCCGTCGACGGTTGTGTTCTATCATTGCCATTCAAAAATATTTTTACCTCGTAGGCTTGACTCAAAAAGCAGGAGCTCCAACAGCAGACTGCAATTTCTGTGCAGTCTGCTATTGGATATCTGCCGTCCACAAAAGCCTGTTTTCGCCTATGACACTGAAAGGGTAAGGCGTTGCAGCAAATAGCGAAAATGATCGAGATCACTGAGCACAAATGAATATTAGCCAAGTCTGACAACATAAAATTGTCGTTCTGTCTGACAGAAACAATCTGATTGATGCAGATGAAAAAGTGAGTTTATTTTCAGATAATTGCTAGTAGAGAACTGAGGTGTATAACGTATCTCCTGTCAATGAACTTATTATAACCATGTCCAACCTCATCAACGGCTATAAGTGAGCTGCCTTTGTACACAGTTTACATCACAATTAGGCGACACAGAATCTGCAGTCTCATTTTATATCTATACTGTACGGAATTGTGCGATGTATAACATGAAATTCGATAGCACGAATCTTTTTGGACATTATCCTATTCGGATCTATACTGTACGGAGTTGTGTGATGTATAAAATGAAATTGGATAGCCCGAATCTTTTTGGAGTTAAGGTCGACAAAAGAACTTTGTGTTTCTTGGTAAGTTGTGGTTCCATTAATCGTTCACTTTCTTAAATATCAAACTCATTTTGTTCTTTGATGCGCATTACTCGGTAAAGTCCAGTGTACACTCCAATGTTCTCTCCTATTTAAGTGCAGTAACATGTGTGGAAAGTGTTGAATTAACAACGTGAAACGAGACGTGCTATCTATTGGAACTGGCTGTTAGGGTGGTGTACAAGTATAACTGTTAGGCAACTTCTTGGGATTTTCGAGATTTTTCAGAAAATATATTACAGTTCTTAGAACCGATACTGCATCTAGCTGGAAATAAAAGCTCTGATTGCATTATTTCAACAGAATGTCTTTTTTCATCTTTAAACTCGTTCCCTCTTTTAACAATTTCATTGTCATGGGAAACACGAGTACCTTTTGACGAAGGCGTAGACTAAATTAAACTGCACGTATAGGGCAGTCTGACTTTCTATCTATATAGTTTGCTATCTAGGTATTAACCATAGGCTGCAGTTTAAAGTCTCTTCAGTTGCAGTGTTTTTATCAGCTATAGAAATTGATTGGCAGCGACACTTAAGAAAAAAGACCAAATTAACTTGTATGCTGATAAGGACAAGTTGTGATGCCGTCTAAACATTGATCTACCTTGTGTGATGTTTTCAAAGATATAACTCAAATAGATTTGAAGTTAAAACTGCATTTAACATTTTTCTTGCGGACATGTTTGTCACGAAAATTTAATCGTGGCATTAACATTTTGGAACGCTTAAATAATGCTGGAAGGCCTTTAACATCGCACAGACGGCGGTGTGTCTTTGATTGAAATCCACAGTAGGGTCTTACCAAGAATCACAAATCATCCGTAGCATTTTTGTGCATTCATCTCTCACCGTCGATCGTTGTCTCGACCTTGTCTGGTTGTCTTGTGTACAGCTTAGTTGAATTTCAAAAGTGTTATTGTGGAAAAAAATGCGGAGAAGCAGCAAGCAGAATGACGAAAGAAGTACTGGTAAAGTCGCTACATAAGGCCGTGGCATTGATAAGTACTCGGGCTGCCTTGAGGTAAAAGGAGTACTATTAAAAACAGTGTTGAACACCAAAACACACAATTTAAAATCTCAGGCTTCATTGAAACAAGAGAAAAAATACAGCCGTCTTGAGAAAACAGTTAAAACTTCAAAGTTTAGTCATTCAATCAACTTCCTGTAATAGAATGAATAATATATGTAAAATCCAAACTGGTCAATAACATAGAAAGTCTAAATTGTGGAGTGTAAAAGCTTGCGCTTGTCGTTCTGTCGTTTCATCGAGAATTTGTTTTTTATTAAGAATCACCCAGGGGCGATATAGGTCGTAACAGATAACGACAGCTTGAAATTTGACTGCAAGGTGCATTCTAATCTTGAATCAACAGCTTCTGCTACTTAATTCTGTATAGTACTAGTTCGAGTTTAAAAAAAAGTCCTATCATTTGCACAGGATTTTCATTTTGTTTCTAGCCTTTACAGTAGTTTTTTTTTTTTTCGGTGAAACAATTAAATCCTCAGAATGCTAAACATTCTGAAAAAGGTAAAGCTGAAGATTTTAGATTGATGATAAAATTTAGTTGGCCCGTTTTGGTGGTTAGACAAAAACAAAAACAGGCATCCTTTTTTTTTTTCAGGGAAATTGTATGTTATGTGCGTTTAGTCGTGTTGGGGTTTAAGTCGATTGAGTCACGTGGTTTACCCTCTCAGTGCCATGGGTATTTTTAATGATTTTTCCCCGGACAGTAAACAACAAGATCAGACTGTGCGTTTACGTATGTTAATTAACCCATACTCGGGTTTGAGTATCAATACCTGTTTCGTTATACATTGACATTTATTTAACTATATTTCGGTATTTCACTTCACTCAGAAGTAGCTTTTGTGAACAGTCACCATCCGTTTTCCGTCCATGCGTCCATCTTTGTGCCCGTGTGTATTCAAATACCGCTGATAAGTAGTGGACCACACCAAAACATTTTTGTACACGACTCATGTTTTGGAAAAGAAAATTTGATGTCAACTGACAAATTGGCGACTCTCACTGTGTTCAGCTTGAAATCTTAAAAAAAAAGTGTCCCGAACAAGAAACGAGAAGCATCAATTCTTGGCATCTGGTATCAGACTTTTAGTGAAAGACAAGGCTGAAAGGATAATAGATGGTTCAGACACTTGGCAAGGGTGTTAAGTAGAGAAATATCTAAAAATGATATTCGGCGTGTGTGGAAAATTACAAAAAAAAATTGTATTTTGGTTATAAAAACGTCTTTTAAACAAATAAATAATGAAGTGTAGTCACGAATAACTGACGTGATACAAAAGAACGCTATTAAGGCTGTAATGCAACCTCAAGTACAGGGTGATTCATAATATCTGATACAGTTTCAATTTCTAATATATTTTTGCTGCCGGCACATACCTTGCTATAATTCATATCACAATACTTTACGATAATTATAGTTTCGTTTGATATACAGTGTTAACTACTTTAATTGCTTACATGTTAAATGGAATCGGTCAAACTTTTTCACAACATTTACATGATAATATATGATGTCCATTATGGGTTATTACGACGTCAGGCCTCTATTGAAAGTTTGCTTTCATTGATGCACACATTTTACGCGTTACTTTTCTCATCTTTCGACGAATAGCTTGTTTCAACTGTCCAACAGTGTTTAATTTAGGTGAATATCTATTTTCTTTCAAGTGTCTCCACAAGAAAAATCCAAAGGACTAACGTTCGGGGAATTAGGGGGGCAAAACATTGTCAGTCCTGAAGGAGACGAAGATTTCCCGAAAGTTCCACAATACTGAATGTGCTGTATGGGGTGCTGCTCCTCGAACCAAATGTCTTCAATCGCATTTTCTCTGTAAAGCTGGCAAAAACTTGTTTTTCAGCAATGTTAGGTACAGTTTACTGATTACGTCTCTCCGGCATGTTCAAAAAAGAATGGTCCAATCACACCACTGTAGCTTAACACCACCCATACTAGACTATAACTTTTTCATCATGTAGAGGGTTTTCATAATAAATGTGAAGCAGCACCCCACACAGCACATTCAGTATTGTCCTGGCTTCATGAAACTTTCTGGAAAACTTTATCTCCTTCGTCTCCTTCAGGACCGACAATGTTTGGCCCCCCTCATTCCCTAGACCTTAGTCCTTTGAACTTTTTCTTGTTGGGACACTTGAAAGAAAATGTATATTCACCTAAACCAAACACTGTTTAAGAGTTGAAACTAGCTATTCGTCGAGAGAAGAAAAAATAAGGCGAGAAATGTGTTCATTGGAGATAGCAAACTTTCAAAAGAGGCATCACGTCATAATAGCCAAGAATGGATGTCACATAGAGCATATCATATAAATGTTGCGAAAAAGTTTGACCTATTTTATCTTAAATGTAAGTATTGAAAGTATATAAAATTGTATACCAAACAAAACTAATTATCGTAGAGTATTGTGATATAAATTATAATACGGTATGTGCTGGCAGAAAAAAAATACAGATTGAAACTGTATCAGATATTATAAATCACCCTGTACGTCTTACGTCTACATTACTATACCACCATGTTAAATTTTAGATTTGTTGACAAACGGCTCAAGCTTATACAGCCTTATTTGATAATTTATTGTGCATTTTACACTTTACAACGAATCACATTGTTTTGGTTAGCCTAACCCCAACATGAAACCAGGTGTTATTTGTTAATGAAGATACTGAAACATCGTGAAACATTTGGTCATCCACAGTGATAATGGAAACCCCATGTTCTTGCCGATAGAAAGAGACTTTAGAGGGCGAATTTTATCAAAAACACTATCTTACCGGTTATGCAAAATGACTAAAGCACAACAGCCTAATCCACGTTAAGAAATTATTGCTACTTTGTATGGAAATGTTCACACGTCAGCTCAATATTCAGCTGTTTAAAATCATTTGGTGAATATTCTGTCTTCAGCCTTATCGAACATGGTCAAATTGTATCTTTAAAAAATAAAGTTAGACTATCACTGCAAGAGGAAAATATTCTCCCTGAAACAGTTTGTCCTTTTTTTCTGTCGATTTCTGAAAATATGACCTCCAGCTAAAGAATTTATTTGACTCCCTAAATTTGATAATGGCTTTGGGAGGATTACAGTATCTATCTGATAAATTCAGAATCTAGGATAAGAGGCTGCCAGTTTCGAGCAAAAATTCTTTAGAATGTATGCAACCATCTTTGTCCGAAAATTGCAACTGTATTCAAATGCCTACTTGAGAGAAGGAGTTAATGAATATTTGATATGTTTGGGTGAGCCCAAGGTAGTAAAGCTGGCTAGACAAGCAAGATTACTTGAACTTATCTTCTTTGACAACACCTGTTTCTCAAAGGAACCTTTGTTGCGATTAAAAGAGATTAAAAAAGCTGAAAAATTCAAGAGTAATACCTGACTGCATTTATTGGAAAACAATCCAAAAAAGCACACCTTAGGCGGCTCAATCTATTTTTTGAGCTCCTCGCCATTACTCGTTATTTAGAACCTCCCTGGTAAACTTTTGGGGAGAATGATTATTTAGTGCAGCCGGATCGTAAAGATAGTCAGAAATGAGGTTCGACCGCGTAAAGCAAAATTTATTATTTGTATGATATTATCAAAAAAAAATTTTTTTCTATATCCAATAAATACGAAAAATCTATGAAAATTGAAAATAAATAAAAAGATAGATAAATAAATAAATAAATAAATAAATAAAATAAAGGAAATCTATACCATGAAGGACGAGTGAATCATTCAAAGAATAGAGAAATTATCACACACACACACACACACACACACACACACACACAAATCACACTTCTTATTTCCCTTTCACGAAAATTGAGTAACTTCAGTAAAAATAGAAATGGATTAAAAACAAAATTGTGAAGTACAAATATACCTATTCAACCGTCGTTATGAATGTACATAATTTGCTTCACAATGAGTACGACATTTTTTCTGGCAGATTTCAAAAGGTTCCAAAACAAAAATATATTGTAGTGAGAGACTTTCACAGTTAATGACTATTGTATAGCCTTCCAAGGGAGAAAAACAAGCGTATATCTGTTGCTAGGTGTTCAGAAATAAGAAAAGGGGAATAATATGGAAGTCAATAAAATAGTCATTAATTGTGAAAATCTCTAACTAAATTATACATTTATTTTGGTACCTTTGGAAGTCTGCTAGAAAAAAGTACTCATTGTGAAGCAATGAAAGGCCAAAAATGTACCCACACTATCTGACACGCACGGTCGATCTCATTACTTCCTATAACATAGCTTTTAAAATGATACAGTGCTGTCACAGCGAGAGTTCCAACGGCATGACCACTGAGCATTTGAGAAACCCCTTTTCGTTTTCTTCAAAAACTTAAATGGACAACTTTCGTACATTCGTGATAAATTCGGCCTTCTATTGCTCATTTTTAATGTAACTTAAAAGTCATCTTTATTCTTTTTCAGCGTTACATATAAAAATGGGTAAATTGTATTTTACTACATGTGAGATTCTGGTATCAAACAAAGCTTAAGAACATGGTTGCGTTGATTGATTCTTTTTGCAGAGTAATGTTGAAACCTTGACTGGAACGAGTGTAAACTAGAGGCACATAAATAATTGAGCCTTTGGGATGATAAAAGACTGTTGCAAGCAGCGAGGTTAAATCTACAGAAGGAAAATGTTATCTGTCAAAACGAAAACGTAACTTAGGCTGTGTCCACGATTGAATATACAAAATCTTGTGATAGTGAAAAGTTATTTCTAGCTGAATTCTTAAGTTCTTTCTTGTAGACTTTCGTAACCATTTAGAGCCTGAGCTAGACCCTTTGGGTGCTCTTTAGGACATTGTAGATTAAGGTCTATGGCCCCTAACTCTCATATTAAAAGACGGAAGCTTCCGAGATTGGTCGAAAAGCCGTTACGAAAACGTCGATGTTACACGATATTTACTGATGAGTTAGTGAATCTACGGCCCCTTACTCTCATATTAAAAGACGGAAGCTGCCGAATAGCCTTTACGAAAACGTCGATGGTACATAATATTTACCGATGAGTTAGGGGTCGTTATCCTTAAGATCTTACTCCACCAAACAAGCATTCTGATCCTACATTGATATTCTCAAATATGTTAAGGTTATGATTGCCTTGCTACTGTGATACTTAATCTAACCAAATAGGCTTTCAGAATACACATTTCGTTGAATAGGTACACAGATAATCAACGGAGACAAGCAAAAAATACTAAGTTAATTTTTCATCATCATCTTGATTATTATTAACTTATTATTGGAAGTAGTAGAAGTATACATTAGGAATTTAGGTCAGACTTATTGTTTGAATGATTTGTCTCAGAGCTAAGGATTTGGCTTATGAACATAAATACAAAATAAAAAATACGTTTCTGTCTGCAGTTTTATTCCCTTGGAGGAAGCAAATTTACTGTTTATCAGTAACTTACGATACGGCGGTGCCTTCCTGTCTTGAAATTTGGTACAGTCACGTGCAGATGTCTTCGTCGATAACATCGTCGTTAACGCCTCGCCAGACGAAAAAAAATGTCAGACTTTTCCATTTAGATGCGTCAAACCAAATGTGGCTCAGGTTATGCTATTTATCATTGACACAATGAAAATGCTATTCCAACAACGAAAAGGAAATGCCAGTTACAGGGATTTTCTCCTTATCATACGAGAACTTTCAGAGACCGCTCTCCTCAGTGTCGTACTTTCTTAGTGATAAGTAGCTTAGTCGATGTTTACAATTATTTCATCAATTTACTCTACTCAATCTCTGATACAACATCAGATATATAGATCAGTCTGATATCAAACTTTTCGCTACATTTAAGGTCTACAACTCCTAACGCTTGTAGTGCAACATGGAATAAAATTTCTTGTTAGTTGATAAATTGATTTATACTGATATAACACTTTTGCACATTTTCAACCGACTAGAAATTCCTTTGATGTCTATCTTGAAATTATTCGTTGATACTTTTGTTAGTTTCCTAAAAAGTGAGGTAATTATTATCTATCTTTGTAATGAGAATATAGTGGTTTTAGATTTGAGTCATTCTCTGTGAATAGGGAGCTTAATGCATTTGCGAAAAATTTCGACCCATGTCAGCCTGCGCAGTCCGCACAGGCTGACATGGGCCGAAACTTTTCGCAATCTTCAAATTTTCTGCATATCCAAGGACCATTCTACCTCACAATTTAGTTGGTTGTTTGACAAAATGGATTTTATGGATCCATAATTACGTGATGAAATGCTTGGAATAATGCATCACAGAGATGCAATAAGCCCCCATTTGCCAGAGCATGGCTCATTTATAAATGATAATTCTAAGAAGGAAAAAAAGGAGAAAGTGGCTCGGTTAAAGTAGTACAATAATACTTATTTTAATCATAGCAAATTTTGTAGGATGATATTATAGTGGAAGTAGCTGTTTTCCTTTAAGAGTCATAGACCTTAACAGTGCCTTTATAAATGAAGCATGCTCTGTGAAAAGAGGATTTAAAAAAATTGTTGCTATTGGTCAATTGTCTGCATGTCAAAGGTCCATTCTACCATTTGATTCAGTCGGTTGTTAGACAAAACGGATTGAATGGATCCATAACTTAGTGCTGACATACTTGGTATGATGCATCACGGGGATGCGTCAAACTCCCTTTAGCCAGAGCGTCGCCCAAATCATTTGTTCAAATACTAAGTTACGGAATACCATCAGCTAGGAATTTGTTGATTTTAAACGCGATGCTCGATAGTACGATGGTGATAACGCGAAATCTCGATACTACGATGGTGATAACGCGATAGTACGATGATGATAGTGCGATATAATATCGTGTTTTCATCATTGTACTATCGCTTTATCGTCATCGTACTATCACGTTATTGTCATCATACTATTGCGTTATCACCATCGCACTATCGCGTTATCATCATCGTCCTATCGCGTTATCACCATCGTACTATCGAGCATCGCGTTTAAAATAAACAAATTCATAAGCGATGACCCTAACGGTATTCTATCATCATCGTACTATCGCTTTATCGTCATCGTCGTACTTTCGAGCATCGCGTATAAAGTTAACAAATTCATGGGCGATGGCCCTAACGGTATTCCGTACTAAGTTGCACTTTTACTTGGAGTTGTAAGTTACGATGAGTGCCTGGTAATAAATACAACATACATCATGTGTTCTATTGAAAGGCAAGCAGAGTTTGCAAATTAACCTTTACAAAGTCCTGTTACTTGGTCCTAAACATTTGAGCCATGCTCTATCAAAAGGGGGCTTCATGCATCTCCGTGATGCACTATCATGCCAACCAAGTCATTGCATAATCACGGAAACATAAATTCCTTTTTGTGCAACAACGGATTGTATAATGAGGTAAATTAGTTTTTTGACAAGCAGATAATTTACCAAAAGCAAAACGTTTCGGCCCAGGTCAGCCTGCGTGGATTGCGCAGGCTGACCTGGACCGATACTGTTTGCAGATGCAGTAAGCCCCCTTATCACAGGGCATGGCATTTTTTTTTTTTTTTTTCAAAAGCTTTTGAAGATCTTGTATTCATTTTAAGACGCAGTCGGTAGCGTACAGGACTCAAGAACAGGGGGTCGGCAATTCGATCCCCGGCTCGGCCTATTTCTTTCCGAGGATTGATGATAGTCATTGTGACAGGATTCATTCCTCTCTCACCGCTGATCAATGTTTCGACGATGGTTATGTGGGAAAGCAGCCAGTGGCTTGCAAAGAATATTGTGCGGAGCACTGGTAAAAAGAAACTCCAGGAAAGCATGGGTAGGTGCACTTGCCGCCGCGATATAACTGAAATAATGTTGAAAACGGCGTTAAACACCATAAAATCAATCAATCAGTTAATTAATCAATCAATCAATCATTTTAGGACTGTAATTACAATGCATTATGTAAACAGAACTGTCCATTGTTTAGGCATTATTAGTTATACAGTCAGGTGGCCGGGGACTTGGAAACTTGTTCACGGTTTTCGCAAATCAAGTCGCCCCGAGAGGTGGCCGGGGACTTTGAAACTTGTTCACGACTTTGGCAAATCATGTCGCCCCGGCTCCACCTGACCGTACAACGAATTTATTATACTGCACAGTTTTACCATTCCAATGTGCATTCAGTGAAAATTTCCCCGTTTATGTACTCACGAATTGAGTACGCCGACTTACGCTGACTTACTCGAATTATTCTGAGTGCCCCAATTCAATGAAAACTGACGTCACTGAGAACTGACGTCACTGAAACCTAGGTAAAACGTGCAGTTTGGTGGATGAACTTGATGGTGTCACTGCGACAGAAATTCGTCATATTTTTGTTTAAACATGGATTTAAACAACGTCAAGTTAAGTAACTATGCATTTAAATGGTTTGTTGTCAAAAAGTAAAAGACCATTCCACAAACAACAGTTTGTTTATCCTTTTAACGTTACAATGAATGAGTTTCGACACTTCACAATTTGCTTACCTGACGAAGGGATGGCTCGTTTTAACCCCGTGTATTTGTTTTAGAATGACAACAAAAAACAAGCAATTTCGTTGAAATGATATCCCCCGCCGAAAAAGACCTTTTTTGATGCAAACGTATTAGAGGTATTGTGTGTTGCATGAACATATGGCCTTTTTGTTAATGGTCCATGATAAAATTACACATTAAGTCCCCTTTTTCCATGGCACAGCATTTCATTAAATGAAAAATATATAAGCAGTCCATAATGAGATTATACATTAAGTCCCCTTTTACCATAACATGGCATTTCATTAAATGAAAACAAATGATGAAAATATACTTCAAGCCCCCTTTTTCCATGACACGTCATTATATATAAAAGAAAATTGTATCAACGGACTATCCTAAGGAAGACATGCATGAAGTTTCATAAATGTTCGTCGAGGACTTCAGAAGATATCTGTCCAGGCGGACGAATGGGCGAACTAACTGTTATTGGTCCATAATGAAATTATACATTTAGCCCCCTTTTTTCATGACATGGCATTTCATGAAATAGAATCAAATTATTGTCTGAGGCTTAATAAAGATGAAGTTTAATTACATTTTGTCCTGTAGTGAAAGAGATATTGGTCCATAATGAAAATATCTGTCAAGCCCCCTTTTTCCATGACATGACATTTAATGAACAAGAGCGGCAAATTGTCGCAAGATACGCCCGTCCCACCGCCAGTTGTCGAGGGGGGATTATAATCGTAAAGGGCAGGTAGAGGAAAATAGTAGTGCAGCAGAAATCATGTAAGTGATTGAAATAGGCATGAATGTGTCCTCTAATGTTACGGAAACATGCATATAAAGTTTCAGGTGATTCCAACATGAAAAGACAAAGTTATATTGTAGAGAAGCATGAAAAGCTGTAAAAAAAAATAGTGAATAGGGAATAATTCCAAAAGGGCATAAGGTAAGGTTACGGCTCCAGTGCATTGCACTTTTCGTAACTGCAACAAACCTGTTTACCAAGTCTCAAATCAATTTGACTTGAGGTGATAAAGTTCCGTTCCAGACAAGCAAGAAATACTGTAAAAATAAGATCAAAGTGGAATTACTCAAAATCCGCGCTAGGTAAAGTTATTGTTCTTGCGCACTGTACTCCGTAATATTGCAACAAACATGCATACCAAGTTTGAAGCCGTTTTGACTTGAGATGACAAAGTTATATTCCGGACAAGCACTAAATGCTGTAAAAATGACGATCAAAGGGAAATAACTGAAAGACAGCACGAGGTAGAGTTACAGTTCTTGCGCACTGCACTTCCAAATATTGCAACAAATAAGCATGCCATATTTCAAGTCATTCCTACTTAAGATGACAAAGTTATGTTCCGGACAAGCAAGAAATGCTATAAAAATGAAGATCAAAGCGGGAATAACTCAAAATTCGTGCTAGGAAGAGTAATGGTTCTTGTGCACGGCACTCCGTAATTTTTCAACAATCATGCATACCAAATTTAAAGATGTTCAGACTAAAATTGACAAAGTTGTATTCCGGACAAGCAGAAAATGCTGTAAAAATGACGATCAAAGGGAAATAACTCAAAGACAGCACGAGGTAGAGTTATGGTTCTTTCGCACTGCACTCCGTATTATTGCAACAAACACAAATGCCAAGTTTCAAGTCAATCGGACTGGAGATGACAAAGTTAAGCTCTAAACATAGAACTGGACTGTAAAAATAAAGATCAAAGTGGAATTACTCAAAATCCGCGCCAGGTAGAGTTATTGTTCTTGTGCACTGTACTCCGTAATATTACAACAAACATGCATACCGAGTTTGAAGTCGTTTTGACTTGAGATGACAAAGTTATATTCCGGACAAGCACTAAATGCTGTATAAATGACGACCAAAGGGAAATAACTCAGACAGCACGAGGTAGAGTTACAGTTCTTGCGCACTGCACTTCCAAATATTGCAAAAAATAAGCATACTATATTTCAAGTCATTCCTACCAAAGATGACAAAGTTATGCTCCGGACAAGCAAGAAATGCTATAAAAATGAAGATCAAAGGGGGAATAACTCAAAATTCGTGCTAAAAAGGGTTATGGTTCTTGTGCACTGCAATCCGTAATTTTTCAACAATCATGCATACCAAATTTGAAGATGTTCAGACTAGAGATGACAAAGTTATATTCCGGACAAGCAGAAAATGCTGTAAAAATGACGATCAAAGGGAAATAACTCAAAGACAGCACGAGATAGAGTTATGGTTCTTTCGCACTGCACTCCGTATTATTGCAACAAACACAAATGCCAAGTTTCAAGTCAATCGGACTGGAGATGACAAAGTTATGCTCCGGACAAGCAGAAAATGCTGTAAAAATGACGATCAAAGGGAAATAACTCAAAGACAGCACGAGGTAGAGTTATGGTTCTTTCGCACAGCACTCCGTATTATTGCAACAACCACAAATGCCAAGTTTCAAAGTCAATCGGACTGGAGATGACAAAGTTATGCTCCGGACAAGCAGAAAATGCTGTAAAAATGACGATCAAAGGGAAATAACTCAAAGACAGCACGAGGTAGAGTTATGGTTCTTTCGCAATGCACTCCGTATTGTTGCAACAAACACAAACGCCAAGTTTCAAGTCAATCGGACTGGAGATGACAAAGTTATGCTCCGGACAAGCAGAAAATGCTGTAAAAATGAAGACTGAAAACAACAAAAATTCACTCAACCGCGTAACTTAAAATCGCTCCCAGTCGGCCATTATGCATTTATTGCAACAAACACAAACGCCAAGTTTCAAGTCAATCGGACTGGAGATGACAAAGTTATGCTCCGGACAAGCAGAAAATGCTGTAAAAATGAAGACTGAAAACAACAAAAATTCACTCAACCGCGTAACTTAAAATCGCTCCCAGTCGGCCATTATGCATCGAATCACAAAAACAAAAAAAGTGTCTCGGCGGAATGGGTTATTGTACACACATATAAAGTTTCACGAAATTCTGGCCAACGGTATTGGAGATATTCTCCCGGACGGACACACGGACGGACGGACGGACGGAAGAACGGACGGACGGACAACGCTAAAACTATATCCCCCCGCCTTCGGCGGGGGATAATAATTTTGTAACCATATTAATTTATTTTCAAAAATAATCCATTCTTTCCGCTTTGTTGACAACCATCAAGGGAAACTAGAAATAATACGGTGCAGGCTACTTATTATGTTTGTCTTGTGGGCGGCTCGTATCGGTCGACGCCGCGATTTTGGATCTTGTGTTGAAAGTGTAGTCATGCATACGGGGCCTTCAAAAGGTTTTAACGTGGATTTTGGCAGTGTACATGACTTTTATGTACGGGGCATATTATCCAATCAGATCGCGAGAAATTTCTTTGCAGTATAATAATAGTACATAATTAGCCTTCTTCCAGGAGACATATTACTCTCTCGATCACCATGACGAAAGAACTTGTTGAATATCAAAAGACTTATCAGTGAATTCCACAACAGCCTTTATTACACTTAAAAATTGAATCCAAGATGCTACGTAAACTTAGAAGACCAGTAAGCAGAAGAAATTAAACGAGTAGAATGTCAAGAAGTAATGCTTTTCATGGCTAGTGACAAGGAGACCAAAACGTTCAAGTCAGTCAGGATTTATAAATCTAAATAATGGTAAAATAACTTGCCTTTCCACGACAAGGCAGTTTACACAAGAAGAGTCAACGAAAATGTTCTGCAATTTTACAGTGAAATACAACAACAGAAATGAATCTTAAAAATAAAAGAAATCAGTATTCCAAAATTATAATTGAATGGGGCAATACTCTCACATTTCTATCGATACCCAACCTACGTATGTCAGTTTAAATTATAAGAGTAGACTGCAGAAAATGAGTGATGAAAATAAACAGCAAACACCTGAGACTATTTTGAGCTTACTTACGTTTCTCAATTGTCGTAGAGTGATCTGTTTTTGAAATTGTCAAATCTTTTATCAAAATCGACACACAAGGTTAATGACGTACATCTATGGTCTGCTGATTTTGATCCTGAACTTCCCCTTTATAATCAAGTTTATTAAGCAAATAAGACACTCAAGATCAGAGAAAGAAATGTAATAACAATGACAGAAATTTACTTCGCTGATTTCGAGTGTCTCCATTCTTGTAGAGTATCTCATTTCATGAATCGTGAGTAGATTATAAAACCTGAAGTATAGGTATTAAAACCTGTTTCTATGACTTGCTCCTCCAACCTTGAACTTGACCATCATCAGCCATTTTTTGGGGTAATGACAGATAAATAACCTAAATTTTATACTGCGAAAGTAACACCCTTGCGTATTTCAGTATAACCTGGTTACCTCCTGCAAATGTTTTTTCATCTTTCAGCTCACCAGACTGGTATGTTGAAATTTGGATAATAACATGTTCAAATAATCGAGATTTACTTATATTTTCTGTAGAAATTACGAAGCAATTTCCAACAGTGCTCCGCCAAGGTAAATATATACACAATGCATCTTGTATTAAACCTAAGTCCATTACTTTGGTCAAATACTATAATCAGGTCACCCTTGGCAGTATTTAAAAGGTCAATTTAGTTCCAGGATATTGTATTCTGATCACACAAAAATAATGTAAGCATATAATACAAACCGAACGTCGAGTCTTACTTTTTGGATAAGATGTTCCTGTCAGGTTTTATTCTACTTCATGACAAATCGGACGGGTCTGTGGCAGGGTAAAAGAGACTGAAACAAGTCTTAACTACTTGCATTGGTATCCTTAAACAACAAACTTCTTTATGAATACCATATTATTTTATTCACAGACAGCAAGACAAGCCGTACATGTATCTGGGGAGACTGTCAAAGACCAGTTTAATTTAGTCCGCTGCCTCAGGGGGTCATAAATATCAAGACTGGTCAAATACTGACTAGCACCGAGGATCAAAGAACCCGGCGAGGTAATCAAAGACCGACGCAGACGACCTGTTTGCATTCCCTTATGGTCAGAGATAACGAGATCAGTAATTTTGGCACCGCATTTCAAAGATGCCTGCGAAAGTGTCAAATTGATGCCGTCTATACACATCTGCCTGTGTTTTTGAGAGGTTGTAGATAAGTAAACAAATTGAATCACAACTCACACCTAAGTCCAGGGGAGTCTTCGATTTTCACCATCTTTTATTTAGGCCGTTCGTTAAATAGTTATGGTTAGTAAATGGTTATAACATCAAATCGGTAGAGCTCAACTTCCGCTAAGTGGTGTTCAAAGTAATCCAAAACGGTCAAAGTGGCAGCTTACCGCGTCAGGGCAGTTGCTGTGGACACGGACTCTGTTTGTCGTTCATTAGTGCTTTTTGGCTGTCTCATATAAATGAAATTTACATTCTTAGAAGGTAATCCTAGATATTCCAATTCAAGATTCAGAAGGACTTAATGCTCTTTGGCTGTGGTTACCAAATATGGTTAAACTATTAGAACAAGATTTACCACTTTTTTATAGCTGGCTTAAAATCTGCAAGCAACAGATATAACGAAAAAAACTATGGAGCCTTTTTGCCCGGAATGCTCTCTCTCTCTCTCTCTCTCTCTCACACACACACACACAAACACACACACATCAGCATAAAACAGGGAGTGCAGGTCAAGATTTACGAATTCATGTACCTATACCGTTGGAGAACTTCTTGAGATAAATGTGAGCCAGTTAGCCTTAATGAATATTTGATATTATTTAGGTACGTTGGTAACTGTAACAATAGGTAGACATGTAGCAAACAAAGGATTTTCCTTTCTCTTTGTGATTGTACTTAAGAGATTTAAAACTAAGCTGAAGCTTATATATTTACTAGTCTGTAATGCATTTTCATTTTGTAACTCAGTGCTTTAAACAGTTTCAAGAAAGATGCTGAAAAAAGGCATCCTAGAATTTCAATAAAGATTCAAAGCAAATCGCTTTTATTTTAATACCAGTGTGTATTTCTTTCGGCACAGTTCTTCTTAACAAATTACCGTTGTCCAAAATAATGAAAATAGATAGGCAGTTATTCCAAAAGTACTTTCCCTTAATTGGTTTAACTAAATTTAGGTTTTATGTATTTTGTCGAGGAACTTTCAAATACTAAGACAAATGGAACAAGTTGCCAGTGCTTATTTAAGAAATTATAACATAAAAGCCACTGGAAAGCCACTGCAATTAGACAGAATCTTTAAAGAAAGTGATAATTAATATTTGCTTTCATAGTAACAAAACATAGATTTTTATGTGTCAAAAATTATATATATATATATATTTGTGAAAGTTCATTTTCCTTTAGTTATAGGGCAGTTTGACATTTAGTAACAAATTACCAATACATTGAATCATTGAATCGCGATCAAGACGGATATGAAGCAGACCCATAAGCTAAGGTCTTCGGTTCGAATACTCTTTGCGGTACATGTAGGTCTTGTTTCATTCCAATTACGTCTTAATCATATCAATTTAACGAAAATCAATTTTCCCGAAGAAAGGAAGTGGTCAAAATCTGCTAACTGATCTTTATAAGTGATGATAAATGGCTTACTTGCTTAAACATGTATAATGGATGGCTTTCCCTTTCGTTTCAAAGCCTACCTGTGAGTCACTTAAAAGCCAGAAAGTCTCAACATGACTTATCCTACAAATACACTGGGTAAGAACGAGCCATCCCTTCGTCAGCTAAGCAAATTGTAAAGTGTCGAAACTCATTCATTGTAACATTATAAATAAGGATAAAGTTCTAATGGTCGTTTGAGGCAACAAAGGGTCGTTTACTTTTTGACAACAAATCATTAAAATGCATAGGTACTTACCTTGAAGTTGTTTAAATCCACATATAAATAAAAATATGACGAACGTCTATCGCAGTGACATCATCAAGTTCATCCACCAAACTGCACGTTTTACCAAGATTTCAGTGACGTCAGTTCTCAGTGACGCCAGTCTTCATTGAATTGGGGCACTCAGAATGGAAATTCTATGTCAACAGCGTACTCATTTCGTGAGAACATAAAACGGGGAAATTTCGCTAACTATACATTGGAATGGTAAAACTTTGCAGTATAATAATAATAAATTGGTTGTACGGTCAGGTGGCAGGGGACTTGGAAACTTGTTCACGGCTGTGGCGAATCATGTCGCCCCGAGCCGAAGGCGGCTCGGGGCAACATGATTCGCAACAGCCGTGAACAAGTTTCAAGGTTCCCTTCCATCTGACCGTACAACTAACAATGTCTCCATATACGGTTGCCGTCAGTGGATCAAGTCTGCTGACCACAAACTTCCTTTTAATTCATTGTTATTCAGCATTTGTGTTTACACATCGATGATACATGTTTCAAATCTGGAAATTACAGTACAAAACAAGTGCGACCTATTGCCCTGACAACAATCCTTAGTCTGTTAAACATATACATGTATGGCATGAGTTGTAAAAAGAAGTGATTGTTTGACTGGAATGTGACGGGTCGAATTTCGGGGGATTTTGATGATTTGATTTAGACTCCACTTCAAGTGAGGATATTACTTTCATATTAAATAGGTTCACTTAAAAATTCAAAACATTGTTGTTTTGGTCCTACAATTTGTTTGAAAAGGTTTCAATACAATGGATGCAGTTAATTGAATATAAGTCACAAGCCACATAAGGATAATAATGAAAGTAGGTTCACGCCAATTAGCACTCCAAAATTCATAGCACCACGTGGACGGCTTACTTCCCGAATTCCAGGGTCAATATTCACCAATACCTCGAAGTTATAATCTAACTTATACTTTCGTGACCATTGTTTTGGTTGACAGTGATATGCTCTGAAAAAGGGGTTTATCACGAAACGTTCAAATAGATCATTTTATTATATTCTTATCAGTGAATTGGGATTTCATACTGAATAACACCACTAGTGATGATAAATAAAGTATCATCACTAAGTCTTGTGACGATATAGTTTTAGAATGTTTGCCGAAACTACTTTTTTCCTATATTTGCTCATATTGTACCATTTTTGATAATTATCAGAATAAAAAAGGGTGAATTACGAATACGGTATAATAATTAGGATAATCAACTGCTTGTGTTTGATATTAAAAGTCTGTCACTCAAATGGGGTTTAATGCGGTTGAAAAAACTCGTCCTTCAGACTCATTTTTTTTTCAACCGCATCACGCCCCATTCCAGTGACAAATTTTTAATATCACACATAACCAGTTGATTATCCTCTATATCTCTTGAGGTAAAATTCCAGCTCTAAACTTTGAAAACACACTTGTAAATCAAGCAAAATCGGCTTGGATAGAGGTTAAACTCATATGCGCGCCGCTGTGGGAAAGGAGGCTTAATGTGTCTGAATGTGTCTGCTAAGCGTAATACGAAGCAATTTCTTTCATGATATGGATCCATTTTTTTGTCTGAAAACCATCTAAATCGTGAGGTAGAATTATGTACCTTTGACTTGAAGAAAATTTACCAGTAGCAAAATAATTCGACCCTGGTCGGCCTGTGCGGGGTGCCATGGGTCGATAATTTTGACAGATTCATAGCACCACCTTTTCACAGAGTGTGATTCATATCAGTAAATACATAATATTTGTGAAATGTTTAGTGTCTGTTCTCTCTCTCTGTCCTTTTTCTGAAAGCGAGCAGCTGCAATACGAAACAATTTCGTCCGCAGGTGGTTACGTATTCAGCTTAAGCCTACTGAATACAGAAATAACAGATAAATCATGTGCGAAGATCCAACGGTATGCAAATTGATGTGGTTATGACTATAATATGACATTCTGAAAGAAAACAGATAATGTCAATCTAATATCTGGCTGCGTAGGCATGCAGTCTGGTCCTAGTGCACACTGTAAGGCTCTCAGTGTTGCCTTGAGCATACTGAATGTTAAAATAGATTATAGCGAACAAAATCAATGATTCTTCTGCCTTGATATTTGATACCAGCTGCAGAGTGTTTTCTCGAGTAATGTTTCAAAACGAGATTGACATTATTTCGTGGTTTTCACCTAAACTCCTTTCAGATGTCACAATTTATCTTAGTGTTCGGATGGTTTTAAAAGTTCTAATGGAAAGCAGGTATCGTTTACTTTGTTTGCAATCTTTAGGCCAAGACAAAAACCTTTCATTGTAATTAATTTTGTAATAATAGTATCATTCGTCCATCCTATTTTTTCTCATAAATGCATGCCTTTGTAACAGACGAAAAGACCTGCTGGTGTAAAGGTCTTGGAGACTATATATGTCTTGTATAGCTAAGGTTTAAGCATTTTATCAACCTGTCGAATAACCCAGTCTGTAGTTTGCATTAACGCTCAAGTCAGTGCTGTTGTCTTTTTTGCCTCATTTATTCTTAGGCTATACATGTTCATGTTAGGAACCGATCGTAAAAATATCATTAGCACTTGTAGTGCTACAATCATGAAAAAAAGTGGCAATTCTAAGTCAGCCACAACTATACGTTAGCGCAATTTAAAGCAATTTCTGTCAACAAATAGGACAAAGAAGCGGACAGCCATATCAGACTGCAACGTCTGCATAAGCAATTATATCTAGTCTAAAAGCTATAAAAGTTAATACTTTCAAAGGAGTCATCGCTAACAACTCGTACATCTTTTGGACGTTAGTCATGTTCTGTGGAAAGGGGGTTTAACGCATTTTTGTAAAGCACCATAGCAAGCAGGTTGTTCCATTTAAAATAGACGCATTTCACCTAAATAACCGACTGAACCACGAGATAAAATGATGTGTAGTTGTCCTGTAACATGCAGCTACGTAGGCAGACATGTTCGATACTTTCTGCACATAGATTAAACCCCCTTTCACGTAGCATGGCTGATGTAAATTGCTGCTTTGACTCAGAACTTTCTGTGAATCTAATGAATGGTGTTAATAAAATTACTGAGCTGTCGCAATGATAATATTAATACTGATAGACTGTTTAAAAAAGGTTTTAAGGATAGGGCACTCTAATTGGATTCGTGTAACATCGCCTTTCATCGCCAAATTCGTACGGACTCGGGTAAGACTCCGGTGATCCGTAATCAATGCGGGGAAGTAGCGTTTATCGACCGTTCGATTACAGATTACCCGAGTCTTAGCCGAATCCATACGTTTTTTCGGCGATTAAAGGCGATGTTACACCAATCCCATTAGGGTGCCCTATCCTTAAATACCAATCGAAAAATTGTAAGAAAAGTGCGTGGCGCCGGTATTCTTTAAGTTGTAAAACCAGATGTGTACCATACATTTCACTAATGCTTTTAATGACATAGGTTTGGTCCTGTCACTCTAGATTGGCCAAACGAAGTGGATACCACAACTCCCAGAGGGTTTTTACTAGAAACATCAACGCTTAGGCTGCTAAGCGCGACTCACTTACCTTTTGCGGACAGTCTAGATCCAGATCAGACTGCACAGAACGTGCAGTCTGATCTTGGATCTACACTGTCCGGTAAAGAGATATATTTCCTCAAAAAATACCTTTCAAACAGCAATATTTTGGATGTTTAGTATCGGCTTGAAAGTTTTATTTCTTTTATATAGCAGGATAAGGGTAAAGTAGTATTCCCAGGTTTAATTAATTGTCTCTATCTTTATGTATAGATGTGCAATCTACCCTTTTTATGATTAACTGTCGCATTAGGAACCCCCGAAATAACCGTGTTTCCGTTCACTCAACTGACCCTGATTCTCATGTCTAATTTCAGTCTAGTCAACGTTCACAGAAACCAAAATATCATAAGTGTACTCGTTTAGGTTTAGTCTTCATCTTGTAAATCAGATTCGTAAAATCGGGCTAAAAGGTGTTGATACACAATTGCGGTTTCAGAATTTCCCTTTGAAATGTCGGATATCTTTGTTATCTACATATAGATCTTCTATCTCGGCGAAGCCGTCATATTTTGCCTGTTTAACCCTAAACTGTGCAATAGTTGCAACCTATTTTTGTTAGCTATTGGCTCCTTCTTGATGCACAAAATCCGACTAGTCCAAAAAAAAAACCATCATCATGCCTGGATAAAACTTCATTGGTGTCATGAAGGACTTATAATTATCCGTCACCAAAAATGCAAGAGAGAATCCACGGAGGGTGCATAAAAAGCCGTTTGTGCGCAGCAAAATCCAGTTCAAGTAATTAGTAGATTTCGTGGGACGTTTAAGTGTATTGAGCCATCAATAATTGATACCAACCACAATGTCACGTGTGCTTTCACGGAGCCTTAGGTGGCATTAATCTATCTGACAGACATTCTCTTTTAATGATTATCATTTTGATCATGTCACAATGATTGCAATGGAAATTTGTCAAACTTCAGTTTTTTTTCTCGAACATGCAACACTTATGTTAAAGTAACAATAAAGCCCAAAAGTAAACAAAGCGGGTGTTTTAATGAATTTGAATTTGTATCATACCATTTAAGAGTATGAAAATTAATGTGAAGATGACAATCTGTTACTGCACGGTCGGTCCAAGTGTTAGTTGCTGACAGAGAAATTAATCTCAAAACTAGGTTAAAACCTGCCAGGTAGTTGTGTCTTTTGTTTACTTTTTGCCTGACTTTAGAATACTTTTTTTTTTCTGCCAGCGACTAACAAATGGCCCAACCACACAATAACAGACTGTCATCTCCACAATATTTTCCATACTTTCAAATGGTATGATTTAAATTAAAACGTTTTATGACACCTGCTTTGATATTTTGGCCTTTACTGGGCCTTTAAGGACTGATTAAAAAGGCTGATCATTGTTTCCACAATGGTTATGTGGGAAAGCAGCCAGTGGCTTGGAAAGAATATTTTGCGAAGTACTGATAACAGAAACTCCAGGAAGGCATGGATGGGTGCACTGGTCACCGCGATATGTCTAGAACATTTTTTAAAATGGCGTTACACCATACTATCAATTGATAGCAGGATATTGCTGGAGCAGACAATAATGAAATAATACTAACACATGCTTCTTTTGCTGTTAACTCTTTGGCTGCTAAGCGCGACTTACTGACCTTTTGCGGACAGTGTAGATCAAGATCAGACTGCACAGAACGTGCAGTCTGATCTTGGATCTAAACTGTCCGATGAGGAGATATTTTTCTCGAAAAGATAAGTTTAAAATAACATTATTTGCGTTTTTACTATCAGTTCGAAAGTTTCATTAAATTTATTTAGCAGGAGAAGGGGTAAACCTTTTCACTTTCAACTAAGATTTGATCTTTTTGAGGTCTCAAACACAAGTCTAATTCAACTAAACATCAAATTGAATCAACTCACTGAATCATGAGGTAGAATGATCCTTAGACATGCCGAAAATTGACCAGTAGCCAAAAGTTTCGGTCCAAGTCAGCCTGTGCGGCCTACACGGATACGTTAACCCCCTTTTCACAGAGCATAGCTTATTCTCCGTGGGAACTTCCACTACGGTCGAAATAATTGAAAAGGACTCTACTTTGTAGTTTGACTAATCAACCTTAGTAATTTGAAATTTGAAGTTGCAAAAATTCGATTTTAACATTTTGCTGGAAAGTTTTAGTTTATGTATTCACTTGAGGGTTTAACGTGTATGAGTGTGTTCACAGTAAATTTTGGATAGTTTGAGCAGGGTGGAGGCAAGAATAAGTTCGATGTATTATTCATGGTCGAAAGTTACTCGAAAATCTTTAAAGGTGGGGGATGAATGGACACAATTTACAGGTCGTTCAGTACTTCAGAAAAATGTAAATGGGCCATGCTCTAGCAAAAGGGGACTTAATGCATCTCTGTGATGCATGATACCAAGCAAGTCATAACATGATATTGGATCCATAAAATGCATTTTCTGTAACAGCCGACTGAATCAGGAGGTAAGGTGGTCCTTATATATACAGAAAATTGGATAAAGCGGAACGTTTCGGCCAAGGTCAACCTACGCGGACTGCGTCGATACTTTTCGCAGATGCGTAAAGCCCCCTTTTCACAGAGCATGGCTCGAATGTTTGTTTTCATTCGATTGTACAGGAGAAGGATAGGTCAATCGAAATAGCAATCAGACCCGTTGCCACACTGTCCTTTTCATATTTGTCAAGTGCTTCGATTGTATTGATCTGCTACACTGTCCTTCTCATATTTGTCCATTGCTTCGATTGTATTGATCTTTTACATTGCTTGTTTGAATAATCTTAATGTTACTTTTCCAAACCGTTAAAAAAGCTAACAGCCCTGCTTTTTATTATTGTTACACAAGCTTTTAAATTATTACGAAACTGCAGATGTCGCGAGAAGTTCTCAAGCAAATTGAAGCAAAGTATTGGAAGCGCTGGTCAAACGACGGAGTACTTTGTATTGGATTATTACAGTAAACAGTGTTGTTGTAAAAATTCCAACAGTGGCACAAGTACCAACTCTATTTGACAGCGTGTGCATATTTCCTCTGGATATTGTTTTAAGAGTGTGTGCGACATTAAAATTTTATGCCGAGGACTATTTCTTCAGTAAGAACCGAGATAGTTGATAATCAGGTAAAATTTAGATACTTGTAGTCCGTATTCCGTATTTCTCTTTTATTAGAAGTACCTACTGGATCGAATAAACTGCACTGCAAGATATCTGTAATTGTCCTCACTCTTATCCTCCTAAATAACTAAGATTAAATTTTTAATTCAATGGTAAAAACACAGATATTGCTATTTCAAAGTTATGTTTTTGGGAATAATATCTTTATATCGGACAGTGTAGATTCAAGATCAGACTGCACGTTCTGTGCAGTCTGATCTTGATCTACGCTGTCCGCAAAGGATCAGTGAGTCGCGCTTAGCAGCCTAGGGGTTAAGCACGACATCAGATGATCTTGGCTGGACATTGTAGGATTCTTTGTGAAATATTCTGCCGAATATGGTACTAGAAAGGCAAAAAAAAAAAAAATATATATATATATATAAAACTATAAAAATTGAAATTCTGATGTTAGATCTACACAGTGACCAACTTTATGTTGATATCAGATACACACATCAAATCAATTTTCAAAAGGAGGATTATATTGCAGCAGTTGGAAAGAATATTTCTGTCTCTTTCAGTACAAAAAAAGTTAAAATAAATCACATCAACTCCATTTCAATCTTAAGGGAAGTTCCATCAAATCCGATGTAGCAGACAGAATAGATTATTGATCAGACTGCAAGTTCTGTGAAGTCTGCTTTTGATCTACACAGTCTGAAATTACTACTTGTTTCGTCTCTGTTATGGACAGAGTTACTGGCGAAAGAGAACCATAAAAGTAAAATATTTTTACAGCCAGCATAAAGGTCTCGATTCTTTCGTAATGTGTGGAGTCCGTCAGGTAGAGCGTCGGCCTCGTAACCATAAGGTCCCGAGTTCGAGACGCGGAAGCGCGTTTTAACTTTGGGATTGTTCATTGGCCGACACATTCGGCGCGAGTTCTGGTGTAGTTCCCAGGAAACAGAATCGAGAGAGATTAGTTTAAGTTGTAAGAACTTGTTTCTCAATCGATGTAAAACTATTCTTTCGCAATTTCGATGTCGTTTGGCCACATAATCTCTGATTTGAAACGCAGGAGTAGATTGATGATACAACCATCAATTTTGTTTACAGTGTATTCTAAGAGAGTACATTGTCCGTTTTAGCACCTAATGTTTGCATTAATATAGTAAAAGTTTAAGACTAGAGTGTTTGGATATTTGAGGTGTACTTGTAAGTATTTCTGTTTAAATGTCGGATACCAAAGCCCGTTGTCTACATTGGTTGCTCTTGCTAGGCAGTGTCGTCGTCATGTATTGGTTGCTGTTTTGATACGCAAGTCTTTGAAGCCGTTGGTAGTATGAACCAGGGATCTTATATACACATAAACGATCCCTGTTTGAACATATCTTAACAGCTCAATCTGCCCGACCACGCTTCCTTCGGTTTGTTGCGAAATGTGCCTTATTGAATGACTGCAAGTTTTATTTTTCTGGGATTCGACCACTGACCTAGTTTTTGACATGAAATGACATATTTTCAACCACGTCAAAGGTGATTACGACGACCTTTGGGACATTTGCTCTTTGATTTTGATTTGAAAATGGGAAAAAAAAAATTATATTCCGGTTACTGAGTGACAATAGATCTTATCAGATTCGTATCACAATAATTCAGGCTTGCCATCGACCTTTTCCATTCTCTAGTGATTTCGTTTCCGATTTTTTAAAGCTAAATCTATCTAACAGCTTTTTAGGAATGTGATACCAGCTGATAAATGGCCTTTTTGCATAGGGCACGGTATTTGTCTCTGTTTTCACTCATATGTCAGTTACATCACGGCAGCTAGTGCTTTCTTTTCTTCCTAGATTAGACTTTCTGAATTACGGTAGATTGCTTAGTCAGCCGTCGAAAGAGGTGAAAAGGGGCATTCGGACATTTGCGTAAAATGTCGCCTCGGATCAGCCTGCGCAATCTGCGCAGGCTAATCCGAAACGACACTTTCCGTTTTTATGTAATTTTCTGTTTTGCGCAAGTCTAATGAAGAACAAAATCTACGCAGGCTGATCCGAGACGACACTTTACGCAAATGTCCGAATGCCCCTTTTCGCGTGTTGCAGGCCATATTATTATAATTGACGCTGAAAGAGTTATGCAGTTGTGGCAATGAACAACACTAACACGTCTTAGCCAATGGATAGTCTTTGAATTCAAAATTAGAGATGTTTAGGATTCTTGGCGAACTGTGTTTATCTTGGACGTTGGGAAAGCAGCCGGTGAGTTTGAACGATAATTATGCTTATCATCGTTGATGCAACATCAGGAACCCATAGACGCATAGAAGAACATAACTTAGTGAATCTAAATATTTTTCGATGTAATAGCTATTTAGCCCTAACAAAGCCAAATAATTTATGTTCTTATCGGAATACAAGAGCCTTTTTTTATGTACAAATGATTTTATTATGCTTGATAATAAACAGAAAAAATAAATAAATAAATAAATAAAATTGTTAAACAATGCACAACAGCATAACCACAAGTTTCTAGCTATTGTATAACTGATTGGTCGTTACCATTGTAATCGCCAAAGTCCTCGCGTGATACTGTCTGTCTTCTTCAGTCAGACATCAATCTACGCTGTCTGCACAAGATACTTCCGATGTTTATGGCGAAATATAAAAGGACATCCATGGGTTGATGTCAGCTCAATATTAGGAGTGTTGACCACCATAATAATAATGATTATAATAATATTTTTTACTATTATTATTATCATTATTATTATTATCATTGTCAATAAAAGAGAAAAAGCTCGTTACTAGCATTTAAAAATAACTATAATGATATTCAAGAAATGCACATTGTGGACAAAATGCTGGTAACCGGCATTTTCTCCTGTAGTCCCACACTGTTTTCTATCTTATGAAAAACAGAAATCAAATTTGAGCTACATTTATTTTGTAGTCTGCAAGGTTTTCAATTTGTTCCAGTCCAAAGTTGTTTTTTTTTTTTTTTTTTTGTGGGGGGGGGGGGAGAAAAAAGTTTTAAACACATCTGCTTCAGAAGCGTCATGCCTTTTCCGCTCTTTTCAGTCTAGGCAAAGTGGACAGTACAAAGGATTATGTAATTTGCTTCCACGGGTTTATCAATTCGCGCTAATCTGCTATCAGATTCTGGCAGTGCTATTGTAGCGAAAGTAGTATCGATCTATTTAAAACCCATCACCCTTCAGCGTAGCAGTTTGTACGTATGTACCCTCCTGTTGACAGCTTTATAAAACACTGTAGGAAAAAGACCAATATATGGTAACAAGCTCCATTTTCTCCCACACTCCATAGTTTTGTAAATGTCTTTTTTTACTAAATTTCTTGTCTTGCCATATCTGGTTCTTGTAAAATTTAGACTGGTGTTCAGTTAGTCTAAAAACAGCTTGAACAGGAATGGGAGACATACCCAGTTCTAATCACTGTTTTACTGTTTTTTTCACCCTTTTCATTTGCTTACAATGGTGTAATGAACGTAGATTGGATACACCTTTCACTTTTGGGAAAGAAGTTTTAAAAAAATATTTTGGTTGAAATAGAAAATACTCATAACCAGGATGGTGTCTCCTTTTCCAACAGAGAAGAATTTAATCTTTTTTAAGCCACGCTTCAATTTATCGTTTGTAGAACCTTTCAATTTGGACGCGTCTAGAAAGCAATTGTATTACACAGTTTTCAACGCCATCTTCAGACAACTACTCAACATCTTCTACGTTTTCACTTTTATAAACATTGTGGCGTAAAAAGAAATTGCTCTTCACGAGCAATTTCTTCTTTTTCCACGATATTTTCACATGCAACCATGTATTTTTCATTTTTATTTCCCGTGTTTTTTACATGAATAATTTTGAAATACACTGCTTCAAGCTTCTTTCGGAAGTTAATGATTTCACTATGATATATTCCTGGAAATAGGTGCAACCTCAAATCGCCGAACGTAACAAGCTGCACTCATCTTTTTTTTTTTTGAGTCCTATAGAGAAAAGAAATATGAAATAAGCGTTTGTTTTTGAGAAGGGAGAAATCGAAATGATACGAAGGTCCATTAAGCATATAATGAAAGGTATATTGATGGAATGATTTATTGACTTCTTCATTAATTGAAACCCAGCTTGCTTCATTTAAATATTTTCCGGGTAGCATAGATTTAGGATCGTCCAAAATTAAAGCATATTGTAGACAATTTAAATAAGGTTCAAATGATAGAACTGGCCTTTGAAAGAATAGAAAACATTGTAAGAAAATGCTGGTTACCAGTTTTTTCTCCTTATCCCACAATGTTTTCAAAAACCGTCTTCAGGGACTTTGAAAAATGGGACTTGTACATAATGTAAAGGATTAAGCCTTAGTCTGCTAAGCACGACTGCCTGACCTTTGCGGACAGTATAGAACGTGCACACTATCCGATAAGGTGATATTATTCCCCAAAACATAACTTTGACATAGCAATATTTCAGAGTTTTTTTTTTTTCTATCGAATTGAAAATTTCACTTTAGTTATTTAGCAGGATAACGGTTAATGGCGGTCGTACAACAGTTAGTATGTTTGAATGACACGGCGGTCTTGTCCCCATTTCATTAATTATGATACAGCTTCTACTCAACTACGTGTTTGCTTATATACTTTACCATGCACTAGACTAGGCCCACGGTGCCTTACCAGAGTATACTATAGATCGACCGTCTCCACGAGCTGGGATCTATCATATCTCATCTACAAATCTAACATCGTAACTCTTACAACGCCAAAAATATTAAGTTGACCTCTTTGGAGAGCTGAAAATGCATTCTAATTAAACTCAAAAATATTTTTTATATTATATGCTTGACTAAACAAGCTGACGGCATGAGTCGTGTATCATACTGTGCGTATTGTAGTCTGATCTAAAGCTTTGTCAATCGCTGTTTTCAAATATGGCTAAGAAATAATCAACGAGTCACGAATAATCTTTCTTTGCACAAGAACACGCTAGTTTAAACCGGAAGCACAGTTTAGCCTACTTTTGCACAATACTGATTTAAAAAGCAGCATAGTTTCATACAGATGCATTTGAGCAGTTTTTCGCGCAGGGCTTTTACTCGAGAAAACTGCGGCATGATATACACGTCACTGCAATAAGATTTTGACATGAAATGAGTTAAATATAGTTCGACAATGTTGCTCGTGTCCTTTTGGGAATGGGCGCCCACCGAGAAGGATATCAGCTTTAGCTGTACATGTATATTCATTGTTACCTTTCCTTTAACATAGCGGGAATGGCATCATTGATTTATGTGTGACGTCCGATACAATTAACTGAACTATCCGTAAAGTAGTCCTGGGTAAATGATAAAGCAGAAGTAGACTAACACAAAATACTTTCCACCATATTGAAACATTTGACGCATATCTGTCGTTCACAATTCTGCATAAAGAAGAATGAGAAGTTCTTTGTTCTTTTATTTGCTTTTTCACACTGTATAACTACTTTGCGTGTTCAGTCCTGTTCTTTAGGGCAATGGTACACATGAATGATATTGATGAAGGTCAACACCACCTGACATATTTGAGGACTGGTGTCGCCCTCATCCCTATCTTTCCTGTCCATAAGAACGTGTCGTCATAAGTATCCTGTAAATACACATTGTCACGTGACACAGTGATCAGTGATTAATGATTAATGTAAATGTACTGTTTTCTCTTGTATCTATATCTTGAGAGTAAAAGTTTCAGTGTATGTAACCATCCGTCCCTTTAATTACTTTCACCCAATACCTTATTTGCCGCACGTGTACTCTTAAAGCGTCTTAAAAATAACTGCAAAAAGTCAGGGCACTTTGTTTTTAGGATGTTTCAGGTTTGCTAGACATATGCTTATAAATGGCCGATGGCGTCATGCAAAGTGTCTCGCCATGGTTTCATGTATATCTTTGTTATAATCTGATGACGAAAAAATGAATATAAGGTCCATTTGCGTTTCTTATCTAGTCAGTTTTCCTAACGACGGATGTGCTCCGTATCAAACAAAGTCTGGCTAGTGATTTAATTCATGCAACCAACTCGAAAGGGGTGTTTTTGCACTCTGTACCAACCTGTAGAACCCTGAACATTTTTATTTACAAAAGCATGACTAGATTAGCAATACCGATATGCCTCTGACGTTTGTGTCCACTTTCCGACCTGTACGGACAGATACTTTTAGTTTAGGCAGTGCACATTTGGCTGCTAAATGATATAAATTGTTGAAATTCAGATTGCGCAGACATCCTTTATATCGTTTTTAGTTGTTGAACCATTTGCTATGTATCTCATTAGAATTACAAATTAATGAAATTGGATTTTGATTTGAATTCCGCCGCTATATTCATTGCCAACGCTGGTCACATGGGAGTTGTCCGTTTGCAAAGCACTGTGCTTACAGTAGCTTGTAAAACCTGATTTGGTGAGGGTTTACATTAATTGAGCAACATTGGCAGCATCTGGAGCTAATAGCTCTAAAACTACATATGTATTGCATTGTCAAACTGTGAATTAAATAGCTTTGCGAAGGACGAATATGGTGGTCTGACTGCACAGAACTTGCAAATCTGATCTTGAATCTGACACTCTCCGCTAGCTGATGCTTGGATAAAACCAAATTATGTCATTTACAATCAAAATCTACATTTCGACTTCGAATAAGAATCAACTCGATTTTGTTCGCGGCGAAAGAGTTTCAACAAAAAGAAATTACTCTGTTCTTTCGGAAGAACCCAAAAATTCCTCTGAAGCAAAATTATCCAATAATCAATTATATCCAATTGGCGTTTGTTTCCTGTGTCCGATGCAAAGCGGAAATGTTTTGTTAGTAATGGGATCATACTGCTTTGAACTTTTGATGGCGATCTCGATAACCTCTTATCAGTTAATGTGAGCTGATGTGGAGAAGGGAAGTTCGATTTTAAGTCAATATCGAGGAGTCCAGCGTGAAAACTTAGGATATCGGATAAGCCTTACAGGACCTTTCTTCACACTATTTTTTTTAAACGAAACGTTTTTATTTTGGAGTATGTTGACCAAGATAAGCGTACAAATATTATAGGTACAGTCTGATCTTTGTCTGTATTTGAATAACTGAGAATGAAAAATATTTCGACGGATATGAACATTTTCTTCGTCAATGAATTGGGAGACATTGTGAGAAAGTTAAACTCTCGTTAACAACCGATTCTCCCCTCCTTGTTTCAAAACGATGTATGCTGTAATGGATTATCATGGTCGACAAAGAGTGTTACAAATCGGCTTAAGCGTCTTCTGAATTAGGCTGGATTCCAATCTATCATTTTTACATTTTTTTAGCCATTTCTCAGTGATAATGACGGAACCGCTTAACATAATATTGCTAACGATCTATATAGACCATGATAAGGAGACCGAATAAATAGTTATGAAGAAATCATTGTCGCTTTGACCAACCATTGTCCAAATTGCCAAAGAACTGGTCTCGGAAAGGTAACACAATTATTTTATTGGAATTTCGTTTATCCATACATATGCAAGGGTAACTCTTGTCGGTTTCAAACAATGATACCCTGGTAAACAGAGTTGAGCTGTTGGTAAACAGGTCAGAAACTGCTCTGGTTACACCTTCTGATTCTGGAAGATAATGGTGTACTAGTGAAATGTGACATTAATCCTCGCTCCAGTCTCGTGAGACTGACAACTGTCATTACATAAATAATCATTTCCTTTAATTCTATATTTCATCCATTAATCATGGTTTTCTTCTTCTTCTTCATATTTCAAATTCTAGACTAGAATATACCAATATACCAAGATTAGACTGGACGTTCTGTTCTTGATCTATGCCGTCTGCAAAAGCACCTGTTTGCGCCTATGGCACTGAAAGGCTTAAAACAACTGAGCCGCGCTCTGTGAAAAGGGGGCTTAATGCATCTGCGAAAAGTTTCGACCCGGGTCAGCCTGCGCAGTCCGCGCAGGCTGACCTGGGCCGAAATTTTTCGCTATTGGTAGATTTTCTGCATGTCAAAGGATCAGTCTACCTCATGATTGAGTCGGTTGTTAAAAAAAGTGGTTATTATGGATCCATAAGTATGTGATGGCTTTCTTGGTATGATGGATTACGGAGATGCATTAAGCCCCCTTTTGCCAGAGCATGGTTCAACTGTTTTGATTTGCTTGTCTTTGAAGTGAAAACTGAAGCCGTATTTCTCGGAGAGAAAAAGAATGCAATACATTTCTTGTTACATAATTGGCTTGTAATCCGCAAAAAGGGGCATTCGGACATTTGCGTAAAACGCCGTCTCGGATCAGCCTATGCAGTCCGCGCAGGCTAATCCGAGACGACACTTTACGACAACGTTAGATTTTGTGTTACGGTAGACTTGCGCAGAACAGAAAATTACATAAAAACGGAAAGTGTCGTTTCGGATTAGCCTGTGCGGACTGCGCAGGTTGATCCGAGACAACACGTTACGCAAATGTTCGAATGTCCTTATTCGCGTGTTGCAGACCATATAACTATAACCAAAGACAAACAGATTACAACTGTAAGTACATCTAAGTCTGTATTTACTACTGATTCTTAAGAATTCATAAAATCAAAAGAATTTCTTTTTATCACATAACTCCCCAGTAGTGTGATTATGCCGGTTCTGGCGCATCCGGTAGGCGCAACCACAAAAACGGGCAAAACAGGGTATGGATGACCTGACCAGCAAGGGGTCAAGGTGGTTGACCCCACCAGAAAAGGGCTGTTTGACCATAGTTATCGTTGGCTTCCTTTTTTTCTCCTATGGTAACTTATACCACCTGATTGAGATCATAGGAAATCCCAGTCCAAAATTTAGCTTAGTATGAGTGATAATCAATCCCAACTTAATGCGGTTAAGTTGATTCAAATAGTGGACTAGGATCTGTGTCCTTTCCTTCTATAGGCAAGGGCTTGCAGCCATTGTGACCGGCTATGCTATGTCAGTTTTGGCTTCCCTGCGTTTGCCCATCTCCTGGTCTAGAAGGGGTGGACGAGCATAGCGTGGTGGAGACAGAAAAGGAACCAGTAGATGGCCAAAAACACATATTGCATATTGCATGTAATCCACATGAAAAAATGTGGTTGAAAGGCAACCACGAGATGTTTAACCAGGAATATGGTTGGAAAACACGTGGTTAGTTAGAGGTCAACGGTCGAATTTCGTGGTTGGAGGTGGTTCTAGCTCGATTTAGCTGGTTCTAGCTGGTTGGAAATGGGGTCAATCGGTGCTTTAGGTGGTTGGAGGTGGTCAAACAGCCCTTTTCTGGTGGGGTCAACCACCTTGACCCCTTTCTGGTCAGGTCATCCATACCCTGTTTTGCACGTTTTTGTGGTTGCGCCTACCGGATGTGCCAGAACCGGCATAATCACACTACTCTCCCTTTGTTTTCAATGTAATACAGCCATGACGAATTGTCTTGTCTCACACACGTGGTAGATAAGAAAATAGTGCTGTATTTGGTTAACACTCTGTAATCATACACCTTATTTCTAAAACATTGCTGACCAAGGTTCCTGAGAGAAATTAACAGTCAAAATTCGTAATCATGATAAAAGTGTTAATTCAATCACTTTTAGATTCAAAACAAAATCAATATATGCAAGTTTCTTTGGAACTACATTTCGTCAAAGAAGTGAATAGGCTTCATGTTAATTTCATTAGACATTATATATGTATGCCTATGTTTTAACAGATTATAGACTATAATTCTTGTTATACAGTTATGTAATAAAAGAATCTGACATTCGTTGGCTTTTGAGGTAAAAGTTTATTAAACTCGTCCACAAGAAAATGTTATTAAGCTCAGCAAAGGCTCGCTTAATAACATTTTTTGTAGACTCGTATAATAAATTTCATCTCAAAAACCAACTCATATCAGATCCTATATATCTCCAGGTGTACCTTTCACTAAACTGCGTAGATTTACGCCAATTTTTTGGATGGAATATTATACACGCCTATGATTCCTGCTTCACCCCAAAATATGAGCCGGCGTAAGATGTGCAAATAGTTACTCAAATCGTAAAGTTATGCAGTTCAGTGAAACTTGATTTCAGACGTGATTTTTGCTTACCTAAGCTGCATATGCAAATTTCGTGCGTATGCAGTTTAGAGAAAGGTACCCAAGGGTTTTTTTTTTAGATTTGAAAGTAACATAGTTTCTGAATGGTTAAACCATTTAGTTCAGATTTAGAAAACCATGGAGACTGAGACTGAAAATGTTCTTTAGAATGGTTTGTAAATACGGTCCTAGATGTACTAACAGTTGTAATCTGGGCGCCTTTCGATGGTTGAAGTAATTTGCATTTCTAAATGGAATTTCGAAAACAATGTGAAAAATTGGAAGAATGATCCCTTTTTTTTCTGATTTACACATTTAAATATTTTTCTCTTTTTTCATGGTACTATTTTTTGTAAGCTTTCCACTATTTGTCTCCCTGTTATCAGATAACACGAAAATGGGAACGGAGAAATAAAACCAATGTTTTTATCAACGGATTAAAGAGAACCGGGTTTTAGCAAAAATTATGAACATTTATCTTTTCACAGTTATCGTCAAAGGACCAAATAAAGCTACTTTTTGTCACGAGCTTTTTTTTTTTTTCCTTTCCCTTTTTTCCCTCATAATAGCTAAGAAACTTTCGAATACTGATGAAAGATCAGACAACACCTCTGGCTAAATCTAATGTTCATAATGTTCAGGTGTGTATGCAACCAAACTTTGAAATTCAAGTTTTAATTCTAGATAAACAGGCTGACCGAGACATTCTGTCTCGACCAATTAGATTGTTATTCTTGTAATTTAGAATTAGATCAGTAAATAGAGTTATCGGTGAATAAGGCGCCTGCCAGCAATAATTCTCCTAGCTCTTACCAGGTTTTTAAGAAGCTCAAGAAACCATACAATAAATTTAGTTCATATTTCCTACGATGATAGATATAGGTACAAAGTTTCTTTCAGCAACTTCTCCCACCCTCCTCCCCCCACGTCCATGATTTTAAGGTAGAGGTCATAGACTTCAATATTATACATCAAATTTTTATATATGGTTTCCTAAGAGCTCACAGTTTCAAGATCATTTGATATATTTTGATTTGGTTCATATTTGCTATGGTGATAGAAATGGGTCCATAGTTTATTTCCGCAATACCCCGCGCACGCCCGTGATCTGTTTGACAAGGTTGTAAAATTGGATATTTTTCATTAAAGTTTAACGTTAAAGTTTTTTTTTTGAGCTCACATATAACAAACCATTTCATAGATTTGGTTCATACTTGGCTTGATGACAGATACAGATCCAAACTTTCATTAAGTTTTTCAAGAATTTCAATTTTCTGGACCGAATGGCTGATTTGTTATTAGTATGATGATAGATATAGGTCACCTTTATTCAGCGTATCCCCAGCCCATGCCTGTGGCCAAAAGGTCAAGGTCGAGCACTAAAGTTGGTGTATGGTCTTCTATCTCAGGCTAGAACCACGTTGCTGTTTCAAAGCAATACCACCTCGAACAACTATTTTTTTCCAGGCGCCCTGTGCTGTCTGATGACAGCTCTTGTTTTATGCATAATGCTTAATGTTTAACTCAGTTCAAACTTCATTTGTGTGTGAGATAATATTTTCAAATATGTCCAGTATTTCTTACGTCATTTCCTCTAACGCTTTCTTCATCGCTCAGCTGTATTTTATCGAGAAATTGCTTTTTTTTTCAATAAGTTTTATGAAAGAGGCACATAAAAGGTTCAATAATTAACTACATTCTTGTGATATTAAATAATGTCACTTAAGCGCCATAAAAGACGGTAAAATTGCTTTATGAAACTAGCAGCTTATTATTGTATACTTATGTGTGTTTGTATAATACATAGATTGATTTAAAATAGTTGAATATCCAGGTACAGGTAAGTATGTGAATGATGCTTTACGGTGCATTTTCAATTCAGAGCCGCATTCGCCATCAAAACTGAATTGCATTTTAATCTCTTTCTCAAAAATGTTCTGGATTTTACAGTAACATAAATTCTGATTGACTCAACCATATGGTTAAGCCGGTAAGAAATTTTTATTTTAAAAAAATTTAAATTAGACTTGGAGTGAACATCATAATTGGTTGGTAACCATTGGCCATGACCCCACGGAATGTACGGCATTGTAAGGCTAAATGTATGCAAGATAATTATGGTTTATTATTATCATGATTTTTATTATAAACATTATTTTACTCTTCGGATTTGCATTTCTTTGTTTTATAAAAGCGTTTCACTCATGTTACGACAATTACTAAGTCGAGGCTCTGTACACAGAATCTAAATCCAAATTACTTCTATGCGACCACCGTCGACAGCTGGACTCGCACCAGGATTGTGTGTACATTTACTTGTGTACTAGACAATAATTCATAATTATTGATTATCCATATTTCAAAGGCAATTTTAGCGAAGTCGTGAACTGTAGATTTGTTTCACAAGATAACGAACGAAAAAGGTCAAAAACACCTATACTTCATCTCTGTTGGAATATCATTTACCACTGACCCGCCCACTGCGATTCGCGACATAGTAGTTTGTGTGTCTGAGTTTATTTTTCTACGGATTAATTTTAGTCTGAAAGAAAACGATCAGTCAAATTTTAGTCGAAGATCTGATACTTTGATTCGAAATTGGGATAATATATCTCGTCATCTGAACGAGAATTTTAGGCTTAAATCACATATAAGTGGGATAAATTCATTCTAGTACACAAGTAAATGTACACACAATCCTGGTGCGAGTCCAGCTGTCGACGGTGGTCTCATAGAAGTAATTTGGATTTAGATTCTGTGTACAGAGCCTCGACTTAGTAATTGCGAAAAAAGAACAGAGCTGCAAGCATTGGCAGGAAAGGATAATGCTGTTCAATAGCGACGGAAACAGGAGGAATAGAATAGAATAAAGGGGGGGGGGGGTCAAATCTAGAACAATGTTGTCAATTTCTGAGATTTGAAGCAGAAAAAGATTCATAGGAAAGGTAATCACTCGGTAAGAAAAAGTCTGGATTTTGATACATATAGCTTGTTTTGGCCGTCTTATATCTGAAAATAGCAGACTAAAGTCTTTTCTTTAGCCACACAGTCCGTAAAAGCAACAAACACTACCTTTGGAACAGGAAGAGTTGAATACAGGAGTGGTTCTAAGCGGATTCAAGATTAAAACGAATTGCGTGTATCGAACGTGACGCAGCATATTTATTAGTTCATTTCAATTAAAAATCCATAGTTTCTAGCATCAACCCTTTTTAAAATGCTAAGGACTTTCGGTGTTTTTTGCACAGTATGCAGCAAAATAAGACTACGCAAAAGGTTCAGTAATATTTTCTATCCATACTTTATGATAACTTTGCTGGAGATATTTGACTCAAACGCTCCGGAGATTACAATGATACTGACCGATGATTAGGTCCAATTTGTAGTCAAATTATCATTGTTAACTGTTAGCCTGTAGGAAGAGCTGCGTAGTAACTTTAATTATTGTCGACCGAATTTTAAGTTTAACACCGTTATGATCAACGATCGCAACAAACACACGGGGAAAACAACAACAACAACTTCTACCATGCATTTCGACATTGCTTATCTAGAGCACTGAATGCATGGAAAAACAGACTGTGTCATAGAAATGCTTCACCTTCAGCTAAATTCACTTGTCGGGTAATGCAGGTGGGGTAGCGGTGGCCAGCAAGGTAGCCAAGGTTCTCCCACATATTGCTTGCAACACGCAAAAAGGGACATTCGGACATTTGCGTAAATTGTCGTCTCGAATCAGCCTGCGCAGTCCGTGCAGGCTAATCCGAGACGGCACTTTACGACTACATTAGACTTTGTGCTACAGTACACTTGCGCAAAACAGAAAATTACATAAAAACGGAAAGTGTCGTTTCGGATTAGCCTGCGCGGACTGCGCAGGCTGATCCGAGACGACACTTTACGCAAATGTCCGAATGCCCCTTTTCGCGTGTTGAAAGCCATATGTGGGATAAATATTTTCCCCGTGCCAAAAATAGCCTATTTTCGGACAAACACTAGTCTCAAAACAGTTGGTCTTCCAATATTGTAAACCTTCCATCGCTTGCTATACAAGAATAATCCATTCCGGCTTCATCAATTTTGGGATAAACGAATGTAAGACAGCGGAATATAATACGTAAATGTGCCATGTCTTGCAACAAAGCCGAACTGTGCACTTTCCCAACAGACTCTTAAATGTCATAAGATAGATGAAGGGTGATAATTTTAACAACAGAAATGTCTTATTATGTAATTAATTATTTGTTTCTTTTCAACACAATAGTTTCTGAGAATTAGGTCATTATTAAAACCTTTGACGATTTAATAATAAGCAGGTGTGATTTAAACTCAGTACCATGCAGGAGCACTTCTTAGACTTATCATAAACTGCCAATCGAGACACGAGATGGGAACAATTTTAAGGAACAGACATTGTCTGTGTATTTTTACATAGGAGGCGTCTGAAAAGCAGCAAATGTTTGTGAAAAGCAGTTACTTATTCTTCCTCGGCAATGTTTCTAATGGTCATCTACTATTGCGATAAGGAAAGTCTCATTTGTACAAAAATGGGATAAGGAATTACCTTATTTTTTCTTACATGTGTATCAAATATTGGATGGTATCATAATTACTTTTTCATGACATCGTGTTCTGTTTGCCACTCACTACACACGCATGATGTTGACTTTGAAAGATTTTTATTATCTGTTTATCCTCTTTGTTACAAGTTGATAATAAGATGTATATATCACATTTTATTTCATGATTATGAAATATTTCGACTGGGACTGTGAAAAGATCTATCACCAGTTCCCGATAAGATGCGTGTACGAATGCCAACCATTTATTGGAAAATCTTTGTTCCTTCGAAGTCTGCCTATTTTGCCGCTTTATTGGTGCATTTTGTCTGGAATTTACTGGAATTTCCATTATATGCGCGGTTTTTAATTATGATAGGAATTAAAATCTAACTTTTGTTATTAAATTTTGTATTTCAAAAAAGATTAACAGAGTAAGGACTACATGCTCATTTTTTTTCCGAAAGTAATTTTACTTGTGCCTCAATTTCTACTGTATCACTGTATCACGCGAAAAAAATGGTTAATTTTAACTGCATTTGTGAGCAGAGTAACAGCAGATTAGATTGTACTTAATGTTCAGCATGGACTTGGACCTACAGTGTACGTTGCACGATATATTGTCACATTCTGACCAAATATGGCCTAAAGAAATCCAACACAATTCATTTTGGTTATATCTGATTTCTGAATATTAATTAAATGAATAACATGAGTTAAAGAGCGTTGGCTCTTTTAGTGCGACGATAATTTTTCTCCCTCTCGCTCTCGCTCACTCGCTGTCTCGTTCTCTCTCTCTCCCTCTCTGACTATGCAAATTAAAGCCAGGCTGCTTAGGACGTGCAGCCTGCTCGTTGATCTACCTCGTCCGCTACTTGATTCAAATAAAAGTTTATATCGTATTTTAGGGGACAATATTAGTTATACGGCCAGGTGGCAGGGACTTGGAAACTTGCTCACGGCTGTGGTGAATCATGTCGCCCCGAGCTGAAGGCGAGGTGGCGACATTATACGCCACAGCCGTGAACAAGTTTCCAAGTCCCCTGCCACCTGACCGTACAACGAATTTATTATTCTGCAAAGTTTTACCATTCCAAAGTGTTTTAAGCGAAATTTCCCTGTTTTATGGTCTTAAAAATTGAGTACGCTGACGAAATATAATTTACCTTCTGAGTGCCCCAATTCAATGAAAAATGACGTCACTGGGAAATGACGTCACTAAAACCTTGGTTAAAAAGTGCAGTTTGGTGCATAATTTTGATGATTTCACTGCGATAGGCATTCGTCGTATTTTTATTTAAGCATGGATTTAAACAACTTCAAGGTAAGTAACTATGCATTTTTATGATTTGTTGGCAAAAGTAAACGACCAATAGTTGCCTCGAACAACCATTAGGTTATCCTTTTAACGTTATGCACAATGTATGAGTTTCGACACTTCACAATTTGCTTAACACCCCCCCCCCCCCCGGTGTATTCATTTTAGAATGACATCAGACGATAATACATGTGAAGCTCTCTATTCATTTATTTTCAAAAATTATCCATTCTTTCCGTTTTAATGACAATCATCAAAGAAAAGTAGTAATAATATGGTGCAGGCTACTCAGTATGTTTGTCTTGTGGGCGGCTCGTATCGACCGATCGACGCCGCCATTTTGGATGTTGTGTTGAAAGTGTAGTCATGTATACGGGGCTCGCGAAAGGGAAACTGCTTTTACGTGGGTTTTGCCAGTGTGCATGATATATATGTTCGGGGCATATTATCCAATCAGATCACTAAAAAATTTCTTTACAGAATAATAAATGTGTTTATCTATTTGGCGGTGAAAGAGGTAAATGAAAAAAGTCGAAACCACAGCACCAATGGGAGAGAGAGGGCTCAGTTTGTCACAATGTTTCCTAATGTGGTTTGCTGCAACAAGTAACAATGTCGCCTGCATGGGATTATAAAGCAATGGACTAAAATTACGTACGGGTAATTAGAAAGTAAAAAAAACATATAGGGACAAAGAGCTAGATAAGTACGAAGGCTTTCCATGAATTACCCTTGAAGACAGATTACGTTATAGAACCGTCAAGCAGCTTTTGTAATCTCAGACTAAAACTTGTAATCATCCATGGGTACGTAATTAGAGCCGGCAAGGATTTTTTTGAAGAAGTAATTAGAAAACTCTTTAGACCTTAATTGCTTTCAGTTGACAAACCTGTTGCCATGGTAATAAAACATTATGTAAAATCGAAGCAGACGGTAGAAATTGCATGAAGGCTTAAGTTCCGTTATCGCAGAGCTGCATGGTTGTGAGTATTCGTTGACATTGTAAAGAAAAAAGCAAAAAAAAAAAAGATAAAACGCTGTAACAGAAGACTTTTTTATAAAGGTTCCTGTTTGTGAACGTAAGTGTATTATTTTTAACTTTAGCATGCTTCTCAGGTTTTGGACGTGTTTTATTTATTAAGTTTTAAGAGGTGCGTACACTTTCGAATTTTCCTTCTTGGCACATTATATCAAGTTACTGGATTAAAACCGTTTGCCAAACGACAACTTTTAGACTCTTTCAAATTCAAAGCATCTGCAGACGACACATTTAAGATTGGAACAAATAAACTTAAGCTCTATGATAGGGTAGAAAACATTGTAGGTAACCAGCATTTTCTCCTTTTCCTACAATGTTTTCAGAGGCTCTCTTTCCAAGAGTCGTGAAAACCCGGGATTGTTTGGTAAAAGGTTAGAGCCAACAACACCTATCGAGCCTCCACCTCCTGGCTTAGTGTCAGACAAGTGCTGTTATGGCAACGGAGTTTAAAAAAAAGGTAAAAATGGCTTATCAGTGAGCTAGCATCGACACCTTCAGTTTACTTCACAAACTCTCATTACTGTTCATCTTCTTAAAAGCCCACTAGAGGCCAAAATATCAAAGCAGGTGCCATAATGTATTTAAATTTCATACCATTTAAAAGTATGGAAAATATTGTGAAGATGACAGTCTGTTATTGTGTGGTTGGGTCATGTGTTAGTCGCTGGCAGAAAAAAAAAAAGAATTTTAAAATCAGGCAAAAAGTAAAAAAAAGATACATCTACCTGGCAGGTTTTAACCTAGTTTTGAAATTAATTTCTCTGTCAGCGACTAACACATGGACCGACCGTACAATGACAGATTGTCATCTTTATAAAAAAAATCCATATTTTTAAATGGTATGATATAAATTTAAATGCATTTAAAAACCCGCTTTGTTTACTTTTGGCCTTTATTGTTATTTTAACATTCTCCAAACAATCACATGTTTTAACGGTAGTAAAATGATTTTGAAAACACATTGTAGGAAAATGAGAAAATGCTTATATTTCCCTTTTTCTCGTTTTCTAAAACAATGTTTTATACCGTTTCAAAGACAAATACCATCACTTGAGCGGTATTTTATATTATCGTCTGCGACTGCCCTCAATTTGGACAAGTCGAAAACTTTGCAGTCAGGTGACAATTAATGAAAGAAAGAAAAATGAAAATTGGTGTGAAACGTTTTAAGTGTGATATCGCCAGTGCCAAGATCAAACATCAGCACCAACCAATTGCTGTATAATTATGATTGTTTTCGCAACGATAAAGCACATCTTAGTATTATCGGGTCAGGCAAAGGACAATAATGGCGGCCTCCATGGCGGCATGAAGCGTAACCTTACATGCTTTCTTATTTTTCCCAGTTTCATGTAATGCAGTTAGATTAGTGAATAAAATGAGATCAGTTTTGTACAAAATATACATTACCGAATTCTAAAATGTGCTGTTGGGGTATGGATTATATACATTATCTTCCGCTAGGTGGCATTTTTCAAATACATAAATTGGACTATGAATCATTTGTAAAAGTAGACCTATTTTCGGATTTTATAGATATAGACATTCTTTATTGACGTAAGCTAATACAGCTTCTAGTAATTAATATATAATACATACATTATATAGGTCCATTGACATTCCGGATACATGTACTTTAAATGTTTCTGATTTGTATTTTCTTTTTCTCGCTGAATAAGAACGACTATTAAAAAAGAAAAGGAAAAAAAAACTGACTGCCATTACTTTATTGCAGCCAAGCTGTTTTTAATTCAGCCTATAGTCCGACTTGATCACGTTAAAAATAAATATCCAGTGACCTCTGCATATTATCAACGAGGGCCGCCATTATTGCGTTTTACTCGTGAAGTACGGTAGGGTACCAGACTAAGGACAGCTTGGAAAGACGTCGTGGGTGGTGGAACAGGTACTTGTAAAAAGCATTTTCTTGATTCCACTTGTTCTCAGGTATTTCAGGGTTATCGGGGGATCATGCTTGAATCAGTGGAGAAGGTATAGGCCTTGAAACAAAGAAGTCCAGGTTCTGTCCTCACTGGAAGCGATTGCTTTGCGTGGGAGTGACTTTAGATATTACTCTCCAGATTCATAGCTTAGTACTTCTGAAACCCAGGACACACTATTATAGGTGAGCTGTCGCCGAGATGAAACTTTAATGAAGCCAAAAGCTATGTAAAATGGTGTAAAGCACCAATCCATCAATTTGACGTTAACTCTAGATCTTGATCAGTGCTTTACGAGAATCATTTCAAGAGTGCCTGCTACATTTTGCCCAAGTGTGTAATCAATGAAGATTATTAGATAATTATTACGGAAATATAGAAAAAAAATCCATCAAAAATATTGTATTTCCCTCAGCACAGACGACTTATGTACATTGTACGAAAGCAGGTGACTCTATCAGAACTGTTCCTTTCTTAACCTTTAGGCTTCTAAGCGCGACTTACAGACCTTTTGCGGAAAACGAAGATCAAGATCAGACTGCACAGAACGTGCAGTCTGATCTTGGATCTACACTGTCCGATAAGGAGATATTGTTCCCCAAAACATAACTTTAAAATATCAATATTTTGGTTTTTAGCATCGAATTGAACATTTCATTTTAGTTATTTAGCAGGATAATGGATTTTACGCCAATTTTGATAATAATAACCAGTATACCAGTCACATGGCGACAGATTACTTGTTCTTGTCTTTCCTGGCTTTCCTGAGTACCACCCGTTGCAATTCCTGGGCTCTGCAATATCTTGCTCAAGGAAACTTCTACATAACCCGTGTCGCCAGCTGGGTTCGAACCAGGAATTTCCGATTACAAATAAATGAAGAATAGATAACATTTAGGGAAATAGGAGAACGTTAACAGTGGTTACCACTATTTCCTTCTATTCCTGCAATATTTTCAAATGGCTTCTTCTTTAGGTTCTTTAAAATACTGGATTGTTTGCTTACAGTTTATTGGTCATCCGAGTTGTCACACTTGGTGTTGTCCTTTTTTCCAATAAGCATTTTCTCTCACAACGCGGGCTTCAGGCGGGAAATAAATATTGCCCACTGGATGACAAAATAGATGTTTGAGTTACTTCCCTTATTCATCTTCAAAAAGAATTTTTCCCTTTTTTTTCTTGTCCTTTTTCCCCCGTCTTTTACTGATAAATGTTCGTTTTAAGATAATGCCATCTTCTTTAACCACTAGATAGCTAAGAAAAGCTGTATCTTTTTAATCAGTTACTAAATATTTGCGACTACTTGTGCCCCTACCGTAGAAACAGAAAAAGTGACTGCTCGATCGTTCGTCTGTTAATCGTATCGTTTCACCGATTGATTGATTGATTGATTGATTGATCGACCGATTTATTTTTTGATGCAGAACGAGGATTAATAAATCTCCTTTTTTTCAGAGCGCCACTCAACTATATTAATGAGCCATGCTCCGAAAAAGGGGGCTAAATGCATCTCCGTGATGCATGACACCAAGCAAGGCATCACATGATTTTGGATCAATTAAATCAAATAATGACTGAATCCTGAGGTAGAATGGTCCTTTGACGCGCAGAAAATTCAGCAAAAGCAAAAGTTTCGGCCCATGTTAGCCTACGCAAACTACGCAGGCTGACCTGGGTCGATACTTTTTGCAGATGCATTAAGCCCCCTTGTCACAGAGAATGGGTCATTTACGTCAGTACGTGTTTTAAATTCACGTTATTAACTGTTTTTGAAAAACATTTTACCTTCATTTTGACCCTTGTAGGCTTTCGTAGTTTTACATGCTCTTACCAATAATTCTTAAAAACAATCTTTAATGTAATAGATGTAAAAAGAAAACGATTTTCATCGGCTTTTGAGATAAAACTTCATTTAACTCGTCTTCAATAATGTAATGAAGCTCGCAATAGGCTGGCTTATCGAATTTTTGTAGATCTAGACTTGTTGAAAATTCCTCTCAAATGTCAGCTTATGTCAGATCCTATATTTATGTATGTGAGAAATGCTCTGTTAAAAGGGGGCTTGATGCATTTGCAGTCCGCGCAGGCTGACCTTGACTGAAACGTTTTGCTTTTGGTCAATGTTCTGCATGTCTAAGGATCATTCTACCAAAGGATTCAGTCGGTTGTTATAGAAAATGGATTCGATGGATCTACAGTAATGTGATGGCTTGCTTGGTATTTTGCATATCGGACATGCATTAAGCCCCTTTTTGCCAGAGCATGGCTCGTATATTTTTTAACCCTTATCCTGCTAAAAAACCTCAAATTAAACGTTCAAGCCAAAAATCAAAAACCGAAGTTTTGCTATCTCGAAGGTATTTTGGAGGAAAAGATATCTCCTTGTCGGACAGGGTAGATCCAAGATCAGACTGTACGTTCTGTGCAGTCTGATCTGAATCTACACTGTCCGCAAAAAGTCAGTGAGTCGCGCTTATCAGCGTAAGGGTTAACCTATAACCAATAGACCGCTACATGACTTATAAGAGAGTAAATACAAAACATAAATGAGCCGTACTCTGGCAATAGGGGGCTTAATGCACGATGAAGGATACCAAAGCAAGCTATCACATACTAATCCATCCATAATAGCCACATTTTTTAACAATCAATTCAATCATGAGGTAGACTGGACCTTGGACATACAAAAAAAAATGACCAATAGCGAAAAGTTTCGGCCCAGGTCAGCCTGCGCGGACCACGCAGGCTGACCTGGGTCGATACTTTTCGTATATGCATTAAGCCACCTTTTCACAAAGCATGGCTTAAATCTATTGCTGTTTCGAATTAGCCAAGGTTTTCTATATTTACTACATGACGTTGTCTGTAATGTAAATGTAGCTTTAACGGAAATGATGTTACTTTCGCATGACAGATATTGTAATTCTGTGCCGGAAACATAAATTCCGTCGGATGTCAATTGTGAATTTTGTAAAAGGGCTGTAATGGCTCCCCATCGCTATCTTCATTAAACCGAAAGAGTGTAAGAGATGAAATGCACTGGACACAATGTGAAGAAATTGCCTCCTAGAGAAGTCAGTACCTTTTCGGTTAATTTTGTAGACAAAGAAGATCAAGCTCAGATTGCCGTTTACGGGCAAGGTACATCAAGATTAGAGTGCACAGAATGTAAAGTCTGATCATTGTTCTACACTTACCGCAATAATGTGGAGTATTCTGGCAAAAACATCCTTTATTATGTTATAATTATATGGATAGCATTTTTCTCCCTCCCCTCCATCCCCCTGTTGTCGATCTATAAATAACTCAATTCTTTCAGCGACATATATACAAACTCGGCCCTTGTTCATAGGCTAGCCGTAACAAGCAGTAGGTATATATTAAAGATGACACTGCATCTTTTGTGTAGTCGGATCTTGATCTACGCTGTCAACAGAAGCCATTGATATCGCCCAGAACATGTTGAAGGCACATCAAAGCACTTTAGCAGACAAAAGATGATGGGATTGCAACGCGTTTGATAGCACCGTATACGAAATTATCATTTTTAGTACATATCTGTTGTAAAGTTTATCTAAACGTTGTTTAATACCCGGCTCCGGGTATTGGACCTTGTCAGATGACTATTGCCATTGAATCTGTACAAAACGACAAAATTTTTGACTCATCCAAATGGAAAGCATTTGCAGCCGACACATCAAATGAGGCTGATGGGAAGGGATTTGTGTTTCATGAGATAGAATACATCGTGAGTAAAGGAGAAATGCTGGTTTCCATTATTTTCCTTTTTCCCACGATGTTTCCAAAAGCATTGACCTTCAGGGTCAGTAAAACACGGGAAGTTTTGGTAAAGGGTGAAACCATTCTAGTGATGTAAGCGAAATTGCTTTAGCAAAATAGAGGTTATTACACGGCTGATGAGGGCCGTAGAGTGATATCGGCCCTCCACCTTGATATCTGCCCCGAGGGCTTTAGCCCGAGGGCAGATTTCGAGGTGGCGGGCCGATATCACTCTCCAGCCCACATCAGCCGTGTAATAACCTGTTTATTACATTCATGGATCATTTGCTCGATATTTTAGTTTTCTAACATGTTTAAACACTTAAAACAGAGAAATTCTTGTCTTCATTCGACAAAACTTATTTTCCGCGGGTGAACGTCACGTTTATGACGTAATCATGCATCGTTTATCATAACTGTCGCAGCTGCATATGCAATATAAGGACTTTTTAAACAAACATTTTCATCTTTATTCTTACTTAAAAAGATGTCGATATGTGTGTTTTTCCGAACCAATACTAGATGATACGGATTATAAATGAGAAACAGGATAAATAAAATAGATGGTTGGTGCTTTCGATTTGGGAACTTTATCCGGCTTGGTTCCCCCCGGCTCAATGGATAAAATTCGTAGAACTGGCCTATAGACGCCACGCCTTGCCCGATAAACGTTCCCAATCCAAGACAACAACAATCTTTTCTCTATTTATAGTGTCTTTGCAGGTTTTGCGATTCAATCGTCGTCTGTAGTCCTGCAGATTTGTCCGCTAGCAATTGACGGACTGATTCAGCCATATCTTTTTCAAACTGGATGTTTTGAGAACCTTAGTTTACGAGCGAGTGTTCTGTTGCTATAGATTTAGAACAAATATCTTGTCAACGGGTAGGATATCAGATATCAGCCCGTTACCCCGCCATATCTGCCCTCGCGTGACTCTGATATTACACCATTTTCAGTAGAAAATACCACTATTATTAGTAACAGAATGTAATAACTACTTTTATTTCAGGCTTTCCGGTAGTTTATCGAGAAATATTTTTGAAATATTTTTCGACATTTCATGGTTCCGACCAGTGAAAAATACCGATTTTATATTCTAACTCTTCAATTGAAGGCGGAAACAGTAGTTCCCGCGCACTAGTTGCCTAGGTAAAATGCGCGTGCCACTCAACCAGATGGAAATATGACGTAATTTACCCTACATTTCTCGCGCTTTACGTAATATTGTAATGCGTTACTATGCGGAGTGGGTACGCAACGGGGAATAATCGAAAAGAGCTGTACTGGATTTCGATGTAAGTTTCCCCCAAAAAGGGTTCAAAGCATGAAATAAATAGAATATTTGTTTTTTCGGTGAAAGATCGTAATTTATTTCATCTCGTGAACATCATCAGCAATGTTATCACGAGTGGCTGTGCCACTCGTGGAAATATTATCAATGATGTTCACGAGATGAAATAAATTTCGATCTTTCACCGTAAAAAACAAATATCCTCTATGTATTCAGCCGTTAGACCTGTATCTTGTACTCTGCATGTGTTAACACCGGTGGACGTCAAGATTAAAGAGGAGCAGCCAGACAGGAAAACAAATTATCTTACTTGTGTTTACACCCAAAAATACTGACGAGGGAGTATAAAGTAATGATTAGAAAGAAAATTTCGAGGAGGACGTTGTCCTCATTATAAAAGTTACGAACTGTAACGAAACAACATAACCGAATTGTCTTCATCAGACTTGCTGTGCGATGGAATTAGACAAGCTTGACTGAGGGCGTATTATGGCCTTATTTGATTTGTGAGGCAGAATGAATTTGTCGTCATTGCTTGTTATTGCTTGGAAACTTACATTCTGAGGAAGAAACTGAGAAATAAAAAGGTCCTTAAGCTGTATCAACCAAAGGCGATTATGCATTGCTCGACAATGCACGCAATAATTGCTAACATTCTGATCTCCTTTCCTACTTTCTTCCAAAGTACAAAAAAAAAACTTGACATCTAAAGAGCTCAGTCTTTAACAATCAATATATGAATCAAAGAAATTCGACTTTGGTCAGACTGTGTGGACGTCAAATGTTAATCTTTGTTTGCTTCTAGTGTCGCGAAAGGACACAAAGGTTGCGAGACGAAGGACTTTCCATAAATCATTAAACCCATTACCCTAAAATTACCGCTTTTGACGCCATCGCTTTGGAAAACATTATACATAAAGATGCAATTGCCTGTTACAAGCAACGAGTCTTTTTCCCACAATGTTTTCCATTCTGTGTAAGAAGCAAGTATTTTCCTTCCTAGAAACGCCTGTTGCTTGTGTAAATTGTACCGATTTTTTATAGGTCTAAAGTAGGTCTAATCACTAATGGATTCATGCTACATCGACTGGGTTCATTCAGTAAACAGATAAGCGACTTTTGAAACTTGCCGAACCTGCTTTTTTGTAATTTGATGAATTCTTTTGATTTTGCCGGTGATATTTAATTAATCGTGCTTAATGGCAGATTATCAGGTATCGGGTTGATTAAAAGCTTGGTTACAAACATTGTGGCTTCTCCTGGGATTTAGCGGAATGAATAAAAAACAGACGGTGATATTTTTTTTCCTTCGAGTGCTGAAGATATTTTTTTGCAGACTTTGGCAAAGAAAATGAGGTCGAATCTACAGTAATAATAGCTCTAATTCCAGATTTAAAGACTAGCTGTCTAATTGGTCGAAACAGGCTCGGTCAGTTAGATACCGTTGCTTAACCTGGGATATAGATGAAGAACACGTATTTAGAGTGATTGCTCAATACGGTCCCTGCTAGCTCAAGAAACATTCTCAGTATTATCTTGTAGACTAACAATCGGAACACGTCATATCAATTGTTACATATCTGAACAGCAAAGGAAACAAACAAACTACAGGGTTCGCAGGATACCTATTGCCGTTTAAAGAAGATGTACCATTGTATCATTTGTTTGCAAAGTTCTATCGTATATACAAAGTTACCAAGTATGGAATGGGCTTGATATTGCTAAATTGCAGAAGAACAATTGATACCGTCTAAGAAAAATTGGAATCATTTGACGTAATTTGTTACACAAGATAGCGTTATTAACTAGCTTTGATATTAAAACATTGAAATTCTTAAATTCTATTGTGCAATTTTTGTAACAATCACGGTTTTCTGAGAGACAGCAAAGCCATGTCCCGGTAGAAGACAATCAAGAGCAATTAAACACATCTATGAACCCGAAAAGAACTGAAATAAGGTGTATGAATACTAAAACTTGCTATGCCGTGATCAAGAATTAGGACAGGCTGTGACGTTGTTATCAAACTATATCGACGTTGTAGGCAATTTGTTGATAGTAAATCAACAGTATACTTTTCATAAAATGTCTTATCTTTTGTAATGATATGCACCTGTAGCAAACAATTATCATATATACACAATATCGGCATTTTTTTTTTTCACAAAGGGTATTTACTCCTATTAGGAGTTGAAACGTTTGAAATTATAGCAGATACTATGGGGCAACACTTGTACAAAACGTGCTATATGGTCTTGGATATTGGGAAATATTAAAAAAGGTACATGACATTACTCTAAATGAATCAAATTGAACTCTATCCGAATCCTGTTGATTCTTATGTGTATTTCGCTTTAAGAGTAAACCTAAGAAAGTTACATGGAAAAGGTACACTAACTTCTATGTACTAACCCTGTTTCTATTTTTCTATGGTAATAAACAGCTTTATTTCACGTTCTACTGCGAATTGATCAGCAGAAAATGAAGAGTTTCTTATTTGATACACCTGCAAATACCAGGCTTCACCTTAGACAGAATACAGCGGTACTTAACGCTAGAAATGAAGGAAATTTCATCTTTTAACAATCCAGTTAAGTCCCACAGGTTCTATAACTGCATTATACACCGTTTACATCAATATGGCTGTATGCAAGTGACCGTACCTTCTCTTAATTGATATATTGTTACTTTTCGACGACCACGGAGGCAGCGTTAAAAAGTATACATATGTAAGACAAGCCCAGCTCGTTGTTCACTTAGCTACAATGGCAAGGTAAAAGTTTTTCTAGATCATCTGTATTCAAGTAAGTTAATGTTAAATGGCCCTGAAAAATGACAGCTCGTTGGCACTTTATGGCGTTACGGGGAACTATCTAAAGATCTGCTTTTAACCACATGCAATGGCTGTGACCTATGTCGGTGACTTGTTAATTTGTATTTATTATAAACATGTACCTAACATGTCCGGAGAAAATACATGCGTCGGACGCGGATACAATATCACACAGGAAAGAAAAAAAATCCGTATCTACACACTGTGAAATACGGTTCCAAATATGGTATGATGACGTCATAATGACGTAACTCACGCGAGGTATACGTATGTATTCATTTGCAAGTTCATTGGTCAAAATTTTACGCTGTTGTATTCATCCGCCTTTCATAAAAAAAGAAAGTTACTGGCAACTACACCATTATTTGTTTTATTTTGCTTACCGGTTTCGAATGAAATGGCAATAATTTGCAATATTTTGTCATTGAAAAGGTGTAGGTATATAATAAAAGGAATATTATGCTGTAGTGACTTTCCTGGTGCATGTATTTACTTCTCGCTGACTAAGAAAATTTTGGAATCTCGCTCGACCTTCGGCCTCGCCCGATACCAATTTTTCTCACGCTGCTCGAAGTAAATACAAGCACCAGGAAAGTCACTACAGTATAATATTCCGTACGTATCATCTACTTTTACGTTTAGTATATTTGTACCGTGATCTGATTTGAGAGTATAGAACCACTATTCGAAGGTGGCGCAGTGCTGTTCATGCTGAATTACATCTCATTGAAATTTATGCCCAAAATGCAGTAGGTCTACCGTTTAACTAGGCCAACCTAGTCTTAGTAAGGCAACAATATCAAAATCAAACGAAAAACGTTTTTCCAGTAGATGTAGAACCTGGAAATTCATTTAAATGTGGTTTGGTTGTTAGAAAAAAGATGTTCAATTCGATAACGTTTTGATAACGTACATGTAGATACATGTATTTGAAAAAAAAAAGCTACATCTTTCTATTATGATAAAATATCTTGATATTGCATGAATGCACAATATACCATAACTATCGGATGTTTCCATATAGGGAGTGGACCTGTTCGTTTTGATATTCGTGTATTTATTTCTTCACAGATTGTATGCTGACTTTTGAAAATATATTTTAGAATACACCATTTAGACATCTGTTGCAAATGGCTTTAAATCATGTCTCAAAATGATACAAACGACGTAAAACCGACCAATAAAATATGTCGACAAATGATGTTTATTCATTTTTTATCCATAAATAAGCGGCCAGCGTGTTAACATGTTTGACAGCATGTAACATCTGTTGCTTACGTCACGCAGTTGGCCTTTAGCATAATCCTCATCATGGTAATATTGTGAGATAGTGACTTTTTTATGCATTCATTTCAAAATACTTGGATTAGAGCCATACATGTGCAGCCGTGTACGTCAGGTCAAAGGTCAGTTTGAGGTGTTATTTGAGTATATACTATTAAGATCAGGGGCGTAGCCAGCCCAAAATAAAGTGTACGCAAAAGTCATACCGAAGATATTAACCGAAAACGCGAAGTGCCAAAGAGAGTCTTTAGGGGGTCTCCCCAAGAAAATGTTTTAATTGTAGAAGCTATTTGGTTGCCTCTTGTGACTTTTTTGTGGTTTTTTTTTTTTTTTTGACAGGCAGCTACGCCCCTGAAGATAATTCATTTGAAAATAAGCAATACTTTATTCTAATCAAGGAGAGCTCTGAAAAAAGTAAGCACTACTTTCAATGACGATCGGTTACATATAAAGGTTATTGACATATGTAGGTGCCGACCATCATTCTGAATCAGTTTTTATCAGTGATTGCTCAGGACTACGCTTTTGTTTATGTGGCTTTTGCGGTAAACATTTGATTATTTACCTTCGAAAACAAACTTTGCAGTAAATGTCTTTAAAAACATTCTTGTAAAATGCGGATTATCATTATAAAGTAAGGTTTCATACATAAATACAAGTGAACACCATTCAAACAAGAAGAGCTAATGACAGGCAAATCCTCTTTTTTAAAGGTGCTGATCAGCAAGACGAAAAAAGTCGCCCGTAGGAGCTATTGTGTTACTTCGCAAGCTTCGCAACCACATACGAAATATATTCTTGTTTTAATGATACTGATGTAAAAGGTTTATGAACCAATGGTTGGAATTGGAAAAAGTGCTGTTCACCAGCATTGTCTCCCTTTCCAAACTTGTTTCCAACCCTGTTTGAGACATCTAGCATTTACTGACCCACATTTGATTTAAAGGCTGCAAATGCTTTAAATATGGAAGATTTTTAAAGTCTTATAGTCTTCGAAAGAGTTAGGCAATTAATACAATTTTGGTAATTTTTTTTGTACTAGTCCTATTTATTCTAAACCTACCGGTATTCATTTTACATACATGTATATAGATAATTGTGAAACAGGTTCTTACAACTCACATGTATATCAATTACTCTCGATAATTGCGTCCTTGAAACTTCATCCAGCGCTAGTATTATGGGGTGGTCTTTTCCAACATTGACTCCGCTCAAAACAGAATATCGAACCCGATACGTTTGATTTGTGAGAGGTCGACGCTGTACGCCTACATCACTGTATCCCACGTGTTCATGTGCAATAACAGAACTTACCTGCTCGTACTTACAGCAAATTGCTATGGTTTATTACCATCGGTTCACTTTTCAGGTAACAGCTATACTTAGGTTTATTACGAGGTTTTTCATTATAGGAGGGTGTATAAACCACATAATTGTATTCTTTAGTGGCGCGATGATGGCACTTGGAATCCTAAAATTAACAAATTCCAGGTTTGTATTGATGTATCGTCATGATGATTAAAGCAGTGTTTAGACATTTACGTTTGCTGACAGCGTAGATCAACATCAGGCAGCACAGAGGGTGCATTCTGATGTTGGATCTATATTGTCTGCGGTCTGTCATGAGATATCTTAACAAAAGCATCCCTACAGCTGAATTTTATCTGTGTGTTTTCCTCACTGACTGAAAATGTTTATTGCATTCTCATATCAGCCTGATAGTAAAAACGTCTTTAAATGCTTATTTTTTTAATTCAATGATTTTCTTTATCGGTGTAAGAGAGTTAATTGATTTTTTGTCCAAGTACGGTTTCTATAACATCTTCAATATTCTCACTCGTATATTTAAAAAAAAAACTAGAAATGTGTCACTGACACGGATGCCTCCGCACTGCGACCTTGACTTTTGAGCTAGCGACACGGTTCTTGACACGACACGTTGCTTATACCTGGTGATAAGTTGTGCCAAATTATTTTGGAATTGGACCATGCATCGGAAAGTTTTTGGCCGAAACCGAAACTGTTTACTGAACATACATGCATACATACGTACATACGTACATACATACATATATACTGACAGGTGTATCACTATAATATTATGTCCCCTCCCAGTTTAATTAAAAAATGCAATGACAGATTTGTTAAAAATGCAAGTGAGTTTAGAAAGGAATGATGCAAATATGTACCAGGAGACGTATTGTTTATATCATATACCATTTATACAGCTCTCTCTTGAGAGCAATTGAATTCCTGGAAATCGAAGAACGGGATACTGATAATGTAAGACGAAGCCTTTACATCAACAGTATCTGCTAAGGCAGAGATTTTGGGTCATTTTTCCAGTAAAATAGAAAAAAAATCCCTTCATAAAACACACAGATTGAACACTAATCACAACTGCGGGGATTCCGTCAATACAGACATCCTCTTCCGTATCAAGAATGTCGCCATTGAATCTACTTTCAGCTACATTTGCTGAAACAACAACTGACGTAAACATATTTTACATAATTTATATATAATATCAAAAAGGCAAAGCTCCAATACGAGCGACAAGAATAATTTGTGGAATAAATAGCTAATACATGTAATTTAAACGACAAGCTAGATCTTTAAACCATTGGGGTTTGAGTTCGAATCCCGGCTTGCCAAAATTAATTTTGACGTTTTTCTAAAGTCATTGCAATAGTATTGATTCTTCTCTCGTAGATTTATACATGTGATCAATGTGAATGTGAAATAGGACGAACAGTCTCGGATTCTCAGTCTTAACAAAACCAAGACAGTTTCTCGACAGTCTTGTTCATTTTGGTTCAGAGTCAAATAACACGTGGTAATCATGAGTTGTAATGATAACTGGTTCACATACATTTTAAGAACATTTTACGGACACATTTCCTCATTGCATACAGCTCTGTAATAAAAAAAAAAAAAGAAAAACAGAAAGGCAAAAAGATACATTTTTATACTGCATGTATACATAATAGAAAAACAAAGAAAGAAGATGGGAAAAATCACCTTTTAAACATCATACTAGATACATGATTCCTAAGGCGAGAGTTTAAACCCCTGCCCCATCAACCCAGCCACCCTCCCACACACAAACAGTAAAAGCCCCTGCTTTTTTCTGATAGTCCTGAAAGGTTATGGGTCAGACATTGGTGAAGGAAAACGGCTATATCTGTAATAATGGCACTCTTATAAACTTGATATTATGAACATTTCAAATATCTAGAAACAAGAAATATCTTTTAAAAAAGACGGACGGCGTAAGAGCATTGGGGTATGAATATTTAAATTCCTTTGTAGTATAATATGAAGAGAAATGATGAAAACAGTTCTGAAAATAGCCTCTTTTAAATTGTTTTGCATATGGTTGAAAGCAGAATTTTCAATAAGATTTAAGAATGAGGAAGCTCTCGTAACGTAAAATGAGAGTCGACATTCTGCTATGTTTCGGAATATATCGTTTGTTCTGTTTTTTATTAATGAATCATGTTTGAATAAAGGTCTGTTTAGACCATACGGTGAAATCTTTAAAAAGAAAACAAAGTAGATTTGCATGTTTTTGTACAAAAATGAAGCACCTTTCAAACATCGAATATTTGTCCTTATCAGAAGGCGGGGTTTTATCACCCCTCTCAATGCTTGACCACACCCACCTACTTTTATTAAGAGTAATTTAGTAGAAACCCAGTTTCTTCGCTAACAACGCAATAAAATCGATTGTTCCCCCAGGTAGGTATAGTTATTCACGTTTCGAATTAAATCACCAAATTCAAGATATAACATCTTTTTTCATTGTGACAAGAAACGAAATCAGTTGTTTCACAACCCGTTTTCGTGTAAGACAATAGAGCGGTAGCCTGCCGTCGCAATTCGTATTCGGTTTTACGCGAGGAAAAACGGGTACCAAATCTCTTACACTAACCAAAATAGAAAACTCGCCAATACTCATTGCTATTAGTTTATCCGCTTGATTTAGATTAGGGATGTTTAGCTAGAGTTTAACATCTCCATGGCCAAAAAGTACATCTTTACACAAGTAAATGTGATCATTACGTGATTTTCTAGTCATGAACACTTTTATCCAATGTCGGTAAATTTCTACTGTGACCTTTAATTTTTTGCGTAGTTTACCTATATTTGGCCAATCACAAAATGTGTAACCATTCATTTCCTCCTAGTACTGAAAGTAGGTCTAAAGTGAGATCATACAGCTACGCCGAAAAACTTAATCAAACCACATGCTTTTGTTTGGCCTTTGTCTTGTCAACTGATCGAGTATAGGTAATTTACTGCTATTTTTACATTACAGTGGCAGTTACTGTAAAGTTTAAAAAAAAAAACGCATTATTAGAATTCAGAAAGTAAAAAATAATTTATACAAATATTCATCGGTTTAAAGTCAGGAACAGTATTATGGCTTTGTTTCTGTTAATTGATCCAGTCAGATACAATTATTTAGCTTCATTAGTGTGCGAAAAGTATTTTCGATTGCATTGCTTTAACTCTTTCAATACCATAGACGGAACCAGAAGCTTTTGTGGACAGAGTAGATCAAGATCAGACTGCACAGAACGTGCAGTCTGATCTCTGATCTACACTGTCCACTGCTATATTCTAGATTATGACCGAACTGTCTCTTGATCTTGCAGAGCAAATGTATTTTCAGCCTTTGAGAAAATGCAATTTATTTATTCAGTAGTAAAGGAGTTAATAAAGGCTAGTTAAAACTTAAATTTTAAATTTTGGTCTATTACTAACTAGCAACTTACACCGGTTTACTGCATAATGTAGATGACTGAATGCAGGAGTGGCTACATAACCGATTTTATATAATTATTTGACACTCTGTAAAGGTATAATACTGTCGCCACAACCCAATCGCTCTATACATGTAAGTGTCATCTGTGTCGTCAATCCCGCAGCTGTATTACAATCGATTTATCAGAATGTCAATAAATGTAATTACGCCTCTAATAAAACTGAATTTTCAACTCTATTAGAGATAAATGAACCTCTTGGCAATTGGGATTGATTTGTTGTTGTTGTTGTAGGTGTAATCCTGATGCTTGTTAGAATATCAAGTTTTAAAAAATTGATCAATACGATGGTTATTTAATGGCACGTTTATTTATTACACATTTGCTTCTTATTGTCGTTCCATCCATCAACATTTCAACACGTAGGCAAAATTTTTCTGCAAAAAAGATTAAATCTAAAAATGCGGAGAGAACATCTGAGCGATGTCCTGGTCTGATGTGTAATTAGAAATATTCAACACTTAAAGCGCTAAGCACAATTAACATAATTTTCACGGGTAGGTAAACGGAAACCAAACAGCACTTTAGTAGCCCACTGCAGACAGTCTGTTTCGAGTTCAGAATGAGTGAAGTTTTTTTTCTGGTCTCGAATACCAGTACACTCTGTAAATAATTGTATGTTATATGGTACGCACCACGCGAAAAGGAGCATTCGGATATTTGCGTAAAGTGTCGTCTCGGATCAGCCTGCGCAGTCCGCGCAGGCTAATCTGAGACGGCACTTTACGACTACATTAGATTTTGTCCTTCAGTAGACATGCACAAAACAGAAAATTACATAAAAACGGAAAGTGTCGTTTCGGATTAGCCTGCGCGGATAGCGCAGGCTGATCCGAGACGACACTTTACGCAAATGTCCGGATGCCCCTTTTCGCATGTTGCAGGCCATATGTACTTTTACAAAATTTCAAGACAGCTTTGCTAGTCTCACTCGAGGTTAAGGTATTAGTGTCCCGAACTCTGTGACATTGCTAGGATTATAAAATTGTCTGGTGAGTTGGTCTACAGCAAATATTAATTGGACAATTTTCTTTTTTTTTTTAAAGATAATTGGCAGCTTACTGTAAATAAGTTCCAAATTTTCTCCAGTACTTTATAGATGCACTTTCATCACGTTGCCAAACAACTTCTAACCTTAATATCTGGGCCACGGAGTACCATTAAAAAACAAAGTGCAACAGAGAGCTTTACCAATCACATTAACGCTTCAACTATGATCCAAAATTTTGTATTAAATACATGGATTATTGATATATGGTAAAACGTTTTTTTTTTCTTTACTCTTCGGAAGAAAAACAGCATAAGACTTTATAGATTTAGTTCGTATTATAAAGTAAGTTTTGTTCACTAAACGTTCTAAAGCAGAAAGCAACAATTACAGAAACATAAAGACAATCATCATTAGATATCGATTTTGCAAGCAGCAGACAACTGAACTCCCACAACATGCAAACATATGCGCTTGAACTGAGCGTGACGTAATGGTATCTGTGCCAGTTATATTTATAGATTTGGAATGCACGAGAAAATGAATCGTGACATCTGAAATGTTCCCAGGCGCCGTATTTACCAACGATATAATATGGCCTGCAACAGTCGAAAAAAGGCATTCGGACATCTGCGTAAAGTGTCATCCCGGATCAGCCTGCGCAGTCCGCGCAGGCTTATCCGAGACGAAACTTTCCGTTCTTATGTAATTTTCTGTTTTGCTCAAGTCTACTGTAAGACAAAATCGAATGTAGTCGTAAAGTGTCGTCTCGGATCAGTCTGCGCGGATTGCGCAGGCTGATCCGCGACGAAACTTTACGCAAATTTCCGAATGTCCCTTTTCGCGTGTTGCAGGCCATATATGAGCCATGCACCTACAAAAGGGGGCTTTAAGCAAGCCATCACATACTAATGAATCTATAATATCCACTTTTTGCAACAGACGACGTAATCATGAGGTGAACTGGTCCTTCGACATACAGAAAATTGACCAATAACGAAAAGTTTCGGGCCAGGCCAGCCTGCGCGGACTGCGCAGTCTGACCTTGGTCGATACTTTTTGCAAAGGAATTAAGCCTCCTTTTCACAGAGCATGGAAGATATTATTCTAATTTCAAAATTCTGGCCGAGACGGAAGTTCAATCAGAGGGCTCGTGTTTGAACTTTGATTTCAGAACTTAATAAAATAGCTGGTGACTAATCTAATATATCTAATGGACGTCTTACTGGACTTAGTACATTTGATGTATTATGTAGTTTTAGGACTTTCTCCATCTGTAACCATTTACGTAATCATTTCCCTCAACCAAACTGAACCAATCTGAAACATGTTTTACAACTGATAACATGTATACAATATTTACATTTTAATTAAACTCGGTATGAATATTTCATTAAAAACTGTTTTCAAAAAGAAACGTCTGCTTTGTTTTAGGTGACATGAAGCACGTTTTAACCCTTAGGCTGCTAAGCGTTACTCACTGACCTTTAGTGGGCAGCGCATATCAAGACCAGACTGCACAGAAAGTGTAGTCTGATCTTGGATATACACTGTCCGATAACATGATATCTTTCTGTAACCCTCTAGCACACAATCTCGAGTTTTAATGACTCTGCGAAAGGAGCCTTTTGAAAACATTCTGGAAAAAAGAGAAAATGCTGGTAACCAGCATTTTCTCCTTTTTCCACAATGTTTTCTACCCATAAAACAGAAATCATTATTTGAGCTACATTTTAATTGTCATCTGGAAATGCTTTCAAGTTGGAAAAGTCTACATTTTTGTCATGTGGTGAACAGTTAAACAGTACCCTTGAAATAGCAAAAATTTGGATTTTTACTATCGGCATTGAAAAGATCACTTCCTTTATGTAGAAGGATAAGGGTTTGGGAAAAGGAAACAGGTGCTTATGATAACATAGCTTACTAAGTTTTCTTAGTGTCCCATGTATTAACCCAAAGATAATGTTTTGTCATATGTGCTTCTCGAAACTCGGTCACATACAAATGCCAAAGGAGAGACAAGTAATTTTTAAAAAGACCTATATAGGTCTGTGAACACTTTTAGAGATAGCCTTGACATATCTCGTAATTGAAGCTTTGAGCTAGGTAAATCCTACGTAATTGCCCACAAATTCAGGGAATTATGTTTCTGACTTTGGTCTGCAATTAGGGACAGCACAATAAAATTAGTTAAATGAGCGTACAGTATTTTTCTGAGTCTTGTTTCTCCGTACATTTGTAAGTTATATTTTCGCTATCGTTCGTGTGATTAAATAGTTCCACTCTCAGGATGAAATAAATTCGGTGCCAAAATGGAGCTATATTTATATATTTATCACATAAAACCGCCACCAGTCGTGTTTTAAATCCATGACTTATTCTCGATAATACACTAGTGTATTATCGTTTTTGGGACCCATTCCTGGTTATTTTGTAGTTATGAGTGCGTGATGCAGGCGAAACCAACTGCAGTACATGCAGGAAGTTGTACTACTGCGCCATTTCGCGGAAAAATGACGTCACTGTAGCTAGGACGTATACGTGTGGAAAAACACTATGATTTTCATGTTCAATAAAAAAAAATGCAGCGTTAGTTATCTAAAGTCAAGAAAATTGTTGAAATAGTTCGATTTACCCCCTAATTCAGACTGTTTCATTCTACTTTTGATGTGCATGTACATGTCACTGAGCTATCTTCTTGTGCATGTACACAATTCAAACCGAACTACATCTGTAAACATGGACCCGTGGACGGTATATAGGTTGAAGGTGATGATGGAGGATACATATTTGTCTTTCATTCGTTTTATGTGATAAATAGAATCTGACATTCGTGTTTATGTATTATCATTTTTATCAAACTCGATGCCTAAAATGTACATGACGCTTGCCACAGGCTCGCGTCATATAATTTTAGTCAACTCGTTTGATAAAAATGATAATACATAAACTCTCATGTAAGATCCTCTCTCTATATATATATGTTTTTAAATCATGCGTTGATAGGCTTCGTGTAGTGTTATGAAATGGTGGCTAAATGCTAACATTGGAGATCTTGTGTACGCTTAACTTCGTTATATGTCATAAGACGAAACGTTCGTAAGTGATGTAGTAGAGTTAGGAATCGATTGATTGATCTATTGATCAGAGTGATTGATGTTTTGCTAGTGAAAGGGCAAATGTCCAAGCAATTTTACTTTATCTAGTCAGTGTCGTTTTGTCTGGTCGGTTAGTCTTCTTCGCTGTGCATTTATTGCACTCGTTAGTCTTCAGGCGGTAGCTCGCCAATCAGTTTAAGGGTTACATTTGAACCGTCTGGTTCCATTCTAAGCTGTGAGCAGTCTGTTCATTTTAAGTCGAATGGTATGGTACCCCTCGAAATAATATGACTGAATTTATGTACTTTGAAGTGAAAAAGCGGTAAAGCTCGCTAGCAGAGGGTTGTGTAAACCTTTTGGGCGCTTAGTAAATGAGCCATAGTCTGACAAAATGGGGCTTAATGCTTCAGTACCATAGGCGAAAACAGGGGCCTTTTGTGGACGGCATAGATCAAGATCAGACTGCACAGAACGTGCAGTCTGCTCTTTGATCTATGCCGTCCGCTTGTTTTGTCAAGACTGTAAAGTCAAAATCTTTCTCGGTTACAATGGATGGTATTTTAAGCCGTAGGAAGAGGTCAAGTTTATTTATTTGGCGCTGGAAGAGTTAACCCTTTCCTCCATATATACTCGTTTTAACACAATGAAGAAAAAAGCTTTAGGAAAACATTGTGAGAAAAGGTGAAATTGCTCAAAATGAGCAATTTCACCTTTTCTCACAATGTTTTCTATGCAATCTGTATCTTAAAACCCACTAGTAGCCACATTTCAGTTGTCGTCTGCAGCTTCTTTGAATTTGGTACGGTCTCAAAATGGTGTATTAGGTAATGGGTTAATGCATCTTGCAAAGAAGTATCAACCTGTGTCAGCCTGCCCTATTTGCGCGGGATGACATGCTTCGAAACTTTTTTTGCTATTTGCAAATTTTATGCACGTCCAAGGATCATTCTACCTTCATATCTAGTCAATTGCTAGACTAAATGGAATTATGGATACATAATTATGTGATGTCTTGCCTGGTTTAAAGCATCACGGAGATGTATTAAACATCCTTTTGTTAGTGTGCCGCTGCCGCTCAAATTGACGTGGACCTTTTCAGTCTGGAGAATGGAAACTAAACATTGCCGATTCAAGGGTGCTTCAGCCGAAGTATGTTCATAAAATTAATTACGGACAGTGAGGAGCAAAGATCACTCTGCTTGTTGTGTATATTCTAATCTTAATCTACACTTTCTGCAAAGGAAATTATAAAGTTGTGTACCTTGATTTCAAACGAAATAAAAGTTGTTTTCAGCTTTCTAGGGGTGAGATTCAATAAACTCGATTAACATCTGCCAAAGTTTACTGCCTAAGTTTGCTGCACGAGGAGAAAGAGGGTGCGCCCAACAATACACCGTTTCTACAAAATATATTTTATAGCATAAAATGCTGATTTTTTTACCTGAATATCGTTTCAGATTAACAACGTTACCATGGTGATAAAGTGGCAGGTGTGGAGATGATATGGACGTAAAAAAAATCCGAGACGATAATTTGAGGATGTCACCGGAATACTCTGGTCAAAGCATTATGACTCGTTCCGTTACCTTGGTGATAAATTGCAAGACAAATTTTCTGAAAAGATAAACGCTATTTTTAGGAGCTGAGTACCTGAGTAATACAAACATTAAGTGAAATTGATCATGTAATATAACAAGACTAAGAGTGAAATTAATCAACAATATACATGTAGATGAGTGTTGAATACAAATGTCAAAACTAGCTTTTTCTTTGCATGATCAATAAAATCGTAAAATATATCAACAGATAGTATACAGTACATACAGAGCGTAAATACGAGGGTTTTGTGTTTATAAATCGAACAGTTAAAAAGACCTAAATGCATCAGAAACAACTTGCCACGTGTATAGCTTTTACGTGATCAGCCAAACAACAGAAGTTTTACCGTTTGCTTTCACCCGTTTCAGACATCATGCTCGCCTTACTTTAAATGTTCTATACGCATACACTTGTATTTCAGCGGATTTCTCTCTGTCGGGTGTAATAATTATGATAAGTATTTTTTTACCGATTTTTAAATACTATAACTGCTCATTGCTTGTTACCCATCAATTCATTAAATGTACTTTGATACTCTAAATGACCTGAACAGACCATTAGCAGTGACGTTTGGTTTAACTGACAACATGACATGAAAGCATCTAACAATTAAATTTAGAAGAAAAAAAATACCCATGAGAATTTGGTCACTTTTGTCACAGTGTCATATCAATGACATCCAGCCAAATTTCCATTAAATACACTTAAAACGATACTAATATCTTATTCTTACTTAAAAATGTGATATAACTCAAGTACTGTCAAATTAAATAAGACATTACTTACCGATACAAAAAAAAAAAATATGACTTTATACAAAATTGTTGTTATCGCTCGTTGCTAACAGATAAACTAAATGAATTTGTGATTATATTGACAACAAATTATTCTCTTAAATGTTGGTAAGTCTGTGAAACGTCTATTTGATAATTCTTTTCTAGATTAATGAGAAATATCATCGAACTGTTAAAACTTTTAGAGAGGCGTCTTTAGTGTTCGATGTAATCAACACACGAATATTAATTTAAGTGAAACCTCTCAAATTCACGCTGATTGCCTCCCTTGGGAGACCATATTACGAAAGGATGAATAATGGTAAACATTAGTGCTATTCGAAGCACATGTCTAAGTGGATGTTATTACCTATCAGTTTGCGGACATTATAGCATGTATATCCTGCAGTAATCACTACCAGGCTTTGTTACCTGTGTGTTACAGTATCTTAATTGTGTTGAGCGCTCAGTGTTTATTGACAGTGCATGCAATACACGCACATCTTTATCTAACGAGAACATGGCAATCCCAATGTTACTTGCAAAAGTTAAAATCTAGATGGACATCAGCATTAGGTGTTGGTTGTGATACTATATATTGTGATATATTTATGGATACACGAAAATAATTCCGAATCCTCTTTAGTCTCTAGATGTGTTCATTTTCTCTAGGATTATCACTGCAAGTGGAAACTCCCTACTTGCAGAAATGAAGAAAACGCTTTTCAAATAATCTACGGTTATCTGGATTGTCAATCTTTTATTGCGATATATGCGAGTAAATTCATCATTAGGAGAAAAAGTGTTGTCACATCTTGTAAATACTATCTGTGTATAACTGTTGAATGTTATAATGGTGATTGAGAAGGATGACGAAAAGACCTTTCGAAGGAAAGTGAAATTAAATCCATCAAACGTACCCAGATCTTTTCTATGTGTAGGACTTTTTTGTTTTGTTGACATGACAACAAAAACCTTGTCTTTTATTAATTTATCATCTTTTGATATCTTTCGTGTTTATTGTAAATTTAGGTCTATCTTTCTTATTGGAGACACAAATGGACTACAGACAATTTTACACAGACCTAACTTGGCATAGTATAAGCAAATGGTGTTAGCTACCTTGTACATTTGTATACTACAATGGCGCATTAAATATTTTATAGGTATGAAATAGGTAGACATGTTGGCTTATACAATAGTTACGGTATCTTTTGTCCTGGAATGTAATTTTACAAGTTATTGCAGCAAAACTATGGAAATGACTAGTTAGATAAAGCAATAAGCGGCATTTTGACCACACTTTGTGTATCAGTGGAAATTTCGAGGAAATACGAAATACCTTTAATGCCTGTTTTGTTGACTATTTAGATTAGAATATGTAATTAAATGAACCAGTGAAACAAAAGTTGGAAGTATGTACGAGATGAACGAAGAAAAAAATTGAGACATCCTCAGAAAGTACGATCATTGAACAGGACAAATCAAGTCCAAATTCCCCATTATCAGTTAAAAATGCGAGGCATTTTAATAAATATAATTTACATGAAAAAAAGGATTTTTCGAGTGTTATAGCAAATAAACTTGGTGAGACACAAAATATATAGTTATTATCATATAATCATCACAAAAAACATCTGTGCTTCACAGTTTCACAGCTTCACCATAAAATATCGATTCCTAGACCGCTATTTACCTTATAACCTCAATATGTCTGTAGTCAGCGTCGAGCCAGCCAATGAAAACAAGCGTATTGATTCCACGGAGAAGCTTCTCACCACGCCAGTGATTGAATGTAGAAGCGATGCTGACTTGAACCATGAAACATCTAATGTTGATGGACCGCACGCGCAAAATGACGGCATGGACAGTCAGGGTCTGCATAACAACTCGTGCACCCTGACAGTGAAAAGTCCAAAAAGTTCATCGGCAGGGAATAAAAATTCGTTGAGTGACGGGAGAATTAATCGTGCTTATACATCTCCGGATATAGAACTACAAAATTTCACTAGCAATGACATCCCGCCAGATGCGCATATCTCTACAACAAACATTGAGAACCGTCCAGGCATGACGGATGCTAATACGTTACAACCTTCGCATCACCTACAGCGCTCGCAAATGGATTGTAGGCCAGGCGCTTTATACAGCTCTGTGCAAACGCAGATCAGTTTAGACGAGGAAAGCCGAGAGTTTAGGGCTCATTCTAGTGAGGAAAAAGAGGACAGTCGACATCGGTCGACGACCAAGGATAATATTTCCGACATCGGTGCAGATTTTATGCGTGTGAATGGAGCGATCGGCTCGTTCAAACAGCTTCAAAAGCCGACCTCCATGCAATCTCTACCCACTTCGAGTAAGATGAGCTATACCTCGGAGGATGCGGGGGTAGCTCTTGTGCAAGGGGTGGAGTATCCGCCCGACCGGTCGAAACAAATTCGACAGAAACCCAACGTGGGATATAGACTTGGGCGGAGAAAGGAGCTTTATGAGAAAAGAAAGAAGATTTCTGATTATTGTTTAGTGTTTGGAATGTTTGGAATTGTTGCTATGGTGTTGGAAACAGAATTAACGATGGCGAATATTTACAAAAAGGTAAGTCAAGTTTCTTATTATTACAGTCCGGATAACACAAGTTCTTAGTTCCGTTCCAAAAACCGTATTATGGATACTCTTATGGCTTGTCTCCCTGAGACGATTTGTTCGTGTATCTTCCAAACGGGTTTTGTTGAAAAAAACTTGAATTATTCCGTTTAATTTTTAAACCTAACCAAAATAACCCGTTACTTTACAACCCTAAGGGAAATGCTCTTGAAAACATTGTGGAAAAACGAAATATTAGTAACCAGCACTTTGTCCTTTTCCTATAATGTTAAATCCGTTTAACTCAAGTCAACATTTTTCTGCTTTTTAAAGTCAAATCATCAATTAGACTTTGATCGTTGTCAAAGTAACGTTTTTTTTTTTTAATTTAAGCTACCACCATCATTATTGACTGTATGCAATAAAGCCACATTGTCTTGAGACCCGTGATACGGACTTTAATGCTGTGTAGTGCAGAGAATCTTAATTCTTATTCTGATAAATATTCAAAATTAATCTTTTAAGCCGATAGTAAAAATCCAAATGTTGTTATTTCTAAGGTAGTTTTTGGGAACAATATCTCCTTGTCGGACAGTGTAGATCAAAGATCAGACTGCACAGAACGTGCAGTCTGATCTTGATCCACACAGTCCGCTAAAGGTCAGCAAGTCGCGCTTAGCAGCCTATAGGTGAAGCCAGTTTTGTAGAAAACTTTTTTTACGCCCCTGCTAATTTTTCCTCTTGGAAAAACATGGCTGGAAAAGGAGAATATTACTTGAAACAAGCCTTTGTACCTTAGCGTTTTATGTTTTCCAGACTGTTAACTCTTAAGATGCTAAGTACGCCTCGATGCGCTTTTGCAGACAGTGTAGATCAAGATAAAACTGCACAGAACCTGCAGTCTGATCTTGAATCTACGCTGTAAGATATCGTGAAGTTGTTCCAGCCAAAAGCACGTTATAATCGCAATAGCTTGGTTTTAATTGTTTGCCAGTTTTTCTTATATATGATCCTTGGACAAGACAGCCCAGAGCCCTAGCCTTGTACTGGTAAAACCCAGGAAAAAATGAATATGTGAGCTGTCGCCGTGATATGACTGAAATAATGTTGAAAGCGGCGTGAAACACCATTCAAACGATCAATCAATCTTACATATGAGCCATGCTTTGGCAAAAGGGGGCTTAATGTATCTCCGTGATGTTTTATACCATGCAAGTCATCACTTAATTTTGGATCAGTTATATCTATTTTTTCTGACAGATGACTGAATCCAGAGGTAAGAATGCTCCTTGCACATACAAAAAATTGACCTAGAGCAAAAAGTTTTGGCCCTGGTCAGCCTGCGCGGACTTCGCAGGCTGACCTGGGTCGATACTTTCTGCAGATGCATTGAGCCCCCTTTTCACAGAGCATGGCTCAATTATCTGATGCAGCAACTGGAGAGTCCAAGACAGTATTATTTTCCTTGCCTTGAAATCTTTGCCTTTTGCGTAAAATTGAACTCATGTATAGGTAGGTACTAAATAGTCTTGTAAGGTGATGCGATTTGTGTACCTTTTAACGCATTTTGCTGCAAACCTCGACTCAGTCACCTTTTGCGGACAGTGTAGATCAAGATCAGACTGCACAGAACGCGCAGTCTGATCTGAGATCTACACTGTCCGATAAGGAGATAACCGTTCCCCACAAAAAAAAAAAACTTTGAAATAGTTGGATTTTGGTTTTTACTGTCGGCTTGAAAGTTTCAATTTACTTATTTAGCAGGATTATGGTCAGTTTAACCAGGGCAGTTTATCAAATGGCCTGCAAAACGCAAAAAGGAGCATTCGGAAATTTGCGTAAAGTGTCGTCTCGGATCAGCCTGCGCAGTTCGCGCAGGCTAATCCGAGACGGCACTTTACGACTACATAACATTTCGTCCTACAGTAGACTTGCGCAAAACAGAAAATTTACATAACGGAAAGTGTGGTTTCGGATTGGTCTACAAGGACTGCGCAGGCTGATCCGCGACGACACTTTACGCAAATGTCCGAGTGCTCCTTTTCGCGTGTTGAAGGCCAAATCCTATTTTCAATGTCTCCCCTTTTAGCCTTCTGCCAGTTTGTGAACATACTACAAAGGTGTCATAGAACGTGTTCCTATACCACTGCAGACGCCCAAAACATTTCGATTTAACGTATTTTGACCTTGTAAATCTCGGCATATCGAGAAGTATAGATCAAAGATCAGATAGCTGGTTTTTTGCAGTCTGATTTTGATCTACACTCCATAACAGGTACAAAATTTGGGCGAATCGGTATGAAACTTCACAGTTTGATATTCTAATCGTTCTGGCTTATCCTGTCAAGAAGTTATTTGCATGCGACAAATTATATTTGGCTAAATGGAAAGGTTTTTATAAAATGCTGGTAACCAGCATGTTCTCCTTTTCCCATGATGTTTTCAAAAGGCATATTTGTCTTAGATCTTCGTTTGATAAAGTGGTTAAGCCCGGATCCACGGGCGATACCATATCACTCCCATCTTGAAATCTATAGAACATGGTTTCACATGAGGTGTCGACAACGAAAGTTTCATATGAGGTGTCGAAAATATGATAACGCGTGACTTGTCAGCCTAACATTATATTGTAAATGTAGATCGTAATTCCAGTTTGGCATAGAGTAGGAATTCCGTACATTTTCCCGACTGGTATGCTATTAACCCTAGTAGTTCTATATATCACAATGAAATGAACATTCCGAAATAGAATAATACATAAGGATATTGCAATTCAATAGTTGTTTATAACAGAGTGCAAGGCAAAAGAATGTGGACAATGTCGGTGCAAGATCCGACTGCACGTTCTGTGAAGTCTGATCTTGGATCTACACTGTCCGTATAAGCCTCCTAATACTGGTTCAGCGCTTGAAGGGTAACCATAGTTTTATTGTATATCCGAGGCGCCATAGGACCGGAGAGAAAAGCTATTAGTACCATTGCCACGAAAAGGGATTCAGGTTCAGGAAATCATTTTCCAACCATTTTAAAGTGACAATAAAGGCCAAATGTAAACAAAGCGGACGTTTAAATGCATTTGAATTTATATCATACCATTTAAAGGTATGGAAATTATTGTACAGATGACAATCTGTCATTGTACGGTCGGTCAAAGTGTTAGTCGCTGACAGAGAAAATAATTTCAAAACTAGGTTAAAACCTGCCAGGTAGCCGTGTCTTTTGTTTACTTTTTGCTTGATTTTAAAATTCTTTTTTTCTGCCAGCGACTAACATATGGCCCGACCACAAGATAAAAGACACTCATCTCCACAATATTTTCCTAACTTTTAAATTGTATGATTTAAATGTATTATGACACCTGCTTTGATATTTTGGCCTTTACAGGGCCTTTAAATTTCTTTCTTAGTCTTATTCTCTAAAACTTTTCAAGTTTCAAGGTAACGCAAATTCTGATCGGTAAAGCCATATGGTACATCAAATCGGACATTGTGTTCCATATGGTATATCAAATCGGACATTGTGTTCCATATGGTATATCAAATCGGACATTGTGTTCCATATGGTATATCAAATCGGACATTGTGTTCCATATGGTATATCAAATCGGACATTGTGTTCCATATGGTATATCAAATCGGACATTGTGTTCCTTTCTAAATTTAGAATTAGATTCATTATGCAATTTTGAATGGTTGGTGGACACAGGCCAAGATTTTAATACACTGTGCATGAAATTTAGTCTAGAACTTTGTCTGAAAAAGTTTCTTCTTTTTTTCCTCTCTGGTTTCAACAGAGTATCAGTCATATCATTGCGACAGCTAAATTACTGTCTACATGCAGTGTCTGAGTCTTACCAGTAACAGATTTGGATTGGTGAAGAATCTTTCCAAATGACACTTGTAAAAAATCGACCTCTTGCCCACAGAGGACCATAACACACTTAGTAATTCACTTAAAAACTTAACAATTCGGTGCATATAATTTCAGTCCGACTTTTTCTTATTCCAAGTCGTGATCTTTGGCAGATCTGTTGTACAGTATTTGCTCGCTTTCACTTAAGTTTGAACTCTTCATCATATGGCCTGCAACACGCGAAAGGGGGCATTCGGACATTTGCGTAAAGTGTCGTCTGGGATCAGCCTGCGCGGACTGCGCAGGCTAATCCGAAACGACACTTTCCGTTCTTATGTAACTTTCTGTGTTGGGCAAGTCTGCTGAAGAACAAAATCTAATGTAGTCGTAAAGTGCCGTCTCGGATTAGCCTGCGCGGACTGCGCAGGCTGATCCGAAACGACACTTTACGCAAAAGTCCGAATGCCTCTTTTCGCGTGTTGCAAGCCATATGGAAAAATGCTGCAGACGACGTCGTTTAAGGTTACATTTCGGAATACAAGTACAAGCACTGTTGAAAAGGAGAGTTTCTCGTTAATTATTTGTAAGATGAAATGTGCTTTTTTCCGGAGGGATAGAAAATGTTGAGGGAAAAGGGGAAATACGTACTTGTTACCAGCATTTTCTCCCTTTCCCGAATTCTTTTGAAATGTATTTTCCATCTGGGATGTTACAACACGAGATTTCTTAAAGACTTAACCAATAAAACACTGGAACTGACTTTAGTTGTTTTTGCGGGCAGTGTAGATCAAGATCAGACTGCACAGAATGTGCAGTCTGCTCTTAGATCTACTCTTTCCACTCTTCTGTATCATATTCTGTCCAAAACAATTTTGACATGACAGTATTTCGGATTCGTTTCCTAATTAGCAAGGTCCTTTTCATTAATTCAGCGCTCTAAAGGTTAAGGGGCAATTTGTCATGACTGGTTCTGAAATAAACAAAGCCGTTTGATTCTTCCCACTTCGAAATAAACTATGATATAACGGGACAATTGTCTTCTCAGAATTCCAACAACAACATCCCTGAAACGATGAAATTTAAATCCCCGGAGAAAATATGATAATATCAGTAGAGAGATTTAGTTTACAGGGACATTTTGATGTTAAATATCAAATTCCGATACAAAGATTATAGTCTGCCGCATCCGTTTGTGCTCTACTTTCTGTATTTTCTATAGCAACTGACTTGAAAGCAGTTTTAACCCTTAGGCTGCTAAGCCTGACTCACTGACCCTTTGCGGACAGTGTAGTTCAAGATCAGACTGCACAGAACGTGCAGTCTGATCTTGGAACTACACTGTCCGATAAGGAGATATCATTCCCCAAAACATAACTTTGAAACAGCAGTATTTGGGTTTTTACCGAAGAGGATTTTTTTCGAATTGTCAAGAACCAATGCATTTGCAGATGGTAAATGAAATGTGGCTGATTTAATGGGCATTGTCTTTAAAAGGGTAAAAATAATGTATGAATATGAGGTTTTCTACTCTTGCTACAATGTAATCAAAAACCCTTTTTTTCTAAAGGTTATTGAAATTAAAATTTGGGGGCAAAGGATTTAATGAAAACAGTTTTTGTGGGGTCAGAAATTAAATTTTATCTGTATTTGAAGACGATTTTAGTCAGAGATTGGGAGACACTAATGGATTTTGTAAATCAAAGATGAGGCTCCACGTTCTATGCAATCTGATCTTGACATACATGGTCCTCAAAAGATATACAAGAGCGGTCAAAATACATCAACAAACTATTTACATGTACGTATAAAACAAATGAGCCATGTTCTATGAAAAGGGGGTATAATGCATCTGCGAAAATATTGACCCAGGTCAGCTTGTACAGTCTGTGCAGGCGGACCTGGTCCGAAACTTTTTACTTATGGTAAATTTCCTGCATGTCAAAGAACCAGTGTACCTGGTGATTCAGTACGTTGTTTAACAAAATGGATTTTTTGGACAAATGATTATGTGATGAATTGCTTGGCATAATAGATCACAGAGATGCATTAAGCTCCCTTTTGCCAGACCATGCCTTATATGTAAGTCGGGCACACACTCATGGCTTAATCCTTTACAAAACAATCCCGGGTTTTCACGACCCTTTTGAAAATATTGTGGAAAAAGGAGAAAATGCTGGTAACCAGCATTTTCTCCTATTCCCACAATGTTTTCTACTCTATGAAGGACCAATTCCATTATTTGAGCCATCCTTAAATTGTCGTCTGCAAATGCTTTAAATTCGGACAAGCCTAAAATTTTGTCGTTTGGTAAAGATTTAATTTATAGCGATGGCGCAACTGATGGCTTTCGACAATATACTCGTCTGTTTGGGTACTATACAAGTTATTTGCAAATTGGTAAATCGAAAATAATCATTTTCTATTACGCTCGCGCGTTCGTTTTTGACGATGCTTGTGTAACATGGTCCAAATTCACGTCATTCGCTGATCAAATGTCATCTATAATAATGTAATACACTCCCTATCGGCCATTTTATCCGGGTCTTAAAATAGACTTTATGGATTAATACGCATAGTATCACTACGGTACCTCACTTTGGTGTTCGTTGTTTGTTTGTATGGAGCTTTTAGTTTTTGCAAGACGACATGATTGTAGGCTGGTCTAAATCAAAAACTTTTGACGACAAGAAATTAAAATCAAATTAAATTAAACGTGTCTAAAACGATGTAATTTATCTTTTTTGTAAAATACAGGTGAAAATAATGTAAACCAGCATTTTCTCCTTTTACCAAAAGGTTTTCAAAGGCCTTCTACCTCAGGGTCTTGGACTCAGCTTTGTACCAACAAAAAAAAATCAATTAAGGTCTACGGCCCCGAACTCTCATATTAAAAGGCGGAAGCTGCCGAGATTGGCCGATAGCCTTTACGAAAACGTCGATGTTACACGATATCAACCAATGAGTTAGTGAGTCTACGGCACCTAACTCTCAAGTTAAAAGACGGAAGGGGCCGAGATTGGCCGAATACCTTTTACGAAAACGTCGATGTTTACCGATGAATTAGGGACCGTAGACCTTAACACAAATCAGGACTTTATAAATACATAATCCATATCGGTACTTTTCTAAGCAGGACTGTAAACACCAAGCGAATTCAGAACTTTAAATAGTCAGATGGATGCCAAACACCAAACCAATCAGCAGATCAATTAGAAGAACTTTAAGCACCACCTGAATCAATAATTATTTCAGTTTAAAACTTGACATTAACCGAATCATTATTCTTCAAGAACTGTTGAGGGAAAGTAATTGTTTTCTACAATCAGGAGCTTAGGGTTCAGTACCCTGTAGCACTCGTTATACCATGTTTGTATAGCGGCACTGGCAACCTATATTTAAAGTCACAGTAAAGTCCAACTGAATAAAAAACCTGTTTATAAAATAAAAGTAAATTTCATTTTTACCATGTAAAAATATGGCGATTATTATGACTTTCACGATATGTAAAGGTGCAGTTCGCAAAAGTTCCAGTCAATGGCAGAAAAAAGAATTTTGAAACAAGAACAGATCCTACCATGCCGCATTATCTGTTTGTTTACATCGATGATCGCTGACGATTAGCCGACTTTTCGTCGTAAATGTCCGCAGTGACGTGATAGTGACGTAAACACCACGTGATCATTCAAGGCGTCGAAACAAACCCTTCATTCACTTGATCGTTTAGTCCCCATTCTAGGCTTGAAAAACGTAAGTTTATCGACATCGGAAACAAAAAAGATGACACAGGCTGATCATCGCTTATTCATTTATCAACAATACAGGAAGAGTTTAGTACATCTAAATAAGAAAACAGGTTCAGAATGAGCAATCTTACTCTCCGATGATATAATATTGGAAGTGTAAACAATAGGCCTGTGAACTACGTCAAAGCACTAATGAGATGCAATGTCATCACGTGACGTTCTCGAAGACCTAGTCCGAATATACACGAACGATAACGAAGGTTGTCTCGATCAATGGCGTCCCTGAAATCGACGGGCTTCTCCGTGCATTTTCGCACACGTATATCATGGCAACCAATGCACTAACTGACACGTTCGAGTTTTCTCCGATCTTATATATGTGTGTTGCGATGGGTTATCCGATATTTTTTCGAGTTATAAACGGTGAAAATTACCTGTTTTTGGACTTTACTGGGGCTTTAATTTGTCAAAGAACCAAGCAGTAAACAAAAAATCTCTGCGATTCACGCACAGTTTCTCAATGGCGCGGTTGGACGTCGATTATTTTCAGTCAGAGATTTACGCCCCATTCAAAATGGCTAATTGCCTCATTAAGAAAACATAAGTCAATGCAAAATGCTTTGCACAATACCTTGTCTCGAATTAATTCTAGTAAATCAGGATTTAAATGGTTTCTGTTTTGTTTCACTGTTGATCCTCGCCCTTTGCTTGCTGTAGACTGCTTTTCTTGTCTTGCTACAGTACCCTTTTGGTAAACAATGTAAAGATAAACGAAACCTGGCATTACTTTTCTAGAACAATTCCTCCTGGTGCGCCTAATTGCCTTATTTTTTTTTGCACGTATCTATGCTTTAAACTTTAATTCAAAGAACAGCTTATTACTTTTTTAAGGTTTAATGAGATGACGTTTGAAAGAAAATTTAACAGATATTCTCAAGCAATTAAGCGATACGAAATATTGCTTGAAAGGGAATTAGAATTGCTTTAAAAAATGAGTACCTACAGCTTTGATTTTGTTATAAAGTAATAAAACCCATTAAAGGTTTTTAACTCTTTCAACTCTGCTTAAAACGTGCAGTCTGATCTTGGATCTACACCATCCGCTACCTTATGCTAGACTACAACCTAATTCACCTTTAATTGCAGTGGAAATCCTCTTTTGGACCTCGAATAAAAAATGAATTTCTTGAGTTGGAAGTGAAAGGCTTAAAGGCACAGATATCTATCTTGTCTGTGGCTCTGACCTCTGCCATGACGGTTTGTGTGTGCATTATGGGTTTTAGCAGCATAAGGACTTTATGTCTAGACAATTGCAGAAAAAACCCCGGGTACCTTTCTACTGAGCCTTTCAAACCTAAATAAACGCCTACAAAAATCAAACAGGTGCCTTTTGTAAACATTTTCTAACGTCCCAGACAGCGGTCATTCGTTGTTCGATGATTAAAACGTTTAATTTGTAATCAAGAACTGATAGTTCTAGGAAAGCCAAGGAAAGACATGAATAAATGATCTGTCGTCGAGATGTGAAAGAAATATCGTTGAAAGTTGTGTAAAACTCCATTCAAACAAACAGACAAACAAAACAAACAAAAAGCAAATATCCGTTAACATTCGACCCGACACGGAGACGTACAAGCTTACACATCTTTACCTTGCCGTGCTGGATTAGAATGATAAGAATTAAACTAAAACGGAGTTAATGAGTTAAATTAACCTTCTCGGGGGCAAAGGTCAAAGGTGACAAAGCTGTCGATTAAGGTCAGACTTCAAACAACGTAGTCTAATTTTGGATCTCCAGCGTATTGCACTTTGCCAGATATTCTCAGCCAAAAGACTTAGATGCGGAATACCGGTACCTCGCCACTACCTGGTTACATGTGTTATCAAGTTTACTCATTTCGACTCCGGAAAGCTTCAAGAATTAATTAGGTATCAGGTAAAGACTGACTTAGCTCAGACTGCATAGACGTGTAGCATGATTGTGGTCTACGCTCCTCGTGATTACCATTAATGGGCAGGAAAGCGTTAATCGGAAAAAGGGTGATATGTCATAAGGTTCATTAACTTTACAATATTTGTGATGATTATCGTTGCATGGTTGGCTATTGATTTTACGGCACCCGTTCCAGTTTGATCAGTGTTATGAAATCGATAATTGTTCCGTTTACTACTAATTCTATGGCATTTGTGACGTAAACATATTTTGCGGACACTGTAGACCAAGAACAGACTGCACAAAACGTGCAGTCTGTTCTTGATTTACATCGTCCACTACTTAACTCTTCACTAAGACGAAACCTAGCATCATTATAATGTAACTATAAATGGCCTGCAACATGCGAAAATGGGTATTCAGACATTTGCGTAAAGTGAAGTCTCGGATTAGCCTGCTCAGTCCGCGCAGGCTAATCCGACACTACACTTTCCGTTCTTTTATAATATTCTGTTTCGCCCAAGTCTACTGTAGAATAAAATCGAATATAGTCGGAAAGAATCGTCTCGGATCAGCCTGCGCAGACTGCCTGGGCTAATCCGAGACGACACTTTACGCAAATGTCCGAATGCCCCTTTTCGCGTGTTGCAGGCCATATGATCTTTACAGTACCTATCGCATATTGATCAGTGTTACGAAATCGATAACTGTTACTTTTTAGAACTCTGTCACAGCCATGGGAGATTTGATTGGCCTTTGCGGACCACAGAAATCAAGATCAAACTACACAGTATTTGTTGTATGGTCAGGTGGCAGGGGACTTGGAAACTTGATCACGGGTGTGGTGAATGATGTCGCCCCGAGCCGAAGGCAAGGTGGCGACATTATTCGCCACAGCCGTGAACAAGTTTCCAAGCCCCCTGCCATCTGACCGTACAACGAATTTATTGTACTGTAAAGTTTTACCATTCCAACGTGTGTTAAGCGAAATTTCCCTGTTTTGTGGTCTCAAAAATTGAGTACTCTGACGAAATAGAATTTCCCTTCTGAGTTCCCCAATTCAATGAAAACTGACATCACTGGGAACTGACGTCACTTAAACCTTGGTAAAACATGCAGTTTGGGGCATAATCTTGATGATGTCACTGCGATAGACATTCGTCGTATTTTTATTTAAGCATGGATTTAAACAACTTCAAGGTAAGTAGCTATGAATTTTAATGATTTGTTGGCTAAAGTACACGACCATTAGTTGCTTCAAACAACCATGAGGTTATCCTTTTAACGTTATGAGTTTCGACACTTCACAATTTGCTTACCTGATGAAGGGATGGCTCGTTTTAACACCCCCCCCCCCCCCCCCCGTGTATTTGTTTTAGAATCACATCAAACGATAATTACATGTAAAGTTCTATATTCATTTAATTTAAAAAATAACCCATTCTTCTCCGTTTTAATGACAACCATCATCTTAGGGGAAACGAGTAATAATATGGTGCAAGCTACTCAGTATGTCTGTCTTGTGGGCGGCTCGTATCGATCGATCGACGCCGCCATTTTGGATGTTGTGTTGAAAATGTAGTCATGTATACTGGGTTCCCGAAAGGGAAACTGCTTTTACCTGGATTTTGCCAGTGTACTTTATATATATGGTCGGGCGTATTATCCGATCAGATCACGAGAAATTTGTTTGCAGTATAATAAAAATTGCAGTCTATTCTTATATGCAGAATGTCGACTAACTTTTCTCTAAACCGTTCCGCAATGTTACCTTATTACAGTGAAACCTGCTTTTTCACTGTCCCTGTTGTGTATTGATCAGTATTATGCAATCGACCATTATTCTGTTTGAGAACTTTTTCACTGTCATTGACGATATGATTGGCTTCAGCAGGCGGCATACATCAAGAAGAGAGTACACAGAACAGACAGCTTGATCTTGTATCTACACCTTCTCTTGCTTTACTGTAAATTATGACCAAAGAGTATCTTAATTTGCAGCGAAAGTGTACTTCTAGTCGATAAACCGGTTCAAATGTCACTGGTCAGTGTAAGAATTAACCGTTTATCTATTTTAACACATCTCCAACTCCCGTCAAAGTTATTATCAGGGTTTGATAAAAATGTTAATTGTTTGCACCAGTGACAATTCCTTTACTTCCAGGCCCAGGTTGCTTAGCGGTAGCGCATTTCCTATAATCCGGGGGCTACATGTATAAGTTCAAATACTGGCCCCACAATTTTCTTTATTTAATTTTGGCATCTATAACAAATCGATTGATTATTTCTCATCGTCATTTCACGCATTTATAAATTATACGATGTAATTTGCAAATGATACATATGAATGCAAATAGAATTAAACTTTGATGTAGGATTAAATATTATGTAATCGATAATGGAATACTGCATGGGCGTCATTGCTGCATAAATGTTTGCTTAGCTGATGTATATATAGGATAAGACATAAGTTGACGTTTGAGATAAATTTATCAAACAAGTCCCGGAAAAAAAGTATTAATCCATAGGCTGCTTAGCGCGACTCAAGAACCTTTTGCGGACAGTGTAGATCAAGATCAGACTGCACAGAACGTGCCCGGTTGAGGCATACTTTCTTTCCGGCGATTTTTCACTTCTTACCTCTGATGCATATGGGAAAAGAAGTCAGTAGTTTGGAAAGACAGCCGTGTCAGTACTGGTGTGAGAAAGCTAGGGTTACACATGCGTAGATGCACTGACCGCCGCGATATGACCTAAGCTGTTAAAACGGTGTTAAAACTAATTTAAAACAAAACGTTTCACTCGCGAAACAAGTGCGACTAATTATGAACTTTTCAATGCTATGTATTGTGACATATAGGATCTGACATCAGTTGGTGTTTGAGATAAAATTTTATTAAACGAGTCTAAGAAAAATGTTATTAAGCGAGCCTTTGGCGAGCTTAATAACATTTTTCATTGGCGAGTTTAATTAAATCTTATCTCAAACGCCAACGAATGTCAGATTCTTTTTATCACATAACGATATTTCACAAATTATAGATCAAAAGATGCAAAACCATCTATAGATGCACCTGCGGTTATATCCATAAATCCCATTCACTTCTATGAAATACGTACGAAATTGCGTCGAAAATGACGTCACACATTTGTAATATCAAACATGTATAAGATATGAAAATTCGTCATGGGTATATTACACTGAAAACAAGGGAGGTTATGTGATAAAATATAATCCGATGAAAAGACAGTAGAAACAGCCCTGAATTCCCGGAACTGATAAGCCAATCAGAAATTACGTCACTTCCAAATTCAAAAAATTGCTATGAATTAGACTATAACTATTTTTATGAATGGTTTGTACAGGCCCTGTTAATAGGTGCATGTATGGCTGTTACATTGATTTTGAGAGAGAAAAAAATAACACATATAACCAAAAAAGTGAAAATACAAGTCACACAACAGGAAATTTTTTTATTCCTGTTCAAATGAAGCGAATAATTATACTGCAAAGCTTTCAAACATTATGCATAAAGCAAAAAATACTCATTACCAGAATTTTCTATTTTTAACCTGTTATTCTCTGACCTTTCTGTGACATTATCATAAGAGTCGTCTTTGATTTGTTGACGTCAAAATTAACGTTATCAATGTAGACCGGAATTGACTAATCAAAAGTGAAGGCAATGGGCTGTTTTACATAGATCCTATACATTCAAAACAGCTTTTTTAAACGTAAAATATTCAACTGCTTCATTACCAATGATAAGCTAGGGAGCTTTAGAGGAAGGCATAGTACAATTCAAGTTCAAAATACAGTAAAAGATCATAATATACCATCTGATCTTGGATAGACATCATCAGCTGTCTGAACTACTAAACCATGACCAAAATCATGTTTGATTACAGTAGATAATCTCCTTGTTAGATTACAACAGCAAAGTTAAAATACATGTACGTTACGCTTTGGTAAAAGTGGGTTAAATGCGTGATGCATTATATCAAGCAAGCCATTACATAATTATGGATCCATGAAATCGTTTTTGTGTAACAAATGACAAAATCATGAGGTAGAATGATGGTTTGACATGCATAGAATTTACAAATTACAAAAAGTTTCGATCAAGGTCAGCCTTCGCAGAAGGCATAGGCTGACATTGGTCGATGCTTTTTGTAGATGCACTAAACCCGCACTTAAAAGAGCTTGACTCATGTTTATTGAGAGCGAAAGAGTTACACGTCTAATACATAAAGTTGTTACACACACCTGGCTGCTGAATTACACTGAGTACATTTAAAAACGCACACCTTGGTTTTAAATTAATATTTCGAACAAAAATGAATCCACGACAACGAAAATCACCACGTCAAACGGTCAAATATAATGGCTCACTGTCCAAAATTGCATAGAAATCAAATGAATAATTCATCTCAAATCTAAAGCCTGAATTCGTGTGGTCAAAAACTGAAATTCACAAAGTGTGACCACCGCGAACATAAATTAAATATTGACATCGCCGACGCATAGACAACTCCTGGGCTGCCATACAATTCTGTGGAATATTTTTCCACTCTTGAATCAGTGCCTAACGGGAGTTGGATCTCAATTCTAGGTTGATTAAATCAAATAAGGTGAGTAATCCATACACCTATAGCATCTTATGATGTTCAAGGTGGTTACACTCAATATTAACTTTGTAAATTTCACTTTTTGACCACACAAATTCAGGCTTTTGATTTGATATAAACTATTCATTTGATTTTTATGAAATTTTGGGCACTGAGCCAGTAAATATGGCCGTTTGACATGGTGAATTTTCGTTGTCGTGGATTAATTTTTGTCCGAGATATTAATTTAAAACCAAGGTGCGCGTTTTTAAATGTACTCAGTATAAATTCGACTGAATTTCAAACTAATTCCAGAACCCCCACTTTTCTCTTTTTGGACCCTTTAAGCGCTAAATAAAACTTGTGTTTCTTTTGTGGACAATGTATATCAAAGATCAGACTGCGTAGATCGTGAAGTCTGATCTTGGATCTTCACTGATTCCTGCTTTGTAACATTTCCCTACCAAAAACACCCTTGGAAGTTCATTGTGTTGGCTGTTTTTACCCAAATTGTACAGAAAAGTTCTTTTCACTTCTTAAACATTAGGCTGCTAAGCACGACTCTAGGACCTTTTGCGGACAATGTAGATCAAGATCAGACTGCATAGAACGTACAGTCTGATCTTGGATCCACATTGTCCGATAAGGAGATTTTTTCCCCCCAAATAAATACATTGAAATAGCATCATGTGTGTTTTTACTATGGGCTTAAATGTTTCATCTAAGTTATTCAACAGGATAAGGGTAGGCGCTCTCAGGGTTATTAACGTATACAATATAACATACATGCCGAGGATTGTGCATTACCTATATCTCGCGCAGAGAGTGGGGGAGGCATATTACATTAATTAAACCCTTCGCTTTCTCTGCAAGCTTAACTCTTAACCTGCTTGATAGATTAAATGAAAACTTCAACCCGATTTTAAATACCAAATTCTGCTACTTCAAAATTATTTTTGTGGGAGAAATATCTCCTAATCCAACAGTGTAGATCAAGATCAGACTGCACAGTGCGTGCAGTCTGATCTTGATCTACACTGTCCTCAAAAGGTCCTTCAATCGCGCTTAGCAGCTTACAGATTAACGTGCAAAGAACCCTGAGATCTTAGATCTGTACTGTTCGCCTTTCTTTATTCTTTAAAATAACCTCAGCAAAACAACTAAGATTTCATTTTATAGAACTTTCTGTAATATATGTGAATCCATCTAACCCAACTGCACTTTTTGAGACTGAGTTTGTGCTTTCGATCTTTTCGAGGAACAGTAAAATAAATGATTCAGCTGTAAGTCAAGACGGTGTTTGTTACAATTGAGAATCAAGCATAGGATGAGTTGGCTCTAAGATCAGACCGTTTGTTCCATGTAGTCTGACGCATATCGCTTGTGCGTTTATAGGCGATAGAGTTAGGCGTAAAAATTCCGCTAGCTTATTTACACGTGTACATGAAACAACCGTCAGAGACTATTACAATAGAGAAGCTACCTCAAGGTAATCTGCCTCGTCACTATAGATCAGGGAGACCGAAAAAGCTGTGAGCAAAGCGAGCTGTCTACGAGCGAAATACGTTGTCAATCAACTGAACAAGCTTTTCCCGTCAAAAAGGAAAATGTCAATGAAAGTAGCAACCTTGAGCTGTCCATTACCCTCGAAAGCTAGCTGCAAGCGCGATAAGTCGTCCATGATCAAAACAACCCGTCTTTGAGCCAAAGACGTCCATAAATTTAGCGTGTTGTCCATGCCCGTGATAAATAGCTTGTCTGCAGGGGTAGCAAGATGTCCATGATGGTAGCAATATCCATCTTCAACCGAAGCAAGACGTATATGATCGTGGCAACCTCTCTAGACGTAGCAAGGAGTCTAAGAGTATAGGGAGGTGTCTATGAATGTTTTAAGGTGTCAATGATGGCAGTCCATGGGTAAGGCAAGTTGTCTGTCTTTATACTAAGTGAGGTTGCTGTTGGTGTACGAACGTGTCCATGACTTTACAATATATCCATTGGCATAGCAAGCTGCATATTGACAGAGTAATAGTCTATAAGCTTTCATTAGTGTGACAAGGTTTCCATGGCTTTGCAAAGCTCTCTATATACAAACTTAGTATATGATGTTAATAATAATAGCAATTTGTCCGTGAACAAGACAAGTTCTGAGCGAAGCACACAGTCCATTGATGTATCAAAATGTACATGAGTGTTTGAAGGTCTTTTTGTCGAAACTATGTGTCCATGGCCGAATTTGCCTTACTATGGGAATAGCAAGCTGTCTGTGATTGTAGCAAGCTGTCCATGAGGGTAGAAACTCTTCATGAATAAAGCATGCTGCGTACTACCCATGAGCATAGTAAGCTACCAATGTGCCTATAAAAAGTCACTGAAGTACTCTTCAAGCAACGGAATGAAACAAACAAGAGTTCAGGTAATGGAAAGGTCTTCATAACTTTACTGATGCTCCTTTTCGTGTTTGTTACTGAGCTATCTACTGCTGGGGCTTTCCTGGCACCGGTAGCTTAGTCGATTACACACTGACTTTTAATACAAGAGTTCATAAGTTCGACTTCAGCTTGACAGTAATAATCTATGAGATGTTAATAAACGTATGGGCGTAAAGAGCAGGATTGGTAGTTATGGAAGTCTCAATAATGAGACGCTCCGGTGATTTTTTTCATATTTGGACATTTACTGTACACTGTACCGTCTCAAGTCCATCGTAAATTTTCCGGTAGCAAAGATAGAGCGCAATACTGTTTCGTTGGTTTTATCTGTATTACAGCGAAATGCAATTAACTTTTAGTAACAAACATGACCAAAGACAAATTGTTAAACCAATCATTACATAAAGAGCTTGTAGAAGTCGTTTATAACATGTATATCTCGGAAAAATCACTGACGAAATTTATCGTGCGTGGCGGCCATTTTGTATGTTTTCGGGAACGTAAACAACTCGAGTAACGGATAAAATGCACGGTTTTCTCTCACGTTCAGCGTTTAAATTGAAAATATTTGTATTTCAAACGAAGGATTATTGAATACGCAAGCAACAGGTATGTTTAAATCCTAGTTTTGTGCTCTATTTGCGAAATTATAAGAGTTCAAACTTGCGCCAAAATCTGTGCGGAGCTTTCAACTGATTTTGTCTTGATCGTCTCTGTACCCAGAGGCGACCAGTCAAAAAGTAACATCGCCTTTGGGGACAGTTATCTGTACTAGTAGTTATGGGTAAACGGCTTGTTTGGAAACATGTAACTTTTATTCTTTCTTTAACCCTTATCGTGCTAAATAAAAGGAATGAAACTTTCAAACCGATAGTAAAAACCCAAATGTTGCTGTTTGAAAGGTATTTTTTGAGGAAAGATATCTCCTTATTGGACAGTGTAGATCCAAGATCAGACTGCACGTTCTGTGCAGTCTGATCTTGATCTACGCTGTCCGCAAAAGGTAAGTGAGTCGCGCTTAGCAGCCTAAGGGATAAAGCCGTTAATTGTTTCAGTTACTCGCCCTCTGCCCTTACCACATGACTGTTATTTGAACCGACCCTATCCAATGTTTTTTTTTTTGTTGTCCATATTTCCCCTCCTGAATAACAATATTTCCAGGACAAACTCAGAGCCCGGAGATAGGGAATTTAATTAAGACTGTCCCATGGGAACTCAGCCGACCGCGCGATAATTGTATTCGAGTGAATTAATACATTAGTAGTCGTGCTTTAGCTATACTTAATGACGTATATTTGTACAGCTTATAATCGACTCTTTTACCTTGTGTACATGCATAAAGATATTTTCATATGGTTCGTGTCATGAATTATTTCTTCCAAAAAACCGTTTACCAAATTGCATGTCACTCTCATTAAGTTTATTCGATGGCGTTATGGGGCCCCTTTTTCGACACATCTGATCTTAAAAGATAAATGGGAGTGGGGGATAGGTTGTTTTTTTTTAATCCTCGAAACAAAGATCGTGAAATAAGATAAAATGATGACGGACAGTTTATCCCATTACTGTAGATATACGACTTTTTGGATCCCTAAAGTAAATTGCTTTGGAAAAATTGTGGAAAAAGAAGTAATTGCTTGAAACAAGAAAATGCTTCTTTTCCCTAAATGTTTTCATTTCTTTTTAAGGAATCAGATTTTTCCTTTAAATAGAGTATGCTTTTTTTTTTTTTAGGATTTCCCACTAATTTTATTACTATCACAACCAGCCCATGTGGTAAATGTTTAACTAGATTAGAATCAAAAACATGTTCTTTATGTTCACTGTGGGAGGAACTATACAAGACTTACAAAACATTTGAGAGACAGAGAGAGAATACAGACAGAACCCATCGCTTTGGTGAGATGATATGACAATGAAAAAGATAACCCTTTAGGATTAACAGAGGCGTAGCTGCATGTACGCAAAAACGCAGTTGCGTACGCTGCGCAAAAAAGGAGACAAATTTGTCAATAAACGTCACTAGAGGCCACCGAATAGCTTCTACATTTTCTAAAATTTTCTAGGGGGAGACCCCTTCCACCATCCTGGGAAATCCATCTTCAGTCCCTCGGCACTCTGCGCCTCAGGTTATACATGCGGTATTACGTTTGCGCACACTTTATTTTTGGCTAGCTGTGTCCATGATAAATTTACTTATTTTGAATGGATGTAGAAAGAATTGAACAGATCTTGATCACCTTTCATCGCAAAGGGTACTAGACATATAGTTTGAGTCGTGCTTTATGAAAAATCCATATTGTCCTACAATCGACTGAATCATGAGGTAGAATGGTGCTTTGACATGAAGCAAAATGACCAAAAGCAAAAAGTTTCGACCAGTGTCGGACTGTGTTGACTGCTCAGGCTGACACGGATTTATATTTTTTTACAGATGCATTAAACCCTCTATTTACAGAACATGGACTCATATCATAATGATAACAAATATAACAATGATCGAAGTATCCAAACTTTTTGTAGTGTGGTGTATTGTATTGACTGATAGCTCCACAGACAATACCATTGGGTTTTAACCTTTATCCCTTTCGGCGCCATAAGCGAAAATAGTGCCTTTGCGGACACAGAACGTGCAGTCTGATCTTTTATCTATATTGTCCGCTTTTGTAGTCAAGCCAATTCAATAAAAATATTTGTTAAGTTTCAATGGATTGTTTTTAGAGCCGCCGAAAGAGGTCGAGTTTATTTATTTGGCGCTGAAAGAGTTAACAGCTAGACAAATGAATTTGATATGAGCGATGTTCTGCGCAAAGGGTACCTTTTGCAAATCGACCCAAGTCAACCTATGCAGTCTGCGCAGGCTGACCTTTGTCGAAACTTTTTGCTGTTGGTCAATTTTCTGCATTCAAAAGTACCAGTCTACCTCATAAATCAGTCGGCTGTTTGACAAAATGAATTTAATGGGTACTAATGTCTGTTACTAGTGAATAGTACCTGTTGTTGAGGTGGCAAAAGTTTGGGTCTTGCGTACTTTGATTCGTGTAATTTTCACGACTGCATAATTTGCATGGTAACCGTCCTCTGCAGCAAGTTTTCCCAAGGAAGCAAGTAAGAAAAAATTAAATTGGTTATTTTGTAAAGAAATGACTCTATAAATCGCGATTAATTATATAGTTTTGGTAGAATTTGATGCATGAACCATTATGGAGTGTGGAACAGCATCGTGTTTGATTAGATGATTCAGCAGTCGGGCTAGTTTTGGTGGATACGATCCATAATAGTATAATGACTTACTTGTTTAAATGCATCATGAAGATGTGTTAAACCTCTTTTCCCAGAATGCTGCTCATATATTTTCTATCGACAGACAAAACACAGTAACTTATTGCAAGGTTTGGCTCAGTGTCTCTCCAAATATCGAACCATATGAGCCATGCTCTGACAAAAGGGGACTTAATGCATCTCCGTGATACATTATACCAAGCATTATACCAAGCTAGTCATCACATAATTATTAATCCATAATAGCCACTTTTTTAACAACAGACTTGATGATGAGGTAAACTGGTAATCGGACATATAGAAAATTGACCGATAGCGAAAAGTTTCGGCCCTGGTCAGCCTGCGCGGATGCGCAGGCTGACCTGGGTCGATACTTTTCGTAGATGCATTAAGGTAGTATACCCCTAATGGAAAACAGCTATTTCCACTAAAATATTATCCTACAAAATTTGCTATGATTAAAAATGAGTATTATTGTACTACTTTAACCGAGCCACCTTTTTTTTTTTCTTTCTTAGAATTATCATTTATAAATCTAAAACCACTATATTCTCATTACAAAGGGAGATAATAATTACCTCCCTTTTCAGGAAACTAACAAAAGTATCAACAAATAATTTCAAGATAGACATCAAAGGAATTTCTGGTCGGTTAAAAATGTGCAAAAGTATTATATCAGTATAAATCCTCATTTATCAACTAACAAGAAATTTTATTCCATGTTGCACTAGAAGCGTTAGGGGTCTACTACCTTAAGCCCCCTTTTACCAAAAAACGGCACAAATGAAATTAAAGTCGGTCTGATCTTGAACTTTTCTCAGCACAAAGTAAGTTAAGGTGACGCTATGTTATCTAAATCCAGTGCTAAATAATGAGTCATGCACGGGTAAAAGTTTGGTTTTATGCATCTCTGTGATGCATTATACCATACAAGTCATTACACGATTTTACATACGCCAGATCCATTTTGTAAAACAACCGACGGCTTTATTAGGTATAATGGTCTTTGGACATGCAGAAAATTTACAAATAGCATAGAGTTTCGACCCATGTAACCCTGCACACTTTTTGAAGATGTACTGAATCCCCTCTACATAGAAAATGGCTCAGTTCAAATAAAATTAAGAAATAAACAAGTCCAGCAAATGTTGATAACCAAATTTTGCCACTTAGAGCACATTCCGCAAAATAGAAAAAAAGGCTCCTCTGTTGACTTTTCTTTTAAAATTACGTTATTTATAGCCATCAAATGTCACACTTTATATTATATAGATTATATAAAGAGGGCGACATGTGGAAAATGAATTGAACTTGACATGAATTAGACCTATTCGCGTGATTGACAGGACGAAAAATAGTGCTGAAGATGGTACACTTACATACGATAGCTATACCGTATATATCTTAAGATTAAAAACCGTAGCATCAATTTTGGCTTTTGAATTAAAGGGAAGTCTACTTAAATCATAATTTGAAACTTGGGCGTATGATTACAGCGCTTCGACCAATAGCGTAACTATTTGCATTTCTCAAACGTATGTAAGGTAAGAATTCGTTCTGGTTATGTTACGCCGAAAACAATGGTAGCTATGTGATAAACATGTATCCTCAAGCAGTATCAGTCAAGAAATAAAGAAATCTGTAATGTGTAGATTTATCTCTTGAAACGCTAGCTGGATTAGGGCGAAGGTAAAATAATTACGTTCGGCTGCCTGTGGATGTAATTAGTGGTTTACCTTCAGACATAATTCTCTTAGTCTTGTCTATCGTGCTTTTAAATAGCATGCTTTCTCGCACTACTACCATTTTACACGGTATAACAAAGCCATTTACTCCCATGATTAACTTTTATACTTTAGAATATCGATACTGAAAACTTACCCTCTGTATTTTTCTCATGCCCGTCTTTGACTCGCTCGTAAGTGTGTTTGCTGTTATGTACGATCTTGGTACAAATTTAAGAATTTAGACGGTTGATTATGGGTATGTCCCCTTTCAAATTGGATTTTTCATTCCTACATATCTGATAGATAAGTAAAGGTTAGTTTTCAGATTTTTTTTTCACTTTCTGAGCAAAATACAGCCACGTTTACAGGTCTTTTCCAAACTCAAAACCTTGGAAGGACTGCTTTCTCTTACTGTTTTATGTGTAGAGCAACCTGGGATGTATATACAATGAGGATATTTGTCTTTTTCGGTGAAAGATCGAAATTTATATTTTCACGAGTGGCGCAGTCACGAGTGAAATAATACCGATGATGTTCACGAGATGAAATAAATTTTCGATCTTTCACCGAAAAAAAAAATATTCTATTCATTTCATGCTTTTAACCCTTTTTGGGAGGAACTTGATTAAAATCCAGAACTGTTCTTTTCGGTTATTCCCCGTGGCGTACCCCCTCTGCATAGCAACACATTACAATATTACGTCAAACGCGAGAAATGTAGGGTAAATGACGTCATATTTCCATCTGATTGAGAGGCTCGCGCATTTTACCCAGGTAACTAGTGCGCGGGAACAACTGTTTCCACCTTCAGTTGAAGAGTTAGAATATAAAAATCGGTATTTTTCACTGGTCGTAACCATGAAATATCGAAAAATATTTCACTGATATTTCTCGATAGCCTACCGGAAAGCACGAAATAAACATAATTATGTATTGACGTTTCAATTGTTCCGTTTTGTCAACTAATATACTGAAAAGAGTTTTGAGGACATATAATTTGAGCTTAGGCCATATTCTTACACCGTGAAGCTCAATAAAAATTGCCAGTAGAGCACTATTGACAGGCCCAAATAATATGTTTAGTTCAAAGCGTTTATGTGCTGAATGTGTTAGGGAAGTTCTGCAACTTAGATGACAGGCTCTCGATTGTTGCTGCCTGACAACCTAACCAGTAACGACAGCAGTCCCAAAGGACGAGCCTACTCATCTCGTGATTCTAACCTATAGAAAGAAAAAGCTGTCGCTTTATCCCTAAACTATTGTCTCCCACTTCGTTCATTGAATAAAGGTGAGTTTTGGAAAGACGTGGTATTAGATTATAAAACAAGAAATACGTGCTTCTCCGAATTGACTTGCCTGAAACTTCAGGCGACGTGAGACACTTTTATAATGGCATTTTTACTGCGACAAGAGATTTAGGTTTTTATCATGATTATTCTCTTGCGATCGATGTCTGGACTCTAGCCTGCAGGCAATGTGATAAGTCGAGGGGAACTAGTGGTGATGGCAACTGGAACTGTATCAATATAATCAACCGTTTTGGCAAAGATTGCAATGGTTCGGGCATTGCGATCTATAAAAAAAAAATCTGAAGCAGTTTTCAAAACATATTTGTGAAGTATGGATAATTGTAAATCAGTTTTTTTTTTTCAATTCTTTACCACGCAATCCCGAAATTTTAATGACCTCGATGAAGCAGACTTTAGAAAACATTGTGGGAAAGGGAGAAAATGCTGGTTATAAGCATTTTCTATTCTCCCACAATGCTTTCCACCCTTTCATGGATTATTTTCACCCATTGATCCACGTATTATTTATCGTTTGCAACTGATTTGAACAAGTCCAAAATTTTGTCGTTCGATAAAGAATTAAATTTTTTGTGAATGAACAGATGTGAAAAGTAAAATTGTGGTTATAAGAGATATACCTCCAACGTGAGATTTGCCTTCGTATCAGAATGTTTTGATAAAAATTGGTCTGTTGTTAGACGAAAAAAGTAACCGGATAAATTGTGTGTTCGTTTATTAATCGTTAATGCTGTCTGTTTCATTTACATCTTTATCATCAGATCAGTACTGAGATGATTGCACATAGAATTATTATGTTTGCCTTGCAAAAAGCAACTAGAATTGAATCTCTATTCCAATTCATGGAATCCAGCATCACTTAATTCTGCATATAAAAAAAACATTTTACCTCGGTTTTCGCAACTCATGTCATTGGTTTTAATCTCTTTGTAATTCAACCATTAAAAAAAAGTCTGACTACTTTCATTTTTATTTTAATGTGTAGCTTGCTAAAGGTAGCATTCAGGACGGTTGGATGCTACTATATATGGCCTGCAACACGCGAAAAGGGGCATTCGGACATTGTAAAGTGTTGTCTCGGATCAGCCTGCGCAGTCCGCGCAGGCTTATCCGAAACGACACTTTCCGTTTTTATGCAATTTTCTGTTTTACGCAAGTCTACTGTAGCACAAAATCTAATGTAGTCGTAAAGTGCCGTCTCGGATCAGCGTGCGCGGACTGCGCTGGCTGAGACGACACTTTACGCAAATGTCCGAATGCTCCTTTTCGCGTGTTGCAAGCCATATTACATGGAACTCACAAATGCAAAAAAAAAAAAATAGTTCTTTGCTGAATGCGGCGTATTTTCCTAATAGTCCGAATAATCACGCTATGAATTATTCATGAAACGGAATGGAAAAAGCCTCCACAATTATGACCTATTGATAATAAACGTTTATTCTGTATTAGTGAAGAGACGAATGGAATGAAATAATCTATACACAAGCGGTACCTTCTGTCCGTATTTAAATTTGTAAAGTCTGTCATTCATTTTCTGTGTTTCTTACTTCGCATGAAAGACAATTTTATGAAAAGAAGACATATATAGGGACTGACATGAGTTAGTGTTTGAGATATAGAGGATATTTGTTTTTTTCGGTGAAAGATCGAAATTTATTTCATCGAGTGAACACCATCGGTAATATTTTCACGAGTGGCTGATCGAAATTTATTTCATCGAGAGAACACCATCGGTAATATTTTCACGAGTGGCACAGCCACTCGTGAAAATATTACCGATGGTGTTCACTCGATGAAATAAATTTCGATCTTTCGCCGAAAAAAACAAATATTCTTTTTATTTCATGCTTTTAACCCTTTCTGGGAGGAGCTTTATCAAAATCCAGTACAGTTCTTTTCCGTTATTCCCCGTGGCGTACCCCTCCCGCATAGCAACGCATTACAATATTACGTCAAGCGCGAGAAATTTAAGGTAAATGACGTCATATTTCCATCTGGTTGTGAGGCACGCGCAATTTACCTAGGCAACAAGAACATGAAAATCGGTATTTTCACTGGTTGTACCCGTGTAATATCGAAAAATATTTTCACTGCTATTTCTCGATATCCTACCGGAAAGCATGAAATAAAAAACTTTATTAAACAAGTCTTGAGAAAATGCTATTAAGCGAGCCTTTCGCGGAGCTTAATAACAGTTTTTTCTTGATGAGTTTAATAAAATTCATTTCAAACGCCAACGAATGTCAGATTCTTTTTATCACATAATGATATTTCACAAATTATAGGTCAGAAGATGCAAAACCATCTATAGATGCACCCGCGGTAATATCCATAAAATCCCATTCACTTCCGATTCCACACAATTGTGATATCAAACGTGTATAAGATAAGAAAATTCGTGATGGGTATATTACACTGAAAACAAGGGAGGTTATGTGATAAATTCAGATCAGTTTGCCCAATCTGTTGACTCTGACATGGGTGCAAACTGTTTGTTGGTGTAGCTATTTGACCTTTCCAGCGTCAAAGGCAGAAACAAGGACTTTTGAGGACAGCCAAGATCAAGATCAAGACGGCACAGAACATTCTGATCTTGAATCTATACCATCTGCTCGTATGTTTGTTCAAACCTCTAAGATGAAAAAAGATAATGTCTTTATTTCAGTCAGTTGTATTGTTTAGTCATCCAAAGAGGACGAGTGTATCATATTTCGTGCATGGTTTGGTTTGGTTTGGAGTTTAACGCCATTTTAACAGCTTAGGTCATATCGTGGCGGTCAGTGACGCACCCGTATGTTTTCTAGCTTTCTCACACCAGTACTGACACAACTTTCTTTCCAAGGCCACTGACTGCTTTCATCACATGCATCAGAGGTGAGAGGCGAAAAATGGCCGAAAAGAAAGTTCGCCGCAACTGGCTATCGTACCCATAACCTCCAGGTCACGAGTCAGATACGCTAACCACTGAGCTACCCGGCCGGGCCACATTTGGTGCTGAAAGACCTAAAGTAATATACGTAAATGAATATCAGATTGACGTTTACGTAAACCTGTATGCATGGCCACAAAATAAATTTAAACTGAGATTTAAGCTTTAACCACATATAACCAATATTAGGATTGTGCCGCACACCGAAGAGCATTAACATCATATTCTCCGGAACGAAATATTGCAGTACACAGCTTGAAAAACATTAACGAGCCATTGTCTGGCAAAAAGGAATTTAAGGCATATCCATAATGCATTATACTAAGCAAGTCGTTATGGATTCATTAAATCCATTTCCTAGAACAACCGACTGAATTATTAGGTCTACTTGTCCTTTGACATACAGAAAAGCATCTTCGCAAGCCAAGGTGACTATCGCTACGTAGATGATAAGATCTACGTAGTAATCGTCACCTTGGTCTGCCAAGATGACAGAAGATTGACCAATGGCAAAAAGTTTCGCCCCAGGTCAGCCTACGCGGACTACGCAGACTAAACTGGGTCAGTACTTTTCGCAGATGCATAAACCTCCTTTTTACAGAGGATGGCTCAATCAAATCAACGGTTCCGGGTTCGAATCCTCGTAATGAGCGGGGTCATCCTTCAGAAGCACCTACATCACGGTGTTACTATTGGTTAAGGTTTTCTAGAAGTCAATCATCGAAAGAGATAAATATAAGTTGTAAGAAGCGCAATCGATACACATGCATAGATAGGAAATATTTATTTTTTTCGGTGAGAGACTGAAATTTATTTCATCGAGTGAACATCATCGGTAATATTTTTACGGGTAGGGCAGCTAGCCCATTTTTGGGGGGGACTTACATCAAAATTCAGTAGTTTTCGGTAATTCCCCGTGGCATATCCCCTCAGCATAACAACACATTACAATATTACGTAAAGCACAAGAATGTAGGGTAAATTACGTCATATTTCAATTTGGTTGAATGGCACGCGCTGTTTACCTAGGTAAAACTACTGTTTCCACCTTCAATTGAAGAATCAGTATTTTTCACTGGTCGTAACCATGAAATATCAAACAATATTTCACCGTTTTTTCTCGATAATCTACTCAAAAATCTTGAAATAAAAATACATACGTTCAAACTAAGAGTACATTGCCGTTGGCATTCTCCGAAACACGGTGCACTGATTGGGAGGCGGCGCAATATGTTGCCCTTCGTCTGGGATTGGATTGGAGGTCTTTATGTCTTCTGCAAGAATATTTGATGATGCAGACCATATAAAATTTGGTCCCTGATGACGATATTTTGCAGAAATTTAGTTTTTGCTCTTTACGCAATTGTGATTTTGCGTATAATGTAGGTTATTGCAATCCTGAAGATGAAATGCATCTGCTACCCAGTCTATTTGTCCGTATTCTGAACTCCAAGACTAACCTTTTAATTGGCTGAAACTGAACCAACTTTAAAGGCTAGTTTTGAAATTGTAAGTGAGAACAGACTTTAGCATTGTTTGTAAAAGGCGGACCAATGGCAACTTGTAATTTGAGAAATACGAGAGGACTATATCAAAAATGCCCCTAAATTGTTTAAAGGCGTGTTCATAGTCATACGAGCTGCGCTCATAGATGCGTCTTCGTGATGCATTATACCAAGCAAGACACTACATAATTACCGATTCATAAAGTCCATTCTTTTCTAACAACCGACTGAACAATCAGGTAAAATTGTCCTTTGACATGCAGTAAACTAACCAAGAGCAAACGGTTTCGACCCAGGTCAGTCTGCGAGGTCTGCACAGGCTGATATGAGACCGATGCGTTTTTGAAGATGCATTAAACCGCATTTTCACTGAATAAACAAAACGGACTGCAAGTGTTTATGTAATGGAGCTAGGACTGGTTCTTATGTAATAGTTCATGTCTGAGTTCCACAGCGAAGTTTCAATGCATTAAACTTATTATGCGTCTACGGCCTTCTTTATACGATATATATCGTATACTTGTCAGACTCCAATTACCTTTCCGATGAGATATTCAAATCTCAAGACATCCGAGAAGGAAAGAAATGTCTACTGGGTCGATTGGTCATTGACTTTATTCCTTACAACATGAAGGGCAAGTTGTTTTACAGTTTTGATAAAGATCAGAATTTATGGACCATCCCATCTGAATGTTGACGAACACTCTGATATATACTTTGAGACCCTAGACCCAGCCTACAGTCCAATTTAAGCTTAAAAATTACAATACTATATCAATTACCTTTTTCTTTTTTATTTCAGTTGGTTTGCGCTTTAAGATTTATAGATAGTTTTCAATAATCATGATTTAAGTCGCTTTGCACCACGTATCCGGATAAAAGCATAGTTTGAAAGGTCGATAACTCTCAACTTTAGCAAAAGAAATTAAAAAAAAAAAATACTGGTACAGTGCTACAAAACCGTATTCCTATTTAGTTACAGAGACCCTCGACCCAGCCCACGGTACAAGCAAAGCTTTAAAATAAAAAAAAAAAAATAAACGAAGTTTTTCATTTCAGTTGTTTGGCGCTTTAAGATTTCAGAAAAAGATAGTTTTAGATAATAATGATTACAGACGCTTTGCACTACGTATCCCAATAAAAGCATGGTTTTAAATTCGATAGTTCTCAACTTCAGCAAATGAAATGGGAAAAAAATACCCGTTCAGTGTACGCTTTCCTTCTTAGTTACAAGTGTTTAGTTAGACTACATTCCCTTTTCCGAATCCTTAGCGTATTGATTTGCATGCTCAATTTATGAATCGTTTACCTTAATTCACTGTTGTTTTACTACTTTTCTAATGTACTCTTTCAAACTCATTACAATGGGAGAACGTTTGCACTAAATGAATTTATAATGTTTTGTATACGTAAAAAAGAAAATAGATTTCCTGATTTTCAGAAACACAAACATTTTGTTCGAGCCATTAACCCAGTTCCTTTTGTATTCAATATGTATTGATGAAATTCCGTGTCAATAATTCAAATGTCCTCACTTGTAAAGTCAGTGATTTTTAAAGTACATAAATAGAAAAAAAAAATAAAAAAAAAAAATAAAACAAAGAACGAATCAATAATTAACAGTGAAACTTTTTGTTCAGTCTCGGTGATAAAACCCAACTAACCTTTTGTATAGGAATCTTTCTTGCCTGACTTGTATGATTCCAATGTCAATAGAGTTTTTGTTTACATCAGAAATGTGGTTTTTACAGCCTATCGTAACCTTCCAAGACAGAGAAGAAACATTTTACGTTCCTACAGTTGTAACTCTTCGAAAAAATTGAGAAAAGGGACATTTACTTGTAACAAATTACACAAACAACCATTCCATTCTTTACCTCTGTCTCAAGAATTTTCTAAATTTAAAGGTAACGCAATTTTGAATTGGTTAAAGCAAATGGTTTCGTCAATCAAACATTGTGTTACTTTCTAAATCAGGAGTGAAAAATTGCCCTGGGTTTATGGTCAAAGACCGGAAATGGGATCAGTGCGCTTTGTTTATTTATTTGTTACTTATTTTTTTCTTGAGCCTGAACCAAAGCAAAAGAGTTTTGTTTCGAAACCCCATATCATCCCTGTCTGCATTGAAAACAAGGCTTTCAACTTGCGTTTGAATGATTGCATCAAGTATTTTTGCAATGCATTGTGTATTAAACATATACAATGATAGTGGTGTGAGGAAAAATCTGAAGTTAACACCTTGTATTATCGCCAAAGTGTGCACAACCATTTGGCGGGGGTCTATTTCAAAAACCTTCAGAAGTTGTCCAGTCAGGCGTCACTCTTCGACCTAGCAAAGGAATCCCAAAACATAGGCAATCCTGTGAAGAACACTGTACACGTTTGGTATCTGAGGATTTTGCCTCTGTCTCAACCAAACTGCAATACAGACTTGCCTATTTGGGACTTTTTCTTACTTTACATAAAAACCACATATCAATCCAGAAAAAAATGGTCTGCTTTAAAAGAAATGCTGAGGGTCGTTATCTCGTGACGGCTGAAGTCAATGTTTCCTTACGTGAAAGGAAATATGTTACACGTTCCCTCAGGCATATGACTTTCCATGTAAAGAAGGTTGGACAAAGTTTGCGTGGTACTCGTATCATTGTATTCAGCAGAAAAACTGGCGAATCTTATGTCTTACTCATCCCCTGTATCCAAATAGCAAGCACATTCATATTTCTGTGACACAATGTGGAACGTATCGATTATACAATTTACTGTTCTGAATAGGAACATTTAAAACGCTATCCTCATTATGTGAATCATGCGATGTGAAAAGGAAGTTTATCGTATCTGCAAAAAGTATCGACCCATGTCAGCATGCGCCGTACGGCGCAGGCTGACATGGGTCGAAACTTTTTCCTGTTTGTAAATTTTTTGCATGTCCAAGGACCATTGTACCTCATAATGCAGTCGTTTGTCTGACAAATATGTATTTTACGGATCCTTAATTATAGTATGTCTTTTTTGGTATAATGCATCATGGAGATTCATTAAACCTCGTTTTTGATAGAGCTCCTCTCATATTCCTTTGTTTCTGTCCCATAGAGATTCCATTGTAATAGGCAGAGTTAATGTTTTCTTGAGTAGCTGTATCTCTTAAGAAAATTTTATCTTTTGTGAATATATTTAGCCCTCAAACTTTTAGATAAATAAATAGAGAATTCTAGCCAATAATGAAATGCTAGGTTTTGTGATTTTAAAGTTCTTGTTGCAGTAACAATCCTACAGTATCTATGTAGATTCAAGATCAGACCAGTTTTGTGCAGTTTAATTTTGATCTACACGTGCCGCATAAGCCCTTTGACTCGTTGGATTTAAGTTAGAATAATTACCAGTACTCTTTGTACACGCCACTGTCAGTTATAACTTGATCGCCGTCAGCCATAGCGCCTAGATATATACAAAAGTATTTCAGTATAGTTCTTTTACTCAGTCTCAATATAAGGTACGTAGTCAAGGGGTGTAGAGAGTTAAACCTCAGTATGGCCAAACCCAAATAGATGATGGTCAATGAGGACAAGATTCATTGCTTACTCATCGCTTAACGTTACTGATTTTGATGTTGGAAAGCAGCCACTAATTAAGAGTGTTGTGCGAAGCTCTTGTAATTAACTCTAGAGAGGCATGCATAGGAGTACTGTTGATGAGATAGGACTGAAATATTGTTCAAACAGCATTAAAGATAGGGCATCCTAATGCAGATTCCTGTAACATCGCCTTTCATCGCCGAAAAACGTACGGATTCGGCTAAGACTCGGGTAATCCGTAATCGATCGACCGATAGATGCTGGTTCCACGCATCGATTACGGATTACCCGAGTCTTAGCCGAATCCGAACGATGAAAGGCGATGTTACACGAATGCCATTAGGGTGCCTTATCCTTAAGCACCAAACGCACATGGACTTAAGCGGCGCTTTAGTACAGAGGGTTTAATGCATCTCCATAATGCATTATACCAAGCAGGAATAATAGGTCCATAAAATCCATTCAGTCTAACCAACGACTGAATCTTGAGGTAGAATGGTCCTTCGACTCGAAGAAAATTTACAAATAGCTAAAAGCTTCGACCCATGTTAGCCTGCGAGGACTGCGATGCCTAACCTGGATCAATACTTTTCGACGATATATTAAATTGCCTTCCCACAAAACAAACGTGTTTCATTTGTGACACGGAAGCACAAGTCCATGCTTTCGTTCTATTTTCTCACCAATGCTTTGCACCACAGCCCTTTCTCAGGGCTAGACTTTTGATTAACACGCACGTCCTTTGAGACTGCTCTCAGTCATCTATTTTTTTGAAATTAATTCATCAGTAAATTAAACATACTCGTTTTCAGCCACTTTTCAGCCAGATTTTAACTAACTTCATTTCTATTTTATGAAAATTTAATCCTTCATGTATCTCCGTGCCAAATTAATGTTGCCCCTGACGGCTGCAAGGTTGCACAGATAACGACGGATAGAAAATGCATTTCATTTTTTTGAGGCCTTCCAAGCCATCGCTGTTGTCGTTTCCGGTTTTAAATGAGGACAAATTCCTTTAGCTTTTTTACTCTTACACTATATATTGGTAATTTATCTATGTTTACACAACTGAGTCATTCTACCCATATTAAGGTTTCAACAGCGCTCTCTCTCTATCTAGCTGTAAGGATGTATCTTTAAAGAAGCTGTTCGACGCTGGTGAAACTTGTACGGCATGAACGGAAAGCAGCAGAAACCGATCTGTTTGGTTTTGCCTGAACGTGGGTAAATATTGAGCATATTAAATCGAAATAAACGAATTTAAAACCCTTTTCTAAAATTGATGAACAACATGTTATTGGTTTTAAGACGTAAATAATGAATGTACAAACATTGTAGCATACGGAGAGACTGCACGATACGAGCAATTTCTCCCTGTGCAGCATTGTGTTTGAACTTGTGACTGTTGTAAAACGCAAAAAAATCCTTAGAAAGAGCTAACTATTTCAAAGGATGAGATAAAAGTAAGTTTTCGACAGGAAGTCTAATGACGTCTAGACGGTTCCGGTACATAGATTCTTATCATGTCCAAGTTATGGTGGATATCCTTTGTTTTTCCCCGTAAACCCTTTCACCTCCGTGGACGCCACGAGTTGATTTTATTGAGGACGAAGATCTAGATTATTCAGCACTCGCACTCAAAGCGCAGATTTATTACTACCTTAACAATTTGCAAGTTAATTTTTAGCAAGGATCGAAATGTCTATTCATCATTTTATCGGAGTAGAAGCTGTGGTGTTTATGTCACTCGAAGATCACCACAAAAAGACTTCATTCACTTGGCAGCGAGAGCGATAAGCTAATGATATATTAGTTCCGTGCATTGCTTGCCAATCAATAACGGAAATTTGTCTAGATGAAATCCTACTTATGACCAAAACGTTTTATTCTTGACATGTGAAATGTTGGGAATGCATAAAAAGATCTGTTTTCTGTAATGAGGGTCATGGGTTGAAGCTTTCTTGTATCAAATTGACTGAATTCGCGAATTTCAACTTGAGCTGTGGAATTGTTTCGAGATGTATTTGAACATTATGTGTCATAGGAAACAACGTATATTTACATTTTGCAGCAAAACGACTTTGAGAACTTTCTCAGAGTTTTACCCTAAATCATTGTTCCTATAAATTTAGAACTCCCAAATTGCCCAAATGTCACCCAGAATTCACATGTATGCCTTCTTGTGTGCATTTTACCCTTATAATTAACCCTTAGGGTGCTAAGCACAACTAAATGATCTTTTGCAGACAGTGTAGATCAAGATCAGACTGCACAGAATGTGCAGTCTGATCTTGGATCTACACTGTCCGATAAGGATATATTTTCCTCTTAAAAATAAGTTTGAGAAAGCATTATTCTGGTTTTTTTTCCTATCGGCTTGAAAGTTCCATTTAAGTTATTTAACAGGAAGAGGGTTAAAATAAAACTCAAGTTAATTATAAAAACCCAAATATTGCTATTTCAAAGTTTTTTTAATGGGGAAAAAATATCTCCTTATCGCACAGTGCAGATCCAAGATCAGACTGCATGTTCTGTGCAGTCTGATCTTGATCTACACTGTCCGCAAAAGATCCTTGAGTCGAGCTTAGCAGCCAAAGGGTTTACTGGGGTCAAATGACCCCTGTATGAGAAATTCCGGGAAAACCCTTATCGTAATAACAAATATAATAGTCATGAAGTTAGAGTTGAATGATAGCACATGTGGAATGATTGTGACAACATAAAAAAATGCGTCTGAATTTCTCTGCTGTCTTAAGGTCTACGGCCCCTAACTCATTGGTAAACATCGACGTTTTCGTAAAGGCTATTCGGCCAATCTCGGCAGCTTCCGTCTTTCAATATGGGAGTTAGGGGCCGTAGACTCACTAACTCATCGGTAAAAAGCGTGTAACATCGACGTTTTGGTAAAGGCTATTCGGTCAATCTCGGCAGCTTGCGTCTTTAAATATGAGAGTTAGGTGCCGTAGACCTTAAATGCTGCAAAAGATGATCTGTTTCGAAATAATTATAAAGTATTTTGCATCTGGCAACGCATTAAGATGTTGATTATCTTATCCATTATAATTATATTATATTTACAGCCTTGGGTGAATTCCTAAATGCTGTTACAGATGAAAAGATTTCCCATAGTTATTTAGAAATGGCATTTTATGTCAATTTCCCTCAGTACATAAAAATTGCTAACTGGTTATTCGTCTAAAGCTTGCCTGAAGCATTGAATTTCAGGGATTTTTTCTTTATCTTTCAAAATTGAAAGAACAAGCTAACAGTATAGATCTAAGATTACAGTGCATGTTCTGTGCAGTTAAGGATATTTATGCAGTCCGCTGAAGCCCCTATTTGCGCATCATACACTGAAACGGTTTACTCGGCTTATGTATTAACGAATCAATATCCTCAGATCATTATGACGTAGAGGAAATTGGGGTTTCCAATTACGTGTTGTCATGTTACGTTAACTTTAACTAGAGCCATTAATCTATTTCACTTAGTTTTAATGTCACCAGCACTAATTGTGTATTATGACTTGGCATGAGCTACATGTCATTAGCGTTTGACATATATTGACCAGCAATGAAATTGCTGTACCTGTTCTAATAGTCGCCCTCACTTTTCCCCGATAAACTCGGCATTAAAAGTTCTGTCATCAGTTATCAAATAACACTACAATTCTGTAATGAGTCTGTGGTGGCCCTCCGCAGCTCAATTTTTTACCCTTACCGAACAATTTCGTATTTTTTTTTCCAATCCTATTGAGGGAGAAAAAAGACTTTTGAAAACATTGCTGGCCACGGACAAAAAGCTGGTATTCAGCATTTTCTCCTTTTTTCCCCACAAACTTTTTTATTATCTAAACAAAAATTATATTTTTCTTCGAGGAAAATTTTGAAATTAAATACTGAAATTTTGTCGTTTAGTACAGATTAAAGGCATTGACTTTGTTACCAGAAATTTCTCACTCGGTCATTGCTTGAAGAGGCGGTCAATTGGCACGGCATGGCAAAGTACTAGCTTGTTCTGATGAAACCCAGGAAAATGTATATAGACAAATGAGGGGTTGACAACACTGTGCCAAACAGAATTAGCTCTTCATGGTGCACTGTAATCTGAAATCTTTGTACTTAAGGTCTACGGCCCCTAACTCTGATATTAAAAGACGGAAGCTGCCGAGATTGGCCGAATAGCCTTTACAAAAACATCGATGTTACACGATATTTACCGATGATTTAGTGAGTTTACGGCCACTTACTCTCATATTAAAAGACGGAAGCTGCCGAGATAGGCCGAATAGCCTTTACGAAAACGTCGATGTTTACCGATGAGTTAGGGGCCGTTGACCTTAAAAGGGCGTCAGTAGAACAAAGTCTTGTCCTCCATGGTTCAAAGACATTAGATTTGAGCCACGCTCTGTGAAAAGGGGGTTTAATACATCTGCAAAATGTATCGACCTAGGTCAGCCTACGCAGTCCATGTAGCCTGACCTGGGTCTAAAATGTTTGTTGTTTGTAAATTTTCTGCATTCACAAGGACCATTCTACCTCATTATTAAGCCGGGTGTTAGACAAAAACGGATTATGTGGATTTCAAATTATACACTGTATAATGCGTAGCTTGGTTCAATGCATCACGGAGATTGACTAAAGTCCCTTATGGCAGAGCGTGGCTACTCTTGGTTTGATCCAAATGCACGATGCTGATCGAATTTGCTGTCCTTTGGGAAGGTGCTGCATAGCCATAGCGTGGTAATGATGAAACCAGGTTCTTCCGTATTTCTCCTATTTTTCACTTCTTTATCCATTTTTCACAATGTTTCACGTGTATTTATATTTACATATTCATATGACACTATTAGGAATCAACCAATGAAATTTCTCCAGACCACGTGGTCGGGATTTTCCATTGGATGACGTAAATGTATTAGGTTATAGATCTATAGTCTGTTTCAATCTTTGTTCGGACTGCTGACACCGGGGTCCGGGATCAACCTGCGGTTGCGTCTTGGCCTCCTCTGTCTGCCATCACCTAATAATAGTGTGCTTATTTCAACAATAATTTGATAACTTAAAAGCAAATGCTTCTAGTTTAAGACGCAATAGGAAAGCCTTGAACCTCATTTGAAATGATAATAAGTGTCAACCCCAAATTCTTTAATTCTTTCACCTACCTTTCTTTTGTCACTATTTATGCATGTGTTATTTACGTTATTTGTCTATGCTATTGTGCTCATGTATTTACATCTTGTGAATTTGAGCCATTAAAAGTTTTTGTCTGTCTGTCTGTCTGTAGGATCTACTATTAACCCTTTCGGCGCCATAGGCGAAAGGAGTGACTTTTGCGGACGGCATAGATCAAACATCAGACTGCACAAAACGTGCAGTCTGATCTTTGATCCATATTGTCCGCTTGTGTAGTCAAGCCTATACAATCAAAATCTCTGTAAGTCTCAGTAGATTGTATTTAGAGCCGTCGAAAGAGGTCGAGTTTATTTATTTGGCACTGAAAGAGTTAACTCTTTCGGCACTTCTATGAAAGGCCGTGATAAATTTCCCCTCGAAATTATTCCGCGACACGATTATGGAAGTGAGCTCTTGTTAGCGAAATATCTATGGCAATTTATGCAATCAATAGTGGGATCTTTTTCCATTTCCTTTGTTACTATATTTAGACAATATTTAATGGAACCAAAACAGCGACAAGGACTGAGTAACGATGAGATGCTAAATGTATTATTTGTGGAAAAAAAAGAAACCGGTGTTTGGAAGAAGCAGAGAGACAGACAGCGAGACAGACAGACAGCTAGACCAAGAAACAGACGGACAGACAGAAAGACAGGCAGACAGACAGACAGACAGACAGACAGAATAAGATGTTTCTTCGCTTTTACACCACTTTCAATAGTATTTCAGCCATATGATAGTGGCAGCCTACCCATGTCTTTTATAGATCTAAGCAAGAAGAGAGAGAAAGAAGAAAGACAGAAAGATAGGCAGACATACAAAGGGAGAGTGAGAGGATGACTGAAATAACTGTCGTTCTTTTCTGTAAATAATCGACGGAACGCTTCATTTTTTTTTAAGTTATTGATGTAAGATAGAGTAAAGCTGAAAAAAAAAAAAGATTTTCAAAAGCGCAGTCCAAGATCAGACTACACGGATGTGCCAGCTGATTTTGTTCTTCCCTCTTCATTATAGACAAAGATCATCCGTCGCAATTCGCAGAAATTGGTTATATCTAAGACCTGTTGCGTTAACAGTGAAATAAAAAACGCTGCCGATAGCGAAAGAAATATTTGAGATTTAGAATTTATTTTCACTGCAAAAATAATTCACACTGTATCGGACAGTGTAAATTAAAGATCATACTTCACCTTATGTGCAGTCTGATCTTGATCTCCCCTGCCCGCAAAAGTGATTTGATTTGCGCATAGTAGAATAGGGGTCAATAAAAATTATATGTATTAACCCTTCGGCTGCTACTCGCGACTCGCTGACCTTTTGCGGACGGTGTAGATCAAGATCAGACTGCACGTTTTGTGCAGTCTGATCTTGGATCTACACTGACCGAGAGAGAGATACTATTTCTTCCAAAAATGCATTTAAAATGGCATCCTTTGAGTTATTACTATCAGCTTGAAAAGTTTCATTTAATTTATGCAGCAGAAGTAGGGTTAATAGACCAGCTTTCAACGGCAATGAGGTAGTGTTTATCTACAGCACGAAGAATGCTTAGCATTGCTTCCAGAAAACATATTTGTTGCGGTTTTTTTTTGCCTTACCCATTGCATTATGGGTAAATTCACTACACGTGTATGTGATTAGTGAGAACCCTTTCTCTTACATATGACTTTTTTTTTTCTTTTCAACGTCACATTACTGATAAACTGATATACCCTTGAAAGATTGATAATCGCGATGTTAAGCTTCAGTGGTTGCCAATTTAAATTACAGAGATAAAAATGAAACTCCACTTGCCTGTACATGTTAAACAATTAATGTCCTTCAAGGATACAGGACATGTCCATTTATCTTCAAATATCTACAAAAAGATTCCGGTGAACACGACACATCGGACAGAGAGCAGCCATTTTGTTATGCAGGTATATTCGCGAAGTACGACAATAAACCATTTGAGAAATAGACTGACCTTCAACATTCCGCACTGACACGGTCACGTGACAGCCATTGACAGCAAATCCTGGTGGAAGCGTAATTTCTTTCAAACGCCGTTTCATCTTGAAATAATTTGTAATTTTTATGGCGAGGGGTTTTTGCCTTAGTGGAATGATGAGACATTGTGTTGAAAATGAGTTTTTCAAGTTTGCCGTTTTGCCTGGCTATCCCTCATTTCCCAGCAATTTTCGCAGAAGATAACATTATTAATAAATGGTATGACAGCATCAGGCCTCGATTTGACACAGTATCACATGACTTACAAGAAAAACAAAATGTTCGCGAACTTCCATAAATCGCGATTTTAGATGATTCGATGATATATATATCGAATTTAAAGATTCATTTAGAACTTACACACAGAACTGTTTCTGACGCTTTCATCGCGAACGATAAAAACATGAGTTTTTTTTTTTTCGTACGACATAGATCAAAACCAGACTGCAAAGAAGGTGCAGTCTGATCTTGGATCACTACCCTCCACTTTTGTACTGAAACATATATGGTATTTAAATCTTACTGGCTTAGAGTGGGTTGATAGTCACCACAAGAGAGGTTGAGTTAATATAATTCGTGCTGAAAGATTTGGTGCAGTTTAGTTTGACGAATTTAGGGTATTAAACAATTTGGCATTTAAGGTCTACGGCCCCTGACTCTCATATTAAAAGACAGAAGCTGCCGAGATTGGCCGAATAGCTTTTACGAAAACGTCGATATTACACGATATTTATCGATGAGTTAGTGAGTTTACGGCCACTTATTCTTATATTAAAAGACGGAAGCTGCCGAGATTGGCCGAATAGCCTTTACGAAAACGTCGATGTTTACCGATGGCTTAGGGGCCGTAGACCGTAAAACACAACAGCAATTAATGGACACCATTTTAGAACTGGTGGAATTGACTTAGATACGAGAGAGAAAGTTCGTCATTGAATGATGGACACTTCTTTTAAGAAGTCTCAATACAGAGTCTTGAAAACGTGTTTCAGCGACATACAAAGATATTTATACTACCTCTGTTGCCCTAATGTCTTGCCTGCATGAAGGATCGTAAAACTGAATCAGCTGAAGTATCGTAAGAAACCATACAGAAAGTGCTGGCTAATCTTGAATCTTGGAATCTTTGATCTTGGATCTGTCCCGCCCGCATGTATAAGGTTACTTTCTTTTTTTTTTAGTATCAGTGGATTACTGTTTTCAGTTTTCGATAGAGGTGATTTCTTATATTTGACGCTGAAAGAGTTAAAACACATATAAGATGTATGCTCATACCCAATTAACGGATTTTTAAAAACGAGTTATTTTACCACACGTATAATCCGAAGTCACTGATGGTTTGAACTTTTCTTTGAAAATGTGTTCGAAGAGTCGATATATTGCCGTATACCTTCCTTTAAAACATATGGATTTACAGATCATGGGAACAGCTGCCATATCTAACTGACATCAAAACTTTGAGCCTCGTATTTTGCATAGCGCCATATCGTCGGTTTACTTCCAAAACCTCGTAACTACAGCTTGTTACAAGCTGTAGTTACGAGGTTTTGGAAGTAAACCGACGATATGCGTTTGGGAACTACATGTATATTCGCCATGTTCTATATTGAGCACGTTTGAATCGTCTAAATTTTGATGATATTTCCGAAGTGAGTTAAAACAATGTGAATAAAAGATTTCAAGAACTTGAATGTACTGAAAGATGCCCCATTTTTACACCAAGTTTTAGTGTAGGTGGGGAAAATACACGTACATACAACATATAGAGGATATTTGTTTTTTACGGTGAAAGATCGAAATTTATTCCATCGAGTGAAAATCATCGGTAATGGCTGCGCCACTCGTGAAAATATTACCGATGATGTTCACGAGATGAAATAAATTTCGATCTTTCACCTAAAAAAACAAATATTCTATTTATTTCATGTTTTTAACCCTTTGTGGGGGAGGGGGGGAAAACTAAATCAAAATCCAGTACAGTTCTTTTCGGTTATTCCCCGTGGCGTGCCCCCTCCGCATAGCAACGCATTACAATATTACGTCAAGCGCGAGAAATGTAAGGTAAATTACGTCATATTTCCATCTGGTTGTGAGGCACGCGCATTTTACCTAGGTAACTAGTACGCGGGAACAACTGTTTCCGCCTTCAATTGAAGAGTTAGAATATAAAAATCGTTATTTTCACTGGTCGTAACCATGAAATATCGAAAAATATTTCACCGATATTCCTCGATAACCTATCGGAAAGCATGAAATAAACTCTCTATCTTTCACCAACCCGCGGATTCAAGCTAATACGCCTTACCATCTGAGCCACTTTAATTTTTAGTACTATTCAACAGTGTTTTAATTGGTTTCATCAGTTGTATAATGGTTAAGAAAATTCACAGCTAAAAAGAGGAAATACTGTTAGAGATAAGGTGTTTTCTACATGTAGTTTGTTTCAGTTAAAGAGTTTAATGTCAACTATGGAGACGAAATAAATCAATATGGAATTGCAAATCTTTTAAAGAATTAAATTATTGTCGAAATGCATTTCTGTTAGTGTCTCGTTTTTCTTGTTCTTTGTCGCTTTTCAAGAAAATCCTGGCCAGCACCCCAGTGGCTATCAAATGAAAATGTCCTGCGCTTGTATTCACTAACCATTCTTAAGAACATTCTTAGTCTTATTCTCTAGAGTTTTCTAAATTTGACAGTAACAAGACTTCTGATTGGCTAAACCAAGTGGTTTAGCCAATCAGAAGTTCCGTTACTTTCGAATTTAGAAAATCTTGGAGAATTAGACTAAGAACGCTCATAAGAATGGTTGGTGAATACGGGCCCTGGTTGCAAACCCAAGGCCTTCACCTTTATCCCTAATGTTGTGATCGAAAGTGCAGGGCGCATGACCGTTAAAAAAACATATCCCTGCAATGAAAAGTAGGATTATATCATCATTAGTGGAATTTCATGATTATTATCGCTTTGTGTACCTTACAAACCAATAAAGCAGTGGTATCAGTTTTTTTTCGATTGTCTGACTGCTTGGAAAATTCAACATACCCTAGCTTACCTTCCGTTTTCACCGAAGAAAGAGTTCGGATAGGTTTGATGGGGCTCCACAGTTAACTGAATAAGTCATTGTTGGATTGATAATCGGAAAATCAGGGTAACATCGCCAATGCAAGCGCTGGGTATGTCAGCATGTCATTCTGCGAAGCACTGCACAACTTCACCCTGACAGTTATTAAACTAGGCTAGACATGGGTTGTCGTGGCATATACTGAGACGCTGTTGGAAGTGGCGTAAAACCACATTTAACCAAATAAAACAGAAACAAAATAACCTGAAGTAGCAAAGTCTTTTGCCAATTTAAAAAAATCAAGCATTTTCCAGCTTGATGCACAAAACTATACCTTATGTTTTTTAGCATAGCAAAAAGAGCCCTGGCTCAAAGCACATCTAGTGCTGTAATGGTAACCGATTCACGTAAGTTAAGTTGCACTCTGTAGTGATACATGAAGTTTTGGAACGAAAGAAGTGTTTTCTCACGAACAAAGAGTTAGACAAGAGATATTTTTATCCGGCCAGGTGAAATGTAACCTACAGCCGGTGGGTGTATCAGCAATTTGTTTCTATTCTTTTCGAGTTGGCATATGTTTTCATTCCCTCTTTTCAACCGTCACCATTAATACATTCCAACCTGAAAATGACTGTATTTTCCTCTCTCAACAGTCGACCTTTAAAAAAAGAATGGCAAAGAAGACACTGATCATTTCACTTGTATTCGTTAGTAATGTTTAGTTGATATCGTTTCTTTTTTTTCCCACAAGATTGTTTTCGAAATTGATTGCATTTTTCTTCAGGGGGCAATGCATTGGGTTAAATAAAGAAATTATGTGTGAATTCTTCTCGGTCTGGCATCACATCAATTGTCCTACTGACGTTTAAACTTAATGTCTCAGTTTAAAGCATCGGTGTGCAATACATATCTGAATAACTAGAATACCTTTGAGATCCTTTTGGAAACAGCACAGGAAAAATATGCAGCTGTGCCTGAAAAATTAACAGCTGCCAAAAATTCAATTTGAATGAGGTAAACGACCATTATTACGTTCAGATGCATCTCAAAATGTTTCGTGTCGTTTAAGGATAGAGCACACTAATGGGATTCGTGTAACATCGCCTTTCATCTCCAAAATCGTACGGATTCGGCCAAGACTCGGGTAATCTGTAATTGATGCGGGGAACGAGCGCGTATCGGCCGATCGATTACGGATTACCCGAGTCTTAGCCGAATCCGTACGTTTTTTCGGCGATGAAAAGCGATGTTACAAGAATCCCATTAGGGTGCCCTATCCTTAAACGGTCTTTCATACCTTTGAATGACTAATGTAAAAAGACGTCATTAATAAACGGACATAGGCAGTTTTGGGGCTGTATTCACCAACATTTCTTAAGAATATTCTTTGTCTTTATATCTGCTATTTTCTAAATTTGAAATAAAACAACTTTTGATTGGCTAAACCATTCGGTTTAGCCAATCAGAAGTTGTGTTACTTTCAAATTTAGAAAATTCTGGAGAATGAGACTAAGAATGTTCTCAAGAATGGTTGGTGAATACAGCCCCTGAGCTCATGTTTTAGCACGAAAATGCTCTAGGTCTATATGAACTGTAAATAAAACTCAGTCTGCATAGAGCCGCTAACCCTATCTTTGGTTTACTCTATCCGTTTTGCATGGAGATATTTCGGAATGTAATATGAGGTTATTTAACTTGCTTAGGTACAATACTGAATTCTATTGGATGAGTACACTGCAGAACCAGTCTATATTTTGGACGAGGCGACAGCCGAGTTTACCCAAGCATGTTAAATGACCTCTTTATTTCACACTTCCGTTTTGACTTTAAAGTAAACGACAAGTATAGGGCCATTTCAATTTAAATAATGGGTAAAAAAAAAAAATCAAAACATATCAAAAGAGGGTTTTGAAATTGCTTTTTTGATAACGGACTTCGGTAGACTACTCTTCCGGTCAAATATCGATATTCGGGACTCTAGCCTCGTTTTGAAAGATCCATATTGGACTCTTGTCTCGTTCTGAAAAATCCATATTGAACTCTGCAGCGTCCAATATGAAATAAGATATTCTGTACTCACGTAGTAGCATTAAAGCGATTTCATTGGACGTTAAATTGTAGGTGTGAAATAAAAGCTTATATTTCTCAAATTCGTGTTTAGAAAGTTACTTTGTACATTATTTTAATCTTGTTGGCTGTTTAAAGGTTAAATCTACAACATATGTCTACATCTCCAAGTGTCTTGTAATCATATTGATCATTTTCCTGGGAACTTTTTGTTAAACCTTAGGCTGCTAAGCGCGACTCACTGACCTTTTCCGGACAGTGTAGATCAAGATCAGACTGCACAGAACGTGCAGTCTGATCTTGGTTCTACACTGTCCGGTAAGGAGACATTATTCCCCAAAACATAACTTTGAAATAGCAATATTTGGGTTTATACTATCGAATTCAAAATTTTATTTTCGTTATTTAGCAGGATAAGGCTTAAACGTTTACATAGATGGACCTGGCTCTTACACAAGCAGGTTTGGTGCATCATCATGATGCATATTACCAAGCAAGTCATCAGATAACTATGGATCTATACAATCCATTTTGTCTAGCTGCAGATTAAATCATAAGGTAGAATGGTCCTTTGTTATGCAGAAAAAATTTCAGTAAGCCAAAAGTTTCCGTTGTCTGCGCATGTCATATTCTTCGAAGATTCGACCAGTCTGCTATGACACATCACCGACCCCATATACTAGGGAAAAGTAAGGCTTATACCGAAGCTATTACCCAAGCCTGCAGGGGCAGTTTTAATAAATGGCCGGTGCATAGGTTACATGCTAGCTGATCATAGCTGAATGAATCGCACCAGGTAGCGTTTTATTGAGTAAAAGTTTACTCGCAACGGACTGTGCAGGCTGAAATGGGTCGATTCCTTTCCAGATGCCTTTTCACAATGCATGATTTTAATGTTTAGGATATATTTACTTGTAGAACGTATCTGTCAACTTTGCGTTATGAAAGTTGAAAAAATACGTTGAAGCAATTAAATATAAACTTAAAGCTATCCCGACTGTCAGTCCTCTGATTTTCAAACAGTTAAAGCGTAATATACGATTTTAGAGGGAAAAGCAGGTTGACGTAGAAGATAGATTATTTCATAGATCTACGTACGTTATAATACATAACCAGTTCTTCGATATTGCATTGGATACGGTTTTTTTTTTTTGTAGACAAAATTTGACACATCTGTCTGAGAGAGAGAATTCACACGGCTTTGATGTAATATTTTTGGCAAGGAAGATACCTAGGTATCTAAACAATACACCGTTAAGTGCAAGTAAACCGTAACCTGTGCTTTCTTTTTATACTCACCGCACCAGCGGTTTTTTTTTTTATAAAGTTGTCTTGTTATGCAAGTTAATACAAGAGAAATTCATACAAAGAGGCACATTCAATTGCTGCAATTTTCTCTAAAAAAAAGATCACGAAGTCCCTGTGTCAGCGGCCTGTCACCACATGGTATAAAGCTATTACAATAGAACCTCGAGAACCTAACAAAGCTGTTTTTCCTGCAAGTTCTGCTTGGACTGTAAGGGAAACCGAATGATAAAAAATCAAGTGTTTAATTAACTTTTGACTTCCAACTTGCAGTTAGCAAACTATTTTTATAGCAAAAATACGTGCTTATTTCCGGAATGTTCTTTCTATGCATATTTAGCTTCATGGAATTTGACAATTCATTCATGCTGAATCACTTATCTAGCTGGATAGTTTATACAAATACACGATGAGAAAACGGAAAATTACGATTAATATACGATTAGTTAATAACAATACTGCGATTACAATAATCTTCTTCCCGGAAAAATATTACTGTAATGGAAAAAGTAGATCAAAGACCCTTCTCAATCCTGATGCGATTTTTTTTATCCCCCGCGGAGGGATATAGTTTTAGCGTTGTCCGTCCGTCCGTACTTCCGTCCGTCCGTCCGTACGTACGTGTGTACAATAACCCATTCCGCCGATATACTTATTATACGCACATCGAAGAAGGGACGTATTATGGGATCACCCATGGCGTCCGGGCGGGCGGGCGGGAAGGCGGGCGGCGTCCAGTTCTTTGTCCGGAGCATAACTTTGTCATCTCCAGTCCGATTGACTTGAAACTTGGCATTTGTGTTTGTTGCAATAATACGGAGTGCAGTGCGAAAGAACCATAACTCTATCTCGTGCTGTCCTTGAGTTATTTCCCTTTGATCGTCATTTTTACAGCATTTTCTGCTTGTCCGGAATATAACTTTGTCATCTCTAGTCTGTACATCTTCAAATTTGTTATGCATTATTGTTGAAAAATTACGGAGTGCAGTGCACAAGAACCATAACTCTTCCTAGCATGAATTTTGAGTTATTCTCCCTTTGATCTTCATTTTTATAGCATTTCTTGCTTGTCCGGAGCAAAACTTTGTCATGCTAAGTAGGAGTGACTTGAAATATGGTATGCTTATTTGTTGCAATATTTGGAAGTGCAGTGCGCAAGAATTGTAACTCTACCTCGTGCTGTCTTTGGCTTATTTCCCTTTGAATGTCATTTTTATAGCATTTAGTGCTTGTCCGGAATATAACTTTGTCATCTCAAGTCAGAGTGACTTCAGACTTGGTATGCATGTTTGTTGCAATATTACGGAGTACAGTGCGCAAGAACAATAACTCTACCTAGTGCGGATTTTGAGTAATTCCACTTTCATCTTCATTTTTACAGTATTTCTTGCTTGTCCGGAACTGAACTTTGTCACCTCAAGTCAAATTGACTTGAGACTTGGTAAACATATTTGTTGCATTATCTGCCCTTTACGATTATTATACCCCCTCGACAACTGGCGGTGGGACGGGCGTATCTTGCGACAATTTGCCGCTCTTGTTTTGTTTTTTTGATTTGATGAAAAATGGCCGACTCGGAGCGATTTTAAGTTACGCGGTCAAGTAAATTTTTCGGCGGGGGATATCATTTTAACGAAATTGCTTTTTTTTTTTTCATTGGCTCAGGTAAAAGAAAACGCTGTGTAGGAGCCAGTGACTGCTTTCCCGCACAAATTATATGTAAACCAACAAAATTCAGTGTTGAAATTAACATGATTAGGATAAACTCCCGAAGAAGAATATTGCGTCTTTCAAGATTCTAGCTCACAAAAGCTGGATTTCAAACCGAGTAGGCTATGAACTGATCTTCCCTAGCTAAACAGAACAAAACTTAAAAAAAAAAGAAACGAAAATCGTTAAATCTCTGCCAAATAAGAAAATTGTGCTGTTAAAATAAATTAGAGTAAAGTAGAGGAGGCAGACCCGTACTTTATTAGATTTTCTAATCTTGTTAGAAACCAATACGGTAATACATCATAGAAAATTGTCTGAAGTAGGGCGAAGCTTAACTCTCTACCAGACGTCAAAATTTAAACTTGTCCAACTGGAAAGCATATTTAGACGACCAAATAATTGTGACCTGAATGACCAGAGTTGATTTGTAAAGATTAGATAGCATTTTCCTACAATGTTTTCTTTTTCCAATAACGTTTTCAAAAACCATCTTCCTCAGGGACGTTAAAGCAAGGGATGGTTTGGTAAGAATTAACCCTTAGGCTGCTGATCGCGACTCACTGACCATTTGCGGACAGTGTAGATCAAGATCAGACTGCACAGAACATGCAGTCTGATCTTGGATCTACACTGTCCGATAAGGAGATGTTATTCCCCACAATATAACTTTGAAATAGCAATATTTGGGTTTTTACGATCGAATTGAAAATTTCATTTTAGTTATTTAGCAGGGTTAATATTTTATCTACATACAAGATTCGAAGTTTCCTACCTTTCCAATTTCAAATTAAATGTCAAATACCAAGACTTGCATCAGCCTATGGTAGCAGTTATGGCTACTGTAACGGTGTTATTTTTTCGTCTGTTAAACACTGAAAGATATACCGCAAAGACTATGCATGCATATCCGAGTAAATGTGTAGAACAGGTATTTGTTAAATTACATATGCAGGAATTAAACTAGATTCTACGATGTTAATTTTTTCACTCATCCATTCTTGTCAGTTGAGCATATGAGACTAAATATTCCGATTAAAAACAAGACGAACTTTATGATCAGGAATACTTTTTTTTATCCCGTTACACTGGAGGAATCAGTTGTTTACAACACATATACATTTGAGTGCCTGTGGTTTATTTATACCACTCGTGTTTTTAGTAATAAGCTACAGGGACAATATTGCCTGTGACCATTTTTTGCCATGTTAAATAATAAAGACCGTGGACGAGATGCACCTCAACCCTTGACTCTAAAAGAAAATGAACTGGTCTTCAGAAATCGCTAGATACCTACTTAAAACAGACACAGTACTCTCAGAACTGTTTGAGTCGTATCTCCCAGTAAACAGCGGACAGTGCAAGGACAGGTCCTTTTTACTGGACAAACATGTGCATGCTTGTGCAAGTGCAAGATCAGATTGTACTTTCTTTGCAGTCTGATACTAATCCACACACTTCGCAAAAGCAATTGCTGTTGTGATAAGCGAAGTATGTATAAAAAATGGTTTGTACCATTCCACTGATCATTAGATTAGATGTTTCACCGATAGCCTGCATTATACACTAGTCTTTTATCGCATATATTCGTATAGCAGCATCTTGGACAGGAACAATATGCCTATGTGCCGATTTTACTCTTCGATTTGCCAGCCCGATAGCTGGATCAGTAGCGTACATGACCCTTGAAACAGGTGTTGTTAGTTTGAGTTCCTGGCTCGACTCTAATACCAGAGGATAAGTGAAGGCTTGTGCTACAAATAGCAGTCATGTCTACATGTAGATGATAAAAATAAATGCCATGATGTCCAAACATGCAGGGCAGCCCCAGAAAGAGAGGTTATCACGTATACAAACGTTTTTAGTGCGAGACCCGAAGAGTTTTTGGATGAATGCAAAGCTCATTTTTAATTTTAATCAAACGACAAAATTTCAGACCTGTCCAAAATAAAATCATTAGCAGACAAGCATTTGGTAACGTTGGTAAAATGAAAAAAACTGGTCTTGAAAGATCACACAATACGCTGGGTATAAATAGAAATGTGGGTTACTAGCACTTTCTCCTTTCCCAACAATAAGAAACTTTCGTCTTCCCCAGAGTCAACAAAACATGAATCCATTTTTTTTTGTAAAGGATTAAAAAGTAGTTTGTGAAACGTCTATATAAACTGGAATCATACTTTAGAATTTAGAAACTGTAGTTTCCCGATAACCCCATTAATGCCTATGATCTCCGCATTTGTTTCTGTTATGTCAGCCAGAGCCGGGATATTTGTGACCATAATTTATCACCCACTTTACTTGTTTGTTTAGAGTTTTCTGTTGTATGAATACTACTTTGTGTTTGCAATTAACGTATTTATGTTCCTTGGGTCAATTATTATTTGCCCAGTTCTCAACCTCTACATAGAGGATTATCAACTGTTTGTGTGTGATATTAAAAATCTGTCACTCGAATGGGGTGTGATGCGGTTGAAAAAAAAAAAAACGAGTCCGAAGGACAAGTTTTTTAACCGCATCAGACCCCATTCGAGTGACATATTTTTAATATTACACACAAACAGTTGATTATCCTATTTATTATATTTATATTCCAAATTCACCCTTTTTTTTAATTCTAATAATGATCAAAAATGGTACAACATGAGCAACATAGGAAAAAAGTAGTTCCGGCAAACATTCTAAAACTATATCGTCACCAATGATGATACCATATTTATCATCACTAGTGGTGTTACTCACTGTGAAATCCCAATAATTCACTGATACGAATATAATAAAATTCTATAAATCGGTATTGTGATGATGCCTTTTCCAGGTATCATGATTTTTTTCACTGTATTTAATGATAGAACGTTTTTAAATCTTTTTTGAAACACTACTGTCTCGTTATCTAACTGTTTTTACAATTATAGTTGAATCCGTCCATCAATTGTAATATTGTATAAAATTGAATGCATACATACTCGCACATGAACAAGGGATAGTTCGAAGAGAAAACGCTTTTACAATTAATATTTACTCGTCTGTGGTCTAAAATTTGTTATCAATATCAAGGGTTGTAAACGTTTAAATGTTATATTCTTACATGACACGTGAATTCAGCTCTATAAACACAGTGCAACGAAAGCGTGGTAAAATCTACGTTATTCTATGTAGAGTGACGTAATTCTGTATAGAGTGACGTCATTCTGTATAAAGTAAGTAAGTTATTCAATGGAATATAATCTGCATCCGCGTTTTTACTCAAAGTATGAACTTGTTTTCCTTTGATTAAGAGTTGGTCATGTTAGAATCGAAATAATCTTCTTTCTATCGTGGTTTATCGTTCAATAAACCACGTTGTGAGTTATGAGGCGCATAACTCACAACTGTGGTTTATTGAACGATAAACCACGATAGAAAGAAGATTATTTCTTAATTCAACGATTGCAGCGTTCTGAAACAGTAAGAGTGATGCTACCTGACGTTATGCAAATACAACATTGTTTGATGATAGTGCAGGCATATGAAAGACATTTTTCCTTTGATGATACCAAGTGTAAAAACAGTTTGTTCTTGATAATGCCTTTTCCAGGGCTTAGAAGTTACAGGTGCATTTCCGAAACTGTAATCTTGTTTTACGATAATTTCCTTTGCATTTCAAGCCATTGTCTTGTGAGCAATCTTTTAGACGCTTTTCAGGCTTGGACTTGTCATAAATTAAGCAAAAAATGTTGACTTAATGTGCCTTCGTCTTGAAACTCGCCTTTTTTGAAAGCCTTGTGGCAAAAGCACTTAATGTTATATTGATTATCTGTATTTTCAATGATTTTCTCACAATAAGCCGCAGTATTGTTTTATTTGTTTTAGAAGGAATTAAGTTAAGGAAAATGTTGTAGCGTACTTACTGTCAAAACAACCAGTGAAACTGATGCTAGACCGTTACGCAAATATAATATTGTTGAATGGAGAAAACAAACATGTGGAAGCCGTTTTTTCTCTGACGATATCGCTAAAGGAAATAGTACAATAATGCATTTTCCAGGGCCTATATGTCACTGAATAAAGGCTAAACTTTTCCTTGATATTTTTTTTTCCTAAGGATCAAACCATTCATTGTGTGGTGTCCGTGATTGTGATGTAGAGCGTCGGCCTCGTAGTCATAAAGTCCCGAGCTCGATACCCGGGAGCGGGTGTTAACTTTGGGATTGTGCATTGGCCCACACATTCGGTGCGAGTACTGGTGTAGATCCCAGGAAGGAGAATCGAGAGAGATGAGTGTAAGTTATAAGAACTTGTTCAAAATCGATGTAAAATAAATATGTTTAAATTAAACCAAACCATTCATTCCCTCTTCCAACTTGCAAAAGAAGGTATAGTTTAGAACGAAATTGGTATTATAATATGGCTTGCAACACGCGAAAAGGGGCATTCGGACATCTGCGTAAAGTGTCATCTCGGATCAGCCTGCACAGTCCGAACAGGCGAATCCGAAACGACACTTTCCGTTTTTATATAATTTTCTGTTTTGCGCAAGTCTACTGTAGCACAAAAGATAATGTAGTCGTAAAGTGCCGTCTCGGATTAGCCTGCGCGGACTGTGCAGGCTGATCCGAGACGACACTTTACGCAAATGTCCGAATGCCCCTTTTCGTGTGTTGCAAGCCATATATGAGCCGTGCTCTGGCAAAAGGGGGCTTAATGCATCTCCGTGATACATGATGCCAGGCAAGCCATTACATAAATATGGATCCATAATGGCCACTTTTTTAAACAATTGATTTAATCATGAGGTAAACTGGTCCTTTGACATACAGAAAATTGACCAGTAGCGAAAAGCTTCGGCCCAGGTCAGCCTGCGCGGACTGCGCAGGCTGACCCGGAACGATACTTTTCGCAGATGCATTAAGCCCCCTTTTCACAGAGCATGGCTCATATATGATTAAATCCACCATCCCGCCTGTGTCTCGCAGCAGATTTGTCCTAATAAAATATGGAAAAAAAAGGAGAAGATTCTTGGAACAAAAAAATTTTCCTTTAGCCCTATTTTTTGTACATATAATAAACAATGCTTTATATTGATCATCCATTTTGCCGTAAAAGAAATAGTCAAGCAGCTTGCGCGTTCTCTGGCCGAATTGATAACCATTTCTCACTCAAATATAGCAATAGCCAGCCGAGGTACTTTAATATTCAGCATGAAATAAACATTGACGATATGTTTTAAACAAACATTCGCTTAAGATCAAAGTGCTCTACTAGAACAATTATGAAACCAATCAATTTTACCATTACTGAGACCTTCATGGCTTTTAGAGAGGGAAAGTTTGTTGTAACAGAGCTTTCTGGCTCTGGGGCTATGTACTACTTATTATCATACGGCAGATTTTCAGGATATTTTGAAACCGCATGAAGGATAACTTAACTCCTTCATTACCAACTCATATATTTCGACTCTTTTTCGAGATGTAAAGGTAGATTCCCACTGCCATTGAAGATTGATTTAGTCAAGGTCTAGCACCAGGTAGCGGATGGTGTAGATCTAAGATCAGACTGCACGTTCTGTGCAGTCTGATCTTGATCTATGCCATCCGCAAAAGCTACTGAAGTCGTCATTAGTAGTGAGAGAATTAACTTCTTTCCCAGGCGATAAATTTTTAGACCTTTCCAAATTAAAAGCATTTGCAATCGACAGATGTGGTTAAAAGGATTGAATTTGTCTACTAAAGGGTCGAAACGTGGGAAATGGGGAAAATACTAATTACCAACATTTTGCCCTTTTTCCACAATGCTTTTGGAAGTCTTCTTTCTGATGTTTGCTCAACGTTGGACTGTTTCTTGAAGGGTCAATTAGAAATCCGTTATTCCTAATTTTGCTGTACCAAGAGAAAATTATTTTTTCAGAGGATTAAAGATAGCCGTTGCATCAGTATGCATTCCTCTCTCACCACTGTTCATTTCCTCCGCTCTTATGGTATTGGGTGTGCTGTGCCAACTTACAGAAATATACATGAAAGTCTAGAAACACAAGGCTAGTGTTCTGTCGCCGCCACGGCAATCAGCGTATCTAAGATACTGTTGAACACATTGTAAATCACCAAGCAAACACAACTGTAATTTACGCTCTACACGGAGCCAAAAGTAACCGCCTTGCGTAATTCGTGTGTTGAATGTATTGAAAGTCTGAACCCCACCCACTCACTAACCCCACTCAACGGCAAAGAAAAGGGGGGGGAGTTGTGCTTTGAGAATTTAGGATGGAAAATCTTACACTAATGAAAGTATTTATTGCTATACGTAATGAAAGCATAGTTCTAAACATAAAATCTAGTCTGAATGAACTATTACCACTTGAAAGAAGTAATCAAGTTTGTGATTATAATCAAAGCTGAAATTATAAATAGGTCGACAGATTTTTCATTATTATTATTAAAAGATAGAAGCTTCTCTTTTCTTTTGATTTTGTTTCCCAATACATTTCAGTTGCACGTGTATCCCAATTTAAAAACGAATATCAACATTTATAATTTTTGTGATTTTTTTTAAGATGTAGTCTAGACGCATTTTAAATGTAAAGGACTATGGCCTCATTCATGTTAAAGTTTTTCCTAGAAAAATACGGACTATGCCCTGTGAAAAGGGAGTTTTATGCATATTCATACTGTATCGACCCATGTCAGCATGCGCAGTCCACGCAGGCTGACATTGGTCGAAACATTTTGCTATTTGTAAATCTTTTGCATATCAAAAGACCATTGTACCTTATTATTCAGTCGGCTCTTATACATGATCCATTCTATGAATCCATAATTATATGACGACATACTTCATATCATGCATTACGGAGATGCGTTTGACCTCCTTTTGCCAGATTGCCCCTTAAATATATATATATACACAGAGGCTTTGGGTATATACCTTTGTTTATTTAACCTATAATTTCTGTGTTGTTTGTTTGGACCCAAAATCTTAGCATACAACGGCCACCATAAGTTGCCTTTTATACATTTTTGATAACCCAGACTGTAATTCAACATATTGAATTGAACAGAAAAGCAGTTCCGGAAAAAAAGTGAAATGGTACTGTTGGACTCTTTTATTAGATAACAAATACTTTAATGTAAACAGGAGGAATAAGGACCATAAAAACATAATTGTATTTCCTATAGTTGTAGTTCTTTTTTGTTACCTTGGCTTCTTCTTTTAGTATTTGTCTCTTTCATATTCGACTTAAAGAGTTTTTTACAGCTTGCGCCTTCTACCTATGTTCGACATATCACTGTAACAGTGACAAAAGAGATGTATAAATGGAAAGATGAAACGAGTTGTCTCAGATAATTTGGAAACTACATGTATTCTAGAAAAGGAACAGTTGCTTTCTTTGAGCAAAAGCATATCCGTGATGCATTACACCAAGCAAAAAATCATATAATCATGGATCCATAGATCCATTTGTCTAATAAACGACTAAATCATGAGGTTGACTGGTCCTCTGACATGGAGAAAATTTACAAATAGCTTGAAGTTTCGACCGAGGTCAGCCTGTGCAGACTGCACAGGCTGAAATGGGCCGATACCTTTTTCAGGCGCATTAAACCCCTATTCACAGAGCAAGGCTGAATTATATTTCTCTGATAAGAGCTTACGTTTGACGCGTGTCCATTTCCTCTAACTGAAGGTTTATCATCAAAAGAGTTCTTGAACTCAATAAAAGCTTTAACAGAAAACCTCTTGTGAAAATATTTACCTATCAAACACTACGAACAAAAACTGAATTCAAATTTAGTCTCTTCTCAATAGAAACGAGTAACTCCGGTCTTCCGAGGTCCCAGTCGGATTTTTATAACTTGGAGATTTTGATCGATACAACTCGAAATGTTATGCCATTAATATTTTAGCTGCTTAATAATTAAATGGAAAATTTCAAGCCGACAAGAAAACCCATAATTTGACGATTTGTAGTTGTTTTTACCGGAAAGCCTCACCATGTCGGACAGATTAGATTCAAGATCAAACTGCATTTTCTGTGCAGTCTGATCTTAGTCTACACTGCTGACAATAGCGCACTGACTTGTGTTGAGCTATTAAATACCCAGTAAAGGCCAAAATACCAAAGTAGGTGTGGTAATACATTTAAATTTAAATCGTACCATTTAAATGTATGGAAAATATTGTGGAGATGAGTCTGTTATTGTATGTTCCTGCCACATGTTAATCGCTGGGAAAAAAAACGAATTTTAAAATCAGGCAAAAGGTAAACAAAAGACACAGCTACCTGGCAGGTTTTAACCCAGTTTTGAAATTAATTTCTCTGTCAGCGACTAACACTTGGACCGACTGTACAATGACAGATTGTCATACTCACAATAATTTCCATTCTTTTAAATAGTATGATATAAATTCAAATGCATTTAAATACCCGCTTTGTTTACATTTGGCCTTGTTTGTTACTTTAAGGTTTATTGTAGGTCCATGCTTTTGCGTTTGTATATTCTTTTTATCAAATTCTAAACTTTGAAAGGGCCTGGACTAATGGATTTATTAGGATTTTACAGGGACTTTACTCCGGATTACTTTAACCCTTCAGACCATCTTTTCAGCTTTTTAATGACTGAAAGTAGTAAATTTCCACAAATATCTTAATGTAACAGACTTTTTTTGCTGCAAATTACCAATAATGATTGCTTTACTTCTAGGTGGGAACCATTATTGTCATACCCTCTTATCTGAAATCTTACCCCCAGATTTTCAACTCAGGGGGTACGTGTAACCTTTAAATAAAAAGCTAGTGGAAACACTGGGCTTTTTTTGCAGGGTCATTTAAAACTCATTTTTATTGTTTGGTATTTTATTGGAATAAGGGATGGTCGATTTACTGCCGGAAACGCCGTCCATTTTTATTAGACCAGTACATGTAGAACACCGGAAAAGTTGTAGATTTCTTAACATCCGACATGTAAAATAAAACACACCTGTGCAGCTGCATAGAGTTCAAGGACGCCGTCGTGTCAAATGATTCGTCATAAATGACGTCAATCTTGAATTAACAAGTACCTACATGTATGTCGGCTGCATGCAAAATTATATTTCCAATTTTAAAAGCCCGAACTAACTCTGGTTGACCGTCAATCTGCGTTTGGTCTGTCTGCCTGCCTGTCCGTCCGTCTGTTCGCTTTTGGCAATTTCGTGAACCTTTAGTCGGATTTCGAAAATATTTTACATATGTGTGCACCTTGATTATACGGCTGTGACATTAAAAGCGGAGGTTTTAGATACCACGCTCCAAGGTCAAGGTCACATCAGTTGTGAAAAGTGCCATGCTCTTGATACTTTCTCCTGTTGTACTTTGTATATTGCCACGGTTTGCGGAAATCTTGTTTACTGTTGTTTCGCAATCTTTCCAAACAATCCCATGCTCTAACGACCGTAAGGAAGACTGCTCTCGAAAACATTGTGAGAAAGGAGGAAATGTTGGTAACCAGCACTTTTCTCTCTTTGCCCAAACTGGTTTATGCTCTTTCATAGACAAATGTCGTCATTTGAGTCGCATTAGATTTATTGCCTGCAAACCTTTCAATCAGGGTACGCCACAAATTTCGTCTCCTGCCAAATACTTAAATGCGTAATGTAGAAGCTGACAAAACTAGGTAAAGACATAGATGTGAAACGCTTTTGGCTGGGATTTACTCCAGTTAAAGCTATAATTGTAATGGATGGATTAACTTGTCCAAATTTGCAGGAACGAATACTTACTACGAATACGTTCTCGTATACAAACACAACGTAGGTGAATTTCTAACGATCATGACATAAAGCAGACTATTGCACTTACTGTCGTCATTACAGAAAATGAATAAGACTTTTCGCCTTGATTTTAAAAACTTTTTATTCTTAAAGAATGTCAGAAAAGGATGAACTTTTCCTAACAATTGACCCTTTCCCCAGCTCTGTTCTTATTCAATTCAGAATAGTATTTTCCTTAACTTCGCATATTGTCACTTTTACTAAGTTTTTGGTACTTTAAAATTTGCCAGCACATCAATGGGTTATAGAATCAGATCTTACCCTACATATTACCGATACTAAACAGTGTCCCAAGGATAGCTCCCAGGGACGTGCATATAGCCAGCCCCGCGTTCATGTGGACTCAGTTTTGTATGATGGATACAGGGGTGTGTTCCCTCCCCAAAAGAAAACGATGTTGCAGTCTGATGCATTCCGAAGATTTCTTTACATACCAAGTGAGATGTCTGAGTTATTTTTTTGCAAAGGGGGTATTCAAAGGCTATTCAATTCGGCTAATTTTACTTTTAGAATTATGTGGAGTGAGCCCTATACTCACGTATTGTCAGCTACATGCATTGCTTCTTTTTGTTTTATTCTGTACACAGCTATTTCTCGCAGGCCAAGTTTTGCAGTAGCAAGCAATACCATAGGAAACCACAATCATGAATGGCTCATACAATAATCACAAAACAGAGCTAGCGGAAAATGGAAGATATTGGCAAACAGGAAAAATTCTGATTGTGTTTTGTCCATTATTTCTAAACAAAGACCGATAGTGGTAACCGCATATAGCGACAGGGCTCTCATTTTACCAATTATGGTGACCCATGGACAATAAACAATATCGGGCCAACGCGAGATAAACAAATAATCTTAGCAGGATTGCTGGGCACGACAATTTATGGACTGTACGAACAATCGACAACCACTCGTTTTATATTCAACAGTACTTCTAAATATTCCTCTTAATCTTGCACTGCCAACTGAAAAAAAATCGTTTGTTTTTTTTCTCAAGGTCTTATAACCGACCTCCACCGCAGTTGAAACCGATTTAGATCATAACGGACGATGTGGATCCAAGATATGACTGCACGTTCTGTGCAGTCTGATCTTAATCTACGCCGTCCGCAGAAGTTATCTAAGTTGCCACTAGCAGAGAAAGGGCTAATTTGACCTCCTGCTCTCAACCAATCAGTTTCCTGGTATTGACATTTCAATATTGCATAATTGAAACTTTGGCAGGCCTGTTGATTGAGCCATTTTTTAGCTTTACTACAATCGACAAGTTCCCACATTCACTAAGCGTTTTAAATACTATTAGAATTCTTAATTCTTTGGCATACCAACTGACTTGCAAGACTTTCGGTCTGAGCTGTCAGGCAGAATGTGGACTGTGGACAGGAATTAGGTTCAGAATGGTGAAAACAATTTTCCAGTCTCATTAACTATGTACTTCTGTTCCATATCTATATTTCAATACTAGGTTTCTAATTTGTTTAAACTTTTATCTCTGACAAGCATATGGAAAAAGAAAACATGAATAAGCGAGCTATAGCAAAGATATTCGTGACGGAGATACTATTGAAAAAGGCGTAAAACGCCTCTCACATTGCACTAGGTGGCCGGTGGCGTTTCCATAGTAAAAATTGAGAGAACGTCCAAAGGAGGGGGAGGGGGAATTCCAACACCAGCAGGAACTGAGGTCCCCTGTTGAGGGGAGTCGTAGGCCATCGGCGGAAAACCAATTTTTTGTTCCCTTGGCACGGAGGACGCCCATCTTCTGAGCTTCTGAGAACAGCTTCTTGTTGTTTATGTATCATACTTTCTTTTTGCCACTCTTCATAATGTTTTTCTCTGTACGATCTTTTTCAAAGAAAACCGATGGCTTATGTGCGTATGCCTGGGTGGAAGTATGGACGGTTCCAAATTTGGTATTGAATATTCCCTACTGGCAAGTTCGATTTAGGGTAAGACCCAAAAGTTATTGTGGGATTTGTGGCCCTTTTCTAACTTTGTCTTTGCCTGCAGGGATAGGGGGCGGGGGGGGGGGGGGGGGCATCTGTGTCGTGTTGGTTTGATTCGAGTTTCGTCTTGGGGGGAAAACGGCATTTAAAAAAAATATTGCAGCAGAAGAGCTTGGTCAATAGGAGCAATAGTTTGCTATACTGTTTTTACACCTAATTGTGAATCAAAACTTTTACTCGTGTATAGTGAATTATTTGAGTCGTGCTTTTTGAAATCGGGGCTTAATGCATAGATCTGCAAAAAGTATCGACCCAGGTCAGCCTGCGCAGTCCGCGCAGGCTGACCAGGGCCGAAAATTTTCGCTATTGGTCAGTTATACAAGGACTAGTCTACCTTATGATAAAGTCGGTTGTTAAGAAAAAAAGTGGATATTATGGATCCATAATTATGTGATGGCTTGCTAGGTATGATGCATCACGGAGGCGCATTAAGCCCCATCTTGTCAGATCATGGCTCATTTATATTTGAGACATGCTCTGGCAAAAGGTGGCTTAATGCATCTCCATGATACATGATACCAGCCCAAGTCATCACATAATTATGTATCCAAAAGAGCCATTTTTTAAACAACCGACTTAATCATGGGGTAAAATGGTCCTTTGACATACAGAAAATTGACCAATAGCGAAAAGTTTCGGCCCAAGTCAGCCTGCGCGGAATGCGCAGACTGACCTGGGTCGATACTTTTCGCAGATGCATTAAGCCCCCTTTTCACAGAGCATGGCTCATTTCAAAATCATGTTTACAAAGTCATTTAGTGAAAATTGATTTAGAAGGTAATGGGTTAACCTTTAACCACACAACCCGAGTTTTAACATCTTGATGAAGATGGCCTTTGAAAACATTGTGGGAAAATGAAAAAAAAATGCTGGTTACCAAAGTTTCTCATGTTCCCACAATGTTTTGCAAAGCTTTATTCCTCAGGGTATGTAAAACAGGGGATTGTAAAAGAGACATCTGAACAGCCAGAGAGTAAACAAATGCTGTTAAAACTTGACGGTGTTACAATCTAGTCAGCTGTGTAAACGTAGATAAAAAAAAATCAATGTAAGGTGTATTGGTAAAGAAACTGTAGGGATTTGTCTTCATTTAAACCAGAAACTGTGGTTTTTATGTCTATGTCCAGCCGCAATAGAATGAAATGCATTTTCTATCTGCCGTAATCTGTGCAACCTTGCAACCAATAGGGGCAATATTTGGCATGAAGATACAAGAGTGATTATTGTTTCATAAAACAAAAAGAAAAAAAAAAACGGTTAAAAAACTGGATGAAAACGAGTAAAGATGTATGTTTAAGGAGTTGGATTTGTAACGGGGAAATCCTAGTTCGATCCACGCTGGTGGCAAAGGTGGCATGGAAGCCCTCCTCGGCAAGACGATGCAGACCATTAGCCAATTAATGGTGACAAGCAGGAAACTCATGAAATGCCACCGCATTAAATTACTGAAACCGCGTTAAAACGCTGTTCAAGTAAAACAAACAAACCGGCAGACCTTCAAGCAAACAAATAATGATCTGGAGTACGTCACACGTCTGTTTTATGTATTCGTGTAGTTTTGTTTATGCCGCAGCAGTGTTGTTGTATCATAAAACAGATCCTCCGACGCATTGGAGAAAAATTACCGTGGAGATCTCTCTGTCATAGCCTTTTTATTGATAATTGAACGGGATAGTTGGTCGATAAACCTGTATGCACTGATTTGTTGAGGAAGATAATGGTTATCTTCGCGTTTCACGGTTGGTTCGGCTTTAACACCATTTTCTACAGTATATTTATTCTCAACGGAATGAATTATCAAAAGTTCACATTTTCTAGGCCATCACGTTTTCTTCGCCTAGCGCTTGGCATAGATTCGATTACTACTTGATTGCAAAATTGGCGAAGTGTTAGATTTTCAGAGGCTCATAAGGAGTTCAGTGGCTTTGAATAGTTTCCATGTTTGGTCGATGGTCCAGGTTTGGTCCCTTTTACAGTGGGACGCGAAGATTGAACTTTTTGTGGAATCAGCCCTCAGTGCCATCAACAAATATACGATGCAAAATTAACTCTACCAAACGACAAAATATTGGACTGGACTAAATTGAAATGATTTGCAGACGACAAATTGAATGCACCTAAATGGTGATTTCTGTATTTGATAGGGTAAAAAACATTGTGGGAAAAGGAGAAAATGCTGTTTACCAGCATTTTCTCCTTTTCCCATGATGTTTTCAAAAGCCTTCTCTTTCAGGGTCGTAAAAACTCGGGATTGTGTGGTGAAGGGTAAAACGAGCTATAAGCCTCTGTATTATTCTACATATGCTGATAAAATGCTAAAATTACCCAGTATTTTTTCGAAGATATGCATATTCCGGACAGTTTTCTTCGCCGGACACTTATAGTATTTTAAAATGTAAAATATCTCTACAGAGATTCGGCGGAAACTCCTTGTAAAGTGCTTTCCATCTCGGGATAAAATGTAAGCTAAATATAGAGATAATCTAATGGGATCGACTGGAGAAAGCTTTTAGATTCAATCAGCCTCGAAAACGGCGGCCTAACACGCTTAGTGGCTCAATTAGACACATTACTTCGACAAATTGTGAAAGGATAGACAGCTTTCGTTGTTTTCGAGTTATTTTTTGTCGAGAACAGCAAGTATCGTTAATCCTTACGGTGGAAACACAACTGAAATAGTTCATTCTGGCTTTGTAGGTTAAGATAGGACTGCAATGATTGTTCAAGTTGATCTTTGATCTGAAGTATCCGATATAAATATGAAGGAATAAGGCATCCTTTGTTTTCTCTTACAGAACAAACATACTAACACTTCATTTAACGTAAATTTTGATCAATTTTCAAGCTTTTCTATCTGTAGCACATTTCTTTTTACATTTTAACCCTAAGGCTGCTAAGCGCGACTCACTGACCTTCTGCGGACAGTGCAGATCAAGATCAGACTGCACAAAACGTGCAGTCTGATCTTGGATCTACACTGTCCGATAAGGAAATATTAATCCCCAAAACATAGCGTTGAAATACCAATATTTGGGTTTTTACTATCGAAATGAAAATTTTAGTCATTTAGCAGGATAAGGGTTAACATATACTGTTTACTGTTATCCTGCCTATCCTGCTCTATAAGTGAAATGAAACTTTCAAGCCTATAGTAAAAAAAAGAATTTAAAAGGCATTTCGGGGTAAAGATATCTCCTTAGCGGACACTGTAGATCCAAGTACAGACTGCACGTTCTGTGCAGTCTAATCTTGATCTACACTGCCCGCCAAAGGTCAGTGAGTTGCGCTCAGTAGCCTTAGGGTAAATATCCGGCAGCAGACCAGTTGTAAATTTATTCTGGCAAAAAAAAAAATATAACGTGCATGGCACATACTTCCATGGTCCAGTATGGCTCGATAACAGTAAACAAGAAAGATGTATCTGCTATTGAGTTTGTTGTGACCGACATGATCGTCATTTATTTGTTTCTCTTTTACTGTCTCTATTAGCCTACATATCAGCTGAAATATTGACTAGTCAGTAGCTTTGGTAAAGACAACAGTACCGTCCGGAAAGAAAGCCGTTTTTGTCAGAAATTTTCATGATTTTTATTACCCATTGCAATTTATTTCATTTGTACCTTGTTCCATATTTTTCTAGAAAAGAAGCTTTAGGGGGCGTAAAAGTCGTATTTTTACGGCAAAGGATTAGAGAACATCCAAGTAAAAGATGGCATTCTTCTTCGATTTAATGCGCTCGTAGCTTAATTCCGTTGATAACCCGGTCAGACTTTTGATTAATCACGACATATCAACGATAATTACAAAGGCATATTTACAGATATTTCAGTTAATCATAGAGATTTACAAAATAATTTTCAAAAGACCATATTGCTAATTACTTGGCACACGTTGTTTAATTTGCAAATAAACTAAGGTCCGTGTCACGGAATGTTCCAAAAATCGAACCAGGCTTAACAAATGGCGCTTGTAAACGGTAATTTTCATTTCATAAGAACCAAATACAAATGAAACGTAATTGTGTAACCTTATGAGGCACACCGAACTTGGATGCGTGAACCGAATCAACCGAAATCGTCGACGTCAAATGTGTGAAACACTGTTGAAACTGGGCTAAAATACAATTCAAACAAACAAGCTTGTAAGCAATAATGTTAGGAACCTCACTTTGTACATGTATTTCGAACCAGTTATTGTAATCATAGTTTGCATTATCCAGACAAACGTTAAGTAAAGATCATGGTCTGCATTCATCAAGGGTTCTCACATACTTAAACGGTTCAGACTTATCGCGTACGGTTCATTTGATAGGCTGACATAACAGGTGAATACGTCGTCGAAGGTCATGAGTTACTGATGGAGATTATAACAAATTTGTCAGAAGAAGACTACGTGTACTTTGTACTGTCGCGATATAAACCATGTGTCCAAAAGGTTAAGACCACACCTTTGAATTATTAATGCCTGTTCCAGGATCCGAATAGATGCGAAATACCTCCAGAATTATTTACTTGCAGACGTCGTTGTCAAGTGATTCAGCATAAATAAATCTGTCCTCTCATAAGGGCTTTACTACATCAATTCTCTGGAAAACGTAATTTGTGATCGAGCCACCATTAAATTTGACATTTAAGATAAAGGTTTTATGCCACCCTAGACTGCATTCACACAGCATGGTATCTCGGAGTTACAGTTACATTTGAACGGTTCATAATTACATAATGACGTTAATTCTGGTTTAGGAATTTCACTGTGCTTAAATGTCATTGACGTGCTACGAGAAGCTGGCCACCCAAGGTTCTGCTGCTCGCTCAAATGCAAAAGAAAATCAAGTACCGTTCGTAACACAGAGGCACTATAGCTATATTATCAAATATTTATAGCAAACGCATTGTAGATGGTTAGATTCTTGGCTTGCAAATGTGAATCTGAGTAGAAGAATTTATCTTGAGCATCGAAAGTGAATCAGATAAAACTCTGTAGCCAAGCCTGCAAAAACCCATGTCACTTTCCGTCTATTCTATTAATCCTGTCCTTTTATTGAACCAAACTTTATCTAGAATGTGTTTATTTTCATGACGAAAGTTCGAATCTACTTTTTTGGGTTTATTAGTTGAGGCAACTGGGAAGTAACATAAGCATCAACGAAAGTAGTTCCAAAACTCTTGTGATAAAGATCCAGATATTAAGGACAGACATAGTGGCATTTTTTTTTTTTATTTGATTTACAAACGAGCATATTTATGATATGATCAAGAACTGCGATTTAAGCGGTTTTTTTTCGTCGCTTGAGTAGAAAACGTGGAACAAGAAAAGGTGCACATAAGAAAACCACGCGATTATCTCTTATGTTTCGCATTAAAAAAAAAAAAAAATGTACTGTGCTCTGTGAAAAGGGGGTTTAATGCATCTCTGTACTACACTTTACAACAAAATTACTACTATCGAAATAACCAAAAAAGAACTTAAAAATGAGCCATGTTCTGGCAAAAGGGGGCTTAATGCATCTCCGTGATCCATGGTACCAAGCATGCCATCACATACTTATGGATCCATAATATCCACTTTTTTTAAACAATCACATTAATCATGAAATAAAGTGGTCCTTGGACATACAAAAAAATGACCAATGGCGAAAAGTTTCGGCCCAGGTCTGCCTGCGCGGACTGCGCAGGCTGACCTGGGTCGATACTTTTCGCAGATGCATTAAACCCCCTTTTCCCAGAGCGCCGCTCAAATATATTCTGCTATCAGGACAAAGTAAATGGGCTCGAATTTGACCTATGTTTTGATATTGTATTCGAATGAATAGAAACTTGCGATTGGTCAAAAAAAATAAAACAGACATGTTTATTCTACGGGCCCCTGTAGGCCTATTGGCGGGCAAATTTACGCCGTGTGTTTTTTATTTAAATTAGTTCTTTTTAGTCTCATTTCAAATCGAATTTTAATATTTCCAGTTCTGCATCAGATAACGATTAAAATGCACACGAACTGATGGAAAAAGCAGGACATTAACGAAGACTTTTTGGGATTCTTGAAAGGGGAAAGCAACTAACTTCAAAAATTGAATGTCAGTCAAAATGTTCCATCAAATTAGATTTAAATTGATTTTAGACATCAGAACGGAAACTCCCTCGCGAATTTAATCCAGACTCTTATTAAAAAGCTTTTGACTTTTCGCTGTTAAAGGTTATTAGAGGAAATGGAGCGGCCGATTTAATACTTAAACACACAATCCCGAGATTTAACGACCCCGAGGAAGAAGCCTTTTGAAAACATTGTGGGAAAAGGAGAAAATGCTGGTAATCAGTATTTTCTCCTTTTCCCACAATATTTTCTGCCATTTCAATTAATTAATTCCTAATATGTGCAACATTTAGAGTGTCGTCTGGAACTGCCCTGAATTTTGGACGAGTCTAGAATTTTGTTGATTGGTGAAGAGTTCATACTAAACCACCTGCAGACGGCTTTATTTGTCTTATGGGTAACCGCTAATGAAAACATTGAGGAAAAAAAGAGTATTGCTTGATACCAGCAATTAAATTTTTTTGTTACAAGGTTTTTTCATGTCTCCATGTATTATTCCTTAAGGTCTGCGACCCCTAACACATCGGTAAATATCGTGTAACATCGACGTTTTCGTGAAGGCTATTCGGCTAATCTCGGCAGCTTCTGTCTTTTAATATGAGAGGTAGGGGTCGTAGACCTTAATTAATATAATTATCTGTAGTACATTATTGAAGATTTTTTTTAAAATTAGTTTGCTGTAAATTTGTTTCAAAGGGTCATGAGGTAGCTAATTATTATTAAGTCCATTTACAAACACAAGTGGGCGAAGAAAACAGAGGCGGAGGCGCAATATTGGGGCGAAGAGATTTGTCTTTTTATACTGGTATCAAGAGTATTGTGTGAAAAGGAGTAATTGTATGTAGCAAATACAAATAGATAACTATGGTAGCTTGTCTGGCTTTAAGGTCGAAAGCTGTCTCATTCTTGTATCACAAACTTTCTGATCCATTTTTATCGGTACAACGTAATCGTTCCATTTTTACATACGATATTTTATCGGGTTATTCACAAACCGCCATTCACACCCTGATACGCATTAACATTCAGAAACTACGGCGTCACGTGATTATACCGCACGAGGGCAAGTACCATTCACCAAAAATTGATCGCATACTTATTTTTGAATCTTTTGATTGAAGGAAATATACCAGCAATTGTATAAATGACGTAATAACTTCATGAAAACAAACGAAAGGTGGCAAGAAAGTCAGAAATAGCACATGCCATCACCATACACTCTTCAACGTATTTTTACCACAGATCCGTTTCCAATCAATAGGACAACGACAGAACCACGTGCCAGGGGAGTCATCAGACATTGAAATGAACGCAGGCTGCTCTTTTTGAAATCGTCAATTTTTCTTCGGGTCTTAGACGATAGGTAAATTGGGTTTTAGACAGCAATACTAATGTTCCTCAACAAATTAACACCTGCGGACGGTTCTATATTCGTTTTAACCTTGTAGCTAGTATGCGCGACTCCTTTGCGGACAGATTACTTCAGAATAGGACAGCAGAGAATGTGCAGTTTAATTTTTTATCTACACTTTCTATTATTGCTATATTTCTCAAAAAAAAAAAAAAAAAACTGTCATATTGCAATTTAGGTTTTGTAGCATTGGCTGAAATTTCTTCTTATTCATTCAGTAGAGTAAGGATTAAATGACAGACGCTGTTGCAGTTTTGATATCATTTTGTCATGAGTGTACAAATAATGGTGGACTGTGTAGGTTTGACACAACTGTAAGACGCTAGGTTCCCTTTTCTCGACCAGCGATCAGACAAAAAAAAAAAGCAAAACCCAAGAAACCAAATGAAAAAAGAGAACGCTATCAGCATGCTAGACCACTGTCCAAATGCATAAAGTAAACTATTTATATCAGCCATACCAGAAAAAACTCTGTAAACCAAAAATGTACAACCACTTCCAGATGCGTTGGTATATGAGTCATGCTTTGTGAAAAGAGGGTTTAATGCATTCGAGAAAAGTATCGACTCAGGTCAGCAAGCGCAGTCTGCACAGGCTGACCAATTTTCTAAATGTCCTAGGATATTTCTACCTCATGATTAAGTCGGTTGTTAAAGAGGGGATAACATGAATCCATGATTATATGATGGCTTGCTTGGTACCATGGAGCACGGAAATGCATTAAGCCTCCTTTTGCAAGAGCATGGCTCATATTTAATCTGTCTTTTCTCACCTAGGCACTACGACGCTATGCTTGCACAAAAGACACTGAGCGGTCGTAGGAACGGGATGGGGTGAAGGGGTAGGGGAGGTATAGCCCAAGCCCCAAATAATCCGGGAATTGTTTGAAAGCTTGTTAACTCCAAAGATGGACAAACATTTTTACCCTTATTGGCAAACAAACAAACAAAAGAGAGGGAAAAAAAAATGATAATTAGCAAAAACCAAACCTGGCTAAGCATCGTTCTTAGTCAGTCTTAAGACCTAGAAAAAGGTGAGGGGTTCTATAAAACACAAATGGAACTGGTATTGCATTTTTTTCTTTAGCTTCTCCCCCTCTACTGGTCTGCACTGTACAGTCTGATCTCGATTTACATTGTATGCAATAGCAGCTGAAGTTGTTCTAGGCACTACAAGAACAAACGGAAAGAATGTAAAGTGGAAAAGGCTGTATTTTATTCCACATCGGTATTTTTTTTATTCCGCTATACATCTCTACGTACAAGCTGGCCCTCTCCTTGTATTTTACTGTATGATGCGATGAGTAGCTTGGTATTCTGCATTACGATCATGCATTAAAGACCCGTTTTTTTTCAGAGTGCCGCCCGTGAATGTAATGTTAGTCAACTTTAATAAGGTTCTTATGTAGTAAATACGCTTACACAGATATTCAAAACGCACAACTGTCACCGAAATGTACATATATTGATGCAATAGAAAGCGCGGGTATATATGAAGTCCAGTCATAATCATTACACAGGTAACCGTGCGCAGTTGTTTTGGCGCCGCATGAGCGGCGGCACTATATTTTTATTCGCTTTTGAAAAGTGCCTGTGGAGGTAGCCATATTGTTTACTATATGGACTGGTTTGGTTCAGTGTTTTTTTTTTTAACATATATGTAAAAATACGGTACTTTCATGACCAGATCGAGCCCGTACCAACTTTGTTTTTCTATTTGGACTAATTTTTTGTTTTTTAACATGTAGAATACCGTACTTTAATTGCCAGATCGATAAAAACCAGGTCGTATCCCAGATGGCCCAGAGTTTAAATATTTGTCATGTAGTATCACCAAGAGGACCTCTACGAAGTTTGTTCAAGTGATGCCCTTGGCGTAAAAAATTAACCCGCTGGAATGGGCCCTATTTCAGAAACAACTGATTTGCGGCGTCATTGATGTTTTGCACCAATATTTTCTTGTACGTAAATTTGTTCACTCTCTGCCATAGCTTACCCATCTTATTTTTGTTGTATTAAAGAAAAGAATTGCCACTTTCACCTTTCAGATCTTCTATTCTGTTTTAATGCCATCGACATGCCATGGGCATCATCATGATGTTATCACTGATATTACAAGCAGTTTGCAGAAAAGATATCATCTTTGTTACATGAATAAGTGCTCATTTTGGTAGAGGTCAACACAGTGTTTGGTGGTGGACTTAAAAGTGTGGTGTGTTAAGTTGTCTCATAACGATTTGACAGGAAAACATGCCTCGGAAGCGCGTGCTGGTCAGTTCTACCTGCAAATGATATCATTAAGGATCCTTGATTTAGCTCAGAGAATTAATAGTAGATTTGTGATCCAGATGTCCTAAATGACCGTGCTGATTGTGCAGAAATATCAATATCAGCCGTACTGTGGTAAAAGGGGACTTAATGCATCTCCTTGATGCATTATACCAAGCAAGCCATCACAGTTATTGATCCATAAAATCCACTTTTTCCAATAACTGACTTGATCATGATGTGCACTTGTCCTTTGACATGCAGAAGATTGAGCGATAGCAAAAAGTATCGGCACAGATCAGCCTGCGCGGGCTGCGCAGGCTGATCTGGGTCGATATTTTTTGCAAATGAAAGATGAATTAAGCCACCTTTTCATACAGCATGGGTCATATGTAGGGCACTGCAAAGCCGAAAGCTGGTACATTTAAAACCTAGGGCGCGCAGGGATATTTATCAATTTACGGTGAATGGCTTATCGCCCTTGTTGTCATCGCTAAACAAAAATTGTTAAAACAGTGTTTAATCTCCACATCTGGTATCCGTGGTCGTAAAGTATAGCGTCGGCCTCGTAACCAAAACTACCGAGTTCAATAACCGGGAGCGGAAGTCAACTTTTGGGTTTTTCATTGGCCCACACATTCGTCGCGAGTACTGGTGTAGTTCCCAGAAAGCAGAATGGAGAGAGATTAGAATAAGTTGTAAGAACTTGTTTCTCAATCGATGTAAAATAAATATATTTAAACTAATCTCCACATCTTACAAACGTAGCTTTTATGAAAAATGCTGCACGAACCCACAGTCAGATTAATATCAAATGCAAACAATTTCGGACTAAAATCGAAGCCAGACATTCGACAGACGCTCTGAAATCGTCTCATTACTAATGTCAATATCGTTAAAAGCATTTGCTACAGGATGTTAAACGTACTCTTGATACAAATACGCTTGTAAATATTCCTAGTCAAACTAAAAGTGTGTATGTTTTTTTTTTTGTATCGCAAACCGTGCGTTAGCATTCAAAGCCAATTCTTTACGGCAATGATTCTGTCTGCTATCTACGAGGTAAATGTATGAAACGAATTGATCATACATGTAATGAAAAATGCATGTATTTTATCAGTTTAAACTTTAACTCTTTCGCACCAGAGGCGAAAACAAAGTGCACAGAATCTCCAGTCTGATTTTGTTCTGTACCGTCCGATTGTTTCATCCCAAATACTTCTCAGTTTAAGCCGATTATATCTGCAGCTGTCAAAAGATGAGGAGTTGATCTATTTGATGCTGAAGCAATTGAACATGATATTTGACATCAGTACTTGGTTAATCTAATAAACGAAGCGAAGGTCTGGATGAAGCAGATGTATTTATCAGTTACTATAGTTGAAAATATGATGTTATTGATATTATTCAAAGTTTTAAAAGGATTTGAATATTTCACACAACATTGTAACATATGCGCGAGATGCATGCATATTTGTGATATTTTCAGTTGATATAATTCAGTGATCTAGTGAGATTGTTCCAAGAATAAACATAAGAAATATCCTGGAAGTCACTGAATATTTAATGATGCACCTTTCGATTTCTCTAGTCTTTTTGTGTACTGAATACATTTGTGCGACACATGTAGGGTATGTGGCCAACAGCTGGACCGGTGTGACCATAGGTACCCATCGTGATGTTAGTGAGACATTTGCATGCACCATTCTGTTACCACTCCAGACTAGGCAAGGTTTTAATAGAAGGCTATACCACTGTTATGCAGTGGCATGGAACTAGAAAGAAGGGACACCCTCCGCAGCTAAAAACGATTTCTAGTTTATCAAAGCGTCAAGAAAACATTTTTGACATTAACCCCGCTTCGTATCAACCTTTCAAATAGGCCTGGGGTCAGTCTATTCACACAAACCATCCGCACAAGGTTGCGTGAAAGTAGTCTTCGGTAATGAAGACTGTATATGTACGTACAGACGTCGGTAGCCTTGACAAGAACACATTGACTGCCCCTGTGGGATATAAGTTGCTGGTAGAGTACGTGATGGATAAGTCTAACTTGTTACTGTTCACGAACCTATACTACACTCTTTAAGCAGTAGCTCTTTCAAAGAAAGGTATTGCACGTCTAGACTGGCCCAACCGATACTCTGACATCAATTTCAATCGAGTTTTTGTGGAAAAAAATTTGATCATGTCAGGCCCGACATCATGTATCCAGGAGATTGGTGATATGCTCCTTCGAGTTGGAACAATATTCTATAAAAAATAGTCAGACCTGTAAAGCGAGACTGAGTAGAAGATGACAAGCTGTCTTTAACAGCAACGCATAGCATACCTTTTGGTAATACTTTACAAAATCTCTTCGGTAGTCTTTTTTTTTTTTGCAAGTTTTGTAAACGAGACAATTTATCAAAATTTCTATTTTAATGGTCATCCTATTTAGTTTGAAACAAAGGAAAAACCATAAAAGACGCGAAAATTACTGCGCATTGAAAATGAAGTAAGAAAACTGACTGTGTTACCTAGTCTTTTCCCAATGATATAAACTTACCGATTTGAATGGTATTAAAATTCAAAATCAAATAAACCAAAAGTCTTGACGACAAATATGCCATTCGACTTCTATACAAATGGATTCCAGTCAACAATTTTGTTCACATATTGCATGTTCAGGGTTGTTTCACTGAGTAAGTCACAGTCTCTATATATCGGACAGTGACGATTCAGTATATACTGCACAGAACGTGCAGTCTGCTACTTGTACATGCTGTCGGAGGAAAAAAACATCTGAAGATATATGCCATCAGCAGGCCTGAATTTGATTACGGTAGTATAAGCTTACGAGCTGTCAGACAATTACACGAGCAAACAGTTCGATATGACCAGACCGTGTTGTATTTCACACCGGGAGGTGCTGGAGAGAATTTTTCCTCTCTTTAATGACATATTAAGATGTCTGCAAGAAGATGGATAGGGCCACGAATTGCTGGCAACACGTGTTAGAATCGAAGACGGAATAGCTCTCTGGACGCTCTCAAATATCGTTTATTGGGACCTAAAAGTACAGACATAATATATCTAACACAGAATTTTTATGGCTACTTGGGGTTAACGTAGATCTAGATTAGACAGACACATGTAATTGAAATGTTTGGGTCTTCTTTCCTCGAATGAAAATGCGGAAAGTAAGTTACAAAAAAAAGATTTGTAATTATTTCATGCTTTGCGATAGTTTATCGAGAAGTAATGCTGGATTATGGTTTGATATTTCATAGTTACGACCAGTGAAAAAACACCGATTTCATATTTTCAAACTCTTCAATTGAAGGCGGAAACAGTCGTTCCCGCGCACTAGTTACCTAGGTAAACAGCGCGTGCCATTCAACCAGAGGGACATATGACGTAATTTACGCGCATTGCCCCCACATTTCTCGCACTTTACGTAATATTTTAATGCGTTCGTATGTGGAGGGGTGGGGGTATGCCACGGGGAATTACCGAAAACAACCGGATTTGATTTTGACGAAAGTCTCTACAAAAAAAGGAGCTAGAAGCATGAAATAAATAGAATATTTTTTTTTGTAAAAGATCGAAATTTACTTCATCGAGTGAACATCATCGGTAATATTTTCACGAGTGGCTAGTCGAATCCACAGCTCACGTATTACACCTTGATATATTTTGATTATACCAATTTCATAAGGATGTTTCCGAATCGTTTGCTGTAAATCTGTTTCAGGAGGTGTAATTAGTTTGTTTACAAGGAAATGTTATATATAAAGATAACAAAACCTTTATAATGTTCCCTGCAGTATCTTAGGGGACAAAACTGAAACATCAGGTTAAACTAAAGAAGGCTTATCTTCATGGAGAAGCGAAACAACTCGGCCGTTCAGAAACAATGTCTAGAATATATTAGGAAAACCAAACGTAAATTGTTACATGCCACCTGTGGAAAACCAGTCTCAGTGTTGTAGCTCTTCAGTTAAGATTTTGTTCGAAACCGTATCTAACATGGCCAGTATCATGAGATACCTTTCAAAAGGCAGCATTAAATATACGATATTTGAAGCTTCTGTCCGTGCTGAAATGTTTATTCTAACATGACACGTGAATTCGGCTCTATAAACACAGTGCAACGAAAGCGTGGTAAAATCTGCGTTATTCTATGTAGAGTGACGTCATTCTAGTAAGTAAGTAAGTAAGTTATTCAATGGAATATAATCTTCATCCGCGTTTTTACTTGAAGTATGAACTAGTTTTCCCTTGATTAAGAGTTGGTCATGTTAGAATCGAAATAATCTTCTTTCTATCGTGGTTTATCGTTCAATAAACCACGTTGTGAGTTATGAGGCGCAATGAATAATCCACTCGGGCTATCGCCCTCGTGGATTATTTATTGTGCCTCATAACTAACAACTGTGGTTTATTGAACGATAAACCACGATAGAAAGAAGATTATTTCTTAATTTGATTAATCCAGTACTTTATTTCGTAAGACAGTGTATATGTGTGATTCTGAAGATAATTAACCGCTTCTTTGAACGAAATAGTTAGCTTTTTTACATAATTATTTTACAGTAGATTTTCTTTCTACCTACTCCGACTCCGATGTATGAGCCATGATTCGAAACTTTTGGCTATTGGTCAGTCAATTTTCTACATGTCCAAGGAAATTTTACCTCAGGATGCAGCCATTTGTCAGACAAAATGGATTTTATGGATCCCAATTATGTTACGACTTTCTTGATATAATGCATATCGGAGGTCCATCAGACCCCTATTTGCCAGACTATAGCGCATATTAACATTTTTTTTTTCATTGCAGAATGTAATGTAATCAATTTCTATAATGTACACTTTGATTGAACAAAACTCTCCATGTTGACAATAGAGAAAGTAAAAAGCAAGAGTGCATGGGGTTGTGGGTGGTGGTGTTACCAGTTCTGTGCTAAAACAGAGAATCTGATTTATGTTATAAATTGGGTTAGTGGATGATATGACATGAAGTAATCCCGTCTCCATATTCACGAACTTTGAACAAAAAAGGCCAAATTGCAAAATCTTTCGCTATATAGCGTCTAAATAGACTCAAGCCAATTTCAGATCACGTAGAGATATACAGAAGATATTTGTTTTTTTCCGGTGAAAGATCGAACTTGATTTCATCGAGTGAACATCATCAGTTATATTTTCATCGATGATGTTCACGAGATGAAATAAATTTCGATCTTTCACCAAAAAAAAAAAAATCTATTTATTTCATGCGTTTAACCCTTTTTGGGGGGAACTTACATCAAAATCCAGTACGGTTCTTTTCGGTTATTCCCCGTAGCCTACCCCCTCCGCATTGCAACGCATTACAATATTACGTCAAGCACGAGAAATATAGGGTAAATTACGTCATATTTCTTTTACCTAGGAAACTAGTGCGCGGGAACAACTGTTTCTGCCTTCAATTGAAGAGTTAGAGTATAAAAATCGGTATTTTTCACTGGTCGTAAACATGAAATATCGAAAAATATTTCACCGTTTTTTTCTCGATAACCTACCGGAAAGCATGAAATAAAATTGGGTCATACAACTCTCGCGAAGTGAAGTATATTATAAAGCTTTATCTACTTCGTCCATTTCATGACGTTATTTCTGAACGTTGTCAAGGACCAGGACGTATAACTCTGTCTCTATCCCGAGGAAGGTAATACCACATACCGTTGTCTATACCTTAATCGAGTCTTTAATGAACCACACTAAACCTTTGTCTTTCGCGCCTTTAAATAGTTCTTACTTCTCTGTTCCTGTCGATTGTCTTTTGCAAGAGAAATGTAGAATTTTGAAGAAAGCTGCAGAGCATTTTAACTAATTGCCTTTGGCACACCACTTTTCCAATTGGTAGCTGGCCACTTTTTGAAAATCGCAAAAGTGAAAAATGTTTCTTCATGGCGTCTGAAGGATAAGATCTATAAACTTAAAAGAACCAACATCTACAAGACCACGAAGGCAAATGGAAACGTCGACCTTGCCCTCCTTGATTGAAATTCACTAATTATAACCTCTTCATGTTATGTCAGTCCAACCAGTGTTATTTATTGACAGACTGGATAAGGCTTTAGCATATAGTTCCATTTATGTTGATCAATTTGAAAAAAGCCGACATAAAATGTCTGATCATTAAAAGAAGGTAAATAGCCTCATTAGCCGGTATATACTGCCATGTATTGTGTCACATTTATTGTTTATCAAAAGGGTCATCAAAAGGGTCTAACAAAGAGTGTATCAAGTATGATCTCATTAGTAGTGAAAGAGACCATAGACTGTGGTTGTATAAAGCTTGGAACACGCGAAAAGGGGCATTCGGACATTTGCGTAAAGTGTCGTCTCGGATCAGCCTGCGCAGGCTATTCCGAGACGGCACTCTACGATTACATTAGATTTTGTGCTACAGGAGACTTGCGCAAAACAGAAAATTACATAAAAACAGAAAATGTCATTTCGGATTACGGGACGACACTTTATGCAAATGTCCGAATGTCCCGTTTCGCATGTTGCAGGTCATAGTGTATTGGGACTGAGAGAAATTAAAGGCAGGGTGACGAAAGCGAGTGAATCAAAGAGATGGAGAGGCTGACAGGCGCTGGCTTGTTAGTAGTGATTCTTCTAAAAGTCGTCTACACCTTGTTTTAAACATCTTTATTTATAATCATTTTGAAAAAAAAATGATTGATTGTTATCTTTTTTAACACCGCTTTCAAAATTATTTCAGTCATGTCACGGCGGTAGCTGGGTTTCACCAGTTCTAGGCTAGAGTTCTGATTTATCGATTGGTTGATTGAATGGTGTTTTACGCAGATTTCAACATTATTTCACACATATCACAGCGACAGCTCATGTTCATCTATTTCCTGGATTCCACCAGTAATAGGCAAGGGCTCTGAGGTGTCTTGCCCAAAGATACTCCCACGAAAAGCCTAGTACCTGCAGTGAGGCCTGAACTCAACTCGAGTACAACACCTTGCCACTGAGCCACGCAGGGTTCCTAATCATTTCAAAAGATTGCCTTGGAGGAGTTCAGTCACGTATTGAAAAACCTGACAGCACTACGCTTATAGTGAGGACTGGGTTCAACAGTATATTTTTAATGATATAAGTTCTAAACATTTTTGTTTTATGATAAAGTTTTTAATATCGAAGAATATATATATACTGATAGGCTACATTTACGTGTAAACGCAGCGTTTGAATTTTGAGATAGCAGAACCAAGTAAGAAAACTAAAAGAAGAACAAAGCAAAGACAGATGGTCGCAAAGCATCAGAACTAAACCAAAAATAGAGTTTTACCTAGCAAAACAAAGTGAGGCAGAAAGACTCTATAGTCATTCCTATTGGGTGTCAAGTAAACCATTTTGCAAAACTTGTTGGTACGTTCGAATCTGTCATGCAATGCCGCCGAACACTGACTCTTGACGTGCTCTGGTAATGGAAAAAATCGCTTTAAGTAAGCGAAAGGTTCAATCAAGTTTGCATTCGTAACACTGGCGTCTCGGAATGTCGATTTAACCCTCTTCGACCTACTTTTGCCGGCTAAATCAATGCAATTTCTCAGACTGTTATCAGTAAGCAAATTTAGACGGATAAATTTAGACAAACATGTACGCAAACACACGATGTGATTGATTAATAGTTATATTAACTGACGTGCAACTAGAGAATCAGATTGATTTGACAGAAATTCCCCCAGGAAATGTATTTTGTAGAGCTAAACCAGAGAGGGTATAGAACCTTTGCAAAAAACGTGACTGGTCGATGTGAGGGACAATTTAATCTCTTCACAGACGTTCTTGAATCGGTCAGATTCTACATTACATGCATCCGATTAACTGTCTTGGAAACATACCATATTCCCTCTTTAGACTGTTTGGCTTTAAAAACGTGAGTGTGTTTTTGTTAATGATGTTTTACTCCGCTTCTACAAGACTATAACTTATACCACTGCGAAAGCTCACAATCGCGTCTTTTCTGGGTTTTACATACAATAGGCAGGGACTCTGCATGGTCATGCTCAGGGCTAGAACTACATGACTAAAGCCACCAGTGGAGATCGAACGGAGACTTCCTGATTCCACATCCAACGTTCTAAACTCTAGGCCATGGAGGAACCTGACTTTAAGGACATAAGAGGACTGCATGCGACTGCCAACGCTCGGCTGCAGTTACTTGATTTCAGTGAACATTTTAAGTCGAAAAAGGGCATAACTTTGTCATATCACTTTGATTGTTACCTGCCACTGTTGTGTGGGTTCCCCTTTTGCTAGTTGATAACAAGTCCAAGTTTGAAGTAAATATCTTCAGTAATGACAGAAATATAAAATCTCAAAGTTTCTGAAAAGGTCAAAGTTTTGCACGACGATGCAGATGGCAACGCCAGGGCTACGACAATACCTTGAGGTTTACATCGAAAACAGCCGAGCTTAAACTGTATCAGGTAGCTCTCCCTGGAAGACTCAATATGGCCTGCAACACGCGAAAAGGGGTTTTCGGACATTTGCATAAAGTGTCGTCTCGGATCAGCCTGCGCAGGCTAATCCGAGACGGCACCTTACGACTACATTAGATTTTGTCCTACTGTAGACTTGTGTAAAACAGAAAATTAAATAAAAACGGAAATTGTCGGATTCGGATTAGTCTGAGCGGACTGCACAGGCTGATGCAGGACAACACTTTACGCAAATGTCCGAAAGCCCCTTTTCGCGTGTTTCAGGACATATACACTTTGGCTTTTTTTATTCGGTTTAGCCTTTTAAGCCCTTCACAGTCACAGACTAAAGTCGAAATTAGGGCGCATTAATTGCGTTATCAAAACAATTGCGAAGGTATCGTCTGATACAAAGGAATTGAGTCAAGCTTTCCAATGCACGTAGATAGTTATGAACTACTTTATTTATCAAATGTTAACAAAAGATTCAAAGAAAAAATGTTGAATTAATGTCTCAAAGTTTTCAGATGTATTAATTTGTAAGAATTTGAAATGTTTTATCACTTTATTGGGGAATAAACATAGTTTCCAAATGAATGGTACTCTGGGACATAGGGTTAAATGCATCTTAATGATGCTTTAAACCATTCTACGAAGCAAACAAGCTGATTCATGAGTTAGAGTGGATCTTTGACTGATAGAAAATTTACCATATGCAAAATGTTTGAAGTTTTTCAGCGAAGCACCAATGAACATTTATCACGTGGACTTGAGTCATGAAAGGGTCGTGGATTATTTAAATCGGGTGCTACAAAAATTCATCAAAGCACATTATCGGGAAAAGTTTTATTTGGATGTGTTTGTTAGAGGGTTGCTTGGTATATTACCTGTACTTAAAAAAAAAAAGACGTGGGTAAGGTTAGAATGCTACAGATTACAGGTGAAAATAAGACCCAAAAACTTCATTTATCTGTCATCGTGAGTGCGGTTTGTTTTCAGGAAACCACATTAGTGTTTAACACTAGTGTAAATACTGTCGAGATCTACATATATACATAAACCTTACTCCGCGCCGTGTGTTGTCTTGCTTGTAAACACGACCACCTGTTGATGACATGCATATTATGTGACTGTAGCTACTGGAATGTCTCGATTTTCCTGGTTCTGACGGGATTAACTCATTACTTCCCACAGACAACTTTTTGGAGTCTTATACCATACCAGTTTTAGTGTCTTCCGACAGATTACTTTTGAGAATATTGTAGGAAAAGGAGAAATTGCTCATGAGGCAGATTTTTCTCTTGAAATCATGTTTTCTTTTTTTCATTTTTCTTTAGCGAGCTACATGTACAATGAAATTCTATGACCATTTTCAATATATAGAAAATATATAGAAAAAGATGCATCATCTTTTGTGGATAAACAGCCCTGCCCTGTGGTTAAGATATCATTTAAGGAATCTGAATCTCTTGTCTGTATGCTTGAAATTGTGATTTCTTTTGGAATTGTTGCGGGCACAAATTATGTGATTTTTTTTTCTAAATCTTCTGTCTGTAGGCCTATGCTTGAAATTATAAGCGCACTCTTTCGAAATTGAATGGTGATCAGCTCTTGAATTTAGGGTAGCTATACCCCGAGTGCTCCATAAAGAGACTAGTAAAATACTTTAGGATAAACTGAAAGCTTCATTACTGTTAAGCTACGGATAAAACACGATACTGCATACAACACATTACACGCAAACAATCGTACTTACAATGCAAGCAGAAAATTGGGCAAAAGCAATTTGTCTGCACACAGATGTCTTTGACATAAAGATAAAATAAAAAAAAAACATCGATGGATCAAGTTCGTCTGACAGGTCCTATCGCAACCCTTGAACATTTTCATTCTGGAGAAAAAAAAAAAAACCTCGCAGATTAATGGAACTTCACAGTGCATTTTGCATGAATATCCCATGATAGCGAAGAGTTTAGATCCAACATTAGACTTCAGGTTTTGTGCAGTCTGATCTTGAACTACATTGGCCGCAAAAGCAACCAAAATTGTGCAAGCACTCAAACGATTAACTATCGATTCATTTATAGTTTCCGATATATACATACCACTATTTCCTAAATTAAATGGATACGTTTCCAAATTTTAGCAGAAGATTGCTGGGGGTTCTAGATATGTAGATCTAATGTTGGGGCGTAGGAGCGTCATAAATTACTTGAACATTTAATAAAAAGAAATGGATGCTGCTGTTCCTGACTGAATTAAAGGAGGAAAGAAGAATAAGAAAATACCTGTCTAATCGATATGAATAATTATGATTACCAACTTCCGAGACTTCGGCAGGATTTTTGATGAAAGATAAACTCCATAATCTTTAGAGCTTTGATTATAACATGGTTGAGAAAGTCCATTTCATTTACGTAGGTAGCTCACGGCTTCGGATCCCCTCTGTCCCATCGTAGAGAGTGAAGACGATCAGAAAACATCAATGTCATTGCAATGCCACTCATTTTGAGCAGCACTTGGTATTGTAACAAATATCGTTACACAAATCATCGCTTAGAGATCAATCAACGTGCATTTTAAGCGGGAAAAGTCTTGACTGACAGCGCTGACTTTTTACATTCGTGGACCTGAAATTTCTCAGAACAACAAACACTGTGACCTGTAATCTGTTAAGCAGACTCGCCTTATACATAAACACCTGCTATTTTCGCGGCCTAAAGCAAAAACCATAGGCAATTAAAAGTATTATTTTTACCATGATTGTGCTATGTGTATTTATTTCATAATGAATATCCCTTACTTTACATGGATTCTTTAAAGTCACATGCATAGGATAGACAAGACAAATTTATGATGCATAGCATCATAGAAGCCGCAATCTTTTGGTGGACAATTTCAGAAATAATGACTCTCTTGAGAAATTGTGATTACATTTTTTTGTATCTGTTTTTACCCCCACCCCCCACCAACGGAAAATCATGACAAATGGTACTAAAATGCAAGGAAAAAAGAAACAGAAAATAATATGTACATGTATTCTAACTCTAAAAAAAAAGAAGAAGTTTAGAGAGGAACCTTAAATAATCCTGTTATTATATTATTATTATAAAGTGATATTTATTTGGAAAAAAACTGAAAAAAAAAAAAAAAAAACACAAGTAAAAGCATCGGAATTTTTAAATTTCTACTCAAAATTTGAAAATGAAGAAATTGCGCTTTCAAATACAGCATTTTCCATTTATTAAATGATTTTAGAAAGGAAACTTCTGTAGCGGCATCAAAGGCAATACTATAGAATTATTTAAGGTACCAATTATTACTCAAAGTGATATTAAGATCATTATTCACATATGATGTTTACATGTATTTACAATTTTTATCAGTGATCTCTTCTTTGTGTTTAATTTTTTTTACAACAAAAAAGAAAAAAAAAAAAAAAAAAAAAAGAAAGAAAATATTCAAGAACTTTTTTTCTAAAAGATGATCTTCTTGCTTGTCAAAAAGTATCTTAGCATGCTTGTAACACAGTGAATCAAACATTTCTACTCTAGAAACAAAAACTTTTGCATGGCATCTCTAAAATTATTCTGATCATAGCCTGCACAGTTGGCACAAACCACGTTTCTTTGATTCCTGAAATGGCAGCTACACACACAAAAAAGATTTTTTTTTTAAGTCTTTAAAGATCTGGATCTATTCAACCACAACATAATATCTATTACTATACATATTTCGTTTAATAAACAGTAGTTTGAACCATTTTCTGCATAGGCCTTGTACATGCCTAGTGTAAAATTTCTACTTTAAATTTCAAGAGCTATTCTAAACCTTTGACCAGCAGCTACGTAAAAAGTTGTATATTCAGGTTCTGTAATAACTTTAACCCTTCGACTACACAACGAAATAAATACACTGAGTAAGGAAAACAAACAAGATTTTCTTTTATGTTTACGAAATATCTTGTAGAATATTAAAAAAAATATTACACGGGCTATCTGCTGTCTGATCTTCATATATTTCTCCCATTTTCGAGCAGCTTCAATCCTTAGAGCACCAGGCACCACCATGATAATTACTGTAGTCAATGTACATCACGATCCATACGTCATGTTTCAAGCAGGCCTTGTTTCAAGGGTTCTGTAGATCAGGACCATACCGTACAGCACGTACAGTCTGATCATACAGCTTCTTCACACAATACAGTAAATGCTAAATTTTACAGGTCTCATACGGTAGATGTTTCGTGTAACAAAAATCCATTCGGCTAATGTGTACACGAAGGGAATAAAAAGGGTTATCTTTTCGCAAGTATTCTATAAATAGCTGATATAGACGCCTCTTGTGTAGGGAGGTAACCAGTCTATACCTTGATCAAAGGTTAACCGCCGTTTTATCCTTTACAAATTAAAATTGGACGAAAAACTTGTACGTAAAATTGCTTCTGATTATCATATTCTAAGATGCTCTCTATATCGTAATCATCATTATTTTGTTTTGTAAAAAAGTAGACAAATGCGAAAACCATTGAGAGGTGGGAAAGCTTGTGATAAATGGAAAGCATAACAACTTCGTTTGGGAAAATAGAAGGAATCCTACATGTTTGAAAACTTCGGGGGACTAGCCAATTAAAGGATGTTTATCTGTCTCTATTTTTTATTGTTATTTGGGAATGAACTATATACTGCAAGAAAACCAGGTTTGAATTTCATGAAGGTCTGTTGGAATATTTAAGAAAGAGGCATGTGGAGTAATTCTGTCACAACAACACAACATTATTAGAAATTTTACAAAAATAATTACCTATCGAATAATTACTGATCATCTACATGGTAATTAGTTTAGGTACATTCCTACTGGAAGCCGCTTTCGAGCGGCTTCCAATAACAGCGTTTGCCTTTTACAGCACAACTGCATTTAAACGTCTCTATTAAGAAAAGCCTTTAGAAAAACTATGGGAAAAAGACAAAATGCTGTCATTTTCTTCTTTTCTAACAATGTTGAATACTACTGCGGGTAACAAGCAATTTCTCTTTCTTCTACTTTTCTTTTAGGTCTGCCTACTACGTGGCTGCAATGTAGTCTTATTTGTATCGAAATGAGTTTAAAGCAAATTTCCTAAATAGCTTTATTCGACCTTTTTTTTTTTTTCAACTTAATTTATCATAAAAAGAATGGAATACATCTTTATAAAAAAAAAGATATGACATACATTGCGGACAACAAACACTTCTTGTAGCAAGCTATTGTTTCTTTTCAAACGACTTTTTCAAACGCTGCCTGCCATTATAATGTCGAATGTCTATATAAATTGGTTAAAACAAACTAATTTCGCTACAAGACGAAACGAACACAAGGTTCGCTTTTTAGACCTCTCTTTTTCATCTCCATTTATCACTTTACGATTCCAGGAATTGATTTTGGGATTTTCTCTACAAAATTCATTTCGTGGCGTCAAGTCTTAATTTGTCGAGGGAAAATTAAGTAGAACGAAGTTCTCGCTAAGCTCGAGAACAAAATGAGATTTGTTGGCTGTGGGCATTGGAAATGATGTTTTGAGCAGTCTTCTTGGTAAAGATAAACGGGTTCCGGCAAAACGATTAGAAAACAGTCGCAGGTTTTTCAACAGGTCTCAGTTGGAGATTTTATATTTTAGATATAGCACAGCCCACAGGCTACTACGAGCGACTCATTGCGCCTTGGGGATAACGCTGTCCGATAAGATTACGTGCAGACAAAACGTGTGCGTCTGATAACTGATAACACTGTCAGATATAGTGAGATTTCGCGGCGAAAAAGAATTTTGAAACCACAGTATCAAACCGCTTTAAGTCTTTGCCAAACGACAACATTTGGACTTGACCAATTGGAACTACTACTTTAAAGAGGCTACACTGTGGGATGTATCTCTAAAAGGACAGAAAACATGGTTAGAAAAGGAGAAAATGCAGCATTTACTCCTTTTCCCCCCAAGAATGTTTTCAAAGGACCTCCTGATCTTTGGAACACAGGATTGTGTGCAAAAATAATGACTATTGGCTGGGAATTTACTCCGAACTTTGTGGGTTCAGAAAATCCCGGTTCATGGCATATACCAAATCAATCAGTGTTTTAACAACCCAGAGAAAGATGTCTATTTAAAACGTTGAGGAAAAAAAAGAAAATGCTTGCCACAAGCATTTTCTACTTCTTCAATGTTTTTGTTGTCTTTTAAAAACTGATCTTATTATCTGAGACTCTTCTTTTTATTTGTGATCTGCAAATGCTTTCGATGACATTGTTAATTGCAATCGGACTGTGATACTTAGAAAACGATGGTAGAAAAAGGTTATAAGATTGATAACTTTTTCTTTTCTACGAGTTGAATGAATTTTTACCTTAAAAATAAACGAATGTCAGACTGGTTTTTAAGGTCGCATAATAGAATCTCCAGAATCATAGACTGTTTTATGAAAAACATTGTTAAAACCATCCACCTAGGTCTTTATGTTGATATGTATGACATTTACATGAATCAGACCTATTCGCTTCTTTGACATGTTTTTATATACGTTCAGGGCATAAATTATTTCCAAAGGTTCTTATATGTAATGACTGTTCTCAAATCTAAAGAAAGAAAAAAATCGTAGCTTTGCCACGATCATTAGATGTGATAATGTTGACAGTTGTAAAACGGTAAATAAGGTTAGCAATGTTCTGGGAATAAGTTGTATAAGTACAGAGCTTGGACTTATAACGGCAAATTTTCCTTATTAAAAGTGTGTATGATGAGGAACTTCCGTACAGTATTACAGTATTACACTGAAAACGAAGGTAGAACTTTATGTGATAAAACTTACGCACATGTAGGTTCACCAACTGAATTAGGCCATCGCACTTGCATATGGCATATGGCATATATTTGACTCAATTTGACTGTCCGACAGCTCGAAGGAGGAAATAAAATTTCACCGATGTATGGACTAAAGTGTACTACTGATGATATTGATAACTTTTAGATTTCCATTCTTTTTCACTTCCTTATCAGTTCGACGGACTCGTACCTAGACTAGACCTACAAAACACACAAAAAGAAAAACAGGTGGATGAAAAAAGTTTCGTTGGAATAAGTAAAGATGAGCCTTATTTTCATAGGTCACTGACTTGATATACATTACAAGCAAACATCTTGTACCTTATCATTGACATCTTGTTCAGTCTATGACTTTGTGAGTAGACATCCTTACGATTTCTAACGGATAGAAGTATTCTCTGTGGGATAGTACCCGGCGAATATGTGTGGTGTTTCTTTTTCTGTTATTTTTATTTGATTCTGTGTCATTCTCGATGGTCACAGACTAGCGATCTTATGATAGCTAGTTTAAAAATTGCAAACTTGCGACTGTTTTAGTCCGACTTTGGTTGAAAATACCAAATGGTGTAGATACAAGATCCAACTCTATATTTCGTACAGTCGAATCTTGGTCTACATTGTTTGGATGTGTATAATCTACACAGAGTTATTTGACCCTTGCTGTGCCATGCTCTGTAGAATTACAATTTTCGCAGATTAATTGTCAGGGGGAAACACTATACGATCCACAGCAATGGAGTCGGCATGGTGCACTGAAAGAACCTCAATAGAAATTGTCAGTTAATGACCGCATTGCGCTACTGACGATTGCTTTTGTCTTTTAAAACAGTGTAGCAAGAAGAGAAATTGCTCGTGACGAGCAATTTCTCTTTTTGCCACATGTTTTCATAAATTTGGCATTTGTTACAGGGACATGCATTTACAAATTATTGATTATAAACCCAACTTCATGTTGGTTTACACAAAGACACCTTTTGTTTAAAATAGTTTACATTGTTTCCGGGACTCCAAAAGTGTTTACAATATTATTTTTCCCGATGCTTGGAAAACTTTAGGAACTGATTATTTCAATGTAATTACATTCTCAAGTGTCAGATAATCCGGTAGCGTTAGAGATCTTTTAATCTTTGATTTATGTAGCCTTATAACGCTCATAAACTTCGATAGCTTAAGCGTTATTGCCTCGTTATAGACTGATTGATTGACTGAGAGATACTATGGAAGAAAAGAATAGATCGTAGACTAAAGAAAGGAAAAAAAAAAAGAAACGAAGATACAAACGAACTTATGGGAACTGTTATAGGGGTCCTACGTGGCTGATTGGTGACATGTTCCCTACTCAAAACCATGGAGCCTCGGAATAGATCCTCACTTGGAACACTAGTCTTTTTTTTTTCTTCGGAGCGTCCTCGAAAAAGTTACCTCAAAGTCCTAGCTTAGTACGAGTATTGGTAAATCCCAGGACATACATGAAAAAGTAAGCTGTCGCCGTGTTTTGACTGAAGTAATGTTGAAACCGGAGTAAAGTAAAATACAATCGATCGATCTGAACTGTAAAATGAACTAATGGATTGTTTCTCTTCTCTATTTTCAGACAGATATTTACTCTATATTTCTGAAGTGCTTCATAAGCATCTCGACTGTGATATTACTTGGACTTATATTGGCATATCATGCTCTAGAGGTTCAGGTGAGTAATTGCTTCTTTTATTTTATTCTACAATTCTGCGAATTATATATTTATACATATAAAAGGAGAGAGAGGAAAAAAAATCGACGTCAGTAAGTGAGTTTTCCAGACACTTTGAAATGAAGTCATAATATGTTGGTACATTTCAATACTGATTTCAATACTGGTTTAAAAGATGAATTCGAAATGATCACTGTGACTTATGAGCACCATCGAATAAACAAAAAAAAAAAAAATGGAGGATTGGGAAGGTGATAGATGCAGGACTGTTTATATGTATATCTGTAAGTTTGTCAAGTGTCACAAAATTTCACGCCGATCATTAAACATGTCCATGCATTCTTGGTATTTCTTCCTGTAGGCTTTACACTCTTGTATACAGGTCACTAGTAGAATTTAAACGAAAACAAAGTCGAACTTTATCTTTATCCTGCTGAGTAAGTGGACTGAAATTGTCAAGCCGGTAGTAAAAACCCAAATTTTGCTATTGCAAAGGTATTTTTGGGGAAAAGATATCTTATTATCGGACAGTGAAGATCCAAGATCAGACTGCACGTTCTGTGCAGTCTGATCTTGATCTTCATTGTCCGCAAAAGTTTTACAAGTCGCGCTTAGCAGCTTAAAGGTTAATTCCGGGGATGAGAAAGGACGGATTCGTTCGCGCAACTATTACTATTTGCCGGGTCGGCATAGGAACTCACAGTCCATTTAGCACATCCCGAGGGCTTACCGTCTGAGCTACTGGCTGTTTGTTATCTATGTTTAAATAGAATGTCATAACAGAGTTTCATTATGATTATTGACGGGGTTTTATTTGTTATAGTTCAGTATAAAATAACTTCAAACAGTCATATGTATGATACCCAGCACGTGTGTTCAAAATCCATATACATTAAATCTTAAGTATATTAAGCGATTTCAGATTCATTCAAATCCAAAGCATTTGCAGATGATAATTCAAATGTTGTTGAAATTGTGGGATTTGTCTAAGAAAAGACTGAAAACAGTTAGGGAAAATGAGACAATACTGGTTACCATATTCTCCATTTTTAACAAAGTTTTCAGAAGCCCTCCTTCCCCATCCTCGGTGACCCAGTTTCGATTCATTCTGTGATCGCCCTTGGGTTATTTCGCTGGCTTTTCCTCGTTCTCATGAATTATTCATAAGTTATTCATGAAGCATTTTGATTGGTGATCTCAGTTTTTCTTTGAGAAAATTTAAACTGTTTTTAGCACAAATACGCCATCATTTCTGTTTTTTACTTGTCGATATCCAATCACATCATTCGTTGCAAATCAAGCTTAGCGATACTTTAAATGTGGCGGCGCCCATCAACACCACAATCGAGAAGCGTTTAAAAGAGATTTTCGGCGTTACACCGAAATATTGTCAGTTAAAATCGTACACACAGGTCGATCGTGTCGTCCCTGTATTGCAGAATGGCATATCTCACAGCAGACAAGCACGACGACGGCCGCCATATTTGTTGTCAACCTCGGGTTTTTTCCAGGGTTATTTTTAGTAACGGAAGAAATGAAATTATCCTCTCTACAAAAGGGTATCATTATGATATCGATCGTTCGATTGGCTATTAGGGTACTTCCCGACCATATGAATATTCATAAGAAACGACGATTTGCTAGTCAGTTTTCCCAGGGGTGATGCATGGAGAGTAACGTAACGTGTCAAACCTGGGTTCCGAGGATGTCCTTCCCAAGATCGTTGAAAATCGGGACTGAGTGGTCAAAGGTTAAGCGACAGTCAGTTTAAGATTAAAAATCACAATTTCCAGTTTAAGGGTGTGTGTGTTGAACAGCTTTTTGTCTTGACAGTTTGGTGGTAAAGTTTGTTCACCCAAGGTGACTGTGACATATTGGTCTGTAAATGTACATTTCCCGGTAGTAAGAAAGAGTCCGCAGATTTTCTTAGCAAAACATAATATCTAAAGGTATCTCGTCCTAGAGTCAAGATGAAACTTCGATACATTGTGATCTTTTTTCTAGTCTGTCCGCCTTTATCTTGGTATTGTATACCTTGCTTATAGCATGCTTAAAGTTAAAACTGTTTTCGAAGTTTTCCCATAGGAATTCTCTTTTCGATGTTTGTTCAGTAACAATCACACCAACAAATACCATAAGAGTAATGTCATGCTACACGGGCGCAATAATAATCACTTTAGCGAACGGTATGTGGATGAAATCCAGAATTCAAAAAGCCTTCAGACTGATCTTTTCTGTTCCAGATATTGTGAGATTTCTTGACAAAACCAGCCCTGGGTACCAGCAAAGGTATGGGCCGTGCTCTTTGCAAAGCTGGTTTAGTGCATTTGCGAAAAGTATCGACTCTTGATACCAGCAACAGCTTGCGCAGGCTGACCTGAATCGAAACGTTTTGTAATTTGTTGATTTTCCGAATTTTCAAAGGACAGTTCTACCTTATGATACAGCCAGTTTTTAGGCAAAATACGAGTATATCTATTTTATGCGACGACTGATTAGTATAATTCATTACGAAGAAGCATTTAAACCGCTCATCCAAGAGCACTGCTTATATACTTACATTATTAGTTGTACGGTCAGGTGGCAGGGGACTTGGAAACTTGTTCACAGCTGTGGCGAATCATGTCGCCACCTCGGCGTGATGGCGACATGATTCGCCACAGCCGTGAACAAGTTTCCAAGTCCCCTGCCACCTGACCGTACAAAGTATTTATTACACTGCAAAGTTTTACCATTCTAACGAGTATTCAGCGAAATTTCCCAGTTTTATGTTCTCACAAATTAAGAACGCTTACGACATAGAATTTCTCTTCTTAGTGCTCCAATTCAATGAAAACTGACGTCACTGAGAACTGACGTCACTGAAACCTTGGTAAAACGTGCAGCATGGTGCATAAACTTGATGACGACACTGCGATAGAAATTCAAGATATTTTATTCAAACGTGGATTTAAACAACTTCAAGATAAGTAACTAAGCATTTTAATGATTTGTGGGCAAAAATATACGACCATTAGTTGCCTCAAACGACCATGAGGTTATCCTTTTATCGTTGCAATGTAAGGGTTTCGGCACTTAGCAGTTTGCTTGCTTGACGAGGGAATGGCTCGTTTTAACCCCGTATATTTTATTAGAATGACAACAAAAGATGATACATGTAACTATATTCATTTATTTTCAAAAATAATTTATTCTTTCTGTTTTAATGACAACTATCAAGCGAAACTAGTAATTATATGGTGCAGGCTACTCAGTATGTTTGTCTTATGGGCGGCTCGTATCGGTCGACGCCGCCATTTTGGATGTTGTGTTGAAAGTGTAGTCATGTATACGGGGCTCCCAAAAGGGAAAGTGCTTTCAGGTGGATTTTGCCAGTGTATATGGCTGTATGTACGGGGCATATTATCAAATCAAATTGCGAGAAATTTCTTTGCAGTATAATAAACCGATATGTAATGGGTTGGTGTCGTTTTCCTACCCTCGTTTACTAATACTTCATGTTTGTAAAAAGTCTGTGTACTATAGAAAGTGGTTCTGTGCTTCAAATATTGTTCTTCCTTCCTTTTCTGTCCGTGCCACAGATTTTCACAGAAGGTGGTGTACGTATGTTGTTTCAGTTGATACACACTTTCACAAATGTTCCTTTTTTTCTTTCACTTTTAATTTTTATACAGAACAAAGGTAGCAAACTATTGTTAAGTTGTTTTGCAGGGTGACGTACTGTCAACATAATCCTTGACTGCAATGAAAAGTACATCCTGGCTATTAATCCTATTACAGCCAATGTCAATATAGAATGCTTCAGCGGACGATGCGAAACGCGATTATACTTATCCTAAGTTGCAGTCTGATCTTGGATCTAAACTGTCTGCTACCTGATACTGAGACATGGCAAAATCACTTTCAGCTGCATTTGAATTTACTTTAAGACTTGGAAAAAGGTAGACACGGGTAGGAAACTTCATACTCGAAGCCAATGGCTCTCACGAGAAATTGCTGTGTTGGTCTTCAGATTCCAAAAATATCGGCTCAAAAAAACAACTGAAAAACAGGTAAGCTTGTCAGTATTTGTAATTGTGTGTTCTAATGTCTTTGACATTTAAAATAAGGAGAATGTCGCGTAATGCTCTGGACTTTCAACGTATTTTTTACACTACGAAAACTTGTGGAGTGTGAAGAGTATTGTCTGAATCATTTGTGCCGTGAGTTGACCGTAGCCGAAATAAGAGGTCAAGAACCTAAATTCAGTCTGTTATTGTCATTTAACTAGCAAATATTTAATAAGAGATGATTCAGACAATACTGTACACATTCTACAATTTTCCGTAGTGTAATAAAACACTTTGAAAAGACAAGGGGTACCTTTCACTGAACTGTGTAGATTTACGTATTTTGGGGGGGGGGATTGCATATACACTCGTACGATCCCTGCTTTACCGAAATATATAAACTGGTGTAAAGTTGTGCAGTTCAGTGAAAGTGGTTTTCAGGCTTGGTGCTTGCTTGCAAAAACTGCCAAAGCAAATTTCAACTGTACGCAGTTTAGTGAAAGGTACCTCAGAGGATTGTTTGGCATTCTCCTTATTTTGAATTTCAAAGACATAAGAACACACAAATACAAGGAATGACAAGCTTTGTTATTTTTCAGTTTGAGCCGATACTTTCGGAACCGAAAGACCAACACAACATTTTCTCGTCAGAGCCATTGGCTCTGAATATAAAGTTTCCTACCTGTATGGAATTATTTACTTTTCAGTGAAAAAGTTAATTACCTAAGCGATTTACTTTATTCAACTAAGTTGAACGAAGTCTAACTCTGAAATTGGATATTCAGTAAAAGATAACATTTTCTCTGTGCTGAAAAACATATCTACCGTAAGATTGTCTCATTGTACCCAAACTTGAAACATAAGGATAAATTTGTAACAGATTCATGGATTAGTTTTGACCTTATCCCAGCATGAGCGACGACGGCTTTATTTTACAACAAATAAAAGACTTTTTAAAATGTGATTTTTTTTCTACATTCACTGCTTCTTCATAAATTTTGCAAGCATGAGATTAAAACTTGTCCGCTAGTATTAAGGTAATGCCACTGTTCAAAAAAGGACCAGAGCAATGAATCTCTCACAGTGAACTGTCTCATTTTAATACGTAGAATAGTAATAATACAGCTTTATTCAACCATCAAAATTCAAATTTATCCACAGTTTGAAATACATGTTTGATTCCTGTTGGGTCAAAAAGTTTTCTGTAGATTGCATCGAAACCTAGGATAAAGCTACTTTCAATTCGGTTATGAAAGCGATTTCAGAACTTTATGCACCTTTTATGTTTAATTTTCATTAATCACTCCTTTCTGTTATGGTTTCAATGTGAATAACTTATTTTTTTTGGTCACTTTTTGTACATTTTCTATCAATTTCCTCGACAGAACACGATCACGATCTACGTTCTTACCTCCTTTATTGCACCGGACTAATAATAGGCTAATGCTTTAAGCCGGTACAGAGTTTTACAGTATTTTAACGTTTATAAATCCTGGGGTTGAAACGTTGCTTTTGAAAATTCAGATGCTTTAATGTGTTGACTGCTACGGGTACATTAGGTAGCAGAGCGTTATTGTTTCATTTGTTTGTTACGGTCATTGTGTTTAGCTTTGCACTTGCCGCGTCCGTTTGTCGTATGACCATGTACGCACAAAAAAATCTAAGAATATACATGGTACCTAGGGTTAAGAATTAATATTTTACATTATTGTCGAGCCCGATTGCGTTGAGCGAGACTTAGTCGTCACAACGACGCTTCGGTGTATGTGCGTCCGTCTGTGCGTGCGTGCATGTGTCCTTCCGAATTTGTCCGGACCAGAACTTCTACATTTATGGATGGCTTTCAAAATAATTTGGCGTAGATGTTCTCCTTTATGAGCAGAAGTACCATTTTGAAACATTTGTTCAGGTAGGTCCAAGGTCAAGGTCACACTTGAAGGTCAAATGATAAAATTGTCATGAATGGAGCTTGTCCGAGCTACAACTTCTACATTTATGGATGGATTTAAAAATAATTGTACACACGTGTTCTCCTTTACCAGTAGAAATGCCATTTTAATCAATTGCTCCGGTAGGTCAAAGGTCAAGATCACACCCAGAGGTCAAATGCTGGAACTATCACAGAGCTTGTCCGAGGTACAACTTCTACATTTATCAATGAATTTAAAAATAATTTCACAACTGTTTTCTCCGTTACCAGTAGATGTTCCATTTGAATCATTTGGTCAAGGTCACACTCAAAGATTAAGTGATAGAAATGTCTTAAATAGAGCTTGTCCGAGCTTCAACTTTTGCATTTATCCATGGATTTAAAAATGATTTCACCCAAGCCCTCTCAATTACTAGTAGAAATTCCAGTTGGATCACTGGTTCAGGTAGGTCCAAGCTCAAGGTAACCCTGAAAGGTAAGATGATTACGTTATCATTAATAGAGCATGTTCGAGGATGTTTGAGCCATAAATTCTATAGTTTGGATAGATTTCAATGTAGTTTGGCACAATTATTCTCCTTCATGCATGACTAGATGTGCCATTTAAAATCCCCTATGGCGGGCTCGACATGTTGCTCCAGGGTAATCTTCTAGTTTTCTTTTTATCTTTTCGCAATGGTGGACGGCATAAGAACAAACAGCTGTTGTAGATGGTATAAATCGAGATCAAACTATACACAAAGAATAGCCCTATTTTAGATTGACGTCTTTGACCAGTCTCTCTTTCCTTATTAGCAGGAAAACTGAACTTTAAGGATAGGGCACCCTCATCGGATTGGTGTGACATCGCCTTTCATCGCCAAAAAAATGTACAGATTCGGCTAAGACTTGAGTAATCCGTAATCGATCGGCCGCTAGTCGCTGTTCTAAGCCGAATCCGTACGATTTTGGCGAATCCGTACGATTTTGGCGATGAAAGGCGGTGTTGCATGAATCCCATTAGAGTGCCCTATCCTTAAGACCTGGAGGTCGTGGAATTAATGTGAGGGGCGCTCTCAGAGAAAGGGGAATAGTGCATATTCGCATTACATTATACCAAGGAAGTCGGCACATAATATGAATCCATTTTGTCTTAAGACCGACCGAATCATGAGGTAGAACGGTCCATTTATTGCCTCGTCTATGCAAAAATTTTACAAATGGCATTAACCCTTAAGCTGCTAAGCGCGACTCACTGACCTTTTGCGGACAATGTAGATCAAGATTAGACTGCACAGAACATGGGGTCTGATCTTTGATCTACATTCTCCGGTAAGGGCATAATGTTCCCCAAAAATTACCTTTGAAATAGCAAAATTTGGGTTTTTACTTACGGATGAAAAATTTCATTTCAGTTATTCAGGATACGGGTTAATGTCGGCCAAAGCTGGCTTGGGTCGAGGCTTTTTGTTGAAACGTTAATTCACCCTTTGAGCACGACTCATTTATTTGTCGTAAATAGATTAAGTTTTTTTTTAGCTTTCTCATCCATTTCATAAATTACATTATAGCACAGCGCCATCATTAGCAATTACTCTTTTTGTCACGCTCTTTTTCTACACGTTTTTATGAATTAAATCTGTATTAATGCTGGTAATCCATACTTTAAGAAATTGCTTTCTTGCTCATCCGACTTTACCGTGTCCCTGTTTTAGGAGCCCTGATATAAAAAGGCATTCAAAACATGGGAAAACATTGTGAGAGAAGATTGGGGGAAGGAGATAATGCTGGTAATCAGCTTTATGTCCTATTCTCACAATGGTTTCTACTCCCTTGAAAGACATGTCCTCTTCTTTAGACCTACTTAAATTCGTTATCTTGAAATAATTCTAAAGTAGGCAAGACTTAATTTTTTACGCGTAGAAAAATGTTGACGTTATATTTTTACAAAACAAAAATTGGTAAGTTCGTGTAGATCTTTGTGTTAGCTCGAAGTATACTTGCTGCGAAGAAACAGGAGCAACAAGGGGTAATAAGTGATGACGTCAAACGAGGAAATTATTCGTGGTTGATTATTTAAACAAGACTAAGGTGTAATTGTTATCCAAACACGATGTCGAAATTAGTTTGTATGGAGAGAACGAGAGTATTGTTTGCGAAGGTTTTTACAGCGGTTTCCAGGTGAAATTTCATTATCTTTGAAACAATTTAAAACCACTTTATCAGTGTCATCGATAAATAACAGCTGTTTTGTATTAGCAAACTTTTTTCAAGTTTTAGCTCACTTTCACTCAATCCAAAAGAGCTATCATATTGGTGGCGTACATTTGTGAGGCTGCCAAACATGTATTTTCATTATGATTTTATTGGTTTCGATGTAGCATTACTCCATTTTCAACAGTATTTTCGGTCAGATAACGATGGTGGCTCTTCTATTAATGTATTTCCTAATGTCTTTCCTGTGTTTTACCAAGACTAGCGAAACATTTTGTTCGTAGAGAGGCAGGGACGCAGCTGGACCTCTTTTCATGTGGATTCATGTCTGTGCTAGAGGGGTTTTAGGACGTGAAATTTGACAAACGACAAAATTTGGCAACACTCTGTGGCTGTAAAAAAAATTAATTCACGTACTAAATTATGTACGTTTTTGGTGCCCTTGGGCAAGAGACTTCAAAGCCCTAGTCTTGTATTACTGAAAACCAGGAAATACACGTGTAAATAAATGTGTGAGCTGTCGCCAAGATATGACTAAGTAATCATTGAAAACCGTGGTAAACACCATTCAATCAAGCAATCATTGTGTGTGGTGGGGTGTGTGTGTTGGGTCACTCGTCACAACTCGGCCGATTCCGTACCTTCATCTAACCTCGTCCGTATCAAGGAGATTTCCATTTTGAAATGAGAATCACGTGATTCTATATATAGCGCGCCACTGACAGTCGTTTAGCAACGACATAAACAACCTCGATGAAGTTATTCACATCTGTTTATCTGTCGGTAAAAATTCCAATCGAAATTGATAAACCACGTTAAATAATGAATGTACGAACTGTTTGTCAACTGAACTGAAATATAGTTTCGATAGAAAATTGAAACTCAAGTTTTCTTTTTTAAGAGGAGCCTTACAATTTTCAGAACGGTTAACCGGCGTATTTCCGGGACTGTACCGATCTGGTGCATATCAATCCACCAGTTACAGCCGAGGGATATGATGGCTCCCATCACCTGAGGTATGCCGAATGTGTGTTGGGTGTATGGGGGTGTGTGTGTGGGGGGGGGGGGGATTTTTTAGGTGGGACAAGAGTAATCCATCTAGCATAGATTTAAATTACATATAAATATACATATTATATCTTTCTTTGAATTAATAAATGAAAATACTTGCTTTCAAACGATAAATAATTATTTAAGTTTATTTAATGAAATTTTCCGTTTTTGTGTTTGTACGTAAATTTCTATCAAACGGAGGTAATTATAACCACCTTTGTAACAAAGTAGGATGATTATTTACTTTTAAATCAGAATTTGAAGAAATTCAAAGTCACAACTTAGGGTCGGTTTAGCATTTTTGAACTTTCATATATAAGATTTTTATAAAATATTCTAGATAATACCGTTATTTAAGACATATCTGCACAGAGCACCATGGGATTTCTTAAACCAGCACTACGCTGGCCACTTGCCGCATTTCCGCATGAACTTAGATGAAATAATATTAAGCGGTAATTAAAAAAGACTATGGAAAATGATCAGTCGGTAGCGTACAGGACTTGAGAACAGGGGGTCGCTGGTTCGATCCCCGGCGTAGCCAATTTCTTTCCGAGGACTGATGGTAGTCATTTCGACAGGATTCATTCCTCTCTCACCACTGCCCATTGTTTCGACGATGGTTATGTGGGAAAGCAGCCAGTGGCTTGGAAAGAATGTTGTATGGAGTACTGGTAACAGAAACTCCAGGAAAGCATGGATAGGTGCACTGGCCGCCGCGATATAACTGAAATAATGTTGAAAAACGGCGTTAAACACCATTCAATCAACGAACAATGAACAAAAAAGATTTGGTTCCAGATTCAAGCACACACCTTCTGTTTAACCCTTAGGCTGCTAAACGTGACTCACTGACCTTTTGCGGACAGTGCAGATCAAGATCAGACTGCACAGAACGTGCAGTCTGATCTTAGATCTACACTGTCCGATAAGGAGAAATTATTCCCGAAAACATAACTTTGAAATAGCAATATTTGGGTTTTTACTGTCGAATTGAAAATTTTATTTTAGTTATTGAGCAGGATGAGGGTTTACAAGTCAAGCACGTTTGAGCTACAGGGATTCGGCATTTTATCTTATTCGGCATTTTACCTTTAGGCTGATAAGCGCGACTCGGCGCACTTTTGCCGACAGTGTAGATCAAGATCAGACCGTACAAAACGGGCAATCTGGTTTTTGATCTACACTGTTTGGCACGGTATTTTTCTCTGCGAAATTCAACTTTAAAGCCGGAATATTTGTGGTTTTTTTGCTATTGAGACGATGACTAAAGTACAATCCTTTGAAACTGAGACAGTTTGATTTTGTACGCTTGACTGAACCAGCGGACGTTAAAGATCCAAAATCAGACTGCACGTTTATTCAGTCTGATCTTGGAACTACATCATTCGTAAGAGCCCAAGTTTTCGCCTTCGGGCACTGACAGTTTTTACAACTGACATTATTTAAAATTCGAAATCTAGCCTTTGCTGCAGCCAGGTCTTCGCGGTGAATGCCCCAGTCACGTACATGCCATAATAAAATCTCACAAGGCTTATTATCTTTCCCTTCGATTAGAAAACACCACGGAGTTGCAAAATTCAAATGACTCAAACAGTTTCACCTATGTTTGATGGGGTCATAGATTCTACTTTCAACATATAAGGTCTTTCACATACTACTCAAGTCTTCTTTTGTCGAATTTATGGCTTTCAAATGGATCATAGCTTTTGTGTTGACAAAGCTCTCTTGAACCTTTGTTCGACTTACATGTAAAAACATCCGCTGTTGTCAGATAGTTCATTATCGGTCGAACAGTTCCAAGTCGTAAGGAATAAGAAATTTAATAATTCTTGGGGCCTCAAATGAAAACTAGGTGCTCTGTGGGCAGAGCAGACAAAGATCAGAGTGCAAAAGCAAAAGTGATGATAAAAATCTCACAAACCATTGTTCCACCGCAGTATATGTACATCCGCTGCCGTCAAGTAGTTCAGTATTGGTGGGTCATTTACAAAATGTTTCAAACTTTGTTAAACTTCTTAGAGATCCAAATGAAATGTTATTTGATTTTTCGAGACCACGATCAGGCGGCAAAAAATTAGCACTTTTGATCTTAGACCAATAGTGTCCGGAATTTTGCGTGATGTCGAGGACCAGATATGTATTGACCCGTAACTACTGACTGATATATATTTTCGCTTATCTAGCGGTCAAAAGGCTAATTAATATTTTTCAAAGGTAACAAATTTATCAGGCTATTGTTATGTGTTATGAATACGTAAATTAAACACACTCCTAGTGCTGTGAAATTATTGTAACATCCTTGTGTGCGCACTAAAATGGTCTTCACACTTAGTAGAATTTTCTGATTTTGGAATACGACATCAAACTGTGAAGACGTCAAGAGTGTATATAATAACTGACATCTGCCTGAACAAGATAATCACGTGTTTTTACGACCCGGGGTGGGGGAGGGGGAAATGGTGGCAAATAGCATTCTCTCCTTTTCCGATAGTGTTCTCTACCCTTTCATAGACAAAAATCAACATTTTAGAAGCATTTGATCTGTCGTCTGCAAATGCTTAGAATTTGGACTGGTCTAAGATTTAGTCGTCTGGTATAGCACTTATTTCCCGCTACAGATTTTCGTTGCGTAGCAAACTATTTTTTGATAATATTGTGGCAACACGAGTACTTTATTAGTTGTACGGTCAGGTAGCAGGGGACTTGGAAACTTGTTCACTGCTGTGGTGAATCATGTTGCCCCGAGCCGAAGGCGAACAAGTCCCCTGCCACCTGACCGTACAACGAATTTATTTTACTTCAAAGTTTAACCATTCTAACGTGTGTTAAGCGAAATTTCCCTGTTTTATGGTCTCAAAAATTGAGCACGCTGACGAAATAGAATTTTCCTTCTGAGTGCCCCAATTCAATGAAAACTGACGTCACTGAAACCTTGGTAAAACGTGCAGTGATAATGTCACTGAGATTTTTATTTAAACGTGGATTTAAACAAGTTCAAGGTAAATAACTACGAATTTTAATGATTTGTTGGCAAAAGTAAACGACCATTAGTTGTCTCAAACGACCATTAGGTTATCCTTTTAACTTTATGCACAATATATGAGTTTCAACACTTCACCATGTGCTTACCTGACGAAGGGATGGCTCGTTTTAACCTCCGTGTATTTGTTTAGAATATCATCAAATGATAATACATGTAAAGTTCTAAATTCATTTATTTTGAAAAATAATCCATTCTTTCCGTTTTAAAGAAAACCATCAAGGGAAACTAGTAATAATATGGTCCAGGCTACTCAGTATGTTTGTCTTGTGGGCGGCTCGTATCGATCGATCGACGCCGCCATTTTGGATGTCGTGTTGAAAGTGTAGTCATGTTACGGGGTTCCTGAAAGGGAAACTGCTTTTACGTGGGTTTTGCCAGTGTACATGATATATATTTTCGGGGCATATTATCCAATCATATCATGAAAAATTTCTTTACAGTACAATAAAATCCTATCAAACAACTTTTGCTTACAGCCTCGATTTCTTAAGATGTATTTATTTACCTGTCAACCCTCATAGTTTCAAGTAGATAAAACGGCCTTTCTCAGTCAGAGTACACCATGCAGATAATTCAATGTCAATAACGTTGTCATAATACTTAGTAGCCTAAGGAGTATTGCAGAACGTTGATCATATTGTGCGTTCTGTGCAGCCTGATCTTGATTTATATTATCTGCTGAAGCATATCAAAGCCGGGATGAGCGCTCAAAGGGTTTGTTTGTTAGTATGGTGTTTAACTCTGTTTTCAACATTATTTCAGTTATATCGCACTAGCCAGTACAGCTATCCATGCTTATCTGGACTTTCTTTTACCAGTACTTCGCAAAATATTCTCCAGCCCAATGGCTGCTTTCCCTCATAACCCTCGTCGAAAGAACGATCAGCGATGACAAAGGAATAAGTCCTGTCGCAATTACTATCATCATTACTGTAAGGGTTAGTTTCAACCTATTTGAGCCATGCTTTGTGGAAAGGGGGCTTAATGCATCTGCGAAAAGTATCGACCCAGATCAGTCTGCGCAGTCCGCGCAGGCTGACCTGGGCCGAAATTTTCGCAATTGGTAAAGTTTCTGTGTTTCCAATGACCAGTCTACCTAATGATTGAGTCAGTTGTTAAAAAAGTAGCTATTATGGATCCATAAATATGTGATGGCTTGATTGGTACAATACATCACGGAGATACATTAAGCCCCCTTTTGCCAGAGCATGGCTCATTTATTTTATATCGATTGTGACACAGGTTCTTACGATGTAAGTTAAACACTCTCGATAATTGTTTCTTGGTAACCTTAACCAGTGCTCGCAACATGATGTGGGTGGTTCCGAAGGTTGACATCGCTCATCGTGGGATTCAAACCAAGAATCCTTGGACTGTGAGGCCGACGCTGTACCACTACAACACTGACTCACACGAAGTTGTAAGGTTGAAGACACGTTGATTATCTTTATCTTAACCAGCTAAGTAACTCAAAAGAAACATTCAAGCCGATAGTAAAAACCTGAAATATTCAATGTTGGATTTACAGAAAAAAAAAAAAGCAGTTAGTATTATTTAAATGCACATGTGTTGTCTATGATATTGAATTATAAGGAATGAAGAGATTTTTTAGCTTCACTGGCCGAAGGCCAGCGGGCTTATGTCATGGCCCGTTGTCCGTCGTGCGTCCGTCCGTCCGTGCGTCCGTCCGTCCGTCCGTGCGTTAACTTTTATTTTAAACATCTTCTCTGAAACTACCCATCCAATTTTGATGAAACTTCACAGAAATGATCCTGCTATGGTCCTCTTCAGAATTTCTTGAAAGAATTTGATTCCTTCAAAAACTCTGGCTGCCATGGCAACAAAACTTAAAAATATTGGAAATCTTTGAAAATCTTCTTGTCTGAAACCATAAGGCCTAGGGCTACCAAATTTGGCATGTAGCTTTGTCTAGTGGGCCTCTATCAAGTTTCTTCAAATTATAGCCCTGGGGTCAAATTTGACCCCGCCCCGGGGGTCACAAGTTTTACATGGGCTTATATAGGGAAAACTTTAGAAATCTCCCTGTACCTAGCCATAAGGCCTAGGGCTACCAAATTTTGCATGTGGCTTTATCTACTGGGCCTCTACCAAGAGTGCCCAAATTATAGCCCTGGGGTCAAAATTGGCCCTGCCTTGGGGGTCACAAGTTTTACATGGGCTTATATAGAGAAAACTTAAGAAATCTCCCTGTACTTATTCATAAAGCGCAGGGCTACCAAATTTCGCATGTAGCTATATCTAGAGGGCCTTCACCAAGAGTGCGTAAATTATAGCCCTAGGGTGGAACTTGATTCATCCCGAGGGGTCAGAAGTTTTACATAGGCTTATATAGTGAAATCTTTAGAAATCTTCTTGTTACTAACCATATGAACTAGGGCTACCAATTTTAGTCTTGTCTCAGGGGTCTTATGTTCAAAACCAATTGGCCAAGTACTGTAATGTTTGGCATGTAGGGATTTTACGTATTAGCCAGTGGAGCGATACAGGGCCATCTTAGCCCTCTTGTTTGCGGGGGGGGGTATGTAAAAATAAACCAAGTCACACTTTTGTATGTAACCGCGAAGCGCATACAGTGTGATTTTTTTTTCATACCTCCATGAAAACAAAAAAAGTTCTCTTCATTCCTTAAGTAGTGCTCTTGTCCATAATTTTTCATGCCAGGCTTTTACTCAGTATACCGAACAGTGTAAAATCCTATAGTAGACCTCACGTTTTGTAAAGTTTTATAACTATCTATGGACATCGTTCCAATTTTCGAAATTTTTCAAAAACCTTTATGCCCCTCCAGCAGGACAGGGACGATATAAGGGCAGCCGCGAATGTCATCTTTTGGAAAAACAAAGTGGTATCATATGGCCTGCAACACGCGAAAAGGGGCATTCGGACATTTGCGTAAAGTGTCGTCTCGGATCAGCCTGCGCGAACTTGCAGGCTGACCCAAGACGACTCTTTCCGTCTACGTTCGATTTTGTCCTACAGTAGACTTGCGCAAAACAGAATATCATAAAGAACGGAAAGTGTAGTCTCGGATTAGCCTACGCGGACTGCGCAGGCTAATCCGTGACTTCACTTTACGCAAATGTCTGAATACCCCTTTTCGCATGTTGCAAGCCATATTTGAGTGTAACTGTAATAACTTTCTCTCTGGAATAAAGCATACAAATGATAAGGGTGATTTCTTGGTTGAAAACATGGCAATTGCTGTTGTGAATTTAGATATTCCAAACAAAATGGGCAAAGAGTCGTGTTGGCTAACAACCAAGACAGATTTGTCTTCGAATAGCTTGAGTTTCTCTTTATTGTAAAAATCAGTATGTTGTCAGCAGTTATAAGTCAGAGAGTACAGTTTCGAAAAATTGTGAAATTACAAGAACAGAACCAGGTTAAAATGATAATAATAAAAAAAACATCAGTCACTTTTCCAATACAAAAGTAACATTTGAGGGTTTTAAACGAAGGACGCAATCAACTGGTAGGCTCGTTAACGATGTCTTTTGATAAACCGTAATTAATTCATATCATACAGTATTGCAATCGTGAAATCAAAGCGTGACAAGTAATGACATCTTTTGATATAAATCAGGGATTGGATACTTTACGATACCGTTATCTTTATAGGTTTAGTTTGGTCGGGAATTGCATCGGTCTGACGAAAAGGAATACATGTATTGTCTTTTTGATGGTATGGAACACGTATCGAGCAAAACATAGTCTACGTGTTGACAAATAATGTTTTTTTTTCCTGATTTGTTAAAACCGTTTTATTTCCCTAATTGTTTCAAACCATTTTCTCCTCTTTAAATTTAAAATATCATTCGGGGAAAGTGAAAAAACTGCATTTCATTGTTGTGGGATTTAAAGGACCCTAGTTTTATGCCTGTTGCAGAAACATTGAAGTCGCCTCAAACAGAATAACTCATATATTTTTTTTTTATTTTACATTGGTAACTGTATTAGAGGGCGACGATGAAAGACCTTATTGCGCGTGTTATCTTGTACTTAAATGCCAGTCTAGCAATCGGTGTTGCTTCAAGCACGCCAAAGACCACAGGTCTTCATGTATATATGTCTGCAAAGTATTCCGAATTCATCCACAGAGACCACTTTTAGACCAGTTTTAGACCGCTAAGCATAAATTCATTTGCATGTGCAAGCACTTTAGATCAGGACCAGACTGTGCATTCTGTGTAATCTGAACCTAAATCTGAACCATGCTCTGGAAAAGGGGGGTTAGATTCATCTCCAAGATGCGTTTCAAGTCATCACATAATTATAGATCCATAAAGTCTATTCTGTATAACAACCGAATGAATTATGTGGTGCACTGGTACATTGACATACAGAAAATTTACCAAAAGCAAAAGTATCGACACATGTCAGCCAGCGCGGACTGCGCAGGCTGACCTGGTCGATACCTTTTGCATTTGCATTAAATTCCCCATTTTCACAGAGCAGGTTTCAATATTGTATACTACTCTATGACCTATTCTTGCCTTGCAGTAGCATTACTCAACCCCGTCTGACTTTCTTTTGAATATTGCGGTCGATCGCGTCTTAGTTGTAAAGATTGCTGGGCTTGTTATTGAAGTAATCCCTAGGTCCAGTTCTTGTCCGATAGCCTATTTAGGACGATTCATTTCATTTAATCAGAATTTTATTTGGAATCTGCGAATATTTTTCATATGGTAAAGTCTATAGTTTTGTCCACCAGCTCATAAAGAGTTTCATATCACGTTCTAAACAATCTGAAAACGAAAATATCGATTTGAGCCACACTCTAATAAAAGTAACACAATTTTGTTCTGAAGCTTAACTTTCTACGACGGTTTTGCTCAGTGACTAGAACGGCAAACATGACTGGATAAGTGCATAACTTCAGTAACTCACTTCAGTTTAATATAAGGCTGTGAAATTGTTTATTGAACACATGATATAGTTCTGCGCTTTACCTTAGATATCGCTTTTGCCACTTTCATACAAATCTTCGAATCCTAAATGATTTGTCCAGTGTTCTCTTATATGGTGTCTGTTCTCCAATATTTGGCCTCAATTTTATTTCTGGCATGGCTTCATGTTTAATACCACTTCTGTTGAGAGATGTTTTCCAAACCACCAAATACACATACACACGAAGGTCTATCGTGGTTTGTTTTAAATTGTTCTTGCTATTTTTTTTGTTGTTGTTGTTTTTTCAGTTCGCCCAAAGTTAGCTCAATTGTATTTTGGTCACAATCATAGAGTAGAAATCTTACAGACAATGAGCTCCTTTGACCGTAGAATTCATCTACAACAATACTTTAGGGCTTGTTTATCGAACTTAACCAGTTCATATAATTTACCCTTCTTCATTTCATTGTTGTATGCTTTACCACATGATGTGAGCCCAAGTTTGACTGGGTTCAGGAAAATATATGTAGTTAGGCGTGGGAAAGAAAACAAAGTGTAAACAAGTGGTTGCAAGTCTCCGATATTGAATCATTAAAATAAAACCCAAATAAAAGAAAAATGAGAAGGCCCTTAAAAGTTGATGTTTTCGCTATTCAAACAACTGACGACCTCAGTTACTGTACTTGCATGAGAATTGTTTTCATAAACGGGTAAACCCTTTATTCGGAATGGCCTTCAACCCTCCCAGCGTTTTTAAGCTGTTTCGTTCATACATTTTAACACTGCATTGAAGTTAAAAAAAAAATCATTTAAAATAAGTTATCAAAAATTCTCAAAATTTCACCCAGAGTTGTTAAAGGAAATATTATCAACTATGCAAATTTTCAGTACAATAGCTAAAGCATTTTTGCAGATATTTCTAAATTCAGGGGGTCCCTATAAACCTCAAACTACCTCTATTCATGTTTTTGTATGAAAGTAAGAAACCTTCATCTCGAGGCACGCCAACATATCAGTTGCAGTATTTCATATTACGTTATTATACGGCGGGGTCATCGACCGAATTTTCCATTTTGCTGTCGTCTCGCTTTATCAACAAGATGGAAAATTGAACGGCACTGTTTACATCCAAGGAAAATATTTTGTCTGACTATGAGGAATCTTAAGATAATCAACGTGTTTTCCTTCCTAAACTGTACAGGACAACCGGAAAAAAAGTCCGGGAGCCATATTCACTTTCTAATTTGAATTACGTTTCAATTCTACTACTCAAGAATCATCTGTATTCAAAGAAACGCAATTTCTGAATTGCTAAATCATGTTGCTTAACCCAAATATTTTAGCCAGTTAGAAAATGTAAGACTCTCTAAATTTCGAATTCTAATTGAGCCGTGCTCTGGCAAAAGGGTGCTTAATACATCTCCGTTCTACACGATACTAGCCCAAGTCATCACATAATTATGGGTTCATGGGAGCCACTTTTTTCAATAATCGACTTAATCATGAGATAGATTGTCTTTTGACAAACAGAAAATTGACCAATAGCGAAAAGTTTCGGCCTAGGTCAGCCTGCGCGGACTGCGCAGGCTGACCTGGGTCGATACTTTTTGCAGATGCATTAAGCCCCCTTTCACACAGCACGGCTCAATTATATTGCACTTACATGTATGGTTAGTAAAGGCTTGGCATAGCTTGATACAACAATACCACCACCAACAAATACGACAAAACTGGAAATGAATATTAGTTTCATTCAGTCAAAGCATGCCATCTTGTACGATTTCTTACGAGGATTAATCCCTGTGCCGGATCTAGGTTTGATCGTGTGATCGAAGCAAAAAGGTTTGTAGATGCCTGTAGTTTCTTACGTCAAAAGTGTACTGAGCCAAAGGCTTAAAAACATTGGTTCATTCAAAAAAGATCTATACGCGGAACATTAGCAGTGCTGGGTGTTCAGAATCTCGAAAAAGCGTCAGAATCTAGGCATTGTAATAGTTAATGATATTTCCCTCCCTATCCATTAATTTTTATACTCAAAGATTGTGCAGCAATTCGCAGTTTTCATGCCATTCTGCATAAAACTTAATTTTTTTATTTATTTATTTATTTATTTTTTTTATTTTTATTTTTTTCAAAATGTTCGTATATATCTCTAAAAATCAATGAAAACTGATGCCTTTAATAATCATTCAACTCGTAGGTGGTTTTAAAGAGTTACCTATATTTAGGGTTTAATCAAACTAACAATGACCGTGTAGTTTAACTGCGTGTCGACAAGTGCATAACACTGAACGACTGCACGTAGTTCTTTTTGTGGAGTGAGATTCTTTTATACTGCAAAGTATAGTAATCGGGTTCATCTGGAGTGCAGCCCTCCGAAATTGTTATTTTTTGCGACGGCGTTCGCATCTCGTAACTGCCAAAAACAAAGGCTTTGCCATCCATCAGTATTATAGGCATCGTTAATGCATGGTCTGGATTTGAAATCTGGAGGATTTGTTGTAAAATCAAGTATTTTTTTGTAAGTTTTCTTGTACAAATTGATAATCTCGGTCTGTCTGTCTGTCTGTGTTATTACCACCCTACCCTACCCTACCCTACCCTACTTATTTCTGTTAATTGAAAAAAAAAAAAAAAAAAAATCATAAATGAAGTCCCTTTTACAATGTTTGTGCAGTTTTTAGTTCTATTGGCCCAAGATCGGCAAAGCTTATGTCATAGCGTGGTTTCCATCGTTTCGTCGTCCGTCGAGCCCGTTAGCCTTTTTCTTGTTTACGCGATAAAGTCAACAAAGTGTCTGATTTTCGTGAAACTTGCACATTTTCTTTATATTATCAATAGCTTGAACCCAATCGAATTTGAAACAAATCCAACCATTAGTAAGGGAACAGTAGCTATTTAAATTTGAAAATTCTCATTTCTTGTTTACTCGATAAGGTCCGCATTTTTATTTTCGTAAAACTTGCACATTTTCTTTACTTCATCAACAGCTTGAACCCTATTGATTTTGAAACAAAGCTGACAATTAGTAATGGAAGAGTTGTAGTTTAAATCAGAACATTTGCATTTCTTGTTTATAAGATAAAGTCTAGATTTGTGATCAGATTTTCATGAAACAAGCATAATTTCTTTATAACATCAGTTGCTTGAACCCTGTTTATTTAAACATATCCGACAATTAGTAAGGGAAAAGTAGAGCTATTCAAAGTTAAAAAAAAACTGCATTTCTTGTAAACACAATTAAGTTGGCCTTTTTGATTCAGTTGCTTTGAGACTTCTACAGATTTTTTGTATTATCAAGGGACTGAAACCTATTAAGAAAGATGAAAATCCAGCTATCGGTTTAGAAAACAGTCTTGTTTACTTTACAAGTCCACATTATTGGTCCCACTTCTTACATTACAATGAGTACTAAAATCACATCAAATTTGACTTGATTCCAAACAAGTGGTTTTGAGAAATTGTAATTTGATTATTTTACTAGTTGTTCAATTCACCATGCCTACTTATAATGCTGTCGTAGTAGTTGCAACAAACAGTAGTTGCAACAAACCCTTCCCATGTTCCCCCCATTTTTTGTGTGTACGTTTGTGTTACCTTTTGGCATCATGAATTAATGATGTATGCTAGAAAATAAGCAAAACCACTGCAAGTAGAGCGGTTCAGACCCTCAAGGGCCACCAGTGATAAGATATGGAGCATTTGTAGTACAAATTATTCACTTCTTCATTCATTTATTAAAGACGATCGCTACAGTTTCACCATTTTTTGAAAACATTCAGAATTTCATGAAACTTTGTTTGGTGATAGTATATTATCTGATCTACAAAAATAGGAGATAAAAAAAGGGGGTCACCAGCTTTGGGAAAATTCTATGAATATTTCTTTTAGCACACCCTGCATTGCGGCAGTTCAGGATGAAATTTCACCTATGAAAACTAAGTCTATGTATATTTTTTTTTTTGAATGACAACAATTAAAAGCAAATTTTATGTCATTGTATTGGTGAAACATCAAATCTAATGAAAAAAGTAATTTGAAGTATACTGAGTGTCAATCTTTTTCAAAAAAAACCCTTAACTTATGGCTAAAACAGCTTTATTTTGGGAAAAAACCCAAAAAAACAAAGAGTATCTTTTAAAGTTATTTTTTTAATGTTCTAACATTCAGATTTTTTCTATAAATAATATTTAGGTACTAAACTAAAAGAATCAGGCTTAAAACAAATAGGTCACCAGCCTTATTTTTTAAAGAAAATACATTTTAAGTTTGTGGGTGGGGCTCTAACTAATGAGTAAATGTAGGGTTTGTCAAAGACAAAGACATTATATGAAGTAAATTATCTCAATTTTTTCAACAAGGCAACAATGTTTATAAAAACCAAGTTTGTTGGTCATAATAAACCAATCCATAGCATATAAATGTAATACTGATGCTAGCATTTAACCCATTACCAAACGACTAATTTTAGACTCTTCTAAATTTGACGCGTTTGCAGACGCTAAACCAAAACCTGGTATTCATGTATCACAGTTCTTTGATGGGTCAGAATTCACTGTGCGAAAAGGAGAAATCAATCATAAGGAGCAATTTCTCCTTTTGACATCGATGTTTTCTATTGTTGCCTGCTTCAGACTCATCAAGCTAAGGGATAACCTGGTAAGGGAGAAAGAGTTACAATCCCTTGCTTTCTGCAAGTCTTTACCAAGCGACATAATTTTGGACTAAACCAAACTGAAAGCATCTGCATCTGAAAATATGTTTGAGCTGGACGATATGTCTGCCAGATAGAGCGCTAGTAGTAGCATCTGTGTCCATATTCCCGTTGTTAGGTGACGTAGTTAGGTGATTCACTTTAACTTTCAGTCCGATCTTTTGAAAGCGTAATTTCGGATTCTTGCCTCGCATATACTCGTAATTATTTGGCTTGATTCAAATACTTTTTTCTTCGTTTTGCTGACATGAAACGACCCATTTTAGTTCTTGGGTCTATCCATTCTGCAGACATTGACAAGTGTGGCAGGATCAACTGTGTCAGGTGCTCACCGTTTCGAGTAAAAGGTAAGCGTGATAGTTACACGAAGCGTGATAATGGAAACTGTCGCGAACGTCGCTAAACAAAAAATAAGGGCTATAAGTTTAACCGTTTAAAATGCAATGGTTCATTACCACCTCAGGATTTGGTTCACAAAAGCAATGGATTAGCGATAAAAGCTGTATAAAACTGAATGAACCATCCGGGACTACTTTCCTTTATGTATTTATATGAAGGAACAATGAATAGCACTATAAGGAATTCTGCTGCATTTGTTGATTACGTTTTGCACTCTCCCCAGTGTCATCCTACACTCTCTACCCATACAGCGCTGGATAATGCAATAGACCATTTCAATGAGGAAAAAACAACATATTGCTATTTGAAGGTTATTTTGGCCAGAACATGAATTGAAGTGGCGGGCAGGGTAGATCTAAGAAAAAACTGCATATTCACTTCAGTCTTATCTCGACCTACACTGTCTGAAAAAGCACTTTAGGCCAGTTCCATTGCTTAACAGGTTATTTCATACCGTGTCGTAGGTGACTATGGACGTAATTTAAGAAAATGGTGGGCAACAAGATCAGCCTGCAGATGCATGCAGTCTGATGTTGATCTATAATATCTACCCCTCTTATGATATATTTTAGGCATGCTCTGTGAAAAGGGGGTTTAATACATCTGCAAAAAGTATCGAACTAGGTCACATTACGGAGTATTCACAAGACGAGCCTGGGTCGAAACGTTTTTGTTATTGGTCAGTTTTCTGTATGTCAAAGGACCAGTCTACCTCATGATCTAGTCGGTTATCAGTATCCTGTATAACACTGATGCATTAAACCACCCTTTTGTCGGAGCATGACTCATTTTATTTGTTTATCATTGAACTATGAAATAAGGTAAATGGCCTGCAACACGCGAAAAAGGGCATTCGGACATTTCCGTCTCTCCGGACACTCCGCGCAGGCTAATCCGAAACGACAATTTCCGTTTTTGTGTAATTTTCTGTTTTGCGCAAGTCTAATGCAGTACAAAATCTAATGTAGTCGTAAAGTGCCGTCTCGGATTAGCCTGCGCGGACTGCGCAGGCTGATCCGAGACGACACTTTACGCAAATGTCCGAATGCCCCTTTTCGCATGTTGCAAGCCAAAATTGGTTTACTTTTTCTATGACGCATCTAAATTCAACACAAAGGCAGTTAAAATGATATAAAAAAGGGAAAACGCTAAAGTAGATAAACATTACTATGTTAGGAAAATAGAGAAAGAATCTGTAAATGGAAGTTTAAATACTCCCTAGCGGACAAAAGGACTTTTCACGGTGACGACAGGTCCCTGTGCCCAAAAGAATAACCCTCTGCCATCTAATCCCCTATTTCCAAGAACCCAAGGAGAATGGCTTTCGAAAACATAGTGAGAAAAGGAGAAAATGCTGGTGACCTGCGTTTTTTTTTTTTTCTTATCACATAATGTTTTCCAACCATTCAAGAACAAAAACTTTACTGTAAGGGGACTTTTTTTAGATAATTTAGCAGGGAATGAAATCATTTTGTTAAACATTGCTAAACACTACAAAATATACTTTTCTCTGCAAACGTAAAGAAACTGGACGGTTTGATTTATCGCGATAGTTTTCTAAAATTATCATAATTTTTACCTCGTATCTCGTGGCAAAAATATGCCACCATACTCTAGGTATTTTTTAGATTTCGAGCCAGATTTTCGCAAAAGCTTGTGGGAATACCATACGGGTTGGTGGAAATGTCACATGAGCAATACATGTTACATGCTCTGATTGTTTAGGATCATAATCAAATAAGTACCATGACGTCATATTTGATGACACGAAAATAGACGGGTTTATCAATTGCGAAAGGACTATACCGCTGTTTGGCTAAAATTGCGCCTTTTTATTGAATGTGGCAGCCCACTTTCTTGCAGAGAAAAAATGCTTTGTAGTATAGATGGGTGTTTTACAAAAGCAAGTTGAATCCTGTAAAATTTTTACACTGCGATTGTCGTTTGAAACAACTTGCTTCTGTTTTACTAGAGAGGTTACTCAAAGGGCGAAAATTCTGCTTTGTTTCTGAGGGTGCAGTTCTTACAAATGCTCATTATGCCAATTAATCACACGACAAAACTGGGACCGTTGATAAAAGGAACCAGCCAATTTAATGTCTTGGTTAAAAAAAAGGTTTCAAAAGGAGTTTAACTAGTTCCATATCTGGGTCATTTAAATGGCTTGCAATGTAAAATATCTATTGATTTTCTCATTCTAGTGATGATTTAGCCATACAGAATGTTACAGCTATCGTTTTGACATTTTGTTGTCGTATGAAATGTCACACTTAAACTTTATATTTTTTAATTGATATTGTATGATATTGTATGTTGCCATTAATTTTTTTCTCATGCGACAAAAGTTTGAACTGAAATTAAATCCTGCGGACGGCACCAAGGACAACATTAACAAGTGAGCTGTCACTCTGATGTAACTTGTTTCGAATAAAGCGCATTACACAATGTAAAGTCAATTGAAAGAATCAAAGGAGTCATGCTATTTAGAAAGGGGACTTACTGCATCTGCAAAAACTTATCAACATGCACAGACTGACATGGATTATAGTTTTTGCCATTGATAAATTTTCTGCATGTCTAAGGACCACTCTTCCTCCAGATTCAGTAAATCGATTAAAAAAAATATTTTATGGATCTCTAATTATGTGATGACTTGTTTAGTATAATGCACTACGGAAATGCATTAAGTCCCATTTTGCCAGAGCATGGTTCAAAAGCATTGAATAATATTGAACCGAAAAGGGGAAACCATTATTGCTTGAAAAGGCATTCGTTTCCACCATGTTGAACTTCCCGGAAAAAAAATTCAGTCGCATTTTACATTGTATTCATTTTTCCGATACAATAATTTATTCTCTATTTCCAGTAGTAATCACTGGTATTGAAACGGGAGAACGCGTGGGTGGGAACAGGCTGTTAACAGTTAAAATCCCATCTAAATTTAGATAGCCGTATAAATCTGAATTGCAAATTGATGGAGTTATTTGCACACTTTGTATGAGCGGATCGGTTCCTCTTTGATTTAAAGCATTACCTTCTGAATATGAAGCTTTTTACATGTTGCGTAATATAATAATAAAACAAACTTGCATCAAAGGAGACGTTTTTCATGACAATACGTTTTTCCTTTTCTTTTCACGAATTTTCATATCTTTGAGCCATGCTTTGACAAAAAACAATCTCGGTGATGCATTATACCAAGCAAGTCATCACACAATTATGGGTCCATAAAATCCACTTTGTCTAAGAATCTACTGGACCCTGGAGGTAGAATCGTCCTTTGACATGCAGGAAATTTACAAATGGCAAAGAATTTCGACCCATGTCAGTCTGCGCAGACTGCGCAGGCTGACATGGGTCGAAACTTTTTGCAGATGCATTATTCGCTCTTTTCACAAGGCATCGTCTGTTTGATTTTTACTCGGATGATTTTCAAAGGCTTCTGCTGCAAAATAGCTTTGTGAGGTGTCACTAGCTCCTAGAAATAAAAAAACGTGCTTTTTACCAATAATTATTCATGAAATGTTTCCTACTGGATCGTTCGGAGCCAGAATTTTGATGCCAGAGTGTTATTTTTTAATTCACATGTCTCACGTTCCATTTGTGGGGGCTTTTTTCGTTCAAAGCTTTATTTGTTTAACAAATTTTAGTCTAAGCATGATATCTACAGGTAGCCTCCTGATTTCCCGAAACGTCCGGTTCCAGCAGATCAACTTGTCTTTTAACTTTAGAATTTAACCATAATTAGGGTCTCCAAGGGCCCTGTGATTAGGGCGTTGAAATTGTTACAGGAAATCTGGCTGATCTTGTGGTTGTGTCTTTGGGCAAGGTCCAAACCAAGGGAATACATGAGTATTGGAGCTGTCCTCGTGATAAAACAAGAATACTGTAGAAGGTATCGTAGAACATCATGTATACAATCATACTGTTACAAAAAATCTGGCGTGTCTTAAGGCGAGGCATTGAAGAACCCAACCCAGGGAATACATGAGTATGTGAGCTGTCCTCGTGATATAACTAGGATACTGTAGAAAGTCTTGTAGAACATCGTGCAAACAATCAAACTGTAACAAAAAACCTGGCTGATGCCATCGATGTGTTTTTGGGCGAGGCATCGAGAAACCCAACCCAGGGAATACATAAGTATGTAAGCTGTCCTCGTGATAGAAATAGGATACTGTAGAAAGTCTTGTAGAACATCATACATGGCTTGCATCACGCGAAAAGGGGCATTCGGACGTTTCCGTAAAGTATCGTCTCGGATAAGCCTATGCAGTCAGCGCAGGCTAATCCGAGACGGCACTATACGACTACATTAGATTTTGTTCTTCAGTAGACTTGCGCAAAACAGAAAATTACCTAAAAACGGAAAGTGTCGTTTCGGATTAGCCTGCGCGGAGTGCGCAGTCTGATCCGAGACGACACTTTACGCAAATGTCCGAATGCCCCTTTTCGCGTGTTGCAGGCCATATACAATCAAACAAAGAGCAATGCTTGGGAATTGTTAGCTCATATACCGGACTGTTAGTTCTGTCCTTCTGCCGAATGTTCCACTAATTAACCGATCGATCATAGACGAGATAATGAGTCTATCTATCTTCGAGCTGTATAACCATACATTTTTTTCATACAAGGTCGTTATACCGCCTACATGTGTGTACAATGCCTAAAGCATTGTTCAAAACATATATAGGATATGAGACGAGTTAGCATTTAAGATTAAATTTCATAAAACGATTCCAAACAGTGTTATTAAGCGAGCCCTTGGCGAGTTTAATAACATTTTTTTTTTAAATACCCTAAAAGCCAACGAAAGTCAGATTGTTTTATCACATAACTGTATCTCAAGAATAATAGTTTATGATGGCTTATAACAAGGCCCATATGTACATGTGTCCTGAAATTTACATGAAGTCTATTAGCAAATTTTAGGTGTGTGCATCACTGAAGGAAAATAGTTCCGAAGAAAATTGTACAAAATGCTTTTGTTTTAAATCTGAAGATGATAAAATTCGTAGCTCTGTTTCCATCATCAAATTTGACCGTGAAATGAGGTGTAAGATTACAGAGATTTAACCAAATAGGGCCCTAGGATACTCACAATGACTGTATTACTCTAAAAGAGCAGTCTTGTATTTTTTTCTTCTGTCTTAATCCTCTCAATATCGAACTTTTATGTGTGTAAACAGATTTCCAGTTAGATTGCGTCAACGTATTTAAAACAATCCTTCTTAGTTAAAAGCTATGTTGTTGGTACTCATTACAACTGTCTGTATAAGACATTTCTAATGACTATCCGCAACCTAGGGTCAAGCGAAAAACAACAGAGACTTTACCTTCTTAAACCCTAGAGTCTTCCATTCCTTTATCTATACTTTGGTAAAGAGTTTGTTTACCTTCCTTTTTCAACTCGGGATGAGATTGTCCATTATCCCTATACTCTTTAAACAACGACAATATTTTAGACTCATCCATAAAGAAAGTATTTCCAAACGACAACTTTAGTATGACCCAAATCATTGTCAGTGTCTATAAAAGGGTTGCAAACATTGTGGGTAAATGAGAAAATACTGGTTTCCAGTATTGGACCATTTTCTAACGATGATTTTTAGAGTGTTCTTCCTTAGGGTCATAATCGTGTCGTGAAAATCACAGAACTGTTTCGTAAAGAGTTATTTTAAAGCAGTAAGATTTTGAACTTTTTCCGTTCGAGACTGATAACAGAAAAGGCAAACAAGTCAGGAAAAATCAAATGCAATTTCATGGAAAAATATATAGAAATTAAAACCATTATAACTTTTAAACAGCTTTTAATGTCTTCTGTGCTTACATTCAAAACAAAAATCCGCTTAAAAACGGTTTCGTCTAAACAACACATATCTAGTACCAGACCGATACCAAGAGAAAAAAAAAATCTCCTTGTAGAATATTTACTGAGAGAATAATCATTAATGCGGCAGCTGTGTTCCTGTCCGGCACGTATATTTACCGAGCACTTGACACGGCAATCGAAAAACTCTTCAATTACCCAACTCTTTACAATACATCAAAATGTTAGGGCTTGTCCATTTTGGAAACGTTTAAAATGTGGGTCAGACAATGGAATTTCGCTATAAAAGAGTAGAAAATATTGTTTTGGAAAAGGAGAAAATGCTGGTTACCAGCATTTTCTCCTTTTCCCGACAATGTTTTCGAAAGTTTTCTGACATTCGGTCGTATATACACGGTATCCTGTAGTAAAGGGTTCACTCTAGTCCCTCAGGATCTTAGTCCTTTCAACACAAACCATGCCCCATTAGCATAGAAAATACTTGTTTTAAATCTCTGTGGAACAGCTATCTTTTTTTTTTCAATTTTGTGGGAAAAAGGACCAAAGTATAGCTTTCAAACGATTGTTCCTTTTCCCACGATGTGTTCCATATGACCATGGGAAGAAAATTCATCATTTTCTTTGAATGCATCTGCGTTGTGAGGCTGAACTAAATTGTGTTATATCTAAATAAAGCTTGTATGGTAATATGGTACTACATGATTTATTGCGTCCGTGTTTATAAAATCAATTGTTTCGTTTTAAACAGATACAATCTTCAAAGGTATTCAGATTACTTTTGGTCAGACCGTCTTACGTCTTGTCTTGGTAACTGCTTCCACCTTCAGCTTCAATGAATCAAATGAGTTGAAAAGAATAACATAGATTAGAACCGAATTTCAGATTTAACGTTAATTTTATTGGCTAATTAGGAATCTCGCGGAAAACCGCGGTACCTGCGGGTTTTTCAACAACATACATGGACTTCTTTTTCAGCAGCATTTGGCTTCTTATGTCGCTACGTGTATATTGATCGATGGGTGGACTTTCATTTAATGGATTTTACCTTGCCGTCTTTGTAGATTTGTTTTAGATTGAAATTAACAAAGCCCATGCGTTCTGAACCTTTAGCCAGATTGTCCGACATTTTAAGAAATAGGTATTCTTACCAAAAAAAAAACCCGATGGAATTTGATTTTCTACGCCTACACTACGGACAGCAATAGTCCATTAGACTCCAAGACCAAGAGACTAGTCTGAAACTGTATCGACTTAACCCGTAGGCTGCTAAGCGCGATTCACTGACCTTTTGCGGACAGTGTAGATCAAGATCAGACTGCACAAAACGTGCAGTCTGATCTTGGATCTGCACTGTCCGATAAGGAGGTATTTTTCTTCAAAAAAATAAATTTGAAATAGTATCATTCGAGTTTTATACAATAGGCTTGAAAGCTTCCTTAACTGATTTGGCAGGATAAGAGAGAAATTACTTTTCCCTGTGGTCGTTTAACCTTTTGAGCTCCCTATGGATAAACGTGATCATAAAGGTAATGATCAAGTCCAAGATAATCCTTTTTCCCCGTCTTTGTAGGTCAGCATATCTTAGAAACATTGGACAATGCAAACCTAATATCTTGGTGTTACCGTCCACAAAAGCAACGGAACCCTTTTATCAAAGAATTCTGTATTCTAACGACAACGAGAAAGAAGATTTTTGAAAGCACTGTTGGAAAGGTAGAAAATGTTTGCAACCAACATTTTCTCCTTTTCCCACCATGTCTTCTACTCTTTCCAGACAAGTAATATCAAGAGAGAAATATTGAATATCTTGTCTGCAATTGTTCTCTACTGTTGTAACGTCTGGTAAAGCGGTCAGTCGCCTGTTGCGTCAAAAGGGTAAACTTGCGTGCATGGTTGTCATATTTCAAAGTAATTTTACTTTGATTACTTTTTCAAGGATATTCGTTTCTTTGTTCTTTAATTCAATTAATAGGATAGTTTTTCAATCAATAATATCTGACAAATGGAAGTTAACAATTTTAGAAAACGGATTACTTAACTTTTTTAACACTCTATTTACAAAGGCACTTCGAACTGGTTTAGTAAATGTATTGTCTTCGCTGAAATCCATGATAAACATGTGGCAAACACTTTCCAGGGATTGAACCCTGAACCGGCCGCTCCAAAGTCCGACATTAGTGTCCTCAGTTAAAATGTGGGCTGAATTCAATGTTGATGATGATGAACATAATTGTGAAAATAATCAGCAGTTGTAATAGTAGACTAGTGGTAGTAGACGAGATGATAGTAGTAGTAAGAGTCCGTTTAGTAGTAGCTTTAGTGATGAAAAAAGCTATATTAACCCTTAGGTTGCTAAGCACGACTCACTGACCTTTTGTGGACAGCGTAGATCAAGATCAGACTGCACAGAACGTGCAGTCTGATCTTGAATCTACACTGTCCGATAAGATGATATCTTTCCTCAAAATATACCTTTCAAAATGCTTTATTTGGGTTTTTACTACCGGCTTGAAAATTTCATTTCTTTTGTGTAGCAGGATAAGGGCTAATGATAATAATAATAATGACTGCCAAGATGAATTCATTCAGTAGTACAGTCAAAACATTGCAGTTACTGGGCTTGCGTTACAAATACTGGTATCGGATAGTATATAAAAGAAAGGTTAGAATACACAGAATGCGCAAATTAATCTTGCATCTTTTGTGCATGCAAATCCCATAGACGAGCATCCACAGTATACAAAATGGTGAACCATGTTCAATGGGGGGAAAAAAAACAAAAAACCTAAAAACGGTTTTTGTTTCCTACCCTATCAAGAAGTTCCGTTGGCGTCTCGTGACGTTGTCGAAAGATATCCAAACTTGGTGGAAACAGTAGCAGTATTGCCAGCTTCATTTAACCTGACCCTGACCTTTATGCTGAATATATAAGTAGGTATATAGATAGAACTCCGATTATTATTCAGGAAGTTATATATACACGGGAAGGTACAGGTATGCAATTCAATTCGTGCATACCGTATGGAAAATTTCCGTGACCATTCGGGACAAAACCGAAGGCAGCCTAGTATGATGCCGAGGGTAAAAATAGAATTTTAATTTATGTAAATGATGTTGACATGGATCAGGTTAAATGAAGTTAGTAATAGACATAGATTTTTTTTTCAAATGGAGAATGATTAGAAAACAGCATTTAAATCCACTGAACAAATCTCAACGATGGTTTAATCAGTTCTGTATGTCGTTCAAGATTAGAGATAATGCTAAAGACTCTATACTAGTCGGCGGAATTTTAGGTTTATCTATATTGAAGCTTTCGCGGACTACAAAAGAAATGCGTTTCAGATGGCGGAATTTATATTTGACAGGGTAGGAAAGATGTGTTGGGGTAAACAGAAAATTGTTTACACAAGCATTTGTCTTTTATCTACGCTTTTATTCGAAATTCGTCTTCCAAACCGTGGTATGGTAAAGGGTTAATTTCTGGCGAAGAACCAAGTTTGGGGACATCAACTAACTTGTTTATACAGCTGAAAGCGTCTGTTGTCGGAATTCCATTGGATGCATAATCATGTTTGACGGGGTCGTCTGAGATGCATAAATCTAATTAGTTCCTTGGCTTTTACCGCATAGTAACTTGGTTAGTACCCAAAGTACATCTACTTGACGTTCGGTGTATATTTTAAGTGAATGTACTTCTAATAATGCGTTGCAGTTTTCTGTGGTGATTTAGATTAATTTTTTCGTTTGTTTCTGGTTAATCTTAAAAGCGGTTTAAAAGCAAACCATGATGCCTTACGCATCTGTTCAAACTTCTTTGTAGTTTGTTTATTTCATTCCTTGATAACCAATATAAATTCGAACTCTGTCGACAACTGAAAAATACAACCCATAGAAAAAAAGACAACTGACGAAACAAGCGGGTGGTATAAATCCAAGATCAGACTGCACATCATGTTTTTGACTATGGCACTCAAGGCGATAACCAGGTTTAGTCCAATAAGTGTCCTGTTCCTCATTTTTCACTTTCACAGTCATTTTCTTTATCATTCGTTCTTTGAAATGAGTCATGCTCTGTGAAAAGGGGGCTTAATGCAGCTGCGAAAAGTATCGACCCAGGTCAGCCTGCGCAGTCCGCGGAGGCTGACCTGGGCCGAAACTTTTCGCTATTGGTCAATTTTCTATATGTCCAAGGACAAGTCTATCTCATGATCAAGTTGGTTGTTAAAAAAAGTGGATATTATGGATCCATAAGTATGTGATGGCTGGCTTAGTACCATGGATCACGGAGATGCATTAAGCCCCCTTTTGTCAGAGCATGGCTCAAATGTATTGTGATTTCTATCATTCTACATGTTAACCCAAGATAAAACTGTACCGATTAGCTAACTGAATAAACCGATTGTTTACCTGAATTAAGGTTGTCGTCGAGTTCAATGTTAAGTGTTTGGTATACTACAATGTCAACATTCGTTTATTTGTGTCTTTCTTGGGTTTCAGCAGCAATAGCCTTGTGCTTTGTAGAACCTTGCATAGAGCACTAAGCAACGCTGCCTGATCGCAATCGAAACAAGATTTTCGTGATAACAAAATCCCAACTCCTTGACCGTTGCGCCGAAGAGGGCCACCGAAAATATCTTTGTAAAATACGGTAAATGAACATGAAGTACAGTTCATGAATACATTGTAGAACATAGCGAAAAGAAATTTATTTTGTTACCATAAATTCCTCTCTTTTTTTCACATTGTTATCATATATTTTGCAAGACAAAACATGTGTCTGTCTGTTGAAAAATACATGTGTTATATTTGTATTCCTGAATACAGTGTAATCTTTGTGTATTTTTTATTTTTTGTTTTCATTTCAGCTTTTTGCTGTAGATAACTGCGTAGAGGACTGGCGAGTGGCGATCTCGCCACGGCGGACAGTTCAGCTCTGCTTGGAGGTACTAGTGTGCGCAATTCATCCCATTCCCGGGAACTTCGAGTTCACATGGACTACTATGCATTCAAATGGTGTCACGAGACTGTCGGAAAAAGTCAGTGTCGACGTGTTACTTTCCTTACCCATGTTTTTACGACTCTATCTCATAGCCAGGGTGATGTTGTTACATAGCAAACTGTTTACGGATGCTTCATCCAGAAGCATAGGCGCGCTTAATAGGATAAACTTTGACACCAGGTTTGTGTTAAAGACTCTTATGACCATCTGTCCCGGCACGGTGCTTTTAGTGAATATGCTCTCACTGTGGATAATAGCTAGCTGGTTCCTGCGGGCCTGTGAGAGGTAAGTTCGAGCTCCATCTTTTCTTTAGAGTTGTCCATTTTTACGATTATTGCGAAGTGATTTTGATAAACTGTGGATCAGAGTTAACTGCACAGGATGTGTAGTATGAGCTCAGAGCTGCACTTTTATTAATTGCACATGATTTTCTTAAAGTTTTCGTTTCTATCCGAGTTGATACATGAAACAGTCCATGATATATGAGCCATGCTCTGTGAAAAGGGGTTTAAATGCATTTGCAAAAAGTATTGACCGATTGTAGTCCGCGCAGGCTGACTTGGGGTCGAAACATTTAATACTTTTAAGATTTTAGCTTATTGAAATACCGTTCAATATCATTCCACCTTGTGGTTTTGACCGGGTTTTCGAGGTAAAATGGGTCTGTCTCACAATTTTATTTGTATAGTGCGTTATAAAGATACATTGAACCCCGTTTTTATATAGCATGACTCATCTGTGGCATGCAAAGAGTTATAAACATTTTCTTGGTCAAAGACTAAACATATTCAAATGAGCGTAAAATTAAAACAAACCAAAACAAAGTGATAGGCTTGCATGCCTTGCATGATGTGGCTGACATAATTATCAAGTCGTAGTGACTATTTAACTTTAGGCAGCATAGTTTCCCTGAGCCACCGTCTCTGCCTCCGATAAGAAAATGAAAAGTTCAATTTCTTCAATAGAAAAATACCAAATGAAATATCTGACACGTATTACCCTCTAAAATGATTATGCAGAATAGAACTTTTCTGAAATGTATTTTTGCAAAATATGGATAATAGTCTTGAAATAAGGATTGGTTGTATCAATACCACTAGGTATTTCTGTTGAAAAAAAAAGACGAAATGGACAAGAACAGTTTACGGAAGTGTTCTGCGTCAATAGGCGCAACAGCCATCTGCAGGGGGGAGCAATGAGGAATTAATTTTTAAAGTTCTATACAATGGAAGTTAAATGAATCTCTGTATTTCTCTCTGATTTCTTTGTCGTGTTTAAAAGGATTAGTTTTCTTATGCATGTAAATACCTAGCTATATAATGCATACAGTTACAGTTAGTAAAGCATGAATGGACTTTATATTTTGCATGCATATGCACACCTGTGGAATGAACAAATGTCACGGACATCGCGTTTCCAAATAATTCGTTAAAAAAATATGTCAGTCTTAAAGTGAGCAAGTAATATGCACGACTTACGAAAATCTGTTGACGACTTTAGCTGATTTATTAAACATCTAAATTTATTCTCTGACAAAGTGGGGTAAGCAACCGACATTTTGTTCATAAAAATATGATCCGTCGCTTTTAGAATAAGGTTTACCGAACTGCACTAAAGGGATTTCTTTTCCAGTCAATAGGCGCGAAATCGAAGAAATTGAATTTCATAGTACGAATTTACATGCGGCTAACCTTACCTTCAGAAGTCTTTTGTGAACAGAAAATACCCATATCAGCTTGTTCTCTAGTGTAGACCAGTCCTCTAGGCTTCACCTTTACACTGCTGAATACATTAATTGTGGCATGCTCTGGCTAAAAAAGGGGTTTATGTAATGCATCCCCGTTTGATAAAAAATCCATTTTCTTTAACAACCTACTGAAAAAATAAAGTACAATGGTCCTTAGACGTGCAGAAAATTTTACCAAAAGCAAAAGTGTTGACAGGTCAGCCTGCGCAGGCTGACCTGGAATGACACTTTTCGCAGATGCATTTAACACCCTTTTCATAGCACATTTCATAGCTATGGTGAAACTTCTACATTTCAATGTTCTGATTGCCAAAAACGGTGCACCGAATCGGTCAGTGTCCATGAAATCTCTGATTGACCTTGATCTACCTTATCCGCAAAAGGAGATCGAATTGGCTAAGTAGTCTATGGATCTAGCTTTATTAATCTGATTAATCGTTTCAGTCCCATCGGTGGAATGAGTGGGCTTGCTCTCTACGTATAGATTATAAATGGGCTTCAAAGACTGTACATAGTTATTCTTTATCTAAACCGCCCTGTATTGGACACTAGATTATGAAAAACTCATCCGGCTGATTGTAGTTTGAAGCTTAAATTCCACGATTATCCAACGACAAAACGTATCTGTGTAAAGATGTCGAACGATAAGCAAATACGATGGGGTGTTTTCGAGGACATACGCTATCTTAACCACGATAGCCAGTGATAAAATTAGCCCACTGATAATCGTCGGCCAAAAAAGAGCGTAGGACCGTTGATTGTTCGCACCCAGACCTACCCTACGTTTTCGACCGCAACTTGATTACAACTCGGGATTATTGACTTCCAACCGATGATGAAAAGATCGATACGATCAATTTTACATCATATTAAGCCTTACTTCTACTCGACACCTACTTGACCATGGTACTATCTTGTCGATAAAAGCATTTAAAAAAAGCAATTTCGAATGAATAGTTCATCAAGATTAGTCTAGAGAGCAATATTAAAAAAGTCAAAACGTCCTCCGTGCCCTAGAAGTGTAGTTTTTTGACCGAATTCCTCTTGACATGTAGTAGACTGGAAACAATTGCTCGAATAATTCAGATAAAAGAATCGTCATAAATATTTACATTATCGATACTCAGCTGGGTTTGAATATTTATAACGTTTACTAGATTTGAGAGAGGTTGTAAATAAGTAGATAGTTTATGAAGAAACAAAAGTACAACGCACCGTTAATCGCTGACGTATCGTTGAACCTGTCTTGAAAATAAAATATCTAAGAGACCATAGCAAAATTTGTTTCCAAAGACAGTTGTTTGTTTAGTGTAGGTAAATATAAACGACAAATTTTATATTTTAACGGGGAGAATGGTTTATTTAATTTGTTTCTGTAAACAGGCGGGCTCGTGCACGGTTTTGGTATATTTGAATTTTGGTAAATAAGCTCTGGTGGTCTATATAGTGTGGTGCCCTGACCGAAAAATATATTTCGCAAGATATTCATAGCTTTATTTTTAATAGAAAAACCCCTGTCTGACATCTGCCGTTTGGGACAAAAGAAACCACAGCAGAAGAAACGAAAGCAAAACTACTTTACACTCTCTTGCCCCTGTTGTGGTGGGGGGAGGGGTTTAAAGCCTGCAAGGAAGAGGAAGCAAGTGTCTTCTAGTCTTCATCATCTCCATGCACAACTGTACAATTTTTCTTCTTACAGTATAGATTTATCCATTCTGATTCTCAGATAATGACGGATAGTTGCCATGTTCATTTTATGAAAATATTTTTTGTCTAACACTCTTTAGTATAAATGTGCCTAGGCAGAGACCAAGTAGATATCGAATAAACGCGAGTAGAAGGCCAGAGTTTGTTTGAAAACATTGTAAGGTCATTGACGCTTTGGGATGCAACTGCAATCAGGATTTGTAATCCAAGCTCGGATAAACTCATGTTGAGGATTGATTATAGCCATAGCTACAGACATAAATCTGTCGTTCATCACTAAACATTGTTTCGGTGATGCATATACAAAAGCAACAAATGGCTTAGAGCGTTGTGCGAAACACTGGTTAAAGAGAATCAAGTTACGTATGAATGGGTGCACTGGTCGCCGTAATAAGACTAAAATAATACGGAAAATGGTATTAAACACTAAACACAATCACACATATTCAATGTGGTCTGTTTTGTTGTGTATCATCTAGTAACTATCCAGCATTAATTTACAAAAAAGAAAATCTCTTTTGAATCAACCCAAGCGTGAACTCAAGTTGAACCGATCACTACTAGACTAATGCAAAACTTCTTTCAGATAATCAACCTTCCCTTCCTGTAAACATATACATTTGACAGTCAAAAAGTAACGGTTAGAGCATACTATCAAGTATTTTATTAAAAAAAAAAACATAACCTTGCAATAGCGTTTTGAAGTGTTATCCATTTAATCTTTTTTTCTACTTTTTGGGTTAGTTATTGGGCAAAGTATGCAGATAGTTTGCTATTTGTTAAACGGACAGAAATCGACAAATACATGGTCTCCAAGGTGTCGTTATACCGTATTCCGAATAATTCCAGAACCATAAAAACTTCGGTCGATCAATAACTTTCCATATGTTATTTTACCCCTGCAATTTAAAACTGTCGAGGGAGTTCCTTTTTTTCCTGTGTGCTCGTTGTACCACGTTGTAAGTGTATATCCAGAAAGAAATCCTAAGAAGTTTAAGCAAAATGGTAGAGGCGCCAAGAATGTTTCTTTGACAAGAATAAGATTACAGAGGCCATGGGTAATTCTAATGCATCTAGTTTATTTCCCAGAAAGAAAGACAAGTTCATGTGTCTCTCTTCCTATGAATATTACTTAAAACCCTAATCATACTCGGAATTTTACGGCATTTATAGCATGCTCCATCAACCAATTGAGTAGACAACGTACATAATGGAAAGAGATGATACGAGAGTTGTACTATTTTGTAGCAAAATTGATAAATTCGACTTCTTAACATACCATACCACTGTACATTTATATGATTGAAATACCTGGTCAGATTTATTATAAAGTAAAGGATGGTCTAGGTTCAATATGAGAATACAAAGATAGACTGCACGATCCGTGTACAATGAACGTGGATCTACGCCGAGAAAGTTTTTTGTGATACAAATACCTGAAAAATTTAAATATGTTGTATGAACGCTGATATTTGTGACTCTTTAGATGCAAAATGGATGATTTTGGTACATTCTATCAACATGAAAGGTTAACACGTGCTTGTCACGTGACAATATTTGAAAATGATACAAAGCATAAAGATCAGATACGTTATCATATTAAAATATTCTTTTGGCTATCAATACCTTTTTGAAAATATCTAGGCCAAAATAGCATGAACTTTCCTCACGTAAGATCTTTTAAAAAATGTCTGGTTCACTTTATTAAGCATTTTTTGTAAGACGGACTATTCGTGCAGGGTCGCTGGTTCGATTCCCGGTTCGGTCAATTTCTTTCCGAGGATTAATGATAGTCATTGCGATAGGATGCATTCCTCATTCACCGCTGACTATTGTTTCAACGATGGTTATGTAGGAAAGCAGCCAGTGGCTTGGAAGGAATATCGTGCAGGGTACTGGTAAAAGAAAATCTCGGAAAGCGTGGATAGGTGCACTGGCCGCCTCGATATAACTGAAATAGTATTAAAAACGGCGTTAAACACCATACAATCAACAAATATTCGTACAGGCCTGTATGTTAATCGGTAATACTGTCGATATTTGAATGCATGTATTTGAACATAAAGGATAGTGCTGACATCTACATGCAAAGCTGCGTTTTCAATAAATGGAGCCCGAGGTACGATCGAGTTCTCGGCCTCTTGCACTTTTGAATACCCAGGAATGAAAAGTTGGCTATTACTTTTCAATATAATCTTCCTTCATCTTGATGCACTCTGTCCACCACTATTCTAATTTGTTTATTCCTTCAAAATAAAAGTCTTCATCCTGGTCCCCCAAGTACTCATTTACTGCGTCAATGACTCCTTGATTGTCAACCACGAAGGCTAGGGAATTTTTGGCAGTAGATAGAAGTCAGAACGGGCTAAATCAGGAGAATGTGGTGGTGAGGAAGGACTTCGAAGCTGCATTCAGTTGCAACAGCCTTGGCAACCTGCGACTTGTGAGTAGGTGCATTGTCCTGCTATCTTGAGCAGATCGCCTGAGTATCCTTCTGTTTACAGTGATTTCCTGGTGTAATCGAAGAAGTCGGAATCCTTTTGAAGGTTAAATTATCGACAAATCGCGATTTTGTGCCAATGTATGAATCTAAGTATATTGGGCCGAGAACTTTTTGAACGTACCTCGTATATACACTTAAGAATTACACTTAATAGTAACCATGTTTTAATGAATAATGGTGTATCTATTTGTCCACTAGTCTATGTTTACTGTCCATTTATATATTTAGAATATGATCTAGCTTCGTCGAAATTATTTGCCAATGTCGAAATGCCTGCTTTCTCTATCGATTGTTCCTACTTTGTAAAATTAATGTTTTTACTAGGCTTTTATTGTTGCTTCATGGTATATATTCCCACTTTACCGATTCGTTTTGTCCAAAAACCTCTTTCTTTCCTTCCACTCCCTTTTTTTCTACAGCATTGAAATTCCTTGTTTGCTATAATATGACGTATTGCTAGCTATTCGGTGCCATTCAGTGACAAATATATGAAAGGAAATGAAAATATTAAACGACTGCAAGTTTATGGTTATTTACATGAGCGTGTCTTATAACAGATAATGCACGTTCTGTGATTAGTGACAGTTATCTACACAGTCTGTAAAACCGACTTTCAATTCGTGGTGCAAAAATATCTAGGCGAATAGCTTTAAATGGCATCTCATAGCTATAATACTATTTCATGTTGTATATTCATTCATTTTGCTTGTTTGTTGTTAATTTTGTATTTTATTCATCTAATAGTCACGCTCTGGCAAAAGGGGGCTTCATGCATCCCCCGTGATACTTTTTACCGTGCAAGTCATCACATTGTTTTGTATCCATAAATTCCACAGAGCATGACTCAATTAAGCTCATGAGTCCACCAATGGTCCCTAAAGGCGTTGTTGAAAAAATTGCATTTTCGCAGAACAGGCAAATCTCTTTCAACAGACTATGCACTCTCGGAATCAGAATTGGAATCCTCAATGAGATAACTTAATACGGGATTTTCTTGAAAGATCTTTCACAAACACATTATCATCTTTAGAAACTTCTTTCAAGTTGCCTTGTGCCTCTTTCGGAATGAACCGTGGCTAGCAATTTTCACCTGTACATAAATACTCAGGCATGCATTTAGTAGTAAACCTTTATTGATATTGATTAAAAGTTTGTTTTTTTTTCCCATCGCATCAAAATAAGCATGTTTATAAACATTTATAATCAGAGTGTCGCTATAGACATAAAAAATGTAAACAATCAAAATATATAGTTCTCCTTAAAACATGAAATTAGCAATATTAATTGGAAACTATGGTATCTGCACAATATAATGTGCGCCACCAAATTTCCTTTACATCTGTTGGTGATAAAATATTAACTCATCTTCATTTCCGCGCGATCATGAGAAGGGTTTTGGGAAACGGTCGACCAACATTAGTCTGTACTTATATACGTGAAGGCTTATCTCGTTGCACTCCATCTGCGTCCATTACAATGTATGACAATGGAATAAAAATCCAGGGGGAATAAAAAATATCCCTGTAAATGTACCACATAAATCAAATGTTATATGTTATAATCTCCAGTATTGGATTATGTCAGATGATGACTATTAGATGCCAAAGACTTTTGCAAAAACTATCCTTTGAAATTCAACTATCAAAAATCAGCAGGGTAGGGTTAATAATACTTTTTAGCTTGTAATAAGTATTAAATTTATACTTTTTGAGAAGTTATAGGTAGTTTTATACTTTATTTCAACTTCTATCTAAACAAACTAAATGAAAGATACACGAGTATTCTGTTGCATTGGGATTTTTTTCCAGAATGTGTCTTTCAGTCGTCATTGTACATTTTCTTCTCATAACCAGTGTCCTTTTGAATGTTTCTGTTTAACTGTTGCCATGCTTAAAGTACTTGTACAACGCACTGTTGATGTATCAGAGTACCTGGCGGCGTATTCACCCATTACTCTTACATATTTTGTGTATTATCGTAATGCTAGCCAGCTAACTGACCGATACAGAAGGTCTATGCCAGTCTGATGATTTAAAATTAAAATAGTATTTAGAGCGGTTAATAAATATTGTCTAAAGCTATAATGCATTGCGTTTTGATTTTCAGTGTTTGAAATACTGGGATATTTATGTCAGAACAACCTTATAATTGCTATACTTGCGTCTTCAAACGGACTGAAAATGCTCATTTGCTTCAATTATACGCCTTAAGGGATAACAAAAAAAAAAAAAAAGCCTTCTAACCTTTTTGAAATCTGTAATCTAGTATGAATGAAGTCAGATTTCGGAAAGTTATCACCCTCTTAGGTGTCATATTGCGATGTGAATTTTGAGACAGTTCTTCTTGCTGTCTTTTATTGTGGCATAAAATTCTTATACCGTTATTTCCGATACATTTTGATAGTTTATACACTCAGCGTAGAAATATTTAAAAAAAATGGGAATACAGTATAATTCTTACAATCCTGTCCTCCTTCCATGTTCAAAGAGATACTGACGTAAAGGCACCGACAGTATCTATAACAGTCTCAGTTTTGTTTTCGGTCAATATAATCACAACCACTTCGGAAAAAATATGTATTCAATGTTCCAAGCAAATCATTCTTGAAAATTTAAATTTTAAACCTTTATTACCAATTCAACTTGTCTGTTGTTAACCAATTTTACATCTATATAGATAAAAAAAAATATGTTCATGTATATACATGTATCGTACATGTAATAGACAGAGGAGTCTACAGAAAAGAAAACTTTGATATCACAAAAATAAATCAGAAAACCAATCAGAAGTTTATACAATTGTGATATTATTATCAGCCAGTAAATATAAGATCAGAATATATTGGTATTACAAAAGACTATGTACATAAACCCAAAGCTTTTCTTAAGATGTCGAATCTTCACTATTGTTGAATAGACATTCATTTGTCACCTTTTGAGAAAATCCAATTCGAAAGAAGCGAGTTAACAATCTCATTGCTGTGAATTTCCATTACCAGAGAGTTGGCTCGGTGCATTTAGTAGCATCACAAAACCCTATGGATCTTCTGCACCTTTTTTAACCTACATGAGCACTTTAGGTGAGCATTTGAGATCGTGCTGTGTAAGTCGTGCGTCGTCCGTCATGCGTCGTCCGGGCGTCAACAATTACCTTGTATGCACTCTAGAGGCCACATTTCCAGTCCAATACTCACGAAAATTGATCAGAGTGTTTGTCTTGTTAAAGTGTCGGACGAGTTTGAAATGGGGTCATCTGATGTCAAAAGTAGGTCACCAGGCCAAATCATATAGAAACCTTGCGTACACGCTAGAGGCTACATTTTCAGCCCTATACTCATGAAAATTTGTTAGAGTGTTTGTCTTGATTAAATCTCGGACGAGTTTAAAATTGGGTCATCTGTGCTCAAAAATTTGGTCACTGAGCCAAATCTTAAAAAAACCTTGTATGCACTCTTAGAGGCTACATTTTCAGCCCTATACTCATGAAAATTGGTCAGACTGTTTGTGTTGAGAATATCTCGGACGAGTTTTAAATTGGGTCGTGTCGGGTCAAAAAGTAGGTCACCGGGCCAAATCTTAGAAATTCCTTGTGTTCTCTCTAGAGGCTACATTTTCAGCCCTATACGTATGAAAAATAGAATGTTTTTCTTGATAATATCTCAGACAAATCTGAAATTGGGTTGTGTCTGGTCAAAAAGTAAGTCACTGGGCCAAATCTCAGAAAAAAAATGTGTGCAATAAAGAAGCCAGATTTTCAGTCTGATACTTATGAAACTTGATAAGAATGTTTGTCTTGATGATATCTCGAACACATCAAAAATTTGGTCACGTCGCTTAAAAGAGTTGGTCACTTGGCCAAATCTTAGAAAAACATGTGTGCAATTTAGAGGCCACATTTTCCGTCTATTATAGGTGAAACATTATAAAAATGTTTTGCTTGATGATATCTCGGATGAGTTTGAAATTGGGTCATGTTAGGTCGAAAAGGAGGTCACCTTTCCAAATCTTAGAAAAACCTTGTGTACGCTCTAGAGACCACATGAAACCTTGTCAAAATGTTTTTCTTGGTGATATCTCAGACAAGTTCGAAATTCGGTCACAATAGATCGAAAAGTAGGTCATTGGGCCAAATCGTATAAGATTCTTGTGTTCAGTCTAGAGGCCACATCTCAGTCTCATGAAATATGGTCAAAATGGTTGTCTTGACGATGTCTCTGATAAGCTAAAAAAAAGTTTGGTCAAGTCGGTCAAAAAGTAGGTCACTTACGTTCATGTGTTGTACATTATCACCACCAGGATCTCTATACGTTTAACAGCCTTGGATGACTTTAATCAGGTGAGCGCTTTAGGGCCAATGTACCTCTTGTATCTTAATTTTTTTTCCATTCTCCTCTCTTTAAGTTTCAGGAGTGCATTATTTGTACCTCATACTAGCGATTATTTTTTGCAACACGTGCTGAATAAAATGCACTCTTTACTGATTCTCTTGAACAGTTTTATGGCTTAGCACTTGTTGTGTATGGATTTTCGATAGAATCCATAATTATATAGTACATAAGTCACAAATACACTTATACTTTCCCTTTAGAGCCCTTCACTTTCTTTGACTCTTGTTGGTCAGATCGACTATCAAAGGAAATAGTGTGTAATCACAACCTACTTGCGTTCATGAATTGTTGTCTGATTGGAATTAAATGATGTTATGTTATAATTGACTTGCTTATATGATTCCAGTTACCGATACCTATGCTTTTTTTTTTCTTTACGCACCACAGAAAGTAGCTAGATGTGTACACTAGCTTTAAGCTTTTGTTCTGTCGCCATGCTTTCTTTGTATATGCGTTTTAAAAAACCTTTTCGCATGTTTGTTCTACGTCAAGCGGCAATTGTTTTCTTTCGTTGATACTTAACCATCTGAAGACATATTGTTGCCTCGAAGCACACCGATTTAGAAAAAATGGTCGCAAAAGAAGAATTTTTAGCCAATAATTTCTGTTTTGCTACAAAGTTTTCATATGTATGCCTGGTTTCTACGTTGTCTTATGTTGATCATCATCGTACAGGGATGTCTTCAAAATTGTCTGCTGCAAATTTGTGTCAGGTTGTAAGGGGTATTGGTTTAGTTTATGTGTATATGTGTGTTCGTTTTCCTATCTGGTACTTGATGCTTTTCGATTTAACCTCCAAGTTGCCTATGACTTCTTTAGTTGCTTTTACAGTCATTGATAGTCAAGATCAGACCACACTGAACGTGAACCCTGATCTCTTAGATGTATCTACGCGTGATATTTTGGAAAATGTTGAAATTAAAATAGAAATGAAGCCATTTTGTCTGCTTCGTACGGGTTGATATGATAACATATTGTGCAGACTTTTAGTATAAATCATCCGACATATAAAAATCTCATGTGCGGAAAAAAAAAATACAGTTGTTCATTGATTTTAAATTCAAACCACACACGAATATTTAGTAAGTGCGAGACTATCTAACACTTGCAAATGGTAAATCCAAATAATGATGCATAGAAATATATTTTCCTTTTTCTGAGAAAAACCTCTTGAGACAAGGGAATTCGGGTCCAAACACCAATAAGACATCAACTTTACATGGATTTTTTTACGTGAAAATGAGTGTAATGCAGACCCAGAGACTGAGCTTAATCATAAACCACCCACCATACAGGGCGACATATTTAGCAGTTTGGACGGCCTGATGCAGGATCAGACCACTAAGAATATGAAGTTCTTTGTTTTTATCTAAACTTTCCTTTACTTTTTTCTGAACTATGAGCAAAGTCTCTGGATTTGCAGAGGAATTGAAATTTAGAAACTTGAGAAAATATCTCTATGTTTATCTGGTGGCGAAAGAGTTAAATTTGAACGGTTAAATGGCATAATCCATAATTCTGCTTGACTTCTGCTTGAATTTTTAATCGAAAACCCATGAGCAATATTTCATGCGATTTAACTGTCTATGCCAGTGTATTTCTGACATTAGCATTTCTTCACAATTTAATCATAATGTTACCCGAATTACACTGTTAAGTGAACGATGCCGTATGTCGTTTCACTTTATGTAGCGTTGTATGTCTCTGATGAGTCCGTGCAAATCTACTTATGACCTAAACGGCGATAACGACGTTGATTGGCTTAACCAGTTGTGCTTAAGATCCATCAGAAGAGGAAAGGAAAACATTTAGAAGTAAGTAATTTCCAAGTTCCTATGTAAGTGATACTTCACAAAATCACAACTCTCTAAATTGGTGTGGAATCTTATTTATTTTGCCTCCGTCGTTTTGATTAAGTATCAAATATAATTAGTGTAAAAATGCATGCGAAACCCTTTTTCTATTTCCGATTCAATTCTTTCCATCCAGTTATCATTCAGTAAATTCTAAAAAAAAAAAAGTCCCGTAATAGCATGCAAATATTTTCGTTTGTAGCAATCGTTTGCTTCAATGTCATTTTTGTTTGTTTTCCTTTCCTTGTTCATTTTTTTAATATACATGAAATCATAGACATTTTGGCATAGAATAGCTTACAGCAAGTACAAAGTACATCAAAATGCTTGCTTTTAAAGGACAATAATAAGAATTTTCATTGGTATCACTTTTTACAGTAGCCCTTCTGTGTTTAGCAAACTTTCTTTATCAAAGTTCAGAACTGGAGATCTATAGTGCCAGCTTTCTGATTGTTTCAGCGGATTGCAAGGTAATCCTTGAAATTTTCAAAGCACAAACGTTTTAGACTTATTTGTGTTTACGTAGCCCAGGTTGATGATAGTACTGACTTTGTGCTCAGGAAGCGAATTTACTTTGAAAGATGGGATAAAAAGGTTAGAGTGAAATAGTTTCAGAAAAGTTTTTGGAGGCGGAGTAGTTATTGATATATATGTACCCTTCCCAATTGGAAGGTATTCTGTTAATGCCTTGAAATAATCTAGGCATTTGGTCTACAGTAAATTACAATTGACTTCATGAAGAGAACCTTGAACCTTTCAGATATGAGCTCTGATTAAGACTGTGGCCTTAATTGAATAATTGGGTTTTGAAAGGTTTTAGTTCCTGCAACGGTCACTTATCACAACCACACATTCGAAACCAAAGGTTTCGATTAATAGATAGGATATGATTTCATTTCACGGGCACTTGCACATATGTTGAGTCTGTTTCTTTGATGTGTGATTCGATCGGATTTAGGTGTCATCAAGGATTAGAGTTTGACTTTGAACACCAAGCACAAAGAAAATACCATATGGGACTTGATGGGATTTGGCTGAATAATGATATGGCAATTAAAACAGACCGTTGTAACATACTTCGGTGTTTAGCAGTTTTCTTTGTCAATGACCAAAGGTTCACGAAGTTAAGGTGATAATTGTCTTCTAGAAAATCTTCTTTGAGCTCTTAATGAAATACATTTTCGAATTACTGGTGCCTGTGTTTTCACCAGTGAAAGGTTGTCTCCCTTGAGACTGACCTTGCCTTGCTGTGTTATTTTGTTTGCTTTCCGTGTTTCTCTTCTTGGAGAACTGAAATGCTAAAAGCTAATGTAGGTCGGAGCTCGAGTAATTACCATATAATAAGAAACCGGATTAGAAAACGTAACTTTGGTTTACGCTTAAAATGAATCGGAAATCCCTTGAGAGAGGAGAACAACGAACTGAGCTGACAAGATTCAATTCGCCAATCTACTGTTTTCGCATTAACCCTTTAGACAACTTTATGTAGTTTTTTTGACTGTGTAAATCAAGATTAAACTGCACAAATGTGTAGTCTGATCTTAGATTTAAATTGCCCTGTATCCCTTAAAAAAAGGTATATTTTTGTCGAGGTAGTATTGGAATTGCACCATTTTGATTACGCACTGCCATTTGTTTCATAAGTGTAAGGATGAATATTGGAGATAGATAACATCGAACTGTCCCATTAGCTCAGACACAATGATCATTACCACTACTGTTTGAAAACAGGTCAAAACATAGCGTACCTTTTGATGAAACAAGATGTACTTTTGAAGTCTTTGTCGTAAACTCAGGCAGAATTAAGTTCATGCAAACTTCTTTATACCAATAGTCCTTGCAATCGATTTCGTTCTTACTTTGATTTTAGCTGGTCCATGTGACTGGCTGTAACTTAGTGTAAAAGAGGTTCAGAACATATTCCCTGGATCACAAAGAATGTAGAATTATTACTCGTTCAAATTATCTCAGTGTTACATATACTGTAGCACGAGTAAAATATAAAGTTATAGATGATTGCTATGAAATGAATGGCGTCTTTGTGGTAAACGTGTTAACATTTTAATCACGACCCTGGTTTCTGTTTTTTGTGCTGGTCAATTTGAGGCGTCCTTTGGAAGTCGGTAGAACAAAGCTAGGGGCAATATAAGTATACTGTCTATCGCCGTGATATGATCGAAATGCTTTTGAATGCAGTGTCAATACTATTCAAACAACAAATCAAACGTGAATGTAAATGCATATACTACTGCTAGGGCTTTATGTGAAAATGCCTTTTAGGACCTCTCGATAATATGCTAGATAGTAGAAACTTTTATCACATAACCTTCCTTGTATTCAATGTAATATACGCATTACGAATTTTTTTATCTTATACACGGTTAATATCACAATTGTGTGACGTCATTTTTGACGTCATTTTGTACATATTTCATTGAAGTGAGTGGTTTTATGGATATTACCGCGGTTGCGTCTATAGATAAGTTTGCATCTTCTGATCTATAATATGTGAAAAACCATGTTGTGATAAAAAGAATCTGACATTCGTTGGCGTTTGTGTTAAAATTTTATTAAACTCGTCAAGAAAAAATGTTAGTAAGCTCGCCAAAGGCTCGCTTAATAACATTTTTTTAAGACTCGTTTAATAAAATTTTGTCTCATACACCAACTCATGTCAGATCCTATATATCCCTAATCTTAAATAGCAGCAAATCAAAATTGAATTAGGTATGATTTTTCATCCAGTTTCATGCGGGTCTTTCAAGAAAGTAATTTGCCTTCTTTCACGGCTTATTTTAATTGACAAATTGAATACTTAATGTTTTGTAAATTAATTATTTTAACTTACTAATTAAATACTTAATGTTTTGTATATTCTAATGCTGGCCTTCTTATTGCTCAGCCAATCAGAAGCGGTAATTTTTAATTCAGACATAGCATTCAGTAACGTATATACAGTGAAAATGACCCAGGATCTCATAAAATTGGGTTCAGTACCCGGTTGAGGCAAACTTTCTTTCGGGCGATTTTTCGCCGTTCAGCTATGTGAGAAAAGTAGTCAGTGGCTTGAAAAGAAAGTTGTGTGTTAGTACTGGAGTGAGAAAGCCAGAAAACACCTGCGTAGGTGCACTGATCGTCGTGATATGAAATAAGCTGTCCGTATGGCGTTAAACTCCAATACAAAAAAAAGAAGACATCTCTCGTGAAATCTTACTAGATATGAGGACATGGACATTGAAAAATGTATCAAGACCATTGACAAAATATAGCGATCAATGGAATACGAGTAACAATTGCGTGAGCAAAACTTTGTTCATCCGAATGTACCTCAAAGTTGTGGTATTGCAAGGAAGGTGACTTTCTTCAACTGGCACAGTCCTATAAGGTTTGAAACGTTAAAGATCTCTGGCTCGACAGTCTGTAGGTGACATATCCAGTCTCCTTTAACCCTTTTGCAGCTAAGCGCGACTCACTGACCTTATCCGGACAGTGTATATCAAGATCAGACTGCACGTTCTGTGCAGTCTGATGATGAATCTACACTGTCCGATAAGGAGATATCTTTCCACAAAAAATACCTTTGAATTTTGCAGAACTTTAGTTTTTCTTGTCGGCTTGAAAGTTTCATTTGAAGTTATTTAGCAGGATAAGGGTTAACGTTTTATTCAGAATACTTCAAGTATGTCCCAATGATAAAGAAATGTCGAGTGATGATACATGGTCATTGTTTATTACACATAGAGTATCTCTGCATGGAGAACTATCCGGATTTTTATGTAAGAATTGGAGAAATATAAAGTTTTGAGTGTAACGGTAAATGTTAGCCATTTAACAATTATTTTGCGTTAGCTAGGATGTTTTCGTATGTGTTGATCTCGTCGTGCAAAAAAAAATAAAACGTAAGAATGGAACTCTGGGAAAAGAGGATTTAAGGTCTACGGCCCCTAACTCTCATATTAAAAGACGGAAGATGCCGAAATTGGCCGAATAGCCTTTCCGAAAACGTGTATGTTACACGATATTTACCGATGAGTTGGTGAGTCTACGGCCCCTTACTCTGATATTAAAAGACGGAAGCTGCCGAGATTGGCTGAATAGCCTTTGCGAAAGCGTCGATGTTTACCGATGAGTTAGGAGCCGTGGACCTGAACGCATTTCCGTGATGCATTGTACCAAACAAGTAATCACATAATTATGGATTCATAAAAAGCCATATTGAAGAACGACCTACTGAATCTTGAGGTCGAATGGTCCATATATATGTAGAAAATATACAAATAGCAAAAGGGTTTCGACTCATGTTAATCTGTGTGGACTGATATTTTTCGGTCGATATATCTCTGTCTTTATTGGAAGGTATTTCTTTCAAATGCATGCTAGTGATATACTATCAAAAGGGGAACCCATATCCAAACAAGTGTGTTCTTACATAGTCGGGTGAGCGATTTGAGGCCACCACGGTCCTCTTGTAGCATAATCTATGCAAGACTAGTAAATTTTAGGGGAATGTTTAGTGCATATCATTTGGAAAATTTAGATAGATATTTTGCGATAGGTGTCAATTTTTGTCTGCCAAGTTACAGCTTATCGTTAAACCTTCACGAGAAATTTCAGAGCTGGTGAAAATATCTCATTTTCACTCCCTCAATTCTGACACCTTTTCGTAGTGTGCTTTTTGTAGGTGTTAACCAAAGATTAGTTTTGAAAAATTAACTAAATTTCACAACTTGATGTCTGAACCGTAGAGAAAATGTCTTTACCCTTAAAGGGTTGAGCAGAATGGTGGTTTGTTTTGCAGATAGTGTAAATCAAAACTAGACAGAACAGATCCCAAAATTAGATCTTGTATCTACACTGTTCTGTATTTTGTAAGTAATGTTGGCCAAAACCGTCTTGCATTGTTTTCCCTAAAACGATATCTTTAACAGTTTTAGCGCTCAAACGCTTCCATTTGTTATCTCTTTATAGGACGACAACCTTTAAAACTTGCCCAAATTGAAAACAAATGTAGAGATGACTCAATGATTCGATATGCATGAGAAAGGCTAGAAAACACTGTGGAAAAAATGATGGTTACAAGAAAAGTTTCCTTTTCCACGGTGTAATAAAAAACATCTTCTCCTGCAAGACCATAAAACGTGTGATCTTTCACTGTTTTAACGTACCTTGGTTCTTAACATGGCTACCGGGAAATGTCCCAACCGTTAGTTGTTCGTCATAGAAAAACCGACATGAATCAACCTAGTATCTTATGCATTACAGTCTTATATATAGTATTATTCCAGAAGATCTTTTTAAAAATAAGCCATGCTCTGGCAAGAGGACAAACATTCCCGCGATGCATTACACCAAGCAAGACATCATCTAATTATGGATCCATATAATCATTTTTATCATACAAAACCGACTGATTCATGAGGTAAATTTATCCTTTGACATGCAGAAAATTTAAAGATAGCGAAAAGTTTCGGCCCATGTCAGCCTGCGCGGACTGCGCAGGCTGACGTGGGCTGATACTTTTCGCAAATGCATCAAGCATCCATAGATCAAACTGATGCAAGAAAAGATCTGAAAAGTTATGTTCGTAGTTTTACCGTAGACAACTATCCTTGAGGATAAATTAGGGCGATGTGATCTCTATAGTAGGGAATTTTTTGACATGATGCACAGACTTGTCAAGTCCACATACCCGTTTTTGCTAAAAGCTGACTCTCCTTCAAAGTTTTTACATGACTGTCTGTATAGAAATATGTATTGAATCAGTGCTTGCACTCAACTTAGACTTTCTGATGATGAAGGTCTCTTTTTTTAAAAAAAGCTTTGTGTAAAACATTATGACAAAAGGAAGAAAAACACTCATAAACAAAAAAGTTACTTTTGGAAAAAGTTTTCACCTGAAGTCATGGTGACTATACACATTTTACAGTATTGTTTTTCTTCAGACGTTCTGTTTTGAAAAACTTAGTTTTAAGCCTTTCAAATCCATAGGCGAAAACAAGGGCTTTTGTGGACAGCATAGCTCAAGATCAGACAGCACAGAAGGTGCAGTGTGATCTTGGATCTATACCGTCGGCTTGGTAAGTCAAGCCAATAAGATGAGAAAAAAAAGTCTCTGGGTGTCAGTGGATCGCTTTTTTTAGCTTTCGAGAAAAGTTAAATTATATATCTGGCGTCGACAGAGTTAAGCAGTAATGAACTTCAGTACTGAATTGTCATTTGGGGACGGATTTGTTACGCAGATGCGCTTATTTTTCATTTAGATCCATTAGTGAACTAATTTGCAGAATTGGCTGAGCTGTCAGCAATCACATTTTGTAGCAGGATGCTTTTTCAGGGCGTGATGGCTCGCTGAATTGGAGAGAAAATGCATCCTTTTGCTTTTTTTTATTGTTTGCAATGCGTCAGGTTCGGTTAATCGAATTTTAGAGATTTTAAAACATCTGGGTAGTATACCACTTTTTTGCATGTGGATTTAGACAGTGCCTTACTTCAAAAGCCTGTAAATGAGAAACATTATCTGATAGAAGTACAGAATTGCTTGGACTGGTTTGTAACTCAATTCTTATTACATTTATACAATGAAATTGTCTATATGTGTAATAATAAAATTCTGGTGCAGCAGTAATTTATTGTTGCTTAACTTTTTGTGAGGAGTATATAAGTACCTTCCCGTGTATAAAGCAACTTCCCGAATAATAGTCGGAGTTCTGTTTATATACCTACTTACATGTATATATTTAGCATTAAGATCAGGATCAGGTTAAATGAAGTAAGCAATACAGCACCCCTTTTTCGCATGAGCGCTCTCTTGTTCAGGTTATATTACGTGAGACCTAAGCAAGGATAACGCGTCAGCCTTACATAGTAAAGGTTTCCGGTTCGAATTCAGAGATGAGTTTGGTCGTCCAATTTAACTGTCTACATAACGGTATGAAAGCGGTCACCAAGAGAGGTTAAAAATAAATTGTAGAAAATGCCTCACAATCAACGTTCAGCTGATAGGAGTCATACTTTGGCAAAAAGGGGTATAATTCATCTACGTGATGCATTATACCAAGCAAGTCATCACATAATTATGGATCCATAACATCCATTTTGTCTTAACACCAACTGAATTATGCGCTAGAATGGTCCTTGGACATGCAAAACATTTTGAATCCCCTTTTCACAGAGCAGGGACCATAGCTTTTAATAAACGTTTGGTACATTTGACGGTAATCTTTAGCAAAACGTTCAGACCTATAATCTAGTACTGGTGAAATCCATAATATATAGAGGATACTTATTTTTTTGTGTGTGTGTGCGAAGGATCGAAATTTATTTCATCGAGTGAATATTATCGGTAATATTTTCACTCGTGGCGCAAATTTCGATCTTTCACCAAAATTACAAACAAATATTCTATTTATTTCATGCCTCTTACACCTTTTTTGTTTGGGATTTTCATCAGAATCCAGCACAGTTCGTTTCGCTAATTCCCCGTTGCGTACCCCCTCCACATAGCAACGCAATACAATATTGCGTAAAGCGCGAGAAGTGCAGGGTACATTGCGTCATACTTCTGTTTTAAAACGAAAACTTGGCGATTTTTTAACAGAGTATGAAATAAAACTGGTCCTGTTTGAATACAGCATTTGCCTTTTAAAAGGCGCTTTTTGTGGGTGTGCGTGTTGAATTGTGATTGCATTTTAAACTTACTGTATAAATTATTTACAGTTTGGGCGTTGATAGACACGAGGTCAAAGCACACCTTGAAAGAAAGAAGATAATGCAATTTTAAGGCTGTTTTGGGTCACAAAATCGCCAATGATATCAGGCAGTGCAGATTCAAGATCATCCTTCACGTATTGGAACCTTGATCTACACAACTTTTAAGACCTTCACACGTCAGAACCAGATAAATTAGTGCCGTGTGGTCTACATATTAATTATTAACCCTTGGAGCGCCTAAAAATCTAAAAATTAGACCTAAGTAATTGCCGTTTAACCCTTATCCTGCTAAATAACTAAAATGAAATTTTCAATTCGATAGTAAGAACACAGTTCTTGCTATTTAAAAGTTATGTTTTGGGGAATAAAATCCCCTTGTCGGACAGTGTAGATCCAAGATCAGACTGCACGTTCTGTGCAGTCTCATCTTGATCTGCACTGTTCGCAAGAGGTCAGTGAGTCGCGTTTAGTAGCCTAAGGGTTAATGGTTGCTGTTGTCCAGTGTGTCTCAGCAAAGCGGACAGTGTAAATCAGTGTAGATACACATTTTGTGGAGTCTGATCTTGATCTACCATAGCTGCAAAACAAATATAGTTGAAAGAAGCGCTTTAAGTGTTAACTTAGGTTACAACTGTACAGAATTATCATTTATCACATAACCTTCCTTGTTTTCAGTGTAATATACCCTTCACGAATTTTCTTATCTTATACACGTTTAATATCACAATTGTGTGACGTCATTTTTGACGTCATCTTGTACGTATTTCATAGAAGTGAATGGGTTTTATGGATATTACTGCGGATGCATCTATAGATGGTTTTACATCTTCTGATCTATTATTTGTGAAATATCGTTATGTGATAAAAAGAACCTGACGTTCGTTGGCGTTTGAGATAAAAATTTATTAAACTCGTCAAGACAAAAGGCTCGCTTAATAACATTTTCCCTAGACTTGTTAAATAAAATTTTATCTCAATTGCCAACTCATGTCAGATCCTATATTTCTGTTATAACTCTTTGAGCCCCAAATGAATGAAATGACCTTTTCAATAACGAATAACAGTCGTAGTATTGATATTTTAAGGTTGTATTGGCTAGGAAATGTAACAAAGTAACACGTTCGGTGCAATCTAATCTAAATCTACATGTACACTTGCCACAAAAGCAACCTAAGCTGCGTCTAGCGAATTAAGGGTTAAAAAAATATTCATATGGAACCAAATTTTGTAGTAAGATTTTTATTTTTTTAAATCCAAGATCCCTAAAATTGTCACTGCAGAATTCCAGTAACACTCTGGTACGTATGGAATTTCGGGAAACAAATGAATCCGCGAGCAGTTATTGCTGTTGAAAGCTATGTGAAAAACTATTTAAGTGAATGGTTTAATACGGAAAATATATGAGCTATGATCTGGGAATAGGAGGTTTATTGCATCTCCGTGATGTGCTATAGCAAGCAAGTCATCACATAATTATGAATCCATAAAGACCTTTTTTATCTAGCAACCGGCTGAATCATGAGATAGATTTAGAATAGTCATTGAACCAGCAGAAAACATACCAAAAGCATAAAGTTTTGACCTAGGTCAGCCTGCGTAGAATGCGTGGGCTGACATGTTTCTATAGTTTTTGCAGATGAACTAAACCCCCTTTCATATATTATGGCTCATATAATGGCCTGCAACACGCGAAAAGGGGCATTCGGACATTTGCGTAAAGTGTCGTCCCGGATCAGCCTGCGCAGTCCGCGCAGTCTTATTCGTAACGACACTTTCCGTTTTTATTGATTTTTTTGTTTTGAGCAAGTCTACTGAAGAACAAAATCTATTGTAGTCGTAAAGTGCCGTCTCGGATTAGCCTGCGCGGACTGCGCAGGCTGATCTGCGACGACGCTTTACGCAAATGTCCGAATGCCCCTTTTTGCGTGTTGCAAGCCGTATAATGAAACCAGGTTATTATGACTATTACACATTTATGTTCGAAACTTCCATTGTTGATCAATCCAGGCGATGCTTATTTTTTTGCATACGATCGTTTTGCGGACATACTATAACGGTTCCAATGGAAATGTTGATATATAAGCGGACCTGAAAAAATAACGTTTATAGGTTTCTACTATTCTTTGTGAGATTCCTATGCTACGTCAGTGCTTATAGAAAAGCGGTAATAGTGACCATATGTATACAATAAATAAGTATCACTTCTTGCAAAATTAAACTGAATTTATTACAAATAATTACAGATTATTTGAAAAAAAAAGCTGATTATTTGCAATGTCTATATATGGCCTGCAACACGTGAAAAGGGCCATTCGGACATTTGCGTAAAGTGCCGTCTTGGATCAGCCTGCGCAGTCCGCGTAAGCTAATCCGAGACGGCACTTTTCGTTTTTATGTAATTTTCTGTTTTGTGCAAGTCTAATGTAGCACAAAGTCTAACGTAGTCGGAAAGTGCCGTCTCGGATCAGCCTGCGCGAACTGCGCAGGCTGATCTGCGACGACGCTTTACGCAAATGTCCAAAAGCCCCTTTTCGCATGTTGCAGACCAATTATATTGACCTGAACACCCACGGTCTGGGTAACGGATCCAAGTCCTACGTTCAAATACTAGCAATCTGAGTGACCGGGGTGGACCAAAATTGAAATGGTTGATTTTTTTTCACTTATTGGCTGCAACGTAATCTAACCTTATAAAATTAAATTTGTTGGAAAGCCATCAAAGTGAGTGGGGCTATATTTAACACTGTTTGCACATTTACCTATATGTAGTTGAGTTATCTGTGATGTGTAGTTTCTTTATGCTTGGTGACTGGCTCTTTCATTCAAATTATCGCTCTGTTCCTTAAGCTGATTTTGCCCTAAGTTCTATTTTGGTTCATTTTGATTGTTCTTTTTGCAGTTCTTCAGTCTTATTCGACACTTTCACATGTAGTTTGATTAACGTATTATTTTCTTTGAAACACCCTAGTTGTCCTTTTGTAATTGAATAGTAAGGTTTCTAGCAGCATGATTGGACGACAATGTTTTATTTAGACAGGTGTAAAGTACAAAGTTACATTTCAATTTAATAGAATGGATAAGGCATGTTTATTTCTACACTAAAATCTGTGCTAAACAAATGGCCACACAAGGGGCTGGTAATGTCGACGTCTTGTTGAAAATTGAAAGTAGAACATCGACATCTCTCTCTACTTCCTTTATCATTTTAGTACACAGTGGCTTAGACAATTTGCATGATAACGGCAAGTAAAGCCCAAAATCTACATTAAAGCTAGTGTTAGGCTTATTTGCAAACATTGCCAAGCTTTGTTTGCATTTTTTTTGCTGAGCTCCCTTGTTCAGCCAATAAAAGGGGCAACAAATATATATCTACTGTGGATCAGTCTTCAAATGTTAACTTGCATCCTACTTTTTTGCAAAAAAAAAAAACCCCAATGGTAAACACTATAGATTCTCGAATTTCAAGAGAAATTCACATCTTTTAGTTTGAATCAGGTAAAAAAAAAAATGTAAAAATATAGGTACACTCGCAAACCTGTTTCACTTTTGACTGGTAGTTTTTTGTTATCTGGGCGTATCTGAGAAAGACACCCAACAGTCAATAAAACAGGCCTTTCCATACTATTTACGCGTATTTTATGGTGCAAAGCTGTGTTTTATGATCCTCTCTATGTCGCGTAACGATAGATACGGTGGTGTTTTATGGATCCATTTTGTCTCATTTTCAGCCAACTTGACCCTAATCAACACGCCAACATATTGAACTCGATGTGGATGATCGTGATAACTTTCCTGGCTATCGGGTATGGGGATATCGTGCCCAACACCTACTGTGGCAGGGTGGTCGCCATAGCAACCGGTGTTATGGTAAGAACTTGCTATAGAATGTTGTTTCAATAAACTCCTGTTTCATTTGACCTTTTCATCTTGCTGAACTTAAGAAATCGTTTCAAGTACTTTTTGAAGACCCTAATATAAACGACTCATGAAAACATAGTGGATAAAGGAGAAATGCTGGTGACCAATATTTTCTCTGCTTTCCAAAATGATTTCTACTCTTCAAAGACTAGTTTTATCATTTGAGTCAGATTTAATTTGTTATCTGCAAAATCCTACAATTGTCAATAATTGCAATGGGTATTTTCAGTCAGAAGAACCTTCCGTGCTTCTACTTATCCCAATTAATATGTGAATATATACCAAGACCAGACTGCACGTATGCGCAGGGTAATCTTATTCTAGACTATTTGTAAGATTCATTTGTTTATATTCGTCACAATCGTGCATGACAGGTTATGTGTTAGATATTTGCATTAACTCTTTACCAAACAATACTTATCAAAAATAAATCAGATCATTTGAGCCACATTTATTTTGTCACCTGCTTGTGAAACATTCAATTTGGACAAGACTAAAATACCGTATATAGGGTGTTTTTTTTCGCGTCCCAAAATTTTCATGAGTTTGGTTAAAATCAGTTTTTCACGGTTCTTATTTTCACGAATTCATTAGTATATTTCTATTTTTCGCGAAATCGTCAGTAAATGATAGCATAAAACCCGCAAGGAAATATATTACTCCTTTACATACATAAATAGGAAAAAGAATTATTTAAATCTTAGACTACCGGTATTTCCTAGTCGGTTTATTTATTCACATTCCATAGTAACATTTGACTACAAATAGACATTGGGAAACTAAGAAAAACAACTCTGCTCAAACTTCAGTATAATGGTTACCGGTATCTAACGACAACTCTCCTTATACATGTATGGATCATTGTGTTCATTATGTCTATTATTTCATTTTTTCAAGATACCAGCATTTTCAAAGTTATTTCTTACAATGTCAGGCTTTTCCTTTAAATGGGTGTAAAGATCTGTCAGCCACTTTGCATCGAAACAGTTGAGTCTGGCGAGAGTAAGATCCTCTCTGGTGAACTTTTTTTGTTTGGAATCTTTAGCGAATATAATTTTTGCGAGAATGACCTACTCGCGAAAATAGCGAAAATTTCCTTCCCGCGAAAATAAATCAGATATACGGTAGTGTCTTCCGGTAAAGGGTTAATTAGAATAAAGGTAAATTGTATAGGAAAACTTTATTGATGTAAAGTGACTAGCTGATAGAGGAAAATTAAGATAGTATGGAACTGAACATCAAACGACGTTATCTTGTTCCTCGTCATTGGTTATTTGATATCGTATCATAATGAAAACTTGATATTGTTGAAGAGAAAGAAACAAAACTAGACATCTTGTGCCAAGTAAAAAGGTTTTTGTAACTTCAAACAGAGTGTTTCTCTTTTTTTTTGCCCCCCTATCTTTTAGATTTCAAACTAGTTCAGTTTACTCTTTGCTTTCATGATTTTCTTTTATCTTTTTTTTTTTTAATATTCAAATGATGAAGTGGTTTCTAAATATCACGAATTTCTTGTCAAACTTTACCATTTACCAAACGATACCGTGTTTTGAAGATCCAGATGATATAAAACTTTTTTTTTCAAAGATATGTTGGGAAAAGAACAAAAAGTTGATAATCTCTACATTTTTTTTCCCTCATAATCTTTTCTATCCTTTCAAGGACAATTCCATCATTTGAGCCACGTTTCATTTTCGTCTGCACATGCCTGCGATATAAACGATTCTAAAAAAAAAAAATGTCGTCTATAAATTCCTTACCAGAGGACAAAATTTACCATGTCAAAATTGAAACCATTCGCAGACGACAAATTGTTACTTTTCCCACAATACTTTCGCATGAAAATTGTATTCAATGTTGTTTAACCTTAGTCCACGTGGATGATATATATTTTTATGATGGTGTCATCAAGATTGTCTCTTATAGGTTTGAGTCATGATCTGTGAAACGGGGGCTTATTGCATCTGCGAAAAGTATCGACCCAGGTCAGCCTGCGCAGTTCGCGCAGGCTGACCTTGGCCGAAACTTTTCGCTATTAGTTAATATTCTGTATATCCAAATACCAGTCTACCTCGTGATTCAGTCGATTGGCTATTATGGATCCAAAATTATGTGATGCCTTAAACTCCTTTTGCCAGAACATGGCACATATGTCTTTGTATATAATGGGTTGAATACACCGAGCCCAAGGAAGAAATTACTTATTAAACACTGATAAGACATTGTTTATGTCGTGTATTTCCAGGGGGCCGGATGTACAGCTTTAGTAGTCGCAGTCATAGCTAGAAAATTAGAACTTAGTAAGGCAGAAAAACATGTTCACAACTTTATGCAGGATACACAACTTACTAAAAAGGTAAGACTCCATTAAATAGAATTAAACTGTATTTACTATTATTGACCAACGAAAGGCTGGCCGCTAACCGCTTTTGATTTAAAAAAATCTAGAACTATGCCCTTCGTTAGACGATCTTCGATTTCTTTTATAATGGACCGTGTTTTTTAGATGACTAATTTTAAAAGACCATGAAGCATTCCAGAGAAATTTCACTTAGATCCACTTATTCTTTACATGTTGAAGTTCGATGAATGAAATTATCACAGGAATAAATTCAAAATTACGACAGATATCTAGAAAGTCTCATTTTTTCATGAACAGCCCTCGTACTATACACGGATTGCGAAATAATGACGATTTTGGCCGTTAACCTAAATGTGTAGTTAGCAGCCAGCGAAATGGGGCAGGAAGCCAACATTTTGTCTATGAAAATGTATTTGGTCGCATCTAAGTTTGATTTGCTGTCTGCGTACTGCAGTGTCTGATCTGGGTCAATGAGCCACGCTAAAAGAATATATATGAGCCACGCAGTGTAATAGTCCGTACTGAGTTAAAAGATCATATATGAGCCACGCAGTGTAATAGTCCGTATTGAGTTAAAAGAACATATATGAGCCACGCAGTGTAATAGTCCGTACTGAGTTAAAAGAACATATATGAGCCACGCAGTGTAATAGTTCGTACTGAGTTAAAAGAACATATATGAGCCACGCAGTGTAATAGTCCGTACTAAATTAAAAAAAAAAAAACATTTATGAGCTGCGCTTTGTGAAAAAGGGGTTTAATGCATCTGCAAAAAGTATCAACCTATATCAGCCTGCGCAGTCCGCGCAGGCTGACATAGGTCGATACTATTTTTGCTATTGTTCAATTATCTGCGTGTAAAAGGACCAATCTATGTCATGATTTAGCAAATTGATAGGCAAAATTGATTTTATGAGTCCATAATTATGAGATAGTTAAACGATAAAATGCATCATTAAGATATGTTAAACCTCCTTATATATAAGTCAAAAAAAGCGTCTACTTATTGTCGACATATTATTTAGTGTTTTGAAAGTCACCCAGACCTTGACCTTTGAACAACTGACCTCGAAATGTTAGGGATTATTTAAACTTCACGGTGAATTGCCCAGGACAAATCAATCTCTTCAGTTAATCAGGACAAAATTTGGTATTTCGACGAATAGATTGACCGGCCTTCCGCCTCAATGATAAGCACAGAGCAATAGGTACCCTTCTTCTTTGAAGGCGAGGATCAAGATACAAAACGTATCATCAATTAGTGATATCATTTTCGCACGGCTGCCTTGTTAACACGCCATATCTTTTGATAAGAAAATAAAGGATGATAATTTTAATAAAAGATTACTACTTTCTGCAACAGTATCTTTCGTTTCACATGAATTAACCCTTATCCTGCTAAATAACTAACAAGAAACTTTCAAGTCGATGGTAAAAACGAAAATGTTGCTATTTCAAAGTTACTTTTTGGGAAAAAATAATACGCTTATCGGACAGTGTAGATCCAAGATCAGACTGCACGTTCTGTGCAGTCTGATCTTGATCTACACTGTCCGCAAAATGTCAGTGAGTCGCGCTGAGCAGCCTATTTGTTAAGATCTAGGTCTTCAGAAGAATATTTAATCGTTTCAATGCTAAAGGAGATTTGAGTTGTAGTATATTGCAAGGGTAGACCTTACAGAACGTCCACTCTGATGTATTTACAGTGTCCAATTCTTCGGAAGAAAATTTGACAAACATGTGGTATCTTGTGACAGTATCCAATTATTTAGTAGACAATGTGACTAAAATGGAAGGAAATACAAGAATCACTTATTCGGTGCTCATGCAAACTGTTCATAGTAATAAAAGGCGAAGCGCAATGTTAGTACTTGTGCAGATAATGTAAATGAATGTATTGGTACTGTCGGACATTTTCCTAATTTTTGTGACCCAAGGGGGAAAAACATAAACTTGGATTAAAACTGTCTATTCTAATAATATAGAATAAACGTAATTACCAATATTGCGCCCAATGGAATGAAGCAAAGATGAGATTACACGACTATGTTTATGGCAAAATTGGCATGGTCCAGTTGTTCTCAGCTGATACGATAGGAGTAACAAGAAAAAAATGGTAAAAGCTTTATAAACATGTTCTACAGTGCCTTGTACATGAGCATACCCACGTGACCAAAACCGCCTGTAGGGATCAAACCAGATAGACTTGGTTGCAAATCCATTATATTAAGAAGGGAGCCATGAGGTACCCCGATGGCTATGTTATATGTACCTGGAGAGTTTCAGTCGATCAAAAAGGTCAAAATTATAGCAGTTTTTGTGGTATTTGTCGAAGACAATACCACTATGAGTTCAATATAGAATTTTGAAGACCATGTATCGTATTTTGTGCAAAGCCGAAGGAAATAAACCCAATTAAACTCAATTTTTCTCAGCCAAATGAGTTTTTCGGTAGCACTCAGATATGTAATTGGAAATGGCATGTTAAAATACACTAGGTTAGGCCATCGATCGTGGAAATACTAATATTTGATTGAAAATAGCTTCACTCGCTCATAGCCTTCTATTGGCGCTATGATACAAAATTTGTCTACCGATCACTTGGTCATGGGCATTTTCGTTCCAAAACCAGTTCGTCCCATGGCTTGTTCATCCAATGATTGCGCGCTACTCCATTTGATTGGGCATGAATACTTATAGATCGAAATAATTGATTGTAATGTTGGGAATTAAATATTAACGGCTAAAGATATTTCAAAATCATAGTTTTCAGGTACAAACTTAATTTTATTCGATATATTCACATGGTTTCTCTCTCTATCCATCATGCATCCTACTATCAAGGGACGTTACTCCTGACTCCTAATGATCAAAGGGAGACCACACAAATAATCCTAACTTTGTCATGAGTACTCTCCCTTCAACCAAAAAAGGTATTCATTTGCTTAGTAGGTTGACTTTCAAGCCAATATTTGAATAACATTTTTCTTTTTCTTTCAAATTATTAATTCCACACAATGGCTTCCTTGACAAATACCAGGTCAGGGTTCTCAACGCTTTGATTATACTGTTTGGTTTAGTTTCTTTCAATCTCTACAACATAACACCAGTAATCACCTGGTGCACCTATAGCAAATAAACAGGCTGGTCTGTCTGTAAAGTAGCGCGTGTTCTAATAAGCAGTGCCCACTGATATCTCGTTTTATCACATAACCCACCCCTTTGTTTTCAATGTAATACCGCCATTACTAATTTTCATGTCTTACACACGTGTGAGATAAGAAAATAGTGCTGTATTTGGTCCACACTCTGTAATCATACACCTCATTTCTAAAACATAGCTGACCTAGGTTGCCGAGTGGAATTAACGGTCAAAATTCGTAATCATGATAAAGTTGTTAATTTATTCACTTTTAAATTAAAAACAAAATCAATATATACAAGTTTCTTTGGAACTGTTTTTCGTTCGTAATGTACCTGTCAAAGAAGCGACTAGGATTCATGTTAATTTCATTACACATTATACATGTATGCCTATGTTTTGACTCATTATGGACTTTGCTTCTTGTTATACAGTTATGTAGTAAAAAAAAATCTGACATTCGTTGGCTTTTGAGGTAAAAATTTATTAAACTCGTCCACAAAAATGTTATTAAGCTCGCCAAAGGCTCGCTTAATAACATTTTTTGTAGACTCGCTTAATGAAATTTTGTCTCAAACACCAACTCATGTCAGATCCTATATATAACCTGATACAAAATCTTGAGGACAATTTGACTTCAACATATAATAACTCATGATCAAACAACAAAATCTTAGACTCTTCCGAATTGAACGTATTCGCAGACGACAAATTAAATCTGAATAAAAAAACGGAGTTTTTTTAAATTTTATTTATTTATTTATTTTTTTTTTTTTAATAAAAAAAAATAGAAAACATTGTTGGAAAAGAAGAAAATGCTGGTTACCTGAAAATACTGCCCTTGCAGGGTCGTTAAAACTCGGGGTTGTGTGATAAAAGGTTACGGAAAAGTAACGAGGCAAAAAAAGTAGTTGTGTCACAATGTTTTGAAAAGTGGTCCTCAGTGAGACTCGGAAAGGTCGTCAGCGAACGGTAATGGGATACCGCGGAGTGGAATCATTTGTGAAGTAGATTATGACCTTCATAAACATCTTAATTTGTGAAAAGGCTTGCGATGCCGTATAATGGGCATTGCACCAAGGTCAAATGTGTGAGAATATGGCGTTAGAAAATGCGTAATGAATTGTGTCTACGTTACACTATTACCATAATTATTAGCAGAAAATAACATTCGCAGGGTGATTTGCACAGATAACACTCTATAAACACGATGACCTCCCTGTATCACCACCTGACCTCTTAAACCATCCTGTCCGGAATGATCACTGCATGAACCGCCACTTGAGACAATTACCGACAATTGAATTAGTATAAAAGGATTTGGATCTATCAATAATATAAAAAAGACAGTTCTAGAATCGATAATCCTTAGGCATAATTTGTCTATAACTCATACAATTTCTTGGAATCTGTCCAAAACTGGAATTGAGTAATTACAGCCAAGAGCCCCGTGTACAGATTTGTGGTCCCACGTGTGCAATCAAATTTCCATTCAAGTCTTTCATCATGCAAATTCGTTCTTATTGAGATGAAAATATCAAATACCACCAGCATCTGACTTGATGGATGGAAAACAAAAAAATCTAGACCCCTTATCAGAGTCCAGAAACGAGACCATCTAATAAATTCTCATAAATGTTTTAATCGGTGCATTAATTTGCGTTAGATGCTAACTCTACTCTTTTACCATACAATTCATTGCTCTAACAATCGTGGGGAAAGATGCTGGTAACCAGTATTTCCTACATTTCCACACAAAGTTTCCTACCCTTAAGGTTTTCCTCCTCTGAAGCTTCTGGTCAACATGGCATGATTTTTTTTGTTGTTAGATTATTGAGAATTTATAGTGATTCAATAATTCTAAACACTTTTAACCGCCCAGAATTTTTTTTAAATGTCTATCTAAAAAGTTTCTGTACATAGTTTACCTCTATTACTTTTTTGTAAAGGGGGGGTAATAATAATCTCCCTTTGAATTGAGGATATAGTGATTTTAGAATTGAAAATGATAATTCTATGAGGGCAAAACCTCCAAAAGTGGCTCGGTTAAGATGCTGCAATAGTGATGATTTTTAATGATACCATATTTTCCAGAGTAAAATAACAGTGGAAATAGGTGTTTCGCTTCAGGGTAGGAATACCTAAAAAAATTACATTCCATCATTTAACCCACGTTTGATTTGTGGTCAAAGTTTCTCTTTCTCTAAAATCCGAAGTTACAAAATATCAGCCGATGTATATACAAGATCATTATACTGCAAAGAAATTTCTCGCGATCTGATTGGATAATATGACCCGAACATACAGTCATGTTCACTGGAAATTCCCCGTAAAAGCAGTTTCCCTTTTGAAGGCCCCGTATACATGACTACACTTTCACCACAACATCGAAAATGGCGGTGTTGACCGAATCGATACGAGCCGCCCGCAAGACAACCATAATGAGTAGCCTGCACCGTACTATTTATAGTTTCCTTTTATGGTTGTCATTAAAGCGGAAAGAAATAAATGAATATAATTACAAAATTATTGTTTGTTGTCATTCTAAAACAAATACACGTGGTTAAAACGAGCCATCCCTTCGTCAGGTAAGCAATTGTGAAGTGTCGAAACTTACTCATTGTAACGTTAAAAGGATAACCAAACTGTCATTTGTGGTAACTAATGGTCTATTACTTTTTGACAACAAATCGTTAAAATGCATAGTTACTTACCTTGAAGTTGTTTAAATCCATGTTAAAATAAAAATATGACGATTTTCTATCGCAGTGACATCATCAAATTCATACACCAAACTGCACGTTTTACCAAGGTTTCTGTGACGTCAGTTCGCAGTGACGTCAGTTTTCATTGAATTGGGGCACTCAGAAGGGAAATTCTATTTCGCCAGCGTACTCAATTCGTGAGTACATAAAAGTGAAATTTCGCTGAATACACACTGGAATGGTAAAACTTTGCAGTATAACAAATTCGTTGTACGGTCAGGTGGCCGGGGACTTGGAAACTTGTTCACGGCTGTGGCAAATCACGACGCCACCTCGCCTTCGCCTTCGAAAATTGTACTCTACGTTCAATCTGAACTGGTTCTTCAATAAGTACACTATCTTGCTGAAAGCCTTTTGAGTTGTTATCTCACAAACCCATAAGAAAGCGTAAACTCAAGATTGGACTCCTATTTCTATGCAACTTTAATTTGATTCCTGTTATTTCCTACATCGAAGGATCTAATCTTCTCTTGTAACCTTCATCCTGCTTCATGTGCGTGTAACATTTGAAGACAGCTCGGATCAATGTTAGTGCGTTCAAATCTTGGAATCTTGCAGATTTCTCTCTCTCTCTCTCTCTCTCTCTCTCTCTCTCTCTCTCTCAATGAGCGGGGTTCTTGGAAAAGAGGCTTTGATGCATCTTCATCATGCATTATACCAAGAAAATCAATGCATAGTGGGACTAAATTTTGTCTAAAATCGGCTGAATCATGAGGAGAAATAGTCTTTTGACATGCAAAAAATTTGCCGTTACTAAAAATTTCGATCCGGGTCAGCCTGTACATTCCACGCGAAACTTTTTCTGTATGCAGTAAACCATCTTTTCATAGCACTTGACTTTTTTATTACTCTAATATGGCCTGCAACACGCGAAAAGGGGCATTCGGACATTTTCCGTTTTTATGTAATTTTCTGTTTTGCACGAGTCTACTGTAGCACAAAATCTAAAGTAGTCGTAAAGTGCCGTCTCGGATTAGCCTGCGCAGTCCGCGCAGGCTAATCCGAAACGACACTTTCCGTTTTTATGTAATTTTCTGTTTTGCACAAGTCTACTGTAGCACAAAATCTAATGTAGTCGTAAAGTGCCGTCTCGGATTAGCCTGCGCCAACTGCGCAGGCTGATCCGAGACGACACTTTCATGCGTTTATGCGACCATGCACTCTATACTAGTTTGCTTGCACACAGACCCCGTATTTGTTGATATTTAATTTGTGCTTTTATCGCCATTCATACGTGTATTGGTAACTATGAATTATTAGCACACCATTATTGCTTATATAGTCTAATAATTCAAAGCCAATAGGTTTGAATAATTTATAGCGATTTTTCCGCCTTGCTCTATATTATACAGCATTTTTTTCTGTATGAAAAAACACAGTCAATGCCGTCATATATGCATACCCACGTCGAACGAATCGATCAAATTAGTATCAAAATCAATCATTAATGCACTGATTTATTCAGTGATTTTGTACGAAACATATAGTATAATTTATCAGAATATAGTTACACTCAAAGTAGAGATAGCCTGCTGTAAAGTCAAGTTTTGAACCCTAATTCTGCACAAAATGACCCTGCTTCCTACAGGTCAAGCAAGGACGGTTTTATCTAGCGAACCCTGGCTTTTACAATCCTTATTGAGGAAAGCTTTACCATACGTTTACACCATGTTCCCGGCAGCCACAGTAGCCCCTTTTATTGACAACCGTGGACAAAACGGATTGACGTAATACAGTGCAGAGAAACAGGATAAGCAAACTTGATCACATCAGAACTTACCAGTACTTGTTAAACAAGACTCAGAGATGATCCATGTTTGGACATGAAAGCCCTTTTTTCACCGGTATCGATCAGGCCGTAGTAGAACGCAACGATCAACCCATTCCGCTACGGTCTGTTAGGTTTCTCATCAGAACCGGGACTGCCGTGGCAAATTTTTTGACCGTTGTAAAATCTGGCACGGCAACCCCGGCGACCAAGGTCTGACAAGTTTGCTCATCCCGTTCCTTTGCGTTGTATTACGCCAATCCCGTTTTGTCTACGGTTGTCAGAAACGTGGCTGCCGGGAACACGGTGTAAACGTAGGGTTCCCTCCACAACTTGTCACGGATACCGTGAGGCACCGTAAAGAGACTTAACTAAACTTGGTAAATGGAGAAATCAAAGCACTGAAAGCACTGCTAAGTTGGAATGCGGTAAATGCAATACAAACTTGTTTCTTTCTATGTTTTTTTAACGATGTCTTTGAAACCCGTCTTTCTTATGGTATTCCTACTTTTCATGAGGTCTATAGATACCTCAGTTTATTTGAAATGAAAGATTGCTTCGTTGGTGATTAGAGTAGTTTGCTTCAAATTGAAACATTTTCATATTACATGGCTGAAAGTGAGGAATTTTGAGAAACCTGATCGGACATCTGACAATTTTTCACACGGAAAACAAAAGAAAATGTGATATTTTGGAAGAGTTTACAACCTGAACTTCAAGCACATGCCTGCTAACTTTCGACCATGATATTTTTTGCAAAACAAGACCTTTTTTTTGTGAAAAACAAATGCCTCTGTAACGAGAATTCTTTAGCTCAGTGGTTATGGTGTTGGCCTTTCGTCCGGGCGTTCTAGGTTCGAATCCTGCCCAGTCCCTGTATTTCTGCTATGCATTTGTTGATTTGTTTCTTTGTTACGGACTTTGTTCGTAAGATCTGGAAAAGAGTTAAAAAAGATATTTTCGATTGTATTATTTCAGTTAAAAAACGCAGCAGCAAACGTATTACGGGAGACATGGCTTATTTACCGCCATACCAAGTTAGTTAAACGAGTCAACCCAAGTAAAGTTAGAACTCACCAACGAAAGTTTCTGCAAGCGATCCACTGGTATGTATGTATACGTACAACTATATACGAGTCATGCTGTATGAAAAGGGGCTTTCATGCATCTGCAAAAAAGTATCGACCCAGGTCAGCCTGCGCAATCCGCGCAGGCTGACCTGGGTGGATACTTTTTGCTATTTGTCATTTTTGTGCATGTCAAAGGATCATATACATTACCTAATGATTCAGTTGATCCATTAAATGGATTTGATGGATGCATAATTATATGATGACTTGCTTTGAAAAATGCATCAAATCCCCTCTCGTTAGAGAATAGCTTCTTTGATTTATTTTATTATTTTTACTTTGGCTATTTTCGAAATAAACGTCAAAGTATTGTCAAAAGCCTGTCAACGTCTGCATCGTTTGCATCTGAGTCTTCATGGTAAAATTTCAACATAGTTGGTCCCTGTCATTACCAGAGACATTTACTTTAAACTGCTGCCAGGTCTAAAACTATCAATAGGGCAAGCCATCCGGAATTCGCAACATCCAGATCTTATAAACTCGCTGACCGTACCAGCTTCACTTAGGAGGCGTTTTCCTATCAAAGCGAGCGGATGAGATTTGCAAAGATTATATTTCGTTTCTGACTTCGCTAGATATTTTTCGCTTGATTAGCAACTGCATGCAAAAAATCGATTCATTGATATCAACGGCTTGATGCATGAGATAAACGGAAGTGCATTAATTTGACGGGTCTGAAAACACGCTTTAGCGATAGCGTTTTCAAATCTCTCCTCCAGAACGACATGTTATTCACTTGCGACAACATTTTTTTACATTTGATAAATTATCCATTTAGTGACGATAAACTCTAAAAGCTTTTTACGCGAAAATTGTAATTTTGGAAACGAGATATTTTTTGAATGCCAAAGATAAAGTTCCTATCGTCTTGGTCGAAATACATAACAACGAAAGCAAAATGATGTAGTCTCGGGTGCTAGATCACATTGTATTCGATTGTATGAACTTTTTATCGGCGTAGCTGAATGCGCTTGCTTTTAACCTAATTCTTGGTACTGATAAAATGAATAGATGGTAACTTACGCTTGGTCAAAAACATACAAATGTTTATTCTGCGGGCCCCTGCTGTTATATTTGCTGGTACATTTATGAAACCACTATTAACAAGCGTTGCCACCGCTAAACGATATCATTCCATAGCAAACTTATGTAGAGAATTATTATTTTCTTCTGCTTTTTGGAAATTCAATATATTCATAAGCGTTACCAATACTACTTTCAACAAAATGAAAAAAGTAAGGGAAATGAGGAAATTTATTGTGAGGTAAGGTAACTTTTCATTATTTTACTTCATATTGAGCCACAAAAGAGTTTCAACATTCATATATCAGTATATCTTACGCCGTCTATCTTTTTTTTTTCAAAAATATTTCTTGTTTTAATGCAAACGAAGGTATGGGAAAAGGAGCCGGGCCCGTTATATGTAGCTCAACCGGTAACGTTATGGGATTGAAACTCAAGGGTCACTAATTCGCTTCACAGCTCGGTCACGATGTTACCGAAATAATGTTGAAAACGGCGGTTAAACACACACAGATAAGAAATAACCAATTGCTTGTAAAATGCAAGTGATCTTACTACTGAAAACTGATTCAGAGAAATGAACAGTAAAGTGTGTTAGATTTAAGGTTAAAGATTTTGAATAAATATTTCACTTCCGATGTCGCTTTGGATAGCTTTTGCGGAAGCTGTAGATCAAGAACAGACTGCACAAAATGTGCAGTCTGATCTTGGATCTACATCGATCCTTACCTGTTGTCTATATTTAACTAGATATATCTAAAGATTTAACTAAAATTATTTTCAGTTTCAGTGAAAAAATACTTTTAGGTCTCCGAGAATAGTCGGATTCATTTCGTTGGCAGCGAAAAAGATAAGGGTCGTTTGATTGATAAAGGATGACAAAATTCTATAATGGAATGAGCTGATCCATGGTGATCTTTAATTACCACGTCTTAATACTATCTTCAAGGGAGAGGAGGGAAATATGATATCTTGATTGGCAGGTTTTGTGGTTATCTATGTAAAACCTAATCAATCTTTAATTCATATCTATTAATAATTCATATAGTATTTACCCTACGTTTACACCATGTTCCCGGCAGCCACGGCAGTCCTGTTTCTGAAAACCGTGGACAAAACTGAAATGACGTAATACAACGCAGAGGAACGGGATAAGCAAACTTGATCGCATCAGAACTTACCAGCACGTAACAAGACTCAGAGACGATCCGTGTTTGGATATGGAAGCCCTTTTTTCAACGGTATCGATCAGGCCGTAGTAGAACGCAACGATCTGTTAGGTTTCTCACCAGCACCAGGACTGCCGTGGCAAATTTTCTGACAGTCAAAAAATTTGGCACGGCAACCGCGGCGATCACGGTCTGACAAGTTGCTTATCCCGTTCCTCTGCGTTGTATTACGTCAATCCCGGTTTGTCCACGGTTGTCAGAAACGTGGCTGCCGTGGCTGCCGGGAACATGGTGCAAACGTAGGGTTCCCTCCACGGCTTCTCACGGATACCGTGAAGTACCGCAAAGAGACTTAACGAAACTTGGTAAATGGAGAAAAAAAAAGAACAAAATCTCACGGTACACCATGTCTCGGACAAACGGGGCTGCCGTGGCTGCCGGGAACACTATGTAAACATAGGGTTACTATGGCGAGGACATGTTTTGTTCAGTTCCTTGCATGTAATGTACTTTAAGAGGTGCTGAGAGAGAAAACTAGGATAGGAATACATGTATCAGCCAGCTAATCTTAGTCTATGCTCTCCGCAAAAAAACATTTAGACAGCGAAAGGAATAAGAAACGGGTAGCTCTAACTTTTACTACTCTATCTATCAAGCGGTCATTAATCCTTTGGGTTCAAATTTCAGCAACAGACTTTTGAATTTTATTGCCACAGAAGGCATTTCTTTCTAAACCCTTCCAATGCCACAAACGAAAACGGTGACTTTTGCAGACGGCATAAAGTAGAATCAGGCTGCACAGAACTTGCAGCCTGATCTTTGATTTACACTGTCCGCTTGTTCAGTCAAGCCACAGATAAAAAATCGTCATGAGGTTCAGTTGGCAGTCCGTGCAAGCGCTGACCTTGGCCGAAACTTTTCGCTTTTGGTCGATTTTCTGTATGTCCAAGGACCACTCTTCCTCCCGATTCAGTCATTCATTAGACTTACGTGATTTTATGGATCCCTAATTATGTAACGAGTTGCTTAGTATAAAGCGTCACAGAGATGCATATATCCCCTTTTGACAAAGCATAGCTCAAATGTGTCGAGCATGGTTAATAAAAAAAATCGTAACGTAATTCTGATATTTGGATATACAGACACGTAAGAGAGATGTATTGTTGGCGCGCAGTGTATTTAGATAGCGAACGCTGCGTATCACAGATAAATTCGTACACGCCGTATTTCCAGCAGAAGGACATATTTTCATATCCATAGCGGCCGACGTTTGCCTTGGGTGATAAAGCGGTCGTTTGCTCCATAGCAGGTCGAGCCCGGTAACTTAGTCGGTAACATACGGGGCTTAAACTCCGGGCTCGCCGATTTAATTTCCAGCTCGGCGAAAGTCTTTCCGAGCAATGACGATACTCATTACGACAGGATGCATTCTTTTCTCACCGCTGAACATTGTTTAGACGGTGTTTATGTTGGAAAGCAGCCAGTGGCTTAAAAAAAAGTTTAGTGAAGTACTGATACAAGGAACTCCAGACAAGTAGGGATAGGTGCACTAGCTGCAATGCAGCGTAAACAATATTGAAAATGACGTTAAAAAATAGCTCTGTAGTGACCAACGTTTGCGATTCGAACAGAGGTTTAAATCAATACCTGGCGGTATTGCCGCACTCTCTTCAGGGAGCCAGAGGGTTTGTCAGGGCCCGTGTTCACCAACCATTATAATTATATTCCTTCCTTATTCCTTTCTTATTCCTACTGTTGATTTAGTTTAGTTTAAACATATTTATTTTACATCGATTGAGAAACAAGTTCTTACAACTTATACTAATCTCTCTCGATTCTGCTTCCTGGGAACTGCACCAGTACTCGCGCCGAATGTGTGGGCCGATGAACAATCCCAAAGTTGACACCCGCTCCCGGGTATCGAACTCAGGACCTTTTGGTTACGAGGCCGACGCTGTACCTCACGGACGTCACACAAATACTGTTGATTTAGAAAGTAAAGCCTTTTTTTATTGCTTAACTCTTTACCAAACGACAAAATACAAGACTGGTCCAAATTCAAAGTATTTGCAGACGACAAAATAAACGTGGCTCAAAAAATGAAATTTGTTTTGGAAAGGGTAGAAAACATTGTTGGAAAAGGAGAAAATGCTGGTTACCAGCATTTTCTCCTTTTCCCACAATGTTTTCAAAAAGCTTTGTCTTCGGGGTCGTTAAAACTCGGGACTGTGTGGGAAAGAGTTAACCAACTGTTAGCCAATCAGAAATTGCATGACTTTGAAATTTCGAAAATTCTCTAGAATTAGGATAAAAATGTTATTAAGAATGGTAGGAAGGTATGACGGTGAAATGACTAAGGGTGCTATTTAATTAGACAACGTCGCCCTGGCGACAGAAATAATCTATCTGATTTCCAGACAGATTTCAAGCTATTTCAAACAATCTAGGCAGCTGATTTCATTTGAGACCTATGTTAAATTAAAAAAAAAAAGATGAATCTATATAATATGAAACCATTTCCATGGTAACAGTTTTAATCAACATTTTGGATGTGCTTTTTTGCTTCAATTTGAACCGAGAGAAAAAACTGATATTATTTAAAGTATGATAACTTATTTTCACTGAAGAAACGCCATCCCCTGTTTCACTTTCCGCCGTCCTTTAGCTCTACACATTTGGTCAAATTGAGCTTTGCTTTATTCTGCTGAATCAATGAACGGACAATTTAAAATTGTTAAAAATAACTAACTACAGGTAGGGCTAGGTTTTTCTTTCCAGGATATCTCACGAATGTTGGATAGATCCAAGGTCTGACTGCAAATTCTGTGCAGTCTGATCTTACTCTTCACTGTCCCGCAAACAGCCTCGAAACGCCACCAACATGCTGAAGGTTGATGTATTTCGGTTCGTTTCCTAATGCGCTTCACTGGATTAGATATCTGGTTTAGGATCCATTTTCTGAAGAACGCGAATCTTTTTCATGTTGCATTTAACTTCATGTAATTTTAAGTGGTGTCCGTCATACATGCGTGCGTCGGTGCGTCTGTGTGTGTGTGTTAACTTTTTTTAAACAACTTCTCTGAAACCACTGAAGTAAGCCACATTCGAATGATCTTGCCAAGATCCTCTGCAGAGTTTGATTTCATTCAGAACTATGGCTGCCATGGCAACAAAACAGAACTGTAATGAAGAGCATCTAAAAACTTTCTTTCGAATATCACCAAAACCACTCTCAGGAGTCCTCAGCTAAATGGCATTAACTCAGGTTCATCTGTTTCATATTTCTTAATTTAATTGTAATTAGTCAATGAACAGGACTACTGCCGGTTTAGCTTCATTTTACGTCTGAACAAGCTTTAGTTAAGCTTACAATGACCGAAGGGAAATAACCCCTTTATCATGAGAGATTTAGTTTTCCATTTATTTCATATTTAATTATGTCATCGCTATGGCATAGTTGTATACTCAAATTTTCTGGAGAGAATATGTTCAGTTTTCAGTCAGTAATTCATTGTGATATTGAAGGTTATTCTCACATGTGTGGAATTTTACGAGTAAACGTCAAGGAAGGTTTTAAACATTCCATTTTTGTCCGAAAGATTCCTATTCATATACAAAACTGTTTTTGTCGGCGCAAGTTCTTTAAAAATGATTCCGTTTGAAATTGTTTTCACGTTTTATTGATCTTTGAAATAAATGATCTTTGAGTAGACCCTCCTCATATTCAGTGGCATAATCTTTGCATGTTAAAAACATGAAATTCTGGGCTTAGCTTAATATCTGTAATTGAGCAATTACATTACATTACAGTATGTCTATTCCAATTATGGCTACTTGGTCTATCAGGTAGTAGATAGATACAGAGCTATCACATTGCTCGTGTGCTTTCTAGATCAATTTTGGGGCCGCAATGTTTACCTAGAATAAGTGAAAGTCCTTGCAAAAATACTCATTTCGCTCTCACATTTAACGTCGTTTCGATCTTTTTTTCGTCGAAAATCTAGAATTGGTTTTAGCATTTTGTGCAAAGTACTATAAAGGAAACACCGGAAAACATGGATGCAATCCTGAGAAACATTTGCGCGGGTGGCGCTATTCAAGTTTTAGTTTTCTTGGGCAAGATGCTGCCTAATACCGGTTTGAAATGGGAAAGGAACGAATAGATGTGTTATTGTCGTAATGAAAATGATAAACTGTTTAAAGCGGCGTTAAGTCCCATTCAAGCAGTAATACGTGTACTCGTGTAAAGTGAGGCTATATAGAATTTTTGGGTACAATGCTGAATTCTGCTGGATGAGTACACTGCAGAACCAGTGTATATTCTGGACGAGGCGACAGCCTGTGCAAATCCAACTGAATTCAGTATTGTACCAAAGAATATGAAATGTCCTCGTTATTTCACACTCACTTGTTGAATTAAATCAAGACATATTATTATAATTCTTCTTATTATTATTATTAATAAAACAAAAACAGACAGGGCTATGAACGAATAATGTCCATGAATGACAACGGATTTTGGAAGACTACTCTTCCATGCAAATATCAACATTCTGGCTTCAAACTTCGTTCTGTAAAATCCATACTCAAGACTCTAGCCTCGTTCTGAAAAGTCCGTATCTGGGATTCAAGCCTCGTTTTAAAAAAATCCATATTCGAGATTCTACCGAGTCTTATATGGATTCAGATAGTTAGTACTCGCGTGGTATTATAAAAGAGATTTCATTGGTCTAAATGAGTTAGGCTTGAAAGTTTTTTTTTTTTCGCAGTTTACGTCGAATCAAAATGGACCAGAGAAAACTGATGGAGAACCAAAGCTCCTTAATAGATTTGGCCAAGGTAAGATGCTTAAATACATGAAGAGCCATGATCTGTGATAAGGGGGATTAATGCATCTGCACAAAAGTAAAAACCCATGTCACCCTGCACAGTCCACTCAGTGTGACCTGGGCCTAAACTGTTTTGCGATTGGTAAATTTGCTGCATGTCAGAGGACCATTTTGCCTCATGGTTCAACCAGTTTAAAGACAAAAGGGGTCCATGTTATGCGGCAACGTACTAAAAATAATGCATTTCGAAGATGTATTGAAACTCCCCCCCCCCCTTTTACCGAAGCCGCTCATTTATATATATGGGCCATGTTCTGGCAAAAGGGGGCTTAATGTATCTCCGTTATGCATCATACCAAGCAAGCCATCCCATGATTAAGGGCCCATGTTATCCAATTCTTTTAACAACTGACTTAATCATGAGGTAAACTGGTCCTTGGACATACACAAAATCAATCGATAGCGAATAGTTTCGGTCCAGGTCAGCCTGCGCGGACTGCGCAGGCTGGCCTTGATTCACACTTTTCGCAGATGCATTAATCCCTCTTTTCACAGAGCATGGCTCAATTATATATGTGTGTCTTTTCCTCTTCTTTTTCTTTTTTTATACACTTCGTCCTGTACTCCATATTTTTGTTGTAATTTGTACAGTCAAACTTTGTTCGTAGGATTCATTTTTGGCAGTGGGTTTACCCCGCTGTCATAGTTCCCACATCACGTGTACATGTATAAACTGATTTTTGAAGTCTACCATCTTTATCTAGGTCAGATTTTTGCTTCCGGCAGGTTTTTACCTGAATACGCGTGTAAACAAAATCAGTTTCGTACACTTACAAAATAGTTCCGCCATTCATTCAAACAAAGCAGTTCAACTTGATACTTAAGTTCTCTGAAAAAAATTAAAACATTATGTTCCTGTCGTCTCTTTAATTTAAGACAGCAAAAGATTTTCAGCTGAAATAAAACAAAAACTGTGCCGGGTTTAACACCTCCCCACCATCTGGCGCATTTATACAATAACATACCTCGTTGCAGGAGAATTCGGACCCATGTGAACTCGTACCCTAATGTCGAGGGTAAGAATTCTCGGGAGATCTTTCCGTTTTGGTTTGTTTAGTTAACAAAGAAAAGAAATCATAGAACACACCCATTAAAAGCATGTTTTCGGACCCAGAAAAGAAACCCGCTGCCTTCAGTGTGTCAGCGCTTTGATTTAACAAAGTAGTTTTGTCGTAGCTGAAGCTGTCATATGACACTAAGATTTAATCGTTTTAGCGCCATAGGCGAAAATGGAGTCTTCTGCGGACAGCATAGGTCAAGATCATACTGCAAAGAATGTGCATTCTGATCTTGAATCTACACCGCCTGTTTGTTTAATCAAGCTTATTGGAAAGAAATCATTCCGAGTTCAATGGATTGTATTTCTAGCCGTCGAAAGAGGTCGAGTTTGTACGAGCCATGCTTCGGCAAAAAGGGTCTTAATGCATCTCTGTGATCCATGGTACCAAGCAAGCCATCACATATTTATGGTTCCATATTAGCGGCCTTTTTTAAACAACTGACTTAATCATGAGGTAAACTGGTCCGTGGACATACAGAAAATTGATCGATAGCGAAAGGTTTCGGTCCAGGTCAGCCTGCGCGGAGTGCGCAGGCTGACCTGGGTCGATGCTTTTCGCAGATGCATTAAGCCCCCTTTTCACAGAGCATGGCTATTATATATTTGGAACTGAAAGAGTTATTGCAGTGCCTCTATTTGGAAACGAATGCATTTCGCAAGAGAAAGCATACATAAACGATCGATTAAGCTAATGAAAACTGATAGATGTGTCAAAAGTCTAAATGCGCAGCATTTTTCAATACTTTTTACAGCAAGTAATCAGAGTTTACACATTTCTGTTAAGAGCAGGATAAAGCACCATTCGAATTTTTGACCAAGGCGGCCTTTATCAAAACTCGGCCAATGTGCTTGATGAATTTGATGAATTTACGGAACCCAGGTATCATCAACCAGACTTGATTGCTATAGCACATATAGTGTGAAATAAGCGTGTCAGATGATACATTATTAGTTGTACGGTCAGGTGGCAGGGGACTTGGAAATTTGTTTACGGCTATGGCAAATCATGTCGCCCCGAGTCGAAGGCCACAGCCGTGAACAAGTTTCCAAGTCCCCGGCCACCTGACCGTACAACGAATTTATTATACTGCAAAGTTTTACCATTCCAATGTGTATTCAGCGAAATTTCCCCGTTTTATGTACTCACGAATTCAGTATGCTGACGACATAGAATTTCCCTTCTGAGTGCCCCAATTCAATAAAAACTGATGTCACTGAGAGCTGACGTCACTGAAACCTTGGTAAAACGTGCAGTTTGGTGGATGAACTTGATGATGTCACTGCGATAGACATTCGTCAAACTTTTATTTAAACATGGATTAAAACAATTTCAAGATAAGTAACTATGCATTTTAATGATTTGTTGTCAAAAAGTAAACGACCATTAGTTGCCCCAAACGACCATTAGATTATTCTTTTAACTTTACAGTGAATGAGTTTCGACGCTTCACAATTTGCTTACCTGACGAAGGGATGGCTCGTTTTTACCTCGTGTATTTGTTCTAGAATGACAACAAACGATAATATTTGTACCTAATTTCATTTATTTTCAAAAATAATCCATTCTTTCCGCTCAAATGACAACCATCAAGGGAAACTACAAATAATATGGTGCAGGCCACTCAGTATATTTGTCTTGTGGGCGGCTCGTATCGGTCGACACCGCCATTTTGGATGTTGTGTTGAAAGTGTAGTCATGTATACGGGGCTCCCAAAAGGGAAAGTGCCTTTACGTGTATTTTGCCAGTGTACATGACTTGTATGTGCGGGTCATATTATCCAATCAAACCGCGGGAAATTTCTTTGCAGCATAATAATGACGCCTGTAACACCAGGAATCTTTCGTCAGAGAGAAATCAAAGCATTGAAAGTCCTGAATACCCCCTTTTGGTTAAGCTTGAGTGCTCTTCATGTCGTCTTCAATTTTATTAAGTTCATACGATTATAGAAACATGTGATCGTTTCTCCATTTTTGTATAAGTTTTAAACGAATAATTTTATGTTTCCATCGTCGTTAAATGTTTCTGATGTCAATTGATAAGTTTCAAGAGAGAGATAGGCAGAGAGAGAGAGAGCGAGAGAGAGAAAGATGCATGCAAAATGCGCAAATAAAACACTCAATTTATCTGTATGCGTACTTTTTTTTGCGTGACTCAAAAAAGTGATGGTTGGTTTTTTTTGTATGCCCTTGTGGCAGACTGTGTATAACTGCTTTGTATAAAAAAATGAACTTATGAAATAATCCCGTAAAGTGAACTCGTAAAATTTAAAAGCACGAAACTACCGTCTGTGGAACGAAAGAAACAATGTATTTACGCATATTTATTGTTGATTGTCATTGTATTTTGCACTAGCATTTGTTTGATCCCCAATCTTTTCCTACGTGGTGTCGTTCAACGTGTTTTATCCTTTCTTGATTAAGATGTTGTTAGACAGTCATGTTTATCACATTTATCCTTTTCTTTCCCCTTCTTAATATTATAACACTGCTTACCGTGTACTTATTTTTCTACAGTTTTTTTTATGAAGGGAGTAATTTCCATTCATGAATCCACATATACTCGAAAATATTTTGGCATAATGGGTCCATATGAATGCCATGCAAAAAGCTGGTACAGTTTGTAAGGCAATATATATCGTGAACAAAATTACAAGGATTTGAAACAAACCTTCAAATATACGCATCCATAGATCGGTTTTGGGTACAACTGGGCTTTAAAATGGACAAGGAAAAATTAATTCAGAACAAAATTTGTCGCTTATGCAGACAAGATAGATCTTATATCTGAATGCACAGAGTGTGGGTTCCGGTTTTGCATCCATGCTGCCTGATATAAGGTATCCTTTACAAAAAGAACTCTTTAAAGTCACAACAGAAAATGGTATTCATAATTTTGGCGCTCAAGGGGTAAAAAAAGGATCTATTTATTTTGAGTGTACAAAAGATTCAAAAGCTAATAAGAGGCAAAGGAAAGGATATTGGTGAATTTTTCATACCATTAGGATAGGCACTTTTCTTCCTCTTTTTACAGCAGACCTCTTTTGAATAAAAAATGGGCAACGAAGTGCTATAGAAGTATTTGTACATTAAACCTCATTTCATGTTAATATATACCGAGGATATTTTCACAGTAATAAGATACAAATCAAGTTGAGTTTGTAATTAGCTTAAGGCATTCAATGGCATGGTCATATTGTAGTTTTGAAATAAAACGAGTCACTTTCGAGCTATTTGGTATTTATCAAGTGGTTTTTTATACTACTCTTGCTGGCGTTAGTCGCATTGGGGCACTCATAGATAAGTCATTAAAGGTATCTAGCCTAGTACTGGTACATCCAGGAAGCACATGAATGAAATATATTGCCATGGTTATAAAATTCATTCAAACCAAAGCAAGAATATATTGTTTATTCCCTGAAGATTAATGTCTGAAATATTAAGAAAACGGTTTTCCAATTGAATTACGGGAAAAGGTATTCTCCGAAAGCGGGTTTTTTTTTGTTTGTTTGTTTCTAATAGTAAACTTCAACGTATTTGAGAGACTTTACTTTATTTTAGCTAGATGTATTACTGTTACTGGTTCTTTTTTTCTCTATATATTTTTTACATTTAATTCCATGTTAATTTAAACGAAATGTTCACCACTCATCCAATCCTTTGCTTTTAGAACCTCGAAGTGAATGGGCTGTATACGGGAAACAGCGTCTATATCTCAAAACCTCTAAGCGATTATCAACAGGTTTGAATAGTTTTTTGTCTGAGGCAAATTAAAGTACTAACAACTTTGTGTGGTTGATGGTTTTCATTAACACTTAGAGCCTCAAATGCATTTTTTTTCTGGAAATTGCAGATCAAGATCAGAATGTGTAGTCTGAAACTGAAGCAACCGAGTAAGATAGTTTTGAAGATGCATAAAAAACCCATGAAATTAGTAGTCTTGGGAGTTTTTTCATACTTTAGTTAATATTAAGAGTGAAAAATAAATACAGTGGTTGTATTTATCCGATAAGAAAGACTCGGGTGCTCAAATTTCAAGGCTTTTTTTTTTTTGCCACAATATCTCAAAGTATAAAGGGTAGTGATAATCCTAGATGAGTCAACGTTTGAAATGCACACCAAATTAGTCTGATCTTCACCCACACTGCCCAAAAAGATAGCTACATCTAAAATAATCTTTGATACAGAGAGCATTATTTGGTTTCTTGCCAACTTTGCCAATTTTTAGAATTGCAAAAGGCAATCAAATAAACTACATGGCTTTTCAGTAAGATGACATTTTGTTTGAACGGAGTAGGATTTGTGATCATCTGCTGCTTTGTTTTTCCCCAGTTTCTTTTTTCCCCGTTGTTATTAATAGAGCATGGCCGGTGTCATATTTTTAGTGCTTCATTTTTTTCTTTAATAGAGTGTGACCTGCATTCGTTAGTTCGTTTTTTTTTTTCATATCGTAGTAAGTAAATATATGATTCATTTGTTTTGCATAAAAAGTCTGGCAACAAGATTTTTCAACTATGTCAGTGCCTCCTGCACTACTTTTTTACGTTGCAGCAGACTGTTTTAATTCTTTACCAGACGATAAATATTTAGACCCGTCCATATTGAAAACATCTGCAGACAGCAAATTAAATGTGGCTTGAGCGATAGGTTTCACAGTGAAAGGATGGACAACGTTGTGGGAAAGGAAGGAAATGTTGGTTACCAGCATTTTCTTCTGTAACTACAATGTTTTCAAAAGCCTTCTTCATCAAAGTCGCTTAAACCAGGCATTGTGTTGCAAAGGGTTAAATCACTGTAGCGAACCGATGAACGGATCGTTCAGGTATTTTGCCTGTCATCAGGTATAAAACCTTGATTCCTGTTTGTTAACTCTAGTTAATGGTGATGTTTGAAATTCGTCTGGCGCAAATTTGTTTCAAATGATGTTTGAAATTCGTTTGGCGCAAATTTGTTTCAGGTTTTAAGTTAAGGAAAATATTTTCCTATGAATATTTGCCCGAGCAATGCGATTAGATATTTCTTTCTTAAAGTAAGTAGTAGTATGGGCGACGGTTGGGGGAAAACAAAGATGACCTGATAAAAGCCATTTTTTTTGTAATACATTTGCAGATGGTTACAATATGTAGTCATAGGCGATCAGTTAATTTATTTCGACCCACCATCTGACTTTCCAATTTAGCCTCTTCTTCCTAGCTTGTTTACAGAAGCGAGCTCTAAATTCTGCTTTATAAACTCTGTCGAACTTGTTGCGAACCACGTGCGGCGAAACATAGGCCAACCAAAATAGCAACATATAGTTAAATATATTTACATTTTATACACAAATAATTTAAAAAGCCGTTGAAACAATATATTCCATTCCGTCAGTTTTGTTTGCTATCAGTGGGCCCCTATACTACTGCATGCAAAATGGTAATATCTAAGAAGGGCAATTTAGGTCACAATGTAACATATTAATGGTAATACTTATTGTGAATCGTATTAGCCTAGACAAGATGTCTACAATAATCACACTGCTTACTTGGAAGCTAGACCACGATTTGAAGATTTGAAGAGACTAAGATTTAAAGATATCAAGATATTTGCAGACACGCCAATCTTTGGTAGGAAATTTGATAGATAAGGCTAAATTGAGACCAGTAACTGCTTTTAAAAGTTAAAGCTACCTTTTCATGACGTGGTCTACTTCGATAAAAGTAGGGCAGTGAACCCATTTTGAATTATCACTTCAAACTACAACATGTGTTACAATAGTAAATAGGTATATTTCTAAACTACATATACTTCATAAATTATTTTATGTATTCCCATCTTTAAGGCAGTAGCGGATCTGATTGCAAGTATGGGTAATTATAAAAGCTCCAACACTTTTAAAATACTTGTTTGCTTCAGCCATTATTTTGAATATCAACAGTAGTTTTCAAATTCTAGCATACTGGTTTGAGAGCAACTTTTCGATGCTACATGTATTAAAGTTAGCTGTTCACAATGCACGATTTCATGAGTAATGTAGTACTCTTGCAACCTTGTAGTAACCATAAAAGAGCTGAGATTTAAGCTTTAATTTGGCATAACATTGAAATTTAAACTGCTATTGTAACTCATTCTCTACGCCGTCCGTTACCTAAGAGTAAGCTTTTTAAAAAAGATAAAGGTAAGTTTGCTGTGAAATTGTCTCTGAAGCTGTCGAAAAATATATCGAAGGTATTTTATTATTTTATTCGACAGCGTTAGAGTTCAGCGACATGTAGACTAGAACTCTCCAATATAATGTGTTACAGGCAACACATGGTTAACATGCTGATTTTGTGGTTTCCTACTATGTCTTGAATATTTTGAAAATGATTTTGTCGGTTTTGTGTTTCTGCTGACGGACAGTTACCTTTATATTACGGAAGTATATGAAGTCATATGGCACGTGTCCAGAGAGATTTAAAATTGTTTTATTGATTGGGTATCTTGAAATATTGAAAAGCTTATCAAACAATAGTCGTAATCTGATTTCACTATTTATATGTATATTTTTCAGACACAGACCCATATTGAAAACATGGTGAGTGAAATGTCAGGAAATGCACATAACCTGGAGAAAAGGGTGAACAAAATCGAGGAGAAACTGCAATCTCTACAGGTATTCTGAAATTCTAAAACTTATGTAAAGTTAAAAAAAGGTAATTTAAACATGGTATGAGTATGTATTGGTTGTAAAGAACTTGATTTAGGAAAAGAGTGATGCAGTTTCATAAACTACTTTGTAAAAGGAGCGCATAATGAAATTATTTTACTACAAAGAGAGCTGCGACTAAAGAATGTTAATAGAATTGCTGCGTTATCCGGTTTGTATTAAAGGTGTGAAACTTGTGAAACAGAAAAAGAAAACTTTATAGCCATGATGAAGACTAGTTATATAGATGTGTATCAATTCTTCGATAAACGTTTATAAATCTGACATCAAACAATCATAGTCGAGTTTCGGACTTATACTTTGTTAAAATAGTACCATGAGGTCTTTTTTTGCGGTAAAAATATCAACAGATGCAGTAACTGTTTTTAACATAGGTTTTAGTTTAAACTCATAAATGCTTCTTGCAAAGACAGGTTGAGAGTGGCGAAAGCTGTAGACACATCATCAAATACTTCAAAACACCATTCCTAAACTTTATCAATCGCTTGTAGATGACAATTCTCAATTTGCCATAATGTTTTAGGGTGTTTGTAAAGTTGTCTGCTTCAACTTTGTTTTAGAAGAGCTGTGGCTTTCAGTAGTTGTCACTTGATTTCTTTAGCAATACAGGGTGTTGAATTCTTTTAACTAGGGTATAATAGCTTATTAGGTTGGTGAAACATTTTCTGAATAACATAAACTTGTGTAACCTGTCAATAATGGTTATATTTCTCTTTCAGAATCAAATGGACATGTTGCCAAACATAATCGTAGACAAACTTACTGCTCGTCGTCCAGATAGCCTTCCCGATAGACCTGCTGATCCAAGACCTATTCCGGAATTTCGGGCATATAGTCGACTTTCTCCTCCCAGGAGGCGGCGCTTGTTCACTGCGCAAGTATCCGCACCCGTTCAACCCATTCTTTCACCCCCAGGCCCAATGCCGAAGTGCTCGTCACAAACACCGCAACATGCAAGTAGCATGTCTCAGCTAACACGCCAGTCAACCCTACCAGAAACATCTCTAGAATATGCTCAATCTGGATTTACTAAAGACTGAAGATAGTCATTGTCTAGAGAAAAAAAATCGTGTGAATAGTTACGACACCCCATTCAACCGTACAACAACATTAGAGTGAATTTCATCAATCAGTAAATAGCAGATGGTGTTCGAATGAAGAAAAATCTTCTGTGCACTCCAATTAAATGCTAATACTGAAATCCTATTCCATGTGCACTGGGATGATTCGAAGGGATGTTAAAGAGGGGGCTGGTGGCAGAAGTCTCAAATCGCCAGAGAGGCACGACATGGCAACAAGTGGAGGGGAAATCAAACATAGGCAGAACACTGAGAGCAAGTTTACTGTCAGAGTTAGTCAGAGAACGAAAGAAGAATATGCATCATCCTGAAGGACAGCCATGTACCGACCAGTCGTTACAATGCTTGGAATTCTTTTCAGTGGTCAAGATACGTGAGGTGTAAAGGCTTAAAGTGACATAACCCTGATCACAAGACAAAAATCTAAATACTATTATATCTGGAAATTCTCCTGTACGAGTCCTTTGGATTATAGTATCTTAGATAGCGATAATCCGGAGACGAGCACAGAAATGATATTTATAGGGTATGATCGAAAGAAAAGAAAAACTAGCAACTATGAATGCAAAGGACAGAGATGAAATACGGAGAAGTATGCCAAATTCTCGCTACCGTAAATAAATGGTTAAAAGAAGGCTGTTTTCAAGGAAACGGGATACGAAAATTTAAAAAGCAATGAAAAACGCCATGTATAATATTTGAGATTTACTTTCATGGTAGTAGCATGATTTTTTTAATCCAGCCGAATTTTGGAAAGACCAAATCAAATTTGCAACACAAATGTCATTTTTGTTTTCAACATCCTTAGGGACACATTTTTAACGTATGTAAAGTAGGACATAATCGAAAGATATGATGTTTGATTTTTTCAAAACTTTTTTTATATTTGTCTTTATCTTACCATATGGATGGAACTGAGATTGGTGTTATTCCAAATTATGCCACTTTATTCCTTATGTCTGGTATCTTTAACCATCATTTAAAGAAATTGAATTTTAAAATTTACATTTATTTGTTACAGCTGTAGTTGAATACATCTGTAGGCAGTACTCAAACCTAGAACTGTCTAGATATAACTTTTTACGCCTCCGCAATCTATAGCTTTGGAATACATTGTCTAAAAAGAAAAAAATCTCTTGAAACAAGTAATTAGTTCTTTTCAATCAAATTTTCTATGTTATTGGTATATTTATTATATATTTATCTATTTTATTGATATAATTATTTAGATTTATTCTATGACTCAGTTCCGACAGTTCATTATTATTCCATCACAGTACTCCGTGTCAGATTTAGCGCGATGCCAGCTATTGAAGGAAATCTTAGATTCTTAATATGCATACATAATAACAAAATAAAATCAAAATGCATATCACCAGTCAATCAATTTCAAAATTGGACCTGATGTTCTAATGCAGAATGTAGTAGGTGGAGTAGTCAATACCAGCACTTTCCTTATTTGACTTTGAATGCACCTAGATAGTAGAATAATGATTGTAGTGATTGTTTTCATTAAGCTTTAGCGTAATTGCAATATGTTATATGACAAAAATCTCAAAATATAATATGTATGTATGCATAATTTTACATATTAGCCAGTATTGACACGCAAATTCGCGATTTGTAATAAAACACGCGGAAAAAAACATATCCTCCGATTTCGTCCTACTTTTTGTACATTATTTAGGGTGGGTTATCTTTCACGAAAACCAGGAAAAAAACATTTGTGCTGCAATTCGTTTTTTGTCAAGCCCAAAATATCGTTAATTTGACTTGGCTAAATGTGACTCTTCCCTCCGGTGGAATACTGTATCATTAGCAGAACCGGTGTAATACCATATCATAAGCAGAATGAATAAAGTGGGCTTAAATCGAGAAGCGACTGGTATATACACGTACTTAGCCAAAATGTAAGTGTAAAGGTGTAAACTTTAACTGTTCTTTTCGAACGAAGAGCACGATGGAAGGCAATGAAGTAGACAAAGATTGTCAAGAGGTGAAATGTGGACAGGGTCATTCGATACGGACATTCTTCCACAAGCCGAAGAGTTGGTTCAAGAGTATCATACATCATATAGTGTTTGAAAGGTTTTGTTTGTTATTACACAGCTGTTCTCAGATAATTATGAAAGTTTTTACCAAGTTAACCGTCGATCCTATACTGTTTTTCTTTTAATTTTTTGTTTATTTTGTGCCTTACTTAGGCTGGGTCTTCTAGCAGAAGAAAATATTCTAATCATAAGAAATATGAGTACATAACCAGGTACGATGCAGGCCGCTTTTAGAAACTACGTCCTGAAATATATCTGTAACAGGCATCTTTGCAGAAGCTGCATAGTGTATGAATAATCCAATCCAATTTATGTGAAGTAGTTTATACATAAAAAGGAAATGAGAACGAATAGAGAAGGGAGAAATTGATCTGAATGGGTAGTCTCTTCCATGCCTATTATATTTTCAAAATGGTCTGCTGCAAATAAAAAAAGAAAACGGTCAGCAGGAGGTATACTCTCAGAATTGCAATTAACACACACACACAAAAAGAGATTGAATAAGTATTTGTGAAGTGATTAAAGTGAGATACAGGTGTGATGAGTAAGAATTTTTGAACGAAAAGAACGACATTTTTTCAATGATGGGAAACACTCTTGTTAAAAATGAAGCTTTCGTTTGTATACAGAAGTTTAATCATATCCAAAAGAGTGCCCAAAGCTGTGTGGAAGAAAAAAATGCTTTATTTGATTCGTAATGGCTCTAGAGAAAAGTCTCTCATTATCAGAAATTTCTTCATATTTTTTACATGGTCCTGAATGATTTAAATAGCTGCTAACTACGTTAGTTGCTTTTAAGGACAGTAGGTCAAGGAGGGGCTGCTAGTGCAAAATCGGCCATAAAAAAAAATCACCTATTGCTTTTTACAAATTAGTTGAATCAATTTAAATTAACGTTTTCTCTAGGATACATAACCAACTGAATCAATGTTTTTTATTCTATTTTCTGCAACAGATTTTTTTTTAAGTTCTGACAATCAAATCTGCCAAAAAAAAAAGACCTTTGTACCTTTTTGTTCCTGTTGTTGAAATACTTAACGGTTCTTGTTTGTCGTTGAGAACCAATTTCCTTGCGTCAGCCATTCCCCAAGCATTATATGGTCGGCGTTGTAGGAAAATGGGATTTGATGCAGTTCCGTGATGCATTATATCAAGCAAGTCATCACAAGATTATGGATATATACAATCCAAATAGTTAAACAGACATGCAGAAAATTCACAAATAGCGAAAAGTTTCGACCAATGTCAGCCTGCGCAGGCTGACATTGGGTCGATACTTTTTTTAAATTTTTTTTCTCAGATGCATTAAACCAACTTTCCACAGAGCATGACTCATATATTTTGATATGTATATAAATTGAATTTATTTAACATTTGTACATATTTGTGATTTATTACTTGGTTAAAATTTAAGTCATGAATAGAGTACCAGACGTTCAAATACAGAGATTTGAATTGGCTATGTCTCATTTTACAAGGTATTATGTGGACTATATATTAAGTTAAGACATATTTATAAAGGGCGATACTTGTTATATTTACTAATTTTCTGCATCACGCGACTCGATTATACTGTGTTTTTCTGAAATTTTATTTTCGTTGGCAAATTATTACACAATGCAATTACGTTCAGAGGCTTGGAGAAATGTTATGGTTTTGTTTTGCATATGAAGGTTGATTCAGAATAAACGGTACAGAGACCCCATGTGTGGTTATTTTCAAAGGGAGTTAACCATGGCTCTTTGAATATACTGAAATTAACAATAGCTAATATAACTTTTTTATGTTATTTTTATGGTATTCGTGAATTTAAAAAAGATTATAAGAGATCGTCCTTGACCTTTTTAGGTTCAAGTCAAAAAGTTCACAACCATTCCCATTATGTAATTGAACAATGCTCTGCAAAACAGGGGACTTAATGCATCTCCGTGATGCATCACACCAAACATTGCCTCAAATGTTCGTGGATCCGTAAGATCTATTTTGTTTAATAACCCACTGAATTATGATTCTTTGACGTACAGAAAAATGACTTATTGCAAAAGGTCTTGGCCAAGGTCAGCATATGCGGACTGCGCAGGATGCCCTGGGTCGATACCTTTTGCAGAATGATTATGCCCCCTTTTCACAGAGCGCGGCTCAATTATACCATAATAGTCGTGTAAAATAATTCCTTCAGGGGTTGTTATTTGTATTTCAAAGTGTTTTTTAGTTATGTGATCTTTTGCACAATAAGATCTCAATAATTCGAATGGGCCGGCGCTCCAGTAGGTTAACTTGGGGAGAAATATAGGATCTGACATGAGTTGGTGTTTGAGATAAAATTTTATTAAACGAGTCTAGGGAAAATGTTATTAAGCGAGCCTTTGGCGAGCTTAATGTTTTTTTTTTTTTTTTTTGACGAGTTTAATTAAATTTCATCTCAAACGCTAACGAATGTCAGATTCTTTTTATCACATAACGATATTTCACAAATGCAAAGCCATATATAGGTGCACCCGCGGTAATATCCATAAAACCCATTCACTTACCTATGAAATACGTACAAAATGACGTCAAAAATGACGTCACTCAATTGTGATATAAAACATGTATAAGATAAGAAAATCCGTAATGGCTATATTACACTGAAATCAAGGGAGGTTATGTGATTAAAAAAAAATCTAAATCCAAATACATTTAAAAGATAAAATTAAAGCACATAGATAGTTCTGTAACATGTAAGACTTATAATGCAGCAAAATTTTAACTTTGTCCATTTTAAAGCATTTTGCAGAGGGTATAAATGTTGGCCACCACATTTTTTCTCAATAAGCCTTCTCTCTCATTGTAGGATTTTTTGGCAAACGGTTGAAAAGAACACGATTCTTCATACATTAATTTCTGTGAATGTAATTTGCCCGTGGATAAAATGTGCAGCAGCAGTGCTACGTACTCGAATGAGTGACCAGTCCTGGTGTTTTGCTTTTTGATAATGTTGGTCCATGCAAAGTAAAAAAAAATCTTCGAATTACCCAATATGTACGTATTATCTCTTCTTACGATGACTGAGATCTTACTGTGAATAAATGCAATTATTATTATTATTTTCATTGTCATCATCATTATTATGATTATCATCATCATCATCATCGTCATCATCATTTTTGATGACCTATATTGTTTTTATTTCAGATTCTTTTGTTTATATTTTACAAAGACATTTTTGCATTAAACCAATTCTTTAAACCATTGGTTCACAGGTTACTTAAGACCATTCAAAGTGCAAGAAAGGACAAGCATTTGAAGAAAAAATAACGTTTATTAACTAAAATCTTCTGCAGCAATTTACAAAATCTGTCTTTTAAAACCTTCTGTACACTACGAACAGTAAATACGATTCATGGTTAACTGTCTAAATAGTTGCACAAAAAAATGTTGTGGAACAAATTCATTCTCCTCTTAAGCATTATGTTTTTTTTTAATGTCCAACTGCAAAATTAACCATTGTTTTAGCAAAATTAATATGTGGATTTCAACAGCTTTTCTTGTTACGATCGTTTGCAACTTAAAGAAAAAGATATTTCAGTTAGATCATTCACTTTTTTTAAAAATATACAAAAACCTCTCTCTCTCTTTTTCAGATGTTTCCTCTTAGCAAATTTAAAGAAAAAAATAGTGGACAGACCCCCGTTTTACAATTTAAAAGAAATGATTTATTGGGCGTATCACCGTTTTCATTTCTAGAAATAAAATCTTTATTTGGACGTAACATGTAAGTTGTCCAACACCAAACTTTTACGATAAATGGTAGTATTTAGCATATCTGTCTACGTGATATAATGATTTAACAACAAATGGTGTTTTCATTTTAGAAGGCCTGTTGGTGGAAATTAACACGGTGAATATTTTTTCTTTGTCTGTAACACAGACCACGCTATTGCAATTTCGAATTTGTTTAGAATACTTCACAGATTACCGTACAATGTAGATCAAAGACCAGGGCCCGGTTTCACGAAAAAATTCAAGTCTCTTATTTTGCTCAAGTCTGCTGACAAACCCCATTTCTGAATTAAGTTGAGTTTGTCAGTTGAGACCCGTTTTACTAATATTAACAGACTTGAGAAACATTCTGAAATACTCAATTGACACAACATTTCACACTCAACTCAGCAAAATAATGGACTTAAGTCTGTTAAAATGACTTAAGTCCATTATTTTGCTGAGCTGAGGCTGAAACGTTGTGTCAACTTACAATCTGAGAATGTTTCTAAGGGCTGTTGATGTTAATGAAATGCATCTTAAATAATGAAGTCAATTTAAGTCGGAAAATAAGCTTGTTAGCAGACTTGAGCAAAATAAGAGACTTAAGTTTTTTCGTGAAACCGAGCCCAAGACCCGTACTCCAACCATTCTTAATATCATACCTAGCCGTATTCGCTAGAGTTTTCCTAAATTTCAAAGTAAAGCAGTTTTTGCATGGCTAAACCATTTGGTTTAGCCAATCAGAAATTGCCTTACTTTCTAAATCTAGGATAATATTAAGATTGCTGTTAAGAATGTGTGTGAATATTGGCCCTGACTGCAATGTAAATAAATTAATAAATGAATAAAAACCCTAAATATATAGGTCAGTCTCATCTCGATCCGCACTATATACATTAGCAAAGAGCGATACGTTTTATCTTCAAAGGTCTTGATGCAGTTGATAGGTGAATCAAACAGTTTTATGACGTCTTTTCATTCAAATCTATTTTGTTATTTCCGTAAGCTCGTAGATGTACTTAAGTAACCCTTTCAGCGCCGTATGCGAAAACGACGGCTTTTGCGGACAGCATAGGTCAAGATCAGACTACACAAAACGTACAGTGTGATCATGGATCTATACTGCGCGCTTGTGTAGTCAAGCATATAGGAGAATAATCTTTCTGAGGAACGTTTTGATTTGTATTGTTAGATCCCCCAATAGAGGTCGAAGTTACATAATTGGTACTGAAAGAGTTGAAAGAGCTGAAATAGAGCTATCTGTAACTGATCATCATCATATGCTTTCAAAATGGACCAGTCTATGATTTTGTCGCTTGATAAAGGGAACTATCACTTATAACGAGGGCTTGTTTGATTTATTGTTGTGTTTTGTACATACTGGAATTAAATCGGCATTATGTGATGTTAAACGTTGGACAGAGTGAGTTTATATTATATTGTACTTGTTATCACGTTGTTCTTACAGTCTCAATTAAAATCTTATTTTGCTACTCTGATTTTAGTGTTTAATCATCGAGTCATATCTCGTACAAAAACACATTTTGGACTTATCGAGGGACTATATTTTCAGGTGTGCAGATTGGTATGTTGTGTCTCATGGTCATTTAAAAGGTGTATCTGCTAGAGTGACAAATGTGACTGAATCGAGCATTTCAGTATAGGAACTGCTTTATTTATCTTTAAATATTAGTTTTTAACTACAATTAAGTTGTTGGAATTAAATAGAAAATTACAACAATAAGTGAAAAATCGATTCAAATGTTTGTTCACAAACCAAGTCACATATATTTGATGCCTTTATATAGACACAAAATGAAGTTTGTGAAAATGACGGTACGCCAACAAACATACCTTCTGATTTTATTGAAATTCAGACATCAAAATCACTTGACTGGATTATGAACCTGATTTTATGTTACAATTTACTCTTGTTATGGATAGTGTACTTAAATTCAACTGTAAAGAATACTTCACACTTGTACCTCGCATCAAAATAATACTACAAATGTTGGGTTACAAGACTCGATTTTAGTAAACCTAAAGCATTAAAAAGGTATGAGACAGAAAATATAAAGAAGACATAACGGCGCATAGAGAGAAAACTGAATAGAAACAGAAGACAGCTGCAACCAAGATAGAACCTGCCTTGTAGAATTATATATAACCTCACAGCAATATCACAGACGGAAACCCGTGCACCTTGAAATGAAATCTAGCTTTTGTCATTTTATCGTCAGCAAGTTAAAGATGAATATTCTGTTGCTTCCAAGAACGTCCATCATGGTATATAAGTGCTTCTTTGGATGGTGTAAAACAAGATCAAGCTGCACAGAACGTGCTGTTTTGTCTTGAATTTACACTTTTCTGTATTTTGCGAAATATTTTTGACTAAATTCGCTTTGAAATTGTGTCATTTGGGCTTTCCCTGCCATATTAAAAATACCTATTTGGTTTGTTTAGCAGATTAATGTTTGAGCTATGCGTTGAAGGACAGGAGGGCTTTTTTTGGAGTGAACAAGTGTCGACCGTCGGTTGCCCAAGATCTTTTTTTTTTTGTAAGCCTGAGTCAACAAAAGTTGCAAAGAAAATTGTGTCTGTTTTGAAAATAAACGTAACTGAGGACAATAAAAACCAAATTTGCACTTTTAAATAGAGATAGTTTACAGAGGAGATTATTCATATTTGAGACCAGCATTATTATTGTTGGTAGTCTCATTATCGGTAATTTCTTGTATACCAAATTGAAAAATCAACTAGAAATCTATAAGTCAAAATCATCATATGGATTTGGTTTGAAAATACGAAAACCTTAGTTTCTACTCTCAGACGGAAAAACTTAAAAGAAGAAACAAACAAACAAATCTATATTTGTGGCCATAGGTGTTATTACAGTCTTGACTTTGTTTCCCTCTACAAATTGCCGAGAAACCCCTGTCGTTTGATTCAGCATCTACACTGTCGTAGACTTCGGGTGATTCTCACGCCAAATATCTTCACGAGACGATAAAACCTTTAGACTTATTCAAACTGAAAGCATTTGCATATGATTAAATAAATGCGATCCAATGATTGGCTTTGGTTTTTAAACAACAAAGCAAATGGTCGATTAAGTTTTAAATGCTGGTTATCAGCTTCTCCTTTTCCCACAATATTTTCAATTCTCAAACACTGAATTGTGTGGTGAAGTGTTAAATCGAAAAACATGATTTTGGTCCTATTGAATTTGATGTATACTTCTCTGTAACGCTTCGTTTGAGTACTGTAATTCTTCTTTCTGTTGTAATTACAGTCCACTGGATCCGAACCAACATGACAACATTCTAAATTCGATGTGGATGATTGCAATAACATTTCTGTCCATCGGTTACGGCGATGTGGTTCCAAACACGTATTGCGGCAGGATGGTTGCCATAGCAACCGGTGTCATGGTAAGCAAGCTTATTCATAGAGAGTATGATATCTAAAATTTAATTTTTAATTTAACTCTTTCTATATTGCAGAGCCCAGTCACACCATGTTCTTTCGTTACAAATAAGTGCATCCCAGTTTATACAATTTACAGGATTCCTCGAGTTTTGGTGTAGAATTCGTTATCCGAAGATCACGGCTTCGACCTTCTATAGAGCGCAAGCCTTGTCGTACAAGTGTACATGAGCAAGACACCAAAGAACGCTAGGCTAGTACTGATGAAATTAAGGACACTTTTAAATAGTTGAACTGTCTTCGTTATGTGACTAAAATGATATTAAAAGCGGCGTAAAAATCAATCAATCACTCAACCAATGGATCTGTCCTTTACAGGGTGCTGGAAGTACAGCTTTAGTTGTCGCTGTTATAGCACGAAAGCTTGAGCTGAGCAAAGCTGAAAAGCACGTTCACAATTTTATGCAAGATACACAGCTGACGAAAAAGGTATTACCATTTTTCTACAGTATAATAAGGGAGTCTTTCTTGTGCTAGTGGGCACTTTATTTTTCGTGTGAGTACAGTTTTCTTGTCATTGTCACTGAGGATTTCTCTGCAAGGCGTACATACAAACACAATAATCGACGTACAGACATCTTTTCTTACTTAATTGCGGCATGTGGAGAAAAAATAGTTGCGACACTCATTTACATTTTGCACTGTAAATAAAATAATGATAATAATAACAACAATTATATCATGCTTTATTATACTAACATTTTCATTTCATCAGTTGTGAAGGTATCCACCACAACATCTATTTGAAACATTTTAGCGAATTGAAAAATAAAGATATGACATAACCTGACATATATGAGAAGAAATTCTATTATTAAGCAAATAAATCAAAATATCATTGAGCGAGCTTCCGGTCAGCGTGATAACATTTTGATGGACAAGTTTAATAACATTTTATCGGTGAATTCAACAAATGGTAGAGATTCTTTTTATCACATAACGATATTTTACGAAGTATAGGCCAGTTTGTGTTTAGCAGCGAATTTCCATGAGTAAAACCCGGCTTACTCCTCTGTAAATAGTATATAATGTCACATATGACGTCACATAATCCATATCTCAGACGTGTGTAAGATAAGAAAATCCGAGATGCCCGTATTACACCGAAAACATGAGAGGCTATGTGCTTAATTGCTAATTGGTGCCCTATGAGCAATAGGAATTTTTAGATTGTGGCTATAATTTTAACCAAGTAGGGATTGAAGGGAAAAGAGTGAGACTATATGACAATGTTTTGGTCGCATCTGTTGGTGTGGTATCTAATGATCTGTAAATGACTTTGTAATTATATTATCATTTTCTAATAGCGACCCTTTTAGATAATTCTGACTGAAATGACTTTTTGAAAAACAAGTATTGAAAATGTGAAATACGCTTTTTTATTTTAATTTGACACCATCTTTTCTAGACAGTCATCAATTAAATTTCAACACATAAAGATTTTTTGTGTGTATGATTGTTGTTTCCTATTCTAATGATATTAATATGAATGCATTGTAAAAATGATTTATGAACCAATAGAAATCGAATAACAGAACTCTAATACTTTTGAAATGAACATCGGAAAATGTTAATACTTCTCAGCTCGACTTTATCCTTAGATCACAATGCACAACATATGTGATCTTTGTGAACAGTGTAGATCAAGATCAGAATGCACAGAACATGCAGTCTGATCTTGGATCTACACTTCCCTCTTCTTCGCTTCATATTGAAATGAGAATATTTAGCTATATTTTTTTTTTTTTTTTTGCTTATTAAAAAAGGACGATCAAATTAATTCAGCGTTTAAGATTAGTGTTAAAACCCGTAAAGTGTTACATAGATGAATCGGAGATTTTGAGTCAATTGGACTGGGTCAACTTTTGCAAACTCATGGCACTTTTGGTCACTCTATCACAGAAATCATTAGAAACTGCATATCAAAGTCTGTGCACATTCTGTGCAGTCTGAACTTGATTAACTCTGTAAACAAAAGCGACCTATTTCTGCCTAGCATGTCGGTTGCTTTCTGATAATGGCATTCCATTGATTAGAGACCATCTTGTTAATTTCTCATAAGATTTCCTTAGTATTCCCTTCATTTTTACAAAAATTAATGATATTTGAAATACTTTGAAATAAGCAGACAACGACAGTATTCTTGTCATACACAACAACAACAACAATAATAATAGAGATAAAAATAGAATAGGTCACCTTGTTGGTAATGTCCAAACTCTTTACCAAACAACAAATTTTGGACTCGATCAAAATGCAAGCATGGACAGACAACAAAATAAATCTAGCTCAAATGACAATTTCTGTCTTTGATGGAGTAGAAAACATTGTAGGAAAAGGAAAAAATAATGCTAATGCTGATTTCAAAAGCTTTCTTTCTTCAGGGTCGTTGAAACTCGGGATTGTGTGGTAAAGGGTTAAAAAGGAAAAAAAATGGGATCTGACATGAGTTGGTGTTTGAGATAAAATTTTATTAAACGGGTCTAAGAAAAATGTTATTAAGCGAGCCTTTGGCGAGCTTAATAACATTTTTTTCTTGACGAATTCAATGATTAATCTCACACGCCAACAAAATTTATGTCAGATTCTTTTTATCATATAACGATATTTTACAAATTATAGATCAGAAGATGCAAAACCACCTATAGCATAACGCGCGGTAATATCCATAAAACCCATTCATTTCTGTGAAATACCTACAAAATGACCTCAAAAATGACGTCACACAATTTTGATATTAAACGTGTATAAGATAAGAAAATTCGTAATGGCTATATTACACTGAAAAAAAAGGGAGATTGTGTGATAAAACAAGATATCCCTTGGCATGCAATGGAGTGAAAACCAGGAAATACTGAGTCCGTCATCTGCTATTTACATAAAACAAAAGTTTTTTAGAACCCGTTTTGAGAACAAACAAGAAATGTATTTAAAAAAAAGACAGACGGCGTAAAAGGTAGTTAAATGTGAATATTGAAAATCTCTAATCGATCTAATTCATTATGAAGAAAAATAAATGAAAAGTAGCCGTGCCACCAACTACTTCTTTTTCTTCATTGTTTTGCATATCGTTGAAAAAATTAAACGTTCGGTTAGATATAGTTTTCAATATCAGATCTTAATCCACATCATTGTTAGAAAAGGATCAGTTTCTTTCTTCGATTTATGCGTCAGAAAAAAGGAAAGGAGAGTTACATGTTAACGTACAATGGCTTATGTCGTAACGCTTAAAAATATTAGATTACCAGTTTGTATAAGAAAAAGATTATCTCCTATCATATTCATTTGCTATTCCATACCCTGGAGTATCGATTAGTGATAGCAAAGCTTGTAGGCCCGCAGGGGCCCGGAAAATAGATATATCCATATTTTGACCAATCACAAAACACTGTTTATTCATTCTATATCAATACCAAGAAGTAAGTCAAAAGCCTGCGCATTCAGCTATGCCGGAAAATCGTGGAAAAAAAGTCCTAACAATACAAATAGGGATTTGGCAGTTCGCCAAGTGGCGTAGTATAGAACAGTCGATAGTTGGAAAAAACTTAGCCTCGGTTCCAGTCCGTTCATTTTTTCCTTTTCTATCATTCGGACGTTACACTGTCAAAAAATGACGGCTTGGGGACGTTAAAAAACTGATCGCAGCGACATATACTTTATTCCTTCCAACAGTGGGGTAAGGCAGATGTCGCTGCAATCGGTTTTCCAACGTAAATGACAAAAAATAGATACCGAAATTCCAATAACCTCGGTTTGATCACTTCCTGTTTGTGAGCCATGTTTGAAAATAATGCCTACAAAATTCCAAACGCGTTATTCACAATGACTTTAAAGGACATTTTAACAATAATAAGGGTTGTTGAAGATCACGATGTATTTTTGATTACACAGACCGGTTCGGGAAAGTCACTCGTATATGAAATCGTCTCCGTTGTATTTAAATTGGTCTAAAAATGCGCGAATCCATCGTTTTTAACATTATGACGTCACGCGATAAACAAATCTATAATTAGATTATCTGCACATTGTATAATCAAGGGGAGACCCTCGAATGTCCCCAGGCGGTAAAAATTACGGAAGCGATTTACAGACAGATAAACTCTGTCAAAGATCGCGATTAAGAGAGCGTGATACGGAGTAATAAACAAATTATTACCGCCTGGAAAAAACTGAAAAGAAGTAAACTACCCCTTAGATATAATCAACCCTTATCATGCTAAATAAGTTAAACATTCAAGCCTGTAGTATATTCCCGAATAATGTTATTTCAAACTTATTTTCGGAGACAAAAACATCATCTTATTGGACAGTTTAGATTCAAGATCAGACTGCACGTTATGTGCAGTCTGATCTTGATCTAAACTGTCCGCAAAAGGTCAGGGAGTCGCGCTTAGCAGCCTTAGGGTTAAAACACTGCTGAAAAGGTTTTAGACGATGAAATCGTGGAAAAAATTCCAATGACAAAACAAACCCATATTTTTACAGATCAGTAAGTATAATCCTCGGGCAGAGCACTGCAGTGCCCTAATCTAGGACTGCTGAAAGCTAAGGAAAAATGAGCTACCTAGATAAAGCAAAAATACCGTTGAAAGTTCAAAAAGTACAAAAAATCATGAAATAAAAAATCCCGGTAATAAAACAAATTGGGATCTTGAAGATCGTCAAGTGAGCGAGGTTAAACAATTTCTCTGTAATTTGCGTAAATTTATGGACTTTTTTCTAAAGTGGATATTTATTGCTCACTGGTTGACGTAATTCCTAATTACACGACAAAATTTTAGACTTGTCCAAACTTAAAGTTTTTAGACCACATACTAAATGTAGCTCAGATGCTGTAAAATGTCGTTTGAAAGGGTAGAAAACATTTTGCGAAAAGGAGAAAATGCTGGTTGCCAGCATTTTCTCCTTTTCGCACAATGTATTCAAAAGCGTGTATCCTGTTTAAAAAATCTCTGTCGTCAGCGTCATTAAAACATAGGATTGTATCGTAAAGGGTTATGACCGCAAATTGATGGAGCTAAGCTGTTTATGGAGTAAGAGTGCTAATGATTGTGTAGAAGGAAATTTAAATTCTCGGCTTTTGCCACATTAGGAATTTAAAAGTCGGATTAGTCGCCGAAATAGGAAAATGGGTTTGGGGGAAAATCGGATTAGCGGAGAGCAATTTTGGAAGAAGAATATTTCAATGGATGCTCCGCGAAAAAAAATATAAAGAGAAAGTAATGACTTTCATGGAGACAGTTTGAATTTAATTTCATGCAAATACGACGCCTTTTTTAAGCAATGCAGTGGATTCCTTTTGAAAACGTTACGGGAAAACGAATAATTACTTTTCTGGAGCACTAGCTGATTAGCCTATAATATTTTCTGCTCTAGAAAGTAAAAAGCATATTTATTCCCTTTAAAAGCATTTGCATCACCGGCACAAATTCTTGTTTTGTCGAAAATTGGCCTGCACATAAATTTGTTAATCCTCAAACTGCTACATGTATGTGCGTCAAAGAAAAATGTTGCCATTTTCAACTTCTTTTCAATTGGAAAAAAATTATGACCGTATCGGACAGTGTAGATCCAAGATTAGTCTGCGCGTTTTCTGCAAGTCAGAATGAGATCTATTAGGATATGTACAAAATACTATAATCTGCACTGACATTTTGCACATAAGATTGGTGTCATTTAAATCTAGAGTATTATGTTACATAAGTCCTAGCTTCATAGGTATTGGCAATTTACATATGGCCCATTCTCTGAAAAAAGGGGGTTTAATCAGTCATTACATAAGTATGGATTCATTAAATCCATTTTGTGTAACAACCAAGTGAAGCATGAGGTAGAATGGCGTTAGACGGGCAGAAAATTTACCAAAGCAAAAGGGTTCTGCACATGTCAGCCTGCAGGTCCTGCGCAAGCTGACGAGGGTCAGTATTCACCAACCATTCTTTAGAACATTCTCATTCTCCAATATTTTCTAAATATGAAAGTAACACAACATCTGATTAGCTCAACCAAATGGTTTAGCCAATCAGAGGCTGTGTTACTTTCAAATTTAGAACATTCTGAAGAATAAGAATAAGACAAAGAATGTTCCTAAAAATGGTTAGTGAATACGGGCCCTGGTCGACATTTTTGCAGATGCATCAACCTACTTTTCACAGGCCATGGCTCATATTCTACTGTAACAAGTCTATTCGAACTTCTTTTGCGGTGTAGTAATACATTACGGCAGATAATGAGTCTTCTTTTCCTAGTTCAGAAACAAGTAGCGGGCTAAGCAATCTCATCTTCAAACCAAAATGTAGTTATATTGGCGACTGCATTGAAATGCTTGATCGTACCCCCAAGTACATTTTTTTTTACTATCGGTTACAGATGAAAAACGCAGCTGCAAACGTTCTCAGAGAGACCTGGTTGATATACAAATATACCAAACTAGTGCCGAAAGTTAGCGCGGGCAAGATCCGGTCGCACCAGAGAAGGTTCCTACAGGCTATACAACAGTGAGTATTGACACGTTTTTCATGTCGTCTGCCTGCGTAGAAAACATCGAGGTACAGGGTATTGTCATAGCCCTGTCGTCATCTGCGTCGTCGTCCTGTGGAAACATTTGCTACTTTTTTTACATCTATGTCATTACTATTTAAAGATGTTTCCAACTCAGGTTAGTTGTTGAGTATCAAAAGGAGAAACCATGCTAGAAAGGCAAATTACCCTGAGGTTATTTTGACACAGTTATTTCTCTTTATTATACTGCAAAAAACAAATTCTTACGATCTGATATGCGCCGTACATACAGTCATGTACACTGGCAAAATCTACGTAAAAGCACTCTCCCTTTTGGGAGCCCCGTATACATGACTACACTTTCAACACAATATCCAAAATGGTGGCGTCGACCGATACGAGCCGCCCACAAGACATTCATACTGATTAGCATGCATCATATAATTACTAGTTTCGCTTGATAGATGTCATTAAAACGGAAAGAATGGATTATTTTTTAAAATAAATGAATATAGTTGCAATTATCAACTTTTGTTGTCATCCTAAAACAAATATACGGGGCTAAAACGAGCCATCCATTCGTCAGGTAAGCAAACTGTGAAGTGCCGAAACTCATACATTGCAACGTTAAAAGGATAACGTAATGGTCGTTTGTGGCAAATAATGGTCGTCTACTTTTGCCTACAAATCATTAAATACTAAAGTTACTTATCTTAAAGTTGTTTAAAGCCATGTTTGCATAAAAAAACGTTGAATGAATATCGCAGTGTCATCATCAAGTTTATGCACCAAATTGCACTTTTTACCAAGGTTTTAGTGACGTCATTTCTCAGTGACATCAGTTTCCATTGAATTGGGGCACTCAGAAGGGAAATTCTAGGTCGTCAGCGTACTCAATTTGTGAGAACACAAAACGGGGAAATTTCGCTTAATACACGCTGGAATGGTAAAACTTTACAGTATAATAAATTCGTTGTACGGTCAGGTGGCCGGGGACTTGGAAACTTGTTCACGCCTTCGACTCGGGGCGACATGATTCGCCACAGCCGTGAACAAGTTTCCAAGTCCCCTGCCACCTGACCGTACAACTAATATTGTCTACTTAAAATTTCCACTGAAAAAGCAACTGAAATGAGCTTTGGTACCCGCATGAGATGGCCCTTTTCAGTGCTGTTTTCATCGGTCTGCACCTGCTGTCTCTGCCATATCACGTTGAGAGCTCACTTATTAATTTAGCCGTGCTATGTGAAAAGGGGGCTTAATGCATCTGCAAAAAGTATAGATCCATGTCAGTCTGCCCAGTCTGCACAGGCTGTCATCGGTCGAAACTTTTTGCGTGTCAAGCACGACTTTTACCTCAAGATCCAGTCGGTTGCTAGAGTAAATGGATTTTATGGATGCATAATTACGTAATGACTGACTTGGTATCATGCATCGCGGAGATGCATTAAACCCTCCTATTAGAGTATGGCACTAATATATTTCCTTGAGTTCGTACACATAAAAAGTTCCTATGTTTCGGGTATATTTCACAGCTTTAACCCTAAAGCTGTTCCATTAGTTAAATGAAAAAAAAAAAGAAATCTATGGAAAAACCCCAAAAAAAATTTCACTGTATGGGGCAGCGTGGATCAAAGATCGGACTGCACGTTCTTTTCAGTCTGATCTTGATCTAAATTGTCTGCAAAAGCAACTAAAGCTGGAATCAGTGGTTTAACGCTTAAACGAAATACCTATACCTCACTTTGTAAATATTCTTTTCCAGATTAAGACAGATTAAAATGGACCAAAGAAAGCTCAATGAAAACCAGACCACTCTTATTGATATGGCAAAGGTAGCTGTATGTTTTATGTCAAATATGCTTTCTCACCTTGTTTGTTTCATGTGTTTTCTTAATACTATTTGTTTGTATCTTTCTAAGTCCCGTCTGTCTCCGCCTTTCCCAGCATAATTCTTGCTTTCAATCAGCTAATACCATGTGTTATCTTCAAATGATCTGTTTGTTTTCTCTGCGTTCTCGCTGTCTACCTTTTCCGAGAATAATTTTGGCTATCATGCAGTTGATACCATGTGTGATGTTAAAACCGTTTGTTTGTATGTTTCTAAATTCCTCCCTCCTTACTCGGTGCAGTTCAGGCTTTCTCTCAGCTGGTACTAGCTTAACAATAATATTATTCCCTTTGAGCATTTTTTCTTTATCTATACATCTCTTTGAACGCAAAATGAGTGAATCATGTAGCTTTTTCAAAATATTAACAACGATATTTAAATTCAGCAAGACCGTCTGGTCAGGGAAAGACAGGATAAATCTATTATCAGACTGTGTATTCTTAATATTATATTACCTTTGGAGCAAACAAGGTTAGATCTTATCATAAGAGAAAAACTATTAGGCTTGACAGTTGAATTTTGGATGTGGGAAAAGTTAAAAGTAATTGTGGCGTTTTTGGAAATTTCATTATACGACAAAATCCTGATCCTAAGCACTGTTTTCGCGTGATTTAACCTCAGAGATAAACAGACATTGGACAAACGGAAACAATATTAGTTGTACGGTCAGTTGAGAGGGGACTTCCAAGGAAACTTGTTCACGGCTGTGGCGAATCATGTCGGCTCGGGGCGAATTGATTCGCCACAGCCGCGAACAAGTTTCTAAGTCTCCGGCCACCTGACCATACAACGAATTTATTATACTGCAAAGTTTTACTATTCCAATATGTATTCAGCGAAATTTCCCGTTTTATGTACTGACGAATTGAGTACGCTGACGACATAGAATTTCCCGTCTGAGTGCCTCAACTCAATGAAAACTGACGTCACCGAGAACTGACGTCACTGAAACCTTGGTAAAACGTGCAGTTTGGTGGACGAACTTGATGATGTCACTGCGATAGCCATTCGTCATATTTTTATTTAAACATGGATTCAAACAACTTCAAGGAAAGTAACTATGCATTTTAATGATTTGTTGTCAAAAAGTAAAAGACCATTAGTTACCAGAAAGGACAATTTAGTTATCCTTTTAACGTTACAATTAATGAGTTTCGACACTTCACAATTTGCTTACCTGACGAAGGGATGGCTCGTTTAACCCCGTGTATTTGTTTTAGAATGTCAACAAACGATACTATATTTACCTATATTAATTTATTTCCAAAAATAATCATTTTTTTCGGTTTTAATGACAATCATTAAGCGAAACTAGAAATAATATGGTGCAGGCTACTAAGTGTGTTTGTCTTGTGGGCTCGTATCGGTCGACGCCGCCATTTTGGATGTTGTGTTGAAAGTGTAGTCATGTATACGGAGCTCCCGAAAGGGAAACTACATATACTTATACGTGGAATTTGCCAGTGTACATGACTTGTATGCACGGCGCATATTATCCAATCAGATTGCTAGAAATTTCTTTGCAGTATAATAAATCTTTTTTCACTAAGCAATCAAATGTTGTCTCTTACCGTAGTACTGTTTCCGTAAAATAAGAATAAGAGAAAAGAACAAATCTGCGTGTACTATTTCCGATTTATTACTATAATATTTTTTGGTTTTTTTTTTGGCTTAGACATTGGACTTGCAAAATTAACTCATTTTTATAAGCAAAATAAAATGTCTCTAATCGGAGTACTGTTTCCTTAAAATGTAAATGAAAGGAAAAAAAATGAACATGTACTTGTTTGTGTGTCTGCTGGTTTTTTTTTTTTTTTTATTATTTCTTGTAAATGATCAGAACAAACGTGTGAAGAAAAATTGATATAACATATTCCTAGCTGAAGACGACTTCTTCTGTTTTGCAAGGGAAATACTCATTCCAGAATGTTCCAAACTTTATGAGCCATGCTCTCCGAGAAGGGGACTTAATTCATCTGCAGAAAGGATCGACAAAGGTCAGCCTGCACAGTCTGCCCAGGCTGACCCAGGACGACCATTCTACCCCCATTCTAGGGTTTAGCCGGTTGTAGGACAAAATAGATTTTATAGATCCATAACTACACTGAACAAAACCTGTAACCGCACACTTTTTGAACTGAGATATTACAAACAAAACAGACATATTTTTTAACTTTTTTTTTCATGCCACAATCTTGTGGAGCGTCTCCATGCAGTGCACAACAGCATGTAATCATTCATTAACGGGGTTGGAGGTTCAAATCAAAGATTTGGTCATGATTCACGATAACGACTTTAATGAGCAATATTTTCTATCATTTCTTGTTGTAGGCGATTGATATACCAGAAAAACATTTTAAAAGCTGTAAACATGCCGAGTATGACTCCTGTAGACCGCGGTCGAGATATCAGTTTGCTGATTAACGGGCTTTCAAAAGGATAGTTTGGTTTTATTTTGTTAAAATTATTGTGTTGGTGGACTAGCTGTTGTTTTACATGTCTCTTAATCAGTAAACCAACAATTTTGAAAAAATAAACACATTCCTTGGCTTAGATTTCCAAAAAGAACAGGATGCAGGTCCTGTAATATATTCGCAATTACCTCCCTTTTATGAGTTGAATAACACATTTTTTTTCACTGTTTGCTATATCTAAAAGTAACCATAACACACTGGCATGTTAAATTTGTCATGTTTCTGTTACCCTTTATTTTAGAGTCACATGACAAGTGATACATTGAACCAGCATGTCACTGCTATTTGGTGCATCTTTTCAGCACATTACTGGAAATCGGCATCCTTCATCTTTCAAACATTGAATGGCATTTTCTTGACATAAGGCAGGACATTTATTTAACAATGCCTTTCAATGTTTGAATGCTCTGTCTTATTAAAAAAATGCCATTCAATGTTTAAAAGATGTTGAAGGATGCTGATTTTGCAGTAATATGCTGAGAACTGCATCGATTAGCAGTGACATTTCGGGTTCAATGTATCACTTGTCACATGACCCAAAAATAAGGAGTCACAGAAACATGAAAGTTCAATATAAAAATGTGTTATGGTTACTTTAAGATAAAGCAAATAGTGAGAAAAAAGTTTTATTCAACTCTTAAAAGGCAAGTAATTGCGGGTATATTACAGGACTCAAATCCGACTTTTTTTTTGCATTTCTAAGCCACTGAATGAGTTTATTTTTTTCAAAATGATAGGTTTTCTGATGTAAAGTAAAAGCTAGTTCACGAACGAAATAATTTAAACAAAAACAAAATGTCTTTTTGAAAGCCCACCAATCAGCAAACCGACCTCTCACCCGCGGTCTACAGGAGCCATACTCGGGATGTTTACAGCTTTTTTCAACGTTTTTCGGGTATTGTGATTCATGACCAAATCTTTGATTTGAACCTCCAACCCCATGAATGATGATTACAAGAGGATCATGCTGGTGTGCACTGCATGGAGACGCTCCACAAGATTGTGGCATGCAAAACAAAAGACCAAAATATGTCTGTTTTGTTTGTAATATCTCATTTCAAAAAGTGTCCAGTTAGTACTTTGTTCAGTATATGTGATGACTTACTTAGTTTTATGCATCACGGAAAAGCTTATATTATTTGTTAAACGGTATTTCATGTTGGTTATCAATATTCCACAAGGATATTTCCCAAGTTGTCTGCTGCAGATTTGTTTTAGGAGAAAGTGGGTCAAGAGTATATATGAAGTATATGGCATTCTTGACTGAGCTTTAGGGATTTAAATATGAGTAATTCAAACTTTATACCTGCGGAAAACGCCTTTTTACCAAGTAAGGGCAAGTTTTGTTGGCGGTTTGTTCAAAATATTCATGCCTTACCATTCAGTGAATATCCATATTAAATGCACACTTCTATCAAGCTATTAAGTATTTGATTTTTGATTAGCGTGTTTAAACCTAAATTGTGTGTTTTCTTTTTCAATTCGATTATTCGGGGTAAAGACCTTGCTTTGTTAAGTCTGTGATTTGTACACCTGCTTTAGTTTTGCTGTGTTTATGATAATCCTAAGTGTAATATACAAAAAGAAACAAAAAAAACCAGACATATCTTTTTACAAAATAGACAGAGTAAATTGCCTCGTAAGTAGCCCTTCAAGGGCCTGCAGAAAAACATGTCCACATTTTTTACCATCTCAAATTTGAATTTATTTATTAGAATATATCACTAGCTAGAAGTAGATCAAAAGCCAGCGCCTATAGCTAAGCTGAAAAATCATGTCCATTGTCTATAGTTGACAAGGATAATTTCAAAGTGTCTACTGCAGATTTATGGCAAGAGGCACATGTATCGAGTTTATGTAGACAATGTGTTTGCTGAAATTACATTCTCTAACCAAGGCCAGTACCTGGTGTGTGTTGGTGTTTTCGCCACATCCATCTTTTTTTCTGTCTTCTACCTTTTTATACGCCTTTTTGTGGAATCTCACGTATTATGAAATGGCGTAAAATTTGGCACTTATCGTTAACGACTCTCGACATATTTTGTATATGTCGTCAGCGTAAGCAACCATGTCGGAAAATGTCGAATGATGTTGGATAGTTAACCCTTAAGGATAGGGCACCCTAATGCGAATTCCTGTAACATCGCCTTTCATCGCCGAAAAACGTACGGATTCGGATAACACTCGGGTAATCCGTTGGTTCCTCGCATCGATTACGGATTAGCCGAGACATAGCCGAATCCGTACGATGAAAGGCGATGTTACACGAATCCCATTAGGGTGCCCTATCCTTTAAGCACCTTTCACTACTATAGTTGTCATTGCGGCCGGTGTAGATCAAGATCAGATTGCACAAAACGTGCAGCCTGATCTTTGATCTACAATGGCCACTTTGCTGAAACACTACAGAAACAAAGCAACCACGACATTGCAATCATCTGAGTCTTATTCTATACTACAGATGTTCATTGGGTTTATAAAGCGCTTTCAGAGTTAACCCTTAGGCTGCAAAGCGCGACTCACTGACCTTTTGCGGACAAGGTAGATCAAGATCAGACTGCACAGAACGTGCAGTCTGATCTTTGATCTACGCAGTCCGATCGGGAGATATTTTTCTCCAAAATGTATGTTTGAAATAGCAACATTTAGGTTTTCACTACAGGCTTAAAACTTTCATTTAATTTATTTAGCAGGATAACGGTTAACTCCAACTACATCGCCGATTTGATTACTCCCTAGGTACCTTAATCCTTTACCACACAGTCCCGAGTTTTAACGACACAAGTGAAGAAGAGTCATGGCGCACATTTACATATTTTGCTATCATTGAAAATTATCATTTATAGAAAATCGTTTTACCCTTAGCTCCCTCAATCAATGACATATCGTTTCAATCTAATCCATTGGTATAATATGGGACGTAGATAAGATTTATCTTTCCATGCTGTCTGAGCTTTATTTACGTTGAAACTAAAACACCTCTGACTGCTAGAGTGTTCTGTTTAGGTCACCTTTATTATTTACGGATTCACACATCTGATTTTTAATAAACTCTTGGGATAATACATATGCACTCGTAACTCAACATTTTTTTTTCAGAATGGCTGAACAAGCTGATATAATCTTGATCCAGGGAAAATGTCCAATGAATAAATGAACTGATACAAAAAGCAATTAAAAGGTTAATTCTGTGCAAAATACTGGTTTTTGTAGCTTGTGTATAGACAACAATTTTCCTTCCTTTTTAAAATGTTGAAAGTTAAATCGTATTCCTAGCCTTTTTCGAGCCAAACGTATAATATATTCTTTTGAATAAAATAAGATATCTGACTTTTCTTATTTGATTTCTTCTTTCTACTTCTGCCTCCTCCTTTCCTTTTAGACTTTTGGAGTTACCGGTTTGTATAATGGGAACAGGCTTTACATCTCCAAACCTATACCTGAATACCAGCAGGTTTGGCTTCATAGTATCTATTAACAAACATATATATATCATCTCTGTGCCATATATATATATACTAACCCGCTATTAATTATGTAGTTTTACTTGGACGTTGTTTGCTTGTAGTAAAGTGCTGAGTAGAGTAGAATTTTCAGACAATGATAGTTTTAGTCGCGTGACATAGTCCTGCTACATTAAAAGAAAAAACAAGATAAAAGACTTACTTTGTTGAATCTCTGTCTCTTAGTTTTAACCCTGACGCTGCTTTTCCAGTATAGATGAAACGAAATCGTCAACTCAGTAGAAAAAAACCGAAATGTTGCAATTTCAAAGTTAACTTCATTGGCAAAAATACCGTGTCAGACAGTGTAGTTCCAAGATCAGACTGCACGTTTTGTGCAGTCTTATCTTGATCTACACTGTCCGCAAAAGTGCCCCGAATCGCGCTTAGCAGCCAAAGGTTAATCTTATTCGAGCTATCGTAATGTAATTGACACATTGCCTTCTGAAACAATTAAAAAAATGTAAAATAAGGAAGTTTAAGTTGAATTTATTTTAAGTACAAGTATAATGAGGAAAAATTCCAGCAAAAAAGTCGATTTTGACGAGCAACTTTTCTATTTATCACAATGATTTTAGTTAAAAGTGGTCGCTGTAAAAATGCAGCAGTCATCTGCAGGAGATAGGAAGTAAGCCAATCACAATATAAGTAGCCCTTTTATTCTTCTAGTTCCAATATGAGACGGGGAGTTAAAAAAAAGTATCATAAAACAAAATATTGATGAACTGCTTGAAGAAATCGCTAACAATGAATACGTTTGTTTATTTTTTGTAACTTTTTTAAAAACCTTCTTTCTACATCAAAAATGAATCTGCCGTAATAAATGGATCAGACCCTTTTACCACTTGTCTTATTCTTTTTCTGCACTTTGTTCTTTTCTTAAATAAAAAGTTGTTGCGCTTCAGTAATCCAAAAGAAATGTTAACTTTCTAATCAGTAGCAATACTAACCAACTATCGTAAATGCTGTTTTGACTCTGATCTAAAGACGTTTTGGTTACAGCCAACCAGATGGCTGTTTATCGAATTTGAATTAGTAAATTTATATTTACTACGGTTGATGAATATGTACCTTGATTAAAAATTCCTGGTTATGGAAAACTTATTTTTCGTCAAGTATTCTTTTCAACTTTATCTTTCAAACGTATTATTATGTATTTCTGTAATCTCTTTAAGTAACAACAAAGTCCAAGAGTAAACAAAGTGGGTGTTTAAACGCATTTAAATTATATCATACCTTTTAGAAATATTGAAACTATTGTGAAGATGACAATCTGTCATTGTACGGTCGGTCCAAGTGTTAGGCACTGACAGAGAAATTAATTTTAAAACTAAGCTAAAACCGGCCAGGTAGCTGTGTCTCTTGTTTACTTTTTGCCCGATTTTTTAAATTCTTTTTTCTGCCAGCGACTAACACATGGCCCGACCACACGATAACAGACTTGTCATTTCCACAATATTTTCCATATTTTTTAATGGTATGATTTAAATTTAAATGTATTATGGTACCTGCTTAAATATTTTGGCCTCTACTTGTTGCCAGTTTAGTGCTAAAGTCTTTCCTCGAAGGCATTTTTGTAACTAATTGCAGCTAGGTTACTGTTACAATTTGATTGCATTTATTTTATGTTAACCATTAATATTCACAGTACTCAATCCAAGCTATTTGTATCTTTCCCGAAAAAAAAAAAAAGAATAGAACAAATATTGAGCGTTAAGAGGTGGAATAAATCATTTCGCCATAAATTTTATCATTTTCCGACAGGATTTTTGCCAAGTCGTTATTCAAACTGTTTAGAGATAAATAACTGTGGTTCTGTATAAGGTATACGGCAGTACACAATGTGTTCTTGCATTCAATGTTTGACCGTTAAATTCAGCCTACAGTTTCTGCTCTACTGGCGGCACGTGAATAGTTACATCTCTGCCGCTGTTAAGATAATGGGCTGCTTTGTTATCGGTTTGCACGTGTAAAGAACCCAGGGAAAGCAGCGATCTACATGCATTTGAGCCATGTTCTGTAAAAAGGGGGCTTACTGCAACTGCGAAAAGTGTCGGTCCAGGTCAGCCAGCGCAGTCCGCAGACCTGGGCCGAAACTTTTCGCTATTGGTCAATTTTATGTATGTTCAAGGACCCAGTCTACCATAGGATTCAGTCGGTTGTTAAAAAAGGTGGCTATTATGAATCTATAAGTATGGGATGGCTTGCTTGGTACCATGGATTACGGAGATGCATTAAGCCCCCTTTTGACAGAGTATGGCTCATTTATTTTTGCCAATGAATGACCGAAGGTAGTAAGTGGTATTAATGAATATTGGATGATAGTTTTGTTAGATTACCAGATTCAAACATCCTTTCAGGGTTTGTATCAGTCCTTTTCTATTTCCTTTTATTTGTCGTCTGGCTGTGTATCAAGTGCAATTTTGTTTTTCTGCAGTATTACATTTTAACTATTTTAAATAATGTTCAGTCAGTTAAATAAATTAAGTAATTTATGGTTTCATTTAGCCTAGTCATTGCAATGTAACAGCTAGAGCAGGTGCCAGATAAGATGCATGTTCTTCCCTCCGTAAACTTGCTCTGAAGTGAAGGTAAAAGCACTATTGAGCTAACTTTTTTTTCTGTATGCAGATATATTCTGATTAAACGATCATAAATATTCTCCAATTTTGCACAGCATGATCATTTTTCGATCTACTTATTTTCTCATTTCCGTGCTTTGCATTTTGAAATTATCATTATTATTTTTATTATTATTATTATTATTTAGATACGTTGAAAATTGAAAAGTCAACATGAATGTCCTATAAAGATGTTCTGAGACAACAAAATGTCAATATTATCAAGTATTTTGGGTTCTTTTACAAATTGTCTGAATATACGTACAATGTCAGACTGTCCAGAACAAGCCCAGTTTGGTCTTAACATCTGTTATGTCTCTGGTTCAAACACGGATAAAGAAAATAAGTCAACTTTTTCTTGCAATTCGAAAAATAGGTCAATCTAATTCTTCAGAAGTCTATGGGTTATATTTTGTATCCCCCTATAGTGTCATTCAGCTTAATACCTTCTGATGCATTTAGATAGAAATTAAAAAAATATATATGTCTTATTCCATTGTGGCCATGAACGATATTTTGATGATGTCAGCTGTTGGATTCGCCAATAATTTGATTTCATCGCTGAAAATTTAAAACAGTTCTCTGTTGATTTATGGCGAAAAGATACTTGAACCTTTCCGCCTTTGCTTATCATTAGGCTTTATTCATGTGTGATATTTAATGATTATGGACTAAAGGACTGAAAGGTGTTCCAGGAAAACTTAATTAGTATCTGGATTCCAATATGTATGAATGGCTTCTGGCAGGGTTGAGGTTGTGGGGGGAGGGAGCAGTGTGTCATTACCCCTAATTGTATTCAGGATGTTTAATTTGTCCATTAAATATATCATAAACTTAAGCTATCTGTATCTTAAAATCTGGTTTTTTTTTAACCGTTAGATGAACTAGAAGAAACAAAGATGAGTATTTACAAATTCAAAAGACATGGAATAAAAGTATACAGTTAAGTAACATCATTGCGCCATAAAGATCATAAAAGATGTTCTTTGCAGCCTGGCCTTAAATCGATTTGTCCTTAGAATGTAGCTGTTCACGAATAAACCTGAAAACCTCTTACTGTATACAGTGAGACACTTTCATTTTGTGATTGCATAAATAACCAATTAAAACTGTATTATTGTGCTGTACTGTATTTGGTTTCGTTTTTAGTTAGATTATTCGATAGACTCATGTTAAGCAAATTTTGGTCCTTTGAAAAGTCCCAAGAACTTTAATTAAAAGCTTTTATCTTCATATAGATTTGTTTCTGCATTATTATTTAGCTTCGAGATTCAAAAGATATATCTTAAATATATCAAAATATTTTGGATAAAGCTGCCCATACAAAAAGACGGAAAAGGAACAGTAAAAACCCTAGATTTGTTGTAAGAAATCACGATAGGTCCACATATCTAGAATTTAATACAATGTTCGTACAAACACAGTCTCTGTGCACAGTCTAACATTCTCAATAGTTATGAAACCAGTGAAATAGCAATGACGATGCTGAGCTAAGTGACCTGTAGAAAACTTGATGTTTTGAAAAGGTCCTATAGCGGCCAAAAATAAACAATCTGGTAGTAAACTGCTTTAAAATTTAGATCATTCCCTTTAAAAGTATGGAATTTATTGTGAAGATGGCAATTTGTTACTGTGCGGTCGGTCCAATAATTAATTAGTAATACCTACATCGTTACTTTTGGCCGCTATTGGCCTTTAATATGAGTTGTCAATTCTTAAATCGTGTGAATCCAAAATATTCAGGTTTTATTGACTTTAGGTTTCATTTTCTATTTTCTTATAGACACAATCACATATAGAAGACATGGTACTAAGTATGAATACAAGTACCAACAATCTTGAGAAAAGAATCGATAAAATAGAGGACAGTATCGTAGCATTTCAGGTAAGGAATTTGCTGTCAATTACTCATTTGTTATCTGCTGAATATTACATAGTATCACAAGTTTCTTTTGATAAGTTTCCACCTCACAAAAAAGGTCGAAGGTTTTAAAATCCAATGGAAACTGATGATTGAGCGAAACGACAATCATGTTAATTAGAGACAAAAAAATGATGAAAAAGTTCTATTGTAAATGTATCGATTTCAGAGTCTTTTGACAATATTCAGCATATGAAAATATGAAAAAAAAAAAAAAAAAATTTTTGAAGGAAATAACATTCTTGGTAAATATTCGCAAATCATAAAATTTTTGTATCTGAGCACAAAAGCATGTGTAAAATGTTACAATAAATTTTCGCTGTTCGTGTCATCGTCTAATGATCGAAAAACGGAACCAACTTTGCATTAATAGAAATCTCAGATATTACAGTCTATGTGAAAATATTCTAGTAATAGAAAATAAAGTTCATTTTTTCAATAACTTCCCTGCCTATGATAATCTCAGGGCGATATGCGTTAAACAAATTTGGTTAAGGAATGAGAGCGCAACCATCTTTTACGGTATACTATCAACGAATGAAACGGATGAAATAATTAGGATCGAGAACTTTTTGCTTCAAGCATTTAAACACAGAAATGAGCTTCTTGGGAAAAAAAAACACGAAATGAAATTCATCTTCAAAACACTTTATTGACCTTGTCAAATCTCTAATTAGATCTATCTGTTGAACTGTTATATACTTTACACTATTAGATTTCTTGTCATTTAAACATGGGAAAATATTAAATGTATTTTTTTATCTAGAAAAACTATAAGTTTTTGTACACATTTATTTGGTAAATGACTGTACTGGAAAGACATGTTTTAAAATAGGACAGTGTAAGGGGTTAGACTTATATCAAAAAGCAACATTGCTAATGCTGATGTACATGTAAATGTAAACACTTAGTACTGAATAAAATGTATTTTATTGTTTTTAAAAGAAATAATAATAATAATTGATAAAGAAATGACTATGACTTGGTGAAAAGGACACTTATGAGCTTAAAACCAACCGTACCTAAATGAATTTTCACTAGTTTGACATAAAAAATGGTGTAAATGGCAAAGACTGTATTTTGTTATTACTGCCTTTTCATTATGATTTTGCGGTAAGTGTTAAATTTTCGGAAATTTTTATCTAAATAGTCCTAAAAGAGAGTATTGTAAGTTATAAGTGTTAAGATGCTACGTAATCCGATTATAAAAAAGGGATATTCTTTCACTACGGTGCAACTTTTATGTCCAGACATTGTTGCAGAATTTCATTTGTTGATTTTTGTCGATTGCTCGCGCTAATTTATTCTTACCTTTTCTATTTTTTGAAACATTTTGCATCTCATATTCATATGTTGCAATTTTACTTCTTTTCTTTGTGTTTCAGGCACAAATGGATATGCTACCAAGTATGGTTATCGATAGAATTTTGCTCAGGCATCCAGCTCCCATTCCAGATAAAAATAAACTGGACAGACTTTCAAAACCCAAACCTATGAACAACGGGATTATTTCCGCCAAACAACGCAGCCTTTCTACCCCGCTAAATCCTATCCAGTCTTCGCTGGATATTTCACCTATTTCTCCTCCTGCTAGTTTGCAAGTATCTCCTTCTTACCACAGATTTGTTGAGTCGCCATCGGATCAATTTCCTGCAACAACTGACCAATCAATTAACTCAAACAGTCCAAAATCACACCTAGACTCTCCAACTCGTTGTTGAAAATGTTCTTTATTTTCCGGGGGAAAAAAGTGTTTTCTTGTATTTTTCAATTTGCGAAAAAGGTTTCTGTTTCAATGACGTGAAAAACTAACAAAAAATCTTTAAAAGAAAGATTTCTTCTAAAGCTCTGACGAGAAGAAAATCATTTAGCCGAGATTAAGGAATCGGTGTTTTAGTATTCCTTTTCGTAACATTCCTGAGAAAAAGACCAAAGAGGTCCGCTAGATAAATTGTTAATTCAAAATTGGATTCCGAGCTGCAGCAAGTTTTCTAATTTCATTTTTCAAAAAGCACGATTTCTTGCCAACATATTTTTTTATTTGGGATCTTGTTTTATGTAAATAATTATTGTTTGCTAAATTAGTTACTGAATCAGCATTATGTTTACCATAAACCTCATTGTCTAGTTAATCTCGATACAATTATAGAAATTGCCAAACTACGCCTTATTTGTTAAAATCATCATTGTGTAGTGTTTTTCTCTTCTAGTTATGTTGTTATATAAAACTTTTATTGACAGTAACATAAAAAAAGGTGTTATTAGGTCGTTTCCAATGATAAAAAGAAAAGAACTTACTTGGCAAATATTATTCTCGCGCTAACACTATTGACATTAATTACCCTTTAAAATGGATATTAAGAAAATACCAATTTATTTTCTTGAAGCCTGTTGAGGATTGAATCAAAGCTAGATTTAACATAGTATAAATCTTTTTGCAGAGTATAAACATATAGTATGGTTGTACAAGTTTTGACTGTTGAACTTTGTAGTATATTCTGTGATACGCAATTTTACAAAAAAAAAACAATACCATTTAAACTTAATGCTTTACGGACTATGTTGATCGAGCCAAGTCTGCATAGATATGAATGTTTACCTTTCAACAGACTAGAAATGAAAACTACATACCCTAATTATTTTCTTGTTCGTAAAAAAAATGTGTAAGCTCGTTATTCAATGGACTTTTTAACCAATTTGAATTGAGTGTACTTTTTCATTCAGATCACATTAATGCATAGGCCAGTCGTACATTGAACATGTTTATGATTCATTCACTTAGATGCATTACACCTTGTTATATGTCAAAGTGTTGTAAACTACTAAAGTGGACAAAACTATACTTTGTTTCTCTCATCTATTAAATGAAGTATGGATTAAGCATAAAAGCCATGACCATTGTTTATGGCTGATATTGAAGTAAAGCCTTGTTAGTCATCGTGCTTTTCATTTATGTAATTTTATACTCAGTGGATTGAATGTTCCAATTCTTATGTTTGTTAAAGGAAGCAGAACTGTTATCAATCAGTTTTGTTACTGTTATTGTTGTTGTTCGTGTGATATGAAATGTTAAAAAACCTTGTGATAACTGTAGATTTGATACGTGCATTTATGCTAAGCCATTGCCTCACATGTATCACTTTTTATGTTAAAATAGGTCAAAACAGTCGACCACTCTTGAAGACATTGAAAGAACATTATTATTCTTTAAAAAGTAATTGCATGATTTATTTGCCTCGTTTTTTTTTTTTACAACATTTCACTTCTTCCTAGCTTTTTCTTTTGTATAATAGTGTTATCTTTTTTCAGTTATGGTCAGTAGATTTTAAAGCTTCTTACATTAGAGGGCTTTGAAAACAGTATTTAAGCTAGACCACCGCATGCGGATGCCAATGCTCGGCTGTGGTTGCTTGATTTTAAGTCGAAAAAGAGGTATTAGTGTCAAAATACTTTGATGGTTATCTGCCCACTGTTGTTTTGGTTCCCCCTTTTGATAGTTACAACTTGTTCTAGTTTGAAGTAAATATCTTCTGCAATAATAGAGATATTACAAATTGTCAAAGTTTTTGTATGGTGACACAGACGACGCATACGACGAGCACGACGCCGAGGCTACGAGAGTACCTCGACGTTTTCTTCGAAAATAGCCGAACTAGAAATGAGAAATTGTTTAAATTTTCATGAAAATTTTTCTTATGCTTGTAAATCTTAGAATTCTTTTAACATGTTTTGTTCCGTTTTTCACACCTTCTAGATTGAGAATCCAGAATTGTTGCACAAGTTATAGATTAAGAAATGTTACGGTTTTTTTATCTTGTTAGGTACGTTTTGTACATAAATCAATTCTCAGTTGTAAATGAAATACTGACATCTTGTCAGAAAGGCACGATTATAATACAAAATTTGATATTAAAATCGTCATGTTTTTGTTTACTATACTTTTTACATACATGTCTGGTAAAGTTAGAGTTTATATACTGTATAAAGATCCTTTGGCTTTAGAACAAGAGACGTTGCCCTCGCCTTTTCCCAAATGAAATTAACAGTAATGGCCTTGCACTGTATTCTCTATTCAATCTAAACACTTTAGTAATAACTTTTTTTTAAGATTAGCCAAAGAGTTCAAAGTGATAAATGCAGTCCTTGACTCTTCCCTAGGATTTTTTCAAAGTTATTTTTACATATTCAGTTCATATCTGCCTGCATTACAATGAAATGGCTTTGTTCATGTGAGCAAGCGCCTAGTTGGCTGGATCCAGTAACATTCATAGGTGTTCTGGTTGCCTGACCAAATAAAGATCCTGTTTAACGGGGTTTAAAGCAATTTTCTTGATAAAGAAAGCAACCTATCTCTGTACTCTCCAACCATTCTAAATTCCATTCTTAGTTTCTTAGTCTCTGATTGGGGAATCAATTTTGTAAAGCCAGTCAGAAATTGCATTACTTTGAAACGTAAAAACATTCTAGATCAAGAATTTTATCAAGAGTCGTCAGTGAATAAGGGCTACGAACTTTGGCGTCATTTACAAATAGTCATGAATTTTAGGTAAGAGGGCGCTACCTACTATTTTATAAATAATTAGAGCCATGCTATATGAGTAGGTGGTTTAATTGTACAACCATTTTCAAAAAAGTATCGATCTATATAAGCCTCCGCAGTCTGCGCATGCTTACATATGTCGAAACCTTTTGCTATGTGTAAATTTTCTGCATGTCTAAGGACATAGTACCTTATGATCCGGTCGGATATCAGACAAAACGATGTTTTTCATTTATCCATTAAAATGTGATGACTTGTTTGGTATAATGTATCACCGAGATGATGTGTCGGACCATGCACCTGGAAGTTATTGGCCGGACAGGGACAACTGTAATCACTGTACTTGTAGCAAATATTGACGAAATTCAACCAAGCACCACAACCTTGACTTTATAGCTGTCGACACGGTTGTTTCTCGTAACACATCGTTTGTGCATTTTTTTTTTAAATCGGACCATGTACCTGGAAGTTATTGGCTGGACAGGAACACCTGTCATCATTATATTGTAGAAAATATTTACGAAGTTCAACTAAGCACTGCGACATTGACCTTTGTTTGTATTGTATTGTATTGTATTGTATCAGAGTTTAACGCCATTTTAACAGCTTTCGTAATATCATGGCGGTCAGGGACGCACCCATGTGTTTCCTGGCTTTCTCATACCAGTACTAACACAACTTTCTTTCCAAAGTCACCGACTACTTTCCTCACATGCATCAGAGCTGAGAGGCAAAAAATCGCCGGAAAGAAAGTTTGCCGCAACCGGGTATCGAACCCGCAACCTCCAGGTCACTAGTCAGATATGCTAATCACTGAGCTACCCGGCCGGGCTACCTTTGAGCGTGCGACACGGTTTTGCACGCTACACGGCATCCATACATGGTGATAATTTTGGATAAATTTATTAACAGGAATACAGAACGTATACATGTCTTGCATAAGTAACCGACAACTAAGGTTTTGAAAGGAAATCCTAATTTATCGGTGCCGATCAACATATTCAGAGCCAGTCCACATATTCAGAGCCACTTAACATTATCGGGGCCTTTGTTTATTTATATCAATTTTGTGTTAATTCTTATCGCTTCTTTGTAGGCAGCAAACAGAAAAGTTCAAGACAGTAATTCACGCTTTTAGGACAGCAAAACTCTCTCTTATTTGCTAACTCAGTGGCGATATCAGTCTGAAATTAGATCCTTGACGTATTATTTCGGCTACGGCCAACCCACGGTAGACAATACTGTACACATTCTACACACTTTTCATGGGGTAGAAACACACGCTGAAAGACCAGAGTATTGCATGACATTCTTTTTTCGAAAGTCAAAGACATAAGAACACATTAGTACAAAGAAAGATAAGCTTGTCTGTTTTTCATTTGTTTTTGAGCCGATACTTTCGGAACCGGATGACTAACACACTATTTTATTGTCTAAGCCATTGGCTCTGAATATTAAGGTTCCTACCTGTGGTCTAAGATATAATCGATACAAACACTCTGACCAACTTTGATGAGTATTGGAAACAAATTATGGCCTTTAGATTGTACACATTATCTTTAAAAAATCTGACCAGGTGAGTTTCTTGTTTACCAAATGTGACCCATTTTCAAACTCGTCCAAGGTATTAACAAGACAATCATTCTGATCAAGTTTCAAGAGTATAGAACTAAAAAATGTGACCTCTAGCTTGTAAAGAATGTAATTCGAAGAAGTGACCTTGTGACTTACTTTTCTTACATTTTCCATTTTCGACCACCTTCAAGATATAAACAAGACAAACATTCTGAGCAACTTTTGTGAGTTTTGAACCGAAAATGTGGCCTTCAGACTATGCCTAAGGTTATTTCAAGATTTGACCTTGCTGACCCAACGTGACCCATTTTCAAAATCATTTGAGACATCATCAAGACAAACATTCGGACCAACTTTCATAAGTATTGGAAGGTAAATAAGGCCTATAGAGTGTAGGCAAAGTTTTTCAAAGATCTGACCTAGTGATCTACTTTTTGGCTTGAGGTGACCCATTTTCAAACTCGTCCAAGAAAATATGAAGACAAGCATCGGCCAACTCTTCTGTGTATTGGATGGAAAATATGGTCTTTAGAATGTGCACAGGGTCTTTCATAGATTTGAACTTATGATCTACTATTTAAACCGAAATGAACCATTTTAAATCGTCCGAGAATTTATCAAGACAAATATTTTGACTACCTTCCTAGTGTACACAAGGTTTTTCAAAGATTTGACCTGGTGGCTTTTTTTTTTCTTTTTTTACCTTATATGACCTATTTACATACTCGTCGGAGATATTAAGAATTAATAAACATTCTGACAAGTTTGATGAGTATCAGATTGAAAATGTGGCCTCTCTAGAGCGTACACAAGGTAATAGTTGGAGAAGCACGACGTATGAAGCACGATCACAAAAGCTCACTTTGAGCGCTGTAGGTTGAAGTAAGCTAAGAATGAAATCGCAATGGGAATAAAATTTAAAAAAGATAAATAAATCAATAAATATTGCGACAAATCAATAAATGCTCTTTTTGAACACTATCTCAATATTTTACAATTTTCCTTCGGGTGTGTCAGGTTTGGAATGAAGTTAAAACATGAGTCGTTAGACGTTGATATCTCGATCCCTGAACTGCTCCCCGTGTAATGACTTGCACGTCGTTCCAAAGCACAAATGTGACGTAACTGAAAAATACGCAGGAAGTACATAGCTACAGTACTTAATGCAAAACAACGAATGAGCCTTAGTCTGTATATAGAGAGGGTTTAGTGCATATGCAGAACGTATGAACCAATGTCAGCCTGCGCAGTCCGTGCAGGCTAACCTGGGTCGAAAGTTTTGCTTTAGGTAATTGTTCTGATTGTCCAAGGACCATTCTACTTAATAATTCAGTGGGTTGATTGGCAAAACTAATTTTATGGATCAATTATGGATGAATAATCATGTTTTGACTTACTTGGTTTAGTGTATCTCGAAGAGGCATTAAACCCTTTATCCAAAGCATGGCTCAAATGTTTTCGATTTGTACAAGTCTACAATTTTTTCCTCTAGTATAGAGTTGATCTCTCCAGAACACAACATAAATAAAGCTGTATTTCATTTATACTTTTTATTTCATTGAATACGAGTTCATAAGAAACATACAAATAAACCTTTAACTAAACTAGTGATAGTATATTTTTGAAGATAACAAGTAGTTTGATTATATTAGGCATACATAGTTACACATAAAATGAATACAATAATACACGTATTTGCTGCAGTACTTGTACCCTTTCCTGAAAGCAGCCCAAATGAAAGATCAACAGTAACATCACTGTTGCATATGCACATACTGATCATAATAACCAATTTCTCCACTTATCAACTTGTTTTCATCGTATGTTTTATTTGTGGTTTTACAAGTGAAGCCGATGTTTCAAGTCTTTTAAATATTTTTAATTTGAGTTTATATTTTGCTCACCAGGGAAAGGATTCATACTTAACATTATTGAATAAAATGGCGTCAGAAAATGCAGAATTGCATAAACTCACAACAGTACAAATGCAACATTAACCCCTCTGGCAGTGGCCTACTTTTGAAAACATTTTTAAAAAAAACAGGATATAGATTTGACAAGCAATGATTCCTTCTTCAAAAATATTTTTTATACCATTCAAGAAAATCCATTTCGATTTCTTCTAAGTTTCTTTCTTGTGCAATTTCCAGCACGTGTATTTTCGTAGGTCAAATTATAGCGATTGCCTCAATGGCCTAAATTCTAGTGTCTGTAGACTTCTTACTAGCAACCTCTTGTTTCTCCATTTCACAGTATCCAATTTTTGTCAATTAAAGGATAGCATTTGAAAGATTTCATTCTGCAAAAAAATCAAACCATAAGACTTTCGCTTTGAAACATCAACTTTTCCTAAGGTTCATGTAGCTCTATTTGACAATTATCAAAATGTCTCCAATTTTACCTGTACAACATGTATGTGTATAAAAATAAATCACAGACGTGCTATCACATTAAAAATCAATAAAACGAATATAAACTTTTGTTTTTGTAAATGGTGTTTAAGAAAATATGCTAAATACGTTGGATGGAATTGGTTTGGTATTTGAAAATCACAGACAATATGGAAATATAACATACAGAAACAAGACCATGCATCATACAGAGGGAACTAATCATGGTTGTAAAATTCATAAACAAAAACAGGAACAAAAGTATCACTTGGACGGATAGATACAAAACTAGAGGGCCACGATGGCCCTATATCATGCTGGAGATTGTGTGCACTGCACACATGATAAAGACGCTCCACAAGATTGTGGCATGCAAAACAAAAGACAAAAATATGTCTGTTTTGTTTGTAATATCTCAGTTAAAAAAGTGTTCGGGAAGAAGTTTTGTTCGGTATATGTGATGAATTACTTAGTTTTATGCATCACAGAATAGCTTTTATCACATAACCTCCCTTGTTTGCAGTGCAAGATACCCACGGCGAATTTTCTTATCATATACACGTTTAATATCACAATTATGTGACGTCATTTTTGACGTCATTTTGTACGCATTTTACAGAACTGAATGGGTTTGAATGGATATTACCGTGGGTTCATCTGTAGATGGTTTTGCATCATCTGATCTATAATTTGTGAAATACTGTTACGTGATAAAAAGAATCTGATAATCGTTGGTGTTTGAGATAAAATGTTATTAAACTCGTCAAGAAAAAATGTTATTAAGCTCGCCAAAAGGCTCGGTTAATAACATTTTCCATAGACTCGTTTAATAACATTTTATCTCAAACACCAACTCAGGTCAGATCCTATATATATATTATTTGTTAATATATATTATTTGTTAAACGGTATTTCATGTTGGTTATCAATATTCCACAAGGATATTTCCCAAGTTGTCTGCTGCAGATTTGTTTTAGGAGAAAGTGGGTCAAGAGTATAGTATATGAAGTATATGGCATTCTTGACTGAGCTTTAGGGATTAAAACATGAGTAATTCAAACTTTATACCTGCGGAAAACGCCTTTTTACCTAGAAAGGCCAATTTTTCATGGCAGTTTGTTAAAAATACTCATGCCTTATCTTTCAATGAATATCCATATTAAATGTACACATCTATCAAACTATTAAATATTTAGTTTTTGATCAGCGTGTTTAAACCTAAATCGCGTGTTTTTTCAATTTTACCATGTGGAATAAAGAGCTTGACTTGCTGAGTCTCTGATTTGTACACCTGCTTTAGTTTTGCTGTGTTTTCAATAATCCTTTTTACAAAAAAGACAGAGTAAATTGCCTCGTTAGTAGCCCTTCAGGGGCCTGCAGAAAAGCATGTCCACATTTTTTACCATGTCAAATTTGAATTTATTTATTCGAATGTATCACTAGCTAGAAGTAGATCAAAGCCAGCGACTATAGCTACGCTGAAAATCATGTCCATTGTCTATAGTTGACAAGGATAATTTCAAAGTGTCTACTGCAGATTTATTGCAAGAGGCACATGTAGCGAGTTTATATAGACAATGTGTTTGCTAAAAATGACATTCTCTAACCAAGACCAGTACCTTGTGTGTGTTGGTCTTTTCGCCACATTCATCTTTCTGTCTGTCTTCTACCCTTTTGTATGTCGTCTTTTTGTGGAATCCCGGATATAATTAAATGGTATCAAATGTGGCACTCATCGATACGACTCTCGGCATATTTCGTATATGTCGTCAGCGTAAGCAATCATGTCGGAAAATGTTGAACGATGTTGGATAGTTAACTCCTAAAGCGCCTTTCACTACTATAAATGTCATTGCGGCCAGTGTAGATCAAGATCAGACTGCACGCAGTCTGATCTTTGATCTACAATGGCCGCTTTGCTGAAACACTACAGAAACAAAGCAACCACGACATTGCAATCATCTGAGTCTTATTCTATAAGTTACAGATGTTCATTGAGTTTATAAGGCGCTTTCAGAGTTAACCCTTAGGCTGCTAAGGGCGACTCACTGACCTTTTGCGGACAGGGTAGATCAAGATCAGACTGCACAGAACGTGCAGTCTGATCTTTGATCTACGCAGTCCGATCGGGAGATATTTTTCTCCAAAATGTATGTTTGAAATAGCAACATTTAGGTTTTTATTACAGGCTTAAAACTTTCATTTAATTTATTTAGCAGGATAACGGTTAACTCCAACTACATCGCCGATTTGATTACTCCCTGGGTACCTTAAACCTTTACCACACAGTCCCGAGTTTTAACGACACTAATGAAGAAGAGTCATGGCGCACATTTATATATTTTGCTATCATTGTAAATTAGCATTAATAAAAAAGCATTTAACCCTTAGCTCCCTCAATCAATGACATGTCGTTTTAATATAATCTTTTGGTATAATATGGGACGTAGATCAGATTTGTCCTTCTACGCAGTCTGAGCTTTATTTACGTTGCAAGCTAAAATACCCGAGACTGCTAGAGTGTTCTGTCGAGGTCACCTTCATTATTTACGGATTCACACATCTGATTCTTAATCAAACTCTTGGGATAATACATATGCACTCGTAACTCAACAGTTAGTTCTTTTTTTGGCTCAGAATGGCTAAACAAGCTGATGTAATGTTGATCCTGATATGTCCAATGAATAAATGAATTGATACAAAAAGCAACTGAAAGGTTAATTCTGTGCAAAATACTGTTTTGCGTAGCTTCTGTATAGACAATTTTCCTTCCTTTTTTTAAGGAATGAAGAGAACTTTTTTTGTTTTCATGGAGGTATGAAAAAAAAACCTAATCACACTGTATGAAACCGCGAAGCGGTTTCATACAAAAGTGTGATTAGGTTTTTTTTTCATACCTCCATGAAAACAAAAAAAAAATTCTCTTCATTCCTTATAATTCAATATCACAGACAACAAATATGCACTTAAGTTCTACTCTAACTGCTTTTTTTGTAAATCCAACATTGCGTATTTATTTAAAGTCCATTTCATTGATAATTCTTAGCGCGGTAAATCAGCTCGTTCATGCCGTAATAATGACGTAATTCATGACGTCATTATAGTATTGAACATTTGCAGATTTAGTCGATTCATTATTAGAAGTAGATCTACAATATGCTAGAATTAAGTTGAAAATAAGATTGTTAGAACCCAGCAAAGTGACAATGAGTTTTCAGTTCTCTCTTTGAAATTACTGTTGGATTTCTTTTTCGATATTCAGAGAAAATAAATTCAGCTAGCAATTTGAACTTCGGACTCGATATAGATCTAAAATCAGAAAGAAAAAACATTATGGAATCTCGTATACATGTTTGTTTACATTTTTTTGAATGCAAAAGTAGTTCCGGCACTGCTAATTTTTTTTTTTCATGGAGCTATGAAAAAAATTTTTCAGCCAATCAGAACTCGCCAATGTTCATGAAAAAAATTAATATTGAATTATTAATTGTTGAAAGTAAAATCGTATTCCTAGCCTTATTTGAGCCAATCGTATTCTTTTGAATAAAATAAGATATCTGACTTTTCTTATTTGATTTCTTCTTTCTACTTCTGCCTCCTCCTTTCCTTTTAGACTTTTGGAGTTACCGGTTTGTATAATGGGAACAGGCTTTACATCTCCAAACCTATACCTGAATACCAGCAGGTTTGGCTTCATAGTATCTATTAACAAACATAATATATATCATCTCTGTGCCATATATATACTAACCCGCTATTAATTATGTAGTTTTAAATGGACGTTGTTTGCTTGTAGTAAAGTGCTGAGTAGAGTAGAATTTTCAGACAATGATGGTTTTAGTAGCGTGATAAAGTTCTGCTACAATAACAGAGAAACAAGATAGAAGTCTTACTTTGTTGAATCTCTGTCTCCTAGCTTTAACCCTGACGCTGCTATACCAGTATAAATGAAACGAAAGTGTAAACTCAATAGAAAAAAAAAACAACGAAATATTGCGATTTCAAAGTTAATTTCATCGGCTAAAATAATGTATCAGGCAGTGTAGATCCAAGATCAGAATGCAGGTTTTGTGCAGTCTGATCTTGATCTACACTGTCCGCAAAAGTGCCCCGAATCACGCTTAGCAGCCAAAGGTTAATCTTATTCGAGCTATCGTAATGTAATTGGAACATTACCTTCTGAAACAATGAAAAAAAAATGTAAAATAGGAAGTTTAAGTTGAATTTATTTTAAGTACAAGTATAACGAGAAAAAATTCCTGCAAAAAAGTCGATTGTGACAAGCAACTTTTTTGTTTATCACAATGATTTTAGTTAAAAGTGGTCGCTGTAAAAATGCAGCGGTCATCTGCAAGGGGTAGGAAGTAAGCCAAACACCATATAAATAGCCCTTTTATTCTTCTAGGTCCAATATGATACAGGGAGTTTAAAAAAAAGTATCATCAAACAAAATATTGAAGAACTGCTTGAAGAAATCGTTAACAATGGATACGTTTGTTCATTTTTTGTAACTTTTTTTAAAAACCTTCTTTCTACATCGAAAATGAATCTGCCGTGATAAATGGATCAGACCCTGTTACCACTTGTCTTATTCTTTTTCTGCACATTGTTCTTTTCTTAAATAAAAAGTTGTTGTGCTTCAGTAATCCAAAAGAAATGTTAACTTTCTAATCAGTAGCAATACTAACCAACTACCGTAAATGCTGTTTTGACTCTGATCTAAAGACGTTTTGTTCACAGCCAACTAGATGGCTGTTCATGGAATTTGAATTATTAAACTTATATTTAGGACGGTTTATGAATTTTATGAATTTGTACCTTGATTAAAAATTCCCGGTTTATCTTTCAAACGTATCATTATGTATTTCTGTAATCCCTTTAAGTAACAATAAAGTCCAAAAGTAAACAAAGTGGGTGTTTAAACTCATTTAAATTATATCATACCATTTAGAAATATGGAAACTATTGAGCAAATGACAATCTGTCATTGTACGGTCGGTCCAAGTGTTCGGCACTGACAGAGAAATTAATTTCAAAACTAGACTAATATCTGCCAGGTAGCTGTATCTTTTGTTTATTTTTTGCCTGATTTTAAAATTCTTTTTTTCTGCCAGCGACTAACACATGGTCCGACCCCTCGATAACAGACTGTCATTTCCACAATATTTTCCATACTTTTTAATGGTATGATTTAAATTTAAATGTATTATGGTACCTGCTTCAATATTTTGGCCTCTACTGGGCCTTTAGTATTCATGTTGCCAGTTTGGTGCTGTAGTCTTTCTTCGAAGGCATTTTTGTAACTAATCGCAGCTAGGTCACCATTACAATTTTATTACATTTATTTCACATTAACCATTAATATCCAAAATCCTCAATCCAAGCAATTTGTATCTTTCCCAGAAAAAATAACAAATTTTGAGCATTAAGAGACGGAATAAATCGTTTCGCCATAAATTTCATCATTTTTCCGACAGGATTTTTGCCAAGTTTTTATTCAAACCGTTTAGAGATATATAACTGTGGTTTTGTTTAAGGTATCCGGCAATACACAGTGTGTTCTTGGATTCAATGTTTAACCGTTAAATTCAGCCTACAGTTTCTGCTCTACTGGCGGCACGTGAATAGTTACATCTCTGCCGCTGTTAAGATAATGGGCTGCTTTGTTATCGGTTTGCATGTGTAAAGAACCCAGGGAAAGCAGCGATCTACATGCATTTGAGCCATGCTCTGTAAAAAGGGGGCTTAATGCAACTGCGAAAAGTGTCGGTCCAGGTCAGCCTGCGCAGTCCGCGCAGGCTGACCTGGGCCGAAACTTTTCGCTATTGGTCAATTTTATTTATGTCCAAGGTCCAAGTCTACCTCAGGATTAAGTCGGTTGTTAAAAAATGTGGCTATTATGAATCTATAAGTATGTGATGGCTTGCTTGGTACCATGGATCACGGAGATGCATTAAGCCCCCTTTTGACAGAGAATGGCTTATTTATTTTTGCCAATGAATGACTGAAGAAGGTGGTAAGTGGTATAAATGAATATCGAATGATAGTTTTGTTAGAGTACCAGAATCAAAAATCCTTTCAGGTTTTGTATTAGTCATACCAACATGAATATTTCCTCAACGTGCATGTGTTTCATATTTGATGTTATTTATTTCTGATATCTCTCTCAGCTTTCCCTTTTCTATTTCCTTTTGATTTGTCGTCTGGCTGTGTATCAAGTGCAATTTTGTTTTTCTGCAGTATAACATCTTGACTATTTTAAGTAATCTTCAGTCTGTTAAATGAGTCAAGGAATTATGGTTTCATACAGCCTAGTCATGGCAATGTATCAGCCAGCGTAGGTGCCAGATAAAATGCATGTTCTTCCCTCCGTAAACTTGCTCTGAAGTGAAGGTAAAAGCACTATTGAGGTAACCTTTTTCTGTATGCAGATATATTCTGATTAAACGATCATAAATATTCCCCGATTTTGCACAGCATGATCATTTTTTGATCTACTTATTTCCTCACTTCCGTGCTTTGCATTTTGAAATTATCATTATTATTTTTATTATTATTATTATTATTTAGATATGTTGAAAATTGAAAAGTCAAACATTTGCTCAGGTGGTACTAGCATGGATGTCCTATAAAGATGTTCTGAGACGACAAAATGTCAATATTATCAAGTATTTTGGGTTCTTTTACAAATTGTCAGAATATACGTACAATGTCAGACTGTCCAGAACAAGCCCAGTTTGGTCTTAACATCTGTTATGTCTCTGGTTCAAACACGGATAAAGAAAATAAGTCAAGTTTTTCTTGCAATTCGAAAAATAGGTCAATCTAATTCTTCAGAAGTCTATGGGTTATATTTTGTATCCCCGTATAGTGTCATTCAGCTTAATACCTTCTGATGCATTTAGATAAAAATTTTAAAAAGATTACTTGTCTTATTCCATTGTGGCCATGAACGATATTTTGATGATGTCAGCTGTTGGATTCGCCAATAATTTGATTTCATCGCTGAAAATTTAGAACAGTTCTCTGTTGATTTATGGCGAAAAGATATTTGAGCCTTTCCGCCTTTGCTTATCATTAGGCTTTATTCATGTGTGATATTTAATGATTATGAACTAAAGGACTGAAAGGTTTTCCAAGAAAACTTAATTAATATCTGGATTCCAGTATGTATGAATGCCTTCTTGCGGAGTGTTGAGTGGGGAGAGCAGTGTGTCATTACCTCTAATTGTATTCAGGATGTCCATTAAACGTATCATAAACTTAAGCTATCTGTATCTTAAAATCTGTTTCTTTTTTTTAACCGTTAGATGAACTAGTAGAAACAAAGATGAATATTTACAAATTCAAAAGACATGGAATAAAAGTATACAGTTTAGTAACATCATTGCACCATAAAGATCATAAAAGATGTTCTTTGCTGCCTGGCCTTAAATCGATTTGTCCTTAGAATGTAGCTGTTCGCGAATAAACCCGAAAACCTCTTACTGTATACAGTGAGACACTTTCATTTGTGTGGTTGCATAAATAACCAATTAAAACTGTACTGTTGTGCTGTACTGTATTTGGCTTCGTTATTCGATAGACTCATGTTAAGCAAATTTTGGTTATTTGAAAAGTTCCCTAGAACTTCAATTAAAAGCTTTTATCTTCATATAGATTCGTTTCTGCATTATTATTTAGCTGCAGTGATTCAAAGGATATATCTTAAATATATCAAAATATTTTGGATACAGCTGCCTGTTCCATACAAAATGACGGAAAAGGAACAGTAAAAACCTTAGATTTGTTGTAAGAAATCACGATAAGTCCACATATCTAGAATTCAGTACAATGTTCATACAAACACAGTCTCTGTGCACAGTCTAACATTCTCAATAGTTATGAAACCAGTGAAATAAAAATGATGATGATAAGCTAAGTGGCCTGTAGAAAACATGTTTTTGAAAGGTCCTATAGCGGCCAAGAATAAACAGTCTGGTAGTAAACTACATTTAAATTTAGATCATTCCTTTTAAAAGTATGGAATTTATTGTGACGATGGCAATTTGTTACTGTGCGGTCGGTCCAAGAATTAATTAGTAATACCTACATCGTTACTTTTGGCCGCTATTGGCCTTTAATATGAGTTGTCAATTCTTAAATCGTGTGAATCCAAAATATTCAGGTTTTATTGACTTTAGGTTTCATTTTCTATTTTCTTATAGACACAATCACATATAGAAGACATGGTGCTAAGTATGAATACAAGTACCAGCAATCTTGAGAAAAGAATTGATAAAATAGAGGACAGTATCGTAGCATTTCATGAATTTGCTATCAATTACTCATTTGTTATCTGTTGAATATTACATAGTATCACAAGTTTCTTTTGATAATTTTCCACCTCACAAAAAAGGTCGAAAGTTTTAAAATCCAATGGAAACTGATGATTGAGCGAAACGAAAATCATGTTAACTACGTGGGGTGATCAGAAAGAACGTGGACCAGTGCCGGTATCAGAATATTGTTATAAAAAACAAATTGGAGTGTTTACTATTTTTGAAAGTAACGTCCCTTGAGTTCTATGCAGTTATTCATTCTTGATTTCCACGCGCGAAACACGTGTGCGAGCGCGTCACGTGACATTACTCTCAACGACCCGGTTATAGCGAGGGTTAGCTCCTCTCTGCTCTCGTAGTGCGTGCCACATAGAGAATCTTTCAAGACAGGACCTAGTCAGAGGTCACATGGAGTCAGGACTAAATTATAAGGGGCGTTGGCTAGTGTTTCTATGTTTAGTTTTTGCAAAGTTTCCTGTCCAAGTGCGGCTTTGTGAGCTAGGGCGTTATCTTTGTGTAAAGTGACGTCACTCCACAGGACTTCAGGCTGTTTTTTTCGTATGGTGTTTGTGAAATTTATTTGAATAATGTGGGCATAAAACTCAGTATTGTCTGTAGTATGTATAGATACAACATGATGTAGAAGAAAAATAGGAGAACAGAAATACATGATGTATAACTTTACCAAGTGTCTTAGAAAGGTTGGCTTTATCAGCGGAAGGCGATGTTGGATGTTACCATACACTGCTTTGTAGTTTAGGTTCAGTCTCGTTAAAGTGTGCCTATGTCGCATCGCGTGATGCAATACAATCAGTAAAGTTTTACCCCTCTACCCTAATGCGTTCTGAAATTTCTTAACAGATTGCGACCCTAACCCCCATTTTCTCTAGCGTCAGTTGCCGAGGTACCCATATTGTGCAAACACGCGACATTCCAAGATTCTCAGTCAAAATCTCCTGAGCACTTCTGTATGAAATGTTGAATGTGTCAACTATTTTCCTGACAGTATCTCGACGATCTTGTTTTACATACTACTCTACATCCGTTATGATTTTGTCTGTGACTGATGTTGATGGACTGCCAGATTTAGGGTCATCTTTAACAGTATCGCACCCTTGTCTAAATCGGCCCGATCCATGTACGAATATCAGATTTCTTTAGTGCAGAGTCCCCTTAAACTGTTTCCAAATCGGTTTTGATTTCCGATAAATACTTTCCGAGTTTGACGTAAAACTTTATGATTACTTTCGGCTCAAATAAAACGTCGTCCGACATTTTCGACCACTAATGCAGTATATGACGTCATGAAAATGACGTCATACTTTACCTACTTAAATAATACGACATTTGAAAGCTTGAGTCAGTTACCAGACAAGTAACGCTGATCTATGCAAATTTTTGTAACCCTCCGTGTAGTAGTTTTCAAAATAACGAGATGGTCCACGATCTTTTTTATCACCCCTCGTAGAGACAAAAAATTGATGAAAAAGTTCTATTGCAAATTTATCGATTTCAAAAAGTCTTTTGACAATATTCAGCATATGCAAATATGAAAAAACTTTTGAAAGAAATAGCATTCTTGGTAAATATTCGCAAATCGTAAAATCTTTATATCTGAGCACAAAAGCATGTGTAAAATGTTACAATAAATTTTCGCTGTTCGTGTCATCATCTAATGATCGAAAAACGGAACCAACTTTGCATTAATAGAAATCTCAGATATTACCCTTTATGTTATACTGAAAATATTCTAGTAATAGAAAATAATGTTCATTTTTTCAATAACTCCCCTGCCTATGATAATCTCAGGGCGATATGCGTTAAACAAAGTTGGTTAAGGAATGAGAGCGCAACTATCTTTTACGGCATACTATCAACGAATGAAACGGATGAAATAATTAGGATAGACAACTTTTTGCTTCAAGCATTTAAACACAGAAATAAGCTTGTTGGAGAAAAAAAACACGAAATGCAATTCATCTTCAAAACACATTGTTAACCTTGTCAAATCTCTAATTAGATCTATCTGTTGAACTGGTATATACTTTACACTATTTAATTTTTTTTTCATTTAAACGTGGGAAAATGTCATATCTAGAAAAAATATAAGTTTTGTACACATTTATTTGGAAAATGACTTTACTGGAAAGACATGTTTTAAAATAAGACAGTGTAAGGGGATAGACTTAGATCAAAAAGCTACATTGCTAATGCTGATGTACATGTAAATGTAAACTCTTAGTACTGAATAAAATGTATTTTATTGTGTTTTAAAAAAAATGAATTAATTGATAAAGAAATGACTATGACTCGGTGAAAAGGATACTTATGAGCTTAAAACCAGCCGTACCTTAATGAGTTTTCACTATTTTGACATAAAAAAATGGTGTAAATGGCAAAGACTGTATTTTGTTATTTCTGGCTTTTCATTATGACTTTCCAGTAAATGTTAAATTTTTGGGAAATTTTTTACCTTAATCGTCCTGAAAAAGAGTATTGTAAGTTATAAGTGTTAAGATGCTACGTAATTCGATTATAAAAAAAGGATGTTCTTTCACTACGGTGCAACTTTTATGTCCAGACATTATTGCAGAATTTCATTTGTTAATTTTTGTCGATTGCTCGCCCTAATTTATTCTTACCTTTTCTATTTTTTGAAACATTTCGCAGCTCATATTCATATGTTGCAATTTTACTTGAACTTCGAGATTTACTTCTTTTCTTTGTGTTCCAGGCACAAATGGAAATGCTACCAAGTATGGTTATCGATAGAATTTTGCTCAGGCATCCAGCTCCCATTCCAGATAAAAATAAACTGGACAGACTTTCAAAACCCTAACCTATGAACAACGGGATTATTTCCGCCAAATAACGCAGCCTTTCTACCCCGCTAAATCCTGCCCAGTCTTCACTGGATATTTCACCTATTTCTCCTCCTGCTAGTTTGCAAGTATCTCCTTCTTACCACAGATTTGTTGAGTCGCCATCGGATCAATTTCCTGCCACAACTGACCAATCAATTAACTCAAACAGTCCAAAATCACACCTAGACTCTCCAACTCATTGATGAAAATGTTCTTTATTTTCCGAAAATAAAAAGTGTTTTCTTGTATTTTTCAATATGCGAAAAAGGTTTCTGTTTCAATGACGTGAAAAACTAAAAAAGAAATCTTTAAAAGAAAGATTTCTTCTAAAGCTCTGACGAGAAGAAAATCATTTAGCCGAGAGTAAGGAATCAGTGTTTTAGTATTCCTTTTCGTAACATTCCTGAGAAAAAGACCAAAGAGGTCCGCTAGATAAATTGTTAATTCAAAATTAGATTCCGAGCTGCAGCAAGTTTTCTTATTTTATTTTTCAAAAAGCACGATCTCTTGCCAACATATTTTTTATTTGGGATCTTGTTTTATGTAAATAATTATTGTTTGCTAAATTAGTTACTGAATCAGCATTATGTTTATCATAAACCTCATTGTCTAGTTAATCTCGATACAATTATAGAAATTGCCAAACTACGCCTTATTTGTTAAAGTAATAATTGTGTAGTGTTTTTTTTTTTTTTTTCTTCTAGTTATGTTGTTATATAAAACTTTTATTGACAGTAACATAAAAAAGGTGTCATTAGGTCGTTTCCAATGACAAAAAAAAAGAACTTGCTTGGCAAATATTATTCTCGCGCTAACACTATTGACATTAATTACCCTTTAAAATGGATATTAAGAAAGTCCCAATTTATTTTCTTGAAGCCTGTTGAGGATTGAATCAAAGCTAGAGTTAACAGAGTATAATCTTTTTTGCGGAGTATAAACATATAGTATGGTTGTACAAGTTTTGACTTGAACTTTGCAGTACATTCTGTGATATTTTGTTCGTGTGATTTGAATTGTTAAAAAACCTTGTGATAACTGTAGAATTGATACGTGCATTGATGCTAAGCCAGTGCCTCACATGTATCACTTTTTATGTCAAAATAGGTCAAAACGGTCGAACACTCTTGAAAACATTGAAGGAACATTACTATTCTTTAATAAGTGATTGCATGAATTTTTGCCTCTTTTTCTTTACAAGAATTTTTGCCTCGTTTTTTTTACAACATTTAACTTCTTCCTAGCTTTTTCTTTCGTATAATGGTTTTATCTGTTCTCAGTTATGGTCAGCAGATTTTAAAGCTTCTTATTAGAGGGCTTTGAAAACAGTATTTAAACAAGAGCAACGCATGCGGATGCCAATGCTTGAAAAATTTAAGTCGAAAAAGGGGTATTAGTGTCAAAATACTTTTGTATGTGCCCTTGTTGTATGGGTTCCCCCTTTTGAAAGCTAACAAGTTGTTCTAGTTTGAGGTAAATATCTTCAGTAATAATAGAGATATGACAAAATGTCAAAGTTTTTGCATGGTGACACAGACGACGCATACGATGAACATGACACCGGGGCTACGATAGTACCTCGACGTTTTCTTCGAAATTAGCCGAACAAAAAATGAAAAATTGTTTAAATTTTCATGAAAATTTCTCTGATGTTTGTAAATCTTAAAATTCTTTCAACACGTTTTATTCCGTCTGTCACACCTTTCAGATTGGTCATCCAGAATTATTGCACGAGTTACAGATTAATAAATGTTACGTTTCTTAATCTTGTTAGGTACCTTTTGTATATAAATAAGTTCTCAATTGTTGATGAAATATTGACATCTTATTAGAGAGGCAAGATTATAATACAAAATTTGATATTATCATCATGTTTCTGTTTACTGTACTTTTTACATGGCTGGAAAAGTTAGAGTATATATACTGTATAAAGATCCCATGGCTTGAGAACAAGAGACGTTGCCCTAGCCTTTTCCAAAATGAAAATAACAGTAATGGCCTTGCACTGTATTCTCTAGCCAATCTAAACATTTTACTATTTTTTTTTAAGGTTAGCCACGTATTTGGTCTTGACAGAACGGATTGGCTAATTACATGGCTAGTCTGAATGAGAACTGAGTTCAAAGTGATAAATGCAGTCCTCGACTCTTCCCTAGGATTTTTTTTTTAAAGTTATTTTTACATATTCAGTTCACATCTGCCTGCATAACAATGAAATGGTTTTGTTCATGTGAGCAAGCGCCTAGTTGACTGGGTCCAATAACATTTATAGGTGTTCTGGTTGCCTGACCAAATCAAGATCCTGTTTAACAGGGGATAAGCAATATTCTTGATTAAAAAAAACATTTGCCTGTATCCTCCAACCATTCTAAATTCCATTCTTAGTTTATTCTAGACTTAGAAAGTAACAAAATCTCTGATTGGCGAATCAATTTTGTAAAGCAAGTCTGAAATTACGTTACTTTGAACTTTAAAAAATTCTCCATCAAGAATTTTACCAAGAGTCGTTAGATAATAAGGGCCACGACCGTTGCCCTTTTTTACAAATAATCATGAGTTTTAGATAAGAGGGTGCTACTTACTATTTTACAAATAATTAGAGCCATGCTATATGAGTAGGGGATTTAATGTATTTTCAGAAAGTATCGACCCATATAAGCCTCCACAGTCTGCGCATGCTTACATATGTCGAAACATTTTGCTATGTGTAAATTTTCTGCATGTCTAAGGACATAGTACCTGATGATCCGGTTGGATATCAGACAAAATGATGTTTTTCATTTATCCATTAAAATGTGATGACTTGTTTGGTATAACGTATCACCGAGATGATGTGCCGAGTTACTCTGGAATCGGACCATGCACCTGGAAGTTATTGGCCGGACAGGAACACCGGTCTTCACTCTACTTGTAGCAAATGGACGAAATCCAACCAAGCACTACAACCTTGATCTTTTAGCTGTCGACACGATTGTTGCCCGTGACACATCATCGTGATCATTTGTGCCATTTTTTTTCTAGAATCGGACCATGCACCTGGAAATTATTGGCCGGACAGGAACACCTGTCATCACTATACTTGTAGCAAATATTGACGAAATTCAACCATGTACCACAACCTTGACCTTTTAGCTGTCGACACAGTTCTTTCCGTGACACATCATTTGTGCCAATTTTTTTTTTTAAATCGGACCATGCACCTGGAAGTTATTGGTTGGACAGGAACACCTGTCGTCATTATAATTCTAGCAAATATTGACGAAATTCAACTAAGCACTAAGACCTCGACCTTTGAGTTGTTTGTATTGTATTGTATTGGAGTTTAATGCCATTTTAACAGCATTCGTAATATCATGGCGGTCAGGGACGCATCCATGCGTTTCATGGCTTTCTCATACCAGAACTGACACAACTTTCTTTCCAAAGCCACTGACTACTTCTGTCACACGCATTAGAGGTTTGAGGCGAAAAAACGCCGGAAAGAAAGTTTGCCGCAACCGGGTATCGAACCCGTAACTCCCAGGTCATGAGTCAGATAGGCTAACCATTGAGCTTCCCGGCCGGGCTATCTTTGAGAGTGTGACGCGGTTTTTGCACGCTACACGGCATCCATACATGGTGATAATTTTGGAGTGCAAGATATTAACAGGAATACAGAGCGTATACATGTCTTGCATAAGTAACCGACAACTAAGGTTTTGAAAGGAAACCCTAATTTATCGGTGCCGATCAACATATTCAGAGCCAGTCCACATATTCAGAGCCGCTTCACATTATTGGGGCCTTTGTTTATTTATATCAAGTTTGTGTTAATTCTTATCGCTTCTTTGTAGGCAGCGAATAGAAAAGTTCAAGACAGTAATTCACGCTTTTAGGACAGCAAAACTCTCTCTTATTTGCTAACTCATTGGCAATATAAGTGAAATTAGATCCTGGACGTATTATTTCGGCTACGGTCAACCCACGGCAGACAACACTGTACACATTCTACAACTTTCCATGGGGTAGAAAACACGCTGAAAGACCAGAGTATCGCATGACATTCTCCTTTTTTCGAAATTCAAAGACATAAGCATGTTAGTACACAGAATGATAAGCTTTTCTGTTTTTCATTTGTTTCTGAGCCGATACAAACACTCTGACCAACTTTGATGAGTATTGGAAACAAATTATGGCCTTTAGATTGTACACATTATCTTTAAAACATCTGACCAGGTGAGCTTCTTGTTTACCAAATGTGACCCTTTCTCAAACTCGTCCAAGGTATTACCAAGACAATCATTCTGATCAACTTTCAAGAGTATAGAACTAAAAAACGTGACCTCTAGTTTGTAAAGAATGTAAAGAATGTAATTCGAAGAACTGACCTTGTGACTTACTTTTCTATCTCACATTTTCCATTTTCAACCACCTTCAAGATATAAACCAAGACAAACATTCTGAGCAACTTCTGTGAGTTTTGGACTGAAAATGTGGCCTTCAGACTATGCCTAAGGTTATTTCAAGATTTGACCTTGCTGACCCAACGTGACCCATTTTCAAAATCATTTGAGACATCATCAGGACAAACATTCGGACCAACTTTCATAAGTATTGGAAGACAAATAAATATAGACAAAGTTTTTCAAAGATCTGACCTAGTGATCTACTTTTTGGCTTGAGGTGACCCATTTTCAAACTCGTCCAAGATAATATGAAGACAAACATCGGCCAACCCTTTCTGTGTATAGGACGGAAAATGTGGCCTTTAGAGTGTGCACAGGGTCTTTCGTAGATTTGAACTTATGACCTACTATTTAACCCGAAATGAACCATTTTAACTCATCCGAGAATTTATCAAGAGAAACATTTCGACCAACTTTCTAGTGTACACAAGGTTTTTCAAAGATTTGACCTGGTGGCTTTTTTTTTTTTTTTTTGACCTTATATGACCCATTTACATACTCGTCCGAGATATTAAGAAAACATTCTGACAAGTTTCATGAGTATCACATCGAAAATGTGGCCTCTAGAGCGTACACAAGGTAATAGTTGGCGACGCATGACGTTCGAAGCACGATCACAAAAGCTCACTATGAGCGCTTTAGGTTCAAGTGAGCTAAAAATGAAATCGGAATGGAAAAAGAATAAATCAATAAATATTGCGACAAATCAATAAATGCTCTTTTTGAACACTATCTCAATATTTTACAATTTTCCTTTGGGTGTGTCAGGTTTGGAATGAATTTAAAACATGAATCATTGGACGCTGATATCTCGATCCCTGAACTGCTCCCCGTCTAATGACTTGCACGTCGTTCCAAAGCACAAATATGACGTAACTGAAAAATACGCCGGAAGTACATAGCTACAGTACTTAATGCAAAACAACGAATGGGCCTTAGTCTGTAAGTAGAGGTTTACTGCATATGCAGAATGTATGAACCAATGTCAGCCTGCGCAGTCCGTGCAGGCTAACCTGGGTCGAAAGTTTTGCTTTAGGTACTTTTTCTGCGTGTCCAATGACCATTCTACTTAATAATTCAGTCGGTTGATTGACAAAATTAATTTTATGGATCAATTACGGATGAATAATCATGTTTTGACTTACTTGGTTTAGTGTATCTCGAAGAGGCATTTAACCCTTTAGTCAGAGCATGGCTCAAATGTTTTCGATTTGTACAAGTCTACAATTTTTTCCTCTAGTATAGAGTTGATCTGGATCATAACATAAATAAAGCTGTATTTCATTTATACTTTTTTATTTCATTGAATATGAATTGATAATAAACATACAAATAAACCTTTAACTAAACTAGTGATAGTATATTTTTGAAGATAACAATTAGTTTGATTATGTTAGGCATACATAGTTACACATAAAATGAATACAACAATACACGTACATGTATTTGCTGCAGTACTTGTACCCTTTCCTGAAAGCAGCCAAATGAAAGATCAACAGTAACATCATTGTTGCATATGCACATACTGATCACAATAGCCAATTTCTCCACTTATCAACATGTTTTCATTGTATGTTTTATTTGTGGTTTTACAAATGAAGCCAATGTTTCAAGTCTTTTAAATATTTTTAACTTGAGTTTATATTTTGCATACCAGAGAAAGGATTTATACTTAACATTATTGATTAAAATGGCGTCAGAAAATGCAGAATTGCATAAACTCACAACAGTACAAATGCAACATTAACCCCTCTGGCAGTGGCCTACTTTTGGAAACATTTTTGAAAAACAGGAAACAGATTTGACAAGCAATGATTCCTTCTCCAAAAATATTTTTTATACCATTCAAGAAAATCCATTTTGATTTCTTCTAAGTTTCTTTCTTGTACAATTTCCAGCACATGAATTTTCGTAGGTCAAATTATAGCCATTGCCTCAATGGCCTAAATTCTAGTGTCTGTAGACTTCTTACTAGCAACCTCTTGTTTCTCTTTTTCATAATATCCATTTTTTGTCAATTAAAGGATAACATTTGAAAGATTTCATTTTGCAAAAAAATCTAACCATAAGACATGTTTTACAACATCAGCTTTTCCCATGGTTCACGTAGCTCTATTTGAAAAATATCAAAATGTCTCGAATTTTACCTGTACAACATGTATGTGTGTAAAAAATAAATCACAGACGTGCTATCACATTAAAAATCAATACATCAGTGAAACAATAAAACGAATATAGACCTTGAGCCACCAATAGGCCTCCTATTATTATTATTTTCTGAAACCCCAAGGTCTCCTGAGCACTTTGTCAAAGTCTGCCACCTGGCGAGTGGGGCTTTTGCGAGTTATAGAGGTCAAAGGTCATCAAGTGCACTGTTGCATACGAGATATCAATGAATAGCAGTTCAGGTTAAATTTTCATTTTATTTTCTATATTTAATATGTCAGAAACATGTTCAGATGGGTTTATACACTCATATCTTTAGTCAAAACAGCTGTTTTATAGAAATAGAAGCTATTTTGTTTGAATCAAAGTACTGAGAGAACTGTTCTTGGCCACGTTTGTGAGCGTAAAATGGCTGGTACCCAAAATCATATTCATAGCGTACAAAATCATCAATTATGATCTTAGTGATACAGAATAGATTCCGTGACAAATATAGTGTCTACCAATATAATTTATCCTATCTATAAGCTGTGTCAACGAAGGAAATCAGAGTATTAATAGTTACAAGTGTTGAGCTTTTCTAAAATCTTACGCTATTTGCTGGAATTAAAGACATTTCTTGCTGTTGACCAATAAGAACTCATTGACGTCAGGATTGCATTTATCACTTCTATAATCAACAGTAATTTGCCACATTGATTGATATTGTATTAAATCCAGTGAATAAAGTTGTGTAGATCTTTTTCTTCACAGGGTTCGAGACTAATATGAAGTTGCCTTTCATTGAAATGATAACAATGATGTTTACAAAAGATCATTCCATGCTATATGAAAATTTATCCACTTTCACTCGATTTGACCACATTCATGAAGTCAACTTTGTTATCATCTTTCTCATTGCTTGGTTAGAATATATTTCAATATGTTAACTGAATCATTGCTATGATTTATACTCTATATTATTCTATACACGAACTGCATGTCTATGACATGGGGAAGTACCCAGTAAACATTGTGAAAATTCAATAGCATTTCTGTTCTGTTCACAATATGACAGTTTTACCACAACTGAAAAACATCAAAATGTACGCAAAGAGGGCATGCATAAAACCATTTTTGAAACACTCAGTTTGTTATTCTCTAAATGATTCCAAGGAAGCATTTCGCAAAACAGAATCCACTTCTGTCGAACTACAGAGACTTCCCTTCACAACATAGACTTTGCAAATGAGAAATCAGGTCAGAAAAGAAGAAACTGTCTCCCCATTAGATCACTGGTCATTTCTTGCTACAGATGGGCAATTATTGGTGCATCACTTATATGGAATAGCACAGTAAAATGAAATCTATCATTTTTAATATGGGAAACAAAATCATGGAAATAACAAGCCCATGATCGTGATACAAAAAGAAAAAAAAATTGTTCATCTGTTCATGCACAATAATACAGTTATGCTGATATTGGATGAGATGGAGCTAAGCATAGTCTAAGTATATTGCAGCAGGCATTTTCTTTTTGACATACGACAGGTACTTTTATATACATGTTTGATAGAAAGAGAGAAAAACAAAACTCATGCATAGGCCTTTCGCCCATAGCAGAAATAAGAAGAGTCACTAATCATCTATCAAAGAAGGTAAATGATAACTGGCCAGCTAAAATATCAAAAAAGCTTCTGTCTCTCTTAAATGTGTACAATATCAAAGAAAAAACTTAAAAATTTTCTTTTTTGAATTTACATAGATTATAAATCACTAGAATACAATGTCATTGAGTAAAAGAAGACATAGCCTTGAAGCTATGCAGGCAGAAAACAAGAAGTTATACATATGTAAGAACAAGATAATTAGAGCAATCAAAGGATTGCCATGTGATGATGATAATTTGCATGACCATTACGCCAAAAGATATGTTAATGACAAGAACATTAACAGTACGTGGTAACACACAAGTGACCTTCATTTCAAAGATAACATAAAAGGGAAACAAAATGGATAAAAGAATAAGGAAAAAAATCAGGGCTATTCATTGCATAGTTTAAGACTTAAGCATATCATATCAAACCCAATGCAACTCGTTTCCAACATTTAAAACTTAGCCTTCTGTTATAGTCATGGCATGATGCTTCAAATTATTTCCTTATTTCTTAATGCCAGCCAGTTAACCTGACATAATTCTGAACAGGTAAGAACGGACAAACGACATCCAAAATTTTCATAACAAAAACATATAGCCACGGATATGGGGGGGTAGGCAGGAGAATGATGATGGTGAAGCTTTTACTGAGCAAATACAAGCATGAATGAGCTCCCATTCACTATAACACTATGGTCCTCCGTAAATTAATACTGACCAACAGTGTGAGATAACAGGTGCATCTGCCCTATTGAAATATCAAATCCAAATGGGGAATTCAATTCATCTTGGTAACTCACATTGCTAGTAAATCACCTGATAACTTAATTGATGTGTGTAAAAAGTGAAACAAGATTAACTACGAAGAATATATCTCTGATTTTGGACAGTTAACTCTTTCCGCGCCAAATATTTAATGCCGACCTCTTTCGATGCCTGGAAAAAGGCTCCACTGAAACTCAGTAAGAGTTTTATCATATTAGGCTTAACTAAACAAGCAGACGACAGAGTTCCAAGATCAGACTGCATGTTTATTGCAGTCTGATCTTGAACTATGTCGTCTGCAAAGGCCACTGTTTTCGCCTATAGTGCTGAAAGGGTTAAATTCATGCATATGTACGCTGTATTTAACTAAAAAGGGGGATATGCCTGTAGGTCATACCATTACTACTTCGTCATGGCAAGTTCAAATTTTAGTACTTTGATATCATTGTCTGAGAGAACTTAATTGCTAAAATAACAAGAGAAGGTACTGTAGATAGCATATGCAATGTCTTCTTAGTAAATAAGATCAAGATATATTTTACTTTTAAACCTTTTTGTCCGTTTTTTAGATACAAGAGTTAAATGGCACACAATGTATCAGTAACTTCAGTACCTTGATTTACACTAAAAGTTTCCATTTACTGTAATGAATATAACTATTAAGATCATGAAAATAAGCATACCAATAAATTTTAGATTTTTTTTTTTTTTTTGTTAATCTAAAATAAGGAAATGAACCAGATAGTTGTTGAATTCTCAGCAACTGATATAAAAAATTAAAAAGTATATTAATAAACTTTGGTTATAAGTGCTTCCATTTTATCCATGAATATGACAAATTAATATACAATTAATCAGAAAATGCCATTTGGGTTGCTTCTAGGATGCATTCAAGCATCTGAAAAATATCTCCGTAGTTTCTCAGATTATGATTTTTTTGGAAGCTTGAATCATAAAAAAATAGTGCTGTCAGTGCTTTGATTTGCATTAAATGTTCTTTTATTTTGTTAGAAATGCATAGAGTTATCTAATATGAGCTGTTTACATTACCTGAGATCATTTTGGACTTTCAGAAAATATAAAATTTCCAAAGAAGTGTCAATTGAAGATCAGCTAATAAGGTTAGGGTTAGAGATGCACTTGATGACCTTTGACCTCTATAACTTCCAAAAGCCCCACTCGCCAGGTGGCAGACTTTGGGAATGTGCTCAGGAGACCTTGGGACTCAAGAAAATCAGTCCCGAAAATTCCTCCTAGGGGGGGGGCGGCGGGGAGCAAACACCCTGCTGGCTCATAGTCTTATATAAACATAAATTATTTTTTGTAAATGCTGTTAAAGAAAATATGTAAATACATTGGATGGAATCGGTTTGGTATTTGAAAATCACAGACAATATGGAAATATAACATACAGAAACAAGACCATGCATCATATAGAGGGAACTAATCATGGTTGTAAAATTCATAAGCTTATTTTAAACAAGAGGCCCACGATGGTCCTGAAGTCGCTCACCTGAGCCTTTTGACCAAACATGATCCATTTTAAATATCTTTCGAGAAATTATGACAAACATTCTAACAAGCTTTTATAATCATTGGACGAAAATTTGGCCCCTAGCTTGTACACAAGCTTTTTCTAGACTCATCAAAGATGTTATCAAGACAAACATTTTGACTAAGTTTTATGAGTATTGAACTTAAATTGTGGCCTCTAGATTGTACCCAAGGTTTTTCGAAGATTTGACCAAGTGACCTAGTTATTGACCCGACGTAACCCATTTTCAAAGTCAACCAAGATGTTATCAAGAAAAACATTCTGACCAACTATCATAAGTAGAGGACTGAAAATGTGGCCTCTAGAGTGTACACAAATTTTTTCAAAGACTGGTCCCAATGACCTAGTTTTTGACTTCATGTGACCCATTTTCATACTCTTTCGAGATAACACCAAGACAAGCATTCTGACAAACTTTCATGAGTTTTTGACTAAAAATGTGGCCCCTAATAGGGTACTCAAGGTTTTCCTAAGATTTGACCTAGTGACCTAGTTTTTGACCCAACGTGACCCATTTTTAAGCTCATCAGTGACACCAACAATACAAACATTCTGACCAACTGTAAAGGGTATTGGACTGCAAAATGTGGCCTCTAGAGCGTAAACAAGGTTTTTGTAAGATTTGACCTAGTGACCCAGTTTTTGACCCAACACGACCCATTTTCAAACTCATCTGAGATATTATCAAGACAAAAAATTCTGACCTACTTTCAAGAGTACAAACATTCTGACCAACTGTAAAGGGTATTGGACTGAAAATGTGGCATCTAGAGCATACACAAGGCTTTTCTAAGATTAGACCTAGTGACCTAGTTTTTGACCTGACATGATCCATTTTCAAAATTGTCCGAGATATCATCAAGACAAACATTCTGACCCATTTTCAATAGTATTGGACTGAAAATGTGACCTCTAGAGCGTACACAAGGTTTTTCTAAGATTTGACGTAGTGACCTAGTTTTTGATCCGACATGACCCATTTTCGAAGTCGTCCGAGATATCATCAATGCAAACATTCTGACCAAGTTTCATGAGTATCGGATTGAATATGTGGCCTCTAGAGCATACACAAAGTAAAAGTTGACGACGGACGACGCACAACGGACGACGGACACAGCACGATCACAAAAGCTCACCTTTAGCACTTCGTGCTCAGGTAAGCAAACAAAAACAGGAACAAAAGTATCGCTTGGACGGATAGATACAAAACTAGAGGGCCATGATGACCCATATCGCTCAACTTCCTTTTATATATGTATCATGTACTTCATTGGCATTGACAGAGGCGTAAGTCATAAGTCTGTATGGCAATAAACTTTCATAGACAAAATATCCTTTCAAATCAAAGATTATTTCAAAGAATTCAAGCAGGTCTTATCAAGTATGAATCATACCAAATTTCAACAAAATCTAAAAATGAGTACTTTGGCAATAAGGTTTCAAAATCTTAGAAGCAGAAAACATTTTTCAATGGTATGAATGGTAAAGTCCTGGGGGGAAAAAAAACTAAAACTTACCTGAGCATGACAATAAACGTCAGTATAAATCACTCAACTGAAAACTGAAAGTTTTCTCTGCAAAAATCTTGAATACACAACACCAATCAAGAATTTTTGCAATCTGATAATCAAGGGAGGTAAAAGGTAAAAAAAAAAGTATATCATTTTCTTGATCAGTACACACATAACTTTAAGTCATAGTGACTTCGTGAAGATTTTTTTAAATTCACCATTTCAGCCTTTGTAAATGTGCCCCCCCCCCCAAACAGGTCTAAAAATTTTACGATCTTGCTACAGGTCTAATAGATGAAGCTACATGCTAAATTTGGTAGCCTTATGCTTTATGGACAAGAAAACAGAGGATTATTTGAGGGTTTACAATATAAGCCCATGTTAATCTTGTGAACCCCTGGACGGGACCAATTTTGACCCCAGGGCTATACTTTCAAGAATTTTGGTAGAGGTCTATTAGGTAAAGCTACATGCAAATTTGGTAGCCTTAAGCCTTATAGTTTCAGACAAGAAAGCTTTTCAATATTTTCAATATTTTTACAGATCTACTACCAAGGCAACCGGAGTTTTCATTGAAACAAAATTTTCTAAAGGAATGTTAACTATCTTTTTTTTTTTTTTTTTTTTCATTTCTGTGACGTTCCATCTACATTGGATGCATACTTTCAGATAAGAAGATGTTTGAAATAAAAGTTCACAAATGCGTGGGTGGAAGGACACACGTGTGGACGGACGTATGGGCACACCACGGACACCGGGCCATGACATAAGCCCGCTGGCCTTTGGCCAGAGGAGCTGAAAATGAGATACTGTAGCTAACTATATACACCTATAAAAACAATGGGAGAGCTTTTTGTAACAGTATTTCCAAGTAACAGAAAAATGTGGATTTTAAAGCAAGAACTACGTATATACTAACCCATTTCTTCATGCAACAACTTTGCACCAAATTACTATTTACTTGCTCTTTTAATGACAATGTTTTCAATTGATGTCTACTGCAAGAAAAAAGGGTCTTCAGCCTGTGGAGTCAAATTAAGCCATTTATCATACGTCAGTTCGCTCAAGGTTTCAAAGTCTCAGTTATCGCAACTTAACTTATCCTTTTCTCACCAAAACACTATTGGTCACGATAAGAATTTTTTTTTTATAGTTTGCCACAGTGTCACAATTCTTTTGCTCCCTACACAGTAGGTTTATTTCTTTATAATTTTCTGTGGTTCATCTTGATATAACCGATAAAGTGATGTTTTCCTCTTTTTTAATTAATATTTAGCCTGACTGCCTTTACACAGAAAAAATGTTCTTTTCTATACTGACACTGTCAAAGAGTGCTTTTATTCAAAGGTGAATTTTGTTCAGAAGTGTTTCTCATAACGATACTCTTCTGTGTTTTCTGACCCACGTTTGACAATATAAACATTGAAAAAGTTGCTTTCACCAAAGGTTCTGTCTATTCCTACTCTCCCGTTCCAGAAAGCAGTTCCGAAAAAGGCTAGTTTCTACATAAGCATTTTTTTTATTTGATTAATCTCAACTATTATGTAGGAGGGTATGCAATAAATTTACATAAGATCTGGTAAGCTGAAATATGAAAATATGCTTATCGAAAAATTTTGACAAAGTGAACACATTTTTTCTAAATATCAAAAATAGTATCACAACTATCATATGGTACCGTCGGTTCAAAATGAAATAATGAATATAACAAAATGTACTGTAAAAGGAAAAAAAAATGATCCTGCTATACCGAGGAAAAAGTCCTTATTCTACATTGTACATGTGCATATCTGTTTGCAAAACATCAGTGGAATGGACTGATTAACTCAATGTCTTTCAAAATGATTCAAAGCACAAAGTTACAAATTGGAGGAAGTATTTCAAGAATAAAATTTTTATATTTTGTCAGACTTTCCGTGGAAACTTCTTCATTTGTACAAATAAGAATTGCTGCACTCACTCCATTCCACTTAGTTACCACAACATAGCTTTCAGAAATCAGACTATGATTATAGAATAATATTAGTCCTACTTCTCATCTAGAGATTGGGAAAAAAATTATCAGTAATTCATTTCAATAAAACACATAACTTTAATATTATGAAGTTATTCCAGAAACTGTTCTGGATTATTGCAATTCCCTTGAAAAAAATATTGCAGTATCACATTGCATTTAATTTTACATGGTATGTAATATTTGATTCTTATTCTAACATTGCATCAGATTTTATTCCTTTACGGATGTTTATTTCCTATTCAAAGTTAAATCGCACTTAATTTAAATTCTTGCACTAAAATTCTTTTATACGGTCTTATATTTTTGACAGCTCTTTTTCCAATATATCGGTTCGCAGCCCAAGCAAGAAAATTCAAATTCATATAAAAAAAAATGAAGGGCATTTATATCAGCTTTTCATTATCCCACAAAACAGAAATATACTTGGTTTTTCTGTAGTATTTTATTAATGGTATGAGGATTAAATTGATTGAATGGTGTTGTTCGCGTTCAACATTATTTTATGGCCTAATGAAGAAGTAGAAGTGACATTTAGTCCTTCGTCCCCTTCAGTTTAGTTTTGACATATTCTTTTTGCACATCTGACCCATCACAATGCTAAGCACAACTTTACTTACATATCCAGAGTGGATCAACATGAAGTTGCACAAAATTTGGATTTTTCTAGGATATTCTCAAAGCACAGTCGAAAGAGAGCAATATATGTGTCTTTTTCACAGACTGAAAATATCCATTTCATTTTTAAGGTCTCTATGAACTCTTTTCATGAATGAAAACTTCCGAAATTGTATTAAGAGAAAAGGATTGTAGTCAAAACTGTAAATGTTTGACTATTTCTTGATCAGTCCATTAAAACATACAAATGCATACTAAGCTTTTCTATGCTAGAACTTGTAAACTGTTATAAACCATTTTGTAAATCAAGCTAGAACAGCAAAACATTGCTACAAATTTAAGCAGCGTTACCATCTATTACTCTCAAGGGTGTTTTGTTGTAGACCCATAATGCAATGGTGGTAGACTGGCAATCGACAGATCTTCACTGAAAGAGTTGTCTGGTGAGTCTATGTGTTGTGGACTCCCTAACCCGGGTCGGTTCTGATGAGTCCTTGGGCTGAGCATGGTGTTACCGATGTAACCTCCAGAAGCTAGCAATGCTTGGGCTTGAGACTGGGATCTAGCTATGATGGCGTTAATTGCTTCCATTCGGTTTTTGTACTTGCTATAAAAGAAAATATGACAATAATTAAATCTGTAATGCAGTTAAAATGTGATATAATGTGATTTAAATGGAAAAGTCATTTGAGCATCACTCCAGGAAAATTTCGTTAAGCGTTATACCTTGCAAGTCGTTGGATAATATAGATCCATTTCTTGTAAAACCTGGATAAATAACGAGGTAGAATTTACCTTTTCTTTTACAAGAAGCTTGGACCAGGGTCAGCTTGCCCAGACTGCGCAGGCTGACCTTGGTTGATGCTTTTTGCAGATGCACCAAAACCTTCTTTTCACATAGTCATAGCATGACCAATACGGAAAAATATTTCTGTCCTTCATAAAAACCTCTGCGTCGGTTTTTCTTATGAATTGCAACTTGAACATAATTCATATAAATATCTGCAACATTGCTTTTGCTGTATTACTAATAATTTCAGAATACGTGTATATACTTCTGTGGATACACTGATAAAAAGGTACCATACAATTTAAACTGATAGGAGAAAAGTGAGCCTTTATTTAAAGCGGCCAAAAATGATTTGGGGTCAAATTTCAGGAAAAGTAATTTAAACAACTTAAAAGTATCCATTTGGTCATGAGGATGATAATGTGTTACTGGAGAGTCTTTAAATGTTCCAGTCGCTGGCAGAGAAATAAATCTTAAATCTGGTTTTAAAGATGGCAACTTAAATTCTAATGTTATAATTCATATTTCTGCCTGCGAAACTTTAACAAACCGTTCTTTTACACACTGTAACCCTAATAATAACACTCTCTTAAATGCAATAATTTAAGTTTGCCTGCATTTTGGTTCCCGAGAAGTTCACCTATGGCAGCAAGTGGACCTAAAAGGTGGAAATATTTTTAGTAAAATTGCTTAAATATTATTCAAAAAACAGTCTGACGAGTACAGAATTTTTCTTAAAATGATCCATTCTTCTCTTGCCACAGTGCATTCCTGGCAGCCTCCTTGGTATTGTAAGTCACCTTTTTAGTTTATGCCTACAAATTCCTCCAATGTTAGGCGTGAAATTTTACCATTACAGAAAAGGATTGCCTAATCGATGAAACTTCAATTGGAAACTTTAAAAAGCAAAATGTTCAACTGGAAGGAATATACATTACCATCAGGGAATAAAAACTTAACAAGAAACTCCTATTATCAATCAAAAAACATGAAATACATGATTGTGACTATTTGAATACAGTTTTGTCTAGAATATTTCACAAATTACAGTACCAGACTGCTTAGATAACAGCTGACATTGCAACTTCTTTGCACACGCTAACACGCTTTGCAAAAGCAGCATAAGAGGTGGCTAGGGTTTTAAAGGCTAACAAATAATATAATCGATATGTACAAATAATATCAAAACTCAAGAAAAGTTAATTCCTTAAAATGATATCTCTTTTTTAATAGAGATATAAAAGAGGTATTGTATTTTGTATGTACATATGGCCTTATAGTTATTGGTCCATAACGAAATTTTACATTAAGCCCCCTTTTACCATGAGATGACATTTGATTAAATAAGAAAAACTTATGACTGTCTGTATCTTATGATCAACAATATATATATATGAAGTTTAATAAAATTTTGTCCAGTAGTTAAAGAGAAATTGGTCCATAATGGAAACATACATCAAGCCCCTTTTTTCCATGACACAGCATTAAATCGTAAAAGAACAAAATACTCATATCGGAGGTCCGTCATAAGAAATACACGCATGAAGTTTCATCAATTTTCATCATGGATTTTAGAAGATATTTGTACAGAAAGACAGTCTGCCAAACAGATGGTTATTGGTCTATACTAAATGAATGCATTAAGCCCCCATTTTTCCATAATATGACATCTCATTGAATGAAAACAAATAATGATTGTCTGTGGCTGATAATACACAATATAAATATAAAGTTTCATAAAAGTTTGTCCAGTAAGTCAGAGAGATATTGGTCTATAATGGAAATATACATCAAGCATCAAGCCCCCTCTTTCTATGACATGGCAATAAAGAAAAAACAAAACAAAAAACAAAAACAAACAAAAACTGGCGGCCTACCATGAGGAACAGATGTATGAGGCTTCATCAACATTCATCAAAAATTTCAGAAGATATATGTACGGATAGACGGAAAGGTGGACAGACGGATGGACAATGCAAAAACTATACGCCCTCGCCTTCGGCAGGGGACAAAAGGAAACTAGAACTTGTTTTTCTACAAAAAACAGATGTCTCCCCCCTTTTTGGTGTCAGAAGGATTGATATGTCACCAAGGCAATTTCTAACTGAAATAATGGTCATTTTTAGAGCAAACAATCTAGTTGACACAAAACGCTGTACAGCCACAGAAGTTGGTTAGGGGCTTGAAATTCTAGATATCAGAAGTAGTGGGATTGTACTCTATAAAAAGGGAAAACAAAGGCACTGATCATGCTATACGGGTATCTCTAACGGTTTTCGAGTTATAGAGCAGACACGAAATTGTACGTAAAATGAGTAAGGAAAATAATCAAGGGAAATAACTCAAAAAAATATACAAACCAGAGTTATGTTTCTTGTGCATGACACATCGTTTCATTGTGGTTCAGAAATGTATGAAGTTTCATCAAAATATCTCAAACGGTTTTCAAGTTATAGAACGGCCACTTAATTGTATGGAAAATGATGAAAGGGAAATAACTCAAAAAATATACAAGCCAGAGTTACGGTTCTTGCGCATGACACATCATCTTATTGCGCTTTACAAATGTATGAAGCTTTATCAAGATATCTCTAACAGTTTTCGAGTTATAGAGCGGACACGAAATTGTATGTAAAATGAGTAAGGAAAATAATCTAAGGGAAATAACTCGAAAAATATACAAGCCAGAGTTATGGTTCTTGTGAATGACACTTCGTCTCATGGTGCTTTACAAATGTGTGAAGTTTTATCAAAATATCTTAAAAGGTTTTCGAGTTATAGAGCGGACACGATTTGTGCCAGACGGACAGACAGACGGATGGACAGACAGACGCACAGGGAAAAACAATACGTCTCCCGACCCTGACGGGGGGAGACATAACTACCAGCACTAAGAACAGACAACTTAATTTGTAAAGGTTTAAAACAAATAGAAATTCAGTACCTATCTGACGGCTGAGGTAGCAAAGCTCTGCAATGCAGTTATTTTCAAAACATTTTAGTAATAATCCTCTTAAAATCTTAACCAAGTTTCTAATTTTTAACAAATGAGTTTTAAAAAGCTTCATTTGCAAAATTAAAAAAAAAAAAGATTAACAACTTAAAAGAATAAAGTGGCAAATGAAAAACTGCTCCCTTTTTTTTTTGCAATTTCTTCATTTGTCAAAGTGTTTGAAATGTCTTTGAAATATAGGCATATACAGAAAAACTTCTTAAAGTACGGTGCAAATAAGTGAGTGTGTGATTACACCAAGTGAACATACTGTACACAATCTACTTTTCTTTACATACTAGTAGAACATGACAAAAATTGTATAAGATTTTTAAACCTCTTTCTTTTTTTTTTATAAGGTTATTGAATTTGTAGGTTATAGCAAAATTTCATACAAAAAAAAAATACAGCTTTAGACTATATTAGCACTGCTCAAGTTAGAAATTAGCTGCAGATGCAACTTTCATATTAAAATTATATTGCAATTTGTGAAAAAGATGTAGTGATAATTATACAGAGTGAAGGAGATGTTTCAAAAGTGTTTAGAATCAGTCAATTTGAACTAAGCTTTATCAAAAGTTTAAACAAAATGTGGTATACCAAACTTATACCACGCAGGTAAATAACACATAATGAAAAAGGAAAAACTTCCTCTTGTAATGAAACTAAAATTTATCATTATCTTGTTACATTAAAGAAATAGAACATGTTTTTTTTCTTTTTTACATTTTGCATAAAAAAAACACACACAAAATTAAAAAAAAAAGAAAAGATAAAAAATTAATTGAAATGTGCATAGTACTCGAGCTTTTTACAGGTGATATTGCTTACAATAAGCCATTTTTCTTAGGTAACGGCAATTTTCATTTTTCTATTATTAATTATTGATCAGTCTCTAATCTCAATTCTTTGGTGTCAAATATTTCAATGGGTCAAAATTTACATTATTGGAGTACTTAAAAATGGGTGAAATGTGTAAAGCTTAAGTAATTATTTTACAAAGATGTTTTAACACCTCTCATATACCAAAACTATAAGAATATTCATGGAAAAGAAACAAAAACATACAAGCAAAGTTTTTATTTTGATGAAAGAAATTTCCTACACGTGGTTGGTATTATATCAGATAAACTATCCAGCCTGGTAAACAGTTAAATGATATGTGATTTCAAAATTAAAACCAACTATCAACGGAAAATCAGTGTTAGGTGGTAAAGGGGTACAATATACCTTTAACCCTGGGAGAAACATTTCTGTTAACAACACAGATATATCTGTCATGCAGAATTATTTTAAAAAAATTAACCCTTAGAATTTCTCAAATCATGCTGATCAGTGTAGATTCAAGATCAGAGTAAACATTCTTTGCATTCTGATATGAATCAACACTGTCCTAATAAAGACATGTACGTTTCCTCTGTATTCTAAGGGTTAATCAAACCAAATAAACAGCGAAACAGCTGAACTTTATACCTTTTAGCATTACTTGTATTCATCCTTGATATTTAAGACAAACCGATACATGTAAACAACATATTCACAAAATCATAAAGCAAAGCTATAGCAATGTCTACAGGAAATAAGCTGTATATCATTTGAGCAAGTACAGAAATCAGACAAACTGACATTCCAACTAACAAATACAAAGAAAAGGCACAAAAGTTTATGGGAAAAAAGATTAGCCCAATAGTGTTGTGTTCAAATTAAACCAATGTGGCAAACCACGAAATGTCTATCTTAGTTAATAATTAATTTCTTTGTTTGTAAGATCTTTACAGTGTTCTCCAACATTACTATGGTTTTATTGCGACGGCCAGAGCACCTATCCATACTATCCTGGATTTCCTTTCACTACTACGTTGTACATCATTCTTCCCAAGCCACTCAGCACTTTCTTGTGAAACACTGATGAGCGGAGAGAGAATAATAATTCCTGTGGCAATGACTATCAACAATCCTCGAAATAAAAAGTTGGCCCAGCTGGGGATTTCAACCAGCAAACCACTGGTTTCAAATCCTGTGTGTAATAGAATGCATCACCGGGCTCAACAATTGGTAATCAAACGAACTATTTATAAATTAAGATAAGATAATTATTCTGAGGAGTGTAACTAGGCTAATGAATCACAACTTGGTTTTCATACTAATTAACATTTATGAACCTCCTTGAAGTAAATTGCTTTTGAGCGTATCATTCTGACTTGGCCTTTGCTAGCAACAAAAGAATGCATCTTCTTCGTGAATATTTTCAAAACCTACCAAGACAATTCAGTACAATTTCTTGAATTTATTATTCCATTTATTTCCTTTCATATGGAGTTAAGCATAAAAAAGCCAGTTTAGATCTTGACAAGCTTACTTTCGACAGTTCAAACCACAGCAATGGCCGATGTAGATTTAGAGCTATATATTGAATTGCACTTCTAATATTTTATAAAGCAGCCAAACATTATACATACTTTTCTGAGGTATGCGGATCCCTCCTTCTCCAGGTTTGAAGCTGCTGCCGCAATCTTTGGCAGTCTTCTTCTAATGCTTGTAAAGAGGTTTTAGTAATCTGGTGAAGTGACTTCTCGGTATTCAGTTCACCCTGCAACTCTGCTATCTGCTTTTTATATCGTACCACAGACTGACCTTCACTATCCTTGCCACTTCCTGCTTTCTGTGCATCTAAATGGTTCTGCATTTGTTTACTAAGTTCTTGAATTACCCTGTTCATTTCATGCCTAAAAATAAAAAGAACTTAAAACATAAATATCAATTTCTAAACCTTTCACAAAAAGTGTCTAATTACCCTTGCCAACTGATCTGAAGGAAGAATAGAGATAAAAGATGTTCAAATCTCACATGCATTGGAATAAAACAAAGTTCACATTCAAGGAGAAATTACTCTTTCATCCTTCACGCAAATACCAGAAATTTGCAGACTATCATTTTTAATGCCTACAGCTGCACAAAGTTTTCAAACTGTGGGGGAAGTTTGCCACATAAATACCTACATACATTTATATTTGCAGGTCGACAGATAGAGAGACAGACAAACAGATGGATAGACCAAAGGGTTGATTCCAGTATATCCCTGAAACAATTTGTGCGAGTGAATGACAAAATGCATATAAACCATTTCAGAGAGGATACAAAGGCATTTTGCACAATAATTTTTAAAAGAAAAATACAACAGACAGTGTGGTGCCGAAATACATGTAAGACTGAAAACTTGTTGTAAACAGGGTTAAATTAAGTTACATTGTTTAAAAAAAAAAAAGAAACAGTCGAATATGGGAATTTTCCAACGTTTAAAACTTGGTATTAAAATCATTTTGTACCCTAAATACATCCATTATTACATAGCAATGTCACATCGCTTGAGATTTAAATTTTCTTGTCATTTTTCCTGATTATCTTCAATCTTTTTTGTTTACCTTTGTTTGCACATATGTTTTTTTTTAAGTCTTCCATACACATTTTCTTATTCATAGCTACGAGTAATAAGTTTATGAGAAGCTAGCATTCCTGCAGACCACTTTTTTTACCATTCGCACATTCATAATACAAATATGACAGTTTATAAGCCAGTATAGGACAACTATCCGCTGCAGGCACATAAAGTGTCATTTTTGTAACAAACGGTCGCTCATTTTCTCTCAATAGTTTCCATACAAATTAAGCAAGAAATTGAATTTAAACCCTTCTCTTTTTGTGTGCTAATTGCTCAAATTTGGTTGTTCTAGAAACTGCTTCCACATGAAACAAGTGGGTCATGATAGTTCTGTATCGTTCCACTGGCTAAAAAGTACAAACCATATTTACCATACATTACAATTCTAGGCTAAATTGTTTCGAACAAAAATACTTATATAGTTTTCTCTATACAGGGCTGTTCGATAAATTTGTGAAATTCTGTGTAAAAATACAACCAGGAGACTTATTAACATCATATTAATCTATATCCAAAACATCCTCCCAATTTCATACAAAGTCATACAGAAATACATTTTCAACAATGAATTACACACACATGTAAAAGTACACTGCCGGGCTCCGAAGGTGAAAAAATGACGTTAACGTCATTACAAGTTGAAAGATCGGTGTATCTCCTCTACATAATCCCATTAAACACACATATATACCAGCTCGCATCAACTTTAGACATTCCTAGATCCTGTGTAAGGACACCGGACTGTGGAACAAGAAACTCTTGAGTTGATGGATATGCCACGCACTGTAACCCGCCGGTCCTTATTCACCTTGTCATGCACAGACCTCAGCCAAAATTGACGCCATGACGCTAACTGACCGTCCTTCACGACAATCATCTTCAACATGGTTTTTTCAATTCCTAAACCGGTCATAACACTTATAGACAAATGAAATACTACAGGAACTTGAAGGTGTCGACTCCTAACTCAATTCCATGATCTGTTTACCTAGTCAAACACAAAACTTGATTATTGCAGGTAATTCAGCATCTATTGAAGACATCATTGCGTCAAAAATTATCTGGCACTGACTAGACAAAAGTTATGTTATTACAGTATCCGGAGGTACCACAACGATGGTGTTTTGAGGAAATGATGATATGATGTGATTTGACCGTGTACACAACTGTCACCAATTCTGCACAATTCTGGATGATAATTTTACAGGAAATAACATATTTCAAATCAAGAGGAAATTGGAGCTCGGCAATGCGCATTACATGGGTTACTATACATACACATATTTTGCATTTAATTTTTTCTGAAGCTGCAAAATTTCTACATCAAGGTTTAATAGGTTCATGAAATTGTAGGCAATGTTTTACCTTAAAATATCAAGAAATCTGGTTTTAACAATAAAATTCCACGAATTTATGGAACAGCCCTCGTAAAAGTCCATGTGAAAGTTGTGACCTAATGGCGAGGCCATTTTTTACACCAGAGCAATAATTACTTGAATCCTGGTAGAGGATCGCAAAAGAAAGCCACATACTTTAAATACATGTCTAGGCCATATGGTTACAAACAAGATTTTAAAAGTTTCCTCAATATAAAGCCCCTGTAAATTATGAGACCCCTGAGGCAAGGCTATTTTTTATTCAAGGGCTAAATGTTGAACTAATTCAGAAGTGATCCACAAGATAAAGCTATGTGCATTTCGGTAGTCCTGGGTTTTATGGTTAGGAACGGGAAGATTCTTAGAATTTTCTCTCTAGACAATAAGGACATGTTAAAGTTTATGGCCCATGAAGTGGGGCCAATTTTGACGCCTGGGCTGTAGTTTGAAAAAAATCGGAACAGGCATAGTAGATGATAACATTCATGAAATATTACAGCTGTATTTCACGATCAGGAAGAAGAATTTTTTTTAAGTTTTCGCTACTTAAGCCTATGTAAAACGTGTAATTTTTGTTATGGGATGAAATTTGACCCCAGGGCTAAAATTTGAAGAGTCTTGGTAAAGGCCCTGTAGATAAATTTACAAGAAAATTTGGTAGCCCTTGGCCACTTGGTTAGGAACCAGAAGATTTTTAAATTTTTCACCATATAAGCCAATGTAAAACTTGTATCCCCCGGGGCAGGACCAATTTTGGCCCCAGGTCTACTATTTGAAGAATCTTGGTAGAAGTCCATTAGATAAAGCTACATGCCAAATTTGTAAGCCCTAGGCCTTAAAGTTAAAAAAATATTGAAGATATCCAATATTTTACTATATATGCCCATGTAAAACTTGTGACCCCCAGGGCCGCTATGTTTTGAAGAATGTTATTAGATGAAGGTACTTGCCATATTTGGTAGCCCTAGGCTTTATGGTTTGGCACCAGAAGATTTTCAAAGATTTTCAGTATTTTTCAGTATTGTTGCCATGGCAACCAGTTTTTAGAGGAATTACCTTCTTTTTAAAAGAATCTGAAGAAGCCCATGGCAGGATGATTTCTGTTAAGTTTCGTCAAAATCGGATGAGTAGTCTCAGAGAAGAAGATATTTGAAATAAAGTTAAAGCACATGCTTCGGACAGTGGAGCTAAAGTTGAATGATTAAATATCCTGACACCAAAGGGCGAGTTGTATTGCAAACTATTGACACCAAAGAACCAACTGTAACAAGCTAAACAATCACAAGAGTTAATTTTGTATTGTATTTATAGCCATTTTCAACAATATCACATCTATCGCGGCGGCCAGTACACCTACCCAGGCTTTCCTGGAGTTTTCTTTTAACTAGTACTTCGCACAGTATTCTTCCAAGCCAGTAGCTGCTTTCCCGGGCTGCTGGGTTAAAACTTAATATGTAGCTGATGACTTGAAAACATATTTCTTAGAATAGACAACATAAATTTCGGATTCATACATGATCACTAATTACATTATTTTGGCTACAAGCTACAAGAAAATTTGCTGTCGGCAAATGGAGAAAATACAACATGCACATTCAATAACAAAAGTCTGTTGACATCATTGTTCTACTATAAGCATTGGTTTGAAAGCCAAACAAAATTTACCACATAGACTTATCGGCATCGCCTGATTCCTCTACTTTCTTGGCCAAAAAGTTTCTCAGCCTCTTGAGTTCGTCATCCTGATCTCTAAACCTATAAAATAATCATTAAGATTATTTAGGACTTCACACTCTTTTCAAAGTTATTCAAGGTACGACATTAAAGCGAAGGCACCAACCAGCCCACTTTGTTGTGTATTCTTTTATATGGAGAAGACCATTCTTGATATTATCAAAAAAACGTTTCTGCATTTTCTGTCATGTTTTTTCTGATATTTCTCAACAATTTGACTTGCTGAAATACCCTCTCTCAATGAAGTATGACCATTTACTCCATCGGAATGTTAACGTTAATTTACCCTCCCAAAGTCAACAACAAAATATCTCTCTTTACTTAAGATAGCCTTGATTGTGTTTCATATTCAAAACTCCTGTAGCGCGTGTTTCTGTGAACTAAACTCAAAAATAAACACCTTAAAGAGTACCTGTTAAAGTTAACCATTACCAAACAAAAGATACATTACAGATCACCTAAAAAGATTCTAAAAAGCAGAAAAAAATGCGATGCATTAATGAATTGCAGATGGCTCGACTATATCAGCTTATAAATTATCTACATCTCAAGAGAAAATCTTTTACTATGAAACCACCTACCAAAAAGGGGACAAATTAACATAAAAGAAATTGAGATATGCTAGGTATAATTAAATGAACTTGTGTTTGAAATATTTTGGTATCTTGCAGATATTGACAATAACAAATTTTTGCTTTTAAAACTTGAAAGTCATGTAGAAAGTAATCTAAATATCTCACACCATCGAACCAATTAATTATTTGTAGTTGTGGGTAACATTTGATGGAGGTCAGATATTATATTGTCACCGTTTTTATATTCATTGATGTTTCTTAAAGTATAAGTTTTAGAATTCTTTCTGATTCTTTACATATTGAATCTATTTAGTTATTCGGCTACCTCCATACTGATAAAGTCAATTAATCAAAATGTAATAAAGGCTAGCCAATATAAGGATCTGTTTCTCCAACTGATAAAATCTATTGAAACATATTTTATTACAATCTTGAAAGGCCATCGAAAAGTTTCTTTAGCAGACTTAGGTAAAAAGCTTTACTGTTACTTCAAATTGTGGCCACACATGATGATGTGCTTCCTGCTTTCAATTAAGGATGCTAGGTTTTTTGTCATCTGAACACTTCACCAGGTTATGTGCTACAAAGCTTAACTTAATTAACATTGCAGTGCTAAATAACTTGAATATATATTTTTCAGTCGGGAAAAAAGACAGACTTTCGAACTCTGAAGATATTCTGGCCATGATATCTGGCAAGATAGATCTATCAGACCAATTGGTTCCAAAATCAGATTCTACATACTTGTCAACACTGCTGTCCTCCAAGTCATCAAGAGCCATGCACTGCATTTAATAATTGAAGTAAATAATAGAACCCTCAACTTTCCAAAGCTATTGCCATACCATTTCCAATAACACCATACCAACTGCCTACAATACGTGCTGAGACTTACCTTTCTTCATCAATTATTAAAGCCAGAACTGAACTATATAATACATACAAAAAATATCATACTTTGTCACATTATGCTTGGCATGTTACCATATAATTAAGAAGAAAGCACTGCTTAATCTCGGCGTTTGTTAATTTTCCAAGAATACTAAAAACATATATCAGACTTCTATCTTCTGTATATATCTTTTAAATATCGGAGTATATATAAATGAACAAAATGAAATCTATACCTTCCATATACATGTACCACAGTAAATTTTTTTTTAAGTTACAGAGAGAACCACATTGTAATAGTAAGATCGACCTTTCTGAGGTCATGGCCTGCAATCATATCTGTTTTATCAACATAAACAGAACACCTTTGCAAGGAGGTTTGATGGCCCAAGTTGCAGTTTATCTGATTATTCATTTACTTTTCCTCTCTAACCCTATAAGATATTGTTTCCTCTTTAACCCTAAAAGATATCAACATATATTGGACCAATTCTCGGACATGGTTAACATTATACAAAACACTCACCTAGATGATAGTTGAGACTGTTTCTCCATTTCTATCTTTAAATTTTCCTCTGCTTGCTTCTGTTTCAGTTTACTTTCTCTAAGACTATCCTCCATCATCAGAAACTCTTCTTGTAGCTTCAGTAGATAAAATAGAAAGACTTACATGAAACTTTCTTACATGCTTTCCAGCTGAATATTTTGATAGACGAAAATTTTATAACATTACACTAAAAGTCTTGTTCCATAATGATGTAACAAACATGAAGGAATGAATAACAAACACAAAGGAATAAGACTTTTGTGACTTACTTATAGAGAAAAACAATGAGCTACAAAAAAATGTCAATCTGTGCAGTCCACGCAGGCTGACTGATGTCAAAACATTTTCTACGTGTCTAAGGACCGTTTCTGGACAGAAATTGGCTAAGCCTTAGTAATGCACTTGGTAGCGTACTCGAAAACTGGGGTCCCTGGTTCAATCCCTAGCCTGGCAATTTTTCCGTTGATTGATGATATTCATTGTGACAGGATTTGTCTCTCACCTCTGATCACTGTTTTCAAAGATGATTATGTGGGAAAGCATCCAGTTCCTTGGAAAGAATATTGTGTGAAGTACTGGTAAAAGAAATTCCAGTAAGATATGGATAGGTACACAGAACGTGTCGATATAACTGAAATAATGTTGAAAACGGTGTATAACACCACACAATTAATCAAACAATCAACAGAAAAAATCGATTTTATAGTTCCACAATCATATGAATACTTGCTTGGTATAATTAATCATGGAGATGCATTAAACCCCTTTTTGCTAGAGCATGGGCCGTTTATATGGAATCGTTCATAAAAAAAATGTATGACGATGCCAAATGGTACCAAATGGGGTCATATATTTATTCTCTAGGCATAAATAGTAATGTGTCATTCCACAAGCATAGATAGTATTGCATCCTCTAAATTGCAATGTAGATTCAAATAAGATTACTAGTGTACACATAGACTGTGATTTAGGCAGATTGTAACAGGACTTTTGTGTAAGATAATTAAAAATAGTTTTCGTGCAACTAATTCCAAAGAATATGACTTTCAACATAAACACCAAGATGCAGAAAAGTATGGGGCAGGACATATTCCATTATAAATCTTGAAAAGTAGTCTGTTTCTTTTGTTAAGTTTAAAGAATGTTCTACAGATCAACCATTCAGGTAAATACATTCGCTGTTTATTTACTTGCAAAATGAAAGGTACTGATCTGAGAAATCATGTAACATAGAAAACTTGTTGTCTCATAAACAACCAATGGTCACTGAAACGGATATTGCCGCTAGTAATGGTATAAACTGTGGCAACTTTAAGAATTAATTAGCAGATCCCCAAATAAATCATGGGTAGAAATATGATAATTTTTTATCTTACATGTTCATCAAAATAATGGTTTGCCTTTATATTACTTTCTATCACAACAACAGATACCACATATCAAATGACCCTAGTCATGACACTTTGAAACATCGCATCACATTAGGAACTAGCAATTTCCTTTTATTTTTACCTTGAGGTTTTCTTTGTTCTTATTTGCCACTTGTTCTCTACAGCTATCGAGATCTGCTGCTATCTGTTGTACCTGAAGAACTAATTTGTCTTTTTCTTCTTGGGCAAGGTCCCTAGAAAAGATTGCAGGTCACGCTTACATGCTGGAACTTCTTTTTGTCTATGTCAACTAAAACTTTTACAACCTAATGCCCAGTTACACTTTATCAAAACTAGCGATTCCTATTTTTTTGTGAAATCTTCTTGGCTCGTAATTATAAGTTAATTAGTACCTTTTTAACCCGACATCTTAGAAAAACTTGCAATTAATTCTTAAAGTTTAAAGAAAAAATGAAAAGTCAAAATAAAGTATGTCTGTAGTACAGAGAAAAACGTTGCACTTTAAAGGTTATTTATCCAATACATCTCTCGGACCTTATTCAGTGGAATATGATCGTGATCGTCGGTATGTGCAAAATAAAAACAAGGTGTGTTCTCACCTTGAAGGCAAATTAAACTCCAGTTTTACCATTCATTTATTTTAAACTCCCGTTTCTTGTGATGCATTTGGAGAATAGAGTAACAATAAGCATAATAAAAATAATTGGACAAAAGTTTGCTTCATGCGCTTTTAGTCATGTTCCCTCAAATGAACAGAGTTATTAATCCTTTCACAACCAAAATAATTTAGACATGTTTTTGTTACAAGGAATCAATTTTTTTTTTTTTTTGCCACAAATCATCTAACGGTCATAATCAAAGGCCATACTTTGAATTTGATGCTGTCTGATCTTGATCTTTCTATTCAACAAGAGCAGCAAGTATTGCGCTTAGCTTATGTAAGAGGTGTCCATTTGATCGCTAATGCCTTTGAAAGACAGTTTTGGTTAGTGTTTTTCACAAAACATAAGAAATTGTAAAATCAGGGAATAGACTACATGTTATGTGCTTCTTGATTTTGATCTAAATCTATATCTATAAATGCAACTAAAGTTATGCTCAGTAGTCTGTGGGTTACTAGTAACCATTTTCCTGAAGATGACAAAAAGAGATTAAAAAAAGTTTATGTACTTACAGTTGTTGTTTAAACTCCAACGCAGACTTTTTCATTTTACCTAAGTGACCTTGTTTCTGACTGTCTAGCAGCTGCTTTAACTTGTTTATTTCTTTCTACAATATCATGACAAACGGAAGAATGTCTTTAATATACAAAGCTAGTATTTGAACTATTCCTTGAAAAGAGAGTTAAATCTACGTTATCTTCATACAAAGAAAACCTAAAATGCCCACTCAATTCTGTGCAGCCCCATATCAAAACAAGAGCAATGCAAGTGGATGCTAACACTCAGTTGCAAGTGCTTGACTTTCAGTAAAACTTCCAAGTCGAAAGGGGGCATAACTATGTCAAAAATACTCTGATTGTTACCTGCCCTTTTTGTATGGGTTCCCTTTTTGAAAGTTAACAACTTGTCCAATTTTAAGTGAATATCTTCAGTGATATCAGATATATTGTAAAAGGCCCAAGTTTTTGCATGTCGACGTTGCAGACACAGACGGAGATGACTATAGGGCTATGGAAAATGCTTTATGCTTTCCTAGAAAGCAACAGAGGTAAAATAAATTTGTTTTTTCATATTGTAATTTTCACTGTCAACAGCAAGTGATACGTGCAGTCTGTTTTTGGATCTACACTATCTCCTGCCTGATACAAACATGTGACAAAAATATATTTTATTTGCCGTGGAAGACTGCCTTTGTGTATGACATAGTCTATTTAATTCATTTGGCTGTGAAAATGTTCATGGTCAGTCTCTAACTATGTCGTCTTGATCAAGTCGGAATTTAACAAAATATTTACTCAATCATCATCTATGCTGTTTTCAACACAACCCTAATAGGTTAAAATGACAATTTGGAGTACCATTTGAATGAAAAAAAAAGCATGTTGTTCTACTGACATTGAGGACCATAGAAAAAGGAGCGGTTGCTTTTACAACTACTGCCCCCTCAGTGTATTCGATAGCTGACTACTGCAATGCCTTAAAAATGTAATTTGTCAAGGAAACTGTCTATTAAGAAGAAAAGAGTGAAAACTGCAGTGGATGACTAATGGTGTTTTACGCCGCTTTCAACATTATTTCAATCATATCACAGCAACAGTTCACATATTCATGTATTTCCTGGGTTTCACCAGTACTATGCTAGAGCTCTGAAATGTCTTGCCCAAGGACACACCACGAAAAACTCAGCGGATCAGGTGGGACTCGAAACCAGGGCCACGAGTCCCACACTTTACACTTGAGCCATGCAGGAACCCACGGTTTGATGACTAAACATCTACTTTTACATCATACCTGTAGAGTATCAACTTGTTCCGATTTTGCTTTTACACTACTTTCAGTCGTATGGGAGACTGCTTGCAATTCCTGTACTTTTCCTAACAACTTCTGGTTCCTGTCTTGCTCTGTTTTGTACTGGTTCTCAGCTTTATTTATCTGTGCTTGCATTTCTGTAACTTTGGCTTCAGCAACATTCTGTGATAAAAATCAAGGAATTTTGTCAACTAACACTTTTTTCAGGTAAAGTAATGTAATATCATTGACAGTGACAACTACTTTTCTTGTGAAGTATACAGTACCATTGTGAGAAAAAAAGATGTTAGTTATCACGTAAATAATTAAATTCAAGTTTGTGATTTTACATGTACAGTTATGTGTTTTTTCCAGAACAGATATATGGGGAAAAGTATAGCTGAGGGAAGTCAATAAGTCTCTGCAAGTACTGATTAATGTTACCAACGACAACAAATTACCTTTGCATTTTTAGCATCTTCAAACTGAAGCCTTAGTGTACCCACAAACTGTTCTGCTAGCCGCCTTCCTGTACTTTCATCTGATAACTGAGCTTGCAAATCTACTACTGTCTTCTCTTTCAGCACTTGTTGACCATGCAGCTGATCCCTCTCTTTCGATACAGCTGCTAGACTTGTTTCTGCTGACCGCAAGCGGTTCTGTGTCTAAGCAAATTAAACAAGGCATAGCAAGTAAAACACATGTCTTTCTTAACTGTTTTACCAGAAAAGGTAATCATGATAATTCAAAGAGAGTTATTTGAAGTAATTGGCCCTTCCTGTTGTCTATTTTAATTAAATGGAAACCACTTTAAATGTATCTGTCAGTGGGACAAGTATATTTGTAACAAGACACCCCTTCCTTTTTTCACAATGTTTTCTAAATTAATCGCTTGTGATAACTAGGAGGTATCTGTGAAGTGATGGGTCAGATTCATTTTTTATAGAATGACTCACTGTCAGAATGCCTTTCATGACTGTAGCGACTTTCTGGACATTGTAGATCTTAAATTAAACGGTGTAAGCTAAATGAGACAGCAAAATCTGAAGTTTACTCTGTGTGTGTGTGTTGGGGGGGTGTGGGGGGGGGTGAGAAAAAACTTTGCAAACGCAAGTAGAACTGTTGCAGGCCAACAAATACCTACATCTGCTGTCTTGTCACTGTATGGCTGCCACTTTCCAAACTCAAAATGTAAAATAACAAATGGTAATCACCCCTAAAAAATAACTACAGACAAGTTATTTTCCAGACAAAAAAAAAATAATCAAGGGCAATAACTCAAAAAAGTAAGGAAGACAGCGTTATGGATCTTTTGCGATGCACTTATCCTCGATGTGATCTATCTGTCTCTGAAGTGTGAAGTCTATAGCTTTTACACTATGGAAGTTATGCTATGGACAAAACCCCAAAGTGTATATAAAACAATGGGAAATAATTGAAAAAAACACGCACACAACAGACCAAGTAACCAATCTCATGCACTGGGCTTGTCCTCAGTGTGATCCATTTGTACTTAAAGCTAAAAGCTTTGATCGATTCGAAGTTATGCTTTGGAACAAAAAAAATAATTAAGGGCGTTAATTCCAAAACATATTGATTTAAGTGATATGGATCTTTTGTACTGCACTTGTCCTAAACAGGATTCATCTGTGTCTGAAGTAGTGAAGTCAATAGCTTTATTCTTTGGAAGTTATGATCTGGACAAAATATAAAATAACAATAGGGCAAAAATTTCAAAAATTATGCAGACAGAGAAATGGATCTTGCATACTGTTCTTTTCCTCAATTTGATATATCTGTATATTAAGTTTGAAGTCAATAGCTTCCATACTTTGGGAGTTATGTTGCTGACAAAAACCAAATATGTAACATAATTATGGGCAATAACTCTAAAAATACTGACGACAGAGTCAAGGACCTTGTGCACTGCAACTTGTCCTCAACGTGATTTTTCTGTTTAGTAAGTCTAAAGTCAATAGCTTTAATACTTTGGAAGTTATGCTCCTAACAAAAAAAGGTATTTAGGGCAATAACTCATTAAATAATGATGACAGAGTTAGATCTTATGCACTAAACTTTTCCAAAATATAATCTATCTGTATAGGAAGTTTTTAGTCAAAACATTCTATGCTTTGAAAGTTGTGCTCTGGACAAAACCCCTTTAAGTAAAATTTAGCAATAACTCCAAAAATAATGATGACAGAGTTACAGATCTTGTGCCCTGCACCTGTCCTCAATGTGATCTATCTGTACAATGAGTTTGAAGGCAACAGCTTCTATACTTTTGTAAATTATGCACCAAACAAAAACCCCATATATACAATAGATAAGGGCAATTACTCCAAAAATAAATAAGACATAATTATGGATATCATGCAGTGCACTTGTCTACAATGTGGTCCAACTGTATATAAATTTTGAAGTCAATAGCTTTTATACTTTGGAAGTTATGCTCTGGACAAAAACGACTCAACCATAATCAAAGTAAAATAGCACATCTTTGCTTCATGAAAAACCACTCTAAACTAGAACTGTAGTAAAAATGATAAATACCCCTCACCGGCACTTTACCTGTGCGAAGTTATTGTTGAGATAGTAACAATCATTTTCGTGCTGTTATTTCAGCTCATTGATTGTCAATTTCAGCTCGAGTATTTCTCTGTTGATACTCTGCCCTTCTCAGATCTGTGACATGTTTGTAAGGTAGGTGCGTTGACTTGATTAAAAAATTTAGCAAACCCAAAAATATTTAACAAAGTCTTGTACTGGGTGTGTATTAAATGATAATGTTTCACCTGTGCTAAGTTATCGTTGAGGTAGTGCCTTTCATTTTCATGCTGCGATTTCAGTTCATTGATTGTCAGTTTCAACTCGTGTATTTCTCTGTTGGCATTGTCCTTCTCAGATTTAAGATCTGCTTGTAAGGTGTGATTTTCAGACTCAAGACGCATTGATTTCTCCTGAAATATACCGTTATTACATTTAAAAGTGTGCTTAAGGTGTTTTCAGTCATAGCTTTAACATACAAGAGAAGGTATCCCTTGACTATGGGAATAATAAATTTCACTGATGAAGAATCGAAAAATTGTGATATCTGCTACGTTTTCTACATGTATTTTCTCTCATCAATATCTACCATAAATGCCATCATTGAAGGCAAGTATTGATTATCTGTTCCTGTACATATTTGTCATTGAACTGGTAAAGAAATCGAATCAGGTACCGTTCCTCATTGAAAAGCTGCTCACAATTGATTTTACGTGCAGTGCTGATCATATCAGACTCTGTTGTCTGATCTTAAATATAATCATCATGTATATGTAGATATTTTGCATGATATTTTCTGTAAAAAAAAATATGTGGAAAATAAAACTTATAACTACTTCTTTTTCCACTGCCCTACAATGTTGATTTATCTTTCACACATTATTACTAAATGCCTCAATGCCTCCTCATGGAAATGTCAACAATGCGGTTAGTTTATCTTACCTGCTGTTTGGCAAAATTTTCATTCAGAGCCATAATCTCTTTTCTCTGACCTTCGAGCAGCAACCTCGAATCTCCGGATGTTGACTCTAGTCTTTGTACTTGGCTTTCAAGAGCTTTCCTCTCTCTGGAATACAAGAGAATGCTGAACGTTTGAACTCTTAACTTACTCAAAGCAGACAAAGCTTTTTATTCAAACCGGTAAAGCACTCACATGTTATTTCAATTTCTCTTTTTACTGTCGTAAGAACATCATAAGTTATTCAAAATACCATGGATATGGACAGTTTATTGGTATATTGACAATCATACCGAGTACGAACTCTCTCAGGGAAACCCTATTTCAAGTGGGCCAACAAACACAACTAATTTTTTTACTGATATATTATGAAAAGGATAAAAAGCTCATTTTTTTTTTCAATTGAATCAGTAATGAATTCAAGATGTATCTTATGAAAGGTTCCTTCCTTCTTTATATTATTAGACAATTTCCTATCAGATAGTTACAGTGTGCAACATACACAACACTATGATACCAACCGTGTGACTGTCTCCAATTCCTGCAATGTTTTACCAAAAGTATTTAACTGAATCTCCTTCTGTTTCAGTTGTTCATTCAGGCTGTTCATTTCTTTTCTGAAATAAAACATGCAGAACAAATATTGATTGTTCAAGGACAAGTTTGCTCTGCCTGAACACATTTCATAAAAAAAGCTCTGACGAAATAACCCATCACAATCCCCTCAAAGTTTGATACAATCTATATTCTATGTATGGTGTACCCGTTTACAAAATTGAGAAACACACTCTGTCCTAATTTTAACATCATAAAATTATTTACCATGAAAACCCACTCTAAACTAGAACTGTAGTAAAGCTGATAAATACCCCACACCGGCACCTTGTCACTGAAGCAGCACAACCAGAGAACGCAAATGATTTTCATAAAAAAATCACGTGACCTTGACCTTTGACCCACGTGACCCCCCCCCACCCACGATATAGGGCACCTCCTTGGGTCATAAGCAACATTTATATACAGTTTCAGGGTCCTAGGTCAAACAGCTGTTGAGTTAGAGCATGGCAACGATTTTCAAACAAAATTCACCTCTGACCTCGACCTTACACCCATGTGATCCAAAAACAATAGGGCACCTTCTTGGGTCATGAGCAACACTTGTATATAGTTTCAGAGTCCTAAGTCAAACAGCTTTGAGTCAGAGCACAAAACAAAAACAAGACAGACAGAATGACGGATGGACATTCGTAGGTGGTGGGCATAATTACCCTCTTCGCTCTCCTAAATCTAAAACATACAAGCTATACAAGCAGAAACATTTGAAGGGACGACAATGATCTTATAGCCAACAGCTACAGGACAATCATAGCATAGGTAATCAAACAACGTAGTTTAAGTCAATAAAATGCCCCTGCTTCACCTTTTATCTGCATCAAGGTCACCGAAGCAAAAGCATGATCAGTATCAATCTTTTTTTTCAGCCACACTGAAATGAATGTGGAAAAACCTGAAGTGCTCGTATGATATAATATCCTTAACCTTGTTATGCGGAATACACACTTTCTTTTTGAAGAAAATTTAATTCTAGATTAAGTAAACTTGTTTCACAACAATTACTAATTAACAAAAAAGGTTTGGAAAAACATACTGTTTCGATAACAGCTCCTATTTTTTCCTCACATGTTAAACATTTTAACACTTAAATTGTCATTGAGATCCTCAAATACAAAGTCTCAGACTGAATGCTGATGAATCATACATAAAAAAGGTAATAATCTTACTTAGTTATTTCACACTCCTGAACAGCTGTATTTCTGTGTTCCTCCAGTCGAAGTTTTTCTTGGTCATGCTCTCGTTTAACAAGCTCAAGTTTCTCCTCTGATCTATTCCTGAGTTCATTTAGCTGCCTTTCTTTTTCAGTCAATGTGCGACACATGCTTTCATAATCTGGAGTCATTATTTAGAATGTGTATAACTTTTTTGCTAAATATAAATTAGACATTATAATCATACATAATGCTATCTTTCCTGACATGATTTTGTACGCTATTTTTATGAGTTTCAATAAAACTGAATGACACAAAGCATATACACCTAAAAATATAAGTAAATGACCAACAAGTAAAAACATATGCACAATCTTGTCACGAGATTGCACAAAATTAATCTATTACAATATCAGATCATCAAAATCCAAAGGTTATGTAACACCTGAAATCTTAATGATGCGAACGACACTCATATACTTTTTTCCTTAAATAACATGACAAGTCTTTCACAGAAACTCTCTATCTCTACAGAAGAAAACATGGAGTAACATCAGACTTATCTGAAAGGCCTCCAATTACTGATACACGCATACATTCACGTCATAAAATTCGACTGTGATAGGAATTGCTTAAGTAATGTTTTATGCTACTGTAGACTGTATTTTAATATGCTACAATTTACAGATTTTTTTTTTGTCTTCTGTTCGTCATAGGTACTCAACAAGGGCTCCATTTGCAGCAGAAAACTTCTGTGCTATTCAATGGGTCTAAACTCAACATCTTTACGGATAACTTCTATGCCTTTACCATTTATCATTGTCTTGTCAACTGCTCACTTAAAGATACATCCATACAGCTAGCGAAAAAATGAACTGTGTCAAAACTTGAAAGTATGTATAATAGCTCAGCTGTGTAAACATAGATAAATTACAAATATATGAGGTGTTAGGGATAGAAAAACACATGGGATCTGACCTAATCTAACATCGGAAACGACAACACCGATTGCTTTTGAGGCTTCAAAAACATGCAGTGCACTTTCTATCCGTCGTATTCTATGCAATCTTGAAGCCATCAAAGGCAGCCTTTGGCAGAAAGATACAAGAATGAATATCATTTCATAAAATAAGGATGAACTGGATTAAAAACAAGATAAAAACTGCCTAAAAACGAGTAGAGATAAATCTTTAATGCATGTATTTTCAATATTTCACAAGTGCCTTACTAGAGCTCTGCAGTGCCTGGTCCAACCACACCCTCATCCATCGTGTGACTAGAGCTATCAAAAAGGAAAGGGATCAATCTCAACAGGTCTAGAATACAATTTGAATGGCGGAAGCTCACCCATTTATAAGTTTCCTTTGTTCCTAGGCTAATTTGCTAATTTCTGTAGAGCCATTCCAAAGATCATCCAAACCTGGCTTAAGCAATAAGTGGGGTTCAAACAAAGAATGTCTCGATTAAATCTTCATCAACAATGCTACATGGAGGACCCCTCAAATACAACAAAAATTACCTTGATAAATACTGCCTTTATCCTGTGTAAGTTTTTGAATCGACTCTTTGGTTATGACAAGTTGACCAGTCTGACTATCCAAGTCAATCTTGGTTTTCTGCAACTGTTCTTTGATATCAACATTTTCCTTCTTTACTTCATCTAGATCTTTCTGTAAGTTCATAAGTAACCAGCAACAGATGAAATGAAAGTACAATACCATAATCTTTTCAACCATTGGCAAGCACAAATACATGTATATTTACTTTTTAGAAGAGAAGATCGAGATAGGACAGTGTTTTCTGAATAGTGAGATCCTACTATACACTGCCTTAATAGGCAATTTCAGTTACGTTCAGTGCTTTAGCTCTCTAAGTATCACTTTTAGAGAAGGGGGTAATTTAATTGTCTTTAAGAATAAAGTAGTGACAAAAAAGTTATATATGTTGCCAATGGCAATGAAAGGATTAATACTTGTTACATTTTTGGAATTGTAGCAGAATTATTACAAGTTTCAGACTTTCTTTTATCAGAAGTTCAATGAAAATAATTTAAATTGTCATTTTGTAATAAAGTTCAATATCACACGATGACAAATCAATTCTTAACTAATTCATGGTTATTCCAAACTGAATCCTTTGGTATAAAACTTTGCAAAAATCAAAGTCTGGGGAAAGAAACAGGCCAATACATATCGAAAACTTGGTAAGTTGTGCAAATTCTGTTTTCTTCACATTATGAAGTTATATTTACAATGTACATATTAAAAAAAGATGTTATGTGCAATGTTTCGTTGGAAATTAAAAGAAAACAATTAATAATTCTACTAGAAGTTTACAATTGAATCACTAAAATCAGATGAAAATTACTGTAACATATTGCGGGGATATTTATCTTCGGATATAAATGTTCCATGCTTTGGCGTTTTACAGTGAACAATCATGTTGTAAGTAATTAAGCTGTTATAAATCACTATTCATGTTTCCTTGTTGCTTTACCATTAATATCATTCTGACACTAATGGACAACTTATAATATTCCCAAACACAGGACACAATTATGAAAAAACAAGAAGGCTATGATGGCCTGAGGTCGCTCTACTGAGCATTTAACCAAGCATGACTCATTTTCAATCTCTTCAAAGATATCAAGAGAAACATTCTACCAAACTTCCACTGAAAATTTGGCCTCTAGAGTGTACACAAGCTTTTTCTAGTATTTGTCTCATTGACCTACCTTTTAAGCCTACAAGACCCACTTTAAAACTCGCTGTAAATATCAGTACGACAAACATTCTGACCACTTTTCATAAGCTGTCGACTGAGAATGTGGAATAAGAGTGTACACAAGGTTATCCTAAGGTACATGTAGGTCCCAGTGAACTGATTTTAAAATATGACCATTATTCAAACTGGTCCAAGATATCACTAGGAAAACATTCTGACAAATTCTTATGAGTATCGGACTAAAACTGTGGCCTCTAGAGTGTATACAAGCTTTTTCCTTCACAAGGATTTGTCCCAGTGACCTTCTTTTGGACCCAACATAACCCATTTTCAGATACATACATCATCAAGACAAATCTCTGCCTTTTCATGAGTACTAGAATATAAGTGCCTAGTTTTTGACCCACGTGACCCGTTTTTCAACCGGTCTGAAATAATTTCAAGACCAATATTCTGCTTTACTTCCATGAATACTGGCAAGAATATGTCTCAAGAGTGTTGTTTGTAGGATTTGACCTATTGACCTAGTGTTTGACTCAACGTGATCTATTTTCATTCTCATTCGAGATATCATCAAGCCAAATATTCAGACCAACTTTCATGACAATTGACTGAAAATGTGGTTTCTAGAAAGGAGACAATGTTTTTCAAGGATTTAACCAGGTTACCTAATTTTTGACCTGACATGACACATTTTCAAATTTATCCCAGAAATTACCAACTAAACATTGTGGTAAAGTCTCATGAGTTTTGGAATGAAAATGTGGCTTCACAATGGTTTTTTTTTTTTTTTTTGAAAATCTGACTTGGTGACCTATTTCTAAACCTGACGTGACCCATTCTTAAAGTAGTCTGAAATATCATCAAGATGAAGATGAATATTCTGACCACCTTTCATCGGTACATATATTGGACTAAAAATGTGGCCTCTTAGAGTGTACACAACGTTATTCAAAGATTTGACCCACTGACCCTCTTTTTAACCTGTCCTCTACAAGATTTTTCAAAGATTTAATCTAGTGACCTAGTTTTACACCCGACATAAAGCATTTTCGAACTCGTCCAAGATATTATCAAGACAAATATTCTGACCAAATTCCACAAGTATCATACTGAAAATGTAACCTCTAGAATGTACACTACGTTAAATTTGATGAAAGACAATGCAAAAGGTACAACCAACTAGGCACGATGTGCACATCACGATCACAAAAATTCTCCTTGAGCACTTCGTGCTAAGGCGAGCTAAAAACACACACATTTCTAGAATTTTACAATCATGCTACACCACTCACATGTAAATTTTCAACATGTCTTAGTTCAGCTTCATACTTTTCTGACAGAACCCTATGGTCATGTTGTAACAACTGGTAGTCATGGGACAGGCTGCTGTGATCTTTCCTCATTTTAGCCAGGTTGCTTTTTTCATCAGATAACTAAACACAAAACAGTAACAAAACTGTGTTCAACGTAACAATAAGTACAGAGCACTACATTAGTCCCATTTGCACACATTTTAAACTCGTATCAAACTGAACAGAACACCGAGTCTAACTTACGATCTACATGTTAAATATTTTTGGCATGTTATTACTGAAACAGTCTCGAAACTGAAAATTCTGGGATGTCCACTTCATCTGTTTAAGCCCATTCAGGTGAATAGGGGTAGCTCTACCGCCAACCAAAATATGCATCTTCAAAGAATTAAGCAGATTATATTATAGCTGTTTCAGTCCGAGTATAGCAAAAAAATATCTAATTGTGTACAGTAAAGATCAGACTGTGTGCTTGTAAAATATTCTTTTGATGTACAATGTCTTCTAGTTGGTGCTTAATACTTCATAATTTGAACTTAACTATGCAAACAGAACTAGAACTGATAACCCGTAAATATCTAAATGAAGTAAAAAAGAAAAAAACAGAAGTTGCAGTTAGTTTAGTTTATTTTACTTATTTATTTTACATCGACTGAGAAATACTTTCTAGCAACTTATAATAATCTCTCTCAATTCTGCTTCCTGGGAACTACACCAGCACTCACGCTAAATGTGTGGGCCAAAGTTGACATTCGCTGCCGGGTATCGACCTCGGAACCCTATGGTTACGAGGCCGAGCTTTACCTCACAACTACGACTAAGTTGCGGTTCTAAGCATTTTGATAAATATTTGACAAGTTATCTGATATTGTAGAGGAATGATCGGGATACATATTCTGTGCAAAATTGCAGATGACCTTTAAAACCGATGTATTACGATTTCTGTCATTTAAACTTTTTGAAGTCTTTTTCACAGAAGTGTCTGGTAGTTTAATGACTTCAGTCCTAGCGAAAGTGTAAGTTTAAGTTTACAAATGACGAGCTCGATGCTACCACATTTTTTTTTTTTAATTTCTATAATCTTCATCACAGTAACGAAAAACAATATTTAAACACACTGTTTTTGAACAATACAGAATTTCTAATAAATAACAGAGCCGCTTTCAGTAAACTACGTTTAAAAAAACATTTTAGCAAAAGGGGAATATGCTCTAAATGAGCAATGTCTCTATTTTCAAAACGTTTTACTCTTACTCATGTACATGTACTTGAGCATAAATTCATATTGGGTTAGTTCACAACTCTGGGGTCGTAAAGATTCGCACAGGTCCAAAAAATGGTTTAACGCCGGAGTGCAAGGCACGACAGCATTAAAGCATTTGAAGGGCCTTGGGTATATCAAAAACCGAAACAAGAGGGCCATGATGGCCCTGAATCGCTCACCTGAGCCTTTTGATCAAACATGACCCATTTCCAATCTCTTCAGAGATATTAAGACAAACATTCTGACAAACACTCATTAGTATTGGACTTACAAATATGGCCTCTACAGTGTACACAAGCTTTTTCTAGAATGTGTCCCAGCGGCCTACTTGACATGTAGAAATTATCCAGACATACATTCTGACAAACTTTCATGAGTATTTGAGAGAAAATGTGGCCTGTAGGGTGTACAAAAGGTTTTTCCCAGATATGACCTAGTGACCTAGTTTTTTATCCAATATGACCCATATTCATACTAGTTTAAGATATTATAAAGACAAACATTCTAAGCAAATTTCAAAGATTATTTGACTGAAAATGTGGCCTCTAGAGTGTACACAAGGTTTTTCCAGGATTAAACTTGGTGACCTAGTTTTTTATTCCACGTGACCCATTTTCAAACTCATGCAATATATCATCAAGACAAACATTCTGACCAAGTTTAAAGAATTTTGGACTGAAAATGTAACCTCTAGTGTGTACAAAAGGTTTTTCCGAGATTTGGCCTAGTGACCTAGTTTTTTATCCAACAAGACCCATTTTCATACTAGATATTATCAAGGCAAACATTCTGACTAGATTTCAAAATTATTGGACTGAAAATGTGGCCTCCACAGCGTACACAAGGTTTTTCCAAGATTTCACCCAGTGACCTAGTTTTTGACCTGACATGACCCATTTTCAAACTCATCCAAGCTATCATCATGACAAACATTCTGACCAACTTTGAAGAGCATTGGACTGAAATTGTGGCCTCTGGAGTGTATACAAGGTTTATCTAAGATTTGACCTAGTGACCTAGTTTTTGACCTGACATGGCCCATTTTCAAACTCGTCTGCGATATTATCAAGACAAACATTCTGACCAACTTTCAAGAGTATTGGACAGAAAATGTGGCTTCTGAAGCGTACAAAAGGTTTTTTTAAGATTTGACCTAGTGACCTATTTTTTCACCCGACATGGCCCATTTTCAAACTTGTTTCAGATATCATCAAGGCAAACCTTCTGATCAATTTTCAAGAGTATTGAACAGAAAATGTGGCCTGTAGAGCGTACACAAGGTTTTTCTAAGATTTGAACTTGTGACCTAGTTTTCAATCCAATATGGCCCATTTTTTAACTCGTCTGAGATATCATCAAGACAAACATTCTCACCAACTTTCAACAGTATTGCACTGAAAATGTGCCCTCTAGAGCGTACACAAGGTTTTTCTAAGATTTGACCTGGTGACCTAGTTTTTGACCCGACATGGCCCATTTTCGAACTCATCCGAGATATTATCAAGACAAACATTCTGACAAACTTTCAAGACTATTGGACTGAAAATGTGGCCTCTAGAGCATACACAAGGTTTTTCTAAGATTTGACCTGGTGACCTAGTTTTTGACTCGACATGACCCATTTTCAAAGTCGTCTGAGATATCATCAAGGCAAACATTCTGACCAACTTTCAGGAGTATTAGACTGAAAATGTGGCCTCTACAGCGTACACAGGATTTTTCTAAGATTTGACCTAGTGACCTAGTTTTTGACCCGACATGACCCATTTTCGATCTCGTCCGAGATATCATTGAAGCAAACATTCTGACCAAGTTTCATGAGTATCGGACTGAAAATGTGGCCTCTAGAGCGTACACAAGGTAAAAAGTTGACGACGCACGACGCACGTCGCACGCCGGACGATGGACGCCGGACACAGCACGATCACAATAGCTCACCATGAGCACTTCGTGCTCAGGTGAACTAAAAAAAGTGAACTGGTGCTTCTTTTAGATAAAATAAATGTTTTGTAGCAACAATAATTTGGAACGAAAGCAAAAAATATTTCCATAGAAATGCAAAAAAAATGGGATTTAAATGTACTGGTCTTATATATGTCAAAACTGGAATTCGGTTAAGAGGTTTTTGATATGCTTAGTGAAGGGCCATATAGTTTTAAACTGTTGTTTTGATCTGTCTCTTGAGTCACTTCTGATGAATTTTAATACAAAGTGGACTTTTGTGGGATTAACTTTGTACAGGTTTGGATCGACTACAACTAGGATAAATGAATGGTTATGAATTTCTGTTACTGAAAGACCACAAAGGGAAATATCAAGTCAAGGAATTGCTGACTATGTTGAGAAAGTGGGTGGAATGTTGTTTGTGTAGAGTACATCATGAGTGATTTTTTGGTCAGATTCTCGATAAAACTGAGATTCTGTGCAAGATCTTTTTTTGTCGTGTACTAAAATCATCAAAGACAAATCATAGAAAGGATCCAAAAAAAGACAAGTTGTAACGGCTTTTTGGGTTGGAGTCTTGGGATGTATTGACAAAAACAAACCAAAGTTTTTTGCAATATGATTGTGTATCTGGATCGAGGATATTGAAAGTACAAAGCCAGGCGTTAGTAGCCAGTGAATTTTCTGATTAATACGCGTTTTCTACCATGAACGCCCAGTTTTCCCCCAATAACACATGTTTATAAGGCTCAAGAAAAGTACATTTAATGCAACAAACAGGTAATTTCAAAGTTGTCAGCTGCAAACTTGTTTTTGGAGATAATGAGTTCAACCAAACCATTTTACTAACCGTTATTTTTTCCATTTCAAGCTGCTTTTCGAGTGAGTCATTGATGGTCATAAGATTTCGTAAGTCATTATTCAGATGTTCCAGTTTGTTCTTCAGCTGCGCATATTCAGTTTCCAGGACATCAAAACTGTGTTTACTACTGTGAAGTTCTGCCTCTAGTGTTGCAATTTTCCCTTCTTTGTCTTTGGAATCTTTCTCTGCTGATTTCTTGTGTGTTTCAGTTCTTTCAATCTTTCATTAACAGAAAGCAAAATTATATAGAATTATTTCCGAAAGGAAAAAAATCTCTTCTTTCAAAAAACTTTGACAAATGGTAAAAAATATGATTTATGTGAAATAATTTCCGTCTCTGTCAGAAAATCTTAACTGATTATTTTTTTCTATTTTTATCAATCTTGTTATTTTTATCATTTTTATTTTCATGGTAACTTTTTTTTACAAAAAGTTAGCACTAAAATTGAATCTACAGTCTGATTTCCAACAAACACAGATGTCGTTTTCAGATCTAGGAACTCTGGAATTTTATATTTAAGTCTTTTTCCCGGCAGAAAATGCAAGTTTATGGTACTGAATGAGTTAACAGTCTACACCACCAGGAGACGTTTTCGATAATCATTCTTAAAGTTAGTCCGTGTCTAAACTGCACAGAAATTCATTTAATTGGCCAGTCTATCTCAGAAAAACCATCTGATAGGTTAATCACCGTGTGTCAGCTAGTCAGGGGGATGGACTTGGAATTTACAACTTGGGACTAAATTTACAAAAGCTGAATATAACCACTTATTCCAGTAATTACCTTGCTGATCACATCAGCTATTTCTTTTTTCCTTTCATCATTTGTCTTTCTCTCTAGTTCCAGTTCCCTCTCCAGATGCGACTTCTCATTTTGCAGTTTAGTCCTCTCCTCCACCAAATATTGGTTAACCTCTCGAGTAGTAACAGCTTCTTTCATCTTCAACATAAAGAGGCACAGGTTACTGAGATACTTTTTCTGTTTTGTTGTCTAACGTATTATGTAGTAACAACAACTACAACAACTGTAATAACTCGAAAACTGTTCATACAGGAGGAGAGAAAAGGAAAGTCTTACACTTGTATATACATGTACATCGTCAAAACCATTCATTCAAAACTTTAATGTGGGGAAGGATCGATACATGTAGCCACCTACTCATTCATTCTCCATGCATTTTTTCCCCAAAGAAAAAAAAGTGAATACTATGCACTGCCCATATGATTCCTGCTAAATACCGTTCGGTTAGAACATTCAAACTTCGTATAAAAGTATTGCATTTTTAATTAACTGAGACGTTAGCATGAAAGTGAACTCTTTCAAATATTTTCTCCAAACGGACGTTTCATTAAAATGGATATTAAATATCAAATAATCAAATTTTATTATCATCATCCATGTAATACATATATTTATAAGCTGCTGCCCATATTCACGAATGATTCTTTTTTAAGTTCTTAGTCTATCTCTCAAGATTTTTTTTAAAGTTGAAGGTAACCCCTTTTTAATTAGCTAAACCAAATAGTTAGGCAAATCAGAACTTGCGTTCCTTTCCAAATCTAGAATTACACTGAGAGTGTGATAAAGAAAGGTTGGTGGTTATGACCACTGAATGTCATCATTACCTTAAGCGTTAGTTCAGATATCATTCTAGCCACATCTTCTCTGTTCGATATACTGTCATTATGTACAAGCTCCACTTTGCGATTGAGAAAATCTATTTCAATGTTACCGCGACTGGAAAAAATTCAAAAGCACACCACAACATGTACTCAAATATTCACAAAGTTACAGTGTTAAATGAAACAAGAGAACCGCATATTGGTGCCAATGCTCGGCTGCAAGTGTTTGATTTTCAATGAAAATTTTAAATTGAGAAAGGGGCATAACTGTGTCAAAATATTTTGATAGTAATCTGCCCCTCTTGTATGAGTTCCCCTTTTGACTGTTAACAGCTTGTCCAAGCTTGAAATAAATATCTGTAGTAATAACAGAGATATTACAAAATGTGAAAGTTTTTGCACCACGACAATGCAGACGACGATGACGACGTGGAAGCTGACAACGATGCCAGGGCTGTAAGAACAATTCATCCTTTTCGTCGAGCTAATAAATGAGATATTTTAAGAAAATATATCCTGCAGAAAAATTGTTATTATCTTCAACAGATTAATGACATCTTCTACCAGCTGCCTCTATTCTTCTCGAAAATATTATCAATATTAAATTGTCAAAAGAACTGTCATTGTAAATGGAAACATGTGTTCTTACAATGTACCATCCCTATCATTTTCTATCATACAATACAATGATTTAACAAATTAAAACTCATTACAACCTTTACCATTGAAATACCAAACACTGGTATGAGTGAAATAAAGTAGAAACTTCTGGAAGCACATGTAAGAAAAAATGTCTATTCTAAATAAAAAGGGAAAAAAGTATTTATAGAGTAGCAAATATTTAGTATAAGCAATTGCTCCCTTATTCGTTGGTGATTCAACAGCACTCTACTGCAAAGGTGTAAAAATCACATTGCTGTGGTAATGGTATTTTGTAAACTTGATTTAAACAAGATGTATAAACAACATACCTTAGTTTATCTTGTAGCATTTCTATCTCTCTAGTTTTTCCCTCCACAACCAATCTCAGAGAGTCAAGTTCAGAAACTAGCTGTAAAAGCATAAAGATGATGATAATTATGAAAAAAATCATTTCTGATTTCACATTAACACTTTTGCTGCTAAAATCATTTGAAAATGAACATTTCAAGCAAATACGAAAGCAAACATTTTGCAATCTTAAAATTCGTTTCACACAGTAAAAACTTTATCATATCAGACAGCCTAGAACATATATCAGGCTGCAAGTTCCACAAAAGTACAAGGCCAATCATTTAAATATCAGTGAGTCTGCTATTGTACACAAGGACATAACTATCAACAACACTTATTTCCACAATACTTTATCAAGTCCCAAACACCATTTGAGAAAATTAATTATCATTTCCCTTAAGTTGTGCAAAGAGAAAATTTCATCTAACATTCAGTCATTTCTGTCATAGCTAACCAAACAAAACTAGGAAAAAGTATGCTCCTCTGTTCTTGCCAAGAACTTGCTTGCCTGTCTAAACTTTAGTGACTTTGATACTGCTCTACCTGGATTCTAGCCATTGTTTGTTATTTCTGTCATATATTTTGTAAACTATCTACAAATGTTTAACTTGAACGCAGCCAAGATGAAAGCTGTCATCAGATTTAAAAACTTTGGGAGAAATAAATAGAACAAAATGTTTTAGGGAAATAATAGAAAATGGACACATACATGTACATTTTACCAATAAGCTTTCACTTAGAATTACCTGTGATAGAACAGTATACAAAGGTAGATGCTGCAAAAATGTATAAATAATATTGAAAATATCCGACCTTACGACCTTCAGGGGGCAAGGTAGGGTACTGCGTAGCGAAGTCAGCATGTTGTTTTTTAGCCTCAGCTTCATATTTCTGCAAAATCTCCTGTAACTTCGTTTCTAGTTTAATTAGATCTTCTTCAACTTGACTTTTTTCTTGGATTAGAGCATCATGCTCTTCGGCCAATTCCTAAAATAAAAGAATAAAAGTCTAAAAATTAGGGGATCTTTTTTCCCACTTCAATTGTAAGTAATTGGCTCTGGCTCCAAGAACAAAAAAATGATAAACAAGAGCGGCAAATTGTCGCAAGATACGCCCGTCCCACCGCCAGTTGTCGAGGGGGATAATAATCGTAAAGGGCAGGTAGAGGAAAATAGTAGTGCAGCAGAAATCATGTAAGTGATTGAAATAGGTATGAATGTCTCCTCTAATGTTAAGGAAACATGCATGTAAAGTAAAAATAATGAATAGGGAATAATTCGAAAAGGGCATTAGGTAAGGTTACGGCTCCAGTGCATTGCACTTTTCGTAACTGCAACAAACATGTTTACCAAGTCTCAAGTTAATTTAACTTGAGGTGACAAAGTTCCGTTCCGGACAAGCAAGAAATACTGTAAAAATGAAGATAAAAGTGGAATTACTCAAAATCCGCGCTAGGTAGAGTTATTGTTCTTGTGCACTGTATTCCGTAATATTGCAACAAACATGCATACCAAGTTTGAAGTCGTTCTGACTTGAGATGACAAAGTTATATTCCAGACAAGCACTAAATGCTGTAAAAATGACGATCAAAGGGAAATAACTCAAAGACAGCACAAGGTAGAGTTACAATTCTTGCGCACTGCACTTCCAAATATTGCAACAAATAAGCATACCATACAATCATGCATACCAAATTTGAAGATGTTCAGACTAGAGATGACAAAGTTATATTCCAGACAAGCAGAAAATGCTGTAAATATGATGATCAAAGGGAAATAACTCAGAGACAGCATGAGGTAGAGTTCTGGTTCCTTTGCACTGCACTCCGTATTATTGCAACATACACTAATGCCAAGTTTCAAGTCAATCGGACAGGAGATTACAAAGTTAAGCTCCGGACAAAGAACTGGACTGTAAAAATGAAGATCAAAGTGGAATTACTCAAAATCTGCGCTAGGTAGAGTTATTGTTCTTGCTCACTGTATTCCGTAATATTGCAACAAATATGTATAGCAAGTTTGAAGTCGTTCTGACTTGAGATGACAAAGTTATATTCCAGACAAGCACTAAATGCTGTAAAAATGAAGATCAAAGAGAAATAACTCAAAGACAGCATGAGGTAGAGTTACAATTCTTGCGCACTGCACTTCCAAATATTGCAACAAATAAGCATACCATATTTCAAGTCATTCCTACTTAACATGACAAAGTTATGCTCCGGACAAGCAAGAACTGCTATAAAAATGAAGATCTAAGGGGGAATAACTCAAAATTCATGCTAGGAAGAGTTATGGTTCTTGTGCACTGCACTCCGTAATATTGCAACAATAATGCATAACAAATTTGAAGATGTTCAGACTAGAGATGACAAAGTTATGCTCTGGACAAGCAAGAACTGCTATAAAAATTAAGATCTAAGGGGGAATAACTCAAAATTCATGCTAGGAAGAGTTATGGTTCTTGTGCACTGCACTCCGTAATATTGCAACAATAATGCATAACAAATTTGAAGATGTTCAGACTAGAGATGACAAAGTTATGCTCCGGACAAGCAAGAACTGCTATAAAAATTAAGATCTAAGGGGGAATAACTCAAAATTCATGCTAGGAAGAGTTATGGTTCTTGTGCACTGCACTCCGTAATTTTTCAACAATCATGCATACCAAATTTGAAGATGTTCAGACTAGAGATGACAAAGTTATGCTCCAAACAAGCAGAAAATGCTGTAAAAATGATGATCAAAGGGAAATAACTCAAAGACAGCACGAGGTAGAGTTATGGTTCTTTCGCACTGCACTTCGTATCATTGCAACAAACACAAATGCCAAGTTTCAAGTCAATCGGACTGGAGATGATAAAGTTATGCTCCGGACAAAGAACTGGACGCCGCCCGCCTGCCCGCCATAGGTGATCCCATAATACGTCCCGTCTTCGACGGGCGTATAAAAATTATATTAACTCAAATCATCAATTACATAGAAATGCAGCAAAAGAGTATACCCGGAAGCTTTACTAATAAAACATAAACTAACTTATGCCCAAATTTAAAATGACTTACAATAAGCCAGTAAATAAATTTACATTAAAAGTAAATAAAAAAAAGCAACGCATGCGCATGCCAATGCTCGGCTGCAGTTGCTTTTAGTGAATGAAAAAAAAAAAATAGTCAAAAAAGGGGCATAACTGTGTCAAAAATATTTTAATGGTGGCCTGCCACTGTTTTACGGATTCCCCTTTAGAAATTTAACCATTGTTCAAATTTGAAATAATGATCCTCAGTTATGACAGAGATACTATATAAAGTCAAGGTCTTTGAAACTTCTAAGTTGAAAAAGGGACAGAATTTTGTCAAAAAATATTTTAATGGTCACCTGCCTCTCTTGTAAGGGTTCCCCTGTTTGTTAATAGCTAACAACAGGTCGAAGTTTGAAGGAAAAAAAATTAATAATGACACAGATATTAAAAAAAATGTCGATGTTTTTGCATGGCAATGTCGCAGACTACACAGACAACAGAAAATACCTCGACATTTTCTTTGAAAACAGCCAACTGAAAAATCACATTTTCAGTTCTGAAACACGGCGGTTAAAGCCATAGTAATCTGCTGTCATCTGTGTTTCATCTGTCTGCCTAATGTAGTGATCTAACAATTCATATCTCATTTGATATAGGTAAAACAAAAGAGTTTTATGCGGATGACAAGGCTTGGCTGTAGTTCTAATTTGAAATTTGTGGGGCATGCTAGGCTCAACGAAAAGTATATCTTTCAAAAGAAAGAAAGAATTATTTGAAAGGTAACCTTCCCTATAAGCAAAGTTTTTTACCTTTTGACATAGAGCATAGCCCAACTAGATGTAACTAGAGCTGTCACTGAATGTGACTTAATACCCCCGCCAGCGCTTTGACAGAAACTGGCAATTTAACAAAAGATTTTCAAAGTTCAATGGGAGATCACCCTTGAATCATAGGGAGTAGATAATTGAAAACTGTGTCTTGCACAACTTCAGTATACGATCAATGTATCAACAAACTTTCAATACAATAGCAGCAAAACTGTAGGAGGAGTTCGCGACACAAAATTACTAGTATTTTGTACAAAGACGGACACACGGACGGACAGACAGGCTGATTCCAGTATACCCCCGAAAACATTCGTTTTGCAGGGGTATAAATATATTCACTAATGACAGCTATATCAAGAAATATAAGTTTCTGCACAACGATGACAATGCAGACGACAACAGAGCTATTAGAAAATCTATTTATAAGGCTGTTCTTAATGTATCATCAGAACTTATAAGAATCTCCCTAACAAATATATAGGAGCTTTCGGAAAAGTTCCCATGCCTTACCTCTAAATGCTGTTCTACCTCGCCTTTTTCTGCAGTTATCTGTAGAATTATGGTTTTCTCTTTGACAAGTTCTTGCTCTATTTGAGAGCTTTCTGTCTGCAGAGTTCTATATTGCTCTTCTGCAGCTTGTATGGCATTATAGGCTTGCTGCGGATATATTTTACAAAACATCAGCAATCAAAGATAATCAAAGATAACCAAAAAGGTTTTTTGACTAAGATATCTCTTTATACAACTAGATCTAAGCGTCATTGCAGTTTTTTTTTTTTTTCAGAGTTATTTTCCTAAACATAGCATTAAGAATATGATCGTCAAGTCAGCAGTAGTTTTAAAGGAAATAATTTCAAAAGTAAGCATAAAAAGAAAAGAAATTTGATAGAACACTTTTCATTATGATAAATTCTTTTTAAAAAGTGGAATTGCAAGAGACACAAAATGAGTAAATAGACAGACAATTAACTGTTGTAGGGATAAGAATTCCCGATTTAAAAGAAAAAAAAAAGATGAATACAGAAATATACCCTTTTAACAAAACAGGAATTTACTGTAAATGCCAAATAACAGAATTTGGGTGAAAAGGTACACTTTCTACTCCACATTCCTAATTTTGACAAAAACAGACAAAATTGTTGGGTCTTCAAGACAGGTTATAAGTATAAATTCAATTTACTATGGCTAAAATTTCTTACTGAAAGCTCCTGTTTCAATTGAGCCCTCTCCTGTTCAAGTACTTTGATCTTTAATTGATGAGCAGAATTTTGTTCATCTTCTGTATAAAGGTCATGTTTGTCTTTGCCTTCTCTCTTTAGTTTCTCCACCTCATGTTCTAGCTCTACAGTCTTATCTCTCTGGCCACTCAAGTTTACATCAAGGGATATAATCTACAACGCATATAACCAAGTCCACTTCAAAAATGATAAAAACTTATGCCAAACAGGCCTACAATACATTAGGAGTGGTAATCTTGCACAAAATTAATTAAAGTATTGTGCTAAGTAGCAAAACTGGTCAAAATTGGAACATCTCTGTCTGTCATTGGCTAGGCACTGCAGAGTCTCCAATTTGTTGTGGTCGAACTACGACACACCTGAATCAGTGGGCTGATATTATAATAAGAATAAAACACTATTAAAAGCAGCATAAAACAATAGCAAAACAAACAAATGTAGACCTGCTACATTATTTTCTACATCGTACCTTAAAAAAAAAATTATGAACCTTCAACACAAGTAGTTTCTTTATTTGTCACATTTTTTTCTCATTTTTCCAAGTGTTGCATGATAAACAGTTGATAGCCTGCTCAAAGATATGGTCTAGTTATTGTTTCCCAGAATTTAAACATGAAGTGCCATGTCAATCCATACTGTACCTACTATGAGACTTGCGTATCACAGTAACAAATTCCGTTTATAAGGAAAAATGACTGAAAGCAAACCATCTTTTTCAAAGGTATGGAAAAAGATTGGAAAAGAGGCAGTTACTTGCTAAAAGCAATTGCTCTGTATCCTTCGATTTTTTTTTAGAATTGTTAACAAAATTTCGTTCATTAAAGCATAAAGATCAATATTTACCTGAGCTTGTTTCTGGGCTAGCTCCTGATTTACAGAATCTAGCGTTTCTTTGAGTATTTGATATTGAGCCAATTGTTCTCTCTCAGTCCCACTGAGAGCTTCAAACATCTGAGCTCTTTGGTTAGCAGAATGCTGGAGTGTGTCCAACTGAAACGTATTGAATTTAATGAAATGCGTGTAGACGAAAGTTTGATTAAATAATTACCCCAACCTCTGCCTTTTACCACACAATCCAAAGTTTTAACAACCCTAGGGGAGAAGGCTATTGAAAACATTTTGGAAAAAGGAGAAAATGCTGGTAGCCAGCGTTTTCTCCTTTTCCCACAATGTTTACATCCTATGACAGTCAAATTTTGTGTTTTGAGGGACTTTTATATTTTCGTCTGTAAATGTTTTCAATTTGGACAAGGCTTGAAATTTGTACTGTAGTAAAGAATTAAAGTATAGCAGACTACAATGAATACTTCTTTGTAAAATAACAATAATTTACATAAATCACAGTTTAGGATAGGGCACCCTAATGGGCTTGGTGTAACACCACCTTTCATCGCCGAAAAGACGTACGGATTCGGCTAAGACTCGGGTAATCCATAATCAATTGGCCGATAGACGCTGGTTCTTCGAATCGATTACGGAATACCCCACTCTTAGCCGAACCCATACGGTTTTGGCGATGAAAGGCGATGTTACACGGATCTCATTAGGGTGCCCTACCGTTAAAATGCATGAAAGGAATAAACTGTGAAGTACAACCAATCTCTATTGATACTTCAATGATTTCAGCCTTTGTCTGCACCAAGACAAAAAAAAAATGTATCTTCTTTGGTTATATTTCAAGAACAAGGCAATATCTCCTAGCAATTTCCTACTGTACAGAAAAAACAATGTTTCATTCACAGGAAGTCCTGTAAGAAATGGCCTTTCCTTTCCAGAATGAGACATTATATTTTTTTGCAAGTAATAGAAAGCTCTCCCACTTATATTGAGATAAAGGTGATCAGTAGTTAGAAAGTGTTTATTCCTCTTTAAATGCCTTTATCATCAAAAGCTTTAGTTTCAAATCGCAAACCAACTTTGTGAGTTTTCACTTGACTATCTGGACTCAGTTGCAGAAAAGAATGATATTCACTGACTATAATGGAAAGCATACACCATTCTGGAAAGTGATAGCACTGCTCTACTGGGTATTCAATACTTCAAAGCCAAGAAAACGAAGATGTTCAAAAAATGTTTAATATAAACCTATATTGCAGTCAGTACCTCATATTCAAGTTCTGAGTTATGCATTTGCTCTACATACAGCTCCTGCCTGACTTTTTGTAGCTCATTCTCTGTGTCCGCCAGCTGTTTGTTTATGGTAGAAAGTCGACTTTCTTTTTCAATTATATCATCTCTCATCAGTTGAAGTACCTTTAACAAATGCCAATTTCATACATGCAAAATCAATTTTAAAAAGCATGAACTGAAAAAAAAAGTTTTACTCCTAGCCCAAATATTCCTTGTAAGTTGGGTATTTATACACAAGATCAATCTCCCAAAATAATATCCTACTCAGTTTTAACATCCCAAGTAATATTCATAAACTGAGTTATTACTAAACAGATATGCCTTATGCTTTTGCATATTGAAAACAATGCAGAGTGATGAAAAGTTGCTCATTATGAAATGTGGCTTGTTTTCCTATAATCATATTTCTAAAGCTATGCAATGAAAATAAAAATGTATAACACCTTATTAAGAATCGATACCCGGTTCAGGCAAACATTCTTTCGAGCGATTTTTTGCCTCTCACCTCTGACGCATGAGAGATAATTAGTCTGCGACTCGGGAAAAAAAGTTGTGCCAGTACTGGTGCAAGAAGGCCAGTAAACACATGCATAGGTGCACTGGCCGCCGTGATATGACTTCGGCTATTAAAACCGTATAATAATGAACACCAATACAAACAAACAAACAAACAAACAGAATCTTGTTCAAAAGGTCGTCCATTGAAAATATATCCAGCAGAAATCGTAACTTTCCCTCAAACACTAGATACAGCTTTTTCTGTCCTCTGTGATTTGGAATTTCAAGTCCTAGATAACAGCATTTTTACCTTGCTATCAATTTGCTCCATTTTCTGCTGTCTTCCCCTTGGTGGACTTGTGGACTTTTTCAAGAGGGTTAGCTCTGTCTCTAACTTTGATTTCTCTGTGACAAGGTGGTTATATTTGTCTGTCCAGGATTTCAGTTCTATCTGGTAATTGTTCACCTATCAATACATGTATATTAACTTACAACTATGTAAAACAAAGCAGCTTGGAAACAAGGTGTGTTTGTATGTACAGGGTGACCCCAAAAAAATCACCCATGGAATCGATGATAAAATTCGCAATCCTCTCTGCAATCTAACCATATTTGGTACAAATAAACTTCAGTCTATGCCTGACGTGTCCACCACGTTTCAGTCATGAATGTCCAACAGTCTTCGTTTTATCTGCGCTCTATGATATGCTCCAAATGAGCAACTCTGCGTTGCAAGCACACTTGAATATGACGTGCAAAAATGTCAATAAATCTAACACACTCCCTTCTTGGTATTGCCCTGATTTTGGCCTTGATGGCCCTCTTCAGTTCAGGAATTGTCTGGGGATTGTTCTGAGAGACATTATCGTTGAGATAGCCTCACAAATAAGAATCTTGGAGGGTTAAGGTCCAGTGAGTGTGAAGCCCATTCTGGATCACACCTCCTACTGATGAGACAATCACCAACGTGTCCCCGCAGCCATTCCAATAAGTCATTTGAAGTGTGGGGATGTTGCCCCATCTTGTTGAAAACATTGTCTATCCCACACAACAACTCATCTGCCTAAGGCTGCCCAAAACTTCTTGTTAGAGTTATTGATAATTTTGCATGTATCCAGGTGTGTTTGCAATGCAGAGGTGCACATTTGGAGCATTTCATGGAACGTAATTAAAACAATGACTGTTGGACATTCATGACTGAAACTTGGTGGACATGTCAGGCATAGACTGGACTTCATTTTTACTAAATATGGTTGGATTGCGGACAGGATTGTTAATTTTGTTAACGATACTATGGGTGGCATTATTTTTGGTCACCCTGTATACAGATTTCTGTACATGATTACAATTAAGGGTTATAATACTTGGTACAAACAACACTTGGAAAAAGCATCAGGGGAAATTAGAAATATGCCGTCAATTGTACAAAAACATTGTGGGGGAAAGGGGCAATTTCTTGTATAAGACAGTTTTCCAGAATTGCCACCTAAAGGAATGTAAAAAGTCTCCTTGGTACATTTACTAAGAGCATTATGTATTTGCTTTAAATACTGAGGGTTTAAAAATTGAGTTTCAGGTACAACATTATTACTTACCTGTGCTGTAAGTTTTTCAATTTTTATCTGTTTTCTGTCATCTACTTCTTCACCCTGAAGTCTGTTGTATGCCAAATCTAGTTCACTCTGTACATCCTAGGAAAACAAAATTAGTTATTTGCTGGGCATCGTTTCTTGAACTTCAGAGTAACAATGTTTGATAATTTCTCATATTTCAGTGCAAACAGTTAAATTGTTTTAATTAACGCATCTAACTATACTACTCAAAATTTGCTAGGGGTCACCATGTTTCCCTCCGTCCTCTTCAATTTCAGAAAATCTGTCTTGATATAAAGAACTAGTCGATATATTTTAAATACACTATATTTTGGATACTTGAATATTTCATTGTAACTCTGATAAAACTGACTGCCTGTCAAAAAGCATGTTTTTTTTCAATGAAATGTAATTTTCGAAATGACCCCTATTAAAGTGTGAGTAGTATATTTCAAATTAACAATGTCAAAGATAGAGTTTTGAATACAATTGAAGTAACATCATAAAATTATCTGTATATCTATTGGATTATTGTTTACCTGTAAAGCTTTATTTCGTGCATCTAACTGTACTTTTGTTGTTGTTAACTCCCCTTCAAGCTTCTCATTGCTGCGCTTCAACTGTGCCACTCTACCCTCTAAACGGATATTTTCTTGCTTTAGTGCTTCAAGAGTATCACCTTCAAGTTCAAAAGAAAGATATCTGTAGTTTCATCATAAAGTAAAGAGAATCCACAATCCTTAAAGTATGATACATACTGACTTAAGTTGCTTTAGTGGATAGGGTGGATCAATAGAGTGGATCAAAAATAAGATTACCGTACAAAAATTACACAAAATAAATGCACAGTTCAAGCTACATTATATAGTCTACAATGTTTAATATTCTGTGATAAAACTGATTAAAACAAATTCTACAATATCTGGATCCTTTTTACTGACTATCTTTTCTCATCTTTCTTAAAAAATTCAAAGCCATTATGATACAAGCTAACATTCCAATAAAAAGGAGAAACACGAGCAGTTGAAGGTAAAAAGTCTTAATATGAACAACATGTTAAAAAAAATGTTGGAAAAGCAAAATTTGCATTTAAAAAGCATTTGCTCCTTTTTCAATTAAAATTGCTAAGCCTTTTGCAGAGGCATTTAAAATTATATTTATGTTGTAATAGTTATAATTAATTAGTGAAGGCAGTTGGAACAAGAAAAAGATTGAGATATCAACCTGTTCACAGCTCTGACAAAAATAAGAAGCATATACATGTATATAAAAATACGTACATAGTATTGTATATCAAAAGTATCTAACGAGATTGGAAGAATTGATAACTGTCGAGCCTTGGAGTTAGATATCTTTGATATATACAACACTTTGTACTATCATAGTTATTTCTTAATGTCTGATTTTCCTAAAAATGAAAAACACAAATTTAGCAGTAATTGCAGATGAAATGGATATGGATTAGCTGTAATAATGACACAATGAATGATGTTAACTACATCATAAAACGTGACATTTACCGTAAAAAATATTCATTCATTTTTTTTACATATTGGTAGTATCTCAAAAATAAATATTGCATAGGTGTTATTGCATGGATACTGGGTTAGTTGAAATATGAAATAAATATGCCATCGAATGACACTTAACATAATCGAACATAAAGAATGCCGTAAAGATGTTCAACATTTGTACTGATAGGAAATCATAGGCCAATCAAGTTTTGGAAATACTGTGTAGACATACTGTGCTTATGACATATACATACTGGTTATGCTACTACGAAGTCACAAATTGCAGAGTCCAAACGTTCGTATAGTAATAACAAAATCAATAACGGTTGTAAAACACTAAAAAATTGGTGGTTACATGATAAGTGCTTAAACTGGCCCTACCTGTTACCAGATGACCTTGACCGTGTACTCCATCTACTTGTGACAGGGCTACATTTTTGCGTAATATTTCATTTTCTGCTCTGACGGCCTCCAGTAAATCTTCAGCAGTTTTTAGCTTCGCAAATGCTTCGTGGCGTTCTTGGACAAGTCCATTCAGTTGCCTGTGTACACAAGAGCATGGCATTCGAACGCCACCGTTCGGCTGCAAGTGCTTGATTTTCAGTGAAAATTCTAAGTCAAAAAAGGGGTTTAACTACATCTAAAACATTTTTAAAGGTTATCCTGCCCCTGTTTTATGAGTTCCCCCTTTTGATAAATAACAACTTGTCCAAGTTTGAAGTAAATATCTTCAGTACAAACTAAGATATTACAAAATATCAAAGATTTCGCACCTTGACGACGACGCAGACTCCGACAACAACACCAGGGCTATGACAATATTTCATAGTTTTCCTCAAAAACAGATAAGCTAAAAAGGGACGCTAATGTTCTCCAAAGAAACACTCTAATAATTTTCACTTGTATAAGTAAGTCTAAGTTCAACCTTTTTAACACATTAACAAATGCAGTCAAGTAGTCAACTTTAATTGTCTTGTAGCAAACCACTTTTGAAAACATTGTGCCCTAACGAGAAAATGCTTATAATAAGTATGTGTTTATGTATGAAATATCAATTCACCCTGATCACCATTATTTACAATGATGTTCGTAAAACTGGCAGGTCAGAATTTTTTTCATAATAATGTAGAGATAATATTCTAAAGCTTCTGAATGAAAACCTAAATAGACCTTAAATGAGATAAATCAATTATCCTTTCAACTTTCCTTTTAAATCAGACAACTTTGCTCAAGACACAGTATACATTTTGGAAAGCTAACTACATCTATCATGTCTAAACATGACATCCATTTCTATGTTCTTCACTGTGGGAAGCTTAGGACAATGTGATGAAACCTGAAGCTGTCTTAAAAAACCTAGAACATAATAGAACCCTTATAACAACAGATTTGATGTGCAAAGTAAGATTCCTCTTCTTCCGTCAGACGAGCATACAAAACTGCTAAACTGAAATTCTTTGCTTCCTCTGTCAATGGTTTAGTTGTCGGATTAGCAACTAAAAGTCCAGGGTTTGATCCTCACAAGAAGCTCTAAAATTCCTGTATGAGTGTCTTTAAGTAAGATAGGCCTGCCTATTACTGGTAAAACCTAGACACACATAAATATGTGAACAACTGCCATGATACGACTGAAATAACGTTACAGCAGCATGAAAAATCCTTGAGTACCATTACACTTACTCCTTATAGGTTGCCTCTGAAGTTGCCAATTGTGCTTGTATGTCTTCCACTTTTTCTTCCATACTGCGTAATTTGGCTTCTGATTGGCTATAAGTATCCCTGAGATTCTGGAAATACGCAAGTTACATGGTCTCTTTAACAGACCGCCTTGCCTCCTACAGACATTATTTCCATTTTTCAACAGACCTTTTTAGAAAACATTATCTATAGTAGAAACTATTAGCAATATACCTTTTCTTCTCCTGCCACAATGTTTGCATATACATGTATATTACTTTCATTCAAAATGATGTTCCGTATCTTGCACAGCTGTTTCTACTCGTCTCTACTTAAAAGTTGTTTGAATAGACAAAAAAACTGTTAAAAAATAAGCTCATACATACACCAAGATTTTGGGATAGACTGGGAACAGTCATCAGAGGCCAGTTGCCCGATACTTACAAGAGTTTCCTGCTAAATGATGTTTTGAAAATTGTATTTCTTTTCAATCCAAAATCATAATGCAAAAATACTACGACATCATTTGAATACTGATTAAGAATACTGGAACTTGACTACTGGTCACTATATGGTTCCTTTAAAATTCTGTTAACAAAATAGTGTATTGGCTATTTTTATCTCATAACTTTTTACCAGACAACAAAATTTATTTCCATCCATCTTGAAAGCGTTGTTAGACTTAAAATTAAATGTGGATCCGCTGGTGAGATGTAAACAAGTATGCAGACATTGTGTCTACCAGTATTTTCTCATTTTCATTTTGTTAAAGGTTAAATTTTTTTCAGTTTTACTTTCACAAAAACAAGTAGAATTATCATTTTTCATGAGACAACAAATTATGCAGAAGTATTTAGAGCATGTTTCTTTCACCTTAAGTCCATCAACTATGTTATTATTGTCATGGATTTTCAGCTCTTCAATTTGTAGTTCATATTCGCGAAGGTGCTTGTAAGCAAGCTCCCTCTTATTCCAGAGTGTGCAGATGATTTCCTCTTCCTGTCCCGCTGAGAGGCCATCTTGTTTTTCAATTTGTGACAAGATATAGTTCATATCATCAGAAATGTTCTGTGTGAGAAAAAAGAAGTGACACAGAGAACTAAAATGTGAACAATATATATACATGTAAATGAAAAAGAAATTGTTGCATCCTTTACATGCTATACAAGCTTAAATAATTTAAGCAGACAACTATAAAAATTATGAAGTAAGGTTTTATATAGAAAAATATATCTAAATTTTGTGAAGAAAAGACCAAATTGCATGTTATGGTAACTATGTTCACATGTCCAAAAAAAATCACAAATAGTGTACTCCAAATTCGAAACAAGAGCACCACATGCGGCGGCCAACGCTCGGCTGCATGTGCTTGATTTTTGGTAGAATTTTAAGTCAAAAAAGGGGTATAACTATGTTAGAAATATTTCAACAGTTACAAGCCCCTATTGTATGTGCTCGCCTGTTAATATTTAAGATCTTGTCAAAGTTTGAAGTAGTTATCTTCAGTAATGATCGAGATATTACAAAATGTTAAAAGTTTTTGCACAATGATGAAGATAACGAAGGTGCCAGAGCTATGATAATAACTCGTCGTTTTCTATGAAAGCAGCCAAGCTAAAAATATGTCTATAGGAGGTAAAAACAAAAACAGCACTCAGGCAAAAATTTAAATCTCTATGTAAAGTTCATACAACCTACTTCAATGAAGGCATATCACTGGGCAATCCTTGCTTCTTTTAAAGCAATTTTTGGTGATCTTTATTTCTCTTATCTATGAATTTTGATAGAGTTTCTATTTTGTTTTGTGAGTTAAATTGTGCATACACATACAACACTTTGAGTGAAATATGTTAATACATCATTTGTGAAAACTACAGTGAGAACAAAAAAAAAATCTACTTCTTGAAATCTGAATTGTTGTTGTAACATTTAAAATATTGTTTTTCTCAGGTATGATGAGATATAATTCACTTTTGCCATCATGTTATAACATACATAAAAATCTTAATTCCATTTGATTACCCTGATTTTGTAAGGACATTCTAAAACAATTTATGCTGCAAAACTGTTCCAGGAGGTAAAGTGTTTATTTTTTTATGTCGTTCAAAGCCTAAAATCAGCATATTTCCTTCGCACATGTAACCCATTTACTGCACAAATTCACCTTTATGAAGTGGACACTTTTTGAAAAACATTTAGGTAAATGAAGCCATTCTTCGTTACCAGCCATTGCTTGATTTCCAATGTTTAAATATTTTCTTTTAAACTTTCACTTTGCCATCTGAAACAGATTTTTGAAAGGCTTTTACTGGTCAGTTTATTTATTTACTTATTTATTTATTTTTTCTTTCTTTTTTTTAACAGTTTCATATCAAAAGGTGTAAATTATGTATTCACACATTTACATACTACTATCAACTGCACTTACTTTCAGGGTTTCAGCTCTCTGTGATGAATGGCTTCCATAAGGAATATCATATTTTCCTTTGTAAGATGTAAGAACTGATTCATCAAATGGTAAAGCAATCCTTAGTTTCTCATTCTCTTCTCTCAAAAGTTTCACACGATGATCTAAGTTTCTGTTCTTCTCTTTTTCTCGCTGAAGCTGCCTTTTTAAGTCTTTCTCTGCTGCCTAAAAAATATAAACTAGAACGATTTGTTTATTTCCTCATTAAACAAAGCTACAGCAGATGAATTTGAAGCATCTTTATAAAACAGAATAAATAAACATGACTAGAAATTGTATGGCATGAAAACATGTGAAAACATTGATGAAAAAAAAAAGAAAGGTTACTCCTTTCAGGCAACTCCTAATTTTGTAAACAACTATGAATTCAAGGCTTAAATTCCAAAACCAGCTATATCATTGTAATGATTGGCTGACACAAAACATTTCAGCTAGTAAAATATTGCTTTACACTTAAGTATTCCTCCATTATTTCACCTCTGTCGATTCACACCAACCCAAATAACAAGGGTATTTTTTTATTTTAATTCTCTTTCTTTTTCCATTTTTCTACAATTGAATTAGGTACTCAATAGAATTGTCAGATTTAAAAATTGTAAGAACTATGGTAGGAAAGACTCACAAATATCATTGAACTTTTTACCAAACGACAAAATTTAACTTTGGTCCAGACTGAAAGCATTTGCACACGACACATTAATGTTACTCAAAAACATAAAATATGTCTTTCAAAGGGTGAAAAACATAGTGGGAAAAGAAGAAAATGTTGCTTACTAGCATTTTCTTCTTTTTCGACAATGTTTTCAAAATGCCCTTTTCCCATGGTCGATAAAACTTGGGATTGAGTAGTAAACAGTTAATCCCAGAATACTCTACTACTCTGTAGTCCTAGCTCTGATCTAATATTGATTATACCATCAGATTTTTACCTGTAACCTGGAGTTATCTGTTAAAAGTTTGTCCTCCACAGCTGACAGATTATTTGCCCTGTCTGCTCTCTCTTGATGTAATCTTTCTTCCGTCACTGTTAGTCTCTTTTCTAAAGACTTCACCTGTAATATCATGCAAAATAAACTGTCCAATAACCTGATATGAAAGACTTGGAATCATATATATTAAAATAAGACCCCATATGAAAAATTTGGAGTCTTGTATATTAAAAAGAAGACCTCATACAAAAAACTTTGAATTCTATATATTAAAAACATTCTGTGGGATATATCCATATTTATAGACACAAGACTGAAAAAAAATAACAGTTTTTAAATATTTTGAATGTAACCATACAATTTTAAAGAAAAACCTTAGAATACCGATGGAAGAAAGTTCAACAGTTAAGTATTTAAAATATCGATGATATGAAAAATATCCCAGGTACATCACAAAAATAAATGTCAAACAGAGAACCTTATGGAGTAGTGTAAAAGAAACAAAAAGCCATCTCTAAATGTAAAGCATGCCATTAAAGCACTAACAACAATTGCAACTACAATTTCAACAGCAGTCTATAAAGCAGTTCACTTATTCAGTGCTCCAAAACTTGACGTTTACCAGACTAAAATAATTTGTATGAAAATTATAAAATTAGGAAATTATTGCCTGGTTTTGCAGACGTCAGATTAAGAATGATTTAAATGATTGGATTTGTCTTTTAAAGGAAAGGAAAGACCACATGGGAAAGGAAGAAAAAAATGGATATCAGTTTTAAATCTATTTTCCATATTGTTTTCAACAGTTCATTTCCTCAGGTCTTTACAAACATTGGATTTTACGTGAAAGGATCAAATAATCAACTTTAGTAACCTGTTTATCTAATATAGCACCGCTGCCCCCAGCATCAGACTGCTGCTGTAAGGCATTCTTCAATTCTGTAAGCTTTAGCACTTGTTTACTTGTTTCTGTATGGCGTTCTTCTTCCTCTCTCAAATGCTTCTCGCTCTGATCCAATAATGCTTTTACACTGTTTAATTCCTCCTGAAGAAAATGAAGGCTAAGACTTTATAACTGTATACAAATCTAAAGATTTGAATTTTCAAAACAAATTTCAAAGTTAGGAATTAACTACGAATATTACAATTTTTTCTAACGGACAGATTTTTTTAAAATTTTGCACATACAAAGCTCATCATGTCTCAAGGAGATTACAGTAAAAAAAAGATGTGGGTACTCGTGCTCGTTTCTGAGAAATTTGCCTTTTCCAGCAATGTTTTCTACCACATCAAAAGTAGAAATCATAGTTTGAGCTACATGTAATAAGATTTCTAAAAATGTTTTCAATTTAGACAAGCCTTAATTTTTGTCCTTTGGTAAAGATTTCAGTTGCATTTTCTTTTTCTTCAAACTCTTTGTGTTTGTGTCGCTAGTACCAGACAGTAATATTCTAAAAATAAGCTTGTACAGAAATTTGTTAATCAGTTTGTTTGAAGTGTTTTACACCCTTTTTAAGGGTACTCTAGCTGTTTAAATAAACAATTTATTTTTCATATTTCATCGGTTTCATAGGTGCTCTCATGAAACTCAACAGTGTCTTGTCAAACGAAGCCTCCATGCAGACAGAACAGTCAACAAGACAGAACAGTCAACAAGACCAACTATGAACACCTGAAATGAATTTGTAACGCCACTGCTTCTTAGCCATAAAGCTTTTTTGTTATCAATGAAAATATGAAACTTTTTCTACTAGATGTTAAAGACAATCTGAGTTCTCAAGACTGACCTTCATGGTAGCAATTTCGAGTTTGTATGCATCTATCGTCCTTGCTTTTTCAGAGTTGTGTCTTGCCATGTCTGTGACTCTCTGGGATGTCTCAAGTCTTTTCTCTAAACTAGAAATCTGAAGGACCAAAGGTATCTAAATTAATATTTCAAGCACAAAACTTCCTCTGCAGACATCTTTGATACAGATACTGGATAAAGTATGTGACCTTGGATCTATATTACATGTAATGTGGGATACATGCTTTTGACTGAAAAGGTCTTGATATGAAAAACTGATTTTCAATTTCACAAAGAAAATACCTATTTCACTAATGTAAGGTACAAGGCTCAAAGTGAACTAGGTATGTCCAACAATTAAAAGGAAAACCTCAAGACTCTTTTAAATCTGAATATGTCCTAAAATAGCATATCTAGTAGTCAGAGATAAAAAAGACATATTCTGTAAAGTCTGATCTTGTAAATCACTTATTAGTTTGACCTCATTTCTAAATTGGTAACAAGGCACTTTGTGTAGCCCATGACATGTTCAAGGTTAAAGGGTGGTAAAGTAATATTAATACAACTCTACTACAAAGCCCATTATCAAAACATGCCTCTGCTTTTAAAGCTTCGTTCTCCTTGGTTAGCACCAGAATCTTTGTATGCATCTCATCTCGCCCCCTCTCTATTTCTTGTTTTGTTCTTATGGACAAGTCTGAGACCTCTTGATTTAGGTTATCTTGTAAAGTGTTTAAATCATCCTGAGCCTCTGCTAACTGTGTTTCTAGTTCAGCTATGCGGGCTGAAACAGACTCTGATCATCTTAATCCTATACATGATAAATTACTCATTAAAACTAATTTTGTTTAAGAGCCAAATGAAACATTTTGGATTAATCTTGTTTTCCTGGTTAATGATATCTAGAGATAATAAAACATGGGTATGGTCTATCAGTCTATCTGCATCAGACATGAAGGTAGAAAAAACATGTCTTCTATCATCTAACTCTTCACCAAAAAACGAAATTGTCGACCTGTCCACACTGAAAGCATTCACAGCAGACATTTTCAACATAGCTCAGATAATGGGATTTGTCTGTAAGGGGTATAAAACATTGACGGAAAAGAAGAAAATGCCGCTCACCAGAATTTTATTTTTATTCCCACTTTTTTTTTCAAAAGCCCTCTTCCTCTGGGTCATCAACACTGGTAACTGTTTGGTAAAGAGCTAAGATCAAGGTAACATACACGAAACAGTATCTTTCTTTAAATATGTATTTTTCATCTTATTCTGACAAATATCCGTGTACACTGTACACAAAAAGTTTAAAAATTATTTTAAATTCAACATATAAGTTATGCCCCATGCAAATCAGGGCAGATGAATTCACACAAAAATACATACATATACCAATCATATTCAATGACTAACAATGTTTCTAGAAGCACAAAATAGGTTCAACAGGCATCAAGTGATTGTTACTAAATAACAGTTGTGCCATGCTTTGGAAAAGGGGTTTAATGCATCTCTGTGGCACATTTCACCAAGCAAGTCATCACATAATTGTGGACCAAGAAAATCCATACTATGCAACAAAAAACAGGTGAATTCTGAGCTAGAATGGTCCTTGAACATACATAAAATCTACCAAAAGCAAACAGTTTCAACACAGGTCAGCCTGCACGGAAAGTGCAGGCTGGCCTGGGTAGATACTTTTTGCAGATGCTTTAAACCTCTTTTTCATAGAACATGGCTATTACATTATTAAAGGGTATTACTACCTTGTGAACGATTGTTCTTTTCTTTTAGAAGTTTATTTTCAGTCTGCAGTGTAGAGATTTCCATCTGCAGCTTTCTATTTTGGCTTTCATTCACTTCCTGCAACAAAAATTTTGTATTTCAAACAATAAAGAAACTAAATTGTTACACACAGTAAAGATGTGCAGTTTTAGTGTTTGACCAATAGGACGGTTGTTTTCAAATTGGGAACTTTGTCTTTTCTTAATACTAAATATGACATCATACCTATATGAGTCATCTCGCATAATCAATTCTGTTATTGATCATGTGACATTCCAAAATGGCTTTGCTAAATTCTGGTACAAAATTTAAAGTACCTAAAGAGACTATATATCACTTCAAACAAACACTATTAGAATATTTTTTCTTACACTTCTCATTGAAATTTATTTATTTTTTACAAAATATTAAACTACAATTTGTATGATTATAAAATTCTGAAGAAAAAACAGAAGTGATGAACTAATCACACTTTCTGCAATGATCTTTGGCATGACCTGCCCAGGCTAGATATGCAAGATGAAGGTTTGTCTGCAAAAGGTTTATTATTAGGGTGTTTTACCCATGTTTGCATCATAATTTCAGTCATACGATTTTTGTAAATACTTTTAAGAATGCATTCCTGAGGTTTTGGTTGCTGGTAGTTTGAAAAACACACTGTCCAAGCCAAAGGTAGCTTACCCACATTGTCAAAATGAAATTCAGATTTTCTGCAAAATACCTTTTTCTCAAAACCACATGGCCCATCAACTGGTTTTTATTGTCATTACAAGCAAGCTTATTTTTCCCATTGCCACAATACTTTCAAAAGAAGTCTATCCTAAGCTGAAACAATTATCTACATGCGGTAATAATGACAAAAGCATCCACGACTAGCAACACAGGAAAAAGGTTAGAGGCAGAGAAACTTCTAACAAACTGGTATATAAAACTGATAATGCATGCACAGCATTCAAAAGACATGATCTTTTTTTTTGACATGTTTTCCAAAAACTGAACAATATTCTATGGCCAAAAGGACAAAATTAATTACTAAAAGCTTGTTTGGTTTTGTTTTTTGTATTCCCCCCCCCCCATGGAATGTATTTAACCTTTTGCCGCACAATGCCGACTTTTCACGACCCTACGAAAGAAGCATTCTGAAAACATTGTACGGAAGGGAAAAAATGCTGGCAACCAGCACTTTCTCCTTTTCCCACAATGTTTCCTACCCAATCAAAGAAAAATTACACCATTTGAGCCACACTGAAATTGTCGTCTGCAAATGCTTACAATTTGGACTAAGCTAAAATTTTGTTGTCTGGTAGAGGGTTAAAACCAAAATTTCCTTTTTCCTATGGCAAATTTATTCAACTACTAATCTCTTTTTCCAAAGCCAGGCATCCAGATTAATTTGAAAATTTATTTGCTTGAGGTACTACCGTAGTCCCCTACATGTTTTTCTTAACCCTTTACCGAACAATCTCTAGTTTTAACAACCCCAAGGAAGAAGCCTTTTGAAAACAATGTAGGTAAAGGAGAAAATGCTGGTAACCAGCATTTTCTCCTTTTCCCAGTGTTTTCTACTCTTCCAAAGTCAAGATTCAATTTTTTAATCACTTTTATTTTGTTGCCTGCAAACACTTTCAATTTGGACTAGTCTAAGATTTTGTCGTTTGGTGAAGAGTTAAATGTTAAGTCTCTCTGCATCAAGGAAGAACATTGTGGACAGATGTTTCTCCTGTGTGTGTGTGTGTCTGGCAACAGAGCATTTTTGAAATTAGTGGAGCAACAGAAGAAAATAATTGGAACAAGCAGTTTTTCCTTTTGCCATGAAGTTTCACACGTAATTTGTGTATTACACCTTCACCATAAATTCCCAAATTTTTGCTACCCTGAGGGAAAAGGCTTTTGAAAACATTGTATAAAATGGAAAAATTGCTGGTAACCAGTATTTTCTCCTTTACCACAATGATTTCTACCCTATCACAGAAAACAGTCTGTATGCATCAAAGGGGTCCTGCGTAGCTCAGTGTTAGAGTGTGGGACTCGTAACCTGGAGACCCCGGGCTCAAGCCAAACTGGATCTGCTGGTTTTTTTGTGGGAGTGTCCTTCAGTAAAACACTCCAGACCCAGCCTAGTACTAGTAAAACCCGGGAAAACATGAACATTCGAGCTGTAGCCGTGACGTGACTAAATAATGAAAGCAGCGTAAAACCCCATTCAATCAATCAATCAATCAATCAGCCTGTATACATCAATTCAGAAATTGCTATTCTGTAGTTACATGTACTTCCAATCTAAAGGGATCACTGATAAATTGTTAGGGAAAAGGCTGAGTCCTACTTCTGGCTAAGTATCTATTCTTACATGGAAAATTATACTCTAATGGTTTGCTCCTATAAATGTCAGTGCTTGTCTGTGTTTTACCAGCACATCACTAAACTCCTTCTTTACAACACAATCCTGTGACATAACTATTTACCAAATCACAAAATTTTAGACCTATCTAAAGTGGATGAATTTGCAAACAACAAAACAAATGTGGCTAAAATGTTGAGATATGTTTAAGAAAGCACAAAAAAACATTGTAGAGAATAGAGAAAATTCTGATAAGTGTAACAAAGCCTTCTTCCTCACGGTGGTTAAAACTGGGCTGTTTGGTACAGGATTAATTACCCTGAAAAAGCTGGCTTTTGAAAATATCCAGGAAAATGAGACAGTGGTTGTAATCAATTTTTTTCCTTCTGTCCACCAATATTTTCCACCCTTCCAACTACAAAGTCTGATGTTTAAGCCACATTTAATTTGTCAACTACACATGCTCACGTGATCATGCAAGAGTAATGGCGGCGTTTTTCTACACGCTGAGAACTGAAGTGTGTTTTTTGTAAAATTCTACCTGAATGGGTCAATTAACTTGCCGGAACTTTTTACAAATGAGGAATTAGTGATATTCTTCAAGGATATGCTCTCAATGTAAATGGGGAGGACCAAAAAATCCAACAAAAGAAAGAGAAAAAGTGGAAGTAGCGGTGGCAGGCCATCCAAAATTACAAATGGCGGCGAATCAGTAAGTTTGAGCGAAACTCTTCATTCTGCAAACAATGTCCTCTTTGATGATATTGCGCTAAGTGACAGCGTGTTTATGTCTATATCTGACGATTATCATTCACAAATGAATACCGAAATGGCTACAAGTGCATCTCTAACAGAAACAATCCCAGATGAGGATCAGTCCACACATACCCCACCCTCGAATACAGACATCCTTAACTATCTAAAACGAATTGATGGTAGGATATCAGCAATTGATAAAAGACTCGATGCATTAGATCTTATGGGTCAAAAGGTAGTCGGTCTGGAGGCAGATCTGAAAAAGCTTCAGTCGCTAGTGTCTGAGAACAACAAGTCCGTAAATGAAAAAACCCAGAAGCTGGAAGAGCAGGTTGAAAGCCTTAGTTTTTCTCTAGGCGAAGCGCAAGATACTATCTTGAAACTCAACACAGAAAAGGCTAATATGGAGGACAGTTTGTTATATGTCCAGTCGCAATCGATGCGAAACAATCTTATTTTCACGAACATCAGTGAGTCTGAGCATGAGAAACCCGGAGATTGTGAAAATCTTATCCGCACATTCATGTATGAAAAACTTAGACTTGCCCAAAACATCGTGGATGATATACGCTTTGAACGCGTTCACAGAGTTGGAGAAAGAAGCTACGGGCAGAATGGGAAACCGAGAAATATAGTTGCCAAGTTTCTGTCTTTTAAAGATCGCGAAACCGTTCGTCAAGCTAAAACAAATCTGAGAGGAACAGGGAATTTCATTTTCGAACAGTTTCCTAAGCAAATAGCAGATCGTCGCAAATCCTTGTATCCAAAACTTAAAAAGGCACAGCGCGAAGGGAAAAGGGCGTGGCTAAGCTACGATAAGTTATACATTGATGGGCGTCCAGTACAAGACGAGAACCAATAGTGTTTTTCGGAGACTGAGATAAAAATAGCCTCATGGAATGTTCATGGACTTACAAGACACAAACTTGAAGATGTCAATTTCCATAACCATCTCATTCAATTTGACATTATCTTCCTGTATGAAACTTGGGCTGATGAATTTTCGAATTTTAATATCGAGGGTTATTCATGTTTTAATTATTACAGACAGTTCAATAATAAGAAAGCACGCCGATGTAGTGGTGGAGTAGCCCTTTTTATAAGAAATACAATTAGTTGTGGTGTATCTATTGTAAAAAACCATCTAGATAGTATAATATGGATCAAACTTGACAGCGACTTTTTTCATTTTGATCTTGATATTTACATTGCTGGTTTATATGTTTGGCCAGAAAACTCTCCTATGTACAATTATTTCGATACTGATTTCTTTTACCTTTTACAATCCGATATTTATGAATATGAAACACAGGGTAAAGTGTTACTATGTGGTGACTGGAACGCGCGTACTGGAGCACGTGCGGACTACATTTCATTTGACCGAAATACAAATTTCATTGATGATGATTGTTATTTACCGGACTTACCTTTGTCACGCGATTCCGTGGACAGCGTGTGTAATTCCCACGGATTAAAATTGCTTACTTTGTGTAAAAGTACTTCTATGCGTATTGCTAATGGCAGGCTATTTAACAGTAATGATTATACATTCACGTGCCATAATGGTTCCAGCATTATTGATTATTTGATTGTTAATTTCAATGATTTGTATATTTTAAGTGCTTTTAATGTACACCCCTTTAATGAGTGGTCTGATCACGCCATGCTATCGTTTAGTATACCATGCAAAGTCAATGCTAGTGATGCAAATGATTTGTCTTTTGAGAAGACGAATATAAAATGGAACCCTGCGAATCTCGAGGCGTTTCGCAGCGGTTTAATTACTAAATTGACAGATTTTAATCATATAGTCGATGAACTTAACGTGGTCCGTCCTGACTCTATTGATATATGTATTAACAATTTCACTGCAGCAATTCGTGATGTAGCGGACCCGATGTTTGCGAAAAAGTCTAGTCATGGCACTCAGTCGCACTGTTCAATGTCTCGAAATAAGTTATGTAAATCAGCTGAATGGTTCGACAGTGATTGTTACAATGCTAGACAACCATACTTAAGCGCCCTAAACAAATTTAACTGTAGAAAAACTGTAGAAAATAGGCTAGACATGTGTTGTAAAAGGGCAGCATATAAGAGAGTTGTCCGAAATAAGAAGCGATCTTTTGAATTTAAAAAATGTCGCGAAATAGTTAACCTTAGACATTCCAAGCCTACAGATTTTTGGCGACTCTTCAGTAAAAATAAACAAAATATATCAAGTAATATTAGCCTGGAAACATTTTTTAACTATTTCTCGTCCCAACAAAACGATTTATTGTCTGTAAATGACACCGAAGCATTCGATTTTAGTGAAAACTTTAATTTTGATAACACTCGAAGTACGTTCGAGGAACTCGATAAACCTATAACTGTAGCCGAAATAAGCGCGGTCATTCGTAATCTGAAGAGAAATAAATCTGTCGCAGGAGATAACCTTTTGAATGAATATTTTATCGAATCCTTTGATATCTTAGGCTCACATTTAGTTGATATATTTAATGCTATTTTAGATAGTGGCCATTTTCCGGAGCTTTGGACCAAAGGTGTTTTGGTTCCCATCTTTAAAAAGAACGATCCAAATGACGTCAAAAACTATAGAGGAATTACACTTGTTAGCTGCTTTTCTAAAATATTTACTGGAGTCATCAACAAAAGGTTAGATGAATGGATTAAAAATAATAATGTACTAAGTGATGCACAATTTGGATTTAGGGCTGGCAGATCAACAATAGATGCAATTTTCATTTTAAATGCAGTAGTTAATAAAGTTCTGAACGATAAAGGACGGCTATACTGTGCCTTTATCGATTTGAAAAAGGCGTTTGATAGCATTAATCATTGTAATCTTTGGTACAAACTGTTTAGATTAGGTATAGATGGAAAAATGTTACGCATCATAAAAAATATGTACAGCATAGTAAAAACTTGTATAAAGGGGAATAACTCCTACTCAGATTTCTTTGACTGCATCGTTGGATTGAAACAAGGAGAGGTTATCTCCCCTGTTTTATTTTCTTTATTTCTTGATGATATAGAAACCTTTTTGAGAGATGATACTGAATGTGGCTTCAGTTTAGATGATATTTTGTTAGTAATACTTCTTTTTGCGGACGACATGGTTATTTTTGGCAATTCTCCAAATGATCTTCAACGCAGGCTGGATCTACTGAATGTTTATTGCGATCGATGGGGGCTTTCTGTAAATACTGAAAAGACAAAAGTTATGGTTTTTCGCAAAAGGGGGGGTTTACGCGCTGATGAACAATGGCATTTTGGCCAAGATATTCTTGCTGTCGTTGACAAGTTTAATTATCTTGGTACAGTTTTTAATTACACTGGTTCTTATAGGGAAAATCAGGAGACTATAGTTGGAAAGTCGTATAAAGCATTGAATACCCTTTTAAGTAACATTAATAAATACGATATACAAGTCTCAGTTCAACTTCAATTATTCGATGCTTTTGTTGGTTCGATTCTACACTATTCGAGCGAGGTTTGGGGCTATGGTACGTTCAACGACATCGAAAAAGTACATTTAAATTTTTGCAAGCGCATTCTAAATGTTAAGGGATCAACCAGTACTCTAGGCGTATATGGGGAGTTGGGACGCTATCCTTTAAGTACAAATAGATACGGAAGAATCATAAAGTATTGGTGCAAATTATTACTAAGTAATAATTCAATTATTAAGGCTGTCTATAACCTTATGTTTAATGAATGTACTTCAACCAATAAAAGGAATTGGTTGTCAAATGTAAAGACATTACTTGACAATTACGGTTTTTCTCACGTTTTTTATGATCCGTATACTGTCAATTTGAAAACCTTTCATGTTTTATTTAAAAGTCGAGCTATTGATGTTTTCAAACAGACATGGTGTAACGAAATAGTATTGCAAAGCTCGATGTGCTCTTATAAGTTTTTTAAATCTACGGTCAGTTTTGAATCATATTTAGATCTCCTTCCAAAAAAATATAGAATTGTTTTATCTACGCTACGTCTTTCATCCCATCGTCTAAGCATCGAAACTGGTCGCCATGGTAGCAACAGACTTGATAGACATGAACGAGTTTGTAATTTATGCACTAGGGCGGACATAGAGGACGAATTTCATTTCGTTTTGATATGTCCGATCTACCTGCATCTAAGAAAGAAATACATTAAAAAATATTACCATGTTAGACCCAGCATGTACAAATTTGTCGAGTTGTTAAATTCCAAAAACCCAGTTATAATAAAGAAGCTACGTCATTATATATATGACGCTTTTTCATTACGTAATGAACTAACTGGTACCTAATTTGTTTTCATCTCAAATTCTGTATTAGATGGTACCAGTTTTACTAGTAGTGCAATTTACACCTTTATAACTAATTTCTATTCAGTTTCCATACTTTTTTCTCTCTTCTATACGATAGTATGCTTATCATATTAGATTTTTTTTTTGTCTAGGGCATGATTCACGTAATGTAGTTTGATGATTATAAATGTAATATGTAATGATAACCTGTACAGGTTAAGTCAATAAAATGTTCTGTTCTGTTCTTCTGTTCTGTTCTAAAATTGAACCAGTTTAAAAATTTGCCATCTAGTAAAGATTCAACTCCCTAGTCTATAATAAATCCTTTTAACAACTCTTAGTGGGAAAGAAATCTTTCAAAAACATTGCCTTAAAAAAAGAAAATGCCAGTGAGCAGCACTTCTACCCTTTGAATAAAAAACTTCTCATTTTGATCCAACTTTTTGTTAAATGCAAATCCTTTCACTTTAGGCAAGTCTGTTATCATGTCATCTGGTAAAGGGGTAAGTAAACTTAAGAACAGTCAAGAAAGTGTATCTATAATCCACTGTAGTGCTGAACCAATCTTTAATTGCTCATTTAGACAGTGTAGATCAAGATCAGACTGCACAGGAAATGTCTGATCTCAGATCTGTCCTGCCTGCTCTTTGTCATATATTCTAACAAAAAGAGCTTTGAAATTGCAATATCAACATCAAAAGTATGGACTGAGATTTCATTTATTAACCCTGTACAAAATGACAAAATTTTGGACCGGACCAAGTTGAAAGCAATTGCAGATGACAAACTAAATGTTGCCAAAATGTTTTTATTTTTTTTTTTAATGTATATATACGGTAGAAAATACTGTGGGAAAAGGAGAAAATGCTGGTTACTAGCATTTTCACCTTTTCCAACAATGTTTTCAGAAGCCTTATCTTTCACAGTTCAGAAAATTTAGGACTGTGTGGTAAAGAGTTAACCCTTTACCACACAACAAAAATGTAGACTTGTCCAAATTAAAGGCAGTTGTAGATGACAATTTAATTGTGGCTGAATGATTAAATTTGTCTGTCATAGGGTAGAAAATATTTTGGGCAAAGGAGAAAATGCTGGTTACCAGCATTTTCTCCTTTTCTCTCAATAGTTTCAAAAGGCTTCTTCCTAAGGGTCACTGAAAGTGGGGATTGTGTGGTTAAGCACTAACAGGGTAAAAGAACAGATAAATTAATGCATGACTAATCACATAAAGGCAGATGATGCAGCCAATTACAAAATCAATTATTAATCAAATACCTGTAAATGTCAGGGGTTTATTGAGCAATAATCAATAAAAAGCGACATCAATCTCCAATAGTATTGGTTGAAAGTTACCTTATTGGTATAACAAACATTTTCAAGTATAGATAAAAAAGGAAAATATTTCAATTACTTGGATACTTTTGACCAAAATATCACTACAAATTGCACAATGTAGATTAAAAATAACATTGCATTTTTTTTTTCATTATTTTGACCTACAATTCTGCAACAGCAACTTAAGTTGTAAAAGGCATTTTCAGGCTTAAAATAAATCTGTATAATGAAGGCTGACTAAAACCATACAGTTTGTTTGTATTGGAGTTTAACACTGTTTTAACAGCTTAGGTCATATCACAATGATCAGTACACCTACACATGTGTTTCCTTGCTTTCTCAAACCAGCACTGACACAACTTTCTTTCAAAGCCACTGCCTGCTTTTCTCACATGCATCAGAGGTGAGAGGCAAAAACTCGCTGAAAATAAAGTTTGCCTCAACTGGGTATTGAACTCGCAACCACCAGGTCATGAATCAGACACGACAATCACAGACCTACCCAGTAGGGCCAAAAACCACATAGACTTGCATACAGACTGTAACTTACGATTCTCAAAACACATATGAAACAAACAACTGTCACCAATTCTGTTCCATTAGGAAACTAGATCTTGACAACAAATTGGAACCACAATGATGAAAATGGGCTTTATTTTTTTTTGTTAGAAATGAAAATGAAAAAATAACAATTCTTACCCGCTCCATAATGAAACCTCTAGAATCAGGTGTTACACTTCTGGCTCCTGCCTGTTTTCTCTTGGTGACTCCTGCATCTCCTCTCTATAGTTGAATGAAAAAGTAAACATAAAATTTGAAATACAAATTATCCTACTAAATTTATATTGTTGATTGTCATTTAACTTTTTTCCATAATTTCATAAACAAGAAACTTAAATTTTCAACATTAAATGACTACTTTTCCCTTAGAAATTGTCAGATTTTTTCAAAATCATTTGGGTTCAAGCAATTGATGATACAAAAAAAAACACATGCGAGTTTCAGGAAAATCCTACCTCAAATGGGGACTTTATCACTTTAATAAGAAATGTAAATTTTCAATCTTAAATGGATACTTTTCTGTCACTGATTTACAGGTTCTTTTTAAAATCAATAGCTATAGATGATATAAACAAACTGTGCAAGTTTCACAAAAATCTGACCACAAATGCAGACTTTATCACGTAAACAAGATAAAGACTAACAGACAGACAGAGAGACAAATGGACAGATGGATGACAGAAACCATGCCATGACATAAGCTGGCTGTAATTCAGTACAGCTAATAACTTAACCAAAAGGTATGTAGAAAGCATCAACATCCCAATCCATATAACACATAAATTCCACCTTACCCTTTCAAGATTCTGTGATGACCCATACAACCTTTGACCTCTCTCTGGTGATCCCTCCTGAAGATTGAGTGCAAGATGGGAATATACAGAAATATTAATATAAGCAGCAAGATTAGAATAATGATAAAACATAATGTATCTCTCTCTCTCTCTTATGATAACTGTATCAGAACATGGCAGTATTTAAGATTAAAATCTGAAAAAAAATTCAAATCAACTCCTTCTTAGTTTAAACATATTTATTTCACATCAATTGAGAAACAAGTTCTCCAATGAAAAATCCCGAAGTTGACACCCACTCCCGGGTATCGAACTCAGGACCTTATGGTTACGAGGCCCATGCTCTACCCCACAACCAGCGACACCACCTCCTACTTAGGTGCCTAGTATAATTTGAGTGATTTTGCAGAAAGGTGAAAGCAAAGTTTTTACAGTTAAATTACAAAGTCTTCGCAAAAGATTGTGAACAAGAGGACCTACAGTTTTGTTTTTGTAAGTTTTATTGAACTTCATTCAAAACAGACTTTTTTGCTTTACTTCAAAATTGTCTGTTCTGTGTCACTAAAAGAAGATAAAGGAATAGACCTATAAAGGGCTTTGCAGTTATGGGTTATATCCTTCATGTTTAACAATCTCTATATTTTTAAGACCCTAGAGTAGCTGTACGTTAGTAGTAAGTCTAATTCTTTGTTCTGCAAAGTACTGAATTAGTCTGCTAGGTTCACAAATCTGCCATTGGGAGGGGAGAAAGACGAACACAGTATACATGTATATATGGTACTGTAAACCAGGAAAAGTTCATGTCAAAAAAGGTTCGCGTTTTCATACACCCGAGCATTTACGCCGCGTTTTACTTTCGTAGACTTGAGGAGGCCGCGAATCCCGCGAAACAAAACACGTCTTGAAGGAAATGCATACTTGCTTAGTATGTTGAACATTTTTAATCTCACATAATTACACACAATATATACCTGACCATCAGTCATTAGTCAAGTGCGTGAGTGAACAGTTCTGGGTAAATATTCTGAGATCTGTGTTAAGGTCGGTTATTGTTGACTTGGATTAATAAAACATTTTGGCAGTAGTGGTTAGACAAAACTCTCGTTAAGTCCATTGACGCACTGAGCTAAAGTCCTAGCCGTGAAAGACCAAAATTACTGGGAAAATATGATGACGATGTCATAGACTACGCCAGTCTGGATCAATTGTGAACAGACAAATATTGATTGCCAGTGACCGCGGCATAATAATGTCAAAAAACAAATATATACTGGAGGAATTCGGGGGACATGTTTGCCATTTTGCAAAGTTTACGTGATTTGTACCAGTAAAGTAGAAGAAATAAACTGTTCACTGACGCCCTATTTCAAAAAAGTTGTTTCCCTTGTACAGTAGAAGATAAGTAAATGGATAAACATCTTCCAAGAAGTTTTCTAAAGACAAACTTCTCCTAGCGACTTAAGTTTGCGTTTTCATGACAAGTGAGTGTTTCGCGGCATATTACTTTCGCGAATCAAACCCTGCCGTGAAAGACGCTAACTTAAAATGTGCGAAACCATTTCCTGGTTTACAGTATATGCAGATGGACTAAAACTTGAAGCAACCAACTGATGAAGCAGAAATTACAACCATAAGCATGGAGACAGGATACATGTAGCTTGAAACGGATAGAAATTCAGTGCTTATTCCATGAGTTACTGCCTAGTAAGTAGATCTTATGGAAAGTACAGATCGAAGACCACACACTACTCTAAATTAAATTTTATATCCAAATTCTTACACCAGCCATCTAATTGGCTGAGACATTCTGTCTTTGCTAATCAGATAGAAAGGTTTACAATTCAGAACAATATTTAACCCTTTACCACACAATCCTGAGTTTTAAAGACCCTCAGGAAGAAGCTTTTTGAAAACATTGTGGGAACAGGAGAAAATGCCGGTAACCAGCATTTTTTCCTTTTCCCACAATGTTTTCTATCACATCAAAGGCAGATACCACTGTTTGAGTCACATTTAACTTGTCGTTTGCTAACGCTTTCAATTTGGACAAGCCTATTGTTTTTATTATTTGGTAAAGAGTTGAAATGTAGGTGAATCCCTTTCAGATATGAATTCCATCATTTGAGTCACACTTGTTCTCTGCAAACTCTTCCCAGTGTCTAAAAGATTTTTGTCTGGCAAAGGGTGAACAGTGAAAGAATTAACCCTTTACCAGATGACAAAATTTCAGCCTTGTCCAAATTGAAAGCATTTGCAGACAACAAATTCAAAGTGGCTCAAATGGTGCAATTTGTCGTTGACTGGGTAGAAAACATTGTGCGAAAAGGAGAAAATGCTGGTTACCAGCATTTTCTCCTTTTCCCACAATGTTTTCAACAGGCTTCTTGCCCAGGGTCGTTAAAAGTTGGCATTGAGAGGTAAAGGGTTAACTGTTTGCATGTTCAATGGCACATGACATGCTCAAGGACAAAGCTGCTTATTATGGCGTGCGGAATTCTAAAGTTTCAAAGTTCCACTGATTTTATATCTTAATCAAAGTAAATGATAGAACCAACACTCAAAGCAAAGCCAAAGAAAAAGTGCATCATAATCAATGATATTGCAATATTTTGACATTATTGAAGAAAAATGCTTCACTGAATGCTTCATTAGCCCAGCACCTATGAAAAGCCAACAACTGCTTATCAGTAATCAAGTATTGCATGTGATTTACCTTCACTAAGATTGCTCCTCTTTTCAGTTTACAAGTCCTTCATTAAGAAAAACACAGTAAAAAGTTAACCAGCCATCTGCAGAAAGTTTTTTTCTTGAAAAAAACTGTTTTGAAAATAATTCTGCTATAGGATAAATTGTTCAAAATGAGATTTTATTTTTTCCTTTCATTTCAATGTTTTTACTTTGTGTATCAAACCATATTCAAGTGGTTATTTGTATTCTCTATGAGTGGTTTCAAAGTCATCTACTAGAAATTTAGATCAGTGGGTATATGATCTATTTTTAACATATAACATTCATAAACTATTTCAAGCAGGCGAAATAAAGCTTACACATTAAAACAACTGATAACAACAAGAAAGAAAAACATGCAAAATTTACAAATTTCTGAACTAAAACCAATAATTGAAGTAATATATTTATCCCTGAGAATGCATAATACAGACAAGTTGACTCTTTACTATGAACAAAATTCTGGACTTTTCCATATTGAAAGCATTTGCTGACAACAAAATATGATTCAAAATTTGAAATTTGTTTTTGAAAGGGTAGAAAACATTGTGGGAAAAGGTTACCAGCATTTCCTTCTTTTCCCACAATGTTTTCAAAAGCCTTCTTCCTTTAGGTTGTTAGAACTTGCAATAGTGTGGCAAGAGTTAAGTTGTTTTCACATCTGGACAGAATATACTGCTTGTTCTTGGATCTAGCCTGTCCTATATTTTCTGGAATATCTTAGCCAAAAAAGCCAAGAACTTTGAGCAATCAAGCTTTATATTTTGAAAATTTTGAACTATCAATTGGTTATACTCTTTGGAATAACCCTTTACCACACAATCCCGACATCTTTTAGTGACCCTGAGTAGAAATCTTTTAAAACATGGTGGGAAAATGCTGATATCTAGCATTTTCGTATTTTCCCACAATGTTTTTAATCCTTCCCAAAACAAGTTTCAATTCTTGAATCACAATTAATTTGTTGCCTGCATATACTTCCAATTTGAGTAAATCTACAATTTCATCATATGGTAAAGAGTTAAAACATTCTTTTTGTTTGTTTGCTTTCTTGTTTCATTCAAAATTAATAATATACAGAGAGACAAAGAGTTATTCTGGCAAACTGGAGAAATAAATTGTGTTGAATAATTTCTACAATTTGTTACTTTTATTTTTTCTGAAAGCAACATGCCAATAATATGTACTGATGAAAAGACTTATGAATCTGCATTCTGTTTTAGACTTTACATATAAAAAGTTGTAACTAAAGCTAGTACACTGTTAACAGTCAACAAAGAACATTCAAAATAACCTTCTGCATGAATTCTTTACTCAAATCTTGTCCACTGGCTGTAACCATTACAGGATGTATATCATCTTGTCTTTTAACAGTAAGGGAGGTTGACCCCAGATCCATACGAACACCTCTTAAATCATCTGGTACACTGACACAGGTTAACAATTTAATCTTTCTTGGAGAAACAATAACATTAGGATATGTTCCCTCAGTCATTTTTAGAACATTATTTGACATGGTATAACATGTATCACCAGTATCTTCATCATCATCATCATCATTTCCAAATTCTGAACTTGACTGTGCCTTGTAATAAGGATTTGGTGTAAGTTGTACATTACTAGCATTCTTTCCATATTTACCCTGCAGCTGTTGCTCACTTGACTTTTCCTCAGCATTTATTCTACCATCAGCAATGTAATAGCCTGGAAACATGGAATCTGTCTCTACTGTATTCTCTGTTGCAACTCTAGACCAACAGTGCTCTGGATACATTTGTCTATCCTCATATAGATGTGTTCTGTAGCTATTTTCCCTTGTATCATAGGCTTCTCTCCAATATGGATGAAAGGAGCATTCACTGTTTCTGTGTGGGGATGATGACACTGTCATGAATTCTAGTCCTCCTGATTGTAATTGATCAGTGACAAAACCATTAGGAGATACTGGTGTTACAACTGCATCCCTATCTCTCACAGTTTGCCTTTTAAATCTATCTTCAACCATAGGACTTTTGTCATGTGGTTTTGAATCAAGAGTTTGTAATCCTGAAGCATTCTGCCTTGTTTTTCTATGGTATGTTTTTGTCACTGGAATACTGCTCTCTGATTCACTTCTATCTCCTAAATATCCACTTGATTCATTGTCTACATATTTTACACATAAAAATGAATCACTCTTATTGTTTTCTTTTTGGCTTTGATAGAGATTTTTCAAATTATGTTGTAATGTCTCATTTTTGTAAGCTTGCCTATTTGCTTCTTTCAATATTTTTCTGGTATCTGTCTCTCTTTTATTTGCTGATGTATCCAGTTTCTTCTTTCCACTTTCATAATTTTTTTCAAGTTGACTGTAAACAGTTGTTGAGTGCCTCTGATCATGGTAAGTGTAGACATTTTCATTTGCACTTTTCGTTTCATATACCTTTTGTTTGTCAGTCTTCTGCAGATCTTCAGAAATTCTTTCATTCATCTTAGAATCTGACAAAGACAGCATCTTCTTTTGTGTATTACTAAGGGACATTTTCAACTTATTGAAATGCTTTTTAACCATATTCCTATCATGCAAATCTACAAAAATTTGACTGGAACCTCCTTCTTTAAGTGACTCAATTTGACTATTGTTGGATACCACAGACTCAGCAGTTTCAGTCAGAGCAGTAAGCCTATTGCCAATGTACATAATTGTAGATTGTATTAATTCCAGTTCTTTATAGTCATCAACTGTAATAGCCATTCCCCTTTCATTCTTAGATGCAATCATGTCTAGGAATTTAGTCATCAATGAATTCATATAATAAACCGCTTCTTGAGCAGCGTCACAATGCAGCTCTTCCCTTCCTGAGCCATACTTATTTCTATGCTCTTCTACATGACTATTTGCTCGGTCCTCATCTGTAGTTTTACCGTCTCCAATCTCTCCATCATCTTTAAGTGCAATGTCAGTACATATTTCAGTAGGTTTTCCTACTGTGTGTATTTCAGCAGATGAGTCTTCATGCATGTGTAAACTTGAACAGCTATGTTGATATGTCAAGTCTCTCAAAGAATCCAATCTCTTTTTCCTTGTTAGTCTTTCTTGTATTCTTTCAGCTTTAGCTTCATCTGTACAAGTTAAGTCTTGCATATTACAAACATGTGCAGGAATCCTGTCAGGGTCATTTGAGTCATATGGATATGCCATTATTTCCCAACCTTCATCTACATCATAACTACCAGAAAACGATGTATCAGCACTTTTAAAGAACCAATATCCAGGTTGACGTTTAGAAATCTTTGCCATTCCAGTGCTTTCAGATACAACACCAATATCAACAGATGTTCCACTCTTATTTACTGGATCATTTGACATTTTTATATCTTGGTACTTTGCCATTCCAGTGCTTTCAGATACAACACCAATATCAACAGATGTTCCACTCTTATTTACTGGATCATTTGACATTTTTCTATCTTGGTACTTTTCTGCTAATGGTTGATCATCCCTTTTACCGTTGCTTACTTCTGGGTTCTGTTTCTCATCACTTTTACTAGCTTTAAACTTTGTCAATTCCAAGCATTCCAAGGCAGATATGTTGCTTGAAGGTTGTTCTTTGTAAGGTTTCTTGTGGTTTTCTTGTGTTTTTTCATCTAACTCTCTCCATTTTTTGTACAGTTCAAAAAAATTATTTTGTGTATCTGGCAAAGTATGCAAAAACTTTGGATCAATGAAATCTGAGCTATTCACCTTCACTAAGTTGGATCCATTTTCAGCTGTTCCTTGAAGACTGTTGTCATTGTCCATTCTGTTCTCATACAATGAATCTAAATAATGTGAACCGTCTTCCACAGCACTATGTCTTTCACAGATATATGTACCATCTTCTTGATTGAAATCATCATTATCAGTTACTATATGTGTAGGACTTGATTGTACTAGATTCTTTTTTGAATCACCACTTTTCAAAGACAAGCTATGGATAATCTTATCAGCTACAATTTTCTGTTTCTCTCTCAGCAATTCAGTTGGGGAAAGCATTCTTGGAGTACTATCCTTTCTTTGAAAGCTTCCACGCCTTGATGAAACTTCTGAAGCATGAAGGGATGGAGTTTCATTCACATTTGTAGAACCTGAAGTGGTTCTTTCTGAATCTTGACTTTCAGTAACTGCTCTTTCTGACAAATCATTCAATCTTGCAACTGAAACAGGCCCTGGAAATGGCCCAAACATTCCAACAGGTGCTTGGTTTGGATCCGGACCATCACCTTGTGCTAGTATGGCTTTTGGAGAACAATCACTAGCAGGTTCAGTCTGGGAAAATGTTTCTATAGCAACACTCTCATCAAACTGTACTGATGAGGGCTTTCTATTTATTGAGGATTTTCGGTGGAGGATTCCTGAAAGGTTCTCTTTTGATGATTTGGAAACATCTTTCTGTGTTGAATTTGTACTTGTTCTGTCACTTACAGCATCTCTGCCACCAACTGCCCCAAATTCCTCTAAATCATCTAGAATCAAGAACGACTCCATGTTTTCTAACACTGGACTATCAATTAGCTCACTAAGACTGTCTTCACTACTCAGGGTATCACTACTGAGTGCATCTTCAAGCTTTCTTTTTTTCTGAATTTTCCCATTATCTTTTTTCACAGTGAATAAATCATTAATATTTGAGAATGCTTTCTCAGGGGACAGATGCTGACCAGATTTGTAATTCTCGTTTCTTACTTTTGGTTTGACAATATCCCTTTCCTGGCCCTGTTCTATAGTTCCATAACATACACATGAAGGACGAATAATACCTGCATTTTCGAATTTCTTTGTCAACTTACTATCACTAAGAACTTCATCACTAGCTATTTCTTTACTTGTTTTAGATTTAACCATGGGGGTAGACTTTTCACTTCTGTAATAGACTTTCTCCTCTTCAGAAGTAACATCATGAATTATCATTGTATCAATAAACTCATTATCTTCTTCCTCAAGATCTTTGTCTTCATTTGTTTGTATATCAATACCACAATCTTCAGAAACCACTGAATCAACATCCATGTCTGTTTGGTCCTTTTCACTAGAGTCTTTACAGTTTTTGCAATCCATACTCATGGATATGTATGAAACACTCAGTGAAATGATCAGTGACTCAATGTGTTATACAGCAGTATCTTTAACTTTTGTTACGATTACTTGATTGCATTGCTCTGACTTTTCATAGACACATTTGCTGTCTATACGTACATCTGTTTATATTACTCTATATACTGTCAAATAATAAAATGATTAAACACAAATAGATAAAATATCTTCATTAGAGAAATCGCGGCACTCTTTCTCTACTCTGTCCCAACTGAAAATTTTGGCATGTCCATGCAATTGACAGTACATTTGATTATCACCAGACTTGGAAAATTTGTTTCCCTTGTGGACATTGTAGATCAAGATCAGACTGAACAAATTATTTGGCATCAATACTGTCCAATATTTTTGAGATGTGACAACCAATATAGCCTTGAAATTACAATATCTGTGTCATCTGTATAACCTTTTAGCACCCATTGCATTTGTAGTATAAGGTTGAGTTTGCCTCAAATTATTGTCACTGGTGGTGTATGAAAACATTTCAAAATATGTATTAAGTTTGTTTCTTGGCATAACCGCAAGTCCTTTTGAAAGTTAAAATTAATACAATGTTAAATACATAACACAATTCAAATCATCTAACACAAAAAATATACATATGCAATTTTACATTCCAGTAGGCATCTGTTCACACTAGATAAAACTAAATCCCTTTTCATATTCATACTGTCATTTATAGGAAAGATCATGCAATACATGTGTTTTGTTCATACCACAAAAAGAATATTTTTTTCGTATTGTGTTAATTGCAGAATATTTACAGTTTTCTTTTATATACATGTTTGTGTAATAAATGCTAACTTCTTTTTTCTTTCAAATGTTTTAAGACACATATCTTCATCAAGTGTGTAATTTTTTGGCTGGTTCATTTTTGTTTTCAATACAAAAAAATTTCGTCAGTGAATTCTGTTTTTGTTGTTTGTAGGATGGGGGATCAAAAAGTTTGTAGACAACTCAAATAACTACAAAACTATAAAATATACATACATTTATCAATTACTCCTTCCCAAAGTAATGACCTTTCGCTCAAATGCATTTGACCCACCTTTCCGTCTACACACGGAACATGTGATATAAGCCCTCATGTGACATCTCCCCTAAATGTTTTTTCACAGCCATATGGAGCTTCTCTATGCTTTCAAATCTGTGTCCTTGTAGACACAATGTGGGAAACAGCCAGCAATCACAAACAGCCAGGTCTGGGCTATAGGGTGGGTGTGGCAGTAATTCTACAAACAATGCGTCCAGTTTCCTCTACAAAATGGCTTACGAGACAAGGCGCATTGTCCTGATGCAAAATGATTCTTGACTGCATCATGTTTAAGCACTTTCTTTTGATAGCTTGGTACAGTTTTAAGTAATATTGCATAGTAGTCACCATTGACTGTAGTTTTCCTAGGTACCATGTGAGCTAAAATAATTCCTTGTATATCACAGAACACAATGCACATTACCTTGGCTGCAGATTTGGATAGAATGGCTTTTGTAGGGGAAGGAAAAGAAGGCTGCTTCCATACTTAACTCTGCCACTTTGTTTCAGGGTCAAACATGTGTACCCATGTTTCATCACATATGACTTTTCTGTTGAGAAACATATCTCCCTCCTCTCCATAACGTTTACAATACTATAGACACTTTCTAACCTTATCCCCCATCTGGTCTGAACTCAGAATCCGAGGCACCCACCACACTGAAACACGCCGCATTCCTAACATATTTACTAGAATGTCTTACATATGAAGTGTCATATTTGTCCTCTATATCCCAAATATTTACACAGCGATCTTCTTTCACAAACATTTCAATGGCATTTAACTTTTCCTCAGAGGTTGCCAACACCAGACCACCTTTTCTATGGTCATCTTTGACTGTCTCTCAACCTTCATTGCATCGACTTATCCATTTGTAAATAGCAGGTCGTGATAAACACTTGTCCCCATAGACTTTCTGCAAGTCCCCATGAATTTCGATGAAACATTTTCTGAGCTTACCGTAGAACTTGATGACAGTGCGCTTCTCGCAAATAACATGACTTACATCATCAAACATTTTTGAAAAACACAATCTATGCGACGTCATAAATGTGACGTGACATGACGCGAACATTTGTGACGTCATCATATTAAGATAACGTCACAAGAAAGCTTGAAAGATATTCCAAAATCAGCATGTGGAGTTTTATTTTTCTAAATCTTTTCGTTTGCAAATTATTCGAGTTGTCTACAAACTTTCTGATCCCCCTCGTACAGAGCCGTTGCTTTTACAGAACCAGGAAAGAAACATCACAGATTAAGAGTGATTTACTACATCAACAAGAACAGAATTCAAGTCAACTGACACGCTAGAGTAAGAAGACATATATATTGATGTAATCATGCCACAGCATACAATAACAGAAGGATCAATATTTTGTGTGTTTACAAAACATGCACACACACAATATTTTTATTTCAAATTCATGACTGAAATATATGTTGATGATGCATAGCACACTTACCCTTGAGGCAATGGTGAGGTCACCAGTGGAACCGTAGTGTAGTGGCTGTCTGTCTCTTCTACGTCCATGTGGAGATGGAGATTTACTATATCTAATATCTGAAATAATATTACTTTGTGAATTTTTCAATATTCTTACAAACATGAAAGTTCGCAACAAATACATGGCTGATATACGAACTGCCCCCGCTAGGATTCCAATCCTCATTTTTGAAGCTCAAAAGACCATTACACTAACCACTGACCTAAAGAGAATTCTCCCTAATGCAATTGCTAGGTATTGATTTTATACGGGAAGAAGCTATGGAAAAAGGAAGGAGTGATCTCCTGTAACACACCTCCTCGACTGCTTTATTAGGCAGTAAGTCTATTATTTAGACAACGAATGGCTCAATGGCCTATCCCAGATGAGCCCCAATCTAACAAATATGAAAGTTCACAAACATGCATAGCTGAAATACAAACCGCCTTGGCTGGGATTCAAACCTGTGTGGTAAAGATCATCATTTATTGAGGCATAAGTACCAATACACTTAACACTGAGCTGAAGAGAATTCTTCAAAACACAGTAGCTAGGGACTGATTTTATACAAGAAGAAGCTATGTGGTAAGGAAGGAGTGATCTCCCATGACAATATCTAAAAATAAGACATCATATTTAAACTTTCAATTTTCAAAAAAGGTGCATTTCAGCAATTTTGCAAGTCGTGTGCAAGACTGGGATCAGGGTTTTCTACAACGCACAAATCCTGCGTCATTGACGCGATTTCAACTCAAATGATCCCCAAAATAAATGACAGTGCATCATCAGTGATGCAACTTTGCAAAATCTAAAACATCTAGCGAATTGAATAAATTGAATAAAGCGTCATAAATCCAAGTCTGTTCTTGCTTTACTTTCAGACGAACACTGTTGTTTTTTTAACTACAGGGTTTATTTTAGATAAAAGTGGTTTTCTGGTAATTTATTTATAGAATAAGACTAGTTTACGTATTATTGCCGTGAGTACATCGGACATGTGACGTAAATACGGGCCCAGTCAAAGTCTTGGTTTGGTTCTCTGTATTTCAAAGCTTATTTCACACAACTTCCGGTACATAAAAGTACACATTACCAGTCTGTTCTGTTCACGGAAAATAATGTCACGACGAAGTAAGCTGTAGCATTCTTTTTTTATCGTCTGCTTCCTACAGCTACCAATCAAGCCATGTCAAGCAGGGATTCGGACGAGAATGTTTCGTCTGTCAAATATTGAAATCGAGCATTCCATCAGAAATGACTTACAGACTTTTACTTTCTTGGAGTTTAAAGGTGAAATGCACTGTAATCCATGCTTGACGATGAAGAGACCCATTTATTTTGACCCCCTAAATTTAAGAAATGACCCTCAACTAATAGGCAAGGGGTCAAAATGACCCCCAATTTTTAAAGCCAAGGGAAAACCCTGTGGGATGCATGAATAAGCACCTTGCTTCTGCTTTACTTTTGATACTTCAATAAATGAATCATTCAAGTTAGATAGCACACAGAAAATCAAAGGTAAAGACACTCACCTGGAAGGTGTCGTTTTGGTGGTGAGCTCATACCGGCCTCTAAATGCGCATCCCCTAAAATGATAAAATGACAAGAAAAACTTAAAAGATACATATAAATGTAAATGATGTAATGTTATATTTGATAAAATTCTTATGCCCTTTTCTCACCAGCAAACATAGATACAAGCCATTTGATCTGAACACATATTGGTACATGTATACCAGCAGTACATATTTCATTGTATTATATATAAAACTTCAAAAGCGTCTACTTTTGACAGGTTTTTAAGGTTAGTTTACATATATTCTTTTAACAAAATGTTGTTGTTATTGTTGTTGTAATTTTTGTTGCTTTTGTTTGTTTGTTGTTGGTGGTGGTGGTGGTGGTAGTGATGGTAAAAACATTTATTTCTAGGGGATGAGTAATATGTTGGACATCTTTGTCAAACATGGAACTGATCTTCGATCATATCTGAATAACAAAAGTAATTTCTCATTTTTGCTTTTTTTTAATATAAACATGTCCTACTTGTTGAATTTGTGAATATTCAGACATTTCACTACAAATACAACAACAAAAATACTAATGCCCACCTTGGTGAATTTCCAAGCCCAGCAATTTAAGGCTGGTAGGGGAGGAAGAGCATGTTCTTGGTGATGTATTTACACTGGACAAAGTTTTTTGAAGAAGAGCAACTATATCAGTAGATCTGTGTGGATGGCCTCTTATTGGAAACTGCCTTGACACACCTGAATCACTGAAATACAACAAACAAGAAAACTATTTAGTCCTAAGACCACGTAACTCTACCACATAACAAAATTTCAGCCTCCTCAAAATTTAACAGGAAAGCAGTCTGAAGGACAGCTAATTCCCCTGCTGCAGCATGACTGTCAGAGTGTTGAGACCTTTGGTTGTAGAAGAGACCATGTGGTCAACGGTTCAGTGCTTCGAACTTTGGATCACCGAGTCCATGGTTTGATTCCTGCTGGACCTAAATACCACTTCATTGCACTGAGCCTTTTATAATTACCCTTCCAACATGGTACCATGACTGAAATACTGTTCACAGACATAAAACCCCAAGCCATCCATCATATCTGTGGTTGCATTGATAAAATGGAGAACACCAGTATTGCAAACACAAAGTCCGCAGACACAAACGCCGCAAACATGAAAGCTGAACTTCAAACATTAGACCCACAACTGAGACATTGGCCATTACTTGTGACCTTGAAAGGCCACGGATATGTGTTCTGCACATTTTCTTTTACTAAGGTCATTATGTTACCAGAGTTAAATGAATATCCTTCCAGGCATAACATAATGTTCAAATAATGACACTAACCTTTAGCCAGCATAATTGGGATACAAGTTCTATATACCTTCTCACCCAAAAAAAAACATTTTACCCAAGTTATGAGAAAAATAATGTAAATCCTTAAAGGGGTAAAGATATTGTGCAAAAAATGCAGTCAAAATTTAAAACAATTGACCTTCAACTGTGGCCTTGACCATCAATTTGCAAGGTTGAAACATAATTATGTTTTGCATACACTCACTAGATTCACATTTGACTAAAGTTTCAAGAAAATCCTTCCAAGCATAAAGGACATATGGACACGGGAAGGAAACTTCATATTCAGAGCCAAAGGCTCTGACGATAAAATATTGTGTTGGTCTTCCATTTCCAAAAATGTCAGCTCAAAAACAAATGAAAAACAGGCAAGCTCGTCATTCTTTGTACTAATGTGTTCTTATGTCTTTGAATTTTGAAAAAAGGAGAATGTCATGCAATACTTTGATCTTTCAGCATGTTTTCTACACCATGGAAAGTTGTAGAATGTGTAGAGTGTTGTCTGAATCATTTGTGCCATGGCTTGATCATAGCTAAAATAATACATTCAAGGGCCTAATTTCAGACTGATATTGCCATTAAAATTGGAAATAAGAAAGTTTTGCAGTCCTAAAAGCGTGAATTATTGTCTTGAACTTTTCTGTTTGCTGCTGACAAAGAATTAATAAGAATTAACACGAAATTGACATAAATAAACAAAAGGCTCCGATTATGTGGGCCGGCTCTGCAAATGTGGACAGGCTCTGAATTTATTAATCAGCACCGATGGATTAGGGCTTCCTTTCAAAAACTTAGATGTGGGTTACTTATTTAAGAAACGTATATGCTCTGTATTCCTATTAATACCCTTCACTCCAAAAGTATACACTTGTTTGTTGAAATGTGACTGAATTTTTGAAAATACAAAGGACTGATATTATCACAATTGAAAGATGCCGTCTAACACTGGTGTATCTAAATTTTGAAAATACAATTGTGTAGCTTTTTATTATCCAAATGGTCTACATGTTAAAATTTATAATGCTTACGTCGTAAGTGCAGTCCACACATAAACACACATTATGAAAAAACAGTGGCATCTTCTGAACGCTAAATGGTATTCAAATAGTCATTCACACTAAGTGGCAAATGTACCGATCGTTGCAGAGATATCAAATAAAAATGGAGTCGTCATGGAAAGTTTCACTTTTTGCGATACAAAATATTGCCCAGACAAACATTCTGACCAAGTAACTGACTGAAAATGTGGCCTCTATGGTGCACACAAGGTAAATGTAGAAACCTGGACGATGCACCACACATGATGGACAACGCACGAAAGACAAAGCACAATCACAAAAGCTCACCTTAATCACTTCGTGCTCAGGTTAGCTAAAAACAGGATTGACTGGTAAAGAGTTAACGCTTTGCAACTTACTACCCTCATCATCAGAGGCAGAAGACTTTAACAATTTCGAAAAGGGAGAAAATGCCAGTTACCTACATTATCAATATATCGACTATTTTCAACCCATTCAAAGACACGCCGATACACATTCGTATGAGTCACACCTACTGGATATCTACAGTTGCTCTCAGTTTGGACAATTCTGTAATTTTGACTTCTGGTGAAGAGTTAACACATGAAATGGATTTTCCTAGCCATAGAAAAAAGTTTGAGTCATTTTCAATTTTGAGTCCAAAACTAGGTTTCTGATGAGGCATTTCTTCTCTAATTAGCTTGATTAGTTCAAGCTAATCTTGAACTATGGAACTAAAATTGCACTCAGACTTGTAGTAAATAAAGCCACAGCTTATTGTCACTCAGAGAAAGTAAAGACGATTTAGGACACAGTAGATCAAGGATCAGACTGAAGTCTGATCAGGCAAGCCACCATTTCACTAACAGCATATCTACAGAAGACCTTCAAGCAAGTTTTGGTGCTTCTTTGAATGCTGCAATTCTAGTTCTAACTGTACAGACCATGTGGTCTAAGCTTGGATCTACATTATCCAATGATTTTCTTTCTAGATATTCAACCAAAAAATGCATTGCATTTGAGCTCAAGTCTGGTAAAGGAGTTTGGTTTCATGCATCTATTTATAATGAATTATACCAAGCAAGTCATCACATAATAATGGATACATAAAATCTATTTTGTCTAACACCCTACTACATTATAAAGTAAAATGGTCCTTGGGCAATCTGAAATTTCACAAAAAGCAAAAGGTTTCCCTCCATATATTATCACAGTCAGCCTGCGCAGACTGTTATGAGACTGAGGTACACTGGTCCTTTGACATACAGAAAATTGAACAAAAGCAAAAGTTTTGACTCAAGTCAGCCTGTGTGGACTGGGTGAATACTTTATACAGACGCATTAAACTTCCTTTTTACACGGTAATAAACTCCAATAAAATGAATATAATCAGTCTGAAAAAAGCATACATTTAGAAACAAGATGATTTCAAGGCTAATCTTAGCAAGAATATTTTTCTAAATTGTTGACTTATGTAGATCTACAATTAACTCTTTACCACATGGCAAAGTTTTAAACTCGTCCATATTGAAACCATTTGCAGATTACAAACCATATATGGCTCCAATGATGGGATATGTATCTGGAAGGGTACAAAACACTGTGGAAAAAGGAGATAATGCTGGTTACCAGCATTTTCTCCTTTTCCCACTGTGTTTTCAAAAGACTCTTACTTGCTGAGTTGTTAAAACTTGAGACTGTTTAATGAAGAGTTAAGCTGAATCTTCTGAGCCATTTGATCTTAATATTCTATACAAAAAAGTAACTAAAAGTGCTAAGCTTACAAAGGGTTAACACCTGCTAAAACACTAGTTCACTCATGAATATTCACAGATAACATTGAAATTTGATGTATTCCAAACTCAGAATCATCCAAAGTTCTACAGCATTACTTTTAGAATTTTCTATCGCATATACAAAACAGAATAATCCATTCCAAGCTATTTAAAAATGTCTCCAAACTTGCAGTAAACAATCACTATTTAACAATTGATAACATTTCCATACTAACAAATAAACAGAGGAAGACCTTTCTCTTCAAACATGACTTGCATCAAAGTACTACAAATATTGACTGGACTGGCCACACTGATATGTCAATATTTCTAATAACCCTTGCCTCAAGTGACAAGTTCATCTAAGGTTACTAAGCAGCTAACATTGATAGTTTCATAATTAATATTCCTTTGTTTGCTTTGTGCTTACTGACCATTTCAACATCTTTTTAGTCATGACTGATGGTCAATGTGCTTATCCATTAACTCATGGGGATTCTCTACCACTACTAAGCTCAGCATCCTTTCCATTTTAACCATGGGCTTCTTTCCAGACAAGCATGGTTCAAAAGAGTTCATAGAGAGAAAGGAATCCTTTTGCGCTGTTTTTCATTCATTGTTCGAAAGTTGTTTGATTCTGCAATTAAAATTGATTATGAGGTGGTGTCGCTAATAAACCTTGTGCTTTGTATCCTTTTAGTGCCAACCAGGGCTTTAGTAGTCTTACGGCCATTGAAGACTAAGTTCAGACAGCAAAAAATGTGTGCAAGCCAAAAGAGTAAGGAGTCAATACACCACAGACTTTTTGGACAAAAACAACCTCGAAATTGTAATTACTCCTGCCTTATTCCTAGACAGAAAATGTCTATTGAGTTATTCAGCATCTTACCGGTCAATTCATTACCTCCTCTAGGCTACTTGTTTTTTCAAATAGATCACTTTTGAAAATTTTGTGGCAAAAGCAGAAATCATACAGTATGAAAAATATTTCCCTATGCAACAATATTTTCACAAGTATTCATGTTTTAAACCATTATAGTGATAACTCCAGATTTTGCAAGAATGTTTACAAGGTTATCTGATGCAAGCATAAGTTAGAAAAACTTAATTAGGTACTATGCTTTTTAATAAATAATCCTGAGGATGAGCAGTGTTTGAAAAGATTGTAAAAAAAGGAGAAAATACTAGTAACCAGCATTTTCTCCTGTTTCCTCACTGTTTTCTACGCTTTCAAATACAAGTCCCATCATTTGCATCATTGTGATTCAATATTAATTCTTTACCAAACGGAAAAATTTTGGTCTCAACCAAATTGAAAACATGTGCAGACGACAACATAAATGTAGCTCAAATTATGATTTTTGTCATTGACAGGGTAGAAAACATTGTGGGAAAAGGAGAAAATGCTGGTTACCAACATTTTCTCCTTTTCCCACAATGTTTTCAAAAGCCCTCTTTTTCCAGGGTCTTGAAAACTTGGGATTGTCAGTGCCAAGGGTCTAAGGGTTAAGAATTTGAATAATGTTGGTTAATATAATCCTGGTTGACAGCTTTCATTACAGAATCAAACAGTCCTTTCCATAATGTGCATGTAGTTCTGGCTCTTTTGCTAGCATTCTTTTTTTATATGACAGTGCACAGAAACATAAATACATGTATCAATATAATATTAAAAGCTGCCCATGCTTCTTAAATTATGATTAGAAACTATTTTACAAAACATATAGAGTGTTCGGGTCAATATTATCTTTGGAAAATGAATGCAAAACTACTGTAATGGTAGATTTATTACATTAACTTATAATACATTAGTTTTCAATGTACTCGACAGTATCTAGCCATAGATAATCCAGTAACTGGAGTGATCCTATATTGTAATACCCTATATGACTTTCAGTTCATTATTGAATACTGATAAAATACTTTCACTATCTGTAATGACATTTATAAATTATGAATTTAACCTTTTTTCTGTTTTTTTTTTCAGAAAGATCTATGCGTCTAAAACTGTGTAGTAATTGATCATCATACTACACTGGCTAATAATTCATGAGATACATGTATTCCAGTGTAGCTATTAAGGTCTACGGCCCCCAGCTCATCAGTAAACATCGACGTTTTCATAAAGGCTTTTCGGCAAATCTTGGCAGCTTCCGTCTTTTAATATGAGAGTTAGGGGCCGTACACCTTAATCAGCAGCATCAGTCTTTTAATAGAAGGGTTTGGGGTGAAGATCTACTGCCCCTAACTCTCATATTAAAACATGGAAGCTGCCCAGATTAGCCAAATAGCCTTTACGAAAACGTCGATGTTACATGATATTTACCAATGAGATAGTGAGTCTACAGTCCCTAACTCTCATATTAAAAGATGGAAGCTGCTGAGATTGGTCTTTACAAAAACATTGATGTTACACGATATTTTACAATGAGTTAGGGGTCGTAGACCTTAAACCAGTTTCATTCCTAATTGTGCACATTGGAAAATCTGCAGAAGGAAATTGGAATACCATGGGATAAGCAGCTTCTACATTTATCACGTTTGTCACAAATATTGTTCTTAACTGCTGATAATATTTCAGTTGGGCTCCATTCACCTGCTGTCTGCCAATGTCTTGATGTGTGTTTTAACACAATTATGACTAATGTCTGCAGAAAACCCCTTTTGCAATGCAACATACTTAATGTTTTTTTTTCAAAATACTGTGTAGCAAAGAGGAAAATATCACATACCAAGAAGTTTCTTCTTAAAACGCCAAGTTGTGACATGAATTAACTCTTTAACCCATAGGCTGCTAAGCACAACTCAAGGACCTTTTGCGGACAGTATAGATCAAGATTGGACTGCACAGAACGTGCAGTCTGATCTTAGATCTACACTGGCTGATAACGAGATATCTTTCCTCCAAATATACCTTTGAAATAGGAAATATTGGGTTTTTATAAATGGCTTAAAAGTTTCATTTCTTTTATTTAGCATGATAAGGATTAAAACACAATCCCGAGTTTTAACAACCCTGAGAAAGAAAGCTTTTGAAAATGATTAAAGAAATTTGAGAAAATGCTGGTGTTACAGGAGACCACTCCTTCATGCATGGCTTCGTCCCGATTTAAATACAATACCTAACAGCTGCGTTAGGAACATATCTCTTTAGCTCACTGGTTAAGGTATTGGTCTTTTAAACCTCGAAAAACGAGGATCTTGTCCGCCATGGGTTATAATCCCGCCAGATGCGGTTTGTACTGCCATGCATTTGTTCATTTGTTTCTTTGTCACGGACTTTGTTCGTAAGATGGGGGCTCGTCCGGGATTGGCCATTGAGCCATTAATCCCATTTGTTGTCCAAAAACGGACATTTGTTGTCTAAATAACAGACTTATTGCCTAATAAGGCTTTGAGTCATCAATAAATGATGACTTTAAGAGGGGGTGTGTTACGGGAGACCACTCCTTCATGCATGGCTTCGTCTCGATTTAAATACAATACCTAACAGCTGCGTTAGGGAGATATCTCTTTAGCTCAGTGGTTAAGGTATTGGTCTTTTAAACCTCGAAAAACGAGGATCTTGTCCACCATGGGTTCGAATCACGCCATTTGCGGTTTGTACTGCCATGCATTTGTTCATTTGTTTCTTTGTTACGGACTTTGTTCATAAGACTGGCAATCAACATTTCCTTCTTTTCCCAAATAGTTTTTTACTCTTTCATCTACAAATCCTACCATTTGGGCCATAACTGATATGTCATCTGCAAATGCTTTGGATTTGGACAAATTCTTTTGTTTAGTGAAGAGCACTGATCTTAATTCAAGTTACTTTCTAAACTTTGTATTTACTAGGCTATTTTCTAAGTTGTCTGTTGGAAATTTGTCTCAGGAGGAAATAAGGTTGTAAAAAGTCACAAGAAATATTTTGAGGTATTGAAAACATGTATGTAATTCAACAGCACAGTTCTTACCTGTATTTGATAACATATAGGGTAAGTGACCTACGTCTCTGTAACGTTAATTTGCTCCGTCTTTGCCTATATCGGTGTTTCTTTCTTCTAAATTCCGCCCAAAATGTTCTTTTCCTATATCCAAAATTATCAGTAGGAATCATATTCAGTTAATTGTTCTAAGATCTAGTTTAAGAACTAATAATCATATCCAGTTTTTTGTCTCGGGTCTAGTTTGGCCAAGAGGTCTCATGTTCAGCTATTTTACTAAGGTCTAGTTTGAACACACTTAGGAATCATATTCAGTTATTTGCCTGAAGTTGAATTTAAGAACTAGGAATCATATTCAGTTATTCGTCTAGGTCAAAAATGAACACTGGGAATCATAATAAAGTTTTGTCCTAGGTCAGAGATATAAGCACTAGGAATTATATTCAGGTATTCCTCCTGTAGATGGTTTAAGCACTCTCTAATCTCCCTCATATTCTGGTTTTGTCCTAAGGTCTAGTTCGAACACCAGGAATCATATTCAGGTGTTTGCCAAAATTAGTTTAAAGAATGGAAATTACAGTCATACAGTCATACCTTTTTTTTTATTTCAGGCTAACTCTTAGGTAACTCTGTCCATTCTGTCCAATCACTTGGAGCAAAACTACTTTGTTGATCAGGTTAGATAACTAACTGGACCAAAATTTTCCTGAATAACTTCATCAAGACCAAAGATGATAAATGAGACAATGATTATTAAAGTTCACTATTTACACAACTTGTTTTTTTTTTTCCTTTTTACAAGTCTTTCAAAGAAACCAACAGCTATTTTTTTCTCTGCAAGAGAAAATGAAGATTTTACATTACAAAGATCTGTTTCAACTGATTATATGTTTTCACCCAAAAGTTGCAGGCGTCAAGTTTTAAAAATAATATGGATAAAAGAGATATTTCCCTGACATCTCTCCTATTCCTACAAAACTGTTTAAAAATTTCTGTTTGCACCATCATGGAAATTTCTAATTACAAGTCTTTTATAAAAATGGCCTGTTTAATCCATTGCAAAATGGCTGAATCTAAATTAGTCACGACACAGACCTTATAGTCAGTCCAACTAAAATATTAACCAATAGTTATAAAGATGTTTCAATTTTGAATCATTTTTTACATCCAAACAAAAGGAAATATATGGAAAGCCATGTAACAACACTTTAAACTTCCAACACACTGATGACCATCGCTGATTTTTGCCCAAACATCTTTATTCATTGTTTATGGACTTATAAGTATGACACAAGCAAACATTCATCCTTTTCTCTCTGATCTTTGCATTTCATGTCAAATACAATGCTATAAAGATGCTGATGTTCTTAATGGTGCATAACAACTTCTTTTGTTTGGTAGATGTTTTCTTTCATCAGTGCAACATGCCTGGCAAATGCTTCTTTTCAAATGTCTTCAAAAGCATTCCATCATCATTCTACTTATTAACTCCTTTACCAGACAACAAAGTTTAACTCTTTACCAAACGGTAAAATTTTAGACCGGTCCAAACTGAAAGCACTTACAGACGACTAAATAAATGTAACTCAAAAATTGAAATTTGTTTCCAGCAGGGTAGAAAACATTGTGGGAAAAGGAGAAAATGCTGGTACCAGCATTTTCTCCTTTTCCCAAAATGTTTTCAAAAGGCTTCTATCTCAGGGTCGTAAAAACCAGAAAGGGTTAAGACTTGCAAAAATTCAAAGCATTTCCAAACATTTTAAATGTGGCTTAAATAATTGGATTTGTCTTTCATAGAATAGAAAACAAATGCAGGTTATCAGCATTTTTTTTCTTGTACCACAATGTTTTCAAAACCTTTATTTTCCAACCATTTATGACAATCCTACATAGGGAAAGGGGTTATTTAAAATTCAAGGTTTTGTTTATAATGGATAATAAAGTCTGTTTGTCAAGTTCTTCAGTCTGAACCCTTTAACTCTTTAAGCGCCAAATATATAAATTTGATCCTTTTCGATGCCTGAAAATAGAATCCAGTGAGACTCAGAAGAATTTTTGTCTCATAGGCTTCACTAAACAAGCGGAAGGAATAGATCCAATATCAGACTTCACGTTCTATGCCATCCGCAAAAGTCCCTGTTTTCGCCTATGGCGCGAAAAGGGTTAAGCATTTTGAATATAATGGACAAGTAAAAGAAGACCGTTATCCACATATTGCAGCTTCAGTCCTGCTTTCACAAAATTATCAGATGATGATCCAAGATACTCGTAAAAATGCACACTTTAGTCTGAATTTAATCTAAATTTTTTGCAAAAGCATCATTACTCTTTACCAGAAAATTGTAGACTTGCCCAAATGCATTTGGATACCACAAATGAAATGTGACTCAAATAATGGGGTTGTCTTTGACAGTGTGAATAAATATTGCGGGAAAAGGAAGAAATGCTGGTCACAAGCATTTTTTTCTTTACCCGCTTTTTAAAGCTTTTTCCTCAGGGACGCTAGTATGCAGGACTGTGTGGTAAAGTGTTAAATGTAAGTCAGCACACAAAGTTTAAATCTTTCAACCTTCCACTCTTCAACAAAAATTTTTTGATCCCAGTCACTAGTTTGTACCCAGCTGATCTCTTAATACAAAAATTGCCTCTGAGTGACTATAAATTTGCAAAATCAGTTTGCTTTTTGGAAAAAGACATATTAAATTATCTCAAAGCGATACAAAGTTCATTAGTGATAGAAGGAAATTAAATCTTTACCATACAACAAAATTTTAGATATGTCTAAAATTGACTGCATTTGTAGATAGCATATTAAAGGTGCGGAATTTGTCCTTTATTGATTAGAAAACATTGTAGTAAAAGGAAAAGATGCCAGTTACCAGCATTTTCTCCTTTTACCACAATGTTTTCAAAAGGCTTCTTGCCCAGGATTGTTTGGTAGAGGATTAACCACCGTAACAAACAATTCCAAGTTTTTATAAAATATTGTTTGAAAAAGAGAAAATGCTGTTAACCTGTATTTTGAAAATACCTTCAATTTGGTAAATTCTAAAATCTTGTTGTTTATCTTGTCACACAGACTTACATAGGCCTTTAAAAAAGAATAGTGACTAAGCAGGGAGACTGAATCATGAATTTGATGTTAATTAAACCACAGACCATTGAAGTTCCATTGGTCTACAACAAAATACCAAAAGTTTCATTGCTCGATCATCAGACATTGTTTCTAAAAATAGTACACTGGCACATCACCTCTATATTGTATATACATGTAAAAATGCAAGGTTTGCAACAAAATCTGAGAAAATAGGCCTTCAAAAAAGAATAATGACCAAGCAGGAAGATTGAATCATGAAGTTAATGGTTATTAAACCACAGGCCATTGAAGTTCCATTGGTCCACAACAAAATACCAAAAGTTTTATTGCTCGATCATCGGACATTGTTTCTAAAAATAGCACACTTGCACATCACCTCTATATCGCATGTACATGAAATAACACAAGGTGTGCAACAAAATCTGAGAAAATTTGAACCCCTGTTCCCATTGAAAGACAATATTATTTAAATAAAATTGGGAATAAAAACCTAGTGATCAGTACAGATGGATTCAAAAATGATTTTTCTTTTGTTTCCTGACATTTGAAGGTGTAATTTAACAACTCTTGCAACCAAGCATTGAAGCTGATCTAATGAATTTTACAGAGATTTCATATTTTATGGAATGCTTTGCAGTGAAGTCAAGCAATACATTGTTCCGTTGTGAATTAAAACTTAAAATTTAATGTTTTTTTGTAGACAAAGCTTTAAATTCTTTGTTGATGTATTGATGAAATTAATACATTCACTTTTTTATCTGATCAAGGATCATGAATTTCATCTTCCTTTTCGTATCTTTCCAAATGCATATTTACCTCTTATTGGTCAAAAACTTTGATGCATGCTTTAGATAGTAAATTCATGTGAGTTACAATTTGCTGCAGGATTATGGATTGTGTGATAGCTGCCCATGGTGATCTGGAAAATGTTAAAGCTTATGTAAAACTTATGACATCAGTGCCAATGTTTGGTTGCAAGAGTCCTTTGAAATCTTCCAGTGTCTGGGAACTAGTTCATTTCTGATCCCATTTACTCCAATTACCTGGTTATTTTGTCTGTTTTTGAAACATTATTCTCTTTCATAAGAGACAGAGGATCAAGTTTTTTCCCAACTTCTTTGCACACCTGGAGTTACACTATACAATATAAAGGCGATAACCAAAATGTGATATTTTCTGTAGCAGTGTCTGATGATCAAGCAATGAAAATTTCTTTGTTTCATGATAGACCAATGGAGTTTCAAAGGCCTGAAATAAAATAGACTGTGCATCTCTGAGTGAGTGAAAAAAAATATCTTTACAGGGTTATAAGGATCAAAATACTTCGAAGATCATGACAAACTCAGCTGAATGAAATAAAGGGACAAGTAAGCAGACAGAAATAATCATCAGTGGCAAAAAATACTAAATACATGTTAACCAATGTTGAAAGCAAAGGACTCATAATGTCTGCAATTTTAGCAGAACAACAGCAGTAGAATATTGGAGAAATCTCAACAACAAGAATGACAGATGGTCTGAATGAATAATAGATTCTTTATGCTGATAAATGTATTTCCTATAATACGTACTTAGCTTTAGGTAGACAAGTACAGTAGACTGTGCAAACCAAGATCAGACAGCACAAAGCATGCAACCTGGTCTTTGATATATGAGGTTTATATGTTAAGTTTAAGGACAACCCATGTAGATTAAATACAAAACGAGCAATGTTAATTTTTTTATGATTATCCTAAAATAATATCATTTGCCAATAATCAGACACAAACTCAATTTAGCCTCTTAACCTATTCCACACAATCCCGAGTTTTAACGACCCTATGAAGTTAATACTTTTGAAAACATTGTAGGAAAAGGAGAAAATGCTGGTAACCAGCATTTTCTCCTTTTCCTACAATGTTTTCTAACCATTTAGAAAGAAATCAAATCATTTGAGCCACATTTAATTTGTCGTCTGCAAATACTTTCAATTTCGACAAGTCTAAAATTTTGTCATGCTGTATAGGATTAAATGTGGGCTGGAGACCACACAGAACATGCAGTCTGATCCTTAGTCTACACTGTCCACTTTTCTGCCAGACATTCTGACAAACACAGCCTTAAAATTGTAATATCTGCAGGTTTTGTACTGATTGGAGATCTCCTGTTTCATATATTTACCACTACAAAGGTTAATGCTCTGAGCGTAACATTAAATAAACTGGATGTTTGAAAGTCTAAGAAAAAAGACAAAGAAATATGTATTGCAATTTCAGGCTGTTTTGCCCATGAAAATTTCTATCAAACATCAAAGTTTCATTAAGGCACAGTCTGGTCTTAATGTACATAGCTGCAGTAGTTACTAATATAAACTATTACACCAGTCACTTAATTATTAATTACAATGCATGTATCAACCCTTTATAGCATACAAGCCTGAGTTTAAATGACCCTGACAGAGATGACTCTTTAGAACATTGTACAAAAAGAAGACAATGCTGGTAAACAGCAAAGAGCATTGTTTCTATTCCCTCATTTTCTTGGTTTGTACTGGAGTTTTACGCTTTTTTAACAGCTTAAGTCATATCATGGCAGTCAGTGACGCACCCATGACTGTGTTTCCTGGCTTTTTCACACCAGTATTGACACAACTTTCTTTCCAAAGCCACTAACTACTTTTCTCACATGCATCAGAGGTGAGAGGTAAAAAATCGCTGGAAAGAAAGTTCTCTGCAACCTGGTATCGAACCTGCAACCTCAAGGTCATGAGTCAGATATGCTAACCACTGAGCTACCCAGCTGGGCCCACATTTTCTACCTTATCACAGGCAAATGCTTTCAATATGGATACCTTGTGGTCTGGTAAAGCTACCAAAGATGCTGGAATCATAAGTTTTTCAGTTGAATTCTTTGAAGACTTAAAGCCTCCCATGCATCTACTTTGAGATTGGTAATACATGTACATGTATACAAATCACAGTATGTTATTTGTTTATAAATTGACTTTATCTTTGGTATGCAAAAGCTTTTGAAAACCTGTGAATATTAAATAGATACCAGTACTATTTCATTGCATAATTATCTACCTTGTTTTCAGGGAAATACGGCCATAACATTTTCTTATCTTACACATGTTTGAGAAAAGCGTGTGTTTGGTCAACACTCAGTAATCATTCATTGTAACTCCTCATTTCTATATCACTGACGACCTAGATTTCTTTGTGAAAGTAACTGTCAAATATGATGATCGCAAAAAAGCTGCGAATTTTACCATCTTTAGATTCAAAACTACATCATTATATGAGGCACGCTCTGTGAAAAGGGGGCTTAATGCATATGCATAAAGTAACTACTCAGGTCAGCCTGCACAGTCCGCACAGGCAAACCTGGGTCAATACTTTTTGTTATTAGTCATATATTTGCATGTCATAGATACTGTGTATGTCATGATTCAGACGATTGTCAGACAAAATGGATTTTATTGATCCATGATTATGTGATGACTTGCTTGGTATCATGCCTCACAGAGATGCATTTAGTGCCTTTATTACAGAGCATCATTGGCACATATATATGTGTGTATGTAAGTTTCTTTGAAACTATTTTTTGTCTGTAATATACCGGTCAAAGAAGCAAATAAGCATCATGCAAATTTGAAAACATTCGTACATGCAGGCTATATTTTAACACATCATGAACAATAATTCTTGATATACAGTTATGTCATAAAAAGAATCCAACATTTGTTACAGGCTCACTTAATCACATTTTTCTAGACAAGTTTTTTTTAATAACTTTTGTCTCAAAAGCCAACTCATGTCAGATCCTATATATCTCTTTATAAAATTAACAGGATAAATCAGAGGCAGGAAACTTTAATAGACAAGGTAGAAACAGTGTTTAAGAGTTTTGCATATAAAGCATACCTCATTTTTTTGCATAGAAATCAGTAGACTGAAATACACATAATAATCTCCAGATCACATCTCCATAATATATACTTTACAGTATTTTTTGGTCTCTTTTGTCACTTCAGTTTCATGAAAGTGCTCACACCTCACAAATGCTGGTGATTCAGCAGTGAATTCAGACCTCAGCCAGCTTTTGATTCATCTTACAAACTACAATGGCTAATTAGTATTCATTGAACAACATAATATTACATCTCCAAACAGCATGCTTTAGAATACTGGTACCACAAGGCAAACCTTCATTACACTTTGGCTATTAGCTGACCATGCCAAAACAACAGAAATTGAAATGAGTTTATTATTTCTATGATCATTAACTTTCCAGCTTTAAGCACTCAAAGGACTGCAGACTGTTATTCCTTCATAACTCAGTCACAATAACAAATCCAAAAAGTAACAAATATCTGAATACTCCAACAAAAGCTTTGGTTGCATTAAGAAATAGGTACATGTACATACATAAGAATAAGAACCAGAATGGTTTGTTTAACAGCTAAGTTTCTACATGTCTATATCCACGAAAGTGCACTTCAACAGTTAAGTCTGCAGTGAGCTGCAGGTAACTTTATAACTTGAAAAGCACTAATCCATATGTAACTCTTCAAGCAATAAACCATTGAAATGTACATTTTCAGTAATGAAAAATGAGCAGGATTGAAAAACAATTCAAGCCTTTCTTCATTAGAATACATCTCTCAAAGTTCTGGACAGTCTTTATCCACATTAGACTGCATGGGTGTGCAGTCTGATCTTATCCTCACTGTCTGCAAGAGCAATCAAGTGTTGTCAATATCCTAAGGGCTGAATAAAATTTCAACTATTTTACTCCTAATCTGTAAATCTGTAAAAAGATTTGGATTAGAGAACCAAATATGAACATGGCATGGTCAAAGGGGCTATTTTGTACCTATAATTGATTGTTCTTCGTTAAAGATCATACAAGTGACTACATATTGTAACAAAAACATTTAAATAGAAGTTTATATTTTATTTTCAACTTCATTATGTTAATTTTCAGTCATATCAACTTTACATTATTTTGACTTCAACTCTTTACCTAACAAATTTCAGACTTGTCCACTTTGAAAGCAACAAATAGCAGGTAGCTCAAATTGTATCATTTCTCTGTGATAAGGTACAAAAAATCATTTGTGAGAAAAGGAAGAAAATGCTAGTTATACATTATTTTGACTTCAACTCTTTACCTAACAAATTTTAGAATTGTCCACTTTGAAAGCAACAAATAGCAGGTAGCTCAAATTGTATCATTTCTCTTTAATAAGGTACAAAAAATCATTTGTGAGAAAAGGAAGAAAATGCTAGTGATAAGCATTTTCTCTTTTTCCACACTGTTATCAAGGCTTCTCCCTCTGGGTCATTACAGATTGGGACTGTTTGGTAAAGGGTTATATGGGGAGATTTTTGTGATGTGATCTAGAATGAGACATTATCCACAAAAGGAAAAGTAACAAGCTGTCAAAGATGAACAGTTACTGATTACCTATTCAATCCAATTTAGGAGCAAATATTTGGATTTGATTTTCAATTTATTTATCGTCGCCACCAGTTGGCCAAATTGGTGACCTGGTAGTAACAGATACAGCATGAAAACCATCAAAAGTTAAGCCTGGTACTTTAAGGCTCAATAGTAGCCGAAAAATCAATGCAGGTGCTAAAATGCATTTAAATTTAAATCATACCATTTAAAAGGATGACAATCGGTTATTGTGTGGTTGGTCCAAGTGTTAGTTGCTGGCAGAAAAATGAATTTTAAAATCAAGCAAAAAGTAAACAAAAGATAGGAGTAACCTGGAAGGTTTTAACCTAGTTTTAAAATTAATTTCTCTGCCAGCAACTAACACTGGGTCTGACCATACAATAACAGATTGTCATCTTCACAATAATTTCCATACTTTTAAATGGTCTGATTTAAATTTAAATGCATTTTGACACCTGCTTTGCTCACTTTAGGCTGCTTTTGTTACTTTAACATGCTTCTTGTATAGCACTGTCACATAGGACCTGGCTTTAATGTCCCATCCAAAAGACTACTAGTAATTTCTAGTTGGCCAGCCATGGGAATCAAACCCTCACCCTCAAGTACCCATAGATTACGAATCTTGTTCTCTACCACTTGAGCTAATCTGGAACATATGGCAGCATATGGAGAAAGGATTCATTCAATTATCCAAGTCGCAGATGCATGGAGAAAATGTGGACATACAGACTGACAGATAGACCACATAACCAGAAGGAAGCTAACAGGACGTATACCTTTAGCAACTTCAGTTACGTATAAAAACGATTTTGTATGGTCTAACACATTTTCCTATTTTGTTCTGACACATAATACAGTGTTAAGACATTATTTATCAAAATCATAGCTGTTGATCAGTAACAATAGGCATCGGTGGCTATTTATCGTAAGATAATAGTATTACAATGACATTCTCACAACTGTATCTGTACCCCTTAACATATTAACCCTAAACGTGCCTTTTATATACATAGTTTCCTTTGCAGGCTGTGTACATCAGGATCAGATGTGCAGTCTGATCTTAAGACTACACTGTCTGCTTTGCTGTAACATTCTGGCACAACAGCAACCTTTCAATCATGTTGACTGAGTCTTATTTCTAGGCTAAATATCTCTTTGGTCTAATAAGCAATTTTAAGGTTGAGAAACCTTTGCAGATACTTTAACTCTTTACCAAAAGACATAATTTTAGACTAGTCCAAATTGGAAGCATTTGCAGACGACAAAATTATTATGACTCAAAAATTGAAATTTAGTTTAGGAAGGGTAGAAAACATTGTGGGAAAAGGAGAAAATGCTGGTTACCAGTATTTTCTCGTTTTTCCATAATGTTTTCAGAAGGCTTCTTTCCCAGGGTCGTGAAGACCCAGGATTGTTTGGTAAAGGGTTAAATCAAGATCAGATTGTAAAAAGCAAGCAGTCTGATCTTGGACCTGCTCTGTCCGCCACTTTATGAAATATAATTCTGGCCAAACATTCTTGAAATCACAATCTCTTGATCCTTCCTTTACAACTGATGTTTATTTCATTCTAGTTAAGTCATTCGGGTTAACTTAACCCTTACTGAACCAAGCCGACTTTTGACGACCCGGGGAAAGAAGCCTTTTGAAAACATTGTAGGAAAAGGAGAAAATGCTGGTAACCAGCATTTTCTCCTTTACCAACAATGTTTTCTATCCTATAAAAGTAAAACTGCACCATTTGTGCCACACTGAAATTGTCATCTGCAAATGTTTTCAATTTGGACAAGGCTAAAATTTGGTTGTGTGGGAAAGGGTTAAATCTGATAAACTGACATTACTGACATAAAGTCTCTTTGATTTGACGGTTCTTTATCCTTGCAACACTAATTTGCATTGAATTGTTATTGCTGACAGCCTATATCAAAATCAATTTGCATGGAATGTGCTGTCTGATCTTGAATCTACACTGCCCCCCTTTTTTGCCAGAAATTTTAATAAAAACATATTTGAAACTGCAACACATATCTGCATCTTAATTTCTAATCAAGAATGTCTTTTTATTTAGCACTATATAAAGGTTAGAGAAGAGAAACAGTGCTGTATTTCCATTTATTACATTATATTACTATTAATAGTAATATTTTCTACTGAAAATTGTGTAATATCAGTGTGATTTGTAGATCTGTATGTCATACAAGGACATGTACCAGGGATCTCCCTAGCATCTGAAATTTAAGAGTCATTGACTCTTGGGCCACAAATTCCAAAAGTCAAATTGAAATTTTCAAGAGTCAAAATTTTCAAATCAAGAGTACAATGCTACATAGTATGCTACTTAGACTAAGCTTTTCAGAAGAGCTCCAGATAAGCGGGAATCTTGAGACTTCATCTGAGACTCCAATAAAAAATAATATAATAAATCATCAAAACCTGTATTGTGGATACCAAATTGTTTCACCGAAAAGACTCTTAAGTTCCCACAATATTGGTTTTTGGGGGGAAAAAAGCATAAGGTAGGTACTCCCCTTATTTGGACTTTTTTCTAATCAATCTAGCTTGGCATAGTTGCAAGTGGTCTTGATTGGAATTTTCGTGTCTATCAAGTGCACTTTTATGGAAGTTGTTACTGCCAGAAGTAGCAAATGGGATTTTCTTTTTCCCATCTCAACACCAGGTACAATACATTTAAGTCTGATTCATCATCATATGACAACCATTGAAAGTCTTTCAACCATTCAGGCCTAAACTTTCTCTTAAATTTTGGTTTGGGTTGCATTTGTTCAGGAGTTTCCTCCTGACAGTGTTTTTTTTTTTTTTGAGCTGCCACCAAAGAATTGAAAGATGTCCTGTTGAGCCATTTTTCCAGACTGTGTTCTGCAGATAATACGGGCAGAATGTTGATACGCCAGTAACTGCACATATTTATACAAGCGTAATTGCAAACAATGTGAAAAGTGATATTTATTAAAATTAAACATCTTTAATTACCTTCAACTGCTAAGAATTGTTACCGCAATCAAAGTATCGGCAAAACAAACTGAGATCTAGTGCAATTTAAATCATTCGTTCAATACGAGACAATTATCACAAGGGGCAAATTGCTAATTAAAATCTCACCGGCATTCTTTTATTAATCACCATCATTTGATGTTTGTGTGTTTCAATTATAAATATACACAAAAGTATGTCATGTCTGTGTGTATATCGGCGAAGCGTGTGTTGTATGGCTATTTTCCACCATCGGCTACCGACCTTGCTACTGATAAGAAATACTCGTTGCTGATTGGTCGAAATCAGAGTATTTCGTTAAAGCGAAACTCTGCCTACAGCTTATATAGTTGACCCTTAGGCCAGAATTCGTGTGCGTCAATTTAATGTATAGGATATTTTTTTCGAGCGTCAAATCAGGGTCACTAGCGATTTTCAAGCGTCAAAACCCAGAGGTCCAGGGTCAAAGGAGATCCCTGTGTACGTCAAGGCAATGGGCTGATATCTGATATCCTGCCCATTGACAAGATATTTGTTCTAAATCTACAGCAAAAGAACCCTTGCTCCTAAAAAAACATTCTAAAAACATCTCGTTTGAAAAAAGGCTGAATCAATCGTCAATCGCTAGCAGACTGATATTTAGAGTGAGAGGCAATTATTAAATGGCAAAACCAGCAAAGACATAATAAATAGAGAATAGATTGTTGGTGTCTTGGACTTCTACAAGAACTTTGAAAGGTTTCATAATTTGTCTTGTTTCATGTTTGTCACTAGAAGGTAATTACATTTTGCTGCAATACAAATTAAACCAACAAAACAGAAAGTCAGTGCTGCACTCTATGTTTGCTACTGGAAAATTCATGATGGACTTGAACAGAAACGGAGCACGGTAAATGTCCAAATATGAAAAGGGGCACCATAAATATTTCATTATTGAGAGTACAGTTGACCTCTGACCACCAAATATATGAATGCCTATTTACATATTTTTGTCTAAAACGGTAGTTTTCTACCAATTTTTATTTTCTAAACAACACATAATACGTCATTTTCCCCTCTGCAATTTGAAATCAGAATTTTGAGATGACAAATTGGCCAACACTCACTATAGACAGGTTCATAGAAAAATCAAATTTCACCGAATTTCACTTTAAACAGACAATATTTCACCTCAAAATTCACCCGCTTTAGGAATGAATTTTGATATGAAACTCAGTGTATGATCCAGAGTGTGTGATTGTGAGAATCGCTTGGTTTTTTCATCATTCACGCACATTTTCAGAACCGGTGTGCTACAATCACGCACAAAAAAATGATAGAGCTATTAGTATTAGATAACTTGTTAAACTTAACGCTCGACGATCTTCACAGCCAGAACAACTGCATCAGATCATTTTTATGATTCAAGAGGGACTTCCCTTTCTTACCTCAGAGACTTCGATTTTACGAAAAAAAAATGTGTGCCATTTTTTTCCTTTCTTGATTTAAATATATCGACTACATGTCTCCAACACTTATTTATCAAAATAGATATGAGTAAAGTACTGCCTTTTCATCCAAATACATACCACAGCTGTGAAGATGAACTTATTTCGATATTACTTTATTAGTTTAGATTAATACTGATTCCTGGAAGTTGATGATTTTTGGTATGAAAACCCAAACAAACAGAAGACAAAATTGATAGTTGTTTTCTAAGATGGACAAAAACATCAAATTAATGATATCTTTAAGCACAGAGCAGGTTGCAATTAAGATAATTAATCAGTTTTGGAAAAACTGTCAAGGCCGGTGTGAAGCAGAGCTGAGCTAAACTGATGAAAGCATAGGGACTAGCGTTTTAAATTCTATTTACAGTTATGTCTTTCAAGTTTCAAGGTATGATTTTGTGTTGGGTATGAACAAGACTAAGGTACAGTTCTATAGAATTGAGAGGGTTTAATAAATACAATACATACATAATAAATACAATTTCTTGCATTTTGTACTTAATTTTGCTCCCCCATACTTTTTAGAATTTCCCATGCTTTTCAGAGTGATGGGGGACAATCCCCCACTTTTTTTAAATCCTGAATCAGACACTGGAAACTATAACATATTTTAAGAAAAGCATACTTTCATCCTAATTTTGGGGTAAAAAACTTTTTGTAATAGTAATTAGTCAGGGTTTCTTTTATTCGAGATTCGTATTTCACTTTCATTATCGGGTCAACTGCATTGTGGCGGACACACAATGATGACATAAATACATAAATACTGAAATACATAAATCCTTATATTAACTACTTCATTCATACTTAGGGGTTGCAGCCCCCACACCCCTGCTTAAAAGTCCTGTGTCAAATCGAATCAGTAACAAATAATGCACAGACGTTGTAGACAACATTACAAAATGGCCCAAGTCTTTCCCGTAAAGTGCATTCAACCCTCTTTAAATTCCGTTGGGTGGCATTTTCATAGTATAATTTCAGGTCAAAAAATATCACTACAGCTTTGGAAGTTGTCATTTTGAGATGAAATCTGGTCTATTTGAGGTGAAGTTCAGTGAAATTCGGACACAGGCCAAATTTGTTTTTCCATGGACCGTTTGCAACCTTCGTGGGTTGTTGAGCATCAATTTGTAGCCTACCCTTTGATGGTTGTAAAACCATTCAACGATCTGCTCGTTCACGTAAAAATGTATAAGCAAAAGAGGTTAACTAATTGTGGTACAGTATTGAACCAAATTATCTGCACAGTAGCTACCGTTACTGTCATCCGAATCGTCGAAATACAAAGAATTGAATATTGATCAGCGTGAAAATCTTCGAACAAGCGTGAACCTGAACACGGTGTTTTACCATGGAGACATTTTGACGGGGTATAACTGAAAAAATCCGTTATACAAACAGTGAAAAGATGAAATAACTCTAAAATCAAAAGAATATACTTACTGCACCGGACACCTCGCTAGTAAACACTAATGTTTAGCACCTCACAAAGTCTGTTAGCGGCCATTTGTAAACAAACACCAAAAAGTATTCTTTCAAAAATATTCTATTTTACGACATCGGAGTAAAAATCATTCTTATGTTGTAAGTATTTTAAATCGAATCTAAATATTAAACCACGGTGGCAAGAGCTATGCATGTGATATTTTGAATATTTTAGAGTGAAATTACTATTCTAGTGAAATTTCATATTTACGGCAATCGAGAAAGTTTGGAAATGTGCCCAGACTTGTACTGGCGGCAAATTTGAAGTAACTTTTTCGTCATCTTAGAAACCAATTCTTTTACTTGTAGATCTATAAAAAAAAAAAAAAACCTAGTAAAATCTAGATTAGAACGGACCAGATCATTCGATGTTCCCGTTAAAGATCCTTACGGATATACCTATTCTATTTCTAGCGAGACTGGGTATATCTAGGCCTATTTCCGAAAAGTTAAGCAATAGGCCTAATCTTCGTTGTTCGGCAACACCCGCAGATAGAAACTAGTCTACGTTTGACACGCCATCTTATACATTTAAATGTGTTATTTCTTAAAATTACGGACTTATAAGACCCAAATGATCGATGCTCTGCCATTTGAATGCATTTTTTTTAAAGATACATGTAGTAGATATCTCTAGATATTAGATATCTACCCAACCACTAAGATTATTGATTAACTGTTCGGATATACCCTGTCTTTCTCTTCACCTAGTCTAATCCTGATCTACATGATATCTAAACGTTTTAGAACTGTAGAGCTATGTGTAGGTGCACTGTAACTTTCAATATGAATGTTTAACTGTCTATGGGTTAATGTGGCTTATCTGTGCGTAAAAAAGAAAAAGTATTTTCTTTTTTAAATGTTTTTAATTTTCACAGATATTAAATGAAAAAGAAAATACCCATCAGTGGCGTAGCTAGCCCAAAATGAAGTATACGCAAAAGTAATATCGAAGGTATTATCCGAGGTGCCAAGTGCCGATACATGTATAGGGAGAGGGAGGTTTCCCAGGAGGACCCGAAGGGCCTTTCCATGAAAAATCTTGAATTCTAGAAGCTATTTTGTGGCATCTGGTGACGTTTTTGTGCAAATTTGTCTTTTTTTTTTTAAGTGTACGTAACTGCGTTTTTGCGTACAGGCAGCTACGCCCCTGCCCATAGAGTAACGACAGGACGATGCTTATACGTGTGCACCACTTATCTATGTTACTTAAACAATCAGTTGTCCGTAGGATGATCACAAGTTCATGTAGAGCCGCGGTTGCCAGCAGTAGCGTGCATAGATTGTAGGCCTATTTCACGGATTGAGTTTGAACCATGTCTTGGGAGTAGTTTGAGGTTTTTTTTTTTTAATGAAATCCTTTACATCAGGGTTCTTAAGTGTCTCAGAAAATTGCTTTGCTTCTTGATTGGTAAGAAGTCTGCCATTATGTATGAAAAGTCAGCTATTTTGGTGCCATAGAAGAGAACAGTTTGTAATGTGCACATACAAAACACTTGTAATCGTCCAGAGGTTAAAAACATTTGAATTCTCCATTTGTATAGATAGTTAATATTTGGGTAACCCTGTGGCCACTGCTTGTAGAGGATATTTGTTTTTTACGGTGAAAGATCGAAATTTATTTCATCGAGTGAACATCATCGGTAATATTTTCACTCGAAAAAACAAATATTCTATTTATTTCATGCATTTAATCAAAATCCAGTACAGTTCTTTTCGGTTATTACCCGTGGCGTACCCCCCCTCCGCATAGCAACGCCTTACAGTATTACGTCAAGGGCGAGAAATGTAAGGTAAATTACGTCATATTTCCATCTGGTTGTGATGCACGCGCATTTTACCTAGGTAACTAGTGAGCGGGAACAACTGTTTCCGCCTTCAATTGAAGAGTTAGAATATAAAAATCGGTATTTTCACTGGTCGTAACCATGAAATATATAGAGGTTATTTCATGCTTTCCGGTAGGTTATCGAGAAATATCGGTGAAATATTTTTGGTTATTACATTCTGTTACTAATAATAGTAACATTTTCTGCTAAAAATGGTGTAATATCAATTCCACGTGAGGGCAGATATGGCGGGGCAACGGGCTGATATCTGATATCCTGCCCTTTGACAAGATATTTGTTCTAAATGTATAGCAACAGAACACTCGCTCGTAAACTAACGTTCTCAAAAGATCCAGTATGACAAAAATGGCCGAATCACTCCGTCAATCGCTTGTCAACAAATCTTCAGAACTACTGACACTGATTGAATCGCAAAACCAGCCAAGACATGATAGAGAATAAATTGTTTCTGTCTTGGACACATGTCAACACTTTTTTGACTTTGAATAAAGATGAAGCACTGTTTATGTAAAACGCCCTTACACTGTATATGCAGCCATGATAGTGATGACGAATGATGCATGGTTACGTCATGAACATGACGTTAACCCGCGAAAAAAAATGTGTCGAATGAAGACAAGAATTTCTCTGTTTTAAGTGTTTAAACATGTTAGAAAACGAAACAATCGAGCAGATGATCTATGAATGTAATAAACAGGTTATTACACTGCTGATGAGGGCCGGAGAGTGATATCGGCCCGCCACCTCGAAAACTGCCCTCGGGTTAAAGCCCTCGGGGCAGATATCAAGTTTGCGGGCCGATATCACTCTCCGGCCCTCATCAGCCGTGTAATAACCTCCATTTATACATGAAAAATCGTAAGATCCAGTTCACCGATGAGACTCTGCACACATTCAAAGGAAAACTTTTCATTTCAAGTGGAATATGGTCAGTCCCTCTCTATATGGCATACGGAAGATTTACTCGCACCAGAAGTGCAACTAGATCCTCCTTTTTTTCAACTCTTTCAACTTCAAAAATATTTCATCTTTTAGGCTTGACTAAACAGGCGGACAGTTTAAAGAAAAAATCAGACTGCAAATTCTGTGCAGTCTAATCTTAATATACGCCATCCGCAAAAGCCTGTGGTTTCGCTCGTCAAATTTGTGTGTGTTAATTCTATCCAAGATTGATTGACTCAGTAATTTGCTTACGCTTAAGCAGAGAGGAGCGTTGAAATATATACTCCTCACAAAAAACAGTGCCTTACTTCAAAAGCCTAAAAGTGAGAAAACATTATCTGACAGAAGTACAGAATTGCTTGGACTGGTTTGTAACTCAATACTCATTACATTTCTACAATGAAATTGTCTATATGTGTAATAATAAAATTTTGGTGCAGCGGTAATTCATTGTTGCTTAACTTTTTGTGAGGAGTATAATTTGGCGGCAAGGCTTTCAGTTACAAGTGTGGTTCTGACAGTCTTGTCATTTTTTTTTTTTTTAACTTAATCAATACCGAGTTTAGCAACAGAGATATGGAACTTTACACACGGTAATTATTATTGTGATAAATTATTTCATTTGTATAAAAGCAAAACAAATGAATAAATAGATCTAACTATTTTCATTCCAAACTATTCCGGTATGTGACAATTAAGTTGCACAAAAATGGAAGTTACATACACAGAAGGCGAGAATTTACCTGTGGAAGAGGAAAATGTGCTTCAGTTTTGGATAGTTCTTGAGAACAACCACAATATTACATACCATCCGGGACAGCTTTTACAAGGCTATGTACATCTAAAACTTAGACACAGTATGATTGCAAGAGGTGAGGCACTTAATCCCGTTACAACACAACCCCAAGATTTAAAGACCCTGCAGAATGAAGGCTTCTGAAAACATTGTGGGAAAAGGAGAAAATGCTGGTAACCAGCATTTTCTCCTTTTCCCACATTGTTTTTTTGCTGTATCAAAGACAGAAATCATCATTTGAGCTACATTTATTTTGTCGTGTGCACAAGCTTTCAGTTTGAACAAGTCCAAACTTTTGTTGTTCAGTAATTACTTTACATGTTGTTATTTTTAAGTGTTGCTGGTTTTTCTTTCTTTCTTTCTTTCTTTCTTCCTTTCTCCTTCACATTTCTCTGTCCCTCTGTTTCTCTCTCTCCCTCTCTCTCTCCTAGCTCAGTGATAACAACGCAGAGGGATTTTGTTGACAGCATAGATCAAGATCAGACTGCAAAGAATGTGGGGCCTGATCTTTGATATACACCAGCCGCTTATTGGGTCATACCTGTGAAATTACCATCTAACTTTTAACGATCCATATTTTCAGTCATCGAAAGCAGTTGTCTTCTGAGCTGAAAGACCGATACGAACAGTTTCAAACAAAAGAAATCAGCTAGCCACTTCGTTGCACACAATAATTTCATACAAGTACAAAATCCTTATCGGGCGATCGCATAAATGTCATGAACGCTCAGTTATTCATGGTCTGATTCGAATATTTCTAATACTGGACAAATTTGCAGGAATTAGTATGTTTTCAGGAAAAGCAGCAGTCTTGATAGATCCAATTTTGATAGATTCAGCGCAAAGTGTACAGACTCGACCTCGTTCCACAGCCGAAAATTCAATCCACTGGAGCATAGACAAATTGTTATCGGTAAAGCTTGACCAAACAAGCGGACGGTATAGATCCAAGATCAGACTGCACGTCCTGTACAGTCTGGTCTTGATCTATGCTGTCACAAGAGAATCTTAGTTTTCGTCCGAAGCACTGAAAGGGTTTAACACAGAAATGTTAGAAGTCACACTGATCACTCAGTATGAACCATGCCATGTGAAATGGGGCCTTATGCATGTGCAAAAAGTATGGATCCAGGTCAGCCTGCACAGGCTGACCTGGTTCGAAACTTTTGCTACTTAGAAATGTTATGCCTGTCCAAGGACTAGTCTTTCTCTTGTTTCAGTTTTCAGACAAAATTGATTTTATGGATCAAGAATTATGCGATGGCTTGCGTGTTATAATGCATTACGGAGATGCATATTGCCCCTTTTTCTCAGACCATAGCTCATATATATATTTTTTTATCATTGCAAGTTCGAATGATGGAGGTTGTTCTTTAATGTTTTTTCAGGTATTCTTATACATTTTGTTGGAAGGGCTGTTGTTTCCTGGCCGGAACGAACATGGGCGGATGGCCTAAAATGTACTAAAAGGGTTGATTTCAGAGCTGTAGAGGAATATTTCAATGTCCGGAATTTCTTATATGAACCTGGTAATTTATTTGATTAGAAAAAAACATAATACTCCATTATAAAACATTCAAGTTACATAAGATTGAATGGCTCTCTGGCAAAAGAGGGCTTAATTCATCTCCATGATATATTATACCTTGAATCTCATAAGTATGGATCCATAAAATCCATTTGTGATACAACCAGCTAAATTTTGTGGTAGAATGGTCCTTGAACATGAAGAAAATACACAGGTAGCTTGCAGTTTCGTCCTTATATATCAGCCTGCGCGGAATACGCAAGCTGACATTGGGTGATACTTCTTGCAGATGCATTCAACCTCCTTTTCACAGAGTATGATTCAGTTATATTATGAGCCATGCTCTGTGAAAAGGGTGCTTAATGCATTTGCATTAAAGTATCGATCCAGGTCAGCCTGCGCAATCCGCGCAGGTTGACCTGTGCCGAAACCTTTCGCTATTGGTCTATTTCCTGTATTTCCAAGGGTCAGTCTACCTCATGACTAAGTCGCTTGTTTGAAGAAAAGGGCTATTATGGATCCATGATCATGTGATGACTTGGTTGGTATCGTGCATCACGGAGAAGCATTAAGCCCCCTTTTGCCAGAGAATGGCTCATTTGTTTAGCAGACAGAGCAGCCAGTACATGTACCTGTGCAAGGAAGCATGAACGCTTCGTTGGGAAAAATACGCGAAATGCACAAAATATCTAATTAAAGAGGACATGAGTTAAAATGTGGAAATATGGAGGTACCTCTGTTAAATAAAACAACAATAATATCAGTAGACACACGAAACTGTCTTGGCAGTATTAAGCTTTTTCTATTAATTTTAAATTATATGTCAAATATGACAACATATTCATTTTTAATGGTGTTGTATGGTTAATGGCATTTATTACTGGAATATACGAGAATGGCAAATTTATATCGTGTTACAGCCAATTTTAACTGGATTTATTTGACCGCATCACATTGGGAGTTACGTGTTTGAGATGGTCGTGCAAAAATTATTGTAGTAGATACTGATGCCGAAACCGTTCTTTTTTTTTTTGTCTTAGCATGCAGGATCTAAAGGATTCTTTTCAATGATATTCGTTTTCTCTCCATTCATTCTGGGAAAAAAAAAATCATGTTGACCCAGTTAGAAAGTCTATTTTCTTTCACAAAGAACGACGACTTGTGGTTCTTTATCCCCTCAGGTTCGATACCAGCCAACGTGCACAAACTTCCATTTCAATTCCAACTGACACCTCCACTGCCGGAGTCCTACGAAGACAATATATGTCAGATCGATTATTACTTGGAGGCGAGATTGAAACGAGACATGAACACCCTTAATGACTATGTTGCTGTACAAGAGATTCTTATGTTGTCACCCATCAACCTGAATGAAATTATCCTACCGGACGTAACAGTAAGTCTATTCTTCCTGTCTTTCTTTGTTTCTTTGGTTGGTTTGTTTGTTTGTTTCTTTCTTTCTTTCTTGCCTTCTCTCTTTGTTTTCGTTCCTCCATTCTTCCTGCCTACCCCCCTTTTCAAATATGGCCTGCAATATGCGAAAAGGGGTATTCAGACATTTGCGCAGTCCGCGCAGGCTAATCAGAGACTACACTTTCCGTTCTTTTATAATATTCTGTTTCACGCAAGTCTACTGTAGGACAAAATCGAATGCAATCATAAAGAGTCGTCTCGGATCAGCCTGCGCAGACTGCGCAGGCTGATCCGAGACGACACTTTTACGCATGTGTCCGAATGCCCCTTTTCGCGTGTTGCAGGCCATATATAAACTCAACCTCTACCGACAGTTGAAAATAAAATCCACTGCAACTCACAGCATTTGATTTTAGGTAGTAAAGTAACAGGTCTAAGTACCTTTTTATTCTGTACCAGATAACAAAATACTAGATCCTTCAAAATTAGTTTGTTTAGTTTGTTTTGGATTTTAATGCCATTTTAACACTTAGGTCATATCATGGCGGTCAGTGACGCACCCATGCGTTTCCCGGCTTTCTCACACCAGTGCTGACACAACTTTCTTTCCAGAGCCATTGACTACTTTTCTCACCTGCATCAAAGGTGAGAGACGAAAAATCGCCGGAAAGAAAGTTCGCTACAACCGGGTATCGAACCCTCAACCTCCAGGTCACGAGTCAGATACGTTAACCACTGAGCTACCCGGCCGGGCTCCTTCAAAATTAAGCACATGTATATTGGCAGACGACAAATAAGACATGGATCAACCGATGGGGTTTGTTTTAAAAGAATTGAAAAAAGGTTAGGAGAATAGTTAATAACCACTATAACTATTTTCATAAGCTTTATTGTGACGCCGCATGAGCGGCGGCACTATATTTTTATTAGCTTTTGAAAAGTGCCTGTGTCGGTAGCCATATTGGATTCCGGGACATTTCGGCCCATAACAATTTCGGCCCATTACAATTTCGGCCTATAACAATTTCGGCCCATTACAATTTCGGCCCATAGTCTGTATACCAATTGAACGACACTTGAATCTTTCCTTTCATGTTTGTCTGTCAGCTTGCATGCTCCTACCTGACCGGCTATCAGTCTATGCGTTGATTGATTGCTTTTATATGAAATGTCTAGTCACCCCATATTATTTACTATAATGGAATGGTTCAGTGTGTGTGTGTGTGTTTTAACATGGATGTAAAAATACGGTACTTTCATTACCAGATCGAGCCCGTACCTATTGTTTTTTCTATTTGGAATGATTTTTTTGTTTTTTAACATATATAATACCGTACTTTTATTGCCAGATCGATAAAAACCAGATCGTATCCCAGATGGCCCAGAGTTTAAATATTTGTCATGTAGTATCACCACGTGGACGTCTACGAAGTTTGTTCAAGTGATGCCCTTGGCGTAAAAAAAAAATTAACCCTCTGTAATGTGCCCTATTTCAGAAACAACTGATTTGATGTTATGCATCAATATTTTCTAGTTGTTATTTAGAAACGTTAATATGTGTTAGTAAGAAAGATTTATAGGCTTTTTTGTTACGGTAGATTTTGTTTCAGCTTCCTGTACACGCGCAGAAATACCGGACATTGTGTTGCGGGTGTTGTAAAACCGAACCAATAGTCGCTTTCCTCAGATTATCCCGTTCTGGATACGCTCCTGGTGAGACTATACATGTACAGGCTGACATAGAGAATAATTCCAAAAGACATTTGAAGTTCACAACCTTTTCTCTTATAGAAGTGAGTTAGTCCTTTCATAATATCGCATGCGGTCGACTTACTGATCTTGCAGTAGACCTCTGGTTGGAAATCATTCTGACAAAAGAAAAAATATGCTCGCACGGAAAGAAATTTAGTCAGAAGCCAATGAGGTAACCATGGACGTCTAAGACTTGTCTCTCAATAAATCAACTAGATCTACAGTTTATATAATGTGTTTTTAACCTTTTCCTCTTTCTCATTCTTTGCACAAAGAATGATTCAATTTTATCTTTTTTCTCACATGTCTCCATTTATTTTCGACTTGATTGATTGTATGGTGCTTAACGATGTTTTCAACATTTTTTTTCAGTTATTTGGCAGCGCAAATGCATGTACCCATACTTTTCTGGAATTTCTTTATCAGTACTGCAAAAATTTTCTTTCTAAGTCACTGGCTTCCTTCCCACATAACCATCGTCGAAACAATGGTCAGCGGTGAGAGAGGAATGAATTCCGTCGCAATTCAATCATGAGTCCTTGGAATTGGCCGAGTCGAGGATCGAAACAGCGACCTTCTGTTCTCAAGTCCTGTGCTAGAACTGACTCAGATACTGGGGCTAGGCTTTTCAACAGACAGTATGAGTAATACAACTATTATGATTAGAAAGATTTTGTGAGGAGAAAGTGCTGTTTGCAGACATTTAAAGTATGTTTTAGAGAATCGTGCATTATAAATAGAGGATATTTTTTTTTTTTCGGTGAAAGATCGAAATTTATTTCATCGAGTGAACACCATCGGTAATATTTTCACCGATGGTGTTCACGAGATGAAATAAATTTCGATCTTTCACCGAAAAAAACAAATGTTCTATTTATTTCATGCTTTTAACCCTTTCTGGGAGGAGCTTTATCAAAATCCAGTACAGTTCTTTTCCGTTATTCCCCGTGGCGTACCCCTCCCGCATAGCAACGCATTACAATATTACGTCAAGCGCGAGAAATGTAAGGTAAATGACGTCATATTTCCATCTGATTGTGAGGCACGCGCAATTTACCTAGGCGACAAGAACATGAAAATCGGCATTTTCACTGGTCGTACCCATGTAATATCGAAAAATATTTTCACTGCTATTTCTCGATATCCTACCGGAAAGTATGAAATAATTATGGTTATTATTGCTATTATCATTACTTTTATCATCATTAGTTTGGCTGTTTACCAAGAAAAGCACCTGAAGCCAATCGATGGCAAATACATGAGTCGCTCTTGTTGTTATTAAGTATTTTTATGCAAATTATGATCACCAATTTCAGAAAGCGATTTTTTGAAATAACGATTGTTTCTTATTTATCATGTGTCCTTTTTTAGACGCGGACATATACCACGAAGAGAAAGACTATTAAACAACGCGAGACGATGTTGGAGGTCAGGCAGGGACCTGTCCTTCCCCTAGAAACCAAAGAATGGAGGGACATTCCGTTAGAGATCCCTAAACAGCAACTGTTTAATGTAACATGTAGTCAGGTCTTTCAAATTGCACACCATTTAGAGGTACGGGGTTTCCTTTTTATTCTCCGAATTACTTCAACTCTTCGATACGTTTGTTTATCCTGTTATTCGTAAATGTAAATAGACAAGGTATAGTTCACAGTACTTTTTGCCAACCAAAAGCTAATACAGTAGTAGCTAAGGATGAAAAATTACTTTTCGAGATGAGGAAGGAATTGTGTATAACATGTATTAAAGACTGTTGCCTTGTAGCAACTCCTTGAAAACTTGAAGCCTGAAAACTTTGTGGCCAACGAGCAATTTTGTCCTGTTGTCAACATACTTGGTAGTAGTTATAATAGCGGTTTTATTTTCCCTTGCCCTTCTGCGTTGCGCCTTTCAGCGAGTAGCCATTGATAATAAAAACACTTTTTCCATTCATTTTTGTTTAAAACATTTATGTTATCGGCTGCAAATCAGTTTCAGCAGGTCAAAGTTTAATCCTTTCAGCGCCAAAAGTGAAAACAGGGGCTGTTGGGGCCGGAATAGATCAAGATTAGACTACACAGAATGTGCAGTTTGATATTGAATCTGCTTGTCCGCTTGTTTAATAAAGCGGATAAGGTAAAAATGTTTTTGAGTTCAGTTGATTGTTTTATCAGCCATCGAAAAAGGGCGAGTTTTTCTTTTTGATATCTTGAGCTGAAAGAATTAATAGAAGCTTGGCACTACATTTTAGATGAAGGTTCATGCTAGCAAGCCACTCTTTGGGCCATAAAAAATAGTCCTTTTCCGTCAAATGTATAGTTATTTAAGGTCCGAAAAACCCCTGCAAAAATACAAAAACTCCTAGACAACAATAAAAACCTAAAATATTGTGATTCCAAGCTTTCTACTCTGCATCGGACTGCATGTTCTGTGCAGTCTGATCTTGTTCTAAACTATGCGGAAATAAATTGAGTCAAGCTAAACAGCAATATATTATGGTCTACTACTCATAGGTGGTCGACTGTATTTCAGATGAAAGTTTACTCTAGTACTATACGATGCATTATAACTGTCAGTCTTGACGTCACTTTGGGTGCCATTGGTCTGGACAAACGAAACATGGAAAAGAAAACACATCTTCGCTTACAGGCAGCGCCTAAAACGACCGTCCCAGAACCAACGGGAGAAATGGAATATGCAGCAAGAAAGCGAGGTAATTCCAGAAGTATGACATGCGAGCAGCAACACTAGGCCGCAGTTGGTTTTTCATTGAAAACCCGGATTCGAAAATGGGGCTTAGATATGTCGGGGGAGGGGGGGGGGGGGAGTAAAAAAAAAACAATCTCCTCTAAAGGAACATACCTGGGATTTTTTCTTTTTTTTTTGCCATGAATTAAAAATTTATCACATTAATAACATTCTTCTCAGGGTAATATAGCCATTACAAGTTTCGTTATCTTAAACACGTTTGATAGAAGCAGATAGTGTCGTATTTGGTCAAAGACCTGTAATTATACGCCTCATTTCTATCACATTGCTAACCCAGATTTTTCTGTGAAATTAAATGTCAAAAATGATGATCGTAACACAGCTGCAAATTTCGTTATCTCTCGATTCAACACAAAAGCGTCATGTAAAAGTTTCTTAGGAACTATTTTCCGTTCGTAATGCACAAACCTGTCAGTTAAGGGAATATGCTCCATGTAAATTTCAATACATGCACATCAAGAATTATAATTCTCGAGATACAGTTTTGTGATAAAAAGAATCTGTCATTCGTTGGCCTTTGAGGCAAACTTGTTACACTCGTCGACAAAAACAAATTAGAATGTATGTAAGCTCCTCAAAGGTTAACTTAATGACATTTGTTTCAGACTCGTTTAATAAATAGAGGATCTTACATAAGTGTTTATGTATTATCATTTTTACCAAACGAGTCAAGGCTCGCATCATACAATTTTAGTCAACTCGTTTGATAAAAATGATAATACATAAACACGAATGTGAGATTCTGTTTATCACATAAAACGAATGATAGGCAAAAAATATCCTGCCTTATCACCTTTTGCCTATATACTGTTCACGGGTCCATGTTTCGTTAATTGTCCAATTGTAGTTCCGTTTCAAATGTGTACATACACAAATAGATAGCTCCATGACATTTACACCGAAAGTAGAATACTCTAGAGGGAGTAAGTGCAACTAATTCAGAAATTTTGTTGTTTTCAAAAAGCTTTCGCTGTATTTCTTGCTTTTTATTAAACATGAAAATCAAAAACTGTGCATGCGCATACGCCACGTCATTTTTCTGAGAAAAGGCGTAGTAGTTCTTATTCCGGCATTTACTGTGGTTGGTTTCTCAAGCTTCACGCGCTCATCACTGAAAATTGATCAGAACCGGAACCCAAAAAAACGATAAAACACTCGTGTATTATCAAAAATAAGTCATGGGTTTAATACACTGCCGGGAGGGGTTTTGTGTGATAAAATTTTATCTCAAATACAACTCAAACCAGATCCTAAATTTTTTTCAAACACTGATAAATATAACTGGACACGCTGTACTTTGCAAGCGTAAGAAATTTTGCGGTTCACAGTGGACAGATGCAGGTTTGCCGGTTACAATCTGGAACTCCTTCTACTTGAACCACTCTCTGTTAAAAGGGAGCTTAATACATCTGCGAAAGTATCAACCCAGGTCAGCCTGCCCAGTCCGCGCAGGCTGACCTGGGCCGAAACTTTTCGCTATTGGTCAATTTTCTGCATGTCCAATGACCAGTCTACCTCATAATTCAGTCGGTTGTTTAGTGGCTATTATGGATCCATAATTATCTGATGGCTTGATTGGTATCATGCGTCACGGAGGTACATTAAGCCCCTTTTCGCCAGAGCATGGTTCATTTCTATGAGACTAGATATGACATCATCGTGACTATGTAAACGATCTAGACATAATCGACGCCTGTCATCCATCACGCTATATTCCCATGAGCATATTCGGAATTCTGGCGGAAAATGTAGAAATATCTTGTTAGGCTGCGAATCATAAGGAAATACCTTTGGAATTAATTTTTCTTACAATTTCTGTTTTAAATACTGATTTTTTGCTTACTTTTGTCTCACTTAAAGATACATCTTTACTGCCACAGAGAGAAAAAAGGCTTTTAAAACTTGATGGTGTGTAGAATGGTTCAGTTATTTGTCATCTTTGTAAACATAGGTAAATAATCGATTAATATGGTGTAAGGGATAAGGAAACTCAAGAGATTTGTCTTTGATTTAAAACCGGAAACGACAACAGTGCTTCATTTGATTGCCCCAAGAGAATGAAATGCATTTTCTATCGGTCGTAATTTGTGCCATCTTGTTGACATCAGGGACAACATTTGGCATGAAGACACAATAACGAATACAGTTTCATATATATTAAGGTGAAATGAGTAAAAAAGAACTGTCTTTAGTTTAAGGATAAAATATAAATGAAGTTTGAAATATAAAATTCTGAATAACTCCCTACAAGTACACTGTGTGAATTCTATTAAATACTATTTGTCGTAATCGCTTGGCAATTTTGTTAAAACTTTGCCCTACTTTCTAATTTTGCTTTGTAGAGAAGTTGCGAGTGGAGAAAATTTCCAATGAACGAGCGGAAGAATATTCCAGATTAAGAAGAAAGGATCGAGGAAGGAAGGTGTACCCGGAGAACTTCATAGAGACAGACGATTACAAAACGAAGCCCGGAGAGATAGTGCATGATGATTTGTGGGTGAAATGATTGCCCAGGCTTGCGTTAATTCTTTTCCACGCAATCTTGATTTTTAACTGTCCCGAGGTAAAGAGTCTTTTGTAAACACTGTCGGAAATAGAGACAGTGCTAGAAACCAACATTTTCTCCTTTTCCCACAATGTTTCGTCTCCGTCCAAAATCAAATTTCAGTAACAGTTCGTCGTCTGCAAATGCTTTCAGTTTGGATATATGTAAAATTTTGTCGTTTGGTAGAGTTAACTTAATACAACGACGGGAGGGGACGATCGTTTGGAAAAAGTAAGTTCTCCTATTCCTCAGGTGCAATGTCATTTATACTGTTGAAAAAGATATTTTTCTCTCAGACGAACTGACGGGGGCTCCCAGGGCCCCGATATCTTGGTGTGTGGCATTGCGACTGATCTAATGATACTCAGGGTTCGAATTTCGGCTCAACCGAGGATGATTTACAGACATTTGGACAGGAATGCACTAACCGCCAAAATATCATCAAAAGACTGTTAAAAGCAAACATACGCGCTGTACAAGTCAGTTCAAGTCGACTGACATCGGCTAACATATCAGCAGAACGAGCATCCAGGATGCGTATTCCCCAACCATTCTGAAGAATGTTCTCAATAATTTTTTAAATTTGAAAGTAACACAGCATCTGATTGGCTAAACCATTTGGTTTAGCCAATCAGATGCTGTGTTACTTTCAATTTTTGAAAATCTTAGAGAATAAGACAGGAAATGTTTTTAAGACTGGTTGGTGAGTACAGACCGTTTTGTCTTGGGTTATGGACAAGTACTGATGAATAATTACATGATGATTATTCAACTGAATGTTTTATTCAACGTAGGTTGAATTCCATTATTTACATGAATTTGAATGACAATAGAAATATCACAGATAAAATAATCCTTTATGTACCTGTATCTTAAGATTCAAGAACGCTTAATAATGATATAAAAACCTCCTTCCGACGACTTCGGATTCTTGCTGACCAGTTTTGAAAACATCGTGGCAAAAGAAAAGTTGCTCGTAACGAGTAATTTCTCCTTTGCCAGTATGTTTTCATATGCATTCGTGCGTTAGGCATAGACCTTTATTCATATTGATAACCATATTTTTCTGGGATGTTTTCAAGATATTAGTCTGCAAATTCATTTCTGGAAGAGAATTAAACTCTGTTCATGCCAATGGCGAGTTTGATACCTTCTGCAGACGGCGTGGATTAAGGTCATGCTGCACAGATCTAGGATGTACACAGTCCGTTTCCAGATACTAAAATATTGTCCAATTCAAATGCAGTGATATAAACAATCACGTGTTTTAACGACCATGAAGAAAAATGCATTTGAAAAAAATGGTTGGATAGGGAAAGAAGAAATGGCTGATAAGCAAGGTTTTCTCCTTTTCCTACAATGTTTTCTATCTTTTTTATCAACACCAAATTATTTGTACAACATTTAATTTGTCGTCTGCAATTCCTTTCCGTTCAGACAAGAAGTCTATAATTGTCGTCTGGTAAACAGTTTAGGCATCGATCAAAATTCGACCTTGGTTAGCAACAAATGAGTTTACCAAACAATCATCGAGTTTTATCAACCCTGAGGAAAAAGATCCTTGAAAGCAATGTTGAAAACGGAGAAATTGCAGGTGAGCAGCATTTTCTCCTTTTCCCACAATGATTGCTAACCCTCCTAAAAAACTTTTGATTTTTGAATCACATTTATTTTGTCGTCTGCAAATGCCTGAAACAATTTATACAAGTCTAAAATTATGTCAACTGGTATAGAGTTAAACGTAGTTAAACGGAACATTTTGATTTAAAAATATGCGTCATAGCTTTAGTAGCCTCACTCTTGAGCACACGAATTCTAAGACTTTCTTGAATGGCGTATCTTCTTTTTATTGGGATTATAACCAAGGGCCTACGACCTTCTTCGTAGACATCAGCATCGTCATTGGCATCGCCATTATATCGACGACCTTTTTGTGCATTGTGATATGGCAACATTCTACGTCGTCTGAACAGTGATTCTCTTATACATACATCAAACATGTCATCGTCGCTATCACTGTCACTATCAGTGTCATTGTCACTATCTTCGTCATCAGCATCGACATTATGGTCACTTTCGGAATCTGACACAACAATTCTGTCCTCTTTTTCTGTATCATTAATTACATTTGTATCGATAAATCTCATGTAATTATCTGTTGTTGTTTCTTTTGTCTCTCTGTTGCCATTTATTTGACTGTCTCTTTCATTGGATTGGTTCCTGTATAACTTGAATTTCGGGTCATTGAAATCGGTGACAGTCATGTGACCGGAAATGCTCCAGATTTGGGACAGTTCTTCGTCAGATTCTTCATTTAGTATATCATCGTCATAGTTGTTATTTCGTAGTTCCTCAAGTAATTCTACAGGGAGAAAGAAAAAGATAAATAAGAATTGTTTATATTAAATATTTAACTTATCAATGATTACCAAGAAGTTCCGAGTTTTAACGACCCCTTAAAAAAGAAAAAAAACCTTTTGAAGGCAATGTAAGGATCCCCTTTTAATGCTGAAAGGGATCTACTTAGATTTAAAAAAAAAAATCTTTTATTTGCTTCTGATCATTGGTCTCCATGGTAAAAATTGCTAAACCATCAGTACTGAAGTACTTATACTCACCTTTTTCTAACATGATTTTGAACATTTGAACACTTGACTGAACGACAAAATTTCAGACTTATTCCACATCGAAACCATTGGCAGACGACAACTCATAATTAGTTGGTTGAAATGATGGTAATTTTCCAAGATTTGGAAATACTATGACAAGGGGAGATTTCTGATATTTTCTGCTTTTACCACGATGTTTTCAGAGTGGTTTTTGCTCGGGGTCGTTAAAACTCGTGTGTTAACACTTTACCACACAATGAAATTTGGACATTTCCAAACTAAAAGCATTTGCAGACGACAATTATTATGTCGCTCAAATGATGGAATATGTCTTCAATAGGGTAGAAAACATTGTGGGAAAAGGAGAAAATGCTGGTTACCAGCATTTTCTCCATTTCCCACAATGTTTTCAAAGGGCTTCTTCACACGATTGTTAAAACTCGGGATTGTGTGGTAAAGAGTTAAGGAGTGTAAGCCTGTTATCACCTCAAGATACATGTATCTCAAACTTCTACATGTATGTAATTCCAATGTTATAGTCGTTGTCAAAAAATAACTTTTGGGTGGTAGCTTTTGTCATGTTGACCGTCTACGTGAAAAAATTAGAAACAAATTGAAGTATTTCAAGTCAAAATTTTGAACCCCCTCCTCCCAAAAAGAAAAAAAAAAGTAATAATAATAATGGATAAATAAATAATAATAAATAAATGAATAACTACATTGCCCAGAATTTACAAAGAAAATAGAAACTATAACAAACATACCTTTCTCGTAATTCCTCATGACTTTCTTCAGGCAAGTACCAATTACAGTGGTAAAATCAATCCAGTTATACATCCGTCCGACAAACTAGAAGTTTGGTTCATTCGAGTCGGAGTTACTGAAATTACAGGAAAAATTTTCTAGTGCATTTCATACTTTAGATCATTATAATGTTAAGCATTATATGTTACTCTTCGCGTTGGTATCTGAATAATTAGGAATGTAATTTACCGTGTACAAAGTTTCAGTTTTATTTTATATGAGCCATGCTCTGTAAAAGGGGGGCTTAATGCATCTGCAAAAAGTATCGACACGTGTTAGCCTGTGCATTCTGCGCAGGCTGACCTGGATGGACAATGTTTGCAAATGATCAATTTTCTGCATTTCAAAGGACCAGTGTATCTCACGATTCAGTCGGTTGTTAGACAGAATTGACTCTATGGATCCATAATCATTTGATGACTTGTATAAGGTAAGGTTTGGTAAGGGTTTTAGGGAACTTTGACAAGCCAACAGCGATTTCTTGTTCTGTTTCTACATGTCGTAATAAATTAATGTTAAGCCTGTTTTCTATTGTGTCTGGTATAGTATGTTAATCCATTATTGAATCATATTACACTGTATCAAAAAGAACTATCAACGAAAATCGATAATTCTATTACTGATCAAAATTACTTAAGCAAAAATGCTGTTCATGGATTATCCCCTGAAATACTTAGATCAAAGAAAAGAACTGTTCTATTCTTTTCTTAAAAAAATAGAAAACGAAAAAAAAAAAACCTCCAATAGTCACTTCGAAAGGGGGGTTTAATGCATCTGAAAAAAGTATCAACCTATATCAGCTGTGCAATCCTGAATCGATCCTTTCTGTTATTGGTCAATTTCTGTATGTAAAAGGATCTGTCTACCCCATAATTCAGTCGATTGTTAGACAAAATAGATTTTATGGGACCATAACTATATGATGACTTCCTTTGCATAATGCATCATGGAGATGCGCTGAACCGCCCTTTCAAGAAGCATGACTCAAATATTTTGTTTGACTACATTAAATTAGTCTTTGTAAGTTGAAAAGTTGACTCTAATAATGATCCAGCCCACGGCTCTATTGTGCTTGTGAAATAATTATGTGGAAAGAAGTGGATTAATGGCTGGCTATCAGTCATATCTCTCTTTGGTAAAAATGTTTTCAAATAAAGCCTGCTGAGAAACGGAAAAGTTGACTGTGGATGACGATAAGTTCATGGCTTTCTGTGCAGTCTGGTCCTGCTCGCTAATTCTACCAGACAACTTTGAAATCGTCTAAATTTAATGAATCTGCAGACGACATATTAAACGTGACCCAAATGTTGAAATTTGCCTTCAAAAATGTAGCAAACATTGTGGAACAAAACCGAAATTGCTGGTTATCAACTGACCATTATCTTTTTCAAAAACCTCTTCTTTAGGCTCACTAAACCTCGTGACTGTGTGGTAAAGGATTCTGAATCCACACATACGGTTATCACCGGCACCTTTACAACGCTTGATTGTGACAAAATCATTGCAAATTCATGAGTGCTTTTTACTAAATATAGCAAATAATGTTTGTCAGTGCGGATCAGAGATAAGACAGCGCTATCTGTGCAATTTGATCTACAACTATATTATCCCAAAAAGGCAACGTGGTCTTGATGAAACGTTTTTCCACAATAAAAACGAAAAGAAATACATACTAGTTAAAAAAAAAAAACCGAGTTTTAACAATACTGAGGAAGAAAGCTATTGAAAATATTGTGGTAAAAAGAGAAAATGCTGGTAACCAGCATTTTCTCTTTTTCCCACAATATTTTCTTTCCGTTTAGAAACTATCTTCAATATTTGAGTCACATTCATTTTGTCTTCTGCAAATACTTTCAACATGAAAAAGACTATAATCTTGTCTTTTGGTAAAGAATTAAGTGGTCTGTCTTTGAGGTGACATACTGTAAATGTTGTAGGCAATACTAGTACTTAATGTACGATCAAACAATGAATAATAATAGTAATAATAATAATAATGATAATAATAATAATAATAATTGTAATAATTACCGATATACACTTTTTTCCACCAGTAATCCTCTATCTCTTTGTGGTATGTTCTTTGTCCTTAAGTCAATGAAAGGTTTTCATTTTTGAACACAAAAATCAACCTTAACTAACTTTTTCATAGACTGGTGCTTTTTCACAGCTTATACCAGAAACTTACTTAGAAAACTTCACAGCACCGATTATATATTTCATGAAGTGTTTATCTCTATAAAGCCAATCACTAGAGTTGTGAAAAACAATGAAAAGTTAAACGTGCCTTAACACCCCTTCATTTTTCACTTAACCCCCTGCAATCTTTGACGCCCAAGATTGCGATGAAATTGGAAAGTATGAGATGGTTAACCCGTTCGGCGCCATATAGGCGAAATCGACTTTTGCGGACAGCATAGATCAAGATCAGACTGCACAGAACGTGCAGTCTGATCTTTGATTTATACCGTCCGCATATGTAGTCAAGCCTATATGATCAAAATCTTTTTTTAAGTTTCAGTGGATTGTATTTATAGTCGTCTAAAGAGGTCGAGTTTATTTATTTTGCGCTGAAAGGGTTAAATAGATTATTATTGATATAATGCATTGAGCGTTTTCGGGTAGGTTTCTTTTTCAATTACCCACCTGTATCCCCTAGTAAGTGTGTGGTTTATCAATTTTTGTGAGAAAGGTATATAATTCAAAAATTGATGATACTTTGAAGATTTCGCTCTTTACCGAACGATCTGACCATACTGAAAGCATTCGCAGAGAAAATATTAAAAGAGGCTCAATTAAAGAGATTTTTCTTCGAAATATGGGGAAACATTTTATCCCCCTGATATCCAGCATTTTCTCATTTTTCCACAATGTTTTCAAAAGCCTCCCCCCCACCCCACCCACAACGGATTGTTAAAACATGGGACAAAGTTTCGACTCTCTTAAACTACATGTATAAGTATGTGAAGATGACAACTTGTATGTTGCTGAAATGATGCGATATTTCTTCAAAACATGGAAAACATTGTGCGAAAAGGTCAAGATGCTGATATCACGCGTTTTCTCCTTTTCCCACGATATTTTCAAAAACCTTCCCAATTTGATTATCTAACTCTAAAGCTGCTACGCACAAAACGTGCAGTCTGATCTTGAATCTACACTGTCCGTTTAGGAGGTATTTCTCGCCATGAAAATAATTTTGAAATAGCTAAATACGGGATTTTTGAGTAAAGGGTTTAAAGAGTTACTTTGAAGAAACATTCACAGTAAATCGTGAGACAGTGTTTACTAGTGTGACAAGCCTACGCTTGATTTCCAGCAAACATCGTTTTTGTACCCAAAGTAAATTTTTCACACTTTTCGTCATCTATAATTGAACTGATTGAACATTGTTTTCTTGGGGGGGGGGGGGGGTTTGCAAATAGAAGCCGTCAAATTGTAAGAACTTTTCATGAACTTGATGGGAAAATAAATATCTGTAGCAGAGAGCAGAGCATAGTTGTATTTGCTTTTTGTTTGTATTGGAGTTTAACGCCATTTTAACAGTTTAGGTCATATCATGGTGGTCAGTGACGCACACATGTGTTTCCTGGCTTTCTCACACCTGTACGGACACAACTTTCTTTCCAAAGCCACTGACTACTTTTCTCACATGCACCAGAGGTGAGAGGCGAAAAATCGCCGGAAAGAAAGTACGCCGCATCCTCCAGGTCATGAGTAAGATACGCTAACCACAGAGCTACCCGGCCGGGCTACTTGTATTTACTGCAAGTTTGTAGTAATGCTTAGTCTGATCTTGATCTACAATGTTCGCCAAAGGTCATAAGGTCGCATTTAGCAGCCTAACGGTTAAGATCAGACTTAAAAAATCTTTAAGTCTGATCTTTGATGTTCATGTACAATGCAAAATATTTTGAGGGGTTTCCAGGCTAATGTGCAAACTTTTCGAGATTGGAAAATTGGTCTGTATTGGTTTTCAGACTGGAAATCTTTTATCAGTCAACCACATGTCTTAACTACCCTTTGAGAGGTGTTTTCAAAACATCGTCGGAAAATGAGAAAATGCTGGTGACCAGCACTTTTTCTTTTTCACACAATGTGTTCTAACCAGTAATATATATCACATTTTTTTTTTTCATTTCCCTTTTGAATTTGGCGCTCAAAGGTGCTTAAAGTTTCTCAAATATATTTATTCATCTTTATCTAAATCTAGATAGACATACGACAAAGGGAACAAAATCGTCAGAAAACAAGACGAAAACTCCGAAACTGTCTCTAGATTTTATTGTCAAATAGCTGCCTTAATTTATGCCTAAATAAGTACAAAAAATACTGTCCGTGGAGAAAACGGAATACAGTGTTTAATTATCTTTAAAAAAAAAGGTTTTCAGCAGGTGACTGTGAAAACACGCTTGTAAAATACAAATATTCAATGTAAAATAGGGGTTTAAAACATAAATATACGTGAAAATATTGCGGTCAAAGAAGAAATTGCTCGTCACGAGCAATTTCTCCTATTACCACAATGTTTTCAAAAGTCGTTAGCTGAACGACGAAAGAAGGTCGTCTGTGGGTGGAAATACGAATACCTTGCCTGGTTGTCTCCCTTGGTCAAACAATCAGTAAAACTGTAAACATTAAACTGCTAAAAATTATATGGACATTGCGAGCCTGTAGTTAAAACCAAAACGTTGCGATTTGAACGTTCTTTTCGTCGACAAGATATCACACTGTCGGACAGTATGCATCAAAGATAAGACGCTAAGTTGTGTGCAGTCTGATCTTAATTTACTCTCTAAAATGCTAAAGCGTTACCTTTGGCCTAGAAGTTTTCATCGTTTAAAGTCTGATGGAAAAGGAGAAAATGTTGTCAACCAGTATTTTCTCCTTTTCCCACAATGTTTCCTACTGTATTAAAGACAGAAATAATCATTTAAGCTTTTAAGCTATATTCAACCTGTTGTCTGCAATGGCTTTTAATTTGGTCCAGTCAAAAGATTTGTTGTTTCATACAGAGTAAAATATCATGAAACATACAGCATAAAAGTCTGTGAGTCTAAACTTACATAGAAAAAAATACCCCCCCCCCAAAAAAAAAAGAAAAAAGTCATATCTTTTTCAAATGTAAAGATAATGTCAGTGAATACATGCAGGGTTTTTTCAATGGCATAAGCGGTAAAGGCCTGAAACAAAAAACTGAATGATAGAAACTTTATTTATGTAAACTATTCTACAAATCTAAGGAAAACCATAAGCATCAAAATAACTCACTGTCCCCGAAAACTGAACATTTTCTATCCAAAAATCCTGAATACCCAACATCAATCGTGAAACAGTGCAGTTTTGATAATCAAGGGAGGTAAATAATGACAAACTAAATATCTTATAAGAGGAGTTGTTTCCCTTGATCACTGTAAATTTCAGGCTTGTGACCCCCACTGCCGGGCCAATTTTGACCCCAGGGCTATAATATGAAGACACTTTGTAGAAGTCCACTAGATTAAGCTACATGCCAAATTTGGTAGCCCTAGGCCTTATGGTTTCAGACAAGAAGATTTTCAAAGATTTTCAATATTTTTTGAGTTTTGTTGCCATGGCAACCAGAAATTTTGAAGGAATCCAATTTTTTCAAAAACTCTGAAGAGGACCATGGCAGGATCACTTCTGTGAAGTTTCATCAAAATTGGATGGGTATAGTTTCAGAGAAGAAGATGTTTGAAATAAAAGTTAACGCACGCACGCACGGACGGATGGACGGACACACGACGGACACCGGGCCATGACATTAGCTCGCTGGCCTTCGGCCAGTGGAGCTAAAAACGATTCTCAGATATATTTGGCCTGACGTGTCCATTTTGTTCTAGCTTTTTTTTTAAAAAAAAATAACATTCTAATCAGATGACTCTGTGAGTAAATCACTCCGGTTACGGAAAATTCCATTAACCTTTAAGCTCCTAAGCGCTACTCAATGATCTTTTGCGGACAGTGTAGATCAAGATCAGACTGCACAGAACGTGCAGTCTGATCTTGGATCTACATTGTCCGATATGGAGATATCTTTCCTCCCCAAAATACCTTTGAAATAGCAAAATTTGGGATTTACCATCGGCTTGAAAGCTTCATTTCACTATTTCAGCGGGATAAGAATTGTATGTGTCGTGATGTAAGAGGATACGCCCATCCCTCACACTCTTTAACGAACGATAAAGACTTAAACTCGTCTGCACTGAAGATACTTACAGACTACATATATGTATATGATGTAGCTCAAATGATTGGATCTTTAATTTTAAAAAATAATCGAAAGAATAAAAATAGTCCTGAAAAAAGTAGGAAATATTCGTAAACAGAATTTTGGCCTTTTCCAAAATTATTCTTGCTTAAACTCATAAAAACACAGTATCGTTTGGTATAGAGCTACTTCATCAGAATTCTAATGATTCCCTTATTATGTCTGATGGTAAGTTTTATCTAACAAAGTTCCGGAGCTAATTTTCAGAATAAAAGTCTCTGGATTTTGATCACCCTGGTTATTCCAACCCCCACATTAGAATTTTAACTTCTTGGGAATGCTATAACCCGGTATGCTCGTGTCTCTCAACTGTAAATGGTTAACAAGAGGTTTATATCCATAAGCTCGTAATGCCTGAAAACAAGCTTTATTTACTCTGTCAAGGTCATATCGCTGTATATACTTTCTCCACCAATCAGCATTGTTCTCAGTTCTATCTTTAACAAAGTCCGTTCCCTTTTCTGGAGGAGATAAATTTACCTGTATTTTAGCTAATGTGTCAACTAATGTCTGATTGTAGTTCATATTTAGAAAGTCCATAACATTTTTTACTCGCACGTGTATATTTGATAATAAATCCTCGTAATATAAAAACTTTATTCTGTCTGGGAACTCACGCATTAATTGTATCCCATCCTTATAGTCTTGCATCATTTTATCACACAGATTGGTTTCTAGGGAACTATTTTCTCTGTATCGATATGTGGGATAGTGTCTGGAATAAATGCGGGAGTGGATAATTGCCCTTGGATCCCGTACAAGATGGACTACTTTCAGTCGCGGATTTGCGTACATCAAAGGTCTGAAGGCGCCGAGCGTAGAACGAAGTATTTTAGTCACTCTGTGTTTTTTCCGTCTACAAATATCCTCTAATTTCCGTAAACATAGACTTTTGGCACTGAAGTTTGCTATACAAGATCTGTACGTCTCCCAGCTTGGCCCTATTTGAAGAAAAAGGAATAAAGATACATGAAGATATTCTTAGTAATCAAATTTTATTAGTGATATATTTGCACAGCCTCCCAAACGATCCTGACTGGACCAATTTACACATTATTTGTATTGATTCATGCATCACAAAAAACTGTCAGTCACAATGGAGACAGAGACTGGCAGACAGAGAGACAGATAAACAGAGATACACAGACAGAAAGAGACAGGAAGGAAGATAGACAGAGAGATGGATAGGTGTTAGAGAGCACACAAAAAAGTGACTAGAAAACAAAACGTTTATTTTGATGAATTTCTGCGATAGCAACAAAGGTTAATTATGCCACAAACATGTATACCAAAAACATATAAACTGATTCACACAACTCGTCGTCTAAATACCTAATTGAATACGAAATGATGACAAAATTTTGCTATAGGTTGCAATCGTGTAATGCACGATGTTCTGTTTGATCTAATCTTGATCGATGCAGTACGCTAAATTTATTGATATTGTAAATGGCAATGAAGGAGTTAAGATGTTACCTGAGTATGATGGATGGTCCTGTACTCGTTCTTGTACTACATTTGTAAGCGGGACAAAATTACAGCTGTACACACTGGATATCACGTACATAAAGATATCAGTGGGCCGGGTATTTATCCTGAAAGTTGAACAAAATAATTACCTTAAATCAAGACGAATTACGACGGCAACCACGACGACGACGATGATGATGATGCTGATGATGATGATGATATGTCTAAAAGCATTGTTTTACAACATATAGAATCCATTCAGCGGTTTTTCATTCATTCAGCGGTTTTTCGGGTGCCAAAAAATTTTGAAAAGAAAGCTGAACACAAGTTCTCCTTACCAGTCTCGTTTCCTCATGGTATCAGATGGATCTGACGGACCAGACTCTCCCATGGTATCAACCATTATACCAACTTATTTGACACATTGACCGTGAGTTTGTTATAGATAAAATCTGACACTGTAATTGTAAACACGAGTAAAAGATAACTGATTAAGTCTGAACATATCGGTATGAAAATGATGTCCCATTTTCAAATGTGCTTTTCTCAAAACACGTGATCAGCTAGTATAAGCGACTCGGCACGAGCCATTTCTAAGTACTGATGATAGTAACTGCAATAGGGTCATTCCTCTTTCACAGGTTAACATTATTTCAACTTCCTTAATATTGGAGAGCAAATGGTGGCTAAGACAGAACACTATGCACATTACCGACAGCAGATAACTTGAAAAAAATGGACAGAGATGGTCTCTCTGCCCTAACTGTGGTATTTCTGAGAAAGGGCGTGCAAAACCTAAACGAACAAAGGAAAAATTAAAACACATTTGTTCAGATCATACTAAAGCTTCAACTAAAGTAGTTACCCTGTAATGTTTTCGATGATCGGAATGCGATCTGGTCGATGTTTGATTGGCTGGAACGAGTTGACGTCATCTGTCTTCACCCTCCTATATACAAACAAAAAATTTTAATCCTTGTCCTGCTAAATAACTAAAATGAAGTTTTCAATTCGATCGTAAAAACCCGAATATTGCTATTTCAAAAGAATGTTTTGGGGAACAATATCTACTTCTCGGACAGTGTAGATCCAAGATCAGACTGCACGTTCTGTGCAGTCTGATCTTGATCTACACTGTCCGCAAAAAGTCAGTGAGTCGCGCTTAGCAGCCTTAGGGTTAAAATGAAATCTTGTAGTTAATTAAGCACAGTCAAAATATACAAAATATATTCGATCCTAACTATGGCATGAAAAACGTTGCAATGTTGTATCTAGTTTTATATGTTTTCCATATTAAAAATATATATATTCTATGTTAAGATATTTATTGTCTAAAAAATATTTATATTGTGTATACAAGATATATATATTGAATAGAAATATATATATTGTGTATAAAATTAATCCATTGTTTAAAAAAAATTATTGAGTAAAAATAAATACATTGTGTATAAACTATATTTATTGTGTATATTTTTTATACACAATAAATGTATTTTACACACAATAAATATTTTTGTAATCAATAAATATTTTTAATACACAATAAATGAATTGTACATAAAATATACTCGTATATATATTTTTGTACACAATATAAATAATTTTTATAAACAATAAATATCTTAATATAGAATATATATTTTAAATATGGGAGACATATATTACCAGATACAATATTGCAACGTACTAGTATTTCACGCCGTGCCTTACTTGATGAAGACAGTTAATGCACCACACAAGTAAACTGCGCTTGGTTAGCACCTATCCTTACAGCACCAACTTCAGGTTCTTCACAATTTTGTAGACTGGTTAGAATAAAATGTCAAAAGCGAACAAATACGAAATTGAACTACTTTATGCCACCTAAATCGTTGGTTACTAATTTACCGTCTTCGTTATACGCTGTACTAGGTTATGGGAGAGACTTAAAGCTGCGTGAAACAGTAGCAATTGTTTTTTTATCTATCTCTCAAAATTTAATCAAATAACATAGTTCAGCGGCAGATATATATATATGAGCCATGCTCTGGCAAAAGGGGGCTTAATGAATCTCCATGAACCATGGTACTAACCAAGTCATCACATGATCATGGATCCATAATAGACACTTTTTTTAAACAACCAACTTAATCATGATGTAGGCTGGTCCTTAGATATGTATACAGAATATTGACCAATAGCGAAAAGATTCGGCCCAGGTCAGCCTGCGCGGACTGCGCAGGCTGACCTGGGTCGATACTTTTCGCAGATGCATTAAGCCCCCTTTTTCACGGAGGATGGCTCAGATTCTGTGAATACGATCATTGCCCGAGTGTCTCTGTTCAATTTCAGCACGGCGGTAAAACTGTATGGTAAAAATACCTGCATGATCCAACGGTGGTACTGCAAGACAAATCTGGAGGTTTGAAATAATCCCACACAGAAAATTTCCACAGAGGTTCGTAAAAGAAGAATGTGTCAGGTTGAAAACCGAGCAAACGGCTTGTGAAACGAGAACCGCTGTTCATGTAGGCACTGAGTATGACGTCATATTTCTCTGTAGACGTAAAATTGGCTGAAAAATGAAAGTGCACTACATTAGAGTTCCTTTCAGGTCAAACAGACGTTTTTTGGGTATTAATGCAATGATTTAAAATGCGCGTGCCACTCAACGAGATGGAATTTATATGACGTAATTTACCCTACATTTCTCGCGCTTTACGTAATATTGTAATGCGTTGTTATGCGGAGGGGGTACGCCAAGGGGAATTACCGAAAAGAGCTGTACTGAATTTTGATGTAATTCCCAAAAAAGGGTTTGAAGCAAGAAATAAAAAGATTTTTTTTTCGATGAAAGACCGAAATTTATTTTATCTCGTGAACATCATCAATAATATTTTCACTCGTGGCTGCGCCACTCGTGAAATATTACAGATGATGTACACTCGATGAAATAAATTTCGATCTTTCATAAAAAAAAAAAGCAAATATCATCTATTTAGTTACTTACGTTTTATGATGAGATCTTGTGGAACAGCAAAAACTCGCCTGTCATTAGTCCAGCCTGTATATATCGTTATCGTCCCTGTAAAAAATTTTTTTTTCAACCTTTATTACATTCAGATTTACGTGACACTCGTTGAATGAATTAATGAAGAATCTTCATATAAAAAGAGTAGCCAAGCCCCGAAAGCTCAGTCGGTGGCGTACAGGGCTTGAGAACGGAGGGTCGCTGGTTCGATCACCGGCTTGGCCAATTTCTTTCCGAATATTGATGATAATCATTGCAACAGGATTCATTCCTCTCTCACCGCTGACCATTGTTTTTTCGACGATGGTTATGTGGGAAAGCAGCCAGTGGCTTGGGAAGATATATTAAGCGGAGTACTGGTAAAAGAAAGTCCAGGAAACCAGGGATAGGTGCACTGGTCGCCGCGATTTAACTGAAATAATGCTGAAAACGGCGATAAAACACTATAGAATCATACCAAATAGTAATGATTCAACACGATGATAACATGGTACTATCTACTGATAGAGAGCATTTGGGACCGTATTCAACAACCATTCTAAATTGCACTCTAAATCTTATTCTAAAGGGAGAAAGTAACACAATTTCTCACTGGCTAAACAAGTTGGTCGAGAAACTGCGAAACTTTGAAATTTAGAACATTTTCGAGAATTAGATTAAAAAATGAATTAGAACAATCGGTAAACCGTGTAAACGCCAGAGGGCTAGTGTTCACCGACCGTTCTTAAGAACGTTCTTAATCTCATTCTCCGGAACTCTCTAAATTTGAAAGAAACACACTTTCTGATTGGCTAAACCAAATAGGTTAGCCAGTCAGAAAGTGTGTTACTTACAAATTTATAAAATGATTAAAATCATAGAAGAGCAAGACTAAGAATGATCTTAAAGCAACAGTAAAGGCCAAATGTAAACAAAGCGGGTGTTTAAATGCATTTGAACCTATATCATGCCATTTAAAAATATGGAAATTATTGTGAAGACGACAATCTGTCATTGTACGGTCGGTCCAAGTGTTAGTCGAGAAATTAATTTCAAAACCAGGTTAAAACCTGCCAGGTAGCTGTCTTTTGTTTACTTTTTGACTGATTTTAAAATTCTTCTTTCTGTCAGCGAATAACATATGGCCCAGCCACACGATAACAGACCGTCATCTCCACAGTATTTTCTATACGTTTAAATGGTATGATTTAAATTTAAATGTATTATGACACCTGCTTTGATATTTTGGCCTTTACTGGCCCTTTAAGGATGGTTGGTAAATACGAACCCACGATATAGAAATAAAGACAGAGATACATTTATTGAATTGAGAAATATTGTTCAAAACGGGGAAGTTACATGATTTTTAAACTGATTCATTTGCCATAATGTTTTAAACGTCTCCAGATGCATAGGCGATTGTTTGGCTAGAATTTAGAAGAGTAGCCTGAGTTCTAGTCCATTCATGTTTTTCCTTTTTATATATTTGCACTTTACTTTGAATAACTACGGACCCGATTTACTCTTTAATACTTCCCGACCAAGTCTTAGCCTGGTTCAAATTGAAAGCATTTGCAGAAGACATGATATTATAAAAAGCTATTCAAAACGTAAAATTTGTCTTTCAAAGGATAGAAAACATTGTGAAAAAAAAAAAAAAGAAAATAATGCTGGTTACCAGCATTCTCTTCTTTTTCCACAATGTTTTCGAAAACCGCTGTTCCTCCGAATCGATAAAATCCGGGATTACATGATAAAGGTTTTATAGTTTCCCCAGAGATCTGTACAGACAGTGAAAGGAGACTGTCTTAGGGGTAATTAAAAGATTATTATCGTCCGAACCCTTGCTAGGGTTCGGCTGTTCTTTTCTAATAATATAGAGAAAACTACTCCAACAGTCACAGTTTTTGCAAAAAAAAAAACACGACGCTTTAAAAGATTCAGAATACATACCGGATATAGTGATCACCAAGGTAACGAAGATACAGGCCAAAACGAGGCGTTTAATACATTTCCTTCTGTTTTTGAACACGGTTAGCATTTTCGTTCACCATCAGCTGAAGACGGCTAGATGACATATTTTATAATACTTCACATCCCTGAAACAGACAGTACAAACAGCTACAGTCTTTCACCTAACTCATGACAAACAGTTAATATATCGATGCAGTCTACTAAGCCCTTAACCAAACAATATCGTGCTTTAATCATCCTGAAGAGGAAGGACTTTGAAAACATTGTGGAAAAAGGATAAAATGCTGGTAACCAGCATTTTCTCCTTTAACCACAATGTTTTCTGTCCTATCAAAGACAAATCCAAGCATTTGAGCGACATTGGATTAGTTGGTTGGCTGGTTGGTTGGTTGATTGGTTGGTTGGTAAGTTGATTGATTGATTGATTGAGTGGTGTTTTACGCCGCTTTCAACATTATTTCAACCATATCACAGCGACAGCTAACATACTCATCTATGTCCTTGGTCTCAACTGTGCTAGGCTAGGGCTCTGAAGTCTCTTGTCCAAGGACACTCCTACGAAAAACCCAGTGCGTCAAGTGAAACTTCAGCCGTAGTATAGCACCCAGGTTACGGGTCCTACACTCTACTACTAAGCCAGACAGGACCCCTGGAGAACTTAAAACAACTTTGTCGTTCGGTGAAGTCTTAACTAGGACCAGCGTCAAAGCCTTGTCAAGCAAGTGGCTACTTCCCACACTGACAAGTCAAACCTATGTTCGGCGGTGAAAGACGGATAAATCCTGTTGCAATGACTCTCGTAAATCCCCCTATGAAACTTTTGCTAGACAAGGGTTCGAACCGATGACCACTTGATTTCAGACCATGTGTATTAAGGCTAAGTTCAGGCCTTTACACCTCGGGTACCTTTGGTCATAACTATTCTAAGATAACAATGAAATCAGATAAACCTTTGAAGCGCCAAATAAACCCAACAGACACTTTAAGTCTAGAGTTAACACTTAACCTGCTAAAAAATCAAATGAAACTTTCATGCTGATAATAAAAATCCAACTATTGTTATTTCAAAAGTGCTTTTGCAGTAAAAATATCTCTCGGACAGTGGAACATTTTCTATTATCAAACACCGTTTTCTAACCCTTTCAGGCTTAATTCCATTATTTAACTCACAGTTAATTTGTTATCTACAGATTCTTTCGATTAGGACAAATGAAACATTTTGTTGTTTGGTACAGAGTTACAAAAAAAGTAAATCAATCGGGAATTGTTTGATAATTTCATCTGAACATAAATTATATTCTAACATATTCCATTCACTCAAATAACACATTATGTCCACGCCGTAAAAGGTTCTTTTGTCGGTTTCTTCATGGCACAGATACATTGACCAGCTGCTAATCGATATAGCGATCATAAAGAGAAAATGACACAAACATATAATTCCAACCTTTTCGTTGCCCTAGGCGAAGACATTGGCATTTGTTACACGGTATAGATCAAGATCTGACTGCACATAGCGTGCAGTCTTATCTTCGATCTATACTGTCCAATTTATTTTTTTTTTTCAATTGCGATTGGTAAAAATATTTCTGTATATCAGTGGATCGTGTTTTCAGCTGGCGAAAGAGGTCGACTTTATATCAGACTGTCCTTTCAATAAACAGTCAGACTTTGTTTCGTTGCTACGTTTGAACATTCACTTAAAACTTGAAACTTTAAAACTATGTCTGAATGAATAAAAGAATAAAACGGGCAATTTTAGCTGATAATGTTGAAATTAAAGATTATCTAACCGATTTCAAAACATTCCCCGCTTTTTTATTATACGATCTTGAGAAAGAAAGCTTTTGAAAACATGGGCGCGTGAGATTTTGCTAACCAACATTTTTTTCTCTTCCTACATTATTCAATTTTTCCAGCACACACCCTATAATTCATACCACTTTTGCATGTAATTTGTTCCTATTTTGAGTTTTAAAAATTAAGTAGTAGTTTTGCAAGTTTCCATGGAATTATTTTTTGTCCCGTATGAACACTCTTGTCAAAGTAGTGACACGTTCACATTTAAGAAAATTCCCAGGCGTATAATGTTCTATCTGCAGTCATCATAAACTGTAACTCCTGAGAAATAAATATGCCATGAAAAATATCAGAAATTGGTCCGTTTATAAGATACAACTTTAATAAACTCGCCTACAAGGAAAGAAATATATGTAACATTTACCTTCATGCTCGCAAAAGACACTCTGTAGAACAATTTTATTTTTGGACTTATTTATCGATAAAATATTATTTCAGTTGCAAACATGTATCCGACCCGTCATACATACGTGGATAAAAATTGTCCAATTTTCCAACAGTCACTGAAAAAGTCAACCCCCTGCAATGGGAGCGTAAAAAAATTATTCTAACTTTATACCGAAATGTTTTAATTACATTCGAGCATGTACCTGTCCGTTATTGAGGATGAAATTCGACCCATGTTCAAAAGAAAATTAGGTCATCTGGTATTATATAGATTGACGCATTATCTTTACCGTCGATCTTTTTTTTCGTCTTGCAACAGAAAACGTTTGAAAACATTGTGGCGAAAGGAGAAATTGCTCGTGACGAGCAGTTTCTCCTTTTGTCACAATGTCTTCAAATGTACCTGTCTATCATCAAACGTTATATCCTGTCGAGTATTCATATTTAAGGTCTACGGCCCCTAACTCATCGGTAAATATCGACGTTTTCGTAAAGGGTTTTCGGCCAATCTCGGCAGCTTCCGTCTTTTAATATGAGATTTAGGTGCCGTAGACTCACTAACTCATTGGTAAATATCGTGTATCATTGACGTATTCGTAAAGGCTATTCGACCAATCTCGGCAGCTTCCGTCTTTTAATATGAGAGTTAGGGGCAGTAGACCTTAAGATGAAGTTAATAAAATCTCATTTGCAGCAATTTAGCCTCGTGCGGTTATTGGTGAACATAGGTGTGTACAAGTAAATGTGAGCTAGCTCTGGCAAATTGGGGCTTAATGCATCTCCGTGATGCATTATACCTCGCAAGTCATCACATATATATATTGATCCATAAAATCCATTTTGACAAAAAACCGACTGAATCTCGACTCTGGAGGTAGGCCTACTAATGGTCATCTTTACATGCAGAAAATTCATCAATAGCAAATGAATTCGACTCGGGTCAGCCTGCGCAGACTGTGCAGACATGGGTAGAGACCTTTTCACAGATGCATTAAACCCCTTTCCATGGAGTATGACTCATATCTATTGTACCGTATGAACAATAGCAAAAATGTTCGACTCAGGCCAGCCTGCGCAGACTGTGCAGGCTGACATGGGTCGAAATTTTCTTTTTTTTTTTTCTTAAACAGTTGCATTAAACCCCCTTTTCATAGAGCATGACTCATATCTATTGTATTATCTTTGTAAGCCTAGTTCGTGCATGTCGAACACCCAGTTGTTAAATGTCGAACAAAAGTTTGACAACATTTGCATTTTAAAGGTTTAAAGATCTGAAAAGGATCTCGGGCTATACACTTGCATGGAATAATACAATAAAATAGTAAAACGGTTTCTCGGCGAAAGTTAAGAAATTGGACTTTGAAAACCAAGTCAACCAAAAAGATAACTTTCAGTATGAAGAGGGCCATAACCCTGCATATAAATTATCTGTTAAAATGAGCATGCTTATATTAGGTACAACCAAATTTTACACAAATGATTCCTGTCAAATTTCAACCGAAATCTAGCCAGGGGTTTGAGAGGAGAGGAGCTGATATATCAGAGACAACATTTAAAAACAAAAAGCAAATAAAAAAAGGGGGCAATAACTCTGAAAGAACTTACTGCAAAGGGACGTGCTGTGCTAGGCACAAACAAATTTCATATTGAAAACTCCTGTCAAATTTCATCAGAACAGGCCCGGAAGTTAAAGAAGAGGAAAGTGGAAAATCATACGTTGCGTCTCATACAAAAAGGGCGACAACTCTGCAGGTATCGGTTGAAGAGATACAAACTGACCGTATCCTGCTGACTCTTGTAAACTACCACTCGAAATCCAACCAGGGGTTTAAAGGCCCAGTAAAGGCCAAAATATCAAAGCAGGTGTCATAATACATTTAGATTTAAATCATACCATTTAAAAGTATGGAAAATATTGTGCAGATGACAGTCTGTTATCGTGTGGTCGGGCCATATGTTAGTCGCTGGCAGAAAAAAAGACTTTTAAAATCAGGCAAAAAGTGAACAAAAGACACAGCTACCTGGCAGGTTTTCACCTAGTTTTGAAATTAATTTCTCTGTCAGCGACTAACACTTTGACCAATCGTACAATGACAGATTTTCATCTTCACAATAATTTCAATACTTTTAAATGGTGTGATATAAATTCAAATGCATTTAAACACCCGCTTTGTTTACATTTGGCCTTAATTGTTACTTTAACAGGAAAAGAACAGACAAATTAGGGCCATCATGTAATACAAGAAGGAACATAACTCTGCAAATATTCATCCCAAAGACACATGCTGACGCTAGGCACATTTAGATGACTATACTGGTGACTGTATGAAATTTCACTCCAGTCGGACCGCGAGTTTAACCTTTTCAACGCGACTGGCGAAAACTTTTGCTTTTGCGGATGGCATAGATCAAGATCAGACTAAACAGATCTTTGATCTTTACCGTCGGCATGTTTACTCAATCCAAAAAGATAAAAAAAAAATCTGGGTTACACTGGATCGTATTTCCAGTAGTCCAACGAGGTCGAGTTTATAAATTCGGCCATGAAAGTGTTAACCCTTATCCCGCTAAATAACTAAAAAGAAATTTTCAATTCGATAGTAAAAACTCAAATATTGCTATTTCAAAGTTATGTTTTTGGGAATAGTGTCTCTTTATCGGACAGTGTAGATCCAAGATCAGACTGCACGTTCCGTGCAGTCTGATCTTGATCTACACTGTCCGCAAAAAGTCAGTGAGTCGCACTCAGCAGCCTAAGTGTTCAGAGGAAAAGCAAGAAACATAGAACGGGAGAGATATTTTTATCTGTTCTCATATACATGTAACAGCGAAATAGCAGACATTAACATTATGTGCTACATATAATTTGCCTATTTTCTTTCATCGTATATTCGTAATAATAGTCTAATATTCAAATTAACTGATATTTATCATATAAGACAATCTGACACCTTTAATCTTTAACCGGAAATCCATTTAAGTATAAGACACTGACTTCCTATACCCATGAATGAATTCTTTTGACACGATACAGATACAACTGTCACACTCTATTCCAGCCATTTCTTTTCTTTTTCCTGCATTGAAAATATTGTAATAAATTTAGAAAAATGTTCACGGTGTTATTCTATACCTTACAGTCTCAGTTGATAATAGTCCTGGCTTCCACATCCAAGCTGACGTCACTTTTTGGAGTCTGATCTTCGAAAATCAGTTAAAGAAATCCTTCTTTTTTTTACAAAAAAAAAATAGCGTATACTCGTATATCTATCCTTACCAAAGAATCTCATGTGAATTGGTCATTAATACATATACACTGTATTTGGTTTTTCTATAATAGACATATCGTTTTTTGTGTGCATTTGTTAAATATTGGGAGTTGAGATCAATCTATTTACACAGAAGCTTGCCATAACCGTATAGATTCAAATTTGAAAAGGTCTTAAAAAATGTTAAAAAGTGGCACCAAATTCATTTCAAGAACAAGTTTATCTTCATTTCATCGGAGATCATCTATAAAGAAACCAGTGGAGATTTGCAATTTCCTTTTTAACCTTTACAAAAAAGGGGGAAAGAAACATAGTTTTAATATTTCCAATGAAGATGGCATTTGAAAACATTCTCGAAAAAGGAGAAAATGCTAGTTTTCAACCAGCATTTTCTCCTTTTCCAACAATGTTTTCCATTTTCTGAGGACAAATCCCATCATTTGAATCACATGCAATATGTCGCGTGCAATCTCTGTCATTTCAGAAAAATATATACTTTTTTAGAAAAGTTTTAAACAATACGTCTTTCAAATGACTTTTTGTGTCTTACAGCAGGCCACTTTTGAAAGCATTGTGATGAAAGGATAACTCACCACAGTGACTTCCCATACTTTCACATTTAACAAAAGTAAACCTTAATTATCCATCTTTTTAACTGATGTGATCGAAATCGCCTTTTCCGAGGTAATGGATTAACTTTTTAAAACCTATTCTTTTTTTTCACCTGAATAATTTTTTTAGTTTGTAACTAGTCAACCGGTTAGATGCATGTCACAGAGTTTGATTTCTTTTTTAAGTGTGCTCGAATATTGCCCGTCGAATCGGCAAAACTACCAGCCTCTTGGCTGCTAAATGAGACCTGATGCGCTTTTGCAGACACTGTTAACTGTTTCAGCGCCAAATAAATAAACTCGACCTTTTTCGACGGCTCTAAATACATGTATAATCAATTGAAACTAACAAAGAAATTGATTGTATAGACTTGACTACACAAGCGGACGGTATAGATCTAAGATCAGACTGCACGTTCTGTGCAGTCTGATCTTGATCTATGCCGTCCGCAAAATTCACTGTTTTCGCCTATGGCGCCGAAAAGGTTAATCGAATCGGTCAGCACATGATGTACAGTATGATACTGAATCTATACTATCCAATGTGGAGTGATTTCCCCAGCGAAAAAAAGTTTTGAAATTGCAACACTGGAATTTTCATATCGGCCAATTTTTTTTTTTATTTCATTGATGTGAGGGTTAACATATACAATGTACTCTTACACAATTAAGTTTTACAAAAGAAAGAGACATTTGAATGAAATGTACTATGATAATATACAACGAGTAAATTCAAGCCTGTCATACCCATTAACATGATATTGTATGTCTTCAGGCATAAGTAGTATCTCATTGCGTATACAATATAATATAACGCAATACATTTGCTTTAATGTAAACTATGTACATTTGGCAAAATACGAAAAAGCCATGTTTTGTGAAAAGGGTGCTTATCGCATCCGCAAAATGTATCGACCCACGTCAGCCTGCGCAGTCCGCAGGGCTGAGCTGGACCGAAACTTTTTGCTATCGGTCGAATTTCTGCTCATCAAAGGACCATTTTACCTCATGATTCAGTCGGTTGTTAGGCAAATTTGGTTTTATGGATCTATGATCATATGATGACATGCTTAGTATCATGCATTATGGAGATGCATTAAGCTCCCTTTTGCCAGAGCATGGCGCAAATAATAATATACAAAATAGTCAATGAGATGATTTTGGTAAATAATGTATACATTACACATCATAAGACAGCGTTTTCACAGATGTATTCTTGTAAAATACTTTTTATGAATAGCCTACTCTTAGACGTCGATATTGTAAATTGTCTACACACAAAATATCGACAGCAACAACAAGGACTTGGTGTCATGGTTTTCGGAGAGTACTAACTGTCTTGCCTACATGCACTTAGTCGTCGATATTGTCAGTTGTCTACACACAAAATATCGACAGCAACAACAAAGAATTGGAATTATGAATTTTACAAAACCATGACGAAACAGACTGTGTATCAGTACAATTTCGCAAGAAAAATGGATTTATACAGCAAATTTTGTGGCAGTCTGCCTTTTAAACTCACCACTGTTGGAGAGGTCTGATGACCAGTAAGTGGGAGTAATAAAAGATAAAAGTAAAGTGAAAGCACTTTTTTTTTCGGCTATTTATAGAATGTGTCTTTTTGTATATCTTCATTCAAAGGTGGTAAAGGCTAAAATTTATATTATGCATTTATCAACGCATGATAACTAAAATAAAGTGCATCTATGATCCACAAATATTTTCAATACAATATAATAGTTAATCTGCATTAATTTAAGCTTTACATGAAACAACAATTTGAATGAAAGCGATAATTCTTCAATGTAAAACAAGCCTGCATATCCGTCTACGAAAATGTATAGATCTGTCTCTATGCGCATACATATTTTAATTTTCATACAGCCTTTTCAGGTAGATAGTTGTGTATATATAAATAGATGTATGTTTAATATAATACATGCATATTTCCCTTCAACATTATGTGCACTATAATAGGCTTCGTAACTCAATGTAGTAACTGCTTGATTTAAAGCGCAAAAGACAATAAAATCAACTTACCTATTAAAGTGAATGTTCAAATTCCCTAAATACTTTTATACATTATTAATTTTAAGAAAGCCCGCTTTAACAGGTGTAATCATCTATAGAAAACTACGTATGTTTATATTGACCTGGTTGACCTTCGACCTTTCCCCTATGCAAACACGTACCTTTACGCGTCGATAGCCATTGCAAACACTTTTACAGCTGGAGAAACTGCTTTAATCGCGCAGTACTTCCATTTTACGTTTTCTTTGCTTGTACGATTGAAGAAGTCATGTTAATTTCGTATTTACAGTGCTTTGAGACCGTCTTCAACTCTTATTGTTAAAAATGAAGTTAAACATATCTTTCTAGCCAAAAGTTAAAGCTACTAAGCGCGACTCAAGGAATTTTTGCGGACAGTGCAGATCAAGGTCAGACAGCACAGAACGTGCAGTCTGATCTTGGATCTACAGTGTCCGATAAGGAGATCTTCCCCCCCCCCTCCCATATACCTCTGAAATAGCAACATTCCGGTTTTTACTATCGGCTTGAAAGTTTCGTTTTATTTAGCAAGTTTAAGGTTAAAAACCCAATATTGCGATTTCAAAGTAATTTTCACTGCAAAAAATCCCATTGAAGCGGACAGTGTTGATCCAAGATCAGACTGCACGTTCTGTGCAGTCTGATTTTGATCCATGCTGTCTGTAAGAGCATAGTGAATCGAGCTTGACAGCCTAAAGGTTATATGACAGTGGACCTAGTAAGAGAATTGTATTATGGGGTAACGAAATTAATGAGAATAATGGCTTCATCCCCTGATAAACATAAAAAGAGAGATGAATATTATAATTCAGTCAGTAGAAAAAGGTGAGCGTACTCCACGGTCAAGTTTTTTTTTCATCAAAATGTATCACTATATATCGGACAATCTCGATCCATGATTAGACTGCAGGTTCTGGAATGAAGTAAAAGAGAACAAGACTCAAATCCGTGATAATCATTATAACTGATTGATTGATTGGATTTTTTACGCCGCTTTTAACATTATTTCAGTTCATATCACGGCGACAGCTAACGTATTAATGTATTTCCTGGGTTTCACTAGTACCAAGCTAGGACTCTGATGTGTCTTGCCAAGCGACACTCCCACGAAAAACCCAGCTGATCAGGTGGGACTCGAACTCAGGACCTCCAGGTCACGAGTCCCAAACTTTACTACTGAGCCACGAAGGACCCCGATAATTATTATAAGTAATATCAATATGACAACAATAATTATTATGTCCGTAAAAGAAGCTTTTTTTCCCCTCAAGTCCTGCGCCTCTTGATCACAATTGATCACATTATAACTGGCCTGCAACACGCGAAAAGGGGCATTCGGACATTTGCGTAAAGTGTCGTCTCGGATCAGCCTGCGCAGTCCGCGCAGGCTAATCCGAAACGACACTTTCCGTTTTTATGTAATTTTCTGTTTTAAGCAAGACTACTGTAGAACAAAATCTCATGTAGACGTAAAGTGCCGTCTCGGTTTAGCCCGCGCGGACTGCGCAGGCTGATCCGAGACGACACTTTACGCAAATGTCCGAATGCTACATTTCGCGTGTTGCAGGCCATATTATAAGTGTCGATCCATGGTTAGACTGCACAGATTGCACGGTCTGATCTTGGATCTTCACTGTCTACAAAGGTTACCAAAGTGCCCTGTGGCTCCTGAAAAGTAAATATCAAATAGGTCTAGGTGTCATTTGATTGTAATAAGATAATGAGCATTAAGAAGATAAATTTTTGAACAATGAAACTTAGCCTTTGGCCATATACAGTAGATATGGCTTTTTTTACGCCTATGCATGTGTCATCCTTTGGAAAACATGGTGGAAAAGGAGAAAAATGAGAAATCGAAAAGCGAAATTCCAGGGGTGTTTAAATATATCTAATGCTATTAGATGAATACGTTTGTTGATAAACTCTTTATAAGACTATAAAAAGTTAGACTTGTCCAAATTGGAAGCATTTGCAGACGGTAAATTGAAGATGACTCATGTTATTAAATTTAGTTTTGAAAGAGCAGAAAACATTGTGGGAAAAGTAGAAACTGCTGGTTACCAGCAAGTTCTTCTTTCTTCCCCACAGTGTCATTAAATATCGGGATTGTTTGGTACAGGGTTGATATAGAATTCCCTTGGGCTATTCCTGCGTTGTCAAGCAAGCGAACATGACAGCTAACACGGATTGTTTTAATTATGTTATAGTAGGTTATAATACATACAAATACATGTATGGGAAAATACTTCGAAAAGGTGATGCTCAGGTGCACAGGTGCATAAATTAGAACATAAATAAGTGAAAGAACTAAACTAGAGAAAGTATCAGCGGAAAAGTTACAGTTACAGGGAGACGGACAGACAGACAGACAGTAACGCAGAGGGGAGAGAAAGAGGTGGAACAAGACGATGTTCATAAAGACACAAACAAACAGAGAGAGAGAGAGAGTGGGGGGGGGGAGAGAGAGAGAGGGACGGACAGACAGAGTCTTTAAATGAAATCTTACATGCAAAAAGTAATTCAGGAATCAGTGACTGCCGCAAAATCGTACTTTCTTTTCAACACGGCCAGAACTTCAGCAGACAGGGAGAAAATGCAACGTCTTTATTCGCAAACACCATATCTTATAAGAGAACAGTAAAACTGAATACTTAGCTTAACCCTTTACCACACAATGACGCCTTTTAACACCCCTGAAGAAGAGGCCTTTTGAAAACATCGTGGGAAAAGGAGAAAATGCTGGTAACCAGCATTTTCTCCTTTTCCCACAAAGTTTTCTATCTTATCAAAGAAAAGTTGCGTCATTTAAGCCACTATGAAATTGTCTTCTGCAAATGCTTTCAATTTGGATAGGTCTTAAATTTTGCCGTGTGGTAAAGGGTTAATTGGCAAGTAGTCGCTTTTATCATTAACCCCTATGCTGCGTATCACGACTACCCTTTACCTGGAAGAAGTTAGATGATGATCTCTCGACGGTACGTACATAAATGCAGGAAAGCAACCAGTGGTTTGAAAGGGGAAACAGCATTTTCATTTTTTCCCCCACAATATTTTCAATAGTATTTCATCTTAGCGTCTTCACCTGTATGCTGCTAAGCGCGACTCAAGGACCTTTTGCGGACAGTGTAGATCAAGATCAGACTGCATAGAACGTGCAGTCTGATCTTGGATCTACACTGTCCGATAAGAAGATATCTTTCCCCCAAAAAATACCTTTGGAATAGCTAAGTCTGGGTTTCTACTGTCGGCTTGAAACTTTCATGACAGTTATTTAGCAGTATTCAGAACGCGGGGTTATTTGGTAAAGGGTTGACGGGTAGAAAGGTACAAAGGATGTTCGTCGGTAGTCAAGTTGAGACTTTGACCTGTGTACGAAATTATTCATAAAAGGACGGTATATCAGCTTTCATACGAGGTATGGTCTTTACAACAGATCCATACAGTTGGGAGACGAGTCATTTGTTCATAAGTTATGTGCAGTCAGCGCAGGCTGACCTGAATCGAAACTTTTTGCTTTGAGTAAATTTTCTACTTGTCAAAAGGACCGTTCTATCTCATGATTCAGTTGGTTTTTACTACCCTGCTCATTATCTTTTTTTCGTTTGTTTGCTTTACATCACCTTTTTAGTGGCTTGTTCTTCCCTTCCACTCTCCCCTCCTCCTCCACCTCCCTGTTCTTCTTCCTCTTCAACTGTGATAAAAACAAGTTTCTCCATATTTCACAAGTGAAACCATAATGATAGTAGCTCTTCCTTAGGTGTCCAGAATTTGTTGTCGAAATATTTTCTCTCGGGATCGTTAGCCAAGCCCCTGTAGCTCAGTCGGTAGCGTGCAGGACTTGAGAACAGGGGGCCGCTGGTTCGATCCCCGGCTTGGCCAATTTCTTTCCGAGGATTGATGATATTCGTTGCGACAATTCATTCCTCTTGCTTATGTGGGAAAGCAGCCAGTGGCTTAGAAATAATAATGTGCTGAGTACTGATAAAAGAAACTCAAGGAAAGCGTGGATAGGTGCACTTGACGCGGCGATATAACTGAAACAACGTTGAAAAAAAAAGGGCGTTAAAAACAGACAATCAATCAATCAATCAAGCAATCAATTACTCAATCAATCGGGAGCGTTAATCACTCTGATTGTTTGGTTAAATCTTTAACAAACGACAATATCTTAGACTGGACCAAATTCAAAGCATTTGCAGACGACAAATTAAATGTGGCCCAAATGTTGGAATTTGTCATTGAAAGGGTAGAAAACATTTTGGGTAAAGGAGAAAATGCTGGTTACCAGCATTTTCTCCTTTTCCCAAAATGTTTTCAGAAGCCTTCTTCCACAGTGTCATTAGAATACGGGATTGTGTGGTAAAGACTTAAGGATCAACTGAGTAGAAAGGACAATAAACTTTGAGGGTAGCGGAGTTCAGTCCTTGACCCGTGAACGAGATTTATCCATAAATAGACGGTATCAGCTTTCAGCCAGATATGCTTGAGAAACGAGTTACTTTATATAAAACAACACAATTTAAAGGCCCAGTATAGGCCAAAATGTCATAATACATTTAAATTCAAATCATACCATTTAAAAGTATGGAAAATATTGTGGAGATGACATTCTGTTATCGTGTGGTCAGGCCATATGTTAGTCGTTGGGAGAAAAGAGAATTTTAAAATCAGGCCAAAAGTAAACAAAAGACACAGCTACCTGGCAGGTTTTAACCTAGATGTGGTTTTGAAATTAATTTCTCTGTCAGCGACTAACACTTGAATCGACCGTACAATGACAGATTGCCATCTTCACAATTATTTCCATACTTTTAAATGGTATGATATAAATTCAAATGCATTTAAACACCCGTTTTGTTTAGATTTGGCCTTTATTGTTATTTTAAGACTCGTACGTATTGAAAGCATTTGCAGACGACAACTCGAAAGATATCAAATTGATAGGGTTTGTCTTTGAAAAGATAGAAAATATCGTAGGAAATGGAGAAAATGCTGGTAACCAGCATTTTCTCCTTTTCCTAAGATATTTTTAAAAGCTATTTTTTTTTCACCAAGGTCGTTAAAACTTGGCCTGGCTGGGTATAGGGTTAACCGTGTAGTCGATTTTTTTCCCACACCAGGCCCGTTATTATAATTATACCTTTCATTTTCAAAATGGTTTTATTTTTGTATTTTTACAGAGAAGCCTACCTTTATAATATTGGCCTGCAACACGCGAAAAGGGGCATTCGAACATTTGCGTAAAGTGTCGTCTCGGATCAGCCTGCGCAGGCTAATCCGAAACGACACTTTCCGTTTTTATGTACTTTTCTGTTTTGCGCAAGTCTACTGTAGGACAAAATCTGATGAAGTCGTAAAGTGCCGTCTCGGATCATAAAATTTACTTTGTATAAGAACGGACTGGATCATGAGGTAGCATGGTCCTTGGACATGCAGAAAATTACGAATAGCAAACAGTTTAAACCCAAGTCAGCCTGCGCGGACTGTGCAGGCTGACATGAGTCGATACTGTTTGCATATGCATTTAGCCCCATTTTACCAGAGCATGACTTACATAGATTATACTTAATACAGGTATAGCTTTTTGTTAGTTATTACACTGAATAAAGACAGTAAAGACCGGGAAACATTAACTTTTAGCGCTCTAAATAAAGTCACTGGATTTTTTCAGTCAGGAATAAGGACCAACGCATTTCAAAGGTGTTACTTTGAGTATGCTCCACAAAATGAAGGTCACTGTAGATCAAGATCAGACTGCACGTGCTGTGCATTCTAATTTTGATTTATGCAGTCCCAAAGAGCTGATCTAGTCTGAGTTTATATAGCCCACAAAATAAATGGAGCTTTGCATAGTGCTCTATGAGGTTACAATGCCCTCGATCAAAGCGCCATTGTCGTGTTGAAGCCAAAATAGAACCAAAATCATTCTTTAGAATCAAACCTATAATTTAAAGTGGGATTAAAAATTCACACTGTACATCCGAGAGAGCTGACCACTCGACATAAGTGCCATACTGCACGTAAATGCAGGCTGACCTTCGCCTCTGCTCTTCGCAAAGAACTTTAAAGCTGCAATATACGACAGTTTTGTGTCAATAGGATATTAAAAATAAATGTACATACATGTATATGTAACATAATGTCATTCAGGCGAGTCTTGAATGCTTGGAGTAATATAAACAAATCCTAGACTTAATTTTTAGCACTCATCCTGTAGAATTATTCGTATTGACTATCACAATTGCATTTTTGTATCGATATACATGACTGGCACTGATTACCTCCCTTAGTTCAAGGGACAGAGTATATTTTTGAGGTTGATATAAGCTTGGGTTGGCGCACTTGTACTGACAAGTCGGTCGTATGGACATTTTCATCTAGACTATTTTCACAACAGTTTAAGGAGTGCCATGCAACCCGAATTCGTTTTGCAAGGTTTTTGAAAAAAAAAAAAAAAATCTTCAAAGGCGTTTCAGCGAGTTATTTCTAGTGCAGAGAATTTCGTGAAATTTGACACAGAAACACTTCAAAGTATGTTCTTTCAATATGCGAAGAGATAATCAGACGTTGCCTGATGAACCAAAAAGTTCTGAGCCCACGAAGAACAAACCTTTTTTTCAAATTACACAAAAACCCAATTTTTGCAGCATACATCAGAATTTTGTGATTAAAATCTGTTATTTCAGTCAAATCATGTTCTCTGTGTTTTAAATTCATAGTGAAACAATGGATCCTCTGACTTTGATGAGAAATTAACAGATATTTCAAATTAATGATACGCTATCTATGTTTCAATAAAACCCTTAGCCCACAAAATTGCTTATTTTATCACAGAAAATCAGGACATTATTTGACCCTCAAAAAAATCTAGCGAGAAGATTTTTCTCATTTTTTTCAGAAATATACATGATTATAATCTTTATCAAAAAATGCAAAAAAAAGATAGGTTGTCAGGCTACTTTTCCCAATATTCGAACTCAATTACCTCCCTTGGGACACAGAAAGTGACACAAAACACCCAAGATTTCAAATTACTTAGTAAGTTGTATTATTTCTAGCACTAAATCATGTTTTTTTCACAATAAAGATTGTACTCTGTCAACCCTTTGCTTGATATAGTCTCGATTTAACATTGGTATGGGACGGCTTTGGAAAACATTTTGGTAAAAGGGGTAATTGTTCATTACAAGCAATTGTTCCTTTCCCCACAACCTTTTCTGTACAAACGGTTCTTTTAATCTCATTTAAACCTTGTTTAATTTGTCGTCTGCAGCTTCTTTCAATTTTGAAGTTCCAATTTAGTTCATTTAGGAAAGGGTTAATCCCAAATACATGAGGTATATTTTAACAAATGGGAGAATGGAAGAACAATACAAGTAGAACTGTCCAGAATTACTCAAAGGCATAGATTACTTACGAACCTTATAGCAAAATGAATCAAACGATCCTAATTTCTATCAATACCCAGGAAAGAGGGTTAGAAAACGTTGAAAAGGAGAAAATACTTGTAATTTTCTCTTTTTACGACACTAAACTTACTATCCGGATAAGTAATGTCCGACAAATGTACATGTTCCGTTTTCGCTGTTTAGGAATGATTTACACCTCCATAAACTGATCTTTAAAAAAAAAAATGTATCTACCACAACTTTCTCCACGTCTTCCATCAAAAATCAGAAGTCCAATAATAGTACTACAATCAGACAAAGTTACGCGCTAGAAAACAGAGAAACGAAGAGACATGCGCAAAAATGATGCGCACTGACAACCCGACGAAACGTCGTTAAGGAAAAAAAGAAAACGCCGTTACTCTTTATTCGCCTTATCAGCCAGAATAGCTTAAGTGGTACAACATAGGACTGGTGAACATTAAGTTTTGGGCCACTTGAGGGTGTGGGTTCGTGTCGCACGGCTGGCCATTTAAGTTAACTAATAGTTTCTCGGATAAGCCGAGGTCCCGTGTGACGGTGCTATACACCGACCACATAAAAGAACCAGGCGTAACTTGAATGAGTTTCGTCCTGTATTTAGCACTATCACCGTGACATACTAGTAACTTACAGTCGCCCAAATGGGCAACCGGTGGCGACGATAATTAAAGGGAAATTTATTCATTCATTCGCCTGCAAAGGTGGCTTTAAAACTACAATTTTGGCAGGGGTACTTGTAATAAAATGAGAAATGCTTGTATTCCCCATAATATTTCCACAATGTTTTTAAAAGCTTCCTTCATCATGGTCGTTAAAACACGAAAGTGTGTGGTAAACGGTTAAACACTCAACGTAAATAAGGAGTTGGGCAGATAACTCAGTCAGTAATGTCACTGGACTAGATCTAGTGTTTTGAAGACCGAAAATTCGAGTCCAAGCCACGGTAAATATTTTCTGTGCTATTTTTTCGGTTTTCCAAGGCTTTGAGTAAATAGCCAAGACCAAAGACTTATTTTCTAACAAATATCAACTTCTATAGAACAATGTTTTATTTTTCAAATCCAGTAATGCAGTATTATTCTTTCATACAGACTCCTTCAAGGTACACAAAAATGGGACCAACAAAAAAGAAAGGAGATAGGAAAAAATATCAAAGATGAGAAATGTTAAATTGATTTCTAAAGATAGCGAGTTTATTTTCATTGCTAATGTATACATAGAACGTTATTGATGTACTATACAAGAACAAAGTGATTAAAAGTAATTGAAATGAAACAACAAATACTGAATACAACATCCCCTATCTGTATAAAGTGGGTTGTCCTGTGGGAAGTCCATGTCATTGATTTTTCTTACCAAAGTAAAAGGACTTTACAAATCGAATGCTTAATGACACTATTAATGATTTAAAGGGTGATTTTTCTTTTTTTATTGTACCTATGAGTATTTGATACCATAGGGGTTTTTGTTTTAGACTTAATAGCAATTTAATGCAAGGGATCAAAAAGAGAGGAATATGAGAAAAAGAAAAATACATCATCATCTTAAGTTCATGCCACGATTCTTCCCAAATTCGAGACACATTCATTCATTTTTATCAAAGCATCAAAAACTAAAACACTTTGTCTCTGATTTCATTTTAATTTGAAATCAATATTAAAAATAATTTCCGAAATTCAATATTAAAAAATAATTTTCTGAAAGTGCCAAACAATGTAGTTCCCGCAAAAAAATGAAAGCCGTAATTCTCATGAAAGGTTGTCTCAGAAAACCTACTAGCGAATCATAATGGCGAATATTTTCTCGAGATAATGGGGAATCTACCCTTAAATATATTGGCACATTCCTCTATAGAATTCTCTCATATAATCATGAAAATAGATCGGGATAATGACCTAGTACAAACACTGAAGCATTGGTACTTGAAACGTTTCCGGTTTGGTATATTGGGTTAAAAATGCTCATTGGCAATAACCGTGTCGCTGACGATTCTCTAATTATCAAAGATTTGGACTTTTTTAGCACTAACCAGGTGAAAGGTATGGAGAAAAACGGCGAATCAAAGAATAAGGAAGCAAAAAACGCCCTTGCAGACACAGAGTGTGATAAAAATACGTGGAAGACGAAGCTCACCTCGAGACACGTGAAGAGCCTTGAGAAGCTCCAACAGCTTTTAAGAATTCTGGGATTTTCTTTGGCAATGTTTGGAATGTTTCATTTGGATAATCTCTTCGTAAAAAAATGCACAGCGGAAGAACCAAAGGACAAAAAGCCAAGATCAATAATATTTCGAGTGCACTCTGTCTACTGTGCAGTTGTGGCAGCACTAATTTTCGCCTTCTTCGTGAGATCCATATTGGCTTTCTTTGTGGGAGTAGACGCAAAAGAGAACTTTGCTTTTAGAGTTGTCGTTGCAACCTGGTCACTGCAACTAGTGCTAAATATTGCAGTGACTTTGAAAACAAGTCATCCGAAATGGGGCTACCAAAGAGTAGCTTGTCAAAACTGGGACACAAAAGTTCTAAGATTCATGGAATCTTTGGACGTTAGTCTAAACAAAAAGAGGATACAGAAGATCTTAAAGTTTATCTTGATGTTTGGATGGGGTATCGTTATTCTAAACGTTTGCTTGATACCAATATTATTATTCAAAAATGAATCAGAATTTAGCAGCTCTTTCTCAAACGTATTGATGGCACCTATTCCGGTGACAACATACACGAAACTTATTATGCCAGTCGTATGTGTATTTCAGACAGTGGCGTGGATTGTTCCAATTATGTATTTAATGGCAGTGTGCTTCGTAGTCAGCGCGACCTTCAAGGTCTGCAAGGGGGCTTTAAAAGCTGCCATAGACAAAGCCAAGGGAACCAACACGTATCCCATTTGCTTATACAGAGAGCGCATGCTACACTTGAACATTTCGAGGTGTTTGGAACTAATGGACAAGGACTTCAAGTACTTTTATGCCAACATGTTCTTTACAAACATACCTTTGGCCTGCTTTATTCTTTACCAGATGCTGAAGACAAGTATGGATCCGTTAACTTTGGCAACCTTCTTCTTCTGGCTGGCAGCTAATGTGTTCTTTGTTGCTATGGCAACACTTGCAGGCGCTGCAGTAAATACTGCGGTAAGTTATGACCAATGTTTTAATTCTCAGAAATTGCAGTTTGATCATGTGTCTACATTGTCTGTGTGTGTGTGTGTGTTTTTTTCTAAATATAAATTAGATAAGAAAACCTTTGCGGGTATTCACATTTTTTCTCTTACCTATCGTGTCCAAAAAAAAAATACTTAAATGAGGACCTTTTGTTTTTGATGGGGTTTAAGGGAGGTTGCGGGGGAAGGGGGAAGCGGAGTCGATATTTTGTATGGAAAAGTGGAAAAGTTATAATGTCGTGACTGTTTACTCTGAATAGGGGGAAAAAGAAAAATAGTGCAAAAATAATTGCCTTCGCTAGGAATCGAACCCAAGACCCGCAAAACTGTGACTCAGCAACTGTACCAAAAGAGCCACCCGAGCAAGTAGTATTCTTTTAATATGTTGAAAATTTATTCATCTTTTGTTACGAAGTAACGGCTACGCCAATCAATCGGAATGGGGAGCTTTACAGATAAAAATTACCAAAAATTTGGGACCGGTTTCACGAAAAAGCTTAAGTCTCTTATTTGCTCAAACTCCCCAGAGGGTTCCGTTTCTGATTAAGTTGAGGTTTTGAGACGTATTTCACTAACTTTAACAGACGTACAACGTTCTCAGATCTGAACTCAGACCCTGAGCTGAAACAAAGTTTCAGACTCAACTCAGCAAAATAAATAGACTTGACTCAGTTAACAGACTTAAGTCCATTATTTTGCTTAGTTGAGTCTGGAACGTTGTGTCGGACTAAGATTTTAGGTTACTTAAGTTTTTGAATGTTAGTGAAATGATTCTTAAATGAAGAACTCAACTTAAGTAAAAAACTGAGCCCGTCAGCGGATTTTATCAAAATAAGAGACTTAAGGTTTTTCGTGAAACCGGGCCCTGGATATTTTTTCCGTGTATTTCTGTCTATGTACTAGTTTCTTAGCCATCTTTACCGGCGAAAGAAGAATTCATATATACCTACTTTTATTTCATGCTTTCTGGTAGGTTATTGAGAAATAACGGTGAAATATTTTTCGATATTTCATGGTTACGACCAGTGAAAAATACCGATTTTTATACTCTAACTCTTCAACTGAAGGCGGAAACAGTTGTTCCCGCGCACTAGTTACCGAGGTAAAATGCGCGTGCCTCTCAACCAGATCGAAATATGACGTAATTTACCCTACATTTCTCGCGCTTGACGTAATATTGTAATGCGTTGCTATGCGGAGGGGGGTACGCCACGAGGAATAACCGAAAAGAACTGTACTGGATTTTGATGTAAGTTCCCCCAAAAAGGGTTAAAAGCATGAAATAAATAGAATATTTGTTTTTTTTTTCGGTGAAAGATCGAAATTTATTTCATTGAGTGAGCATCATAGGTAATATTTTCACGAGTGGCGCAGCCACTCGTGAAAATATTACCGATAATGTTCACTCGATATTACCGACGATGTTCACTCGATGAAATAAATTTCGATCTTTCACCGTAAAAAAAAACCAAATATTCTGTATTTATTATTCTCAAAAAGTTGTGAAACGAAATCTGGCTGGATGTCATATTTATTCCGATTGACGTGTACACAATAGTTTTACTCTCTGTTTTGGCTCATTCTCCACTAAATTGTATATGTGTTATGTTTTATTCTTTGTTCAGGCACATTCTCCACTAAACTGTATGTGTTATGTTTTGTTCTTCGTTTAGGCACATTCTCTAGTTGATTGTACGACATGTTTTATCTTTTATTCTTCGTTTAGGCACATTATCCACTAGATTGTAAGATATGTTTTATGTTTTATTGTTTGTTTAGGCACATTCTCCACTAAATTGTATATGTTTTATTCTTTGTCTAGGCACATTCTCCACTAGATTGTATATATGACGTTGGCATGAAAGGTATCTGCCTGGAACAACTTGGTCAGGTAAAGACAGTTCAAGTTCCCAATTGACTATCTAAAGTAAACAAGCATATTACGAATTTTATTGAGAGCGTTTGCCCCCCCAAATAATTTCGTGGGAAAGCAGGCATTGTTTTAGAAAGAATGCAGTGCGAAGTAATTGACAAAGCAAACGCAAAAAAAGCTTGCATGGGTGAACCTACCACCGCGATGTGTGTGAAATCTTTAATTCTTGGTAAATGTCGATCAAAATTAGACTACACAAAATCTGTCATATATTCTTATTGATATCTTAGGCCTGAGGTGGCTACAAATGCGTTTCATCTACTGACTGAAAATATTTAATTTTTGGTTTTTTTTGGCATACTTTTAGTAAAAGTTTCTATTAAAATGAAGTTTTCATTGCTATACAATCTCGTTTTCCTTTTCACAGTTGCACTTGTTTACCTCGAAACTGAACGGAAACGCCATCGGATTTACCGTCATGACCTTTGTGCCTGTTACGAAGGAAGTATTTCTAACGGTAGGACGCTCCACTTTCATTAATTTGTAATGCAGTTTTCGCTCTCTGTCTGTGTGTTCAAGTTGATCTCTGACTTTTCTTAATCTTTAATTTTTGGGAGCAAAATATAGGTACAGCTTATATGGCCTGCAACAAGCGAAAAGGGGCATTCGGACATTTGCGTAAAGTGTCGTTCCGGATCGGCCTGCGCATTCCACGCAGGCTAATCCGAAACGACACTATCAGTTCTTTTGTAATCTTCTGTTTTGCGCAAGCCTACTGTAGGACAAAATCTAATATAGTCGTAAAGTGCCTTCTCGGATTAGCCTGTGCGGACTACACAGGCTGATCCGATACGACACTATACCCCTTTTCGCGTGTTTACAGACCATATAACATTTCATTACACTTGATACAATAAGAGATTGACTACATCCTTATTATTAGCTAATGTTCAATCCCATGTTAACCCTCCTTAGGAATAAAGCTCTCGAAAACATTGTGGGACAGGAAATACATGTAAATGGTGCTGAGATGCATTTTTTTTTTCCTTTTCCCAACATGATTTTTTTTTCAAGAAAAATCTTATCACTTGACTCGCATTTGATTTGTCGACTACAAATGGTTTCAAAATGGACAAGCTTACATTTTTTTTTATGTCTCGTATAGAGTTTAATACGATGTATCGGGGTACACATATACATACACAAATCTTAATAGTATGTTACATGAAGTTAGTCTACCCAGCCGAATTCTGTCACCTGACTGAAACTTTTTCATAACAAACTGTTTGTTTGTTTTGTGTTAATTTATCGTCACCACCGGTTGCTCCACCGGTTGGATTTAGTGCAAGATACATTTTCTTTTGTGGATTTTACGACATAGTATCTTTTTGCAGATTTTAAGACATAGGATTCCTTTTTTTCCAAGGTATATATTTTGTATGACATTTTAATGATATTTCGAAATAAATTCTTTTTGCGGACATTATGATATAAGATTCTTTTAGCGGATATTTTACGACACATGATGCTCTGCAGATATTAATAGTATAATTACCTTCACAGATATTACGGCATAAGAGATTTTGCGGATACTACCACATATAGATCCTTTCCAGATACATGTATTACGGCATTTGTGTGTGTGTGTGTGTGGTTTTTACTGCGTTGCGTTCTTTTACGGATAACACGACATGGGATCTTCTTTCGGATATTGTAAAGCAAAAACTACATGTATTGAGATTTTTACTGAAAGAATACAACATCCATGCGGAGCCATTGATTTGATTTCTTACGTAAATTTTATTGCTGAACGAGGTATCGTAAAGTACCGACAGTACAGAAATACTTTTTGTTTGACAGCTGAGAGAATGTCGCTGAAGAGGCGTCCACCGATACTAGTCTCGAACTTGCAATAAGTGGAATCACATTCAATGAGCCTTTATCCTACAAACACGTTCTGTTACTCCTCTGCAGTATCTAGTATTAAATACTATGTGGGGAATGAACTGACTGCTTTTTCCAACTATATATGAGCCGTGCTATGTGAAAGGGAGTTAAATGCATCTCAAAAAAAAGAGCGGCAAATTGTCGCAAGATACGCCCGTCCCACCACCAGTTGTCGAGGGGGTATAATAATCGTAAATGGCAGGTAATGCAACAAACATGTTTACCAAAGTCTCAAGTCAATTTGACTTGAGGTGACAAAGTTCTGTTCCGGACAAGCAAGAAATACTGTAAAAATGAAGATCAAAGTGGAATTACTGAAAATCCGCACTAGGTACAGTTATTGTTCTTGCGCATTGTACTCCGTAATATTGCAACAAACATGCATACCAAGTCTGAAGTCACTCTGACTTGAGGTGACAAAGTTATATTCCGGACAAGCATTAAATGCTGTAAAAATGACGATCAAAGGGAAATAACTCAAAATTCATGCTAGGAAGAGTTATGGTTCTTGTGCACTGCACTCCGTAAATTTTCAACAATCATGCATACCAAATTTGAAGATGTTCAGACTAGAGATGACAAAGTTATATTCCGGACAAGCAGAAAAAGCTGTAAAAATGACGATCAAAGGGAAATAACTCAGACAGCACCAGGTAGAGTTATGGTTCTTTCGCACTGCACTCCGTATTATTGCAACAAACACAAATACCAAGTTTCAAGTCAATCGGACTGGAGATGACAAAGTTATGTTCCGGACAAGCAGAAAATGCTGTAAAAATTATGATCAAAGGGAAATAACTCAAAGACAGCACAAGGTAGAGTTATGGTTCTTTTGCACTGCACTCCGTATTATTGCAACAAACACAAATGCCAAGTTTCAAGTCAATCGGACTGGAGATGACAAAGTTATGCTCCGGACAAGCAGAAAATGCTGTAAAAATGACGATCAAAGGGAAATAACTCAAAGACAGCACCAGGTAGAGTTATGGTTCTTTCGCACTGCACTCTGTATTATTGCAACAAACACAAATGCCAAGTTTCAAGTCAATCGGACTGGAGATGACAAAGTTATGCTCCGGACAAGCAGAAAATGCTGTAAAAATGACGATCAAAGGGAAATAACTCAAAGACAGCACCAGGTAGAGTTATGGTTCTTACGCACCGCACTCCGTATAATTGCAACAAACACACATGCCAAGTTTCAAGTCAATCGGACTGCAGATGACAAAGTTATGCTCCGGACAAAGAACTGGACGCCGCCCGCCCGCCCGGACGGACACCCGCCCGGACGCCCGCCCGCCCGTACGCCATGGGTGATCCCATAATACGTCCCGTCTCCGACGGGCGTATAAAAAGTATCGACCCAGGTCAGCCTGCGCAGTACGTGCTGGCTGACCTGGTTCGTAACTTATTGCTATTTGTAACTTATCTGCATGTCAAAGGCCCGGTCTACCTCATGTTTCAGTCGGTTGGTATACAAAATGAAGTTTATAGATCTATAATTATATGATCATGACTTACTTGTATCAAGCACCACAGAGATGTCTTAAACCCCATTTTGCCCGTGAGAGCACGGCTCATATAATTTCTATTTTTTCTATATCACTCAATAAACATATTTCCCTTTCTATGAAATGATTCTTCTGGTTGTGTGTTACTAGTGTAAGTAAGCAGTATGTAAAAAATAAAAACTCTTGCAATGATGTCATAACTGTCTCTTTATTTATTTCATAACGGGCTGATTTCTATCTTTCTTGTTTGTTTCAGGTCGGGGGATTATACATTACGTACTTCTTCATATTGTTACAGTTCTAAATCAACCAAGAGGCTGCATAGGGACTCCAACACGATCGTTTATGTGTATGAAAGATGAGTTTTACAGTGGATGGTTATTGGAAAACTGTTTTATTCGATGTTTAGCTTGGCTGTTTTCAAAGAAAACGTCAAGGTATCGTCATAGCCCTGTCGTCGCCATCTGCGTCGTTGTCTTCGTGCGAGAAGTTGGACATTTTCTCATACTCACTGTCTTCTTTTCTCACATGCATCAGAGGTTAGAGGCGAAAAAACGCAGATAGAAGGTTTGCCTCAACCGGGTATCGAACCCGCAACCACCAGGTCGTAAGTCGGATACGCTAACCGCAGAGTTACTCGGCCGGGCCGTAGCTTATCACATGCCCTGTACACATTTATGTATCAATATTAATTCTTATAACGCTTAGCACAAGTTAAACTGCTTTTGCGACAAAAGTAGATCAGTACACTGTACAAAGCGCGCAGTCTGATCTTCGATCTACACTGTACGCTTCTTTGTAACATATTCTGACCGTATAAAACCTTATATTGCAATGTCTTGGGTTTTTTTTTTTTTGTCCTGGCTGAAATAGACCATTTTATTTAGTCGGCGCTTTATAGGTTATGAGATACAGGCGACAATTTCAAGAAATGAACAAAATTATAGACAAAGTACGTTGTCTGCGCATGTCATATTCTTCGAAGATTCGACCTGTCTACTATGACGCATCACCGATCCCATATACTAGGGAAAAGTAGGGCTTATGCCGAAGCTATTACCCAAGCCTGTAGGGGCTGTTTTTATAAATGGCCTGTACATAGGTTACATGCTGGCTGGTCATAGCTGTATGAATCGCACCAGGTAGGGTTTTATTGAGTAAACGTTTATTTTATTTTGAAATTCAAAGTAACGGTTGTCGTTTTGAAAAGTAGACCGGTTCTGTACCCAGAATGCCCAAATTAAATAGATGTGTATTTGTAGAATGCCATCTAGCGGGAGATAATGAGACAAAGTAAGGTGGGAAGAACAGTTTATATCTGTTCTTTGATTACCTCTCAATCTCTCTTTCAAATATCATATATAGATAGATTACGGCTGTTTTAACCCTAAACCTGCTAAATAAATGAAATGAAACTTTCAAGGCGAGAGTAAAACCCGATAATTTTGCTATTTCAAAGGTAATTTTGTACGGAAAATATCTCCTTATCGGTCAGTGTAGATCCAAGATCAGACTGCACGTTCTGTGCAGTCTGATCTTGGTCTACACTGGCCGCAAAAGGTCAGTGACTCGCGCTAAGCAGCTTTTGGGTTAAGTCTTGTTGAATGTACGTATTCGTAATTGAAATGATTTGAATATCGTTAAAAGGCCTCCAATGTATTTTTTATTAATATCTGACACAATTACATGTATGTCTAAAAGTATTGTATATTTTTCATTTGTATGACTTACCCTTGTATAAGATTTTGTCTAAATAAAAAGTACATATTTTTTGGTCATATATTATCATTTTGTGTGAACGCTCCGTTCCTTCCTTGTTTATCTACGAGGGTTGTCGCAGAAGTAAAAGGACTTTTCTTGTAGCTGCTTAATTGTCGGGCGCATACACATATATTTTTGCTTGAATACAGTTCAGCATGTCTGCTCCCGAAATGTGTACTCCAAATGAAATTTTATCTGACATACTTTGAAATATGCAGAGTTTCCAAGGTAACGGTAAAGGTACGCGGCGCACGCCGGTTTCAATAATGCAAAGATAACATTTGCTTGTTCAGATGTCGCTATAATTATCCTTACGTTTTGTTCTTGCGCGCGAAAAAGTTCGGCTGCACAATATGTGGCGTTATGACGTCATTTCCTGTTTATTTGAGCGCCATAGCATTTCCGTTAGCTGAGATACAGCGTTTTTCATCACGTCAGAGTCTACGGAGAAAAAACGTCATGTCGTCCACAGGAGATGTCAAGTTGCGGGCGGTAATCCAGTTTTGTCAAGCGCTCGGTAAAACACCTACAAAGAAGTACCAACTTGTTCAGGAAGCGGGCGAGTATAAATGTTGCCGTTCATTAGTGTTCAGATGGCATAAAGAGTTTCGTGAAGGCCGTCATTCGCACTGGTGGGGACTATGTGGAGAAGTATGATAAGCGACGTCATTTTGGACGTCAGTGAACGTAATTCTGTGCGCCGGGTGGTGTTTAGCGTTGTATGTATTTTAACTGTAGTTTCGTTATTGTTATATGTATTTTGATGATTTTTGGGAGAAATAATCATGAGATATGGCACTTAATCCGCGATAGTTTTCTTGCTTATACACTAATAATTGTTCATCTTACAGCAATAGTCCTTTTACTTCTGCGACAACCCTCGTACATGTACATTTCTTAGCTGAGATAATCATTCATAATTTTGTTTCCCTATGCCATTTCTTTTAATGACGGAAATAAAGAATACAGGACAAAAATCATGTGAATAAGCCAGTGAGATTTTTATCGTTTTCTCTTTGAACATTGTGCTTAACATTTAGGACGCACGTATTAAAGAAAACCCAGTCTTGGAAGAATTAGTTCCATTCCCCATCATATGAAATGAAGTTCAATTCCCCGTCCTATGAAATGACAAGTAAAAAGTCGTGGTCGTTACAAGAGCTTCAGGTATACGGGTCCATTAATACCCAATAGTACAATAATTTTGTTCTCTAAAGATGACTGTGAGACTCATCTTTTTGTTTTTACGAACACTCAAAGACCCTATAAAAATACACGTAGATCTACCTAAATTGTTTACGTGTAGGGCAATATTTCAAGTCGAGTTTTGCTTATAATCCAGTTATTTTCATCATCTTCGTCACGATCGATTTATCCATGTTCAACTGTATTGTCAATAGGTGGCTTACATGCTTTTTTTTTTTTATAATTTATTACGATTAACAAACAGAAAAGAAAGGGAAAATAACGAGAAACGTTACGAGAAAGATCTTATAAAACGATAGACGGTCTAAGAGATACTTGCATACAAATATTTGAATTATTTTGTGGTTCAGTGAGAAAGAAATGCAAAGTGACTAGGCCAGCAGCTCCCTGTTGTTGTTGCTTCTGCTGTTATTGCTGCTGTTGTTGTTGTTGTTGTGGCGATGGCGATGGCGGTGGCGGTGGTGGTGGTGGTGGCGGTGGTGGTGGTTTTTTTTATGTTGTTGAAAAGTGAAATTTTCAACCACATATAGACATGTTTTTCAATATTAGATGAACACCCAACTCACCGTTGGACAAATAGCAGTTCCTGCTAAAAATGGCGTGTCGGAAAATACAATAAACTATAATGAACTAGATCTATGTAGTATACGACCAGTACAAGAAACAAGTTTAGGTTTATACTCAATCATACTGATTTACAAAGGAGTGAATGAGGACCGTGAGGTGGGTAGGGTGGGGCAAAACGCCCCCAAAATGGTTTTTTGTTATTATTTTGGAAAAGAATGAAGATAGAATGGTGTTTTCCGCAGTTGTATAACCGTTTCAGTCAACTGAATATAATGGCACATGTTTTTCGTCGTTATCTATTCTAAACTGTATTATAAAAACAAAAATATTATTTTCTTAAAAGGGGCGTCATGCCCCACCCTTGGGGCAAGACGCCCCTGTTTATGGGGCTAAACTCATCCAGGGGGGCGTTTTACCCCTTAGTTTAAACTTATTTATTTTACATCTATTGAGAAACAAGTTCTTTACAACTTAGATTAATCTCTCTAGATTCCGCTTCCTGGACACTGCACCAGTACTCGCGCCGAGTGAGTGGGCCAATGAAAAATCCCCAAGGTTGATACCCGCCTCGGATGCGATTTGAACCCGGGACCTTTTTATCAAGAGGCCGACGCTCTACCTCTAGACCACGGACACTACTAAAGTTGTAAAATAATATGTATTTGATAGACATCGCTTAAATTGTATTGATTGATTGATTGATTGTATGTTGTTTAACGCCGTTTTCAACAGTATTTCAGTTATATCGCAGCGGCCAGTGCACCTATCCATGCTTTCCTGGAGTTTTTTTAACCAGTGCTCCGTACAATATTCTTCCCAAGCGACTGGCTGCTTTCCCACTTAACCATCGTCGAAACAATTGACAGCGGTGAGAGAGGAATGAATCCTATCGCAATGAATATCATCAATCCTCGGAAAGAATATTGGCCGAGCCAGGTGATCGAACCAGCGACCTCCTGTTCCCAAGTCCTGTACGCTACCGACTGAGCTATGGGGCTCGGCATTAAATTGTAACATGTGTACGAGACAACCAAATGTCCAGAAAGTAAAGACATAATTCCATTGACATAAGGCATACACACATAATAAAATACCAGTTCGTTTAAAAACGATTTAATAATGAACACCAAAGTGAAAGTAGACATTTCATTCTTGTTCAAATTGAAAGCAATTGGCAAATTGAATCCATTAATTCTTTTATTTATTTATTTATTTATTTTACTAATATGGTAGAAAACATTGTGGGAAAGGGAAAGTAAACCAAATTCAAACCTAAACCATTTCATATGAAACTGTAAAACAAGGAGACAAGTTAGACAACACAATTCAGTCTTCATCAGATTCACAGTTTGGACACACAAATGTAACATATCCCGGGGTACACTCGTAGTGGGCCCACTTAAGACAGATTTGGCATTGTACCCAAATGTAATTTGGAAAAAAAGTAAATGTAATTACCCAAAAAGATGTAATTTGAAAGTATAGAACCAAACATTGGAATGGGGCAAAACGCCCCCTGTAGGCGTTTTGCCCCATAATAAGTGGGGCGTTTTACCCCAGTAAGAACTTTTCATTATTAATCGAGATATTCCGAATATAGCAAAGGCGCTTACAAATTGTGTGTACTTGAGTAAAACCACAATACAATGTGTTATAGATATAGTTAGGGTGTATAAGCTAGTATACGTCCGTTTTCAGTATAACGCGAAATAAAAGTAGGCAAAAATTAACAAGGATATGTGTAAAAAGCAATACATTCATTTTTTTTTCTTACTTACCAATGACAGAGCTTGATCTCTCCTCTCACATTAATCTATGCGTGACCTCCAATGAAAGTGACGTCATCATTACGTCACATAGACTGGAATGATCAAGAAATCGACGGGGGGCGTTTTACCCCTTGGAGCGTTTTGCCCCACCCTACCCTACATGTATCTATTAACAGTGTCAACCCATTATACTAGTATCATAAATGGGCCCTAAAGTAGGCCCGCAAAAGGCCAGTATAGAATCGTATAATGAATATATCAACAATTTTGACCAATTGCAAATTACTATTTATCAACTGAGACAATTACCAAGTATATCAAACGCCAGCTTCGCTGAAAAAACAAATACAGCAAAGCAAACTGTTAAAAAATTACTGAGCTATAACGAGTTTTCGTTCTATATCTAAAGATTTCTATGAGGCTAAAACGCTGGTCTATATAAACATTAACCCTTTCAGCACCATGGGGGAAAGCAGTGGGCTTTTGGGGCGGCAAAGATCAAGATTGGGCTGCGATCTGATCCTGGGCCTATACTGTCCGCTTGTTTAGTCAAGCCTGTAGGATAAAAATGCTTCCGAGTTTCAGTGGGTTGTATTTTCAGTCACCGAAAAGGTCAAGTTTGTATATATGGCCTGCAATACGCTAAAAATGGCATCCGAAAATTTGCGTAAAGTGTCATTTCGGATCAGCCTGCGCACTCCGCGCTGACTGATCCGAAACGACACTTTTCGTTTTTATGTAATTTTCTGTTTTGCCCGAGTCAACTGTAGGAAAAAATCTAATGTAGTCGTAAAGTGCCGTCTCGGATTAGCCTGCGCGGACTGCGCAGGCTGATCCGAGATGACACTTTACGCAAATGTCCGACTGTCCCTGTTCGCCTGTTGCAGGCCATATAGGTGCCGAAAGGGTTAAAATGGAAATTCAAAAAAAATCGAAGAGAGAAAAAAAAAGAAATACTGGAATGGAAAAGCTCTCTTGATAATTTATTGCTTTGTTCTGTGAGGAGTAATTGCATTTCGTCGTAATGAAAGGCATTATGGATTGAACACTTGATGAGATTGGTAAAAATTTAAAGGGTGAACTATTAATAAGTGCGCTCGCGCACTGACCCGTTACCGCACAATCACGGCGGTTAACTCTTATCCTGCTAAATAACTAACATGAAACTTTCAAGCCGGTAGTAAAAACCCGAACGTTGTTATTTCAAAGCGGTATTTTTGGGAAAAATATATCTTCTTATCGGACAGCGTAGATCAAAGATCAGACTGCACGTTCTGTGCAGTCTGATCTTGATCTACACTGTCCGCAAAAAGGTCAGTGAGTCGCGCTTAGCAGCCTTAGGGTTAACGTCCTAACGTCCCTTTTGGGCGGGGGGGAGGGTGGAGGGGGCGGTAAGAGGGAGGCTTTCTGGGGAAAAGGTAACCAGCAATTTCTCCTTTTCACACAATGTTTTCTACCCTATGAAGTCCAAATCTCACAATATGAGCAACAAGTCATTTATGTCGTCTGCAAATGCTTTCAATTTTGACCGGTCTAAAGTTGTTTGTTTGTTTTTTAATTGTTTCTTTTAGTTTTGTTTTTCTAAATAGTTACGCCACTGAGATAGAGGTATAGCTAACTTGTAGATGTTATACAAAGTGAAACAAACTGAAGGGGAAAAAAGTCTTTAAAATATGGACAACATGAAAACCACTCGATCAATGAGACGAACAATACAATGTTCCCTTTTTTTAGCTTGTATTAAATTATTTTCAATTTTTCTAAAATACTGAACTATGCCCCTTGCCAAATAATCTCTCTCTCTCTCTCTCTCTGTCTCTCTCTCTCTCTGTCTCTCTCTGTCTCTCTCTGTCTCTCTCTCTCTCTAAATGGTAATTCACCCTTTAAGTTTTTTACCGCTCCTAAATGGACCTGCATGGAATAATTATGACACGGGTTAGGGTAACGATCTAGAACAAACACGGAAACCATCATTTGCACTTCAAACGTTCCCGTTCTCACGTAATAGATGTGAAATGCTGATTAACAGTAATCGTATCGCTGACGGTTCTCTTATCATAAAAGACTTGGACTTCTTCAGCACTGACCAGGTCAAAGACATGGAGAGAAACGGCGATTGGAAGAACAATGAGACAAAAGATGTCCTAGCAGAAAAAAGAAGTACCACAAATGCATGGGAGGGTAAACTGACCTCTGGTCATGTTAAAAATCTCCAGAAACTTCAACAGCTTTTAAGAGTGCTAGGATTCTCGTTAGCAATATTCGGAATGTTTCACTTGGATAATCTCCTTGGAAAAAAGTGTGCAGTGGAAGATGTAAAAGAGAAAAAACCAAGGTCAAGAAAATTTCAATTACATTCAATCTACTGTTTAATCGTAGTAGCACTATTTTTTGCGTATTTCGTTCGATCCATATTGGCCTTCTTCGTGGGAGAAGACGCACAAGAGAACTTTGCGTTTAGAATTGTTCTCGCAACTTGGTCACTGCAAATACTGCTGAATGTTTGTGTTACTTTGAAAGCAAGTCATCCGAAATGGGGTTATCAAGGAGTAGCTTGTCGAAACTGGGATACGAAGGTTCTAAGATTCATGGACTCTCTAGAAGTTGGTCTGCACAAAAAGAAAATACAAAAGATTTTGAAGTTTATCTTAACCGTTGGATGGGGCACCGTTGTCCTAAATCTGTGCTTGATGCCAATATTATTGTTTCAAAATAATTCTGCATTTGGAGATGCGATGTCCAACGCATTGATGGCTCCTGTGCCAGTAAACACTTACACTAAACTTTGTACTCTGGTTCTTGCTGTATTTCAGACAGTGGCGTGGATTGTCCCAGTAATGTATTTAATGGCAGTGTGCTTTGTGGTAAGCGCGGCCTTCAAGGTCTGCAAGGGGGCTTTAAGAGCTGCCATAGACAAAGGCAAGGAGACCAACACGTATCCCATTTGCTTATACAGAGAGCGCATGCTACACTTGAATATTTCGAGGTGTTTGGAACTAATAGACAAGGACTTCAAGTACTTTTATGCCAACATGTTCTTTACAAACATACCTTTGGCCTGCTTTATTCTGTACCAGATACTGAAGACGAGTATGGATCCGCTTAATTTAGCAGCGTTCTTTATTTGGCTTGCAGTTAACGTGCTCTTTGTCGCAATGGCAACTTTGGCAGGCGCTTCTGTGAATACCGCGGTATGTATAAACAAATGAACTCTTTGAAAGGGGGGTTTAATACATCGACTCAGTCCGAGCAGGCTGACCTTTATCGAAAGTTTATAGTTTAAAATTTTCTTCATGTCCGAGGACTAATTTACCTCATAATTCAGTTGGATTTTTTAGACAAAAGTGATTTTATGGATCCATGATTATTTTCATTGTAGTCAGGTGCACTGGCCGCCGGGTATAAATGAAATAATGTAGAAAACGGCGTTAAACACACTACCAGCAAACAAAATGATCGTAGTGCAACGGCGTCACAAACAAGACCGGTGATTAAGCGAAAAATTGACTGTATACTCTTTATGAAATGTTATTTTCGTCCTGTATGTCTGGCGGGGCCATACGAGAGACCATGAAACACAATGTGGCTTTGATATTTCCTGAACAGTTCACTTTTTCTCCAGGGTTAACCTTGGGCATTAAGATTGTTGGTGCTAGGACAACTGGCTTGTAGACTGGTTGTAAATAGCCCCTGGAAAAATCATTCATGTGGACCGTCAACGTAAATAACCGTATAAAACACCAAACAAATAAACTGCTGCACATATATTTACTCGGGGATCTGGGGAAACGGGGTTTAATGCATGTTCGTGGTGCATTTTACCTTGCAAATCATCACAAAATTATGGATCCATAAAATCCATTTTGTCTAACAACTAACTTAATCATGAGGTAAACTGGTCCTTCGTTTAGCATTCAGAAAATTGACCAGTAGAAAAAAGAATCAAGGTCAGCCGTAGGGCACTGCGCAGGCTGACCTGGCTCGATACTTGTTGCAGATACATTAAATCCCCATTTCATAGAACATTACTCACTTTTATATAGCTTTGCTATTGTACATGTATGTTCATTTAAGTAAAGAACAATAGGACATCGGACATGATACATCGTTTATTCGCCATGTCAAATATTATGTTCCATTTACGTGAATAATATATCTATGGCAAATAGTTTATTAACTCCAGTGTTTTCCTGCGTATATATCTCATCAATAGGTCGAGGTAGGCTAAAATTTTCTCGACTTCAAATGCTGTCTTTTCGATTGCTCAGACGGTTCACCTCAGCCTTTCAGAAAGCTCGCTTTTTCCCTCTTTAAGTCAAAAATATATGGTGTATAATATTGGTGGTTAAAAAGCCACTGTAAACTGTGTCTATATATCACGAGATGACAGCATGGGGGAAGAAGCTCTTCTTACGATCATGTAAGTTTAGGTACTGTTGTCCATGCTTGCAGAAAGACGAACGTTGTCTGCGCATGTCGTATTCTTCGAAGATTCGACCTGTCTGCTATGACGCATCACCCATCCCATATACTTGGGAAAAGTAGGGCTTATACTGAAGCTATTACCCAAGCCTGTAGGGGCTGTTTTAATAAATGGCCGGTGCATAGGCTAAATGCTAGCTGATCATAGCTGAATGAATCACACTAGGTGGCGTTTTATTGAGTAAACGTTTATTTTATTTTGAAATTCAAAGTAATAGTTGTCATTTTGAAAAGTAGTCCGGTTCTGTACCCAGAATGCCCAATTTAGATAGATGTGTATTTGTAGAATGCCATCTAGCGGGAGATAATGGAAAGACGAACGGAAATGGGCTCATTCGTCCTAGCGCTTTTTCATCTCTACTGTTTTGTCCGGGCTATGTTCGTCCCGATTGATCTGTGCATGGCGTAAAATGGCCGATATACTTTGGTGGATCGAACAGAGTTTATTAACCCTCAGGCTGCTAAGCGCGACTCACTGACCTTTTGCGGACAGTATAGATCAAGATCAGATTGCACAGAACGATCAGTCTGATCTTGATTCTAAACTGTCCGATAATGATATTTTTCCGCAAAAGATAATTTTGAAATAGCACATAATTGGGTTTTTACTATCGACTTGAAAGTTTCATGTTAGTTCTTCAGCAGGACAAGGGTTAATCAATCTGTACAAAAAGTGCTTCTTTCATTTTGGTATTACTCTATATTGTAGGCTCATTCTCCGTTAGACTGTATTTACGACGTCGGAATGAAAGGCATCTGTTTGGAACAGCTTGGTCAGGTAAACCGAATTTTTCACACAAAGAATTCTAAACTTAAACCTTTGGCTACTAAGCGCGAAAGTATGGACTTTTACAGACAGTGTGGATCAAGATCCGACTGTACAGAGGGAACAGTCTTATCTTTGATCTACGCTGTCCGATATGGTGAGCCTCCCCCCACCCCCCCTTTCGACGAAAGGAATCTTGAAATCTTAATATTCGGGTTATTGCTATTAGATGATAATGTTCATTCAGTTCATTCATTTTGCAGTTTCAGAGTTGATATTTCAAGAAATAATCTACGTGCACATCTGAACCCTTTAGAACATTTGTTCGACATTTGTCGTTTTTCAACTTGAGTTGTCAGTGACTAATCGAATATCCGGAAATTTTAAACTATGACTATGTTACGGCCATTAATAATGGTTTAAATCTGAAAAAAAAAAAAGCATTTTATCGAAATTGACAAGCTTTTTATGTATGTGTATTATGATGCAATATTACAAATATATCGCCCCTCCCCAGAAAAAAGTAGAGCTTCGGTAATGGTATATAGTAAGATGAGAATTTTGGTTTACAGATCTATAGCAAAAACAGAGTGGTGTTACAACAATGTCAGAAAATCTACGATTGCCAAGGAACTATATTCAATCATAGATAGGAATTCATTTTTAGTTTTTTTCGTTACTAAAAAGTTTCAAAAAGGAGATCAGTGTCAAGGAAAAAAAAAACGAGAATTCAAAAGGCATAATTAGAATGAAACTAGGTAAGAAATCTCAGAGCATTTTAGAATAATTAAATCTTCACACAAAAAAACACCACACCAAATAATTGCATAAACAAATCATACTGAGTAAATTATATAAGTATACAAATATCTGATGGCACTGCGTTGACATATTAATAAAAAAGCAGATGTTTTGAATGAGACCTAAAATTGCATTCAGTTCATTCTATTCTGTTCTGTGTTATAGATTTAAAACCACGTCAGTTACAAAAAAAAACCTGTCACAAATGGTTTAACGCAATAATATCGTTTCCGGTTGTTTCGCCGTTGTTTTGCTTTTATCGCTATGTAAACAGAAAGCCATCTGACAGTTGCATATCTGAGTGGCGCTCTGGGATAAGAGGGTAAAATGCATGTTCGTCATGCATTTTATGTGTAACAAGCAAGAAATTACCATATGATTTAGATCCATTCGTTTAAAAGAAAAAACTACTGAATCATGAAACAGAATATCTATTGACGCGCAGGAAATTTACGAGTACCGGTAGCAAAATAGCAAAAAAATTCGGACTGAGCAGGCTGACATGGGTTGATAATTACTTTTGCAAATGTATTTAGCCACCTTTTCAAAGGGCGAGACTCATTAATTTATTCTTAAGTAGACTGAATTATTATTTTTTTAAATAAATGGTGCCTATTGCTCTTTTCACAGCTACAATTGTTCACCTCGAAACTGAACGGCAACGCCCTCGGATTTACAGTCTTGACCTTTGTTCCTGTTACGAAGGAATTGTTTCTTACGGTAGGTTCTTCGAAGTATTTTCCTGTGTAATATTGTATCATATGTACGAAGCAATGTTGTTTTTATGTCTGTCTTTTGTCCCTTTGAGTCCGATTTTAATGTTACTCAGTTATCCCGACATGGTATGTACTATGATTGTAATAATAGTAACCGTTTTGGTGCCCAATAAGAGAAATGCATAAATATCCCGAAATTCTAGTATACAAGTGTTTTTTCCCCATACAGTAAATCAATAGATGATAATAAAGGTTTTAGAGCGTGTGACCTTTATTTTCCCTGCAGTGACCTTCACCTTGGATTCTGGTGTCTGTTAACCTCGGCCGTGCACATTTCTGGTGTGCATTTGTGTGAAGCATTTTCTAAGTCATACCAGTCTGAAAAGAAATGCAATAAGTACAAGAGTATGTGACGTTTGGCCCCTACTGTGACCTTGACCTTTTAGATTAGTGTATGAATCTTTCTCTATCTACGTCATCGCACTAAGGTGAAAATGTGTGTGAAATATTTTGAAAATAGGACAATGGAGTTCAGATGAAATGGAGCGGACACGAAGTTGCTAACATTATAACTGACGGGCAGACGGACGGAGGAACGGTCGGGCGGACAACACAGGGCAAAATATAGTACGTCCCTATGAGCGTATAAAAATGATCACCATTCAAATCTCAAAAAAAAAAGAAAAAAGATAAACTTTCGAAAACATGCAGTCGTGGAGTTGGCCCTCAAGAAAAGCCTAACTGATTATTAAGCAATCTTCCCGTCAAGCATTGTGCAACCTTCCCATCAGGCATTGTGCAACCTTTTTGTCGTGCTTTATAATTCCCAGCATGCAACTGAAACACGTAGCCGAGTAGATAGATCAGACACATTACCGACAGAGATTGATAAACCCGACAGAGGATGGGGACAACTTTGTGGAAATTTTCAGACGGTGTGAAGCAATTCTGTTTTATGTTTCAGGTTGGGGGATTGTATATAACATATTTCTTCGTATTGCTGCAATTCTAATCTAACCCAGTGACTGATAGAAGGTCTTCAAAGTAGACTTACCTTTAAGAATGGTGTTTGGCTAATGATCTGAAAACTTCGAACCCAGGTAAAAGCCAGACGAACGAACAACCCAGCCTCATGAATGCACAAACTGTTGGAGAAAGCCAAACACGTTAATTTAAAATAACCTTCGTATTTAGATTTCTTGTCGTGAATCAAACATTGTTGAGAACACTTATTATCATTACTAAATATAGGTTTCTCTGCGCCAGTTCAGAATAGGGCCGGTTTTGACGTTTACATGTATATAGCGAATTGGTGGACGATTTTAAAACATAATCTGTAAAATCGGATAAGTAGGCAGTGAAAGTTATACATATATTCTACTTTTATCGCCAGTACCTATCAAAGGCACATAATATGCTAACACCCCTGTTAACCTTTAGGCTGTTAAACGAGACTCACTGACCTTTTGCGGACAGTGTAGATCAAGATCAGACTGCACAGAACGTGCAGTCTGATCTTGGATCTACACTGTCTGATAAGGAGATATTTTCCCTCTAAAGTGTCTTTATAGTAGCCAAATTCAGGATTTTACATTCGGCTTGAAAGTTTCATTTAATTTATTTAGCATGTTAACGACAAAACAATGTTTTCCCTGTGTTTAAAGTCATCATTTAACACTTATCCTGCTAAATAAAAGAAATAAAATTTTCAAGCCGATGGTTAAAACCCATATCTTGCTGTTTGAAAGGTATTTTTGTAGGAATATATCTCTTCATGCTTTCCGGTAGGTTATCGAGAAATATCGGTGATATATTTTTCGATATTTCATGGTTACGACCAATGAAAATACCGATTTTAATATTCTAACTCTTCTATTGAAGGCGGAAACAGTTATTCCCGCGCGCTTGTTACCTAGGTAAAATGCGCGTGCCTCACAACCACATGGAAATATGACGTAATTTACCTTACATTTCTCGCGCTTGACGTAATATTGTAATGCGTTGCTATGCGGAGTGGGTACGCCACGGGGAATAACCGAAAAGAACTGTACTGGATCTGGATTAAGTTCCCCAAGAAAGGGTTAAAAGCATGAAATAAACAGACTATTTGTTTTTTACGGTGAAAGATCGAAATTTATTTCATCTCGTGAACATCATCGTTAATATTTTCACTCGTGGCTGCGCCACTCGTGAAAATATTACCGACGATGTTCACTCGATGAAATAAATTTCGATCTTTCACCGCAAAAAACAAATATCCTCTATTTATCGGACAGTGTAGATCCAAGATCAGACTGCACGTTCTGTGCAGTCTAATCTTGATCTACGCTGTCTGCAAAAGGTCAGTGAGTCGCCCATAGCAGCCCAAGGGTTGAAAACAACACTTGTTATGATGTACATGCTCCTACAACTATTTAAATAAATCTTTCTATCTTTTATTATATGTCTGCTTTTTACTGAAAGCCATTATCTGTGAATCATTCAGCCCGTTTACCCCTTAAGAGACCAATTGCGCTTTCGTGCGTTGCTCACATGATCGGAATGCAGTAATAATAATAATAAAATAAAGCCTGATCTTGGATATACATTTTGAGATATTTTATTCTAATCCATGACAAAAAAATGTCTCCGCTTGCCAATTAAGGCTTTTGGATAATAATCTCTCTAAGTTTAAGTGGATTGAAACTTCTGGCCAGCGAAAGGGTCGAGTTTAACCCTCTACCACACAATGACGACTTTTAACACCCGTGCTGGAGAAAGCTTTTGAAAACATTGTGGGAAAAGGAGAAAATGCTAGTGACCAGCATTTTCTCCTTTTCCCACAATGTTTTCTACCCTGCTGGAAACAGATTTCAATTTTTGAGTTACGTTTATTTTGTCGTCTGCAAGTGCTTTCAATTTGGACCAGTCTAAAATTTTGTCGTTTGGTAAAGGGTTAAGGGACCAAGTGCGCTTTCGTGTGTTGCTTACTTGATTAAAATGCAACAAAACTTCAGTCTGATCTCTGATCTACACTTTGTGGTATTTCACTCTAACCTATGACAAAAATGTCTCCGCTTGCTTAGTCAATGTTCTTGGATAAAAATCTCTCTATGTTTCAATAATAATCTCTCTATGTTTCAATAATAATCTCTCTATGTTTCAATGGATTGTACTTCTAGCCGTCGAAAGAGGCGAAGTTTATTCGTTTGGTACTGAAAGAGTTAATTGGAAGCAACAGGGGTACTGGTATTTCTTAGAGCGCCTAACATGCGATGGACAGTTTCAGTCATTAAGAATAGGGCACCCTAATGGGATTCGTGTAACATCGGCTTTCTTCGCTAAAATCGTACGGATTCGGCTAAGACTCGGGTAATCCGTAATCGATACGGGGAACCCGCGTCTATCCCGAGTCTTAGCCGAATCCGTACGTTTTTCGGCGATGACAGGCGATGTTACATGAATCCCATTAGGGTGCCTTATCCATAAAATGATAAATGAGTCATGCTCTGTGAAGAAGGGGCTTAATGCATTTGCAAAAAGTATCGGCCCATATCAGCCTGCGCAGTCTGCGCAGGCTGATATGGGTCGAAACTTTTTGCACTTTGTCAGTTTTCTGCTTGTCGAAGGATCATTCTTCCTCCAGATTCAGTCGGTTGTTAGACTAAATAGATTTTATGGATCCATAATTATGTGATGACTAGCTTGGTATAATGCATCACGGAGATGTATTAAGCCCTCTTTGCCAGAGCTCAAATATATTTCAAGTATAATCAGGTCAGAATATTAAATAAAAAAACAGTGTAGGTCGGAGATGATCCTGAACGTTCTTTGCATTCTAATCCATTGTCTTTCCTCTACCCAAAAGCAACTAAATTTGTCGGGGGGGGGGGCGGGGAAGGGGGGGGGGGACAGTTTATTGTTGAAATTGACATGAGATAATGAGTTTATTTACAACGCACAAATCAAACTCTGTGACATCATTTCCTTCCGATTCACTGTATTGTTTGAATACAAAAAAGCAATGCATTAGAATTGATTACCTCTCACAAAATTATGTCTGGCTAAACATTTAACATTCAAGCTTGACATTCTAGTCAATGACTAGATCAGTCTGTCTAAAAATCGAATATCTAACAATGGCGTGTATTTAACAACCTTTCAAAATTTGGTTGTAAGTCTCAAATTTGCAACAAGCCATTTCATTGGCTGAAACAGAATGGTTCAGGAAATCTGATCTTTAGTCTTAGAACAATATTAATCCTCAAGCTGCTAAATAGGTATAAATGAAACTTTTCAAGTCCATAGTGAAAACTTAAATCTTGCTATTTCAAAGTTATTTCGGAGGGACAATATCTCTTTATCGGACAGTGTAGATCAAAGATCGGAATGCACGTTCTGTGCAGTCTGATCTTGATCTACATTGTCCGCAAAAGGTCCTTTAGTCGCAATCAGTAGCCTAGGGGTTAAGAATAAATAGTGAAATACAAGCTCTGACGGACAGTCTCAAAAATTCAGATAGTTAGTCTTTCGATATAGGATTAGACTGATAAAAAATACGACCCCTAATGACAGCTCATACAGTCTTCTTTAATCGAAATGAAATGGTTAGAACACATACGTAATAATAATGATCGACGTGAGAATCCAAACAAGATCGAGTCAGTACACGCATGTTTAGAACACATACGTAATAATAATGATCGACGTGAGATTTCAAACAAGATAGAGTCAGTACACGTTAACCCTTTCAGTGCAATAGGCGAAAACAGGTGCTTTTACGGACAGCATAGATCAAGATCAGACTGCACAGAATGTGCAGTGTGATCTTGGATCTATACCGTCTGCTTGTTCCTGAAAGCCTATCAGATACAAATCTTTGTAAGTATCAATGGATTGTATTTTCAACCGTCTAAAGGTCTAAAGAGGTCGCGGTTATACATTTGGTGCTGAAGGGTTAACCTTTTCAAAGCAAACAATCCAGAGGTTTACTGGCCATGGAGAAAAAAGATTTAGAAAACATGCCCCTCCTCTTTCCCCCCCCCCCCCCACGGAAAAAAATAATAAAATGGTAGTGTAACCTGCATTTTCTCGTCAGTTTCCACACCACAACGTTTTCTACCCTCTGGAAGATAAAAATCATTACCTGGGTCAAATTCAACTTTCGTCTGCAAATGCTTTGAATTTGATTTATTCTTCAGTTTTGTCGTCTGGTGAAGAATTATTATCCCCATGATGCAAAGCACTCAGACAAACAAAAGCCTCCGACTGCATTTGGGTTTATTTGAATCTGGAATATTTGTCTGCCTCAACAGACACGAGTACTATGTCAATATTCCATTTTCCGGCAAGTGTACACCATTTATCAAACCACAGGCCTTTGAAGCTCTATTGGTCTATCACGGAACACTAAAATTTTCCTTGGTCGATCATCGAACACTTATAGCGTATTGGTGCATCGCCTGTATATCACGGAATACACTCAAATTTTCATAAACACCGTTTCTATAAATAGTACATTGGCGATTATCGTCTCACTATATACAATAAAGAGGGAATCGCCAAGGTGCTATTTATAGCAACGGTGTCTGATAATGAAAATTTCGTTATCCCTTGATAGACCAATGGAGTTTCAGAGGCCTATGATCAAACCAGGTCCGTGTTTCAGCGACCCCAACTCAAAAGGCTTTTGAAAACATTGGTGGAAAAAGATGATTCTGGTAAGACGGTTATGTCAATTACTTCGGAATTTCTTCGAAAATAGCAGAGCTGAAATGTATTGCTGCCATGACAAGTCAATATCTGCGTCTATCTAGATGGCTTTTTTTTTTTTTTTCTTTATCAAACGAAAAATTTTAGACTTCTCTAAATTGAAAGCATTCGCAGAGAACACATCTTAACGGTAGCTAGGATAATTGAAATGGTCCTAGGAAACATTGTAGGAAAAGAAGAAAATGCTGGTTACCAGCATTTTCTTCTTTTCCTACAATGTTTTTAAAGATTTTCTTCTTCAGGGTCGTTAAAACTCGGGAAAATTTGGCAAGGGATTAAAAGATACTGGCGCATATCTGTGCATTTCAATGTATTTAATGTCTACGGCCCCTAACTCTCATATTAAAAGACGGAAGCTGTCGAGATTTGCCGAATAGCCTTTACGAAAACGTCTCTTCAAAACTGGAAGCATTTTCAGACGACATATCACATTAACTTAAAGGATTTGGGCCGAGTCCTGGTTCATGTACATTTTCATAGCTGACAACCAGATTAAAGACACATTAAGCAGACTGAAAGATGACCGGTAACATTTCGAAATTTCCAGATAGTATTAAAGAGGGGCTGCAAAGAAGGGTTGTGGAGAAACAGTCACAAAAATAACATCGGAGCAAGCATTCAAACAGAAGGTAAGGGCACCCAAATGGGATTCTCTGTAACATCGCCTTTCATCGCTGAAAAACGAACGGATTCGGCTAAGACTCGATTGGCCCAGTCTACCCCATGATTAAGTTAGTTGTTTGAAAAAATGGATATTATGGATGATCCATAAGTATAAATTGGCTTGCTTGGTACCATATTTCACGGAGATGCATTAAGCCCCCTCTCGCTGGAGCACGGCTCATTTTAAAGTTTGGTGCAATTTTAAAAACCTGAGCAGCCCCCTTTAACATGTGGAGGGTTAGGAGTGATTAATTAAAGTTATAGAATTTGTTTGACAATCGATATCAATCAACTAAATGAATTCACATGATTTCTGTACACTTGGGACTCTATTCGGATTTAAATGTGTTTGAGTGTTTTTCCCCGTAACTCTTTGATAAATCATCGCAACTGAGCCTTAAAGTGAAAGCCAAACTTTTTTTTGCGATAGCGTAGATCCAATATCATATAGCTTAGAAAGTGCATCAACACTGGATATTATGTTTTACCATATGGCTTGTAACACGCGAAAAGAGGCATTCGGACATTTGCGTAAAGTGTCGTCTCGGATCAGCCTGCGCACTCCGCGCAGGCTAATCCGAGACGGCACTTTACGACTACATTAGAATTTTTCCTACTGTAGACTTGCGCAAAACAGAAAATTACATAAAAACGGAAAGTTTCGTTTCGTATTAGTTTGCGTGGACTGCGCAGGCTGATCCGAGACGACACTTTACGCAAATGTCCGTATGCCCCTTCACGTGTTGCACGCCATTATTATTATATGAGTATTGCTCTAACAAGAGGGGGTGTAATGCATTTTCGTGATGCATTATATCAAGCAAGTCATACATGTATTATAATCATGGATCCCAAAAAATGATGGACTTTGGTTTTGAAAGGCTATAAAACATTGTGGGAAAAGGACAAAATGCTGGTTTCAAGAATTTTCTCAGTTTCCCTACGGGATTATTTGGTAAAGGTTCAAAGACAGTAAGATTTGTCTCAGATACAAAAATCTCTGAGATTAATCTCAACTTAAAGGCCCAGTAAAGACCAAAATATCAAAGCAGGTGTCATAATATATTTAAATTTAAATCATACCATTTAAAAGTATGAAAAATATTGTGGAGATGACAGTCTGTTATTGTGTGGTTGGACCATATGTTAGTCGCTAGCAGAAGAAGGAATTTTAAAATCAAGCAAATAAGTAAACAAAAGACACCTCTACCTGGCAGGTTTTAACCTAGTTTTGAAATTAGTTTCTCTGTCAGCAACTAACATTTTGACCGACCGTACAATGACAGATTGTCATCTTCACAATAATTTCCATACTTTTAAATGATATGATATAAATTCAAATGCATTTAAACACCCACTTTGTTTACTTTTGGGCTTTATTGTTACTTTAAGACTGCTAAATTTTTCAGTCCAAATAAAACAATCAGTACAACAAAGGCCCAGTGGCAAGTAACAATATGTAGGTGTTAAAATGCAATTAACTCTTTACAAGACAAAATTTTGGACTCTACCAAACTAAAGCAATTGCAGACGACAACTTTATTGTGACTCAAATGGTGCAATTTTTCTTCGATAGGGTTGAAAACATTTGGGAAAAGGAGAAAATGCTGGATACCAGCATTTTCTCCTTTTCCCACAATGTTTTCAAAAGCCTTCTTTCTTCAGGGTTGTTACTCGGGATTGTGAGGTAAAGAGTTAGATGTAAATCATACCATTAAAAAGCATGGAAATTATTTTGAAGATGGCAATTTATTGTACAGTCATTACAAGTGTTAATCACTGGAAGACAAATGAATTTTAAAACCAGTTAAAAAGTAAACAAAAGATAGGGCCATTTTGCAACTTTTTACCTAGTTTTAAAATGCAATTTTCCATACTTTGAAATGGTATGATTTAAAATCAAATGCATTTTAGCCCCCTCATTGATTCTTTTTGGCCACAGCTTGACTTTAAACTCTATACCAAACAAATCTGAATTTTAACAAACCTTACAGAGAGGGTTTTTGAAAACATTGTGGCGAAAGGTAACCAGCATTTTCTCCTTTTCCCACAATGTTTTCCACTCTTCTACAGACAGATTCCATCATTTCAGCCACTCTTTATTTGTTGTCTACAACTGCTATCAGTTTAGACCAGACTAAAATTCTGTCATTTGGTGACCTCTGTGAGTTCCAACCTCTGTGAGGTCAAACCTTGCTTTAGAACCTATAAGCAAATTATTTTGTGTCTGGAATACTTTCCATTACAAGATTTTCTGTCTTTGCAAATTCACTGTTAATTCTTAAACATTTTTGTGAGCAGGTATATTGACATCTTACAATGCTTGTGTGGTATCAGTTTTGGTGTAGATAATTATGAAGTCAGACAATAATCAGTAAATGACGTTTAATATAATGTAACGCTATATATCTTCCGATATTTTTTTTATCACATATGTTAATAAATATAAAATCTTCAAAATTTTCAATACGTAACAAGAGAGGGGATAGGTGAGAAAAAACAGCAAGCAATAAAAAGGGAAAAATGGTTAGATGAAGAAAATCAAAAACACATTTTAAAATGAATAATCTTAAAACTTAAAAAAAAAAAAAAAGATGACATATGAAGCTGAAGACACCTAAGAAATGAAATATTGAAATTTATATAAAAAGCATACTGAAATATTGCACTTCAAAGAATTCTTAGTCAAAGAATATTCCTAACAAGAGGGTATCAATGGCCTTTATGTCTCTATTTCCTTGAAAATTTGAGTTGTGCACTGGGAAAAAAAGGGGTTGATGAATCTTCGTAATACATTATATCAAGCAAATAACCACATAATATGGATCTGTTTTGCCTGAACACAGGCTGAATCATAAGGTAGAATTGCCCTTTAACATGCAGAAAATTTACCAATAGCAAGAAATTTTTACCCAGATCAGCCTGTGCAGGCTGCACAGGTTGACATGGGTCAATACCTGTTGCAGACGCATTAAACCAACTTTGTTACAGAGAATGACTGGTTTAAACCTTTATTGCACAACTTTTAACGACCCTTAGAAAGAAGCCTTTTGAAAACATTGTGGGAAAAGGAGAAAATGCTGGTAACCAGCATTTTCTCCTTTTCCCACAATGTTTTCTACCCTATCAAATAGATAGAAGCCTTTTGAAAACATTGTGGGAAAAGGAGAAAATGCTGGTAACCAGCATTTTCTCCTTTTCCCACAATGTTTTCTACCCTATCAAAGAAAATTTGCACTATTTGAGTCAAATTGACATTGTCGTCTGCAAATGCTTTCAATTTGGACAAGGCTAAAAGCCTGTCATGTGACAAAGAGTTGAAAGTGAGCAAAAATTGGCATGGAGAGTGGGATTGACCCCTAGGAAGCCTATTATTTCAATATCATTTTATGAACTCTAAATCAAACAACAATTTAGACACACAATTTGAAAGAACATATTTTTGCAACTGACATATTCAATTATTGCAGACGACAAGATCTTTCTTTGAATGTGAGAAATCATGGTGTGAAAAGGAGAAAATATGGCAAACACCATTTTCTCCTTTCCCACCATGTCTTCAAAATCTTTCTTTTTCAGGAACTTTAAAACTTCACTGTTTTGTGAAAGGTTAACTCTTTGCAACACAATCCTGAGTTTTAATGACCTTCAGAAAAATGCTCTAGACAACATTGTAGGAAAAGGAGAAAATTTCCTGATAACCAGCATTTTCTCCTTTCCCCACCATGTTTTCTACCCTTCAAAGGGCTAATTTCAGATTTTGAGTTGTATTTACAGTGTTGTCTACAAATGCTTTCATTTTGGAGCAGTCTAAAATTTTTTTGTTTTGTAAAGGGTTGAGAAGTAAGTCAAACCCATGCAAGTCTTGTTTTTTTTGTATACATATAGGATCTCACATGAGTGTTTATGTATTATAATTTTTATTCTAACATGACACATGAATTCGGCTCTATAAACACAGTGCAACGAAAGCGTGGTAAAATCTATGTTATTCTATGTAGAGTTACGTCGTTCTATATAGAGTGACGTCATTCTGTATAAAGTAAGTAAGTTATTCAATGGAATATAATCTGCATCAGCGTTTTTACTCCAAGTATGAACTTGTTTTCCTTTGATTAAGAGTTGGTCATGTTAGAATCGAAATAATCTTCTTTCTATTGTGGTTTATCGTTCAATAAACCACATTGTGAGTTATGAGGCGCAATGAATGAACCACTCGGGCTATCACCCTCGTGGATTATTTATTGTGCCTCATAACTCACAACTGTGGTTTATTGAACGATAAACCACGGTAGAAAGAAGACTATTTCTTAATCAACCGAGTTGACTAAAATTATATGATGCGCACCTTGGCTTTATAACATAAAACAAATGAAAGATGAATATGTATCCTCTATCATCACCTCCAACCTATATAGGCCAACCGTTCACATGTCCATGTTTACAAATGTAGTTCGGTTTGAAATGTGTACATGCACAAGAAGATATCCTGGTGACATGTACATTGAAAGTAGAATAATACAGTTTAAAATAGGGGATAAATCAAACTAATTTCCACAATTTTTCTTGACTTTAAGTGACTTAAGCTGCATTTTTTGTTTTATTGAACATGAAACATGTATTATCAAAAATAAGCCATGGGTTTAATACACTGCTGGAGGCAGTTTTATGTGATAAAAAAAAATAAGTCAGTGAGTATGAAGAAAGCCACTCAAGGATTATTGTGCTTACTGCTTATACTGTAACAAAAAAAAAAAATGCTCCTGTTCCCAAAATGTTTACAAAAGGTTGTCTGAAGGTGATCTATAATGCCTAGAAAAATAACAAAAGTTGTGAAAAGTGCTCTAGAGCATAATGATGAGAATAACTTAATAGTTTAAAACAGTCTAAAGTGATTAACTCTTTACCAAATGACAAAATCTCAGACAAATAGAATGATACTTGAACGATAGGATTTGTATGTAGACAATATTCTTACGAACAAAGTCTGTAACAAAGAAACAAATGAAGAAATGCATGGCAGTACAAACCGCATCTGGCGGGATTCAAACCCATGACGGGCAAATATCCTCGTTTTTCGAGGTTTAAAAGACCAATACCTTAACCATCGAGCTAAAGAGATATCTCCCTAACGCAGTTGCTAGGTATTGTATTTGAATCGGGACAAAGCCATGCATGAAGGAGTGGTCTCCCGTAACAGTATTGTGGAAAAAAGAGAAAATGCTGGTTTCCAGCCTTTCTCCTTTACCCACAATGTTTTCAAATGCATCTTATGTCAGGATCATTTAAACTCTGGATTGCGTGGTAAAGGGTTAAAAATATCTTCAATATTATCCCATATTTTCAACACTTACCTGGTACATGTGGCCTGCAATACGCGAAAAGGGACATTCGGACATTTGCGTAAAGTGTCATTTCAGATCGGCCTGCGCAGTCCGCGCAGGCTAATCCGAAACAACTCTTTCCATTTTTTTGTAATCTGCTCTTTTGTGCAAGTCTATTGTAGAACAAAATCTAAGATAGTTGTAAAGTGCCTTCTCGGATTAGCCTGCACGAACTGGGCAGGCTGATCAGATACGACACTTTATGTGAATGTCCAAATGCCTCTTTTCGCATGCTGCAGGCCATATTGTGCGCTATGGGCACTGAGCCCTTGTTTATCTCCAACAATTACTAGCATATTACTCTTTCCACCAATGGAAACATATGTTATAAAATGATTTTCGACACTTTTCAGTATCATAAACATACCCACAATTCCCTATGTATTGTCCAGTCACCTTAAAACCTTTATCTTCAAGGTCAAACAAAATGCAGTTCAACAAGTCTTTTTCAGTACTCCTGTGAGACCAAGGACCAAGTTTGGCGTCTACTGGGTAATACTTATCGTCGTTAGCTGGCTCGTACACACATCTATGGTTTAAATCAAAGTTGACATTTCTGGGCTTTTGTTGTTTTTCAAATAGGACAAGTTTCACGTCTGAGCTTGTATTTTCTGCTTGCGCACTTGCTGCCAAAATAATAGATTCTATGCATTCAGAATAACCAGAGAAATTCATTCTAAAATTGTTCCGCTGTATTTTGGCTAGTATACATGGGCACTTTTCAAGTTCCTTTACGAGAGTATGGAGACCAAAATACACAGCCTCACGATACACTTTCTCCACTGTGTGATGAGGGGGAAGGCATCCATAACGTAGGAAGTTCAGAATATGAATGAAGTTCTCTCCATCTGCATCTATAAAGTATCGACCGTCCTTGTCCCTAGCAGCAGTGTAGTTTCCGCTAAACATAGCAGCTAGCATCGTGTCCTGAGTTTTCGTCAAGGTCAATAATGTCGTTGTGAAATAAACCCCACCCACATTCAGCTCAATGATAGATGGAAACTGAAAAAAAAATTTAACTCATTAGAATCTACAGGCTGTCTTTTTTATTTTATATCTGAGAGGAGACCTCTCTTACAAACATTGTTGCAACAGGAATAATGCAAGCCATACTCTGCTAAAAGGGGGTTTAATGCATGTGCAAAAACCATCGACCCAGGTCAGCCTGCACAGTCAGCGCACGCTGACCTGAGTTAGAACATTCTGCTATTGTTAAATTTTCTGCATGTCAAAGGACCACTCTGCCTTAAGACTCACTTGGTTGTTAACCCTTTACCAAACAATCCCTGGTTTTTACGACCCTGAGATAGAAGCCTTTTGAAAACATTGTAGGAAAAGGAGAAAATGCTGGTAACCAGCATTTTCTCCTTTTCCCACAATGTTTTCTACCCTATGGAACAAATTTCAATTTTTGAGTTTCGTTTATTTTGTTGTCTGCAAGTGCTTTCAATTTGGACCAGTCTAAAATTTTGTCGTTTGGCAAAGAGTTAAATAGATTCCATGAATCCATAATTACATTATGATGACTTCCTTGGTATAATAGATCACAGAGATGCATTGAATCCCCTTTGGCAGAGAGTGACACATTTGATAATCAATTATTGACAAATCTGTAACTCTGTCCTCAAGTAAAGAGTACAGTCATATCATATGGCCTGCAACAAGGAAAAAGGAGTATTTGATAATTGTGTAAAGTGTCGTCTCGGATCAGCCTGCGCAGGCTAATTTGGAACGGCACTTTACGACTGCATTAGATTTTGTACTACAGTAGACTTGCGCAAAACAGAAAATTACATAAAAACGAAAAGTGTTGTTTTGGATTAGCCAGTGTGGACTGCACAGGCTGATCCGAAGCGACACTTTACGCACATGTTCGAATGCCCCTATTCCCGTGTTGCAGGCCATATGGCCTGCAACAAGGAAAAAAGGGGCATTTGGCAATTGCATAAAGTGTCGTCTTGGATCAACCTGTGCAGTCCACACAGGCTGCACAGGCTAATCCGAAACGACACTTTCTGTTTTTATGTAATTTTCTGTTTTTGCCCAAGTCTAATGAAGAACAAAATCCAATGTAGACGTAAAGTGCCGTCTCGGATTAGCCTGTGCGGACTGCACAGGCTGATCTGAGATGATACTTTACGCAAATGTCCGAATGCCCCTTTTCGCGTGTTGCAAGCAATATATTATCCTAAGCTGATAGTTACCCAGAGGCAAAAAAGATGAGTCATGCAAAAGGATAAGAAATGCATTTCCATGATCCATGATATGAAGTGAGTCATCATATTGTGGATTAAAAAAAGTCCATCTATACTAACAAATGATTCAATCCTGAGGTAGAATGGTCCTTTGGCATGCAGAAAATTTACAAAAAGCAAAAAGTACAGATGCTTTTTGCAGGTATGTTAAATCTCCTTTCACAGAGCATGGCTCATATACATTCAAATTAATCGTATCCCAAATCATCCTGTGTTTTAGATGAAGAGAAAGGAGGCACATAAAAACATAGTGGAACCAGTTTTTTTTTCTTTTTTTCTCATTTTCCACTCTTTCTGAATCCGTTTAATTGAGCCAGACTGGAATTGTGAAAATTTTCAATTTTCAATGGTAAAGAGTAAAATTCAGTTCTAGCTACATGTAAATCCATCTATTACACAGTGTTTTCCGAAAGATGTTTAGGGTTGTAGGGAGAAACAGGTAAACTAGCTACATCAAATTGTAGGGTGACACCATGACACTTTTGAAAACATTCTGACCTATGGATAATCATCATGAATTACAGATCATGAATATACCGGTATTAGCCATGCTCTGTCAAAGGGGGGTTTAATGCATTATCCCATTACCACACAATCCCTACTTTTGACGACCCTGAGAAAGAAGCCTTTAGAAAACATTGTGGGAAAAGGAGAAAATGCTGGTAACCAGCATTTTCTCCTTTTCCCACAATGTTTTCTACTCTTCACAAAACAAATTTCAAATTTTCAGTCACTTTTATTTTGTCGTCTGCAAATGCTTTTGATTTGGACAAGCCTAAAATATTGTCGTTTGGTAATGAGTTATACCAGGCAAGTCATCAAATAATTATGGATTCATAAAATCCATTTCTTATAACAACAGAAATGAGGTACACTGGTCCTTTGACATGCAGAAAATTTACAAAAAGCAATAAGTTTGGACTCAGGTCAGCCATGTACAGGCTGATCTGGTCAACACTTTTGCAGATGCATTAAGCAAAACATAATGAATTACTGTTTACAAGTATATGAATAAAAGCACAAAACATTGTGAAAAAAGCAGACACAAACTCACTTTTTGTTAAAATGCTTTTGAAAGTGATCTGTTAGAAGCCAATCAAGAAAGATTATAACTAGAACTGTCCCAAAGCAGACAAATAATCCCCTACCAGGACCTTTTCACTTTAGCAGCATTATCAGAGAACAGAAATTATTTTCAACAGAAAGATCATCAGTGACCTTGACCTGTACCCCATGTGACCCAAAAACAATAGGACACCTCCTTGTGTCATGAGCAATTCCTATATAAAGTTTCAAGGTCCTGGGTCAAAAAGCTATTGAGTGAAAGAATTGAAACGATTTTAAAAGTTCACCTGTGACCTTGACCATTGACCCATGTAACCCTCAAACAATACGGTACCTCCTTGAGTCATGAGCAACACTCGTGAAAAGTTTCAGGGTCCTAGGTCAAACAGCTATTGAGTAAGAGTACAGATATGACTTTCAAACAAAGTTCACCTGTGATCTTGACCTTTGACCCATGTGACCCCCAAAACAATAAGGCACCTTCTTGGGTAATTAGCAACTGGTATGTAAAGATTTAGGGTCCTTGGTCAAAAAGCTATTGAGTTATAGCATTGAAACAATTTTCAAACAAAGTTCACCCTTGACCTTGACCTTTGATCCAAGGACCAACAAACAATAAGGCACCCCCTTGGGTAATGAGCAACTCTTAAATAACGTTTCAGGTGTCCTAGGTCAAAAAGCTATTGGGTGAAAGAATTGAAACAATTTTCAAACAAAGTTCACCTGTGACCCTGACCATTGACCCATGTAACCCTCAAACAATAGGGCACCTCCTTGGGTCATGAGCAACACTCGTGAAAAGTTTCAGGGTCCTAGGTCAATCAGGGTTGGAAGTAGATTTTCTCTGTACAACATGTTTTCAAATAGTTTGATGCCCTGTTAAATGAAACAGCCGTAAGAGATGACTACACCAGACATGTGGCACAGGCAAGTGGAGTTTTTGTGGCATTTGTCGAAGACAATGCCACTATGAGATCAATAATAAATGTTCAATATTGAATTTTGAAGACCATGTATGGTATTTTGTCCAAAACCGAAGGAAGTAAACCCAATTAAACTCAATTTTTCAAGACAAATGAGTTTTTCAATAGCACTCAGATATGTAACTGGAAATGGCGTATTGAAATAAACTGCAAAAGGCTGTCGATCGTGGAAATACTTCTTTTTGAGTAAAAATAGCTTCACCTCTTCATAGCCTTCTATTGGCGCAATGATATGCACAAAATTTGTCTTCTGACCGCTTTGCTTCCGGGGTTGTTCGTTCCAAAACCAGTTCGTCCCTGGGCTTGTTCGTCCCATGATTGCACGCTACTCATTTGATTGTGCATGAATATTTACAGGAAGAAAACTTTATTGTAATGTTGGGAATTAGGTCCTGACGGCCAAAGATATCTCAAAATCACAGTATTCAGGTATAAACTTAATTGAATGCAATATATTTACATGGCTTCTCTCTCTACCCATCGTGCATCCTTCCGTCAAGGGACGTTACTCCTGACTCCTCTTGAAAGATCAAAGGGAGACCACCAATACACAAATAACGCAAACTTAGGCACCAGTAATCTCCCTTTAACCAAAGAGACGTATTAATTTGCTTAGGAGGTTGATTTTCAAGTTAATATTTAAATAATATTTCTCTTTTTTTTTTAGCTCACCTGAGCACAAAGTGCTAAGGTGAGGTATTGTGATCGGTCATTGTCCGGCGTCCATCTGTCCGTCTGTCCACAATTCCTTTAAACATCTTCTCCTCCTAAACCGCTGGGCCAATCTTGGTGAAATTTGGCAGGGATGTTCCTTGGATGAAGCTCTACCAAAGTTGTTCAAGAGATTGAATTCCACCCTTAACTCTGGTTGCTATGGCAACAGAAAGGAAAAAAATAGCAAAATCTTTGAAAATCTTCTTCTCTGACATTAGAAGGCGTAGAGCTTTGATATTTGGTATGTAGCATCTCCTAGTGGACCTCTACCAAGTTTGTTCATATGATGCCCCTGGGGTTAAAACTGGCCCCGCCCCGCGGGTCACAAGTTCGAACATAGGAACAAAGAAAGAAAACTTTAAAATTCTTCTTCTCTAAAACTGGAAGGCATGGAGCTGTGATATTTGGCATCTAGCATCTCCTAGTGGACCTCTACCAATTTTGTTAATATGATGCCCCTGGGGTCAAAACTGGCCCCGCCCCAGGGGTCACAATTTCGAACATAGGAACAAAGAAGGAAAACTTTAAATTCTTCTTCCCTAAAACTGGAAGGTGTGGAGCTTTGATATTTGGTATGTAGCAATTCCTAGTGGACCTCTACCAAGTTTGTTCAATGATGCCGCTGGGGTCAAAACTGGCCCTGCCCCGGGGGTCACAAGTTCGAACAAAGGAATAAAGAAGGAAAACTTTAAAATTCTTCTTTTCTAAAACTGGAAAGCATAGAGCTTTGTTATTTGGTATGTAGTGAACCTGTTCTAAGTTTGTTATCCCACCTGAGCACAACGTGTTCAGTCAGTTCAAAATTGGGTCACCTGGGGTCATAAACTAGGTCTCAAGGTTAAATTAAACTAATACTTTGTGGGCACTCTAGAGGCCATATTTTTTGCTCAATTGACTTGAAAATTGGTCAGAATGTTTGTCTTGATGAAATATTGGGTGAGTTTGGAATTGGGTCACCTGGGGTCATGAACTAGGTCACTTGGTCAAATTTAAGAAATACCTTGTGGGCACTCTAGAGGCCACATTTATTGCTGAATTAACTTGAAAACTGTTCAGAATGTTTGTCTTGATAAATGTTTTGACGAGTTCTGAATTGGGTCACATCGGGTGATAAATTTGGTCACTAGATCAACTTCAGGAAATTCCTTGTGGACGCTCCAGAGGCCACATTTTAAGCTCAATTGACCAGACAATTGGTCAGAAATTGTATTACGCATGTGGAGTGAATTTCGCCTATTGACTCAGGTGAGCGATCCAGGACCATCATGGCCCTCCTGTTTTCAAATTATTAATTCTACACAGTGGCTTCCTTGACAAATGCCACATCAGCGTTCTCAATGCTTTGATTTATTTGGTGATGCATTATTAAATTATAGAGGATTAACCAATCATGGCAAGGAATCTGGAACTATTACTCATAACTGATCTGGTGTCTAATACACTTTTCAACACTATTCAGTTATATTGCGGCAGGCAGTGCACCTATCCATGCTTTCCTGGAGTTTCTGTTACTGGCACATGAACTTTGCAAAATATTCTTCCAAGCCAATGGCTGCTCTCCCACACAACCACACAACCAGTGTCGAAAGAAAGATCAGCAATGAGAGAGCAATGAATCCTGTCGCAATGACTATCATCAATCCTTGAAAGGAAATTGGCTAAGCTAGATACTCAAACCTGCAGCCCCTGCTCTCAAGTCTTGTATGCGACCAATTGTGCTATCGGGGCAGCGGTCATCACTGATTGCAATGGAGAAAAATATGAAAATAAAGAGAAAAGAGAAAACAGTACATCTAAGTCTTGTTCTTACATGGGCGGATCCAGCGGGGTGGGGGCGTAGGTGGGTCTTGACCCACTCCTAGAATTTTCAAAGTAAACTTTGTCTGCCTGAAATTTTGACCCAGTATGAATGTAGCAGTAAAAACATCCACAGATGCATTGTATAAATTATTAAAAAAAAACATTTCTTTGCATAGCTTTCCTAGTAATAGATCAGCTGTTTGTAGGTATACTACTAGTATTCTCACACATGCAACGAAACTGTGCATAGAATTTAAGGCTATTTTCCAAGGGATCCGTGAAAGAAAGTATATAAGTTTGGTACCGAATTTTAACTTATCCAATTTCCTACAAGGTGATATAATTTTTTTTCAGATAGTGATTTGTATAGAAGTATTTAATCGTTAAAGTGTGGTTGGGGTAAAAAAAAACACACACACAAATAGTGATATTTGTGTTATTGTGTGTAAAACTCTCCTAATGGCATAGTTGTGATAATTTCATTAGTATTAGGTATGACCTCCATTATGGCGTATTACCTGTACAGTAAGATGTCTCATGGAATCAATGTAATGTTGTATGGCGTGCGGAGGAATGTTATTCCATTTCACCAGCAGAGCACGCTCTAGCTCCTGCTAAGTGTTTACAAGATGCATTGATCTTACTCTACGACCAAGAAGATCCCACATATACACAATCAGATTTAGGTCTGGGGAAAACGCAGGCTAAGGCAAGATGTTAACACCATTTGCATTCAGATATTGTCTTATAATGCGAGCCATATGTGGATGCGCATTGTCATGTATCAATGTGGCAGGAGCATGCATGTGGACAAATGGAACAGCTACAGGTCTAAACACCCGATTTATGTACCAAGCAGCATTGAGATTCCTATTCACAATTACCAGGTCCGTTTTCCTATTCCCCGTTATCCCACCCCACACCATCATGCTACCCCGCCAAACCTGTTTCTTTCAACAACGTAGACGTAAGCAAATTGCTTGTCTCTCCTTCTAAAAATCACACTCTACCACCATGGTAACTAAGGTTGAACCTAGTTTCGTCTGAGAAAACAGTTTCATTCCACTGACCCCTTTGCCATGGGAAATATTGCCATGTCGAGTTCAGATGATTAACGCGATGATGTCGATTAACGCGACAATAGTTCAAGTATTCTAATGAAAAAAATACATCAAAACACAACATCTGTAAAGCAATTTTGTGTAAATGGGGGGGTTAAAAATGTAAAATCAAACCCTTTTTTTAATGACATGTATATCAAAAATATAAAATGGAACATTTTATTTTTTTTTTTTTAAGCAGTGTAATATACATCATAAGTTAGAAAGTGTAAATAAATCTACCATTACAGAAAAAAAATATCTATAACACCTTTTTCTGTAACAATAAAATATAAATCACAAAGTTAAACAATCAACATACCATTACATAAACAAATCTTCAAAAATATTTTTCTATGACAACTTGAACAACGATATGAAATTTGAAGTTGGGGCCGATTTCTCCAAAACTTTATTTGGGGACGATTTCTCCGGAGAAATCATTCCCAGGGAACGATTTCTCCGGAGAAATCGTCCCCAAGCAGTTTGGGGACGATTTCTCCGGAGAAATCGTCCCCAAGCAGTTTGGGGACGATTTCTCCAGGGGACGATTTCTCCTGACACCTGAATATGTAATGATCTATTCGATTTTCCCCCTGGAAAAAACTCTTGGATCCGCCCCTGTCTTATTACATGATAGTAAATTATTTTCATTTGGTCTATAACATAGCGTGCAGTAATATGGACCAAAAACAAACGTGGTCGAACAAGCCGGGGACGAACTGTTTTTGGAACGAACAAGCCAGGGACACCACTGGATCGGGTTAACGACATCACTGACTGTAGTAGCCTTGGTCCTGCAACTGTAGATTTCTTTCATGTGTATGAGGCTTGAAAAGTAAATAGATATCTGAAACACATAAAAGACACTATAATACATACTTTGTCAGTTTGATGATACATTTTCAGCCTCTATGTTGTTTATTCCTTTAAGCCATTAGGTGGCGCAACGTAGTCTCACGAAACGTAAACATGACCTACTTACACTTGTCACAACACGGCATAGACTATCTGATTGATCATTTGTTTGCTGACTCATTCGGCAAATCTCGGTTGATCCGTAGATCAAGTTAGATGTAGGTACGGAATCGACCGAGTTATGACGTGTGATGCTGACCACCCAAAGCTTACTGAATAGATCTACCTATTCTTTATCTATATTAGCTATTTTTTTTTTATAAAAATTCGTGACCAACCGAACATAAGATCTTGCGAGGTTTGATTCGGAATATCTCGGGAGTATTGACGAAGGTAGCAGGGTTGTGACGAGCGATAGTAGCAAATACTGCGAGCAATCTGAATACATCGAGTAGGCCTACCAATCTGCGCGCAGTGACGTCTGATCTGATCTTGTGGTATTCGCAGGTAGTAAAAGCTTGAAATAAATTTTTGAATTAATCTCACTTTTTATGAATGTGTTTTTGCTGCTTTGTTCATTGGAAAAGTAAATCTTTTGTTGTTGTAATTTACATCACATAGATTTAGATCCTAGGAAAGTCAATTTTGAAAGCGAAAGTAGATCTAGATAGATCTAACACTAACAGTAACATTTTCAGTTTTTCGACCAAGGTATTTTACAGACTAAATCTATAATGTGACAGGGATCGTATAGATATAGATGTGTATATATGATCCCAGAATGTAATAAGATCTAGTCATATTTATCTAGTAAACAGTACTTAAATCACTTTCAAAATAATGTCCATTCCATCAACGACCCCTGATTCCATCACCGCTCAAACGTTTATAATTAACAAGTACGGTTGAAGCTCATGGGGCGGGGGCGACAATTTTGCCTTGTACACTTACAGTAAGTTTATATTGGACGGTGTGCGATACCGAACAGTGTTTGATTGAATTTGCTTTTATTTATTGTCGCCACAGGTTACCCATATGGGTGACACCTTCCTGAGGGCTGTTAGTATTGTTACGGGGGATAGTGCAAATACAGGACGAAACCAATCCTGAGTTACACTTGGTTCTTTAACGTGCTCGATGTATAGCACTGTCACTCGGGACCTTGGTTTAACGCCTCATCCGAAAGACTATTAGTAATTTTAAATGGGAATTGAACCCACATCCTCAAGTGGCTCGAAACATCATGTTCATGAGTCCTACACTCTACCAACTGAGCTATGTGGGCTGGTCCAACTGTCTCAGAAATACCCCCAATAAATACCATGACTCGTCACATCTATAATTTTGCAGGGCGAGTAGATAAAAAAATAATTTTTACATCCCTGTTATAGATGTGTATATATGATCCCTCAATGTTATAAGATCTACCGATAGTCATATTTATCTTGGAAACAATACTTAAATTGATTTCAAGATAATGTCCATTCCATCAGGGATTGTTCAGATCTAGATCTACAATAGTTATTGGGAATGACAATTTTTTCTCGTACATGTACTGTAAGTTTGTATTGGACGGTGTGCGATATTGGACAGTGATCGATTGAATTTGCTTTTATTTATTGTCGCCACAGGTTACCCATATGGGCGACACCCCGTGAAGGCTGTTAGTATTGTTACGGGGGATAGTGCAGATACAGGAAGAAACCAATCAACCAAGTTACGCCTGGTTCTTTAACATGTGTGACGATTTTATGTTCCGTAACCGCATTATTTGATTATGCATTATACCTTGCCCAAAGAGATAACGGAAAGGTCCATACTGACTGCGCGTTTAGGGTATGTAAACTCAATAATTCCCATTGTAGTAGAATTTCAACTGCATGTTTCACTTGATATAATTATTGGAATTATTTCCCGTTAGTTTATTTTACATGACACTTTTTTTTTATTGAGTAATCACCATTGAAACGGGGCTTCAATCAAGCGCTTGGTTTCCTACAGGAAAGCGTCTAGTACTTGGGTATTTTTGTGCTCGTTAAAAACCGGGAACCACCGTACGCCGGGTCTAAGTAAATAGTAGTATTTAAAGCGAGGTTTTCGCTGGATTCATTCAGTCTGTTTTTCGCTGCAAGAGAAACAGATCACTAAATGACAGTGGGCAAATAACTGGTATTAAAAGTGAATTGCTCTGCAAGTTGCCATCGTAGTAAGGCGACAGAGAACAGAAAAGTGAATACTTGTGTTCATCTTAGTAAGTTCTCTGGTCGCTCGAACCGTGACAATAGCCAAGCATATTCCCTTCTAATGTTGCTGGGCACTGTTGGCAGGCTATCGTAGATGAGCCCATAGTGGTTAGCTGAGCGACTTCAATGGTGCATAAGATTGGTTGATGGCCAATAGATAGGCTCAGCTGTAGTTCATAACGTGTTGGCCGAACGATTATTGTTGATATTGCTAGGATCATTTGTTTATTTCTATAGACAGGTAGTCTATATTTTTTTCTCGTGATTGTTAGTTTTAAGTATGTGATGCTGTATATATCATTGCTTTAAGCCAGGTAGCCTATCCATGCTCATGTTGTAAATGTACCTCACTTTCATTAGCTATCATTTATTATCTTGTGCTCTATATACCGAAAACACGTTACATATATTTGGCGCCCAACGTGGGGCAGTTCAATCTATTACTTAAGTTAATAGGCTTACCCATCGTTTGTTAAATTACTGTCTCTCATGATGGCTGAACGCAGTTTGAGCGACCTACAAGACCTGTACCAGCAGGTTGAAGATTTAAAAAGACAAAATGCAATTTTACGCATGGAGAATGAAATTTCCGGTATTAAGAGAGAACTGGATGAATATCCAGACCAGAATCACTCATCCACCCCAATGAAGGTCAAACAGGACCAATTCAAAGAATCAAAGCCTCTGAGAGCGGATATACCACCTGGACGGAAAGAGCCAGGGTACAGACTGTCTCAAGGCATAGATGAGCAGTGCTCGCTAGAAAATTATGATCAGCCATATAGGTTTGTGACAGAACGTAAGAACAAACCTCGGCCTGGTAATACATCAAAGAATGTTGTCATGAAACCAGCTACCTTTGATGGGAGTGGGGCATGGCTGGACTATAAGGCACATTTCGAAGCATGTGCTGAGCTGAACGGCTGGTCAGAAGAGCAGAAGGGGTTATACCTCTCTGTTTCATTACGAGGACAGGCTCAGGGAGTGTTTGGTAACCTTGGGTCTGGGAAACACGATTATGACGACCTGGTCACTGCTCTAGAAGAAAGATTTGCACCGCCCAACCAGACAGAACTCTATAGAGTTCAACTACGTGAACGTCGTCAAAAAGCATCAGAATCTATTTCTGAGCTAGGACAAGATATACGGCGCTTAACAAATTTGGCCTATCCAAGAGCCCCCAGTGACGTTAGGGAAACACTGGCGATGGAGCAATTTGTAGATTCTCTCGTCAACTCTGAAATGCGTTTAAGGATTAAACAAGCAAGACCAGTTGATCTTAATGATGCAGTCAGGCATGCAGTTGAACTAGAAGCTTTCTACCGTGCTGAGAACAAACATCTTGGACAGGGCTATATAAAATCTGCAACTTGTAATGATCAAACTGAGTCATCAAAAGATCCTGAATGGAAGGAAGCATTTTCAACTCTCCAGAAATCGGTCAATGACATGGTACAGACCTTGAGTAAGTTTATGACACAGCAGCAGTCAAATTCAAACAAGTCAAGCTATCAACAGTTCAACCGTCATAACAGTGACCAGAATAGATCTGAAAGCAATCAGCCTAAAAACTCTAGACTGATTCGTAAGTGCTATATCTGCGGTTCAGATAAGCATTTGAAAAGAAGTTGTCCAAAACAGAATAGTGGCGAAAACAACAAGACCAACAACGCTGGTTGTGGCGAGAAAGCTGCTGTCAATGTCAGTGGTAGTCACCACGCTGGTCTATTTGTACAAGCTAAGCTTAAAGGGATAAGCATGGATTGTCTTGTTGATACCGGAGCAACTCTAACTCTTGTCTCGAGAAGAATTTGGGACCAGGTAAAAGGCTCCACAAATCTACAAGCGTTTGACAGAGAAATCATATCTGCAACAGGGAACGTTCTGAACACACTAGGTAGGACAAAGCTTTCCTTAGAAATTCATGGCACTACTTGCACGATGGAAGTAGTAGTGGCTGAGATGGATGTGGATGCAATTTTAGGTCTTGACTTTATGATAAACCAGTCTGTACAGGTAGATATTGAAACGATGACTTTGCGAATCAAAGGCATGTCATGTCCTTTAGTTGAGACTGGTAAGATAGGCTGCTTTAGGGTAATAGTAGCCGAGCAAGTTCCCGTTCCAGGTAGATCAGAAGTAATTTTGAAAGGAAAGCTGTTAGATTGGGATAAACAAAAAGATGAAGTTGGCATTTTGGAAACTTCAGACAGTTTCTTGAACTCGAATAGAGGTATCGTAGCTAGAACCCTAGTTCAAGCTGGGGATTGTGTGCCAATAAGATATGCCAATTTTTCCAACGAATCAAAGACAATTTATTCTGGAACAAACATAGCCACATTTAGTCCAGTTCGTATTATTAAGACAGTTGAGAATGCTCACCTTGAGCCAAATCATCAGCTCCCTGAGCATCTCCAAGATCTGTACCACAGATCAAGTACTGGGATGTCATACTCCCAAAAGAAACAAGTTGCTAAGCTTTTGTCTAAATACGGTGATACCTTTTCGAAGGATGATACTGACTTAGGAAGGACAGGCATTATTAAACACAAGATTCTTACTGGAGAGGCCTCAGCTATTAAACAGCCCATGCGCCGAGTACCAGTGCATTTGCAAGAAGAAGTTGATAAACAGATTGACACTATACTATGCAATGGCATCATTCAACCATCAACTAGTCCTTGGGCAAGTGCGGTAGTTCTGGTAAAAAAGAAAGATGGGACTAGACGTTTCTGTGTTGATTACAGACGACTTAATGATGTGACAATAAAGGATGCATATCCTTTACCTAGAATTGACGAGTCACTCGATCAACTTGCGGGTTCAAAATGGTTTTCCTGTCTAGATTTAAGTTCAGGATATTGGCAAGTTGAGGTCGACCCAGAAGACGAAGCAAAGACTGCCTTTGTTACAAGACAGGGTTTGTTTGAGTTCAATGTTATGGCTTTCGGTCTTTGTAATGCCCCTGCCACATTTGAAAGGCTGATGGAGACCGTTTTGTCAGGCCTTCACTGGCAAATTTGTCTCATATATTTAGATGACATCATTGTCTATGGGAAAACCTTTGAAGAGATGATAGATAATCTTGATCGTGTCTTGCAGAGATTTGCAGAAGCCGGGCTAAAGTTGAAACCAAGGAAATGTCAACTGTTCAAGAAAGAAGTTGAATTTCTTGGTCATGTCATCAACGAGTCTGGGGTAAGCACAGACCCCTGGAAGATAGACTGTATAAAGCAATGGCCGGTTCCTAGAAATGTAAAAGAAATTAGATCTTTCCTGGGCCTTTGCAGTTATTACAGACGTTTCATACCTGACTACTCTCATGTTGCAAAACCATTAACAAGGTTGACTGAGAAGAGCAAAAGTTTTGACTGGACTGAAGACTGCCAACAAGCATTTGACAGTCTGAAGAAACTCTTGATGACAACCCTGTGCTGGCCCATCCAGATTTTACGAAAACGTTCATCCTAGACACGGATGCAAGTGATTATGCTATTGGAGCTGTGCTCTCACAGAAGTTTGGCAAGACTGAAAGGGTGATAGCATATGCGAGTCGAACGTTGACAAAGTCTGAGAGAAAATACTGTGTCACGAGAAAGGAGTTGATAGCCCTGGTCTACTTTGTGAAATATTTCCGACATTATTTGTATGGACGAAAGTTCATTGCAAGAACAGACCACAACTCATTACGATGGATTCTTAATTTCAAGAACCCCGAAGGACAAGTTGCCCGATGGTTGGAAGTACTTTCAACATTCCCCATGGAAATCGAACATAGACCAGGTAGACTTCATGGTAATGCAGATAGTTTAAGTCGTAAACCATGTGGACATTGTGAAGCTATGTCTAGTAAATATGGCAACACTGATCAAAGCGTTGCTCCTGCCCAGTGTTTACAAATTAAATCACAGAGTGAAGAACGCAATGATCAGATTTCGCTGGATATAGCCAGTCTTCAGGAAAAAGATGATGAACTTACAAAAGTTCGGTCATGGGTTGACAAAAATGAAAGACCGGTGTTTAAATGCATTGCTGATTGTAGCTACTCACTCAAAGCACTCTGGAATCAGTTCCAAAGACTTGAGGTACAACAAGGTGTGCTAGTTAGGCGCATGGATAATTTCTCTGGTGTTACAACAACCTATCAGGCAGTTGTACCAAATAACAGTAGAAGAATTGTTCTACAGCACTGTCATGACACCAAAACAGCTGGCCACCTGGGAATTAAGAAAACTCTGAACAGAGTAAGACAACGATTCTATTGGCCAGGGTTGAAATTGGATGTACAAAGCTACATAGCTGGTTGTGAAACATGTATGAAAAGAAAAGAACCAAACCCAACAAAAAGAGCGCCAATGAGTATCGTGCGTAGCGGTTATCCTATGGAAAGGATCGCCATAGACATTCTAGGAGAGTTACCTATGACCAATAATGGCAACAAGTACATCTTGATAATATCTGACTATTTTACCAAGTGGACAGAGGCTCTGCCAATGCCCAATATGGAGGCATGCACCGTTGCCAAACTACTTGTAGACGAGGTACTCTGTCGATTCGGCATACCACGGAAAATTCACTCCGATCAAGGACGTCAATTCGAAAGTAATCTGTTTCAAGAAATGTGTAAACTGCTTGACATAGATAAAACAAGAACAACACCCTATCATCCTCAAAGTGATGGTATGGTTGAAAGATTCAATCGAACGTTGGTAACAATGCTCAGTGCTTATGTTAGCAAAAGTCATAAAGATTGGGATGAGCAATTACCATATGTAATGATGGCATACCGTAGCTCTGATCATGAAACCACAGGTATGAGTCCAAATAAGTTAATGTTTGGTCGCGAGGTTTCGACACCTTTAGATTTGATGTTCGAACTGCCTTCACATGTGAAGCCAATACCTAATAACCAGTGGGTCTGGGAATTACAAGAGAGAATCGAGTCGGCGCACACGCTCGTTAGACAAAATACCCAACAAGCAATGAACAGACAAAAGTTGATACATGACACTCGTACTTCATTTGAAAAGTTTCAAGTAGGAGATCAGGTGCTTGTATTTTTCCCTGTTAAGCAAATAGGAACTTCATCTAAGCTAATTCAGTTTTGGAAAGGTCCTTTTAAAATTATTGATAGGATATCAGATTTACTCTATAAGGTTAACTGTGGGAGAAATAGGTCTGAGCAGGTCATACATTGTGACAGAATAAGAGCATGTAGGAAGCAAGCCTTAACAGGTGAAAGTAGATCTGTTGGAAATGAGGTATTTGAAGAAAAACTATCTGAATGTTTGGAAGATACTGGTGATTATGTGAGAGATGATGATAAGCTGAGTGAAAATGACAACGAGTATGAAAGAGAAGTCTCTAATGATGAAAAGAGAATACGTAGAAAACCTGTTTGGGCAAAAGATTATGTTTTCTCTTGTAGATCAAACATGGTGAATACCAAGACTACCGAAAGAAAACAGCCACTACCAATTTGTCCGCTGTGTAAGAATCAGATACAGCGAGGTGAAACGTTTGAAGCTCATCTTCTGAAATGTTCTAAAGACAGACCTCAGTGTGAGAAATGCGGGAAGACATTCAAGAAAAGAGCTTATCTAACTAAACATGTACAGACTCAACACATGTCAAAACAGTCGAAAGCTGAGTGTACCATCACTAAACCTGCGGATGAAGAAGAAGAATCTGCAGAGGAACTCGAATGGGAAGATGACCCAGACATATCGTTAGATTCTCCAGTCAGTTCGGAGGATGAAAGTCAGGCTAAGCAGATATTGGACACCGCTAGTTCAGAGACTCAGAAAAGTACTGAGAAAGTAGTTTCTGACCAATCATCCGAGCTTCTCATTGGAAGAATTATAAGGAAGGCCACGGAACCAAGCCATCCGTGTGCACCGAAAAAGGCCAGGACAGAGGAAATTGTAAAGTCTGATGAACTCGACATAGAACAAAAGTCAGCACTTTCAGAAGTTGTTCAGGATAGTTCATCAGTGATGAAAACTTACAGTGTTACTTACACTGCAATACAGAACGGGCCTGCTATGGAGAAGACAACAATGGTTGAGGAAGATGAGGAAAAGATATTTGAAAACAGGACAACCTCTTGGAAACTTAGATCTGCACCGACTGACGTCAAACTCAATGATCTAATACCAGACAGCTATGTAAAAACATCGAATATCAAACTTCGTTTGGTTGGGGAAGGCAAAGTTAGCCTCATGCTTCAGTATTGTCCAGAGACTGAAGAAGGACAATAAGTTCACTGAAAGGTTAAAATGACTTCTTAACTCAGGAGTTTTTCTTCAAGCATTTTTTTTTTGTGTGTAACGATCTAGATAAGATCTTTTTCATTTGTAGCTTAGTTTTGTTCAACCATATGTTCATGTATGTAGTTTTTTTTTTTAATGTTTCATTCATGCGGGTCGCATGAACCCGGAGGCGTGGGTAATGTGACGATTTTATGTTCCGTAACCGCATTATTTGATTATGCATTATACCTTGCCCAAAGAGATAACGGAAAGGTCCATACTGACTGCGCGTTTAGGGTATGTAAACTCAATAATTCCCATTGTAGTAGAATTTCAACTGCATGTTTCACTTGATATAATTATTGGAATTATTTCCCGTTAGTTTATTTTACATGACACTTTTTTTTTATTGAGTAATCACCATTGAAACGGGGCTTCAATCAAGCGCTTGGTTTCCTACAGGAAAGCGTCTAGTACTTAGGTATTTTTGCGCTCGTTAAAAACCGGAAACCACCGTACGCCGGGTCTAAGTAAATAGTAGTATTTAAAGCGAGGTTTTCGCTGGATTCATTCAGTCTGTTTTTCGCTGCAAGAGAAACAGATCACTAAATGACAGTGGGCAAATAACTGGTATTAAAAGTGAATTGCTCTGCAAGTTGCCATCGTAGTAAGGCGACAGAGAACAGAAAAGTGAATACTTGTGTTCATCTTAGTAAGTTCTCTGGTCGCTCGAACCGTGACAATAGCCAAGCATATTCCCTTCTAATGTTGCTGGGCACTGTTGGCAGGCTATCGTAGATGAGCCCATAGTGGTTAGCTGAGCGACTTCAATGGTGCATAAGATTGGCTGATGGCCAATAGATAGGCTCAGCTGTAGTTCATAACGTGTTGGCCGAACGATTATTGTTGATATTGCTAGGATCATTTGTTTATTTCTATAGACAGGTAGTCTATATTTTTTTCTCGTGATTGTTAGTTTTAAGTATGTGATGCTGTATATATCATTGCTTTAAGCCAGGTAGCCTATCCATGCTCATGTTGTAAATGTACCTCACTTTCATTAGCTATCATTTATTATCTTGTGCTCTATATACCGAAAACACGTTACACATGCTCGGTGTATAGCAGTCATACAGGACCTCGGTTTCTATATACCGAAAACACGTTACACATGCTCGGTGTATAGCAGTCATACAGGACCTCGGTTAAACGCCTCATCTGAAAGACTATAAGTAATTTTAGATGGCCAGCCATGGGAATTGAACCAACATTCTCAAGTGGCCCAAAACATCATGTTCACAAGTCCTACTCTATACCAATTTAGCTATGCGGGCTGGTCCGACAGTCTGAGAAATACCGCAATATATACCATGACTCATCACGTCTTTATGTCACTGTCGTCCTTGTAACCCTTGAAAATGCTCTACTCACCATGCGATCAAAACATACTTTTGAGCATTATTAATGATTATGATGTCAGACAGATCTAGATTCATGCCTTTTGCTTTTGATCAGTTGGCACATAAATCACATATGCCCAAACTTGTAAAGTGGTAGGTCTCAGTGCAATTTATAGAATGTAGATCTGGTCTATATCCATTTTTTGAAATTCTGTTTTCCACGGTGTTTCCAGATGCTTTTATTACCGTAAAGTGCTTAAATTTTAGGACAGTAAAATTAAAAATAATTATATTTTTACATGTCCCAATACTTAAGGCAACAAAAAATAATGATTTTATCATCTGTCCCAAAACTTATGGTCCAACAAGACAAGCTGTCATTCTGTTGGTCATTGACTGCTAACCAGTCGAATAATGCTGAGGTTGAAATATTGCTACGTCATTGATTTCAATAAACCTTTGATCATATGCAGATCTACAATGCTTTACCGTAGCTTAACGCAGTTGACACTTACTAACCGTAGTTGGGCTTACTTAGGACGTAGTATAATGCAGTTTCTTGTAGTTACTCGTAGTGATACCCTAGTTAACCCTAGCCAGTTTGCTCACAGTTGAATGGAGTTTACCGTAGTTATACATAGTTCCACCTACTTAGACCTTCTTTGGTTCTGCTTTTTGCCTATTTTGAACCTACTTCGAAAGTTCTTCGACCTTGTTGAACATAGTAACACTACAACAGACTGCGTTTGAAATGAACTATGGACAAGAACGTGCATGACCGTAAATGTGACCATGGCTTTACATCAATTGAGAAACAAGGTCTTATACTAATCTTTCCCGATTCTGCTTCCTGGAAATTACACCAGTACTCGCGCTGAATATGTGGGCCAATGAACAATCCCAAAGTTGGTACCAGGGAGTCACTGGTTTGAATGCCAAGCTTTGCCAATTTCTTTTCAAGGATTGATGATAATCATTGCCACAGGCCTCTATCGCCTCTCACGACTGATTTTCTTTTAAAGATGCTTTTATGGAAAAGACAGTTGCTCGGGAGGAGTTTTGTGGGAAGTACTAGTGAAAGGAAACACAAGGAAACTATTCCAAATTGAAAAGATCTGCAGACAACAAATCCAAAACTGATACAAGGATACTAGTATATTATGAACTTAAGTTCTTTGACAGGGTAGAAAACATTATGGGAAAGAGAAGAAAATGCTGGTTGCCAGCATTTTCTTCTTTTCCCACAATGTTTTCAAAAGCCATCGTCCTCAGGGTTGTTATAACTTGGGATTGTTTGGAAAAGGGTTACTCCATTTTCATCTTGTATTTTTGGTCCATTTAGTGTAAATATTTCTATAATCTTATGATGTTCATGTGTAAAAAAATGACCTTGGCCCTTGATATGCAGTAAAAACCTTTTATTATCCCTTTATCAAACAATCCCTTGTTATAACCCTTGGGAAGATGGCTTATGAAAACAGTGTGAGAAAAGGAGAAAGTGCTGGTAATCAGCATTCTCTCCTTTTCCACAATATTTGCTATCCTTTCAATTATAAAACTGATCATTCGAGCAACATTTTATTGGTCATCTGCAAATGTTTTAACTCTTTACCACACAATCCCAAGTTTTAACGACCTTGAAGAAAAATCCTTTTGAAAACATTGTGAAAAAAGGAGAAAATGCTAGTAACCCTTTCCCACATTGTTTTCTACCCTTCCCAAAACAAATTTCATTTTTTGAGCTGCGTTTATTTTGTAGTCTGCAAATGCTTTGAATTTGGACCAGTTTTAAATTTTGTTATTTGGGAAAGAGCTCATTCATTTATTTATTCAGATTCAGTGCAGTAGAACCAATATGGCCGCAAGTTCACAAGAGGACAACCAGTGTAGTTTAGCAGCATTTTTCACTTATCTCAGGGGGATACCAAAGGAACAAGACAACCAATCAGGCACTGAATATATAATTAGGGAAGGGGCAAAGAAAGATAAAGAGAATTTTGAGGAAATATTTTGGAATATTCTTGATTTTAAACCATTCACTGGCAAAGAAGGTGATTCTTCTATTGAGAATTTAACTCTTGATTTGTGGAAACATCAAGACGGTCGTGAAAAGTGTGAAAAATGCTGGGTATGTAAGATTAAAGCAAAAAATTTTAGTAAATGTAAATATGTTGCATTGGGATTCAGCTCCCATGGTCGCGAAGAGATAGCAGATGGTGTACATCAACCTGTCATACTTCTGAGTGATGGTGAAATGTTGCCCTTGTCAGATATTTTGAAAGTTTTGACGGTGGAAAGCAATCCCACATTAGCAGATAAGCCCAGGATAGTTATACTGCTTGCTTGCCGAGCGATAACTAAAGAAGCAGGTGTGTTATAATTCTGTTATCATTCTATTCTTTTGTGTTCAAAATGTACTTGTACTTTGTTATGCAATAATGGCTATCCTATTACTAATAGAATACAAGAGTTTACAGCAGAAGTACAAAAAATAGGGTAATTTGTATTTAACATTGTCGTCTGCAAACTCTTTCAGTTTGGAAATGTCTAAAATTTCTTGTTTGGGAAAAGGTTAGCATTGAAAATTTATCTCCTCTTGAACCTCAATATACATTGATTTTTTACGTTAACCCCTTACCGCACAATGCGATTTTTTAACGACCCTGGGAAAGAAGTCTTTTGAAAACATTGTGGGAAAAGGAGACAATGCTGGTAACCAGCATTTTCTCCTTTTCCCAGGATGTTTTCTACCCTAACAAAGAAAAAACGCGCCATTTGAGCTACATTGAAATTGTTGTCTACCAATGCTTTGAATTTGGACAAGGCTTAATTTTTGTTGTTTGGTAAAGAGTTAAGGGTGAATCATTTGCCTTCTGTGAATGCCCTGTCATTGTCTGGGGGTGTTGTGTGCAAACTTTGACTTTTTTTTTTTCATATCTGGCATTTCTGAAGATTTTTTTATTTCATAGTTGGGCTAGTTGTTGACTATCAAATGGGAACCCATACAAAAGGAGCAGGTAACTCAGAAATAAATTTTGCTCGTAAAAAGAATGCCTCCTTTTCAACACTGAATTTTCATTTATAAAAGCAACCAAAGCAGAGCTTTGGGACAGGCATGTGATACTCTTGTCCATGTCGTTTTTATCAGTCATTCTTCCTTTCACAGACAGGTTTGAAGTACAGATGCCTCAAGATTCAAATGTCTTAAAAGATGGTGAGTAGCTAAAACTGATATTGACAGTCAAGTGTACCCTTTTTAGCTCACCTGAGCACAAAATGCTCATCGTGAGCTTTTGTGATCGTGCTGTGTCCGGCGTCCGTCTTGCGTCGTCCTTCGTTCGTCGTCAACTTTTACCTTGTGTATGCTCTAGAGGCCACATTTTCAGTCCGATACTCATGAAACTTGGTCAGAATGCTTGTCTTGATGATATCTCGGACAAGTTCGAAAATGGGTCATGTCAAAAACTAGGTCACTAGGTCAAATCTTAGGAAAACCTTGTGTACGCTCTAGAGGCCACATTTTCAGTCCGATACTCATGAAACTTAGTCAGAATGTTTGTCTTGATAATATCTCGGACAAGTTTGAAAATTGGTCATGTCGGGTCAAGAACTAGGTCACTAGGCCAAATCTTTGAAAAACCTTGTGTATGCTCTAGAGGCCACATTTTCAGTCAGATACTTATGAAACTTGGTCAGATTGTTTGTCTTGATGATATCTTGGACAAATTTGAAAATGGGTCATGTCGGGTCTAAAAATAGGTCACTAGGTCAAATCTTAGAAAAACCTTGTGTACGCTTTAGAGGCCACATTTTCAGTCAGATACTCATGAAACTTGGTCAGATTGTTTGTCTCGATGATATCTCAGATGAGTACGAAAATGGGTCATGTCGAGTCAAAAACTAGGTCACTAGATCAAATCTTAGAAAAACCTTGTGCACACTCTAGAGGCCACATTTTCAGTCCAATACGCTTGAAAGTTGGTCAGAATGTTTGCCTTTATGATATCTCGGACGAGTTCGAAAATGGGTCATGTCTGGTCAAAAAGTAGGTCAGTAGGTCATATCTTAGAAAAAACCATGTGTATGCCCTAGAGGTCACATTTCAGTCTAAATTTCTTGAAAGTTAATCAGAATGTTTGACTTGATGATATCTCGGACAAGTTCAAAAATGGTTCATGTTGGGTCAAAAACTAGGTCACTAGGTCAAATCTTAGAAAAACCTTGTGTATGCTCTAGAGGCCACATTTTCAGTCCAAAACTCATGAAACTTGGTCAGAATGTTTGTCTTGATGACATCTCAGATGACTTTGAAAATCGGTCATGTTGGGTCAAAAACTAGGTCAGAAGTTCAAATCTTAGAAAAACCCTGTGTATGCTCTATAGGCCACATTTTCTGTCCAATACTTATGAAAGGTGGTCAGGATCTTTGTTTTGATAATATCTCCAATGGGAAAATTGGCTATGGTTGGCTAAAAAGTAGGTCACTGAGAGAAATTCTAGAAAAAGCTTGTGTACATGCTAGAGGCCAAATTTTGAGTCCAATAATTGTGAAAGCTTAGTAGATTGTTTGTCATGATATCTCAGAAGAGATTGAAAATGGGTCATGTTTGGTCAAAAGACTCAGGTGAGCGACTCTAGGGCCATCATGGCCCTCTTGTTTAGATTTCACACTAGAATTTTGCAGGGGTCTGTGGGAATTTCATGTGATCAGTAACACACACTGATTATGTGGGATTATTATTTTTTTTTTTGAATAAGTATGATGATGTCACATTCAGTCGCACATAAATAGAAAGAGTTACAAATTGCAAGGCTACCAACCCTTTGTTTAAATGCCAAATTGTGACATTTGTACTGCATGTTACTATCCAGTTTCTTAAAGTTTGCAGAGAAAAGTATATATTTTGTAGCTTTTATCATTATCTTAAACAAAATTTAACTTACAAACAAAACGAATGAAAGATAGGCATCTTTATCAGTTTTTCATGGAATTTTTTGCTGTGCCAGGTTCCTTAACCCTTTTAGACCTATCCAAATTGAAAGCATTTGAAGGCGACAATTTCACAGTGGTTCAAATGACGCAATTTTTCTTTGATAGGGTAGAAAACTTTGGGGCAAAAGGAGAAAATGCTGGTTACCAGCATTTTCTCCTTTTCCCCCCCAATATTTTCAAAAGACTTTTTCCTCAGGGTCGTAAAAAGTCGTTATTGTGTGGTAAAGACTTAAGTGAATACCACAGTGCACAGCATATCTAGCCCTTTGATTTCTACAGGTTCCTTGTTGCCACAGATCCATCTTGTGAGTCTATCTGATACTACCATCAAGTATATGGTTAAAACCAGGGCAGATGTACTAGAGTATGATATCAGATGGATTAAACAGAGATCCGATTCGGTAGGTAAATGACCAGTACCTGCAGTTTCAAAATACTTTTCCATCAAATGAAAATGCTTCACTTTCTGAATTTTCACCGTTCTATTTTGGATAATCTAGGAACAAATGTGTTTATGAATGTACCCAGCCTCTGCCAATAAATTAACCATATATCACAAAATATTACCTTTGAACAACCCTGAAAAAGAAGGCATTTCAAATCATTGTGGCAAAAGGAGAAAATGCTGGGTTACCAGCATTTTCTGCTTTTCCACACTCCAACATTGGATTTTGAATTGTTAGCAGCAAAATGCTTTAAAAATGGACAAGTCTAAAGAACTGTTTGTTTGGAAAAAAGTTAAAGGTCACTCAAACTAGGAGTATGAAGCAATACATGGATCCGTGGAAATCGATATTTGACCAATCAGGTCATCGCATTTATTTTACCCGATGTGCCTTGTTGTCTGCTATTTCGGCTCCCAAATAAACAACTGTTAACGTTGGAGGGATGCGATAGTTTTTATCTATTTTGTGTTCTAAACGTTTGAATTTAAGAAAAAAGTTTAAAATACGTGCTTTGAAAATGTGTAACGCTGACGTGAGATCATGCAGAGGCTGTAGACAAGTTTGAATTATGATAATAACTGAAAATGGGACATATGTAAAGAGTTCTGATCAGCGTTACATTACAGAATGGATTAATTAATGCTGCAGAGACAAAATGTTTTAAAGTGGAAAACAAAGGTAAAAATAGATCTATAAGAAATACAAATAAAAAGAAAATATGTTTACTTGAATATCTAACTTTGTTCAATAACCTATGCACATCCAAAAAGTAGCACTTGTCATCAATGTTTCAGTTTGACGTTAATCTTAACCCTTGGTGCATGATGAATATGCTGAATGTGTAGATATAGATCAGATTGCAAATAACATGCAGTTTAATCTTGGATTAAAACTATCTACTATTTACAATAAGCATATTGATGTGTATTTCTCACTACATATTCTTCACTAAAAGTAGAATTCAGTTATGATATTAAGTCTAACACTGTTCTGTACCGGTGGCAGTTCAGCTAAAAAGGCAACTTATGTTAAGTAAATAAACTTTTTACTTAGTCGTATTTAAGAGGATTAGCACAACTGCCATTTCAAAGGATGTGTCGGTAAACTGTTAACTGATAAAAAGTGTGTTTGAATGCAAACCAATTTGCCGCTCTAATCAACTTGACCGCAGGTTTCTTCAGTATATCATAACATAAAACAAACAACCATCAATGATATTAACAAGTTTGTTAATTGACAGCTCACTTAACACACTTTAAAATCATAAGACAACCCTTTTTCCCTTAACCTGAAATTGAAATTTTTCATAGTCAACTCATAGTCAGTTTTTCATAAACTTACACTTCTCTGTAGAATCAGACAATATATAATTTTTTTGAAATACTTGTAATTCAGTGTTATTTAATTGGGTATGATGTTGAGATGACTTTACTAGCCTTACAAAAACAATAAGTATATTTAATTCTATTATTCTGTTTGTATTGGTTTGTATTGGAGTTTAACGCCATTTTAATAGCTTAGGTCATATCATGGCGGTCAGTGAAGCTCCCACGAGTTTCCTGGCTTTCTCACACCAGTACTAACACAACTTTCTTTCCAAAGCCACTGACTACTTTTCTCACATGCATCAGAGGTGAGAGGCGAAAAATCGCCAGAAAGAAAGTTTGCCGCAACCTGGTATCAAACCCTCAACCTGCGGGTCACGAGTCAGATACGCTAACCACTGAGCAACCCGGCTGGGCTTATTCTGTGGAAAAACGGAGGTTTGTTGAGGTATTTTATTCTTTCCCATTGAAGTTAAAAACTTTGCTAAAACAAGTAGATCTATTACATTGTCCAAAGCCCCCGTAAATCGCCCTTTTTGTACATATCTTTGTGTAAATTAGTTCAAGAAAATTCATCATCGGCAGAAACATATGATAGAAATATTTTTTCCGAAATTTTATTGAGAGAAACAGTCATGACAGCACGATTTTTAAGTAGCCTATCTGCTATACTGTATATTTATTTACTGTGGTTGTTTGGGAGCCCTTGGCAGCAGTAACCAAGGAAGTTGGTTTATCTGATCACCACGGATCCATGTATACATCATAAATGTGAGATCATGATGCAATTTGTTTCAAGAAGAAAATGAAATTCTTCAGTACATGAAACAAATTGCCAGAGACAGCTTTTAAAACACTATTATTATACATATCAAGAGACCATTGGTTGGCGTAAAACTAACGCTTTCATCAAGTGCATTCAAATTATACAATTTCTTTGATTTCTCTTTGTTACAATGTGATTTATTTACAAAACCATGCAGAATGTGAAATCGATTTTTCAACTTTCTATACACTACTGTGCACCCTCCTATTGAGAATGAGTGATACCTGTTAAGTTAAATTTTCTTTTTCCAGGAATGTTTCTTGGAAGTTACCATATTCAAACTTTTGAAATTATGCGTGAATAAGGATAAGCTTATATGAACCTAGGTTTTCAACATGCTTGGCCGTGTGTCTGAATATTTTCAAAGTGACCATGGGATAATACTTGTTGCATCCTCTCCACTATTTTCAGTTATCAGAATTAACATTGCATTTAACTATGTAACGAACGATAAAATTTTGGACATGTCCAAATTGAAAGTATTTGCAAATGACGAATCAAATGTGGCACAAATGATGAAATTTGCCTCTGAAAGGATAGAAAGCATTGCTGGAAAAGGAGAAAATGCTGGTTACCAGCATTTTCTCTTTTTCCCACAATGTTTTCAAAAGCTTTCTTATCAAATGATATCAGTGATTTTGGCCATTGACCCTTTACTTTACAATCATGATTTCAATGTGAAATGAGTTGAAATTTCGCTTTTTGTCCTAGGTTTGGAAGAGTTTGGTGGTTCAGAAAGGCTCAAAGAATGACACAAGTACTACACTCAAAATAGATAACCTTGATAAAGATACAAGTTATTGTATCATAGTGAGGGAGAAAACTGCAAGTGGATTTGGTCCTTTTTCTGTCCCAACTTATGTGAGAACATTAGGTAAGTTGTCATTTATATCAATGTAACCATGGGTTCATTTTGTGATGTCCTAGTATTTGTCCTGTGTACATACATGCTTGTTAATGTCTTTCATGTTTCATGTGCTGTCCTTTGTTTAGGTGAGATGTGATCAGAGAGAAAGTGTGTATGCATGTTTTTTTTTTTTATATCTACTCACTAACAAGTTTTTTTCTCTCTGGCACACTAATTCACTTTCACTCAGTCTCCAGTCTGCATTGCGGCTAGATCGTTCTTTTTGACAACCTACCATAGATTATTTCACCATAATCTTTTGGAAACCTTATTGTTGGACTCCGGTAAGCTATTTTTTACCTTTTGCTGTAAATTTGTATTGTTGCAATTCAGTCTTTTTTTTTACCAATAGCTTACTTTGAAATATTTTTTACTGTTGTACTTAAGCATTGAAAAGATACTTAAAATGATTTATTGTTCTTTCAGGTTTTTTCTGTATGCTTATACAACACTGTTTCACACAGAATTAAACTATTGAACTCAACCCAGAACTTTGTTTCCTTAGTAAACCCCGGTTGACATCAAACACAGAAAACCAGATTTTAATTCATTTTTAGCTCACCCCAGCATTAAGTGTTCAAGGTGAGCTTTTGTGATTGTGTTGTGTCTGTTGTGTGTCATGCATCGTCTGTCCGATACAAGATAATAACTCTTGAAGCTCAAGTCTTGAGAAACTCTGCCAGTATGTGATAACAAAGAATCCGAAAGGGCTGCTGTATGCACTGCTGACAACCTGCGTTGGAGCTATAAGTAGGGGAGATAACTCCAACACTCAGGTCTGAGTTATCTATATAATTATATCGTGACAACCCAATTTCATGTTCATAGCAGCTCTACTGACTACCATTAAAATGGCTCCACTGCATAAAAAGTTGGGTTACCTATGTTTATGAGACTTGCATTATTTTTCTTAATATTTATGAAACTTACATTGTTTTCCTTCATGTTTGTGGAATTTAATTTCTTTCTTTTTTTAATGTTTTTACATGTACATCATTACTTGTTTTCAGCTAGTTTTTTAACCCATTTGAATTTTATTTTATGAAACTATAATCATTCTTGTATCTTCAAGCCAAATGTTGCCCCTGATGGTTGAACAGTGGTACAGATTACAACTGATGGAAACTATATTTCATTCTCTTGGAGTCATCAAAGAAAGCACTGTTTTCATTTCCAGTTTTAAATCAAGGACAAATCCCTTGAGTTTCTTTATCCCATACACCATCTTTATCAATTATTTTTCTTAGTTTACACAGCTGACCAATATCTGAACCATTTTACACATTTTAACAGCAATTTTTTTTTTTTGCTCTGGCTTTAAGGATGTTTCTTTCAGACTGACATTAATTTTTCTTATGTTTGTGAGACTTAAAATATTTTTCGTACCAGTATGTTTGAGAGACTTACATATTTTTGTTTATGTTTGAAAGACTTGTATTATTTTTTCAATTCTTATTTATGTTTGAGGGACACACGTTATTGCTATATGTTTGAGAGACTTACATATTTTGTTTATGTTTGAAAGACTTACATCATTTTTTCTATTTTGATTTATGTTGGAGGGACACACATTATTGCTATATGTTTGAGAGACTTACATGATTTGTCTGGTGAATGGGTGTTTTGGCCACAGACGTTTTGGCCTGAATGTTTTGGCCATGGATCGATGTTTTGGCCATGGATGTTTTGGCCAGCTGAAAAGTGCAAAGTAGGACATTTTGGCTAAATGTCCTTTTTTTTTAAACACAGAAAAATGCAATAAAAGAACTATCTCTGCTTTTAAGCATACAGTTGTAGAAGAAGGAATGCATATAGAGTCCATTTCATGCATTTTTCTACTTTAGAATAACTATTGGCCAAAACATACTTTGACTTTGATTTGCATTCTTCTATTGCAAACAGCTTAGATTATTCATACTTTGTTGCAAACTGCTGTTGCAAACAGTAATTTCAAGTTATTGTTCAATCAACATTGACTGACAAAATTGATAAATGGCAATTTAAGCAGTCATCAAATACAGTTTTGTCTTTAATAGAGTAAAAAGCAAAATAACACTTTAAAGCAACAATTATATGTAACACCAATTTTTTAAAAAATGAAGAGGTTACATGTAACTATTTGTAATTCCAATAAATAAAGAAAATAATGAAATAATCAATTACTCCAAACATGTCAAATATAGTAATTTCCCATTTTCCTACAATGTGTTTTAATCATGGTTTATTGGGCTCTAAATCACAGAATTTCAGAAATAACATTTGGTTAAAACGTCCTACTTTGTACTTTCAGCCGGCCAAAACGTCTGTGGCCAAAACATCCTACATTCGATTTGTCTTTGTGTTTGAGGGACTAACATTATTTATCTCTACTGATTAGATGCAGAGGATGAAGGGGCAGAAATATATGTTGAAGCTGGCGAACAGGAACAGCAATCACCTGGTATGCCATTTTCATAAATATTGCATATATCTTACTGTTAAAACTATTTAAAAAACTGGGGTTTGTAATTTATTGATGGCACATGTATGTAACCTGTTCCCCACTATTTTTAACCCTTTTCCAAACAACATGTTTAGACTGTTTTTGAATAGAAGGCTTTGGCAGATGACAATTTCAAAATTGAAAGAGGTAATCTTAAGTTCTCTGATAGGGTAGAAAACATGGTGAGAAATGGAGAAAATGCTAGTTCAAGCATTTTCACCATTTCTCTCAAAGTTTTTAACAGCTTTTTTTCCTCAGAATGGTAAAAACATGGGACTGTGTGGTGAAAGCTTTAAAAAAGCAGTGAAAGGAAGGAGATTGAAAGTAACTGTTGTATTTGTACATGATTTGGTTTGCCACTTACCGAAGAATCCTATGATCCTATGGAAGAAGCCTTTAAAAAAAAAAAAAACGGTGTGGGCAATAAAGAGAAAATGCAAGAAATAAGCATTTCCTACCTGTTTCATGGTGATATTAACCAGTTTCAGACAAACCTTGTATGTAATTTGATTTCTTGTCTGCAAACACAGTACTCTCAATTCAGGCAAGTCTAACAGTTTGTCATCGAGTAAAGGGTTAAGTAAGTTTCTTGTGTGTCATTTGATAACTGATATGTATAATGACACAGGTATGTCAAAAGGTGTACATGTATTTCCCAATAATCAGTAACATTTTCAGCACCATAGGTGAAAACTGGGGGCTTTTTTTGGGCAGTATAGATCAAGGTCAAACTGCACAAAACATGCAGTCTGGGTATGAATTCACTAACCATTCTTAAGAATATTTTTAGTCTAATGCTGGAGAATTTTCTAAACTTGAAAGTAACACAATTTCTGATTGGCTAAACCATTTGGTTTAGCCAATCAGTTGTGTTACTTTCAAATGTAGAAAATTATTGTGAGTTAGACAAAGAATGTTCTTAAGAATGGTTGGTGAATATGGACCCCTGGTTTTTGACCTTTACCACCAGGATGTGTCTCATCCACTTAAGTTAAAAATACTTCTGAGCTTCAGTGGGTTGTATTTTCACCCCTCTTAACTCTTTACCAAGCAACCCCGACTGTTAACAACTCTGAAAGAAAAGGCTTTTGAAAACATTGGGGGGAAAAGAAGAAAAATGCTGGTAACCAGCATTTTTAGCTCACCTGAGCACAAAGTGCTCAAGGTGAGCTTTTGTGATTTTGCTGTGTCCGGCGTCCGTCGTGCATTGTGCGTCGTCAACTTTTACCTTGTGTACGCTCTAGAGGCCACATTTTCAGTCAGATACTCATGAAACTTGGTCAGAACGTTTGTCTTGATGATATCTCGGAATAGTTTGAAAATAGGTCATGTCAGGTAAAAAACTAGGTCACTAGGGCAAATCTTAGAAAAACCTTGTCTAGAGGCCACATTTTAAGCCCAAAACTCTTGAAAGTTGGTCAGAATGTATTTCTTGATGATATCTCTGACGATTTCAAAAATGGGTCATGTCGGGTCAAAAACTAGGTCACTAGGTCAAAACATAGAAAACTTTTGTGCACACTGTAGAAGCCACATTTTCAGTCAGATTCTCATCAAACTTGGTCAGAATGTTTGTCTTGATGATATCTCGGACGAGGTGGAAAATGGGTCATGCTGGGCCAAAAACTAGGTCACTAGGTCAAATCATAGAAAAACCTTGTACACACTCTAGAGGCCACATTTTCAGTCCAATACTTATGAAATTTGGTCAGAATTTTTGTCTTGATTATATCTCAGATGAGTTTGAAAATGGGTCGTCTGGTCAAAAAGTAGGTCACTAGGTCATATCTTAGAAAAACCTTGTGTATGCTCTAGAGGCCACATTTTCAGTCCAAAAATCTTGAAATTTGGTCAGAATTTTTGTCTTGATGATATCTCGGACAAGTTTGAAAATGGGTGACGTTGGGCAAAAAATTAGGTCACTAGGTCAGATCTTAGAAAAACCTTGTGTACGCTCTAGAGGTTACATTTTCAGTCCAAATTTCTTGGAAGTTTGTCAGAATGTTTGACTTGATGATATCTCGGAAGAGTTAAAAAAATCGTTCATGTTTTGTCAAAAACTATGTCACTAGGTCAAATCTTAGAAAAACCTTGTGTATGCTCTAGAGGCCACATTTTCAGTCCAAAACTCATGAAACTTGGTCAGATTGTTTGTCTTAATGACATCTCAGATGACTTTGAAAATCGGTCATGTTGGGTCAAATCTTGAAAAAAGCATGTGTATGCTTTATAGGCCACATTTTCTGTCCAATACTTATGAAAGGTGGTCAGGATCTTCGTTTTGATAATATCTGCAATGGGAAAATTGGCTATGGTTGGCTAAAAAGTAGGTCACTGAGAAAAATTCTAGAAAAAGCTTGTGTACATGCTAGAGGCCAAATTTTCAGTCCAGTAATTATAAAAGATTAGTAGAATGTTTGTCATGATATCTCAAAAGAGATTGAAAATGGGTCATGTTTGGTCAAAAGACTCAAGTGAGTGACTTCAGGGCCATCATGGCCCTCTTGTCTCCTTTTCCCACAATGTTTTCTACCCTATCAAAGATGGAAATCACCAAATTAGCAACATTTAATGGCATTTGCAAATGCTTTCAATTTGGTCCAGTCAAGAATTTTGTAGTTATAAAGAAATAAAGGGTGCAAGCTGTGTATTTGGTGCTGAAAGGGTTGACTTATTATCTCCTGAATCAAATTTCAAGGTGATAACAATTGAAAACATCCTTGTTGGATAGGAGATAGTGAATAACTAAAAGTCTTTCCATTGATATGTTAAGCCGAGGTCTAACTAAAAGTCATTCCATTGATATGTTAAGCCGAGGTCCTGTGTGATGATGCTATACACTTAGCATGTTAAAGAATCAGGCACAACTTAGAATAGGTTTCATCAGCTCTCTTGTACTATCCCAGATAACATAAGGTAACTAACAACCTTCTTAGGGTGTCACCCACATGGACAGCCAGAGGCAAACCTTAGGAGGCATCATCCATAATAGCAACAGGTGATGTCAATGAATAGAAGCAAAACTAACCAATCTGGAATGATGAACATGATTGAATGTCTGATATGAGAATGAAGTGAAAAAGAAAATGTAGGGAAAGGAGAAATAGCTTGTCACAAGCAACCTCTTATGCCACATTGTTTCAAAAGTGGTCCTCTGCAAGAAACCAATAACTACCCTGCAGAAAGTAATATTGTAAAGTATGTTCATAGTTGTTTGAATTTTCACAGCAACAGGCTCTGATGCTGGAGACCCACCATTGCCATTGCTCAAAAGAAAAAAAAAATTTGTAGTGACTCCAGTATCTGAGAAAGAAGATGAGCATTACTCAGCAGAAAAAATTCCAAACAATTTTCTAGTTGGTATGTATTATTGAAATCAAATGCATAAAATATTATCTTGTACCATGTAAAGCTATTTTTTGTTAACCCTTTAACACACTATCCTGTGTTAGAATGACGCTGAAGAGAAATCTCAGAAAATATGGTGGGAAAAGGAGGAAAAGTATGTAGGAAAAAAAATAAGTGTCATCAGTACCAGAGAAAAAGATGGAAGGGTAAATCCAGCAAAACTTGAACCGAAATCATTGGTGCTTACATAAAATGTTGCTGACAGTTTGAACTTGGAGAAAGTCATCCGCGGGTGACACCCCCCCCCCCTCCCCCGATAGTTCATACATTATAGTTTCATATTTCATAACTGAAACAAAGTTAAAGTAAAAAGTATTCCCCAAAATAGGAGAAAACGCACACCTGTGCAAAACGGCTTAACTCAGACAGCATAGTAAGACTTCGGACACACCATCGTATAAGATGGACAGGAAATTTTCGAAGGTTACAAGCAATTTCACATTTTCCAACAAGGTTTTTCAAAGCTGCCTCCTTCCAATATTTCAAAATGACTATCACCAAAAAGGGAAATTTCACTTTCCTCTAACCCTTCTTGTTCCCTCTTGAGCTTCTGAAGCCTTGCCCATTACCCTCTCTGTAGATTTGTTGTTACTAAATAGAGAAAGAACGATTTGAATGTTTTGTTTCATAAACACTTTTACACAGTTTTGTTAATTCATAGATCCATTCTCAAAGTGGCAGTAATCTACTGAAATCACATTTTTCTCCTTGTCAGACTTTTTACGACTTATCCAAAAGATTGTTGATCTTCGGACACTTCAATTTTTCCTCAATTTCTTAGGAATACTGCCATTTTTCCTTCTAATGATATTTTTTTTAGATCTTTAAGTAGCTTTCTATTTAACTGTTTAGCTTTTTTTTTGTCTACAGCATCAAACAACCATAAAAAACTCCGGGATATGCCTTGTGTTTGGATGACTCTTTTGAAGTTTTTGTTTGCATCAGAGAGAAAGTGGGTGTTACATCGTTGCTTTGTGTATAAACGTTACCAATGCCCAGTTAAGATTCTGCAGCTCTGATTTTTGTTGGAGTTATCAAAACTACTTGTTGAGTAGTCCCTAGCTGTGAAATGCACATAATATACCGTTTTTCCCCCGATGTCCTAATATTGAAGCTGTTGAGTTTTGCAGGTTTTACCCTTCCACAGAAAGAATTGGTAGGAGAGGAAAAACTGTGTGGTCTGCATGGTTGTAGTCTTTTCGAAAACATGGACACTTTTTGATATCGTTTTTTTTTTAGCTATATCTCAATATAATTCCTTCACACTCGAGCTAAACCTTGACTATCAAAAGGGGAAGATTGATGGTGTATAATGCCACATTAACCCTTTACCACACGGCAAACTTTAAGACCTATCCAAATTGAAAGCATGCAGAAGACAATTTCATAGTGGCTCAAATGACGCAACTTTTCTTTGATAGGGTAGAAAACTTTGTGGGAAAAGGAGAAAATGCTGGTTACCAGCATTTTCTCCTTTTCCCACAATGTTTTCAAAAGGCCTCTTCTTCAGGGGCGTTAAAAGGCGTCATTGTGTGGTAAATAGTTAAACACTATTTCAGTCATCTTACAGGGACAGCCCACATATTCATGTATTTCTTGGGTTTCACAAGTGCTAGGCTTGGGCTCTGAAGTGTCTTGGCAAAGGATTTTCGTACGAAAAACAAAGTGGATCCAGTGAGGCTTGACACAAGTCCTTCACTTTACCACTGAGTCATGCAGGACCCTTCAAAGGAGGAAGACATAATCAGAAGGGCAGATAACCCTCAGAATATTTTTGACAGTTATGGTCCTTTTTGGACTTAGAATTTTCGCTGAAATCGCTTCGACAGCCAAGAGTTGGCACCAACATGAGGTGCTATTGTTTCTTCTTGCATGTAAACCTTTACCAAACAAATTGGTGTTTTAGTGGCTGTAAGAAAAAATGCTTTTGAAAATATTAAGAGAAAGTGATTTGTTTGTACAGTTTGTATGAAGTTTAATGCTGTTTTAAACATTATTTCAGTTATATCCTGGATGCCAGTGCACCTATTCAGGAGTTTCTTTTACCAGTACTGTGCACAATATTCTTCCCATACCACTGGCTGCTTTTCCAAGCAACCATCGTCAAGACAATGACCAGTGGTCAGTGCGAAATGAATGCTAGTGCAATGTTATCATTAATACTTGAAAAGAAATTGGCAGAGATGAGGATTTTAACCAGCATCCCCTGATCTCAAGTCCTGTATGCTGCCAACTGCGCTACTAGGCTTGGCAGTAACTGACAAAGAATAAAATGAAACTTACAAGCTGATGGTAAAAACCCAAATGTTGCTATTTCAAAGTAACTTTTTGAGAAAAATACCTACTTTTCAGACAGTGTAGATCCAAGATCAGACTGCACATTCTGTGCAGTCTAATCTTGATCCACACTGTCTGCAAAAAGTCATTTAGTCACACTCAGCAACCTTAGGGTTAATAATCATACTAGTGATGGATAGATGCTCAGACCATGGTGATAAGTGGAAAATTGCATTAACCCTTCTCCTGCCGAATTTAGTTTGTTGACGATTACATAAATAGACTCTGCTTAGTTTATTGAGCACTGAGCTGGGTTTGTACACTCTCCACAAAATATATATTTGGTCGCGAAGGGAGGGATAGGGGTTAAAACACCTACAATAGAACTACATGTATTATTCTGCTATGGTTTATCTTTATAGTATATGGTGCAAATAGGGGAAGATTGAACAAGAGAAATACAGAGAGAGGCAGCTGGGCTTTAGATGATCTTTTACAAGTTTTAAGAAATGAGGAGAAGGACGAAATGAACATGTTTCACCTTTTAACTAAAGCAGCATTTAAGATGTCACAAAGAACCTCCAAGAACACAGAGGACGAAAGTCTGAGTAACAAAAAGGGGATATTGTGTTTCTCCCACACTTTGACAGAAGATATTATGTTACAAAAAAGGAAGAGACCTGCCCCAGCTTTACTTTAAGTCTTTACCTAACAATGAAATTGTTGAATTGTCTAAATTGAAAACATTTGCAGATAGCAAATTTAATATGATTCAAATGATGAAAATTGACTTCGAAAAGGTAAAAAACATAGTGCATATAGGGTCAAATGCTAGAAACCTGCATTGTATCCTTTTCCCACAAGGTTTTCAAAACCTTCCTTCCATAGGGTTGTTAAAACCTTAGATTATTTGATAAAAAGTAAAAACTGTATCTTAAGAAGGTAATGAGGGGGTACTTTTGTCCCCCTGCTACACTGTTTCTTCATGCAGATACCATCTGCAGTAGAGACTTTCTGATCTTTCAACTAACTGAATATCCATGCAATAACACCCATGTGATATTTATTTTTGATATACCACAGATATTTATAGAACATGAATTGATATATTATTTTTGATATACCACAGATATTTATAGAACATGAATTGATATACCATGGAAATTAATAGAACACGATTGAATTTTCTGCAGGTAAACATCACGTCTTATGACACAGTCAACATCATTCATGACGTCATTATTACAGCTAATCCATATCCAACTAAATTGAAAAGATCATTTTTGATTGAAATAATTCGCATATTTTTGCACATCTTTTTCACGCTTAGTAAAAAATCAGATGTTGAAAGATAAATAGAATATGTCGTATTAGATCAGTATCAAAAATACCAAACTTGGTTTTGAGAATCGATAGTTGTCTTGCCAAGGCTCGACAATCATCAATTCTCCCAACCTCGTTAGATATTTTTGATATACAACAACACTAGGTATGTATTCTCTATCTATTAAAATATTATCTCCTACAGACGGTATTCTAGTCATGCAACAGACCACTTTTGAAAACATTTTGGCTTTTGACCCTATACCACACATTCCCGACTTTTCTTAATCTAGACAAGGAAAGCTTATGAAAACATAGTGGGAAAAGGAGAAAACGCTGGTGACCAGCATTTTCTCCTTCTCCCACAATGTTTACTACCCTATCAAAGACAAATTTCATCATTTGATTCACATTTAAATTCTAGTTCTCATCTACAAGTTAGACTAGTCTACACTTTTTTTATGTTTGTGATAGAGTTAACCCTTTACCACACAATGACGCCTTTTCACGACCCTGAGGAAAAGGGATTTTGAAAACATTGTGGGAAAAGGAGAAAATGCTGGTAACCAGCATTTTCTCCTTTTCCCACAAAGTTTTCTACCCTATCAAAGAAAAGCTGCGTCATTTGAGCCACTATGAAATTGTCATCTGCAAATGCTTTCAATTTGAATAGGTCTTAAATTTTGCCGTGTGGGAAAGGGTTAAAGGACAAATTGCTCTCACCCTTCCATACAGGTTAACTCTTTACTAAACAAGAAAATGGTAGACTTGTCCAAATAGAAAGCATTTGCGGACAATAATTGAAGCGCGACTCGAACAAAAATTGTCTTTAATAAGGTAGAAAACATTGTGGGAAAAGGAGAAAATGCTGGTAACTAGCATTTTCTCCTTTTCCCACAATGTTTTCAAAAGGCCTAAGGGTTGTTAAAACATAGGATTATGTGATACAGTGTTATGGGCACTATCCTGGTTTAGCCAGATCTTTCTGTCTCGGTCCATATTTCTGTGCCAAAACTGTTTCATCTTTCCAGTTCAGGGGCCTTTTGACATGGTTTTATGAAATTGTATGCAATGTTAGATTATTTTGTTGAACATTTTGACATGGTTTTTTTAAGCTTTATGCAATGTAAGATGATTTTGTGTTTGACATTTTGACAAGGTATTTTGAAACTTTATGTGAAATACAATATACTTGTGTAAGAATGTATGACCTTTTTACAAGGGATGTTGAAATTTCAGTGCAGTATACAATAGTTTTGTGTATCACTTATTGACAAACAGATAATGAAACTATGCAGACTACAGTATTTATCACGTAAAAACTCCTCTTGCAGTGTATTAAACCCATGACTTATTTTCGATAATTCACTAGTGTATTATTGTTGGGTTTTTTTTGGTCCCGGTTCTGGCTCTTTTTGTAGTCATGAGGGCTTGAAGCTAGCAAAACTAACCACAGCATGTACCAGAATTTGTACTACAGTGCCATTTTGCAGAAAAATGACATCATTTTTGCCAAGACTTATGTGTGTGGAAAATGTTATGATTTTCATGTTTAAGAACAATAAGAAATGAAGCACAAGTTGTTTAAAGTCAACAAAATTGTGAAAGTATTTCGATTTACTCCCTCTATAAAATGTTTTATGCTACTTTTGATATAAATGTCACAGAGTTATCTTCTCGCATATGTACTCATTTCAAACCGAACTACATCTATAAATATGGACCTGTGAAAAATTGTATAGGTTGAAGATGATGGTACAGTATTTTCTATTTGTCTGTTATTTGTTTCGTGTGATGAATGGAATCTCACATTCATGTTCGTATTATTTTTTTTATCAAACTCTATGAATAAGGCTTGCGTCATTTAATTTTAGTTAACTCGTTTGATTAAATGAGAATATATAAACACTCATGTAAGATTCTCTATTTATGAGTATAACTTTTGATATAGGACCATAAAACTTTATGCAGTGTACAATATGTTTGTATAAGAATCCATGACCTTTTTACAAGGGATGATTTAACATGCAGTAGTCTATATTTTTCTGAAGGATTTTTTTGATATAAGGAATGATAAAACTTTTGCAAAGGGGTGATGGAACTTTATATAGAGTACAATATTTTTGCCTAAAAACGTTCGACATTTTGACAAGGAATTATGAAACTTTATACAATGAACAATATTTTTGTGTATGACTTTTTGACACAGAATGACAGCATTAATCTTTTATCACACAGTCCTGAGTTTGAAAGACCCGAGAGAGAAGACTTTTGAAAAAATTGTGGGAAATGGAGAAAATGCTGGTTATCAGCATTTTCTCCTTTTCCTACAATTTTTCCTACAGAAATCATTATTTTAAGTCATATTTGTTGTCTGTAAATGCTTTTAATTTGGTTGAGTCTAAAATTTTGTTGTTTGGTAAAGGGTTAATGTACTTGTAGTGTGCAATATTAGTATGTAGGACTTTGTCACACTGGATGATGAAACTTTATGCAGAATACAGTATTTTTGTGTATAACAGTCATTTTCAGATGGGATGATGAAAACTGTTTTCACTGTACAATATTTTGTGTATGACTTTTTGACACATGGATGATTAAAGTTATGCTAGGTACACTTTTTTTCTGTATAAAACTGATCGACACAGAAATGACAAAAATTAATGCAATGTGAAATATTTTTGATTACACTTTTTAACAAGAGATGATGAAACTTACAAAGTGAAAACTATTTTTGTGTAGGAAAGTAAGACCTTTTAACAAGGAATAATTAAACAAACTTTATGCAGTGTACAGTATTTTCATGAATGATTTTTTGACAACAAATGATAAAACTTAATGCAACCTAGATCCACTAAATTTTATTATTTGAATGTAAGACCTTTTGACAAGGGTTGATAAAATCTTATTTTTGTGTCAGGCTTTTTGAAAAGTGAGGATAAAATTTTATGCAATCAGCATTTTTTATGTGTGTGTGTAAGAATGTATTAAAGCATTTTTTACCATCAATAATGAATCTTTTATATAATGTGCAAGTTTTTTTTTTCATATATATATACTCAAGAGCTCATTGGTTTCAGTCATCCTGGTCAAAGGTCAAGGTCACTAGTAAAGGATGTAAGAAATATCTTGCTGTGGGGATAATCAATCTATTTCTCTTGGTGTGTGGTTCTTTTTATTGGTATTAATATTTTCATTACTTTGATTTTTACTTGATTACGAGTTGAAGAGATGAGATATTTTTGTAGAATTTTACATGTGAGCGGTGCTCTGAGAAAATGCATCTGTTAAATGTATAGTACCAAGCAAGTCGTCCGTAATTATGGATTCATAAAATCCATTTTGAATCATAAGATAGAATGGTCCGTGGACATGCAGGCAATTTACGGATAGTAAAATGTTTTGACCCATATCAGTCTGCATGGACTGGGCAGGCTGACATGGGTTGATACTTTTTGGAGATGCATTAAACCCCCTTTTCACAAAGCATACTCATATATTTATTTACATTACCATTAAATATTTTATAGAACATATTGAAACCCATCTGCCAAAGAGTTTTAAAGATTCTGAGGATAAAGGATTTTGAAAAAGGATGTTAAAAAAGGGGAACTTGCTGATACATGTAAAACAGTTCCAAATATTACTATTATCCTCAAATATGAGGACTGTTCTGCTGTCTCAGTTTTGAGGAGTAATAACTTTATCCCCTTAAAGACAATGTCATATCCATTTGAGTATCTCAATAAAATAGAGAGCTAAATATTGAAGAAATGGTACTCTTAACAACGAACACATTTATTTGAATATCATGTCACATTTGTAACGAAGGAGATTTTTTGTGAATATTTTTTCTAAACCCAAGCTCAAGTCTTTTTCACTCTATTTTATGGAAAACATGTACAATGGCAGCAACATTGAGTTCATTTTTGTAAAGATCATCTTTATTAACCACATATCATTTGCCACAATGTATCTGCTTTGCAGAAGAGAACAAATTTTGTAATCATAAATCTTTTACCAGACAATCCTTTGTATTAAATACCTTGTGGAAAAAGACTTTTGAAAACATTGTGGGAAAAGGGTTAAATGCTAGATAGCATTTTCACCTCTTCCTTTGTTTTCTGTCCTTTGATGACGGCACTACTTGCTTATAGTAAACGTCTGTAAGATAAAAAATAATAATAATAATGACCATATTACAACATTACAACGAAAACAAGGGTGTGACATTCTCTACAAAGTAATTTTAATGTCATGCTCTGTGTATGTGATAAATGACATTCTTTACAAAATAGTTTTGATTTCATGCTCAATTCATGTATACTTCCCCGTGGGGTCCCGGGTTTTTTTTAATTTATAGAATAGGACCTCGGCCTTTCTCTATGGCATGTCGTAGAAGGCGACTAAAATTAGAGACAAACGGCTGCTTTCCTCGTAATTCGTAGGATTGCAGCAGGCTGGGTAGTTCTTATTCCAAATCCTGTATTTTTTTCTTGATGTAAATAGGGTTTGGAATGGGAATCAATTGGCCTGTGGGACCCCGTGTGGTTTAATCGGGGGTATAAGAATAAACCACTGCAGTCCCGCGATCGTCACATCTGCCATTTCATCTGGCGGAACAAAAGTGACAGCATGCATGTCGTAAAAGGCGACAAAAGGGGCATCATTTTGTGTTTCGTCCATTCCTCATTTATCATGTTTGTCTTATGTTGTTGCACATGTATGTTATTTTCACCTTGCATTATTGTTTACTAAGTAAGTGCGCCCAATATGACTTAAGTTGTTGACGGGCCTTAAAACACTATTCATCATCATCATCATGTATACTGCATTCTTTACAGAGTAATTTTGATTTCATGCTCTATTCATGTATACTGCATTCCTTACAGAGTAATTTATATATCATTCTCTATTGTTGTACAACAAAGGTTACAGTGTCAATCCTAGTTGGTAATTTTAGAAGTTTTTTTTTTTATAAATTTGTTATGTTTTAATTGTTTTATGTATGTAATTTGAACATATCAAATTTTATACATGTTCTATTGAATCCTTACCACACAATCGCACAATAAAAGACCCTGACGGAATAGGTCCTTGAAATCATGTGGGAGAAGGGGAAATTGCTAGTAATCAGCATTTTCTACTTTTCCAACAATGTTTACTGACCTTTCAGATACAAATTTCTTTATTTGAGCCATATTTCATTTCCTGTATACAAAAGGATTAAGTAAGGACAAGCCTCAAGGTTGTTGCCTATACCAAACAATACCGGGTTTTTACGGCTCTGAGAAAGAGGCCTTTGGAATCAGCTTTTTCTCCTTTTCCCACAATGTTTTCTACCCTTCCCACCAGAATCTTAAATTTTTGAATCTGCATAGGTTTTCAGTTTAGACCAGTTGAAAATTTTGTAGTTTGGTAGAGTTAATTGTCAAACACATTTCCAAACAATCCTCTCATTCTCACTACCCTGATTTCAGAGACATTTAAAAATATTGTGGAAGAAGGGGGATGATTGTATGGTGTTTAATGCCATTTTGAACATGAATTCAATGATATCAGGTGGCCAGTGCACCTATCCATCTTTTTCTGTAGTTTTTATAGCCGGTACTTCACACCACATTCTTCTCAAGCCACTGGCTTAGAAAAGCAGAAAATCCTGCTAACCAGTATTTTCTGCTTTTCCTTCAGTGTTTTCTTCCCTTTCAAAGATAATTTCCATCAATCAAGTCACATGTTTGCATGTGCTTTTAATATTTACGAGACTAAAATTTGTCGTTAGAATTAGCAAACCAATGATTGCAGGGTCCAAAAAATCCACTCTTCCGCTCGTATTTACGAATAAGAAATGGATGAGGACGAGTGAAATATCAGTCATACTCGTCCGGTAGGACAAGTGTGGAATAGGAGATAGTAAAACAAGTTTTTCAGATGAATATTTAACTTACATGAGACAAAACGGTCATTCAATTATTGAATAAGCGAATTAAGGGTATTCAGGAAATCAAATTTTGAAACAGAACATAAAACGTGCTGGTTCCCGCCCCAAATAAAGACGATTTCAAGTCAGCCTAATGACATAACCCGGGACCTTTCACTACAAACAAAAATCTCATAATATGCTTCGGGTGGACCTTATTCAATATGAGCGACTTTGCTTATTATTAGAATTAACGATATTAACATTAACGTCATTACTTTCCCGAAACCAGTTCGAAAAACTCTGTTGTTTTGGCTTTATTGATTTCTGTAACTTGACCGGATAACTGGTACCGGTTTTTAAAACCCGGTATATAAGGTTCTTTGTAACGTTTCCATTTCGTCTGGAAAAAAAAACGTCAGAGTCCAATATTGGAAGGGTTTTTCTCGTCAGACGAGTGAGGATCAAAGCAGGGCAAGTGTCTTTTCAAAGTCACTTGTCCTACAGGACGAGTGCCTTTTCTGGAAATTTTTGGACCCTGAATTGGTTACTCAATTAATACCATTAAACATACTGCATAAGTGTTTTTTTCTGTGGGTTCCAAATTCTTTGTTTTTTTCCGAAAAGAGGGCCATTTTAATTTCTGCAAATGCCTAGTCAGCATTTTTGGTATCTTATATCTGTGGCAGTTGAATTACTATTTACAGATATATACTTTTGTTTCTGGAGACTTCCTGCTATGAACAGTACTAGTATCAGATAGATATCCCAAACCGGTCTTAAAATATCACTGGTTGAAGATAGATAGTTTAATTTACACCATGTTGGTCAAACGCTGAGTTTATTTTGTAAGAGAATATTTAAGAGAATTAATCATATGTTTTTGGAATAGTCTGTAATCCATTCATATATGAATACATTTATGAGTTTCCTGAAGTTGTTGAACTATATTCTAACATTACACATGAATTCGGCTTTATAAACACAGTGCAACGAAAGCGTGGTAAAATCTAAGTTATTCTATGTAGAGTGACGTCATTCTATATAGAGTGACGTCATTCTGTATAAAGTAAGTAAGTTATTCAATGGAATATAATCTGCATCCACATTTTTACTTTAAGTATGAACTTGTTTTCCTTTGTTTGAGAGTTGGTCATGTTAGAATCGAAATAATCTTCTTTTTATTTTGGTTTATTGTACACTTTGTGAGTTATGAGGTGCAATGAAAAAACTACTTGGGCTATGGCCCTCGTGGATTATTTATTGTGGCTCATAACTCACAACTGTGGTTTATTGAATGATAAACCACAATAGAAAGAAGATTATTTCTTCAGTAGACAACAATAACCTAATTTAACTTTAGTAAAAGGGTAAGTGTTGGTCATTCTTGAAATGTGAGAATTTGACTTGTGGTTTTTCAAACACTTTTGTGCAAAACACAAACAAAGGTAAAATACCAGAATTATAACGGAAGATTTTATACAGTGGAGCCCACTAATTATATATTCAATCTTCTTTAAAAGATTTAATCTGACATTTACCTGTATTAAGATGTCAAAGCTGGTTTGATGGATATTTCCTGAAAATCAATGTAATTCAACAAATATTGTCGTTTTATAGCAGGATTGGCAAGACAAATGTTTTATACATAACCCTATGACCAGAAGTCATCCATTTTTTCAATGCTATTTTGTAGACATACAAAATCGGACTTTATAATCTGCATGTTTAATTTCTGCCGCCTTGAGTTGATTCACAGACATAGCAGAAATCAAATACCCACAGAAAAAAGCATTTATACGATATACAAGAAAACAATAAAAGTCAAAAACTATTTTCGATATCATTCTATATTTATATAGATTATACAAGATTATAGTTTACATTGTGGAAAACTAGTTGTAAATTTTAGATTTTTTTTTCTTTAATTGATTTATAAAAAAGATATTACACTTATATGTGATTAATTTATATACCTAATTGTTTACTATTTAACATATTAAAACAAGAGGGCCATGATGGCCCTGTATCGCTCCACTGGCTTTTTAACCCTTTACCACACAAATCGAAATGTTTATGACCCTGAAAGAAAAGGCTTTCAAAAACATCGTGAGAAAAGGACAACATGTTGTCAGCCAGTATTTTCTCCTTTTCCCACAACATTTCCTAACCTATCAAAGACAGAAATAGTCATTTAAGCTACATTCAATTTTTCTTTTTGCAATGGCTTTAAACTTGGTACAATAAAAAAAAATTGTCATTTCTTAAAAGAGTAAAATTAACGTATCATGCACTTAATTGGCATTGACAGAGACATACAGCATAAAAAGTCTGTATGCAAATAAACTTACTTTGAAAACATAACCTCCACCCCGCCCGCCAAACAAAAACAGTCATATCTTTTTAAATGCAAAGATAATATCAGTGAATACAAGCAGTTTATTCATTAGCATGAAAGGTAAAGTTCTGAAAAAATTTGAGTGATAGAAACCTTACTTTAAATTAAACATTCCATTCATGTGAGCATAACCATTAGCATCAAAATAAATCAATCTCCCTTAAAACAGAATATTTCCTCTCCAAAAAACTTGAATACCAAACTCCAATAATATATAAGTGCAGTTTGATAATCAAGGGAGGTAGATAGTAACAAACTTTATCTTGTATAACAGGAGTTATTTCCCTTGATTACTATTTTAAATTACAGTCACTATATAAGCCCATGTTAAACTTGTGATCTCCGGGGCAGAGCCAATTTTGACCCCAGGGCTATAATATGAAAGAATTTGATAGAGGTCCATTAGATAAAGCTACATGCCAAATTTGGTAGCCCTGGGCCTTATGGTTTCAGACAAGAAGATTTTCAAAGATGTTCAATATTTTTCAGTTTTGTTGCCATGGTAACCAGAGTTTTTGAAGGAATCAAATTCTTTCAAGAAATTCTAAAGAGGACCATGGCAGGATCATTTCTGTGAGGTTTCATCAAATTTGGATGGGTAGTTTCAGAGAAGAAGAAGTTTGAAAAAAAAAGTTAACGCACGGACAGACGGACGCACGCACACATGCACGGACGGACACTGACCTTCGGCCACTGAAGCTAATAAATGAATAAATAAAGAAACTCTCATTCTGAAGCTTTTTATAACAACTGTTACGGTTTTTTAAAAACACTTATTCTTGAATTCAATACTCTTTTTCGATCTTGATTATAGGAACAAAATTAAGGTGCAAGGTCTAATTGACAAGTTGTGAGCCTCATAGTTTAGGGTTTGACTTTTCGCTGACATACTGCTGTTTTTTTGCTTTCACTATTACCCCCTTCCACTTTTTCCTGTGATGTCTGAGGGCCCCAATGCCAATTTTACAAAAGTCACTTTCTTCACCGTTAATAAAGTCCCTGACTGCATGTATGACATCATCAGTGTTGCATCCAGCCAATTGAAACAGAACAAAAGTCTGACGAAGCTTCCCTACATCGATTGATGTTACACTCATCGCTATTTTTAGTCTATCCTAGAACAGTAATTCCAAATGGTGTCCGATCTCGATATTGAATTCTTTCTAAAAAGCAGGGAACCACTATTCTCTACGCATGTACAGTGAATGTGTAGTTACACATGTTTCCGGATTAAAAGAATCATAGTACATTCGCGTGGCGACATTTAAGTGTGTTCAACATTCTGACTGGTGTGTTAAAGCAGGATTAAATATGCCACTGAAACGAATTACGAACTTTGTAAAGGGATTTGTTTGATCAGAAGACGACACATCCCCATGGTTTTGATAGATCGATTGAAAACAGCGAAGAACAAATCGAAGGTCATTCGGGAACCACCACGGTCAAGTGAGTGCAATTCGTCGGAACTGTAAATCAGTTAATAATCATTCAAACTGAGGAAGCATCATCAGCATTGTTTGATTTGGAAAGGAAAGAATCAGTGTTCCCACTCAGGCAAATTATTGTGTAAATCACATTATACAATTGAAATTCACGTACATCTAACATTTTGGTTACACACGAGACCTCACGTAAGAAAAAATGGGGGAAAAAAAAATGCTAACCTTGTGTAAAATGGAAGGTTTTGAAGTTACTTGTTACCCTTATTGACAACTTTTAGTCATATGTGGAAATACTAATCCATAAATTAACGGACATGAAAAATTGATCGGTCCAAAAAACGCGGAAACCCATGACACAACAAAATGTTCTTTTTGACATTGTTCCATCAGAGTCACTTCAGACTGTCTTTTCAGCTTTTTAATGACTTTAAGCTGTAAGTTTCCACAAATATCTTAATACAGATCTAACAGACTTTTTTGCTGCAAATCATCATTATGTATTGCTTTACCTCTAAAACATTATTGTCATACCGTCAAATATGAAATCTTACCCCCAGACTTACAGCTCAGGGGGTATGTGTACCCTTGAAATAAAAAGCTAGTTGGAACAGTGAAAAGGAATGGCATTTTTTTTTTTTTTCAGTAGATCTATCACACCAGTGCATGAAACTCAGGTAATTTTTTTGAATGATTAAAGTTTTGTCATTCCCCCCCTTTTGCTAATTCCATGGGGGAGCTCCCCTCTTGGCAGAAATCCTGGATGCAACAGTGCATCATCTGACCAAAAGTGGGTACTGGAAATGGCCTTTTTCATTTTGGAAATAGATGAAAGTCTGATGGAGTGAGATCAGGAGAGTAAGGCAGATGCTCAATCAATTCAAAACCAGTCATTAATGGCAGCCATGGCAATGACAGACTTGTAAAAAGGATTGTCCTAGTGAAACAACACACCTTTACCTAGTTTCCTGTGGCGCTAGAGTTTAATATTTTCCCTAAACTTTCTGAGATGCGATGCTTAATTACCATTATTGGTTTCTTTCTTTTGCAGACAGTCTATCATCAGAATACTATCAGCATCCCAGAAAGCTGAGGCCATAAACTTTTCAGCAAATGGAACAGTCTTTGCTTTCTTTGGCAGGGTGATTCAATTGTTTAAACTGCCGTTTGGTCTCTGGGTCAAATAATGGACCCACATTTCAGATGAAGGGGCATTGTTCCCTAGTGTTGCTACTGTATCAGTATGGATATCCTGAGGTGCTCTCTGAGGTGCCTTTTTTGTGCAAATATTGAATCACTACCCTTTCAGTGATTTTGTCTGTTTTTCAAAAGTCACTTGCCTTATTTACTTTAGAATGCTACTTCTTTGATAAAAACTGACCAAATGACACCAGTCTTCGGGTGCACTGCCTTAAATAGGGTACAGTAGGCTGAAAAATGACATCCCTACTTAACTCCTTCAATGCAAGGCCCACAACTTATCAATCAGCCCTTGTATACTTAATTATATACTTTTTATGAAGTATTTTAATGAATAAAGAACATGTACTCATTAGTTGGTCTTTCTCCTTAATTTTAGACTACCAAACATAAAAACATCATATGAATTAAAGTTGGTTTTGTTTGCTCAACATTTTAACTTTTCTCTTTGTTTGATGTTTCATGTCATTTTCAACACTGTTTTGGTTATGTCATGGTAGCCAGTGCTTCCATCTTGCAGTCTGATATTAGATCTTCACTGTCCAATACTTCTAACATGAAGCTGCTTTTCCAAACTGTTTAGATTAAGACCAGTCTGCACAGAAAATGCTATAATTATGATCTTGAACTACTCAGTCCAATATTTCATTATATATGTAGTCTCTGCAAACTATCTAAAATAAAATCTTAGACATATCCATATTAAATTATGGACAGCATTTGAGGCTATTAACTTATGTGTTTCTGATGAACTTGCATTTAAGAGGGAAGAAAACATTGCAAAAAAAAAAGAAGAAAACCCTAGTTACCAGCATTCTCTCCTTTTCTCACAATGTTAAGCCATCTTCCTCATGGTTGTTATGGGATAGTACGGTAAAGGATAAATCTTAATATTTTTTGAACTGACTGATGGCATCCAGTCATGTGCAGTCTATGAATAAATCGCCTCAACACTTATTACAGCCTTGAATCAATGAGTGAATACAGTTTTGCCATAGAATTGTCAGAAGCTGCTGCATTGTTTCCATTGTTTGTAATGACTATGTCCCAATCTACTCCATTGTCCAACCCACACTCTGACTCAGCATCATCGATACCTTTGTGATAAGAATGAGAAAAAAAAAAATCAAAAGCTACGTGTAAAATTAACACTTAATCATTTTACCACACTATCCTGACATTTGATGGTCCTGATAGAGAGGGTTTTTTGAAAAGAAGATGCTGATAAACAGTATTTCCTACTTTTCCCAAAATGTTTTACAGATACAAAGACAAATAAAGTTACGGTACTTGAGCCATATTTGATTTACTGTACGTTTGCCATTGCTTTCAAATTGGACAAGTTTATGATTCTGTCATTTGGTAAAGGGTTAACCCTTTACCAGTCAATCCCTGGTTTTCACGGCCCTGGGAAAGAAAGCTTTTGAAAACATTGTGAGAAAAGGAGGAAATGCTGGTAATCAGCATTTTTTTCTTTTCCCACAATGTTTTCTACCCTACTAAAGACCTAAAGCTAATTTGTAACAATTCTGAATTTGTTGTCTGCGGATGCTCTCAGTTTGGAAGAGTGTAAAATTTTATCTTTGGTAAAGGGTTAAAGACCTTGAGCAAGGCAGTTTTTGAAAGATTGTGGGAAACACAGAAAATGCTGGTTACCAGCATTTTCTCCATTTCCCACCATTTCAACTCTCTAATAAAAGTCCAATCCAATATGTTACATTTAAATTGTTGTCTGCAAATAGTCTAAAATTTTGTTATTTAGTAACAAATTAATTACTGAATCAAAGTTAAGTTACTATTGTATATTTCACATAGGTTAACCTCTTACAAAATAAGCCTCAGTTTTAAGAAATCTGGCAAAGAAAGCTTGTGAAAACATTGGAAGAAGAAAAAATGTTTACATGTATAACTATCATTTTCTTCTTTGTCCACATTGTTTTCTGCTCTTTCAAAGACACATTCCTTTTACATGTATATATTTCCTGTCCTGAAGTAGTGAATGGTTAGCCAACGTCTGTTAAGGCTAAATTCATAACAAACCCAAAGATATTAAAAATCACAAAGGAAACTAAGAAACCTAAACTAAGTATTGTTGGAAAAGAAACAATTATTGCTGGTATCAAGTAGTTTCTCCTTTTCCCCCATTTTCAAGAAGTACGGCTGTTATAATGAATTAAGCCTTTAACACACAATACAGACTTTTAAAGACCTTGGAGAAGACTTTGACAATGTTGTGGGGAAAGGAGAAAATGCTGGTAAGAAGCAGTTTCTCCTTTTCCCACAATGTTTTCTATTCTTTCTAAGACAAATTTTCTCATTTTTCTAAGATTTATTTTATCGTCTTCAAGTGCTTTCAATTTGACCGGTTGAAAATTTTGTATTATAGGAGTAAATGTAATCTTATGGCTTATTGACAGCTATGATCATTTAGCCCACATAACAGGTAATGTAGTGGTGTTAAAAAGAAGTACTAAAACTTGCTTCAAATGACTAACTGCAGGGGAATAAAGTAACACACGTGTATCTGTATAGTATTGGGTAAAGCCTTTTCCAATCAATCCCATATTTAACTTTTAACGACAAACATATAGACTTGTCCAAATCACAAGCATATGCAGACGACAATTTAAATGTTGATTTCCAGCATTTTCTCCTTTTCCCACAATGTTTTCAAAAGGCTTCTTCCTTGAGTCGTTAAAACTAGGGATCATGTGGTACAGGGTTAAACAACCCACAAAGGTATACAAGTACCTTTTGACAACACTGTGGGAAACAGAGAAGAGCGTGGTTTGCTGATTGCAGGTTTTGTCTCTCCTTTTCTCACAATGTTTTTTACCCTTTCAAGGCCACAGTTAAGTCTTGTTAAATTTGTCGTCAGCAAATGCTTTTCTAATAAGGATGTGTCTTAAATTTTGATTAAGCAGAAAAAAAATACAAAAGCATGGAAACTACGATATCTTAAGTCTTTACCACACAATCCCGAGTTTTAACGACCCTGGGGAAGAAGCCTTTTGAAAACATTGTTGGACAAGGAGAAAATGCTGGTAACCAGCATTTTCTCCTTTTCCCACAATGTTTTCTATCCTATCAACGTCAGAAATCATAATTTGCACTACATTTAATTTGTTATCTACAGATGATTTCAACTTGGTCAAGTCCTAAATTTAGTCGTTTGGTAAAGACTTAATCTAGCTTTTTTGTTGTACCTGCTTTAAAATTATATCCTCTCTGTATTCTGACATTTTCATCTGCCTCAATCCTCACAAACAGGCTTCTGTCTGAGTAATTGTCATGGAAATACAGCAGGTCTGATTTCCGTCGTGCATCAGAAATTACAAGCAAAGAGCAATTTCGATTCGCTCCAGCTAAAGTTTTCTCACAGAAGAAATAGGGCTGTTTATTCCGCTTTTCCTCCCCCCATTTTATCATATCTGCCCTGTAGGTCTCCTTATAGGCACTTGACTTCAAGAGTTCTTCATAATCCAGCTGATGTTCCTAAAGGATATACATGATTTGACTGATTGATTGATTGGTTGGTTGGTTGGTTGATTGGTTGATTGAATGAGATCTCGGAGGCCAGTGCACCTACTTATGCTTTTCAGGAGTCTCTTTACCTGTCCTTTGCACAATATTCTTCCCAAGCCATAGGCTGCTTTCCGACATAACCATCATGAAACAACAATCAACCATGAAAGAGGAGTGAATTCTGTTGCAATGAATATCATCAAATCTCAGACAGAAACTCACCCAGCTGGAGATTCGAACAAGCAACTTCCTGTTCTCAAGTCCTGTATGCAATCGACTACACTTCCAGTGCGTGGCAACACAATTTGAAATTAAGGGATGATTCAGAAGTTTGCACAGCCTAATGGCGAGTCAAATCTCCCAACTCTTTCCTCGACGACAAATTTTTACACAGGTCCAAATTGAAAGCATTTACAGACGACAAATTAAATGTTGCATAAGAAATAAAATTTTGTCTTTGAAAGAGTAGAAAACATTGTGGAAAAAGGTGAAAATGCTGGTTACCAGTATTTTCTCCTTTTCCCATGTTTTCAAAAGTCCTTTTCCTTTTAGTCATTTAAAACTCCGAATTGAATGATAAAGGCTTAACCTTTCATATTCATACCTTCATATAAAACATTCATTTGGTTTCCCTGTGTTGTAATGTTTTCTTCATTATCTTTATATCAAATTTTTGTTCTTTATACCTAAAGTCCTTTTTTCAAACTATTGTCACTACATCATGTACATGTATGCATAAAAACTGGGGAAACTTTAGTGGAAAGGCTATATTAGCTTGATAATAAGGAACAAACCTCTGCATACTGTTTCTTTAAAGGTCCTGACAACCTCAGGATTTGGCACAATGATGCAGTGTACCTTGTAAAAAATAAAAAAGAATCGAAGAAAACTGAATTTGCAAAGCTACAGACATGTCTATGCCCCAAATTTTGTTATCACATGAAATAAAAACATGAGTCGAGCTCTGTGAAAAGGGGGCTTAATGCATCTATTTAAAAAGTATCAACCTAAGTGAACCTGCAATTCAGACTGGCCTGGGTCAAACCCTTTTGCTATTGTGTGGTTCTCTTCATGTCAAAGGAACATTCTAACCAGATCCAGTTGATCCTTAAATTAAATGGAATTTATGGATCCATAATTAAATGATGACTTGGTTGGTATAACGTATCCTGGAAATGCATTAAGTCCACTTTTGCTAGAGAACAGCTCACTGGTATTTAGCCAAGTGTGCAGGGTGGATGAAATTTAAAAACAATTTTAGTTAGTAGAAAAAGTTTTAGACAAAAATAATCATAATAAATAAAACAGTGTTGATACAGTATATCCCCTTGTTTGAGGGGAATCTCACGTAGGGAATCAAATGGTTTTTGTTTTGATGCATTGCTTAGATTCAGCCTTAAAGCATCTTTCACAACTAAAGTTGCCTTTGGTGGGTAGTATAAATCAAAATCAGACTGCACAAAATGTGCAGTCTGATCTTTGATCTATACTGTTCGCATCAATGAAACACTTTAGACAAAAGGTACCCACTAAATTGTTATTATATCGGGGACTTATTCTAGTATAAAAATATCCACTGGGTACAAGCCTTTAATATTTCATTGTTTGCAAAAAAAAAATAATACCATTATGTTATAATAAAAATTCACATTCTTTGCAAACATTGTTATAAAATTTTAAGCAGTGAGTATTGAAACTAAATATTCTAGGACAGGGTTTTTTGAACATAGAAAGTGAAGGGTGTTGTATTTAATTTAAATTAATCTTTAATAAAACAAAACCATGACCCTGAGGTAAAAGGCTTTCGAAAACAATGTGGGGAAAAGGAGAAAATGCTGGTAAACAGCATTTTCTGCTTTTCCCACAATGTTTTCTGGCATTTTTAAGTCAGATTTTATCCTATTCCAAAGATTTTGAAGGGGTTATTCAGATGATTTATAATCTTGCCACAGCTTTGAAATGATTCATCACCGAATTAAGTAAGGCTATCATTTCGTGCCAGGATTTTGGAAAGGTTTATGATCAATAACCTGCGTTGATAATGTGGGATTGTAATCAAATATGTATGATAACCTCACATTTGATCTCATAAAAGTAGACAGAGTTTCGGATTGCAAAGCAACAAACTCATTGTTTGAACGCCAAATTTATATCCTTTCACACCAGGTATTCATCCAGTTTCTTTCACCCATTACTACACAAAGAAATTTCAAGTTCAAACAAATTAAGAGCATTTACATTATGACAAATTAATTGTGATGCAAATGGTAGAATTTGTCTGCAAAAGAGAAGAAAGCATTGTGGGCAAAGGAGAAAATACTGGTTAACTTTTTCCTACAATGTTTTCAAAAGCTTTTGAACCAAAGAGTCATTAAAACTCAGGGTTGCATGGTAAAGGCTTGAATAGCTGTTAGCAAATTCATGCCCCCGATTTGGTTAAGTCTAAAATTTTGTCACCTGGTCAAGTCTTTACAAGACAACAAAGTTAGACTTTTCCATATTCAAATCACTTCTGAATGAAAACTCTATATGGCTGTTATGGTATTTTTGAACAAGAGCGGCAAATTGTCGCAAGATACGCCCATCCCACCACCAGTTGTCGAGGGGGTATAATAATCGTAAAGGGCAGGTAATGCAACAAACATGTTTACCAAAGTCTCAAGTCAATTTGACTTGAGGTGACAAAGTTCCGTTCCGGACAAGCAAGAAATACTGTAAAAATGAAGATTAAAGTGGAATTACTCAAAATCCACACTAGGTAGAGTTATTGTTCTTGCGCACTGTACTCCGAAATATTGCAACAAACATGCATACCAAGTTTGAAGTCACTCTGACTTGAAATGACAAAATTATATTCCAGACAAGCACTAAATGCTGTAAAAATGACGATCAAAGGGAAATAACTCAAAATTCGTGCTAGGAAGAGTTATGGTTCTTGTGCACTGCACTCCGTAAATTTTCAACAATCATGCATACCAAATTTGAAGATGTTCAGACTAGAGATGATAAAGTTATATTCCGGACAAGCACTAAATGCTGTAAAAATGATGATCAAAGGGAAATAACTCAAAATTCATTCTAGGAAGAGTTATGGTTCTTGTGCACTGCACTCCGTAAATTTTCAACAATCATGCATACCAAATTTGAAGATGTTCAGACTAGAGATGACAAAGTTATATTCCGGACAAGCAGAAAATGCTGTAAAAATGACGATCAAAGGGAAATAACTCAAAGATAGCATGAGGTAGAGTTATGGTTCTTTCGCACTGCACTCCGTATTATTGCAACAAACACAAATACCAAGTTTCAAGTCAATCAGACTGGAGCTGACAAAGTTATGCTCCGGACAAGCAGAAAATGCTGTAAAAATGATGATCAAAGGGAAATAACTGAAAGACAGCACCAGGTAATGTTATGGTTCTTTCGCACTGCACTCCGTATTATTGCAACAAACACAAATGCCAAGTTTCAAGTCAATCGGACTGGAGATGACAAAGTTATGCTCCGGACAAGCAGAAAATGCTGTAAAAACGATGATCAAAGGGAAATAACTGAAAGACAGCACCAGGTAGAGTTATGGTTCTTTTGCACTGCACTCCGTATTATTGCAACAAACACAAATGCCAAGTTTCAAGTCAATTGGACTGGAGATGACAAAGTTATGCTCTGGACAAGCAGAAAATGCTGTAAAAATGACGATCAAAGGGAAATAACTCAAAGACAGCACCAGGTAGAGTCATGGTTCTTTCGCACTGCACTCCGTATTATTGCAACAAACACACATGCCAAGTTTCAAGTCAATCAGACTGGAGATGACAAAGTTATGCTCCGGACAAAGAACTGGACGCCGCCCGCCCACCAGCCCGCCTGTACGCCATGGATGATCCCATGATACGGCCCGTCTTCGACGGCTGTATAAAAAGTACCATATATAGAAAACATTGAAGGAGATAGTTAGTTTCTCCTTCTTCCACAGTGTTTTTGAAAGCTATCATCCTCAGGAACATTAACAGTCTGTTCAAATAACCCCAAGGTCACTTTACCTCTGTTGTAACTGCTCTGCAATGTAATCTTTTCCTGATTTCCTTTTACCACTGATTACAAGGATGCATTTTGGCCACAGTGTAGCTGTCATTCCTTACCTGAGACAGAAAGATTAAAAGAGAAATGAGAGGTCAATGCAATGCTGTGCCATTGGCAAGATTTTGGAAGACTTTACCACTGAGTTAGAGGAATGTCCAATCATAGCAGCGTGTAATATATCCAATTGAATGGGAAGAATGTTTGCCAAGCCCTGGTAGCTCAATCAGTAGCATATAGGACTCAAGAACTAGGGGTAGCTGGTTCGATCCCTGGCTCGGCCAATTTCTTTCTGAGGATTGATGATAGTCATTGCGACAGGATTCATGCCTCTCTCAGCGCTGATAATTGTTTTGGACAATGGTTATGTGGGAAAGCAGCCAGTGGCTTGGAAAGAATATTGTGTGGAGTACTTGTAAAAGAAACTCCAGGAGAGCATGGTTAGGTGCAATGACTGTGATAAAACTGAAAAAATGTTGAAAACAGTGTTAAACACGATACAATCAATCAATCAGAAGAATGTTCCATCATGATGCACACAGCTGGGACATTTTCCCTTTCAAATATGCCAGCTTTTGGGAAAATTATCCCCTCTCTGAATAATCTAAATTTCAGCCATATCACTGTAAAAGTATGATTTGTGTTTCCTCCATTTTTACCTGTTGATTGATTGTATGTAGTTTACCACCTTTTTCAAAATAATTTCAGTTCTATTACGGCAGCCAGTGGACATAGTCTCCATAATGAGACGCTACGGTGATATTTTTAATATTTGAACATTTATTGTGCATCGTACCATCTCAAGTCCATTGTAAAATTTCCAGTAGCAAAGATAAAGCGCTATACTGACTTTCTGTTTTGACCGTTTTATCTGTATTGCAGCGAATTACAAATAACTTTTGATAACAAACATGACCAAAGACAAATTATTAAACCTTTCATTACCTAAAGAGGTCGTAGAAGTAGTAAATCTCAGAAAAAGAAAAAAGTCACGAAATTTATCTTGTAGGGTGGCCATTTTGTGTGTTTTTGGGAACATAAATAACTCGAGTAATAATGAAATAATTTTTTTTTTTTTATGTTCAGTGTTTAAACTGAAAATATTTGTATTTCAAATGAAGTATTATTGAATACGCAAGCAACAGGTATGTATAAATCTTAGTTTTGTGATCTATTTGTGAAATTATGAGAGTTCAAACTTGCTACTTAAGAAAATCTGTGCGGAGATTTCAACTTATTTTGTCATGATTGTCTCTGTACCCAGAGCCAACCAGTCAAAAAGTAACATCGCCTTTGGGGACAATTATCTGTATTACCAGTGCACCTATCCATGCTTTCCTGGAGTTTCCTTTTACCAGTATTTTAAACAATATACTTTCACCAATCATCAGAAAGGCACTGGCCAAGCTAGAAATTCAATCAGTGACCCTCCGGTTTCAACCACTGTATGTTATCTTTTATCTGTACCAGTAACACAGACGTAACTACAAAAATAATCGGAGCTACCACGCAAGCAGGGGTACTGGACCAGGCAGAAGCACTATAGGTGATCAAAACGGGTATAGTGGATCAAACCTACAATCACATTAGTCTTTAGGTCGTCTGTTTTAATTTGAACTAGGACCAGTCTTTGTTGTAATGGGTTAACAGACAGATTATTCCCAACTCGGAAGTTAGCTTCAATGTTATTTTTGTAATCGTGTATTAGGAGCAAAGAACAATCACAAAATTAACATCAGAGCGACCCTTCTTATCTATTTAGTTGCTGACCATTACCTGGTTTAGCAAGGCCGCCAGTACTTTGATTTGCTGGCTTTACAACCGAATACTCGAATTAATTGTAATTCTGGATTTGATGTTTTATAGGATTTAGGCGCCTTTAAGTTATTTTTTCTCCACGATTTCATATGTAGTAGGCTTAAATAAAAATACGAAGATAGTTTGTAGTGACAAAACTTGGCTGTTAAGGTCAACCAAGTAATACGAATGTAATGCCAACATAAACATTGCGAACTCGCTGGCTGACCTCCAAGAACGAGAAGTGGACGAAATCCAGTGAAGAAATCTGCATGGTATTTCCTCATGTTTGCGCCTTATATTCCATAAGATACAAAATCAATCATTTTTTTCAAGTTTGGTGATAGGAAAGCTTCCGAGTTTTTATCGAAAATTACTGGTATCCGCGGAAAAACATCTAGGACCAAACATCAGCGCCTGTCGAAAGTATTTATTCATGATCCATAGCTTTTAATTTCCTCAATCGCAAATTCATTGCTCAAATATGTATGCATGAGTTCAGATGCTGTTTGAAATGTCTCTGAAGTTGTTGTAGTCCGGAGGGAAAAGATCTGAGATCAAAACCATACTATATTTCTTTTTTTTTTGTTGTTGTTGTTGTTGTCTGACAAAATTGGGGAAGAAGGAGAAAATGTTGGTAACCAGTTCTTCGACAGGGTTGTTAAAACACAGGGTTGTGATTCCATTACAATACATAACAAGATTAATGGTTTAGTCTATACCAGAAGACAAAATTTCAGACTTGTCCAAATTTAGAACATTTGTAGAGAATGCCAACAATAATGGAAATGTTTCTTTATTGATGGGATTTGACTTTGAAAGGATGTAAAACATCTAGGCAAAAGGAAAAATTGCTATACTATCGTTTACTTTCATTTATTTTATAGGACAACACTGACATTTTTCATAATGGAAAAAGACAAACCAGGAAAAGATGAGAAACCAGCTGCAAAGAACCAGAGGTCTAATGAAAGTGGAGACAGAGCCAATCATGCTACTTCTGGGCAACAGGCATCATCCAGAAATCATAATGGGGCATCAAATACTGTGTCGTCTATGATAGCTAATAGCTGTTCCCAAGCAAACTTAAATTCCTGCAATAACCTTGTGTCTAAAGATACTGATAAAGATGTTGAAAACTTGGCTTCTCTTTCTCTGAATGACTGTTCTTCTTCAAATCATCCATCATTACTTACTCCTATTGTACCAGTTACTAGTGCTCCAGTAGCAACTCAGCCTCTATCTAGTCAGAGTAATGCTCCATACAACTGGCAAGCTACAAAGTCTTCAGTAAAGGAGAGATTAAAGTACCTTTATGACACTGACATAATGAGTGATATACGTTTTCTTGTTGGTAAACCCCCAAACACACAATTAATACCAGGTCATAAGTTCGTTCTTTCAGTTGGGTCAGCTGTGTTTGATGCACTTTTCAATGGACCTATGGCCACAACAGAGAGTTTAATTGAGATTCCTGATGTGGAACCCTCAGCCTTTAAGGCCCTTCTGTGGTTTCTGTACTCTGATGAAGTCACCATTGGCCCAGAGACAGTGATGACAACCCTTTACACAGCAAAGAAATATGCAGTTCCAGAACTGGAGAAAGCATGTGTTGATTTTTTGAAAAGAAATCTCAGCAGTGACAATGCTTTCATGCTGCTTACTCAAGCTAGACTTTTTGATGAGCCACAACTGGCTGCTTTATGTCTCGAGTCAATCGACAAAAGTACTTCTGAAGCCTTGAATGCTGAGGGGTTTACAGATATTGACAATGAAACAATGTGTGTAGTTTTAGAAAGAGACACTCTTGGTATTAGAGAGTATAAACTGTGTAATGCTGTTTTTCGATGGGCAGAAGCAGAGTGCAAACGAAGAAACATACAGCCAACACCGGAGAATCAAAGACAGGTGTTGGGGAGGGCCTTGCATTTGATTCGCTTTCCCTTGATGACAATTGAAGAGTTTGCTCATCTGCCTGCCCAAAGTGGCATACTTGAAGACAGAGAAGTTGTCCAGATGTTTCTCTACTTTACAGTGAATCCAAAACCATCTGTACCTTTTCAGGTGAAGAAAAGCTTTAGCTTCAGACCCTATTGTTGCAAACAAAACTTTAACCCTTTACTACATAATCCCGTGTTTTAACAACCCTGAAAAAAAGCCTTTTGAAGACATTGTGGGAAAAAAAGAAAATGCTGATAACCAGCATTTTCTCCTTTTCCCGCGATGTTTTCTTCCCTATCAAAGACAAATTCCATAATTTGAGCCACATTTGAATTGTCGTCTTCAAACACTTTCAATTTGGACAAGTCTACAATTGTGTCGTGCGGTAAAAAGTTAAGTTGCTTTTGTTGGTAATAAAGATGCAGATCAGACTGTACAGAATGTGCAATCTGATCTTTGATATTTGCTGTCTAATTTGTCAAGAGATATTTGAACAGAGACAGCCTTTATGGTCCTTTGAATTGACTGAAAATGACTTTCACATTTAGTTGTACACTAGAGGGTAAGTGATTAGTAAAAAGTTATGGTAGGTTTTATGTCATCCTTTAGCTCACTACCACATGACGAAATTTAAGACTCATCCAGATCAGAATAACTTGCATACCACAAAATAAGTGTTACTCAAAAAATGAAATTTATTTTGGCTAGGGTAGAAAACACTGTGGAAAAAGGAGGAAATGTTGGATACCAGCATTTTCTTTTTTTCCACCTAGATTCTCAAAAGCTTTCTTTGTCAAGGTTGTTAAAAGTTGGGATTGTGTGGTAAAGGGTTGAAGAGCAGATTGGAAAGAAAATTGCAAGCTTTTTTCAGTAATAACAAAAAGACCTTTGGACATTTTTAGACTTGCATGAAGTCATAAACACAGCATTAACCTCTTCCCCTGATTATAAACTATTTTTGTCATACTGCTCAGTGGCACTCACTAACACAAAATTTGATGACTCTAAGGAGAAATATTTTCAGGAAAGGGAAATCTTGCTTGTTTGACTTATATAAAAAGCAGTTTTGAAAAAGCGACAAATGCATGTAAATGTTTTTGGGATAGCTGCAACTTGAGAAGAAAAAATAAGTTTTATATTTTCAGACATGAGTTTGTCAGAAAATAGTCTTCTGAATGTTTAGCCTTTCTCAGGTTAAAAAAAAAAGTTGACCTGTACAGATAAGAGGCATTTTTTAGACCACAAATTGGATATAGATCATGTTAGGGATGGAGGAAGAGCTAATTTCATTTATCAGATTTTCTTTTTGCCTTTGTGCACATTACTTCTTATGTTTTATTTATGGTAAATTTTTTAATGGCTCAAATGACTGAGATTTGCCTAAAACTTCATTTGTAATTCTTGACAAAAGATTCATGTGTAGCTACAATTTTAGGATGTTCCTCGATGTTGTCTGACTGGTAAAGAGCAAGTGGTCTCACGGTTTAGCCAGATAGAGAGTCGCTGGGGATACAGTGGAACAAGTGATAGGATCCGGTAGGTCATTGATTTATGATATTGTTTGATTATTTTTTTTTAACAAACACTGGCAGTGAAAGAGAGGTGTCCTAATGAAGACAACCAGAGAGTCACTGTATGCACTGGACCTCATGATGGAAATCAGGTAAGTAAATGAATAACAGTCATTAATCAGAAAGACTAGAAGAGTTTAACTCAAATTGTAAGTATTTGCAGACAACAAATTAACTCTATACCACTCAGTCCCGAGTTTAATGACCCTGAAAAGAAGGTTTTTGAAAACATTTTTATCCAGCATTTTCTCTTTTTCCACAATATTTTATACCCTATCTTTAGACAGAAATCGTCTTTGGGCCAAAATAATAAGTCCTTTGCACATGCTTTCAATTCGGTCAAGTTCAAAGTTTCGTTGTTTTGTAAAGGTTTAAATGTGGCTGAACTGATAGAAATTGAATAAAGATTAGAAACATTGTAGGAAAAGGAGAAATTGTTGGTTACCAGCATTTTTTCCTTTTCCATAATGTTTTCTAACCTTTCAGAATAAATTTCATTTTATTTTTTTTGTCCTTTTCTTACGTTGTTTTCAAAAGCAATCTTCCTCAGGGTAATTGAAAGTTGGGATTGTGCGGTAAAGGGTTAAAGTAATATTAGAGTTATCTACAGTGACATTTCAAAACTGAGTAAATTACTTCTTGCATAAAATTTCTAATAGATAAGCAAATAAATACTAAGGGATCATAGATAAATTCAATAAGTTAGTTCATTAGATTAGTCGATATTTATTCAAACTGGACATGATCCTTTTTTCTTCTATCAGACTGTAAGTCAGTTGTTACATCTAAGTGTGGAGAAAGTTGACATCTCTGGGTTTTTGTTAAGGAAAAAAAAATGTAAAGAAATCTTTAGATTTACCCCTTGACTAAACAACAAAATTTTGGACTAGTCCAAGTGACTAGTCCAAATGAGAAACATTTGCTGACAACAAATTAATTGTGACTTCAATAAGTTGATTTTTTTCTATGAAAGGTTAGAAAACATTGTAGAAAAATAAAAAAATTGCTGTTTACCAGCACTTCCCCTTTTTCCCAATATTTTCAAAAGCCTTTTCTCCAAGGATCATTAAAGGTCAGTATTGTTTGATTAAGGGTAAAAAAAAACACACACACACACATCAGAGCTCCAGATAGAGGGAGTGATTTTGATTTTAAAATTAAAAATATTAATTATTCTGCACAGGTACTCATTAGAATCGTCTCAACAATACGATTCTAATGAGTACCCACAACATAGGGTTTGAAAGAGAAATAATGGATTGAGAATACCATCACTCCCCCTTATCTGGAGCTCTGACACCCTCTATGAAAGGTATACATGTAAATTGTAGTTACTAAACATTAAGTTTGAATAATATTTAATTTTACAGGTTTATGGTAAACAGGAGAATTTTTGTGGTTGGGTTTGGACTATACGGTAGTATACATGGACCAACAGAATACTCTGTCTCAATGCAGGTTTGTCAAGTTTTTTAACTCTTTACCAGACGACAAAATTTTAGACTGGTCCAAATTGAAAGCACTTGCAGACAACAAAATAAACGTAACACAAAAAATGAAATTTGTTTCTAGCAGGGTAGAAAACATTGTGGGAAAGGGAGAAAATGCTGGTTACCAGCATTTTCTCCTTTTCCCACAATGTTTTAAAAAGGCTTCTATCTCAGGGTTGTAAAAACCAGGGATTGTTTGGTAAAGGGTTAAGATACTGAAAGATATTGCTACTGTGCAGTTAAATGTAGACTAGAAAAACAAAAAAATTCAGGTTTTTATTTGTTGTAACAAAAAAAAAAAAATGGAAAATTATGGTATCCAGTATTTTCTCTATTTGCAACAATGTTTTCTCTTTCAGACAGAGTCTTATCATTTGAGCCACTTCTTATTCATTTTCTGGAACCCTCTTGCATGTACCATACTTTTTGTTTTTATAAAAATTGATTTTTCACCATCTTTCTAAAGATACATCTTTACAGCCAGAGAGGAAAAAACCCTGTTAAAACTTTATAGTGGCTGGAATGGTTCAGATATTGGTCAGCTGTGTAAAGATAGATAAATAATAAATATGGTGTACAGGAATAATTTGTCTTCAAGTTAAAACGAGAAATGACAACAGTGCTTCCTTTGATGACCCCAAGAGAATGATATGCTTTTTCTATTGGTCGTAATCTGTGCCACTTACCAACCATCAGTGTCAACATATGGCATAAAATAAAGTTGAAATGGTTTAAAAAAAAAACTGGCTGAAAATAGGTAAATATGTATCTTTAGGGGAATATTAGTTGTTCTAAGCATTCAAAGGTCAACCAACCTTATACATGTACTATGATTTTTCAGATCCTTCAGTCGGATAATGCTAAAAGCGTTGGATACAATGACACCAGTTTCCAATGTGATGGTTCTAACTCTACTTTTCGTGTCATGTTCAAAGAACCAGTGGAGATATTACCAAACACCAGTTATACGGCATGTGCTACATTAAAGGTTTGGGATACATTTTCTTCAATCATATACCTCCCGTATAAAAATGGAGGAAATGCTCAGAAAGACTTTTTTCTCAATGTGTTTCTATATTCTTACATCTTCGTCTGAAAATTTCTTTTGTCTAAACATCTATAAATAAAGCAGGAAATGTTCCTTTGATATGTGTAGAATTGTTTGGAAAAGACTTCTTATCAAATAGTGAACCAATCAATCTGTTTTCTGACACTGATATTGATGCAGCAGCGTAATGCTTTTTCTTTTAACCCTTTCCCAAAATAACAAGTTTGAGACTCTTTCAAATTCAAAAAGATACATCCTTACAGCTAGAAAGAAAAAAAACCCTGTTAAAACTTGAGAGTGTGTAGAATGGCTCAACCGTGTACACATACATGCAGATAAACTACCAATACATATGATGTAAGAGATAGAAAAACACAAGGGATTTGTCCTGATTTAAAGCTGGATATGACAACAGCTATTGCTTTGAAGGCCTTCAAAACATGAAATGCTATCCGCTGTAATCTGTGCAACTTTGCAGCCATCAGGGGCAACATTTAGCATGAAGATACAAGAATGATTATAGTTTCATACAATAAGGATGGAGTGAGTTAAAAACTGGTTAAAAACAGCCTGAAAACGAGTATAGGTGCATCTAAAACAGCTGCAGACAGGAAATTCAAAATTGATACAAATAAGGTTAGGATCTCTGATAGGGAAGAAAACATTGTGGGAAAAGGAGAAAATGCTGGTTACTAGCATTTTCTCTTTTTCCCCACAATGTTTTCAAAAGTCTTCTTTTCCAGGGTTGTGAAACCCAGGATTGTTTGATAAAGGGTTCAGGAGTAATGATTCCTCTTCCTTTGCCTGACTTCACAATTCAAATATGGCCTGCAACACGCGAAAAGGGGCATTCTCACATTTGCGTAAAGTGTCGTCTCAGATCAGCCTGCGCAGTCCACGCAGGCTAATCCGAGACTGTACTTTACGACTACGTTAGATTTTGTCCTTCAGTAGAATTGCACAAAGCAGAATATTACATAAGAACGGAAAGTATTTTCTTGGATCAGCCTGCGTGGACTGCACAGGCTGATCCGGGATGACTCTTTACACAAATGTCCGAATGCCCCCGTTTTGCTTGTTGCAGGCACTATAGCTTATATATAGCAGCAAATAGTTAACAAACTTTTTTGTGTATATATTTAATACAGTTAATCCTTTCCTGAGGAAGAAAAGGTTTTGAAAACATTGTGGGATGAGAAAATGCTGGTTACCAACATTTTCTTACAATGCTTTCTAACCTGTCATTGAAAAATCCCATCACTTAAGCTATATTTATTATCAGCAAATGTTTTCTACATTGACAACTACAAGCCAGGTGTGGTATCTCAGTGGTTAGCATATCTGACTCATGACCTGGTGGTTGAATGTCCGATACTCAGTTGCGGCAAATTTTCTTTCTGGTAATTTTTCAACTCTCATCTCTGATGCATGTGAGAAAGTAGTCAGTGGTTTGGAAAGACAGTTGTGTCAGTACTGGTATGAGAAAGCCAGGAAACATATGCATAGAAGCACTACCTGCTAAGATATGACCTAATTTGTTAAAACAGCTTTAGACTCGAATACAAACAAACAAAAGACAAGTCTATAATTTGATGTGGTAAAGAGTTAACCCTTTACCACACAATGACGACTTTTAACACCCCTGATAGAGAAGGCTTTTGAAAACATTGTGGAGAAAGGAGAAAATGCTGGTTACCAGCATTTTCTCCTGTTCCCACAATGTTTTCTACCCTATCAAAGAAAAATCATTTTTATATGAGCCACATTGAAACTGTCATCTGCAAATGCTTTCAATTCGGACAGGTCTAAAATTTGTCGTGTGGTAAAGGGTTAAAGAAATTTATGGATAGCCATCAGAATGCACCAGAAATGCTAAAGGAAAATGGTTACCTACTCTGTATTTTCAGGGTCCAGACTCATACTATGGATCCAAGGGATTAAGAAAGGTGACCCATGAATCTGTTTCTGGGGGGAAAGTCACCTTCCAGTTTCATTACGCAGCGGGAAACAACAATGGAACTTCTGTGGAAGATGGACAAATACCAGAGATCATCTTCTATACTTAAAAATGTCTTTTAAAATGCATGCATGCATTAGGCTATGTCAGAAATAGTCGTTCATTACTTTGGCTTGAAAACTTTTGAAAGCATTGTGGAAAAAAGAAATTACATGTATAAGGAGCAATTTCTCCTTTTGCAATAACAATTCACTTTTATTCATGTGTCTAAGGTTTATTGATGTTGAACATTCATATTTCATGAATATACTTTAAAAGTCGTATGCAGCATAATTGTTTTTTGATGTTAAGATTTGAGTTTTTACCAAACAACAGTAGGTGGGACTTTCTTCATTAGCATTTAACTCTTACCAAACAACAAAATCATTGAAAGCATTTGCAGACGACAAAATAGATGTAACTAAAATATTAAAATTTGTTTTGGGAAGGGTAGAAAACGTTGTGGTAAAAGGAGAAAATGCTGGTTACCAGCATTTTCTCCTTTTCCCACAATGTTTTCAAAAGCTTTCTTTTCTTAGGGCAAGTAAAAGTTGGGATTGTGTCCCTTTCAAAGACAATATTCTATCATGTTAGCCACATTTAATTTTTCATCTGAAAATCCTTCTTAAAAACTTTAGACAAGTTTTAATTTTCGTGGTCTGGTAAAGACGTGAAGATTTGCCACTCATTTCGACAGTATAAATTTGTTTTTTCGACAAAGACAGACATGTTGAGAGAAGAAGGTGCAGAATGTTTCAGTATGAGATAAACAGCCAATGTCCTACTATTCTTCCTATTTCTCAGTGAAATGAAAGATAGGCATTAGCCCTTTCAGCTCCAAATATTTACTCAACCTCTTTCTGATACTCAGAAAACTGTTTATCTTGTAGGCTTTACAAGTGGATGATATATATCCAACATCACACTAACTTCAGTGCAGTTTGATCTTGATCTATGCCATGTTCAAAAGCCATCTATTTTTGCCTATGGCGCTGAAAGGGGTTGGAGGTATACCCTATAAAACTGTTGCCTGTTGTGAGCAATATTACCATTTTCCAAGACCCTCTTTTTCTGTCAGAGGGTGGGGGGAGGGGGGTTCTTTTTCAACCCAAAGAGTGCCAGGTACAACTTAAGTTGCTTCTGTGGACATTGTGTATTAGCTCTTTACAACACTGCAGAATTGTAGACTTGTCCAAATTAAAAGCATTGACTTTGCAGACGACAATTGAAATGTGCCTCCAACGATGGAATTTGTCTTTAATAAGGTAGAAAACATTGTGGGAAAAGGAGAAAATGCTGGTTACCAGCATTTTCTCCTTTTTTCAGAATGTTTTCAAAAGGCTTCTTTTTCAGGGCTTTTGAACTTGGGCTTGTATGCTAAAGGATTAAGGTCAGAGAGCCAAAAATGTGCAGTCTGATGTGAGATACACAGTTTGTTATTTTGTTTTGTATGATATCTATAGAAAAAGTGTAATATACTGGTCTAGTCCACAGATAGATATATATGTATAGCTTGTGTTTGTATAAGGGGACACTTACACTACCTTGCTATAGAGCTAGCTTTTGTAGCAATAAGGTAGAAAGGTTTGCCTTGGGACTTGGAGGTCCTGGGTTCAAATCCCAGCAGTGAGAGGTTACGTGTCAGAGCTGTTACATTGGCACCTACCATAAAAAACCCACTTATTTGAGAATTAGAGTAACAGTAATTGAAAGATTCGCGGATGAATCTTCATATGGCAGGGGAATATGTAGTATACTGGTCTATCCCACAGATAGATATAAATATATAGCTTGTGTTTGTATAAGGGGACACTTATACTACCTTGATATAGAGCTAGCTTTTGTAGCAATGTGGTAGAGCGTTCGCCTTGGGACCTGGAAGTCCAGGGTTCAAATCCTGCCGTGGGAGGCTATGTGACAAAACTGTTACAAAAAAAAAAAGCCCAGCAATTCAAATTATTTTGTTCTATTGCATTTTTTGTGATCAGAATTGAAATGCTTATTTCAATTATTCGGAACTCTAAAGGTTAAAGTTGAGAAATCCATCATCTGTCTTCTATTACTCTTTACCAGATGGTAGAATTTTATACCTGTCAAAATTGAAAGCAGATATTTTGAATGCACTTCAAATAATAGGATTTGTCATCAACAGGATAGAAAACAATATGAAAATGGAGAAAAAGTTGGTTTCCAGCATTTTCTCCTGTTCTCACAATATTTGTTAAAGTCATCTTTCTCAGTCTTTAGCCCTTTACCAGACAATCCTTTGTTTTAATGATCCTGACAGTATAGGCTTTTGAAAATAATGTGGGAAAAGAAGAAAAATGCCTGTAATCAGGATTTTCTTTTTTTCATGCAATGTTTTCTACTTTTCCAAAGCAATATAGCATCGTTTGATACAGTTTTAATTTGTTGTCTGCAAATGCTTTCAATTTTAACAAATCTAAAATTTTGTCTTGTGGTAAAGAGTTAAAAAACTGAATTGCTTGGTAGAGAGTTAAGAAATAGAGTTTATTTCATCAGCTTGTGGTTAATATGGGGAAATATTTGCCTCAAAAGGGAAAGGTCTGCGAAAATAACGAGTGCCGTAAGGCACTCGTTATTTTCGCAGACCTTTCCCTTTTGAGGCAAATATTTCCCCATATTAACCACAAGCTGATGAAATAAATTATATATTATATTTCCTCTGATTATTGTCAACGAATGCCACTTTTAAAACTTAAAAACTTAAAAAACTTAAAAAAGTAGTTCCAGATTTTCGGCAGGAGGAAAATATTCACTGTGATGGGGAAATAATTCCCCCCAGCTTAATTACGACATTTCTTTACCCATAACATTTCTAAAAATAGACACATGAAATATAATATAAATCAATTTTTTGTTTTATACAGCCTTCAGCCTTTTTTCTGAATGTTGTCTATTCATCAGCTTTATTTTTGACAATCATAATTATGTCTCAGCTTTCCTTCTGTTTTTTTGTCCATAAGTTTTTCCATCTTGTTTGTCTGCCTGAAGTATATGTCAGGTGTATTAGTAGAATGATCTCTTAGGCCTTGTTCTCATAACTTTGTCATTTGTTTTAGACCAGTGTACAATTAGATAGCCAATTATGAAAATAAGTTTGCAAAATTGATCATAAAATTCATATCGTTTTGATGAAAGGTATTTCTAAATGAATCTGAAAGAATTAAACATTAAACCATGATGAATCAGTGGCTTTCACAAAAAATCCTTTTCTCTCTTTATTTATAAAGAATTGTATCAGAACTCAGCCCATGCTACATAGGAATCCATGCAAAATCAATCAGTACTGCAGTTTGTAAACTGGTAAGGGTTTAACTGCTGAACTGTTGAACATTTTTTAGAGCTAAGATAGAATAAAACTTATATTAATTTTATGAATGATATATTACATTACATGATTAACGAAATTATGTAATTCAAATACAGTACAACTGTTCACAATTCTTAATTTCCATTCTGTGTTGTACTATTGGACTTTTGTGTGTATATTGGTGAATGGATAAAATTGCTCTTTCGTGCTGCAAAATTAATATCTGTATGCATCATTTCCTCATTTTAATTGGTATCTTATCATATTTTTGATGAAAGAAGATAAAATCAGTAAGCACATTTACATGTATTTTCAATCTAGTTGTATGCTGCTTTTTAAAACTTGTTACCAACAACCTGTCAAAATTCAAAGCTTGTGCTTCTTTACCACACAACAAAGTTTTAAACCTGTCCAAATTCAGATCTTCTGATGTCTATAATGTGACTCAAATAATGGGATTTGTCTTTGAAAGGGAAGAAAACACTGAGAGAAAGAAAAAGAAGCTGGTCACCAGCATTTTCTTCTTTTCTCACCATGTTTTCAAAAGCCTTCCTCTGTATGGTGGTAATGACATGGGATTGTTTTGTCAGAGGTTGTTTTGTTGGAGATATATAGGATCTGACATAAATTGGTGTTTGAGATAAAATTTTATTAAACGAGTCTGCAAAAAAATGTTATTAAGCCAGCCTTTGGTGAGCTTCATTACAATTTTTTTGCATGAGTTTAATAAATTTTTACCTCAAAAGCCAACAAATGTCAAATTCTTTTTATCACATAACTGTATAACAAGAATCATAGTCCATAATGTGTTAAACATAGGTATTATACGAATGTATAATGTGTAATGAAATTTACATGAAACCTATTCACTTCTTTGAAAGGTACATTATGAACGAAAAACAGTTAAAAAGAAACTTGCATATATTGATTTTGTTTTATATCTAAAAGTGATCAGATTAACAACTTTATCATGATTACGAATTTTGACCATTAATTTCACTCAGGAACCAAGATCACTGTTTAAGAAATGAGGTGTATAATTACAGTGTTAACCAAATACAGCACTATTTTCTTATCTCACACGTGTGTAAGACAAGAACATTCATAATGGCTGTATTACATTGAAAACAAGCAATTTCGGTGAAATGATATCCCCCGCTGAAAAAGACCTTTTCAAAAATTTACGCGACCGTGTAACTCAAAATCACTCCCAGTCGGCCATTTTGCATCGAATCAAAGAAAAAAAAATATCGGCAGGATAGGTTATTGTACACACATATAAAGTTTCACGAAATTCCGTCCAATGGTATTGGAGATATTGTCCCATTGGGCACACGGATAGCCAGACAGAAGGATGGACGGACAATGCTAAAACTATATCCCTCCACCTTCGATGGGGGATAATAAGGAGAGTTATGTGATAAAAGTGTATTGAATACTTACATGTACAGTATTTTTTTTTTTTTTTTTTCTGTGTTTTTCTTAGATATATATTGCAATTATACCCCTCGCATAGATGGATCACAAAATGAAATAATGTTGACACATGATCATATTACTTAACTCTTAAAACGCCAAATAAATAAACTTGACCTCTTGCGATGGCTCTAAATTCAATCAGTTGAAACTTACAAAGATTTTGATTGTATAGGCTTGACTACACAAGCGGATAGTATAGATCAAAGATCAGACTGCACGTTCTGTGCAGTCTGATCTTGATCTATGCTGTCCGCAAAAGTTACTGTTTTTGCCTATGGCGCCGAAAAGGTTAAAGTAATTTGTGCGCAGTTAAAGCCCATATATAAATTTGTTACAAAATATAACAATTTTGACAACTATGGTCATATTGCATTAGGTGTGTAATCTTTATGCAAGACATAGATTCGAGATAAGTAGCATAGTACTCACTTCATAACTTAGGATTAAAGAGCATCTATTTTTGTCCTATCAATTGGGTATTAATTCACTTTAATCGTTCACCATGCTATCTTGTGTTTTAATGACCCTAAGCAGGAAGGGTTCAAATAACTTTGTAGGAAAAGTAGAAAATGCTGTTAACCAACATTAATTTTTCTCTTTTTCCCACAATTTTTCTTACCCTTTCAAAGACAAATTCCATCACCTGGGAAACACTTGATTTTTTTCATGCAAATACTTTCAAAACGGTCTAAAATCTTGTCGATTGGTATGGAGTGGAGTTATAGTGCTAATTGTATTTGTGTGCAGTATGTGTTTGTATTTAACCCATTACCGCACAATCCTGACTTTTAACGCCCCTGAGAAAGAAGCCTTTTGAAAACATTGTAGGAAAAGGAGAAAATGCTGGTAACTAGCATTTTCTCCTTTTCCCACAATGTTTTCTACCCTGTCAAAGAATAATTGCACCATTTGAACCACAATGAAATTGTCGTCTGCAAATGCTGGTTACCAGCATTTTCTCCTTTTCCCACAATGTTTTCTACCCTGTCAAAAAATAATTGCACAATTTGAGGTACAATGAAATTGTTATCAGCAAACGCTTTCAATTTGGACAAGGCTAAAATTTTGGCGTCCGGTAAAGGGTTAAGCAATTTATATGAACAATTGCCTCCTAAAGATGAATGTTTGGGTGGACTACTTTTGAAATATTATTGTGAAATGAGAAATTGCTCATTAGTAATTTCTCCCTTTGCCCCAATTTTTTCACATGGATAAACTTCAATCAGTGCTTATTATCTGTATTTAATCCCGTACCTAACAAATAAACAAAAAAAAAAAGTTTATAGGACCCCAGAGAGGAAGGCTGTTGAAAACATTGAGAGAGGAGGAGAAAATGCTGGTAACCAGCCTTTTCTCTTTTTCGATCATTGTTTTCTTCTCTTTCAAGGGCTAATCCCATTATATTAGCCATATTTAATATGACGTCTGCAAATGCCTTCTGTTTGGGCAAGTCTGAAATTTACTGTTTTGCACAGAGTTAACAAGTTTTCAAAGCTGTCTTCATCAAATATGCTTCAGGAGGTAGTTCATTTAGCTTTGTGGTGACAAGGTTAACATAGATGTGTACACATTCAGAGATGTAGATGGAAGACGACGTTATACTGGAATTATAACTGAAGTTCATTGTATGATCATAACTGTGTCAGCCCCTTACATGCCAAGCACATTTGAGCCTTGCTCTGTAAAATGGGGATTTAATGCACCTGAAAAAGTATCAACCAAGGTCAGTATGTGCAGTCTGTGCAGGCTTACCTGTGTTGAAAATTTTTGCTTTTGGTGAATTTTCTGTATGTACAAGGACCATTCTACCTGAGGATATGGTCGATTGTTAAACAAAATGGATTTTATGGATCAACTATTATATGACAAATTCTTTATGTATAATGCATCATGGAAATACATTATATCCCCTCTTCCCTTAGCATGGCTCGTTTGTTCTCACTATAGTAGACAAAATAAACATCTGTAATCTGCCAAGCCCTTTGGCTCAGTTAACCCTTTACCACATAACAAAATTTTAGACATATCCAAATTGAAAGCATTTATTGATGATAATCTGATGTGGCTCAAATACTTAAATTTGCCTTTGACATATGGCCTGCAACACGCGAAAAGGGGCATTCGGACATTTGCGTAAAGTGTTGTTTCGGATCAGCCTGCGCAGTCCGCGCAGGTTAATCTGAAAGGACACTTTCCGTTTTTAGGTAATTTTCTGTTTCAGGCAAGTCTACTGTAGGACAAAATCTAATGTAGTTGTAAAGTGCCGTCTTGGATTAGCCTGCGCGAACTGTGCAGGCTGATCTGAGACGACACTTTACGCAAATGTCTGAATGCCCCTTTTCACGTGTTGCAAGCCATATTAGAAGAATATATTTTGGGAAAAGAAGAAAACACTGGTTACCAACATTTTCTCTTTTTCCCAAAATGTTTTCAAAAGTCATCTTTCTCAGGGTTGTTAAAACTCGGGATTGTGTGGGAAAGGGTTAATAACTTACTTGGCTTGAGAACCAGGGCACACTGGCTTGATACCACAGCCTGGTTCTTCAGACTGCTACATACAAGAAAGGTATTTCTGGGGCTGTAAGATATTATCCAGATATACTGTTCATAGACCTCCTTAGCCAAAATATTTGACTCACAAACTATAAAAGAGTGTAGGTCTGATCCGGGTATGTTGTTTACAGTCTGAGTTTTATCAACACTGCCTTCAAGAGTACAAAACTTTGTCCTTGGAAATCTGATGGTTTAGTTTAGTATGAATTGATCTGTATGAATAGAATGCTCTGTTTACTTTGTTCATAATCTGCATAAACAGTTAAAACATCACATACTTGTTATTGTTCAGTGTTTGAAGTTACCTTCAGTATTAGAAGTACTGCTTGGCTCAGTGGTAACATTTAGGATTCTTAACTCTTTACCAAACGACAAATTTTTGGACTTGACCAAATTCAAAACATCTGCAGACAACAAATTAAATCTTGGTAATATGATGATTTCTGACTTTGATAGGGTAGAAAATATTGTGGGAAAAGGAGAAAATGCTGGTTACCAGCATTTTCTCCTTTTTCCACAATGTTTTCTATAGGCTTCTTTCTCAGGGTCGTTAAAAGTCGGGATTGTGTGGTAAAGGGTTAACTCATTACAACACAAGCAAAGTATAGACTTGTCCAAATTGAAAGCATTTGCAAACAATTTAAATGTAGCCCAAAAGGTGGAATTTGTCTTTGATAGGGTAGAAAACATTGTGGGAAAAGAAGAAAATACTGGTTACCAGCATTTTCTCCTTTTCCCATAATGTTTTCAAAAGGCTTCTTTCTTAGGGTTGTGAAAAATTGTCATTGTGTGGTAAAGGTTTAAACTAGAGGCCAGGGGATTCAATCCTCACTCAAAGCTTTTGGTTTCTTTTGGGAATGCTCTTGGGCTAGACACTTCAGAGCCCTAGCCAAGTACTAATGAAACCTAGGACACATGTGAATATGTGAGCTGTCCTGGTGACACAACTGAAATAGTGTTGAAAACTGCATAAAACACTGTTTAACAATTCAATTGAATTCACAATTTCTTTATCAAACAACAAAATTCTACACCTATCCAACCTGACTGCAATTGCAGACAACAAATGAAATGTGACCTAAATGTTTATGTTTGTTTTTGAAAGGGTAGAAAATATTGGTTACCAGCATTTTCTACTTTTTCCGCTTTTTCCATAATGTCTTTAAAAGCCTTCTCCATTAGGATTGTTAAAACTCCGGATTGTAAGATAAAGGATTAGGTACTTGACAATGCATTTCACACCAATTCCTCTATTGGCTCAGTCTATATGTTTAGATATGAGTCATACTCTGTGGAAAAGGGGGTTTAATGCATCTCTATGATGTATAATACCAAGCAAGTCATCTCATAATTATCCATAAAATCAATTCTAACATGACACGTGAATTCAGCTCTATAAACACAGTGCAACAAAAGTGTGGTAAAATCTACGTTATTCTATGTAGAGTGACGTCATTCTATATAGAGTGACGTCATTCTGTATAAAGTAAGTTATTCAATGGAATATAATCTGCATCCGCGTTTTTATTCTAAGTATGAACTTGTTTTCCTTTGATTAAGAGTTGGTCATGTTAGAATCAAAATAATCTTCTTTCTATCTTGGTTTATCATTCAATAAACCACGTTGTGAGTTATGAGGCACAATGAATAACCCACTGGGGCTATCGCCCTCGTGGATTACTTATTGTGCCTCATATATCACAACTGTGGTTTATTGAACGATAAACCACGATAGAAAGAAGATTATTTCTTAAATAACAAAAATTTTCTATCGAGGTTATTGTGCATAGGCTGACCTTGGTCAATAATTTTTACAGATGCATTAAACCCTTTTTCACAGAGCATGGCTCACATCTTTTTGCCAATGTCTTCCAAGGTGTCCCTTGAGATCATCTGTGCTGAGAACCAAAAAAGCATAAAAAAATTCATTTACAAGGAGGCAGTCTATCTATTAATCCTATATATAATCCAGTAAATATGTAAATTCCATGTCTCTTTCCACCCCATGTTGTGTGGCGTCTTCCACTCTCTTTCAACAGTATTGCAGTTTTATTTTAATAAGCAACACTTCTATTAATCATTTGATCCATGCTCTGACAAAAGGGGTCTTAATACATCTGCAAAAAGTATCGGCCCAGATCAGCCTGCGCAGTCCGTGCAGGTTGACCTGGGCCGAAACTTTGCTCTTGGTAATTTTTTTGTATGTCAAAGGACCAGTCTACCTCATGATTCAGTCGGTTTTCAGAGAAAACAGTTTTTTATGGATCCATAGTTATGTGATGACTTGCTTGGTATCATGGATCACGGAGATGCATTAAGCCCCCTTTTTTTCAGAGCAGGGCTCAATTTTGTTTGTTGGTATTTCAGTTTAGGACTTAATGGTATCATATGAGGCAATACTGCTAATGCAACCAGGATATCTGATGAAGATCAAACATGGATCTCCATTAATCCTTATTCTGTTAAATAGCTAAAATGATTTTTTTAATTCAATCATGAAAACCCAAATATTGCTATATCAAAATAATGTTTTGGGGAATGATATCCCTGTCTCGGACAGTGTAGATTCAAAATCAGACTGCATGTTCTCCCGAATCAGCCTGCGCATGCCACGCAGACTAATCTGAAAAGACACTTTCCGTTTTTATGTAATTTTCTGTTTTTCGCAAAATTACTGTCCGACAAAATCTAAAATAGTCTTAAAGTGCCGTCTCGGATTAGCCTGCGCAGACTGCGCAGGCTGATCCGAGACAACACTTTACGCAAATGGCCGATTGCCCCTTTTCGTGTGTTGCAGGCCTATTATATACCAAACATTCTTATTCTTTATCCTGCTAAATAATTTAAATGAAACTTTCTTAAAAGCCGATAGTAAAAACTGAAAAATTACTATTTCAAGATTATTTTTACTGAGACAAATATCTCTTTTATTGGACAGAGTAGATCCAAGATCAGACTGCACAATATGTGCAGTCTGAGCTTGATCTACAATGTCCGCAAAAGGTCAGTGAGTTGTGCTTAGCAGCTTAAGGGTTAAGAGCACTCTAGATAAGTGTTATTTTGAAGAATTTTCTAAATTTCAAAGGCAGACAATTTCTGATAGGCTAAACCAAATATGACTGGCTAAACCATTTGATCCATGCTCTGACAAAAGGGAGCTTAATGCATCTTCATGATGCATAGTACCAAGCAAGTCATCACATGATCATGGATCCAAAAAGTCAATTTTGTCTAACAAACAATTGAATCATGCGGTAGACGGGTTTTTTTAGGTACAGAAAATTGACCATTTGCGAAAAGTTTTGCTCCAGGTCAGCCTGCACGGACTGCGCAGGCTGACCTGGACCAAAACTTTTGCAGATGCATTAAGCCCCCTTTTCACACAGCATGGCCCATTTGGTTTAGCCAACCAGAGGTTGCCTCTGTTTTTAAATCTAGAATTAGATAAAATTACGAAGACTGTTTGGTGAATACATACCCGTATGCGTGTCATTGTGCAGTCTGTTTATTATCTAGATCTATTCTGCAAAATTAACTTAAGTTGCCATCCTGAGCCTTTCATGGCGAAATAACTGATAGGCCTATAGATCTAAATCATAAGCCTGCTAAGCTGGACTTAGTGCACTTTTGCGTATAGGAAGGATTACGATCAGACAGCACAAAACGTCCAGTCTGAACTCGGATGCATGCTACTCTGTCCAGTTCCGTGAGATTTTTTTCCCATTGAGAAGTTTCATGATGTCTGAAATCACAGAATTCAGATTGTTTCATTTAGATCTAGTAGACTAGTAAAATTTGAATAATATTACTGGTATTTAGCAATACAAAATCGTACCTTTTCTATAGGAAGGCTTTCTACCAATCTTCGGAGCAACATGTAGACTAGATTTATTTTGTTGAGCTGATATTTAAGCTTACAAGTAACTCTGACTATTTCATGTTTTTGTAAAACAAATGTTATCAGATCTAGACCTATCTAGATCAAGGAAGGAAAGGAACAAATGAACAAAGACTGCGCGTCGAAATAAAGAAAAGTAATGCAAATCCTTTGCAGAGTGCTCATACGTGATAACAAGATTGACATTGGTCAAGTGCATGAAGTCGTCTGCTACATCAACCGTGGGAAAAAGGGTTAAGTCATTTGGAGTTACTCGTACTTATTCGTCAAAAATGTAAACAAACTTTACGAATATCTATTTTTAACCACACGATAGATTAAGGTACGTATATAAATGCTACACACATTGAAATTGTATACAAATGAGTCAGTTTTAGTGAGTTCACATACCTAAGTGTTTAGATGCAGACGGAACTTTTTACAATCAGCAGAATTAACGTTCTTGAGCGAAACATCACACGGACCCTAGTTTCCGCAAAGTGCACCTGACGTCCTGAGAGTGAAATGGAACTTTGATTCGGAAGATAATATCTATAGGTGAAAATTAGTGTTTTTCCTATAGTCTTGTTGAATGACAAGGATAAAATGACTAGTACCTCGAAATCACCATCTTCTTCGACGAATTCTCGACCTGGCACCCGAGTTTATAAAATAGTGATACTTGGAGAGGGAGGTGTCGGTAAAAGCGGTAGGTCTATTTTCAGTTTTAAGTGTGATAAGTTTGACTTGGATGTCTATGAAAGTCAACAATGTTAAATACTGCAGGGTATGTGTCATTTCAGAGGCTGTTTTTGACGCGTGAGCGGTCATGAGAAATTTCTCCTATTTCCACAATATTTTCAATAGTGACTTGCTGCAAGCTAACTGAAAAAGGTGATGTAGACCTATCAAACAATTTAGTGCATTGCATAAATATTATAAGAATTCCCTAAATCCTTTACCAGACAAACACGAGTTTTAACGATCCTGAGAAAGAAGCCTTTTGAAAACATTGTGGGAAAAGGAGAAAATGCTGGTAACCAGCATTTTCTCCTTTTCCCATAATGTTTTCTAACCCTTTCAGAAATTTCTGTCTGGAGATTTTTTGAATTTGGAAGAATCTAAAATTTGTTGTTTGGAAAAGGGTTACGGCTCAGACCACTAAGTAAACCTTTCCGACATTTGCAGCTGCAAAATAATACCCGAAATAAATTTCAAGGTTGGCTTTCCCACAATGTAAAAGGAATATTATACCGGTAAATTGAAGATCCGATTGAATGTTTTTTGCAGTCTGATCTTGATCTTCATTTGGCTGCATTGGTAGTCAAAGTTGTGAAAGGTGCTCTAAGGGTAAAAATTATCATAAAGCTTTTAAAATGACATGAGTCCCATCACAGCCTGTTACAGAAGGTTAGTCCTACATGTTACCTCTTTTCCAGGGGATTACACTTAATCCTTTACCAAAACACAAAATTTTAGACCCTTCCAAACTGAAAATATTTGCAGAAAACAATTGAGCCACGCTCTGGCAAAAGGGGGCTTAATGCATCTCTGATACATGATACAAGCCCAAGTCATCACATAATAACGGATCCATAAGAGCCACTTTTTTCATAGTCGACTTAATCATGAGGTAGACTGGTCCTTTGACAAACAGAAAATTGATCAATTGAGAAAAGTTTCGGCCCAGGTCAGCCTGCACAGGCTGACCTGGGTCGATATTTTTCGCAGATGCATTAAGCCCCCTTTTCACAGAGCAAAGCTCAATTTGAATATAGCTCAAATGATTTTTTTCTAATTCGATAGGGTAGAAAACAGTGTTGGAAAAGGAGAAAATGCTGGTAACCAGCATTTTCTCCTTTTCCTACAATGTTTTCTAAAAGCTTCCTCCTTAGGGTTGTTAAATGTCTGCATTGTGTGGTAAAGGGTGAAGGCTTTACCAAATATGGAAAGCATCTGCAGACAACTAGCTCATCAGATGTTTCTGCCTTTTAAAGTGTAAAAATCATTGTGGGAAAAAATGCAGGTTTACCAGCATTTTTTTCTTTTTCTGTAATGATTTTAAAAGGCTTCTTCCTTGGTATTGTTTAAAACAGTATTCTCTTGTAAAAGATTAACATCTTTACCCCACAATCCTGAGTTTGAACGACCCATATAATGTTTAAAGTAACAATAAAGGCCAAATGTAAACAAAGCGGGTGTTTAAATGCATTTGAATTTATATCATACCATTTAAAAGTATTGAAATTATTGTGAAGATGACAATCTGTCATTGTGCGGTCGGTCCAAATGTTAGTTGCTGACAGAGAAATTAATTTCTAAACTAGGTTAAAACCTGCCAGGTAGCTTTGTCTTTCATTTACTTTTTGCCTGATTTTAAAATTCTTTTTTCTCCCAGCGACTAACATATGGCCCCGACCACACTATAACAGACTTTCATCTCCACAACATTTTCCATACTTTTAAATGGTATGATTTAAATTTAAATGTATTATGACACCAGCTTTGATATTTTGTCCTTTACTGGGCCTTTAATCTCTACAAGACAGTAAAATTTTATACTTGTTCTGACATTATTCAAAACTTTTTGGACAAATGATACAGATTAGGCTTAGTCCTTATCCTGCCTTTCATGACCTAGGATTTATTATGTAGAGAGTGTGGAGCAAGATCAGCCTGCAGATACATGCAGTCTGATCTTGTTCTACACTCTCAGCAGTTCTGTCAGAGGTTTTGATGGTAAATTTGCTTCAAGCACTTTTCCTTTCCACCAAAATTTTTCAAAATCTGTTTCCTCAGGCTCTTAAGTTATATGGCTTGCAACACACGAAAAGGGGCATTCGGACACTGGTGTACAGTGTCATCTCGGATCAGCCTGCGCAGTCCGCGCTGGCTAATCCAAGATGGCACTTTACGACTGCATTAGATTTCGTTCTTCAGTAGACATGCGCAAAAGAGAAAATCACATAAAAAGGGAAAGTGTCGTTTTGGATTAGCCTGCGCAAACTGAGCAGGCTGATCCGCGACGACACTTTACGCAAATGTCCGAAAGCCGCTGTTCCTGTGTTGCAGGCCATATCATGGATAGTCTTATAACAAGAAGCATAGATTTCCAAGCACGTGGTATGTTGAGTACAAAGTTGATTAAATTTATTTATAAATAGTTAACAAGGATTTAATTGGTAAGTTCCCTATCCTATTGTGACTCTTTTGCCTTAAGTTGTAACCCTTTCACCAAACAATTTTGAGTTTTAGTGACTTTGAGGAAAAAAAAACGCTTAAGAAAAACATGGATGGAAAAGGAGAAAATGCTGGTAACTGGCATTTTCTCCTCCTTTTCCCATCATGTTTTCATGGAAATTCCACCATTGAAGTCATATTTAATTTGTTGTCTGCAAATGCTTTCAGTTTGGACAAGTCTAATACATCTATTTTGTCACCTGGTAAAGAGTTAATCTGTGGTACAAGTACAGATGTTGGGTTGTGTGGTGTTCGACATATTTAATTTATATATTGTGGCAGCTAGTGCACCTATCCATGCAAGCTTGAAGTTTCTTTTACCAGTGCTTAGCACAGTATTCTTCCCAAGTCACTGGCTGTTTTTCCACATAAGCATCATCAAAATTCAAAATAATAATCAGCACTGAGAGAGGAATTTATCTGGTTACAATGACTATCATCAATACTTGGAAATTATTGGCCAAGCTACTGAGCCAGGGATGTCGAATGGAAGACCACTGGTTGCAAGTCCTGTATGCTATTAACTGTGTAACCGGACTTGGCACGAGTGTAGATATCCCTGATAATATAATTTCCTAACATTTACACTCAAAGGCAACTTAATGTCCCTATACCACACAACTGTCGAGTTTTAGTCCTGAGGAAGAAGATTTTTGAAAACTTTTGAAAACATTGTGGGAAGAAAACATTGTGGGAAAAGGAGAAAATGCTGGTAACCAGCATTTTCTCATCCCACAATGTTTTCTACCCTATCAAAGAGAAATCCAACCATTTGAGCCCCATTTAATAGGGTAGAAAACATTGTGGGAGAAGGAGAAAATGCTGGTTACCAGCATTTTCTCCTTTTCCCACAATGTTTTTAAAGGCTTCTTTCTCAGGGTCGTCAAAAGTAGGGATTGTGTGGTAATGGGTTAAATTGTTGTCTGCAAATGCTTTGCGTTTAGACAAGTCTAAAATTTTGCTGTTTGATAAAGGTTTAAGTTCAGAGTGGTACTTAACTCTTTACCAGACGACAATGCTCTAGAATTATTGAAATTCAAGTGATTTGCAGACAACATGGTAAAATGTGCCACATCCCTTTACCAAACAACAAAATTTTAAACCCATCCATATTGAAAGCATTTTCATACGACAAATCACACACAGCCAAAAAGATAGGATTTGTCCTTAAAAGAGTTGAAAACATTCTGGGAAAAGGAGAGATTGCTTGTCTCAAGTAATTTCTCCTTGTCGCATAATGATTTCAAAAGCCTTTCTCACTAGGGTTGTTGTAACTTAAGATTGTGTGGGAAAGTGTTAAATAATTTAATATGTCTTAGAAAGGGTAGAAAACTTTATGTAAAAAGGAGCATTTACCATCATTTTCTCCTTCTGCCATGATGCTTTCAAAAGCTTTCTTTTTTTTCAGGATTGTAAAACAAGCAGAGGTTTGTTTGATAAAAGGTTTAGGGTTGAATATCTTGGTACATACACTGTAATACATTATAGCAAATCTAGATTAAATGTACTTCTCGGCAAGGACTTGAGAACTTTAAGATTTACCCTTTACTACAAAATCTTGTTTCAATTACTGGTAGCTTAGCAGTACCCCAGTAGTGTAGGAGGTACTGTACAGGACTTAAGACCATCGGGATGATAGTTTGAATCCCCAGCTTGGTCAATTTATTTCCGAGGATTGATGATAGTCATTGCGACAGAATACACTACAGTGTACACCTTTGTCAAGAAAGATCAATTTTTTGATGGTGGTTATGTGGGAAAGCAACCAATGGTTTTGGGAGAGTATTGTACCAAGTACTGGTAAAAGAAACTCCAAGACAAAAATGGATAGGTACACTGGCTGCTGCTTTAACTCATTACCAAACGACAATATTTTAGGCTTGTCCAAATCAAAAGCATTTGCAGACGACAAAATAAAAGTGACTGAAAATTTGAAATTTGTTTTGTGAAGAGTAGAAAACATCGTGGGAAAAGGAGAAATTGCTGGTTACCAGCATTTTCTCCTTTTCCCACAAGGTTTTCTAAAGGCTTCTTTCTCAGGGTCGTCAAAAGTAGGGATTGTGTGGTAATGGGTTAAGCGAAATAATGTTGGAAACTGTGATAAACACCATGCAAACAAACAAACATCTAAGTTAAGACTTTTTAGTACTTTTAAATTTACCCTTTACCACACAGTTCTATGTTTTGAAGACACTGAATTGGAAAGCTTGTGAAAACATTGAAGGAGGAGGAGAAAATGCTGGTAACCAGCATTTTCTTATTTCCCCACAATGTTTTCTACCCTTCCTTAGACAAATTTCAGTTTTTAAGCCATATTGAATTAGTCATGTGCAAATCCTGTCAGTTTTGACTAAAGTTGTGCTATCTGGTATGAAGGTAAACCTGTTTAATTTGTAACATTGATTGTGAAACAAGTCATCACAACTTCTATTAATCACTCTCCATGATTGCTCATTAGAATCTTTGTTCTTTCATTGCCATTTCATTGCCATTATTGACAGAAGAAGCTTGTTTGGACAGTGTAGATTAAGATCAGACTGCACAGAAAATGCAGTCTGATATCTGATCTACACTGTCCACTATATTCTAGAGTATTACAGAACTGTCTCATCATCTTGCAGTGAAACTGTATTTGTGGCCTTTGAAAAAGCTGTATTTATTTATTTGGAAGTGAAAGAAATTAACCAGTACACACACAATTATGTCAGTGTATTGAAAGGTTGACCCTCCCTCATCACCAGATTCAAACCCAAGAAACTTTAATGGTAGAGTCCAACACTGCCTCTGTGACTTGAATGGAGTGATGTTGAAAGAGTCCAAAACAACAATCACTGTTGAAAAAGCAGCATAATAAACATCAAAAGGAGTACATGTACTTTTTTTTGTGTGTGACTCTAACTAATCATCAAAGTACACTGGATCAGACAATATAGAGCTGTGTTTAGTACTGGCGAAACCCTCAGAACGAACATGTATTCATTGTTAGCTTTCACTGTTTATATGACTAATATAATGTTGAAAGTAGCACAAAACACCAATTAATTAAAAGAAAGTTGCTAAATGTCTTCAAATTTGCAGTGGTGAAAGGCAGCCATATGAAAGGTTTGATACAAATAGCATTTCTAGGACTCTCTTTATGACCCCAAGGAAGAAGGCTTTTGAAAACATTTGTGGGAAAAGGAGAAAATGCTGGTTACCAGCATTTTCTCCTTTTCCCACAAATATTTTCTACCGGTCTCAAAACTAATTTCAATTTTTGAATCACATTTAATATGTCGTCTGGAAATGCTTTGAATTTGGACTAGTCTAAAATTTTGTCAATAGGTGAAGAGTTAATTCTTTACAGAAAAATGAAATTTTAGACTCATCCAAATTAAAAACATTTGCAGATGACAAATTAATTACATTTCATATGATGAAGTTTGTCTTTGAAAGAGTAGAAAACATCATGGGAAAAAGGAGAAAATGCTGTTGACCAGCATTTTCAACTTTTCTCACAATGTTTTCAAACAGCCTTTTTTCCCCATGGACATTAAAACTCAGGCCAAGGGTTAAGATACCAATACTTCCAAAATTGATAAATAACAGGAAGAGAATCAGATGAAACAAGACGTGACTCAGACTGGGAAATTACCGATTACAGGAAGTGAAAGGCAGTCAGTATGGCACAGGATGTGCAATCTTGTATCGAATATACAATTTCTGATATTTTGTTAGATATTCTAGCTGAAAGAGCGCACTTTCGAATATTATTATCCTGTCACTTACCATAATTTCTAACAAGTAACAGGATGCTTAATTTTTTGTTATCCGTTATCAGTTTGTTATCAGTAGAAGCACTTCTCCCAGTTGGTACTACTTTTAAATAAGCATCTCAATGATTGAATGAAAAATTGGTGTTGTCAATGAAAACTGTTGGTAAATTTTGTATCTCTGTAAATTGTTTAAAAAAGTTAACCTACTTTTTCCCTTTTCATATATTTAAAACACCAGAAATAGTATTAGTTGTATCTGTCTAGGGTTAAAACATCGCATTTTTGACAAAGACACCATCATTCATAACATCATTCTTACAGCTATATAGTACAGTCTAAAGACGCTTTACACAGTCCTTGACTTTTGCTCATAGTAAAAAAGATCTGAAAAATGGGGTATTTATATGATTTGGAACAAAATACTCAGTTTAAAAGTTGAATATGGATCATAAATACATAACAGGATAAACAGAATAAATGGTCGTTGTTTTGAATTGAGAGCTTGAGAATTTTTCAAGCAGAGCCTGGTAGCTCAGTTGGTAGCGTGCTGGACTTGAGAAAAGGGGGTCATGGGTTCAAACCCTGGCTTGGCCAATTTCTTTCCGAGGATTGATGATAGTCATTGTGACAGGATTCATTCCTCTCCCACTGCTCACCATTGTCTCGACAATGGTTATGTGGGAAAGCAGCCAGTGGCTTGGAAAGAAAATTGTGCGGAGTACTGGTGAAAGAATCTCCAGGAAAGCATGGATAGGTGCACTGGCCGCCGCGATATAACTGAAATAATGTTGAAAACAGCGTTAAACACCATACAGTTGAGAATTTTTCCAATTTGCTTGATTAACTTTCTAATTCCAAGACACCAACTGTCTATTCTCGATTCTTCAAGCTTTTTTTTTGCTGATTGCCACTTTCCTAAATTCTTTATCAGACAATAAGAAAATTGACTTGCACACTATTGAAGGCTTTTGGTAACAACAAGTAAAAATTTATTACCAAAATGATGGGATTTATGTTTGACAGGGTGAAAACCTTGTGGGAAAGGGAGAAAATGCTGGTTACCAGCATTTTCTCCTTTTGCCACAAAGTTTTCTAAAACTTTTTTTCCTGAGCATGATGAAAATTAGGAATTGTTTGGTAAAGGTTAAGATTTACATGCATGTAGGGCACTTTTTACTAGGCAACCATTTAAGACTATCCTTTTTGAAAGTATTTGCAGACAACAGACGAAAATATGCCTGAAATAATGGGTTCTATATTTGAAAGAGCAGAGAACCTTGTGGGAACAGAATAAAATTTTGGATATCAGCATTTTCCCCTTTTCTGACCAAGATTTTGATAGTCTTCTTCATCCGGAGAATTGGGGATCATATAGAAATATGAACCTTTATCTCTTCAATCCGAGTTTTAATGACCCTGAGAAAAGATCACTTTTTAAAACATTGTAGGAAACGAAGAGAATGCTTCAACCAGCATTTTCTCCCTTTTCCACCATGTTTTCTAACCTTTCATGTAAACAAATCTCAATGTTTAAGCCACTATTAATTTTTTGTCTGTCACTGCTTTGAGTTTAGGCAGGTTTAAAATTCTGGGGTTTGGCAAAGAGTGAATGAAGATACTGATCTTGAGGGGTACTTGTACAATGTATAGTTCATGACCAATTATAAGTGATTGTTCTCCCTTAACCCTCACCAAACAATCCTCAGTTTTAACAATCCTCAGTTTTAACAACCCTCAGGAGGAAGTGTTTCAAATCATTGTTGGAAAACTCTGAGAAGATGCTATGAAGCAGTATTTTCTCCTTTCACACAAAGTTTTCTACCTCACCAAAGACAAATCACATAACTTAAGCCACATTTTAATCTGTGGATTTCTATCATGTGAAAGACAAACTTCATGGTTTGAAAGATATCTGATTTCTTGTCTATAGATACTTCGAATTTGACAAGGCTAAACTTTTGTCATCTGGTGAAGATCAAGTTAACTTTAGAAAGGCAAGGAATCTTAACCCTTTACCACATAATCCCAAGTTTTAACGACTTTGGAGAAAAAGCCTTTTGATAACAGTGGAAAAAGGAGAAAATGCTGGTTACCAGCATTTTCTCCTTTTCACTCTATGTTTTCTAATCTCCCCAAAATGAATGTCAACTTTTAAGTCACATTTAATTTGTTGTTTTGCAAATGCTTTCAGTTTGGACAAGTCCAAAACTTAGTTGTTTGGTAAAGGGTTATTTATGTCATTCATAATGTTCTGTTAAATGTTCCCTTTCAATTATTTTAATTCTTAGAACAGAAAATGTTTTTGTGCAAGCAGGAACATTTAGTGCCAGTATATCCTCAAATGCACTTATTGCCTTTGCAGTGAACAGCTTTTGAAGTTACATTCCACAAAAAGGAACAATGGCATGTTGCATGCCTTTCTTCCCCACTTCAATGTGATCACTGAGATATCTGCTGCAAAACTTTTACTATATTAAATTTAGGTTTAATTTTAATTTTTGCTTTGAGGTAGCAAATATTGAATTACCTAAGAAAATGATAGATCTCGTGAAACAGGTGGATATCTTTTGAAGGCAGTATTTGGCAAGACTAGCTGTATGCATTTAAGCCTTAGAGCTTTAGTTGTCTTTATGGCCAATGTAGATCAAGATCAGATTGAAAAAAAGTGCAGTATGATCTTTGATGTGATTTGGTGAAACACTATTGAAAAATCAACAGTTTACTATTAAATTGGAATCATATGTGTCTTATTTCTGGACTGTTGGGTTTTTTAGGCACTCTCATGTATAAGTGTCATGGCTACAACTGGGAAGGTTTCAACATTATACCAGTTATATCACAGTGGCCAGTGCATTTATATGTGCTTTTCCTGCAGTTTATATTACCAGTACTTTGCACAATAATCTTTCTTGCAACAGTGATCAGGGGTGAGAGAGGATAATATCCTGTCATTAATCCTTGGAAAATTACTCAGACAGGCTATTCTCCTCAGGTTTCAGGCTCTGCACTTTACTGACTGAGCGACTGGGCTCAGCGTATATAATTCATTATAGAAGCCTTACTACGTGGAAAATCACTATTGACTATGACAGATACATTTGTTATACAAATGTTGGGCATGTCTATTTGAACAGGTAAAAGCAGATGTACAGTGAAATCTGGAGATTTCCAGTCACATGGGGACTGAATTTTTTTATTATTCTTAGTATGTACAACTCTCTGTTTCTTCAATTCTGTAACTGATTCTGTATGAAATTTCTCAAGATAATTTATTGTGAGTACTCATAACATGGGCCTATGCAAAAACTGTAGATTAACTCTTTACCAAACAAAATTGATAAAATTTTAGACAAACCTAAATTGAAAGCATCTGCAGATGACAAAAAAATGTGACTCAAGAATTTAAATTTTCCTCAGGAGGGTAGAAAACATTGTGGGAAAAAGGAGAATATGCAGGTTACCAGCATTTTCTCTTTTTCCCACAATGTTTTCTAAAGCATAATTTTTTAAGGTCGTTAAAACTCAGGATTGTGACGTAAAGGGTTAAATACTTTTTTGGAGCTTGTCAAAACAAAACAGTTTTGTAATATCGGATATTCACTGATCATTCTAAATATTGTTCTTATCCTAAAGCCGAGCCCGGTCGCAGAGTTTGTTGTGTACAGGACTTGAACCCCGAAACCAGGGTGTTCCTGGTTTGAGTCCCCAGCGAGGTGAATTTCTTTCCACTTGGATTGTTGATAGTCATTGCAACAGGATTTACTTCTCTCTCACTGCTGATCATTGTTTCAACATTGGTTACAGTATATGGAAAAGTAGCCAGTGGCTAGGGAAGAATAATGTGCAAAGTACTGTTAAATAAAACTCCAGAAAAGCATGGGTAGGTAAACAGGCCACCATGATATAAGTGAAATAATGTTGAAAACAGTGTTACACACCTTTCAATCAGACTTATTCCATCCTGGACCCCAAGACTAGCCATCACATTGGTTGACATGTGATTTGTCTCAGGCAATCAGATCATGGGACTAGTCTTGGAATAAGAAAAACTTTGAGTGTTATTGCATTCATACTAAAGCCAGGAAAATCCTAGCCTGAAATAGAATTTTTTGATCAGAGAGGCTGTTTACATCATTTCCTCCCAGAAATTAAATTGAGTTGGATAAAAAAAATTCGGGAAGGATATGTATAGATCTAGGTTAGATTAAAATCTCATAGATATATATCATTAATATAATCATATATTAAAAATTCATTACCGGTATTCCAAAAAATGTCTTTCATGAATTAGTTCAAGTTATTTGCTTTTCCAGCCAGTATAGATAGAGATCAGACTGCATGTTTTGTGCAGGCTGATCTTAGACCTACAGTGTACACTATGCCGAGTTACAGTACTGTATCCAAAAGAAGCAAAGTACATGTAAATGCAGTAATTATTTGGGTCTTTTTCCCGAGCTACAAACATCCACTTTTTAAACCGTTAGACTCCCTAGTGAAAGAAAAAGCCATTTGAATGCAGCACAAAAGACCCAAAGGGACAATTAGCTTTACAGGGACTATTATTGAAAATGTCAGAAAGTGAAGGTTGTATGTGCACAGTATAAACCTTGAGCAGCTCCATCTGCAAAAGCCAGTGAAGTTGCTCTTGTGGTTTAACGTCTGTGATGAAAAGGTCTTTTGAAGACATTGTGGAGAAAGGGGAAAATGCTGGTTCCCATGATCTTATATACACTATGAAAGACAAATCTCACCATTTGTGCCTTTTTCCACCTTCAAGTTGTCATCAGCACTTCCAATTTGGAAGTATCAAATGTTTTGTTATTTGTTAAAGAGTGCATGTAGTAAAACTTACACACAGGTAAATAAAATGATATATAGATCAGATGAGGGAGAGGGGAAAGATGGCGGGGGGATCCATTATCATCGGATATATTAGCCTATGATTCAGTAGGTGCTGATTATGTTTTCATGAGCATGAATGTTGGGTTAAAAATCCCAGACAGTAAAAAACAACAGACTTTGTCAGTTTTTGAAATAAGACCCTGACATTAAGTAGAAATTTTTAGGATGCTTTAATTTGACTATCAACTTGTACTGAACTCTTTACCATACGGCAAAATTTTAGACCTATCCAAACTGAAAGCATTTGCAGACGACAATTTCAAAGTGGCTCAAATTGTGCAATTTTTTTTTGACAGGGTAGAAAACATTGCGGGAAAAGGAGAAAATGCTGGTTACCAGCATTTTCTCCTTTTCCCTCAATGTTTTCATTAGGCTTCTTCCTCAGGGTCGTTAAAAGTCTCATTGTGTGGTATAGGGTTAAAGTGTGGAGCAAAGAAGACAATGAAGACCAAAGATCAGACTGGACATTTTATGCAGTCTGAAGTTGATTTACCTCTAGTTGTTTTTGCCTCTAGCATTGAAAGGGTTACTTAACTCTTTACCAAATGACAAGATGATTAGATCTTATTCTAATCCAATTTGAAAGCAGTTGCAGACGATAAATGAAATCTGACTCAATCAAAGGGATTCAACTTGAAAGAAAATGGTGGTTACCAGCATTTTCTTCTTTTTTCACAGTGTTTTCCAAAGCTTTGTTCTCCAGGATTGTTAAAACTTTGGATTGTATGGTAAAGGGTTGAATGAAATGGTTTGTTTCAGGAAAAAAATTTACATGCTGTAAAACCTGAAATGTTTGCGTCATGGAAATCTTTGCTGTTTTTGCGAATTAATAAAAACTGCGAAGGTATAATCCACCAGTGTAAATTTAAGCTAGACTAAGTTATATTATACCAAGACAGTGGGTGGTCACAGTGGAAGTGATTGACAAGGACCCTTGTCGACATCACTGAGTGCTTTTTTTCATCAAAGTCGATCAGAATAGCAGTCTAGTAGCGGTTTATACTGCCAATTTTAGACATTTAAATATGTTTTGTTGAAGTGAATTTGGGGATTTGTTAAATTGAATGACAATGGTAATAGTTCTCACGAAAATATAAACACGTGTAAGGTCAGTATTTTGTTATTCGCGAAATTTTAGACCTGCAATAATATCCACTTTTATTATATACCAGTAAATTTTCCCGATCAAATACATGCGTTGAATCGGATGAAATAACACACATGACAGAAAAAAAATCCGTATCTACACTCAGTGAAATACGGTCCCAAATATGGTATGCTGACGTGTCTCGCGCACAGACTAAGCATGCATTGATTTGCGATTGGATTGGTCAAAATGTTACGCTGTAATATTAATCCGCCATTCATGAAAACAGAGTTACTACCATCCACACTATTAATTGTCTCTTTTTGTTTGCCGTTTTCCAATAAAATGTCAACAATTGCAAAATGTTGTCGTTGAAAGTTGAAGGTATATAATAAAAGGAATATTATGTTGTAGTAACTTTCCTGGTGCTTGTATTTACTTCTCGCTGCGTAAGAAAATTCTGATATTGCGCGAGACCGAAGGTCTTGCGCAATATCAAATTTTCTCACGCTGCTCGAAGTAAATACAAGCACCAGGAAAGTTACTACAACATAATATTCCGTATTTACAGTAGATAGATTGCCAAGGGCGTTAGCCAGGGTATCAGAACTGTTAAGCACATGGAATCAAGATCAGTAATTGAAAAAGAGAATGAATGATTATTCTCTTAACTCTTTACCGAAAGTCAAGATTTTGTTCTAGACCAAATTGAAAGCATTTGCAGACGACAAATTAAAAGTAGTTCAAATGATGATTTCTGTCCTTGATAGGGTAGAAAACATTGTGGGAAAGGGAGAAAAATGCTGGTTACCAGCATTTTCTCCTTTTCCCACAATGTTTTCAAAAGACCTCTTCCTCGGGGTCATTAAAACTCGGGATTGCACGGCAAAGGGTTAACCCATTAGCTATCAGTCCCGAGTTTTACCAACTCTGGGTAAGAACACATATGAAAACATTAAGAGAAAAGGAGAAAATGCTGGTAACCAGCATTTACTTCTGTTTTCAATGTTTTCAAACCATTCAAAGCGGAAGCCAATTATTTGAGTCACATATAATTTGTTGTCTGAAAAATGCTTTCAGTATAGACAAATATGAATTTCTTTCATACGTTCAAAATTTATATGAGTGATTGCATGGTATTTTGGACTGCTTTTAGTAGTATTTCAGTCATATAATGCCAACAGCTTGCTTATGCATGCATGTCCATAGTTTCAGGCTTGGACACCAAAGTGTCTTGGGCAACGACACTCCCACAAGAAACCGCAGCACTTCAAATGAGGATCAGAGCTTCTTGGTTTCGAATCCTGAACCTTCACTTTCGACCTAAGGAGGACCCCTCTAGAATTAACAATAAAATCATTTTTTTTGCATTCTCATTATTTTACATTACTCATTTGGGTATTGTGAGGTTGGGCATTACTCTATGCTCTTCATTGTCATATCAAGACTGTTTAGGGTTGATGATATCATCATAGCAGGCAGTTAATGTATACACAACAAAGATGAGAATGCACATTCGAAAAAGGCTGTTGATCTAAATCTGCACAGTCTACATAAACAACTTAACTCTTTATCACATGACAAAAAATGTAGACTTGTCCAAACTGAAAGCATTTGCAGACAACAACTAAATTTGACTCAAAAATTAAAAACTGTTTTGGGAAGGGTAGAAAACATTGTGGTAAAAGGAGAAAATGCAGGTTACCAGCATTTACTTCTTTCCCCACAATATTGTGAAAAAACGTCTTTCTCAGGCTTGTGATAACTCGGGATTGTGTGGTAAAGGGTTAAGTTGAGCTTAATGCTGTAGGACTCAACTCTTTTCTAGACAACAAAGTTGAGACTTGCCTAAATTGAAAGCATTATGCAGACAACAAATCTATTGTGGTTCAAATGATTGAATTATCTTTAAGCAAAAAACATTGTGGGAAAAGGAGAAAATGCAGGTAACCAGCATTTTCTCCTTTACCTACAATGTTTTCTAAAGGCCTCTTCTACATGTCTGTAAAACTTGGGATTGTTTGGTAAAGGGTGTAACTCTTTCCATACCGTAGATGACACCAGAAGCTTTTGTGGACAGTGTAGATCAAGATCAGACTGCACAGAATGTGCAGTCTGATCTTGGATCTACACTGTCCACTGCTATATTCTAGATTATGACCAAACTGTCTCTTGATCTTGCAGAGGAAATGTATTTTCATTTTTCAGCCTTTGAGAAAATGCAATTTATTTATTCATTAGTGAAAGAATTAATTTTTGACTTCTGCTCGCAAAGGCATCCGACTGTCAGGGGAAGGGCTAAGTCTTTTCCAGATGATAAAATCTTAGACTGCTTCAAATTGATAGCATTAAATTTTGTAGACAACAAAATTAAATGTGGTTTGAATACATGTAACAATATTTGGCTTTGACAGGGTAGAAGTTATTGTGGGAAAAACAAAAATGCTGGTTACCAGCATTTCTCTGTTTCCCACAATGATTTTTCAGTCTCTTTTTCCAGATTACAAAAACATGGTATTGTTTTGTAAAGAGTTAAGCAGTGTACAATAGGTATGTTTGATTTAGAACTTGAGCTGTTTCTGCCAGTTATAAACAAAACAGCAGGAAAAATGCAGTGTTTTTTTTTTCCTTGTGTTTCAGAACGCATTTTTGTAAATGTCATCTCTTAGCTTGATTCAAATGTCATGTGCTTGCGATGGATATCAGAATCAGTATCAGTGTTTTACATATTTTTTTTGTGTTCACCACAGTCTGCAAAATGGCTTGAGATCAGTCAAGATCACATTGGTCTATATTTGGCTACTTTTTCATCAATAAATAGTATGAATATTGACTCTTTATCTGTGTGCTTTAATTTTTACTTGGTTTGATGAATGTTTAACACCATCCTCGCCATTATTTCAGTTTCAGTGTTTCAGTGAATGCACTTATCCATGCTTTCCTGGTACTTTTTTTACCATTACTTTGCGCAATACTCTTTCCAAGCTACTGGCTGCTTTCATACATCATCAAAATCAAATATTTCAAACATCATCAAATTTGAGAGAGGAATGAACCCTGCTGCAATGACTAATATCATTCCTAATACTTATCATAGGCAGTCCAATAGATTTATCTCTCTTTGAGTTCTCTCATGTATATTTGGTGAAAAAATAAACAAGTCTTGTGAGACAGGGCGATATTATCCAAACTTACAACATGCCCAAAACATAGCCAAATTGTTGAGTAACCCAAAAGGGGAAAGGAAATGAGAAAAAAAAGCCTTATTACACTTATTAGACTCCGCATTGCAAGGAAATTTGCCTGTTAGTACAGAATGATGACTGCATTTTGATTGTACTTCATAGAAGATGCTATTTTGTTTACTTGTCCCGGTAGTAGGTCTAAACAAGCCTTAAACTTGAAGAGTTTGTCCATTGGAAATAAAACGTTGGCCAAGCTGGGATTCAGACTAGCAACCCTAGCCTGAGTTTCAATAGCATGTTGAGAAAAGAAAATTGTACAGTCACTTGTAAGTGGTTAATAGATCTCGGGCAACTACACAACTGAGGACAGGATACACTGGTCAAAACAGAAATACTGGTTGAGACTCATACCTGATTATAAAAATTATCACCCCTACTCCACCCAGCATCCTCCAAAAATTGACTTACAAAACAGCCAGATTATATCAGTAATATGAATGTTCATGATTATGGTATGCCTTCATGTCCAAAATAATGACAAATATCCAAACTATGTCATTTAACTGACTCATCAACTTAAACTGTGTTAAAACATTTTTTTGATAACGCTTTTAGTTTTACGATATCAAGAGGGTAGTCCAGAAAGAATGATACTAGATCTAAATGCATTATTTTCTATTCCCATTGTCCTTTTAGCTAGTGGCTTTATTCTCTCAGTCCATTACTCTACAAGGTAAACTAAAGAAGGACAACAGACACAGTTTGATTTGCTTTTTGAAGAAGAAGACCTCAAGGTATGCAGATTTAGACTAGATCTAGTCCCATCTAGGTTTACATTGGATGCTCTACCCTTAAAGCTCCTATCACTTCTTGAGTTGGCCTTGCAGCAAGTTTAAGTTTGGATCAAGACCAGACTGCATGAAAAATGCAGTCAGATCTTTAATCTAAACTGACTTTGTTGCTGAAACGCTGCTGTGCAAAAAGGCAGCCTTAATATTTGCATTCATTATACAGTCTATATAAGAATTTTTATTTTAGACTGAAATGTTTGTTGGGTATATTCATATTAATCTTTTACCAAACAGTCCAATGTTGTAAATGATCCTGGGGGAAAAAAGGTCCATGAAAACATTGTGGGAAAATGAGAAAATGCTGTTAACCAGAATTCATATTTTCTTTTAGCCAGTGTTTTTGACCTTCAGGGACGAATACAGTCATGCAAGCTAGATTGGGATTTTCATGTGCAGATGTTTTGAACATTTTGTCCGGTGTTGAAGAGGAGAGAGGTCAAGTAGTGGATTTCAGCAAACATTCAATATCTAGATCAATTCAGCTATTTGTAAAACAATAATCTGTAGAATAATTTTTATTCTCAACTATTTCTAAGCCAGAGCTTACCCTGTCTTAACCTGAAGACATTTTTTTCAGATGTGTTGCTGGGACTGCAGATCAAACTGAACAGAATGTACAATCTGATCTTGATCTATAGTACATAGTTCTCACATCTTAATCCTTTACCTCACAATCCCGAGTTTTAACGGCCTTGAGAAAGAAGCCTTTTAAAAACATTGTGAGAAAAGGAGAAAATGCTGGTAACCAGCATTTTTTTCTTTTTCCCACAATGTTTTCAACCCCACCGAAGCCAAATTTCATCATTTGATCCACATTGAATTTGTCATCTGCAAAATTAACGGTTTCAATTTGGATAAGTCTCCTTTTTAGCTCCACTGGCCGAAGGCCAGCTAGCTCGTGTCAGGGCCCAGTGTCCCTCATGCTTCCATCATCCATCGTTAACTTTTATTTCAAACATCTTCTCTGAAACTGCTCATCCAATTTTGACCAGACTTCACAGAAATGATCCTGCCATGGTCCTCTTCAAAACTGAATGGACTGTTTTACACTGCTTTCAGCATAATTTCAGTCATATCACGGTGACGGCTCACATATTCATGTATTTCCTGGGTTAGGCCAGTACTAGGCTAGGGCTCTGAGGTGTCTTGCCCAAGGACACTTCCACGAAAAACCCAATGGATCCAGTGAGGCTCGAACCTGGGACCTCCTGGTAACAAGTCCTACACTTTACCACTAAGCCACACAGGACACCTATGATGTGACTGAAATAATGTTGAAAGCTTGAGAAGAAAAATACAGAGAAAAAAACCAACTAGTAACGGTGCAGTTTGAATTACTAGCACCTGCCACAAACAGTTTGAATCAAGACTTCTGTACCATTTTTAGGTCGCTGTTTTTGAAGAAAACAACGAGTTATTGTCATAGCCCTGGCGTCGTCATTGTCGTCTGCGTCGTCTTCGATGTCATGCGGAAACTTTGACATTTTATAATATCTCTGTTAATACTGAAAATGTCTGCTTTAACCCTTTACCACACAATCCCGAGTTTTAACAACCCTGATGTATAGGCCTTTTGAAAACATTGTGGGAAAAGGAGAAAATGCTGGTAACCAGCATTTTCTCCTTTTCTCACAATGTTTTCTATTTGTCTGAAGCTAAACTCTAGTTTTCAACTCACATGAAAGTTGTCAACTGGGAATGCTTTCAATATAGATTGGTTAAAAAGATTGCCATGTGGTAAAGGGTTAAACTTGGACAAGTTGTGAACTATCAAAAGGGGAACTCATACAACAGAGGCAGGTAACCTTCAAAATAGATTTGCACAGTTATGACCCTTTTTCAACTTAGAATTTTCACTGAAAATCAAGCACTTGCAAGTGAGCGTTGGCACTCGCATGCAGTGCTCTTGTTCAAATCTCAGTTGCAATGATCTTAAAATCATGGCAAAAATCAGTGTGGTATTTGCCAAACACAGTTTGGGCACAAATAGATCTACATGTAGAAACATTGTAGCAAAATGAAAAATTCATCATTTGCTATTTCTCCTGTTGCCATAATATTTCAAAGAGTGGCCTGGTGTAAAGAAAAAAATCCATCTACAAGACTGGTGTTTAACTCTTTACCACACAATCCCGACTTTTAACGACTCTGGAGAAGGAGCCTTTTGAAAACATTGTGGGAAAAGGAGAAAATGCTGGTAACCAGCATTTTCTCTTTTTACCACAACATTTACTACCCTTACCAAACCAAATTTCAATTTTTCAGTCACATTTATTTTGTCATCTGCCAATGCTTTCAATTTGGACCAGCTTAAATTTTGTCGTTTGGTAAAGAGTTAATGTGTGTTCATCTTTGAAGGTTTTCATAGGGTGTAAACGTTATCTAACTTTTTAGCACAGAGAGAGAGAGAGCATCAATGTCAAATTGGCAAGGTCTGACATTTTCCTGTACTTTAACCCTTGTTCTGCTGAATAAGTTAACTCTTTACCAAACGACAAAATTTTGGACTGTTCCGAATTGAAAGCATTTGCAGACAACAAAATAAATGTGACTCAAATACTGAAATTTGTTTTGGGAAGCATAGAAAACATTATGGGAAAAGGAGAAAATGCTGGTTACCAGCATTTTGTCCTTTTCCCACAATATTTTCAAAAGGCTTCTTTCTAAGGGTTGTTAAAAGTCAGGATTGTGTGGTAAAGAGTTAAAGTAGACTTTCAGGCCGACAGTAAAATCCCTAATAATATTATTTCAAACTTATTTTTGTTTTTTGAGAAAAATATCATCATATCGGACAGTGTAGATCCAAGATCAGACAGCATGTTCTGTGCAGTTTGATCTTGATGTACGCTGTCCGCAAAAAGTAAGTCGAGCAAATAGCAGCTTACGGGTTAAAATAAACGCTTGCATTTTTTCAGCTGTGTCTGGCAGCGTAAACTTATCAATAGGTTTTATTGCTGTTATCTCCTTCCTTACCATATATATATAACTTTTGTAGACAGTGCAGATCAAGATCAGTCTGCATAGAAGTTGTAGTCTGATCTCTGATCTATATTGTCCACTACTTCACTCTAGAGTATAACTGAACTGTCTCTTTACCTTTCAGGGGAACTGAATTTGTAGCCATTCAAAACATATGAGCTGTGCTCTGTGAAAAGGGGGCTTAATGCATTTGCAAAAAGTATTGACCCAGGTCAGTCTGCACAGGCTGACCTGGGCCAAACTTTTTGCTTTTGGTGAATTCTCTGCATGAGCAAGGACCATTCTACATCATGATGTAATTGGTTGTTAGAGAAAACAGATTTTATGGATCCACAAGTATGTGGTAACTTACTTGGAATCATGGATCACAGAGATGGATTAAGCCCCTTTTTGCCAGAGCATGGCTCATATAGTTTGTGTATTTGGTGGTTAAAGAGTGAACTCTGTCAGTCACTAGTATTTTTGTTCTTATTCTTTCAGCCTTGGTTATACAGTTTGTAAGTCACAGATTCACAGAGTACCATGACCCCACAATCGGTAAGTTGGACTCTTAAACAATCCTTTACCAGACAATCCCTTGTTTTTACGAATTTGAAGAAAATTACCTTTCTGAACATCATAGAAAAAGGAGAAAATGCTGGTGGATAGCATTTTGTCTTTGTCTAACTTGTCAAAAAGCATGCCATCATTTGATAAACATTTAATTTGTTGTGTACAATTTCTTTGAATACTGGACTAGTTTTAAATATGGTTGCCTAGTAAAAAGGCCCATTAAAAATAATAGTTACGGTTGTTTAACCCTTTGCCAAACAATCCTGGGTTTTCTTGACCCTTGGATTGATTGACTGTATGGTGTTTAACGCCGTTTTCAACATTATTTCAGTTATATCGCGGCAGCCAGTGCACCTATCCATGCTTTCCTGGAGTTTCTTTTACCAGTACTACGCACAATTTTCTTTCCAAGCCACTTGCTGCTTTCCCAATTAACCATCATCGAAACAATGGTCAGCGATGGGAGAGGAATGAATCCTGTCGCAATGACTATCATCAATCCTCGGAAAGAAATTGGCCGAGCCGGGGATCGAACTCACGACCCCCTGTTCTCAAGTCCTGTACTCTACCGACTGAGCTACCGGGGCTCGGCTTCACCCTTGGGAGGAAGGATTTTGAAAACATTGCGGGAAAAGGAGAAAATGCTGGTAATTACCAGCATTTTCTCCTTTTTCTACAATGTTTTCTAACCTGTAATAGACAAATTCCATGATTTGAGCCACATTTAGATTGTAGCATACAAATGCTTTCACTTTGAATCCGTCTAAAACTTTGTTGTGTGCACGAGAGTTAACTCTTTACCAAACGACAAAATTTCAGACTGGTCCAAATTGAAAGCATTTGCAGATGACAAAATGATGGTGGCCGAAATGACAAAATTTGTCCTCGTTAGGGTAGAAAACATTATGGGAAAAGGAGAAAATGCTGGCTTCCAGCATTTTCTCCTTTTCCCACAATGTTTTCAAAAGGCTTCTTTCCCAGGGGCATTGAAAGTCGGCATTGTGTGGTAAAGAGTTAACTCTAAGACTGCCAAGTTGAATTGTATCGCTGAAGGCCTTAATTTTTATTTTCAAGGTTTTGGTAAGAATCTATCACAAACTATTGGGCACTACTTGAGTAGATCCAAGATCAGACAGCATATTCTGTGCAGTCTGATATTGAAACTCTTGGAACTCTGCATTTTGCTCTAGGAGTCAACACTAAACCCTTTACCACACATGAGTTTTAATGACCCTAAAGAGGAGGCCTTTTGAAAACACTGAGGGAAAAAGGAGAAAATGCTGGTAACCAGCATTTTCTCCTTTTTCTACAATGTTTTCTACCTAGTCAAAAAACTGCTGTGCATTTTGTATCACTTGCAAATTTGTGGTCTGTAGATCCTTTCAATTTAGATGAGTCTGGGATTGGTCATTTGGTAAAGAGTTAAGATGCCACATAGATGAAACAAAAATTTCCACTCAATAGTAAAAACCCAAATACCGGTACTAGTATTCGATTTCAAAGTTGATTTCTGCGGAAAAAATACATTACCTGACAGTGTAGATTCAAGATCAGAGGGTACGTTTTGTGCAGTCTGATCTTGATCTACACTGACCACAAAAAGCTCCCTGGGCCGGGCTTAGAAGCCTAAGTGTTAAGTTGCTTATTAGAAAAAGAAGAGCAATGAAAATATAAGAAAACTGGCACCGGAGTATATGCCAGACTGTACCTGTTAATTAACTTCGTTGCTTAGTAACTAAAAAAATAAATCAGCTTAATTGGCTTTTCAAGATCAAAGGAGTGCCAGATTTTCATTAATTTTTTCCTGGAATTATTGATTTTTCATCATGGTAAAACAATCCACATTGCTTTTTGAGCTTTTGTATAATATAACTTTGATCCTCTTTTTCCCTTTACCACACAATCCCAAGTTTCAATTATACCCAAAGAGAAGGCTTTTAAAAACATAGTGGGTAAAGGAAAAAATTGCAGGTAACCAGCATTTTCCTATTTTCCCACTGTGTTCTCCACTTTATTGAATACAACTTCCATTATTTGAGTCAATCTTATTTGTCGTTTAATGCTTCAAATTTGGACCTGTCTGATATTATGTTTGGTAAAGAGTTCAACTTCTGATACAAAGTAGCAATAGAGATAAGTTCCTTTTATTTTCAATTTCATTAAAATTATGAGATAAGCAGCTTGGAAAGGCCCCTTAATGCTGGATTTACATAAACCACAATGCCCATGATTTCAAAACATCGCAGAACTCTATAATTCATTGCATTTTTGAAGTAGAGAAACACACGTGCAGTGCTTACATCAGCTACAATGTCCACGATTCGAGAGAAGCGTAATGAGCATGTGGCATCGTCGGACCAAATCACATTGATCTTCAGGGATTGTGGCCCAATCGCAATGATCGTAGGGATCGTGACAAAGTTTTTGACCGTCAAAAATTTGGTCATGATTACCACGATTTATTGTTAATCTTGGGAGAGCGTGTTAGAATGTGGAAATCCCAGTAGAAGGTAGCACAACTTACCAGACCTTAACACGGTGCATCAGACCTTTATTGTCCATCGTAGTCGATCTTGGTGTACTTTGAATCACGATAAGAGGATGGATGACCCATGCCATCAAATTATAGCCAAATGGTGCACAAAAAGTGATACTCTCGATCAAATCGTTGACATAAGTCATTGCATATCGTAGTAATCATTAGAGAACTAGAGAGAACTTAAGAGAATATGATGAAAATCGTGGCATATCTTGACCAGAATCATTTTACTTTTCGTAACAAACCCCTGAAGGTCGTAGATTAATATTAAATCGGCGTAATCGTGGCAAAATTTTTTGACCGTCAAAAATTCCGTGAACATCTGTACGATTATCTGGATAGCACCAAGTTCCCTCAAGATCAACACGATTCTATCCCACGAACCCACACACTCACCACGCTTCTCTGAAATCGTGGGCATCATGGCTTATGTAAATGTAGCATTACTGTGAGGATGCTGGATCATTTTATTTTTTCTGTATTTTGGGGTCCTCCATGGCTCAGTCAGGTAGCAAGCTAGGACTCATGACCTGGAGGTCCCTTGTTCTATCCTCACTTGGCAAGACACTTGAGGGAAACTTAAATGCTGTAATTTTTGTTGGAAAGAGTAGAACATTTTGTGGCTAAAGGAGAAAATACTGATTACCAGTATTTTCTCCTTTTCCCACAATGTTATTCAAAGGCCTTTATCACTGGGATCGTTAAAACACAGGATTGTGTGGTAAAGAGTTCATATGAACAAATCTCAAATTTTAGTGTCTTACAAAGGTTGAAAGGGTTGATCAGTGCTGGTACCTGTGTTTAAACATTGGAGGTCTGCATCTTCTTTTCTCATAAAGCAGCCATTATACTCCAATCTTCTAAGAACATTATCTTCCACTAGATGGCATTCTACAAATACACATCTATCTAATTTGGGCATTCTGGGTACAGAACCGGACTACTTTTCAAAGCAACAACCGTTACTTTGAATTTCAAAATGAAATAAACGTTTACTCAATAAAACTCTACCTGGTGCGATTCATTCAACTATGATCGGCTAGCATGTAACCTATGCATTGGCCATTTATTAAAACAGCCCCTACATGCTTGGGTAATAGGCTAATAGCTTCGGTATAAGCCCTACTTTTCCCAAGTATTCGGGGATGGGTGATGCGTCATAGCAGACAGGTCGAATCTTCGAAGAATATGACATGCGCAGACAACAATTCTAAGAATGTATTTCAATTAAGCTAAAAATAAATATTTCAATATGGCTACCTCAGTTGAAAATAAAACCACAAAGAGGCTACCCTTTAGAATGCCATATATAATTTAACCCTCAAGCTGCTAAGCGCGACTCACTGACCTTTGGCAGGCAGTGGAGATTAAGATCAGACTGCACAGAACGTGCAGTCTGATCTTGGATCCACACTGTCCAATAAGGAGATATTATTCCCCAAAACATAACTTTGAATAGTAATATTTGGGTTTTTACAATCAAATTGAAAATTTCATTTTAGTTATTTAGCAGGATAAGGGTTAACCCCTAACCTTTACCAAACAATCCCATGTTTAAATGATTCTGTAGAGGAAGGCTTTTGTAAACATTGTGGGAATAGGAGAAAACATTGGTCACGAACATTTTCTCCTTTTCCCACAAGGTTTTCTACACTTTAACCTTTCACTACATACAAAAATTTTGGACTGGCTCAAATTGAAAGCACTTGCAGACAACAAAATTTAAAAGAAGCTCAAATTTCTGTCTTTGATAGGGAAGAAAACATTGTGGGAAATGCAGAAAATGCGGGTTACCAGAGTTTTCTCCTTTTCTTACAATGTTTTCAGAAGCCTTCTTCTTCAGTCGCATTAAAACTTGGGATTGTGTGGTAAAGGGCAGAAAAGCTACTCCGATCATTTTGGACACATCTAATTTCTTTGTCTGCAAATTCTTTCAATTTGGTCAAGTCTAGCACTTTGTCATATGAGTGAAAGCGGCATTCAAACCTTTGGTTGCCTACTGGGGGCACTATGGACATACCATATTTCTCCTAATAAAAGCGGCCTCCCTAATAGTACCCCCCTCCCCCCTAGCAAAACCCTTAAATCATGATAACCAGAGTACATTAGTTGATTAAAATGATAATATTTGAAGAATTTGGTGAATATTTCCTCTTAACAATCACTAAAAAATAACACAAAGAAATACAAAGTTGGACAGACTCTTTGCTTTGCAAATTGGGTACAAAAGAAAGGCTCCCTATCTCTGTTTTGCATAGCTCCTTGGAGCTTTTATTAGGAGAAATACGGTATGTAGATCAAGAACAGACTGTGCTAAACATAATATAATTGTATTTTCTTTTCTTCCAAATGTTTGCCTTATCTTTAATTTCCTGTACATTAGCAATCCTGTGTTGAAACGGCCCCTTGGATAACAGCTTTTTAAAACATAGGTTGAAAAGGAGAAATGCTGGTAACTAGCATTTTTTCGTTTTTCAATAATTATTCTCTACCCTTTAATCCTTTCTGCGCCATAGGCGAAAACAGGGACTTTTGCAGACGGCACAGATCAAGATCAGACTGCACAGAATGTGCAGTCTGATCTTGAATCTATTCCGTCTGCTTGTTTAGTCAAGCCTATGAGACAAAAGTCTTTCTGAATCTCAGTGGATTCTATTTTCAGACATCGAAAAGGATCAAGTTAATATATTTGGTGCTGAAAGTCTAAAAATGTGTTACCTGTAAAAAAGAGAAAAAAGCATGTACAGTTATGAGTTTACCAGAGTGGGGTAATAGAAAAATGTTATCTGTAGTCTGCAGCTGTAACTTTACTCTTAACCAAAAGACAAAGTTATAGACTAAAAAATTGTCCAAATGCAAAGCAGATGCAGACCACAATTTAACCCTTTACCACACGGCAAAATTTTAGACCTATCCAAATTGAAAGCATTTGCAGACGACAATTTCAAAGTGGCTCAAATAAAGCAATTTTTCTTTGGTAAGGTAGAAAACTTTGGTAGGGTAGAAAACTTCCTTTAGTAAGGAAGAAAACTTTGTGGGAAAAGGAGAAAATGCTAGTAACCAGCATTTTCTCCTTTTCCCACAATGTTTTCAAAAGGCTTTTTCCTGAGGGTCGTTAAAACTTGGCATTTTGTGGTACAGGGTTAAATGTGGCTCAAATAGTGGATACTGTCATTGAAAAGATAGACAGTTTTTTTGGAAAGGGAGAAAATGCCGTCCTTTTCCCACAATGTTTTGAAAAGCCTGTTTCGTCAAGTTTATTATTGCTCTAGACTTTGTGGCACAGGGTAAAAGTAAACAAGGGACGTTACAGATATCCAAAACGTGTAAACCAAATTAAATGAAGGTGCATAATGTGAATTTGTTTTAGGTTCAGAAAAAAAAGAGTAAAGACAAAGAAGGCATTGAAGATTGTACTGCCTTGCCCATTACCCTGCATAAATGTTATTAGCTCAGCTGAGCACGAAGTGCTCAGGCTGAGCTATTGTGATCACTCATCGTCTGTCGGCGTCCGGCATCCGTCTGTCTATCCGTCCGTTCACATTTTTTTGTTTACACTCTAGCATCTACAAATATAAACCAGTCAACGCCAAATTTGGTCAAAATGTATATGACAATAAGATCTTGGATTAGTTCGATTATGGGTCCAATCGGACCAGAACGACGAGTTATCTGCTCTTGAATAAGAAAAATTGCTATATTTGACTTTGTTTACACTCTAGCATCTACAAATATTAACCAATCAGCACTAAACTTGGTCAAAATATATATGACCATAAGATTTCAGATGAGTTCGATTATGGGTCTAATTGGACCACAACAACCGGAGTTATCTTCCCTTGTATTAGAAAAATTGCTATATTTGACTTCGTTTACACTCTGGAGGCCACTTTTTTTTGTCCAATACTCATGAGACTTGGTCAAAATGTTTGTCTTGATGATATCTCAGACGAGTTCGAAAATGGGTCAGGTCGGGTCAAAAACTAGGTCACTAGGTTAAATCTTTAAAAAACCTTGTGTACACTCTAGAGGGCACATTCAGTCCAATGCTCTTGAAAGTCGGTCAGAATGTTTGTCTTGATGATGTCTCGGACAACTTTGAAAATGGGTTAGGTCGTGTCAAAAAATAGGTCACTAGGTCAAATCTTAGAAAAACCTTGTGTACGCTCTAGAGGCCACATTTTCAGTCAAATACTCTTGAGAGTTGGTCAGAATGTTTTTCTTGATGATATCTCGGAGTTTGAAAATGGGCCATGTCGGCTCAAAAACTAGGTCACAAGGTCAAATCTTAAAAAAAAACATTGTGTACGCTTTGGAGGCCACATTTTCAGTCTAATACTCTTGAAAGTTGGTCAGAATGTTTGTCTTGATGATATCTCCGAAGAGGTTGAAAATGGACCATGTCGGGTCAAAAACTAGGTCACTAGGTCGAATCTTAGAAAAACCTTGTGTACGCTCCAGAAGCCTCATTTTCTGTCCAATACTCTTTGAAATTTGGTCAGAATGTTTGTCTTGATAATATCTTAGACTAGTATGAATATGGGTCATGTTGGATAAAAACTAGGTCACTTGGTCAAATCTTGGAAAAACCTTTTGTACACCCTACAGGCCACATTTTCTTTCAAATACTCATGAAAGTTTGTCAGAATGTTTGTGTGGATAATTTCTACATGTCAAGTAGGCCACTGAGACAAATTCTAGAAAAAGCTTGTGTGCACTGTAGCGGCCATATTTGTAAGTCCAATACTAATGAGTGTTTGTCAGAATGTTTGTCTTAATATCTCTGAAGAGATTGGAAATGGGTCATGTTTGATCAAAAGGCTCAGGTGAGCGACTTCAGGGCCATCATGGCCCTCTTGTTTTTTTTCTTCCCTGGAAATAATAGCTTTAGGGGTCATTGTGGTAGAAAGAGCAACTGCGTTGTAGACACTAACTTTGCAGTCGCTGTTTCCCACATTTATTCAGAAAGCTCACAATCTTCTTCAGGGTCATAGGAACCGGGAACTGTGTGGGGAAGCACATATTTCCATACTGATAAAATTATCTGACAAAATTGATCAGTGATCACCATGCATGTTCTGTGCAGTCTGATTGCTGTCTAAGCTGTTCACAAAAGCACCTTATGTGGTCATTAGCATTGTTAAACTTAAAATATTTTCTCTTTGTGCCACTTCATTTATTTCATGCGATATCAAAATGATAAATTTTGCACATATTGTAATGGGTTACGGTAACTCATTACCAATCAACAGAATTTTAGTTCTCCCATAATTCACAACTTGCTTATGACAAATCAATTGTGATTGAAATACCGTTTTGTAGACGGGTAGAAAACACTGTGGGAAAAGAAGAAAATGAATGTTACCAGCAATTTATTCTTTTCCCACCCTAATCTCCAGGGTCATTGAAATTCATGATTGTTTGGTAATTGGTTAAGGAAGGGTCGCTTTTCAGCCAAGTTGAATGGATGCCATTTTGGTCTAAATTTGACCATTATGGAAAGAATGTAAACATAATTATTGAAAGCTTGAGAACTCTGCAAACAGTCTGCCTAATTGATTCTGAATTTATAGGCTTAACTCTTAGCTAAATGATTGACCCAAAACAAGTAAGCTTTTGTAACCATTGCTGGAAAAGGAGAAAATGCTAGTGACTGGCATTTTCTTCTCTTTCGAAACTGTTTTTTTTATCCTTTCAAATACAAGTCCTATCATTAATTAGCCACACATAGTTTGTGTATCTGTTAAACCTTTACAACATGGCAAAGTTCTCGACCTGTCCAAACCCAAAGTATATGCTGACGCTAAATTAAATGTGGCTAAAATTGTGGAAGCTGTCTTTGATAGGGAAGAAAACATTGTGGGAAAAGGAGAAAATGCTGGTTACCAGCATATTCTCCTTTTCTTACAATGTTTTCATAAGTCTTCATTCTCAAGATCGTTAAAAGTCGGAATTGTGTGGTAAAGGGTTAATGCTTCCACAAGGGACCAGTCAAAATTTGTTGTATGGTAAAGATTGAGCTACTGTGAAACCTGTCTCCATGGCCACCTCTGTTAAGCAAGCAATCTATTGTGTATCATTTACCACACAATCCTGACATTTTAATGATCATAATGGAGAAAACATTTGAAAACATTGTTGGAAAAGGAGAAAATGCTGGTAACAAGCATTTTCTTCTTTTCCCACAATGTTTTTCTGCCTATCAAGGGCATTTGCAAATGCTGAGGATTTTGATTTGTGTAAAATTTTGTGGTTTGGTATAGACTTAGCAAGCATACACCTGAGTTCTCAAAAACGGTAAATATGTTGAAATAATTACTTGTATTAAGGAAGCACCTGTATTAAGCAAGCATCTGTATTAAGCAATCACCTGTCTTTAGCAAGTACCCTTTAAGTTTTCCCTGGTTGCTTACTTCTTACAGGTTTGACTGTATTTTCTGGATATAAAAGCATAATTTGGCTTCTCCACATAGGATAATGTCGGCCGGATTAACTCTTTACCAGATGACAACATTTTGGGCTCGTCCAAATTGAAAGCATTTGCAGATGTCAAAATTACTTTGACTCAAAAATGGAAATTTGCTTTGGGAAAGGTAGAAAACATTGTGGGAAAAGGAGAAAATGCTGGTTACCAGCATTTTCTCCTTTTTCCATAATGTTTTCAAAAGGCCTCTTTCTTAGGGTCGTTAAAAGTCGGGATTGTGTGGTAAAGGGTTAATTCAAGTATTATCATAGGAGATTTGTAATCTTGTGATACTTGAGGATGTGAGTTCGATTCCTATGGCTTGCCAGCTAAATGTTACTTATAATATATGGATGAGAATTTTAAAACCTAGGACCCTTGTGGCAGTGCAATACATCAAGCACACTGAAGAAACAGGCATAACGTAGGAATGGGGTTTGTCCTGTATCTTGCGCTATCTCTAGTAACTAATAGTCTTCAAGGGACAAAAAATTGCCATAATTATAGATTTTATTGGCAACCAGTTCCTACAATATACAGTATAAATGCAATATTAATCAAAAACATTTAAGGGATTGGTTTGTGAAGGTTTAATGAGTCTATTATTGATCTGTTACAATCAATCAGTCCTCTAATGATCAAGTGAAGTATTTGTTTAAAGGCCTCATTTATGGAGTACAGAGGCAGAACTCTATATATATATTTAACTCTTCACAAAATGACAAAATCTTAGACATCAAAATCAAGAGCATGTGCAGACAACAAATTGAACACACCTCAATGATTGGATTTACCTTTGAAAGGGTAGAAAACAATGTGGGAAAAGGACAAAATGCTGGCTATCAGCATTTTCTCCTTTTCCCACAATGTTTTCAACAGTATTTTTTTTTTCATTTTGGTCATAAAACATGGGATTGTTTAATTAACGGTTAAAACACATTCATTACTTTACCAAGGGAGTTTGTCATTTTTAATTGATTATGGAGAATTGGTTCAAACCAATTACAAAGATGACCTTGGACACTTACACTGTAATCCACTGCTCATCAGTGCTTTCGCCTTTTCCAATAGCACAATTTAACCCTTTACCACACAATCCCGAGTTTTAACGACCCAGAAGAATGCTTTTGAAAACATTGCAGGAAAAGGAGAAAATGCTGGTAACCAGCATTTTCTCCTTCTCCTATCAAAGACAGAAATCTATACTTGAGCTACATTTATTTTGTCGTCTGCAAATGCTTTCAGTTTGGGCATAGGCCTCTGAAACTCCATTTGTCTATCAAGGGATAATGAAATTTGCATTGTGGGACACCGCTACATAAATAGGTGGCGATTCCCTGTTTATCGTATATGGTATAAGATTAAGAGGGAGTCGCCAATCTGCTATTTCAAGAAACGGTGTTAATGAAAATTTGAGTATATACTGTAATATACAGGCTATGCTTCAACGTTCTATAAGTGTTCGATGATCGACCAAGGAAAATCATTGTGTTCCGTGATAGACCAATAGAGCTCCAAAGGCCTGTGGTTTGGGCGAGACTGAAATTTTGTTGTTTGGTAAAGAGTTAAAAGCCTTTTTCCTCAAGGTTGTAAAAACAAGGGATTGCCTGATAAAAGTTTAACTCTTAGAGTGTCATACTTGTTGTAAGCAAATTTACTATTTCAGTCCGGAAAAAAGACTTGCAATAATTTCAGGGCCGTTTTGTTGTCAAAATATCTTATTAAAGTGAACAGGGTAGATAGTGGACAAGACTGTTGGTTTTCTAAAACTGATCTTGATGTTCGCTGGTGGCTAAAGCAAATGTAATCTTGCAGCTCTAGCAGCTTAAGTTATGATAGACACTCTAGTAAGTGTATGAATTTAACTCTTTATCAAACAACAAGATTTTAGGCTGATCGAAATCAAAAGCAGTTGCAGACGAAATACATGTATTAAATGTGATTCTAAATATGGGATTTGTCTGTGGAAGGATAGAAAACATTGTGGGAAAAAAGGAGAAAATGCTGGTTACCAACATTTTCTCCTTTTCCAATAATGTTTTCAAATTGCCTTAATCTGAGGGTTGTTAAAACTAGGGATTGTGTGGTATATTTAGGTCAAATTCATTAATCAGATACAGTTGTTAAATTTGTATACATGTATGTGGAGTAAAGGGATATTTCTTATATTTCCTTACCATCCAACCGTAAGAGGAGTTCAAGAGGTCATCTATTTGAATCTATAAGTATTTGTAAGCCTTAGTCAAACACAATTGTGTCTACAGTTTGTTCGTTTTACAGCTTCAACAATATTAAAAAATGACCAGCATTGAACTTGAGCCTGTCGTATGGAACTTTAAACCTTTACGAAAGAAGCCCAATTTTTAACAACCCTGAGGAAGAAGACTTTTGAAAACATAGTGGGAAAAGGAGGAAATGCTGATAACCAGCATTTTCTCCTTTTCCCAAAATGTTTGTTCTCATTTTAAAGACAGAAATATTTTTTTGAGCAACACTGAATTTGTCGTCTTCAATTGCTTTTACAAAAAAAGTGGACAAGTCTAAAATTTTGCTGTGTGGTATTATGGGTTAATAGCCAATTACTATGTAAGCTAAGTGGTGTTCTACCAAGAATGTTGCAGCTCACATAAAGAGCAAATGTTTGAAGTAAGGCAAGGAAACATTGCCTGTTTCTGGTATAGAATATATTGAGAAAAGGAGCATTTACCTGTTACAAATAAATGCTACCATGCGCACATTTATAGAAGCTGTGTACTACATGGACAGAAGATACTGTATGTAATATAATGTACAGTTGTAGAATGAAAGACAGTAATATTTAATTATGTCTGTCAGCAAAACCAGCATTGTGGATATTTATATGAGTCAGTTTTCTCATCATGATAAGTGGTTATGTGAGCAAATAGCGTGGGTTTTGACAAAAGGAATTCATGCTTTTGCAATGACAATGGCCCCCATCAACCTGGACCCCGAAACTGATGTGATGGCTTGCTTGATATAATGCATCATGTAGATGGGTTAGACCCCATTTTGCCCTATCCCAGCTCAAAAACTCATTAAACCTCTACCACACAATCCCAAGGTTTAACGACCCTGAAGAAAACACCTTTTGAAAACATTGTGGGAAAAGGAGAAAATGCTGGTAACCAGCATTTTCTCCTTTTCCCACATTGTTTTCTACCCATTAACAGACAAATATCATCATTTGAGCCACATTTAATTTGTCATACGCAAATCCTTTCAGTTTGGGCAGGTCTAAAATTTGTTGTTTGGTAAAGAGTTAAATACTCTCTTAACCTTTAACCACACAGTCCCAAGTTATAACTATCCCGAAGAAAATTGCTTTTGGAAAAATTACGGGAAATAAGAAAATGCTAGTAACAAGCATTATTTTTCTTCTTTTCTCACAACGTTTCTACCCTTTCGAAGACAAATTCCCCTTTTGAGCTTTATGTAAATTTGTCATCTGCATATCTTTCAGTTTGGAAAAGTCTAAAGATAGGTTGTTTGGTAATGAATTAATAGAAGTTGTATGGTTTTTATTTTTCTTATTTTAGAGGATTCTTATCAACAGCAGGCTAGAATTGATGGGGAACCAGCTAAACTTGACATCTTGGACACTGCTGGACAAGTAAGAGCATACTGATTGATTTTTAGCTCACCTGAGCACAAAGTGCTCAAGGTAAACTATTGTGATCGCGCAGTGTTTGTTGTCAGTTGTCCAGGCTTCAACAATTACTTTTTAAGAGGCCACATTAGATCAGTCCAATACTAGAGAAACTTGGCCAGAATGTTTGTCTTGGTGATATCTCAGATTTGTTTAAGACAGGTCAAAAAGTAGGTCACTGGGACAAATTTAAGAAAAACCTTGTGTGTGCTCTAGAGCCACACTTTAGTCCAATACTCATGAAACTAGGTCTCAGTGTTTGTCTTATGACATTTCAGACAAGTATGAAATTTGGTCACATCGGGTCAAAAAGAAGGTCACTGGGAAAAATCTAAGAAAAACCTTGTGTGCTTTGTAGAGGCTGATACTCATGAAAATTGGTCAGAGTATTTGTCTTGATAATTTCTGTGATGATATGAAAGTTGGTCAGAATTTGTCTTGAAAATTTGTCGGACAAGCTTGAAATCAGGATATGTCAGTCAAAAGGTAGGTCATCAGAGCAAGTTTTAGAAAAATCTTGTGTGCACTCTAGAGACCACATTTTCAGTCTGATATTGATGAAATGTTGTCTGAAAAATTTTCTTGATGGCATCTAGTACAAGTTCAAAATTGGTCATGTTGGGTCAAAAAGTAGGTCAATGGGACAAATCTGAAAAAAAATATTGTGTGCACTCTAGAAGCCATATTTTCAGTCTTATGGTTATGAAATGTGTATGGAATGTTTGTCTTGATAATATCTCGGACAAGATTGCAAGTTAGTCGTGATGGGTAAAAAATTAGGTCACTTGGACAAATCTTAGAAAAACCTTGTTTGCTTTCTAGAGGCCACATTTTTAGTTTGATACTCATGAAAATTGGTCAGAATGTTTGTCATGGTAATTGCTGGGTTAAGACCAAAACTGGGTCACGTCGTGTCAAAAAGTAGGTCACTGGGACAAATCTTAGAAAACCTTGTGTGCATTCTACTAGAGGCCATATGATCAGTCTGAGACTCATGAAATTTGATCAGAGTGTTTGTCTCGATTGTTTTTAACTGGGTCATGTTGGGTCAAAAAGAAGGTCACTAACACTCATGATTGTGTTTGAATCACTTCAACCAGGATGTCTTTATCAATCCTAGATGACTTTACTCAGGTGAGCGCTTCAGAACCAATGGCCTCTTGTAACTAGGATTTACTTACCCGCGATTCAGGGTCTAGCTCCGATGTTATTTTTGTGATTGTTTCTCCGCTGAGAAACAATCACAAAAATAACATCAGAGCTAGACCCCAAATCGGGGGTAGGATTTACTGAATGTCTTTTGCTAGAATTTCCTGTTTGAACAGACTCATCTTACTAATGTATCAAAGAAGCTTTGGATTATTGATTGTTTGATGTTCAAAATACTTTTTGAAACTATCTCAGTTATATCAGCGCAACCATTGCATCTGTCCAAGTATAATTTGAGATTCTTTAACCAGTACTATGCATACTCTTTTGAATCCAGTGGATGCTTTCCAACTTGAAAAAGTGAAAACTTGGTTGAGAGGTGAGAGAGGAATTAATTCTGTTCCAATGATCTTAATCAGTTACCGGACAATGTTTTGTCCAAGCTGTAATTAGTACTGACATTGCTTAACTCTTTACCACACAATCCCGACTTTTAACGACCCTGAAGTAGAAAGTTTTTGAAAACATTGTGAGAAAAGGAGAAAATGCTGGTAACCAGCATTTTCTCCTTTTCCCACAAAGCTTTCTACCCTTCCCAAACATGTTTCAATATTTGAGTCACATTTGTTTGTCATCTGCAAATGCTTTCAATATGGTACAGTCTTAAGATTTTGTTGTGTGGTAAAGAGTTAATTACAAGCTCTCACATTTCCACTAAACTACTATGTTTCATCAGAAATCCCTGAAAACCAGCTATTTAAAAGTCTGTACCAGACAACAAAATTTTAGACTTGTCCAAATTGAAAGCATTTGCAGATGATAATTGAACATGACCAAAATCATGATTTCTGTTTTTGAATGGGTAAAAAACATTTTGGGACAAGCAGAAAATGCATTTTCTCCTTTTCCTACAATATTTTCCAAAGCCTTCTTGCTAGTTTAAACATGGAATTGTTCAGTAATGGAATAAAGGTAAATCATGTATAAGCCTAAGATTTCTGTCGTGTTATATAATTTCAGCTTGAATTCACAACAATGCGAGAACAATACATGAGACGTGGGGAAGGGTTTATTATATGCTACTCAATAACAGATAGGCGGAGTTTCGATGAAGTCATAGCACACAAAGAGTTGATTGACAGAGTGAGATGCAATGAAGACATACCCATTATCATAACAGGCAACAAGTGTGACCTAGAAGAAAAGAGAAAGGCAAAAACTTTTTTATAAATTATCAAATCTAAAATTTAGAAGGTATTTATGTCTCAGACAAGCCCTGGTCCCAGTCTGATAATTTTTTCCTTCTATACATTTGGACATTACTTTGTAAAAAAAATCATTTCAGTGTAACTTTCTTTAACCCTTTACCACATGACAAAATTTCAGCCTCGTCCAAATTGAAAGCATTTGCAGATGACAGTTTCAGTGTGGCTCAAAAGGTGCAATTTTCTTTGATAGGATAGAAAACATTGTGGAAAAAGGAGAAAATGCTGATTACCAGCATTTTCTCTTTTTTTCACAATGTTTTCAAAAGGCTTCTTTCCCAGGATTGTTAAAATTTGGCATTGTGTGGTTTTGTAAAAGGAGATTGCGATAAAGAGTGATTAAAAATTTATTGCAATAAAAAGCCTCCAGCCAGTGATACAGCATTCTAGAGACTTATGGATAGACTGTAGGCATTTTATTTGTCAGTTTGGTCACTCCAGTTATCACAGATTTATAATTATGCAGAGTCAGAGGTGAAAGTTCCAAATCCCAGTGAAAGTTAGAGAGGGTCTAGTACGGGCCTGCTGGTAAGCTGCTAGCTAGATGATCTTCAGTGAAATTTCCAAAATTACTGAAATTGTCCATTACATTTATTAACTCTTTTACTGGATGACAAAAACTTTAGACTTGATATTGACCCTGGTCTGTTTTGTATTTACTGAGTTTTTCTAACAATGGCTGTGTTTGCTGAACTTGGCAGAGTGTTTCATTTGGTTATGAACAAACTGTTTTCATCATAAAAATGCTGTAAGAATACTTTACTCATGTACTATTTACTGTGAAATTCCAGGTAACCACAGAAGAAGGGCAGCGTTTAGCAGATCAGCTTGGTGCTCGGTTTTTTGAGACCTCAGCGGTTTTGCGTCAGTGTGTGGACGATGTTTTTCACGGGATTGTTCGTGAAATAAGAAGAAAAGAACACGAACAGATAGTGGCCATTGAAAAGCTTGCTAGAAAACAGCAGAGGAGAAAAAGAATGCAATCATTCTTTAAGTGGATAAATATATTTAAACACAAGTCACATGACCATTCTTCGGACACATAGCTAATATATTCATGAGGGCAGTTTGATACCTAAGAATGACAAGATCAAAGTGAAAAAAGTATTGTCTTACAAAAATTTGAAAAAAAAAACAAACCCACAAGTTTTAATCCTTTACCAAAAATCCTTTGTTTTCACAACCCTGAAGAAGGGGCCTTTTGAAAACATTGTGGGAAAAGGAGGAAATGCTGGTAACCAGCATTTCCTCCTTTTCCCACAATGTTTTCTACCCTAGTACATAACTCAAGTTCATTTGTTAGACTTTCAAATTCATAGTCTGCAGAAACTTTCAATTTGGAGTGTCTAAAATTCATTGTTTTGGAAAGGGTTTACATACTACAATAACCCATCTTGTATGACACTTTTCAGCACATGTTTTGGTCAAAAAGAGTCCAAAACGATGAAATTGCCACAGAAAGATAGCCTTCAAAATGATGTTTCTCAATTGGAGTGCATCATGTAAGGGTAAACCCTGTATCACACGATCCGAACTTTTAACATCCCTAAGAAAGCTTTTAAAAAAAAGGCACTGCGGAAAAAGGGAAAAATGCTGGTATCCAGCATTTTTTCTGTTTCCCACAAAGATTTCTACCCTTTCTTAAACAAATTTCAATTTTCGTTTCACTTCTTTTCTGCAAATGCTTTCAATTTCGACAAGTCTAAAATTTTGTTGTTTGGTGGAGAAATGATCCATTACCACACAGTCATGACTTTTGACGACCCTGTACGAGGTTTTTAAAAACATACAAATGTTACCTTTTCCCATAATGTTTTCTACCCTGTAAAGATATCCATTTTATTTTCATCACTTTTGAAATTTTCATCTGCAGACACTTTCAGTGTGGTCTAAAATTTTGTTGTTTGGTAGATAGTAAAGTCACTCTTACCATCATAGTGTTTGTAAGACATTGACTTTTATTATTCCAAAGTGAGGACTCTTCCTGGATGATTACAATTTACATGATTGATTGACCATTAACACTTTATGAAACAGTCACAAGTTTTAACGACACTGAGAAAGAATGCTGTTGAAAACATTGTGGGAAAGGAGAAAATGGTGGTCACCAGCAGTTTTTCATTTTTACACAAGCTTTTATTTCCTTTTCCAGAGGAATTGAGCGAAAGGTATACAGTTGTACCGATTTACTACAAAAACTTAAACTACAGCTGCTCATGAAGATGCTTTTTGGGTATAGAATTCATCATCCGACAGTGTAGATCTGTCATTGAACTGTTGACATTTAATTTTCATTTGCATAAATTGTATTTCAAATTAGTGGAGTCAACAAGTTTCCCTCGGTAAGGTTCAGACATAAAGATGATATTGTGTGCAACATTTGTGTAAATAGTGTTGTAAATACTTGTATTTAATGTCTTTGTCTGTCATTGTATGTTATTTATTCATTCAACACTAGTCTCTTTTATTTATTTGCATGCCTAGAGCCGGTTTCTAGTATGGGCTTGTTAAATAGTACCCCTCAAGAAGTCAGTGCCTGTGCACTGCTCAGGAGTGAGCACTTGCAAAAAGATATATTAAGGGAGTCTACTTTTCTGGTAGAAAGACAAAGGGTGTCATTTGCCCTCCCTTTACTCATTACTCCCTCAAACAACTTTTTTGCCCAGCTATTTTTGAAAAAAAAAACAGGTAATGTTATAGTGCTGTTGTTGTCTGGTTCTGTGTTGTCATCATCATGCAAAGACTTTGACATCCTCTTATATCTGTCATTACTTAAGTCTCTCTTGTTGTTTGTTGTTTGGTAAAGAGTTAACTCTTTACCAAACGACAAAATGTTAGACGTCCAAATTTAAAGCATTCGCAGACAACAATTGCAATGTGGCTCAAATGGAGAAAATTGTCTTACAAAGGGTAGAAAACATTGTGGGAAAAGCAGAAAATGCTGGTTACCAGCATTTTCTCCTTTTCCCTCAAAGTTTTCAAGACTTCTTTCTTAGGGTCGTTAAAGTCGGGACTGTGTGGTAAAGGGTTAAGACAATTTCCAGGTGTGAGTTCTAAATAAAAATGGGTGGTAGGAGCAGTCCACCTTTCTGGCAGGCAGAGATTAATGGATTATTAATTTTTAATTCTGATGATAGCTGTTTGCCATGCAGCAAACCACTTCCCACATAGTGGTAAAAGTTGAAATATTTGCTCCTTTGTCTGTGATGTTTTTCACACAGTTGAAAAACAGACTTTTTTTTGAGAGCAGCAAAATTGTCGGGGGTAATATTATGTTCAAATTATGCTCACATGTGTTCACTTTAGTTCAAAAGACAGTTTTTACTGTACTTGATTGATTATTCATATTTTACAAGGATATTCTCGAAGTTGTAAGGAAATTTACAAAATTTTGTCTGCAGGTAGTTTACTAATACACTTGAGCCATGCTCTGATAAAGGGGGGCTAAATGCATCTGCAAAAAAAATTTATAAACCCCGGTCAGCATGTGCTGTCCACACAGACTGACCTGGGAAGAAGTTTTTCGCTACTGATCAATATTGTGCATGTCAAAGGACCATTCTCCTTCCTGATTCAGTCTGTTGTTAGAAAAGATTGATTTTATGGATTCACAATTCTATAATGACTTGCTTAGTAAAGTGCATCATGAGGGTCCTTTGTGGCTCAGTGTAGGACTTGTGACCTGGAGGCTCCCGGTTCGAGCCTCACTGGCTCCACTGGGTTTTTCACAGGAGTGTTCTTAGGCAAGACACTTCAGAGCCTAGCCTAGTACTGGTGAAACCCAGGAAAACATAAATATGTGAGCTGTCGCCGTGATATGACTGAAATAATGTTGAAAGTGGCATAAAACGCCATTCAAACAAACAAACAAAGTGCATCATGGAGATGCATTAGACCCCCTCATGCAAGAACATGGCTCATTTACTAGCTAAACCTGCTTATTCATAACTTCTTTCCTCAATGCTTTGTATATATTTTACAGTGATATTTACATCACTTGATGCCTGTGTTTGATAAATCATTATAAGGTAATTCCGTCTTTCTTTTCATTTGTACTGTCATAACACTCTGTCTTAACAACTTGTGGATTTCCCACAAAAGCAAAGTTTAAACAATATTCAGCAGTGTGGGGGGAATGAATCCTATGGTAATGACTTGAACCAATCTTTGTAAAGAATTTGATCCAAACCAAGGTTCAAACTATCAACCTATAGATGAGTACCACTGAGCTACATACACCAAGGCTCTGCATGAAAGAATTTTTACAAAATGAAATAAACTACTGGAATTTGCCAAACAATCCCTTGCTTTTACAATCTTGACATAAATGGCCTTTGAAAACATCTTTTGGAAAATAGAAAAAGTGGGTATCCAGCATTTTCTCCTTTTCCCACTTCCAAATTTTCTATCCTTTCAAACACAAAACCCAATCATACAAAAGCAACTTTGTAATTGTGGTCTGCTATTGCTTTTAATATGGATAAATCTAAAATTTAAGTTTCTGGTGTAGAGTTAATATTTATAGGACATAGAAAATACGCACACAACCAATATTTCATCTGCACTGCTGGCATAAGCCTATTGAAAATAATATTGAAAAATTGTGATAATCTTGTTGAAAATGGCCATTTGCCTATGGAAAATGGTGATAAGCATGCACAGCAAGAATTGTACAAAGGTGTTATTGGTGCAATGCCACCTAGTGTATACTTTTTTTTGCTTCTTTCAACATTGTTTTGAAAAGCTGTCTATTCCTTAAATATAAAAGTGCAATGCCGAAAGTAATTTTGAAGTTGGCTCAGTGTGCCTCTAGTTTATATAAAATAAACCTCACACCAAACAATCCCATCTTTTCTTATCCTGTAGAAGAGGGCTTGTTATACCATTGTGGGAAAAGGAGAAAATCCTTGTGCCCAGCATTTTCCATTTTTCCCCACAATGTTTTCTAGCCTTTCTAAAACAAGCTCCACGATTTGAGACACATCTAACTTGTTTTTTCCCAGAACTATCCAAGTCTAAAATTGTCTTCTGGAACAGATATATTGGTCTCCTAAAAAGAAAACTAACTCAAACAAAATTGGTTTTCATGTTTTAATAGAAGTAGAATCACAAATAGAAAAAAAAGCTACTTAAATAAGAAAAAGCACACTTTGTTTTTTATTACAAATACAGCTTCTGACATTTAATTACACTGAAATATTTCAAACCACATTGTCTAAATATCAGGAAATTTCAGAACTCTTCTCCTCAAAATCATCGGTTTGACTATAATATGTAATGGTGGCTTCTAAGTTGATCTCCATACAAAGATGGACTGCTGTTGAAAACCATTTCTAGGGAATTATTGTCCTTCAATTTTACAAGTGATTTACATATCAGATGTTTTAAAGAATAATCAGTGATAATCCAATCATATCCATAATGAATGAGCTTAGGATGTGACCACTTTCCAGCAAAATACCATTTTCCAACAATGTAATGTATTCAGTCTGAATTTCAGGGAAAAGGATAGCTATAATTTGATCGAAAAAAATGTTTCTTCAAGCTTGCATTCAACATTCGTTAGCACAGGTAAATAGCAAAAATGTCCAACTGATTTTTTTCATACAAGATAGAATCAAGACTCAGGTCCCTCACTTGCTTGTGGGGCTGGGGCCCCACCTCCTGCTCCCCCGGTGTCCATCTGTTTCTTTGTTCCAGAAACTATATCATCTATACGCAATAACAAAATGGCAGTCTGGAAAGAAAATTAAAAAGGACACTTATCGTACAATTTCTGTCCAAAATAAGGCAATTGCTCCCAACACAGATGTAGACAGAAAAAAAGATGTAGTCATATAACAATTTCTTGCATAATATTGTTTATTTGATGCTGTTTAACTCTTTAAGCACCAAACAACCACTGAAACTGCAGCATTTTCATGTAATAGGCTTGACTTGTCAAGCTGATTGCATAGATGCAAGATTAAACTACATGTTCTGTGCAGTCTGATCTTGAGCTATGCCATCTTCAAAAGCCCCTGTTGACCCTTAGAGTGCTGAGTTAATAAACTGGCCCAGTTCAATGAGGTAGAACAACCACACTATTGCTATTCAAAGCTATTTTGGCCAGAATATGTAATGAAATAGCAGACAGTGTAGTTCAAAGATCAGAGTGCACATTTTGTGCAGTCTGCTCTTGGATCTAAACTGTCTGCAAGCATGAATTAGGCTGTTTCAAGTACTTTATCTGTTAAACTGATGGTTCTGTAAGCATCATACGTTAATAATTCAATAATTGTAGGCTATACCACTTGACAATAGCGACAAGATTTTTTTTCACTCAAAATTTTGAGCATCAACTGCTTGACAATACTTTCTGTTGGAGCCTTTTGCTAGATAAAACAGATCATTGTAATAGTTGCACTTTCAGCACTTTACCTGTATTAATTCAACATTTTTCAATAGCTCAACAATACAATCCACAGCTGATACTCAGACAGATTCTTTTTATACAGGCTTGCATAAACAGGCAGTGGGTATAGATCCAAGACAAGACTGCAAATTCTGTGGAGTCTGGTCTTGATCTATGCCAACCACAAAAGCCTGTTTTCACCTATGGTACTAAAAGGGATAGAACCACCATATTAATGTTAATCATTTGATCATTGTATGCTATACAACACAAATATAAAGAATATTGCAGCAGGGACGACTAATTTTACTACTCTAAATATTTAGCGTCAACCCTCCATTAGTGACAATCCTTTATGTCAGTTTTCTTCCACATACAACAGATTTTTGCAACGGCTGGAAATACAGTTCACAGAAACTCAAAGATTCTAATCTTATCAGCTTGACTAAACAAGCAGGTGGTGTAGATGGAAGACTGCATGTTCTGTGCAGTCTGATCTAAATCTATACCATCCACAAGCCCTGTTTTCACCTTGGCTGCAGAAAGGGTTAAACACAAGGAAGCTATGCATTGTCATTCTGTTGGCAGACAAAATGGTTTCCATTAAAAACAATCTGAAATCATACCTCTATAGCAGTTTTATAGATTTGTGCCTTGACAGCATAAGGTTCCCAAACACCGTAATCCTTCATGTCTACTATAGCTCCATTCTCTCCATTAACTCCCCAGGACACTGAATCAGGTTGGGCATGTTTAGCCTATAAATAAATGAAAACATGGCTTTCACTTTCTACAATTTATCATTCAATCCTTTACAAAATGACAAAATTTTAAACTTGGGCAAACTGAAAACTTTGGCAAAATAATTCTGACTCAAAAAGTCAAATTCACCCTCAGAAGGGTAGAAAACATTACCACCATTTCTCCTTTTCTCACAATGTTTTCAAAAAGCCTTTTCCTTAGGGCCCTTAAAACTTTGGATTGTGTGGTAAAGGGTTAATAAAATAAGTGAAACTGAAGTAACATAAAGCTGTATTTTTCTCATAAAATAGCATGAACATAACATTTATACAAAGTCATTACATCATTACAAATTTGATATCAGTGCATGGGTTTACTATTTTCAACTGATTTAATTATTGAAATAATTTAACTAGTCAGCAAAGTCAATTTGAATTTAGGTTGAATTTCCAATCCCTCATAAGATGTTACTTGATTTTAATTTACAATGATCACAAAACATCCTTACATCCTAAACACGAAAAGATGTTCCTATTCATTATAAAACTAAAACTTTACCCTGAGGGCAGTTAGAGTTCTAATGGTACTGGCGCCACAATTTTGTATCAGAGTCCTTGGGATGACCTCTAATGCCCTGGCCACAGCTCTGTATGGCCACTGATGAACCCCTGTAATACTCTTAGCCTTCTCGTTTAGTTCCTGAATACAAACAAAAACAAACATTTTAGCTTGTTTTAAAACTGCTTTGTATTATTCAACAGGTATATCTTGAATGATAGTCCGTTCAACCCTACATTAGCCATTACCACCTTTAAAACATTATTGTCTATTTTGATCACTTCGTGAGAAAAAAATGATGAGGAGTTCTGGATCAATATGACATCTAAAACCAATAGCTGAACAAATTTACTAAATTAAACAAGGCTGTACATATATTCTTTACTTGCTACATCATGGTACAACATTTTTGCAGTAATATGAACTAGACCAAAGTGTAACCTTTCAGTCATAGGATAATCATACAAGCACAAATGTTTTTATTTCCTAATTCCAATACTGTATCCTTTACTACAAAAGGCTAAAGCAGTGCTTTCTTACCCGACTCAAGATAACAATTTCCAAAAAAGTCAGTTACGTTGAAATCATTAAGATAAAACATGGGTGTATACCTGAGCTAAGGCCATTTCAGCAGCCCCACCACCAGGGACCAGGAAGGGATCCTGCATCACATTTCGTGCCACATTCATGGCATCCTGGAGATTCCGCTCTACTTCATTCAAGATATCTTTACTAGCTCCACGAAGTAGAATTGTACAAGCTTTGGGATTTTTGCAGTTAACCAAGAATGTAAAATATCTGGAAAAATGAGCACTGTTTCAAAACACATAAAATTCAAATGAATCTTCATCAAGATTTTTTTTTCTTTATTCTTCAATCATTCTGAACCCTCAAAAAATAACTTTTAACCGACATCGAAAAATGCCTGTTAAAAAATATACGTATATAAACTTTGATGACTTAAATATTTACCAAACAAAATTTATTGGAATAAAGTTTATTAAGAATTGCAATTCATACTCTGGAAAAATTTAGACCATGATCTGTAATATTTTTATAATTGACTGCATTTTACTTAAATCCTGGGATGAGCAAGGTCGACATGCAGAGGTCTAAACTACCTCTTCCTTACAGGCGAAATTTACAAAAAGAATTCATTAGCAGTAATATGTATTAAGTTGTAGGATTGTTTCCATTCAATGTACAAAAAATACATCTAGAGTAAAGGCACACATACTCATCCCCTATTTTCTTGATTTCAAACAGTCCACATTCTGTACCTATATCCTCCTCTTTCAGTTCATCTGTTCTGTTCACAACAGTTGCCCCACAGGCTCTGTTAGAAGATTAACAGTAATACTAACAACAGATGATGTCAACTGGAATCCTAGGCATAATTAATTGGTTTACTTAACTCTTTACCACACAACAAAAATGTAGACTTGGCGGATTTGAAAGCATTTGCTGAGACAAATCAACTGGAGTTTAAATTATGGAATTTGCATTTGATAAGGTTGAAAACATTGTGGAAAAAGGAGAAAATGCTGGTTACCAGCATTTTCACCTTTTCCCACAATGCTTTCAACAGGGTTCTTTCTCAGGGTCATTAAAGCTCAGGATTACCTGGTAAAGGGTTAAGTGACCATTATTCTTACATTGCACTCTATACATGGTGTTCAAACCTTTATAACCTTTATCATAATGCCATAATAACAGCATGAAATCATAGTAAGCATGTTACCAGCTCAATTCAAATTTTTCTATAAACATACATTATTTATCTTTCACAAACAAGCACCACAAGACATACATTTACAAAATATTCACTTGTGAAAAATAAAATAAAATAAAATATCTAAATAAAAGCATGATGAGTACTTCAATTAATCAAATGTTCTTACCTAGCAATCCTATTATTGTCAGATTTTCTCACACGACGTATAACACTGATGCCGGCCTTTAAAAGATAGTGTTGAGCTAGATCAGACACACCCTTCTCTGTTATAACCAGGTCAGGTTTCATTGCTATCACTTCAGAACACATTTTCTCAACAAACTCTTCTTCCATCTTCAAGATTTTTCTACAAAGGGAATAAAGAGACCATACTCACCAACCACTCTAACTTTAAAACTCTAAATTCCAGCACTAGTCAACTGATTAGCTGAGGTGTCCTGTCTCAGCCAATGAGATTGCTTCTTTTGGAAGTTGAAATAAGAATGATATTTAGAACTTTTTGTGAATGAAGCCTCAAAGCACTTATATAACCAAACAAACTTCTGCTCATATAAAATAAAATTTTGATGATGTAATAAATTTTTGACAGTTATTCAGCACAATCTTTTTTACAATTACAGAAAATATGACCAAAACAAAATATATGTGTGGTTCCAGTTACATACTTTTGAGAATTATGGTCATTAGGTCTGAAAATTATTTCATTTTTTACCCAGGAGCAATTAATAGAAGTAAACCACATAGAATGTTCTGAATTTTCCAAAGATGACAATATTATTGCAGTGTGATAAAACATTAACTCGTCAACAGGTGAAAAAAAAGTTTAGGGTTGGGCACAAAAATTAGACATGGTCAGGTAATCGGACACACATGTATATTATGTTTTGGCCTAAGCATCCTGTAGAATGAATGATTATATTGTTTTAGAATAAGGCATATCACTGTACCCAAAGTCTGATATAAACAAATCTGCGAAACTGTGCAATCGAAACAGGGAGCCATTATAATAAGTTTCTATGGCTTTGGTACAAAATGAACAGCACATGCGTTATCACGCTAGCAATCAAACACAAGTAAATGCTGCTGCAAACAGATACTAGTACATTAACTCTAACTCAAACAACAAAATTTTAGACCTGTCTGTACATTATTTCTTCCTCAAACAACAAAATTTTAGACCTGTCTGTACATCATTTCTTCCTCAAACTACAAAATATTAGACCTGTCCAAATTGAAAGCATTTGCAGACGACAAATTAAATAAGGCTAAGATGATGCAATTTTCCCTTGACAGAGTAGAAAACATTGTGGGAAAAGGAGAAAATGCTGGTAACCAGCATTTTCTCCTTTTCCAACAATGTTTTCAAAACCATTTCAAGAAGGACCATCAAAAATCCGGCTTGTGTGGTAAAGCATTAAACCCAAGAGTGCAAATCATTATAATCACTTTCGTAGGCAGTGAATGGATCCATAAAACAAACTTACGCAAAGTCTTCTTCTTTGGAGATTTCAATGTTGGTCTGTAAAACAAAAACATTTGCATAAACTCTTTACCAGATGACAAAATTATGAACTTGTTGATTTTAAAAGCATTTCCAGGCTGCCAATTCCACTTGGCTCAAATGATGAGATTTGTATCTCACTCAGTGAGAAGAATTCAGTGTTCGAAAAGGAGAAAACGCTGGTTACTGTAGATTGCATTTTCTCCTTTTTGAAAAAAGTTTTGAACAATGTTTTTTAAAGGCCTTTTTCTTCAAGTTTGTTGAAACACAGGTTTGTTTGGTAAAGGGTTAACTCTTTGCCACACAATCCCAAGTTTTAAGAATCTTGAGGAGGGCAGGGGGCTGTTGAAAATATTAAGGGAAAAGAAGAAAATGCTGGTAACCAACATTTTTTTCTTTTCCCACAATATTTATTATCCTTTGGAAGACGAATTTCATATTCTGAATAACATTTAATATCTTGTCTGCAATTGCTCTCAATTTGGTCCAGCCCTAAATTTTTTCATTTGGTAAAGAGTCCAACATTAACCCACTGACTTACAGGCTATGTTGGAATATATCAATCACTAGTTCAAGAGACATTCAGGAGCAATGTTTTCTTTTCAAAACATTTGCAGAGAAAAAATTAATTTATCAAAAGATTTGGTTTGTATTGCAACCAAACTTGTGAAATGATTAATTGATTGATTGAATTGGAGTTTAATGCCATTTTAACAGCTTAGGTCATATCATGGCGGTCAGTGATGCATCCATGTGTTTCCTGGCTTACTCACACTACTACAAACACAACTTTCTTTCCAAAGCCACTGACTACTTTTCTCACATGCATCAGAGGTGAGAGGCAAAAGATTGCCAGAAAGCAAGTTCGCCGCAACTGGGTATTGAACCCGCAACCTCCAGGTCATGAGTCAGATACTCTAACCACTGAGCTACCTGGCCGGACTTATCAAATGAGAAGGGATTTTAAGCTGTTAAACTTTTTGCAACCTTTTAACTTTTTTTCTTCCTAGTAAGCATTTTCTAAAGCTAGAGAATCACTTCCTTCCAGAAAGAGATTTAAATTGAGGTCAGTAGTTGCTGCCCAGATCAACGTTTTACCAGACACCAAAATTATAAACTTGTCCAAACAGAAAGCATTAAATGTTGCTGTAATGATACTTTGTAGGAAAAGGAGAAAATGCTGGTTACAAGCATTTTCTCCTTTTCCATCAATGCTTTCAAAAGCCTTCTTTCTCAGGGTTGTTAAAATACAGCACGATTTGGTAAAGGGTAAGCCAACACTGGCACATTGTACAAATCCACAAATAAAGAATCATATTGAATGGGAAATCTTTCTTTTCAGAAAAAGAGGCTGCTTTTTTTTTTTTTACTCCAATAAAAATTATGTTTTTGCAACCTGTTACTTTGTTCAGATTTTACGAATAAAATTGGACATATAAAAAAAGCCATTGTCTCAAATCTTGCATGCTAACCCACCAAATCTGTTGATGCACTATAAAACACAATACAATCACTGCTTAAAATCTTCAAATCATGCTTATGAAAAGATTGCCTACCTGACTTTCACCCTTTTTATATTCTAAGTTACAATCCAGAAGAAGAATTCTTGGATTTTCAATTTTCCTGAAAAGAAAAAAGAATAAATAAAATTCAAATCAATACATACAAATGCTAGTCTAGTTTAAATGCTAGATTGTAAATTTTGGAAGAACTTAGGTGAGGGTCACAAATGACCATGTATATGATGAGGTTCTCATATGTATGTATGGTTTACTTTATTTCTGGTATTATCTTTTCTTTCAGATTTACCTATGAAATTTAACATGAAGCAAGTGGTTTATTATATCTTAAGACAACTTTATTCTACTCTCAAATTCCAAAAAAGAACACTAAATTTAAACAATCCTACATTTTAATGACCCAGGGGAAAAGGCTCTTAAAAAATTGTATGAAAAGGACAAAATGCTGGTAAACAGTAATTTCTCCTTTTCCCACAATTCTTTTCTACCTTTTCACAAATGAATCACATCATTTAAACCATGTCTAATTTGTCTTCTCAAAATGCTTTCAATTTGGCCTCGAATAAAATCAAATAATAAAATTTTGTTGTGTGGTAAAGGGTTAATTTCCCCCCCAAAAAAAAAAAACGTTGTGCAAACACAAACTGGCTGTTAACTTATTTCAGCCATGCTCTGTGAAAAGGGGACTGAATGCATCTGCGAAAAGTATCGACCCAGGTCAGCCTGCACAGTCCGCGCAGGCTGACCTGGGCCGAAACTTTTCGCTATTAGTCAATTTTCTGTATGTCCAAGGACAAGTTTACCTTATGATTAAGCCCTTAGTTTCAGAAAGTGGGTATTATGGATCCATAATAATGTGATGGCTTGCTTGGTATAATGTATCACGGAGATGCAATAAACCTCCTTTTGCCAGAGCACGGCTCATTTATATGTGATAATAATGTGACTCAATACAGGAGATTCATTATCATATGTACCTCTTCATCTTTGGATGAACAACATCTTTATTGATCATAACCCCACTAAGAACCTCCGAGTCCTCAATTGTGCCTCCTGGAATCTATAATAGAAAGGAGCTTTGTGGTTTCTTATGGACAATAATAACAACTGCCTTTTACAAGAATCTTACAAAACTCAAACAGAAAATTTCAAGGGTATTTTAAAACCTTCAAATTACAAATGTAATGCCAATTACAACACCCTTAAATAGAAATGCAGACATCTTGGTTTTCATTAACTTAAATTAATTGTTATATAGTAATCGCAATATCAGACAAGTTTGAAGGAATCAAGACCGCACTTTACCTTGTGTCTTACTACACCATTTGCCTGACATCTAATACATTAAAGTTTGTTTGTTTGTTCGAGTGTATGGTGTTAAATGCCGTTCTCAACGTTATATCATTAAGGTAAAAAAGGTAAAAAAGTCACGTATATCAAAAATCTGTTGATGTATTTAAATGGTGTTTCAGTAATATCACGCCAATAAGTCACTTATATGTGTGTTTCCTGACTTCATCATGAAAAGCAGAATTACACTATTCAATCAAACAAGAACCACTGAATCATGAGGATCAAAATCAGACTGCACTTTCTGTGCAGAAGCACTGGCTGCAAAGGCAACCAATCTTGTGATAAAGTTGATAAAGGTGAAATCTCTTTCATGTTCAACACATCATACTAAGTAAACTTACCTTTTCAACTTTGGCATATCTTTTAATATCTATTTCCCTTTTACCATGTTCCTCCAGAGCTACAGTAGAAGTGGCATCTAGTGCTATATTACATGCCAGTTCTGACCTGTAATTAGTTTATAATATATAACAGTCTATATCACCTATGAAGCTTCTCCAACAGGTAAATTTATGTCTGGATATTTCTAAATTCTAAAATGATTAGTGTTTCATCAAAATTTTTGTTTTACGAAATCATGGAAATTATCTTGATGAGAACAACTGACATGAAAATTGATAAAAGAAGAGACAACAAGGGTTATGATAAGAATATCAATGAACTGTGCTCTGGCAAAATGGAGGTTTAATGCATCTCTGTGATACACCAAGCAAGTCATCAAATAATCATGAATCCATAAAATTCATTTTGTCGAACAAGAGATTAAATCAGCAGATAGACGAATCCTTGGACATGCAAAAAATCCATCAATAGCAAAAAGTTTTCGCTCAGGTCAGCCTGCACGAACTGCACAGGCTGACCTTGGTTGATACTTTTTTTACAGATGCATGAACCTTTTACCCCATAATCCTGAGTTTTAACAACTCTGCTAGACTTTTAAGACTTTTGACAACATCTCTGTATTCCGAAATATTTTCTAACCTATCAAAGACAAAATGCATCGTTTAAGGATAGGGCATCCTAATGGGATTTGTGTAACATCGCCATTTATCGCCAAAACTGTACGCATTCGGCTAAGACTCGGGTAGTCCGTAATCGAAGTGGGGAACCAGCATGTATCAATTACAGATTACACGAGTCTTAGCCGAATCCGTATGTTTTTTTTTTCCTGGCAATGAAAGGTGATGTTACAAGTATCTCATTAGGGTGCCCTACCCTTAAGTTGTAGTCTGCAGATGCTTTCAATTTGGAAATGTCAAAACTTTCGACAACTGGTAAAGAATTAAACTCCCTTTTCATAGAAAATGGCTCAAATCTAATTTGATGATGCTGACAGTATTTCGTCACTTGGCCACTTTTCCCAAGTTTTCTCCTATCCTTTCAATTAATTTGTCATCTGCAAATTCCGAATTGGTCCTGTCTAAAATGCACTTGTACAGTAAAGAGTTAACTCTTTACCATACAACAGAATTTTGGACTTGTTCAAATTAAAGTCATTTGCAGACAACAAATTAAATGCAACTCACAATATGCAATCTGTCTATATTACAGTAGAAAACACTGTTGGAAAAGGAGAAAATGCTGGTTGCCAGCATTTTCCCCTTTTCCCACGTTTTCAAAAGCCCATTTCATCAGGTCGTTAAAAGTCGTGATTACATGGTAAAGGGTTCAACTGATTGATTGTATGGTGTTTAATGCCATTTTCAACATTATTTCAGTTATATCGCGCTGGCCAGTGCACCTATCCATGCTTTCCTGGAGTCTCTTTTACCAGTACTCCACACAATTTTCTTTCCAAGCCACTGGCTGCCTTCCCACATAATCATCATCGAAACAATGGTCAACGGTGGGAGAGGAATGAATCATGTCACAATGACTATCATCAATCCTCAAAAAGAAATTGGCCAAGCTGGGGATTGAACCCACGACCCCTTGTTCTCAAGTCCCGTACACAACCGACTGAGCTACTGGGGCTTGGCATATAGGGTTAAAAGGCAAATGAGTAGATACAGCATACCATTTACTGATGAACTTGGTTCCAACAGAGCTCTTTATGATTTTTAGCATTTCTTCTCTGTTGTTGATATCAACCGGGGTACTGTAATAGAAGCAAAATGGTAAGATAAAATCTATCACTTCTAATTTTATGCTTTTTGTGCTCATATACATATTACATTCTATACCTTGTGTCACTTTATTTCTACCATTTTACTGTATGAACACATGGGTCACTTTTACAGCACCTGTGGTGCACAGCTCTTAACACAACATCATGGGAAAAGGAGTGACTGCTTCTAATGAGCAACTGCTCCTTTTCCAAACTCAATGTTTTACATCCTCTTAAAAAAAGAAACTTTTTTTCCCTTTTGTAAGAATATTCCTCCTTTCTTTTGTAATGGTTTGGGCAGGTCTTAAACAGCCTGTAAATTAAAAGATAGTCATAGCCCCAGATCTACTTCCTTCACAAATGTAAGTCTTGTTTGGATGCTTCTTGAGACAAGGAAACAATATGGTAAATGCATAATTTGTTCTTTTTTGAAACAACTTTATATTACACAACAGACATATCAGTGTTTAAGTCTGTTTCAACTTACTATATGATAGGAATAAAAAGACTGCAATGCCAACTCCACTCACCTTATTTTGTTTTTCAGGATTTCAAGCAGATCCTCCAAGGCAAGCCTAAAAGCGCTGATAATGACTGTAGGGTGCATCTGCTGTTCCAAGAATGGAGCAGCCACAGACAGAACTTCTCCACCTAATCAGAAAGCATCAAAATGAATATCAGAGCGAGTAAAATTGTCTTCTCTGTGCATATAAAATTGCTCAATGAGACAACTATGTGTACAAGTCATACTGTTTTAGAGTGACCTTGGACCTTGATAGTAAGTTTGAATCCTATACTTTGCCAAAATTTGTTCCAAGGATATATGGCTGTAATCCTCTAGAAAATGACAAAACTTAAAACTTGTACATTTTAAAGGATTTGCAGATAACAAAATCATTGTGTGCTACATTCTGTGCAGTCTGATCGTGATCTACACTGTCCACAAAAGGTCAGTGAGTCACGCTTTGCAGCCTACAGGTTAATGTTAGTTTCAAAACTGGATTTTATGTAAACATACCTAGTACAATTACTGAGGTAGTACCATCTCCAACTTCTTCATCTTGTGTCCTGGCAACTTCCAGCATAGACTTGGCAGCTGGATGCTGAACATTGATCTGTAGGAGTTGATATCAATGATATAGTTAAAGATACATCCTTACAGCCAGAGAGTAAACAAACGCTGTTAAAACTTTACAGTGTGTAGAATCTAGTTAGCCATGTAAACGTATTAAAAAATTGATATAAGGTGTATGGGATGAGGAAACGCCAGGAATTTGTCTTCGATTTTAACCGGAAACTGTGGTTGTAATGGCTAGAGATGGCCTCCATAGAATGAAATACATCCTCTATCCGTGGTAATCTGTGCAACCTTGCAAACCGTCAGGGGTAGCATTTGGCATGAAGATACAATAATGATTATAGTTTCATAAAAAAAAGATAAAATTGATTAAAAAACTGAATGAAAAGTAGTACAGATGTATCTATGAGACTCATAAGGAGTACTTTTACTTTTAACCCTTTACCAACCAACAAAATTGTAGACTTGTCCAACTTGGAAGCGGACGACAAATTAGCTCTGGCTCAAATGACAGAATATGTTTCAGAAAGGGTAGAAAACATTGCTGGAAAAGGAGAAAATGCTGGTTACCAGCATTTTCTCCTATTCCCACAATGCTTTCAAAAGCTTTTTTCACCACAGTCGGTAAAATTCAAGATCGTTTGGTATAGAGTTAACCCTTTAAAGCCATGGGCAAATAAAAAAAAAAAAAAGCTTTTTCACAGGACATAGGTCAAGATTAAACAGTACAGAATGTGCAGTCTGATCTTGGATCTATACTGTCTGCTTATTAAGCCAAGACCATATGATTTCAGTCTTTTTAAGTTTCAGTGGATTCTTTTTTCATCCAATAACAGACATCAAATTTACATGGGCCATGCTCTGTGAAAAGGGGGTTTAATGCATTTGCAAAAAGTATCGACCCATGTCAGCCTGCGTAGTCCACGCAGGCTGACATGGGTCGAAACTTTTTGCTATTTTTAGATTTTCTGCATGTCCAAGGACCAGTTTACTTCCATAATCAGTTATTTGTCAGCCTGAATGGATTTTATGAATCCCTAATTATATGATGACTTGCTTGGTATAACACATCACGGAGACACTTTAAGCCTCTTTCTTCCAGAGCGTGGCTCATATAGAATTATCTTTTTAGTTCTTCACTAAAACCTGTGTTTTGGGTACACATCGAAATTCTTACATGAATGAGAAATGCTTTCAGAATATGATAATCTTCTGTTGTCTTAGCTTGAGTTAACAGACTGTAAGCATGTTCCATAGCCTTTTTAACGGCCTTGAAGAAGAAGTCTCTTGAAGACATTGTGGGAAAAGAGAAAAAGCTGGTAGCCAGCATATTTTTCCTTTTCCCACAATGATTTCTCCCCTTTCAAGAACAATTTCCTCAAATTTAACCACAATTGATGTCATCTGCAAATGCTCTAGACTTGGGTAAGTTCAAAATTTTGTTGTGTGGTACAGAGTTAACATCATACAAACAAACATAGATCTAAACATACTTCTCTGAGGATAGCATTGCCGTCATTAGTCATGACGATACCTCCCATGGGGTCCATCAACATCTTCAACATGGATCTTGGACCAAGACAGGTCCTGATAATATCTGCAATAGCCTGAAAAAGGAAAAATCAGAACTATCAAAAAAGGTACCCTCATATTCTGGCTACGTACTTTGAATAAGGAATAAGTTCAAACCTAACATGCAATAAGCACAAAATAAGCCACCTTAAATTGTCAAAGTCCACTGAGAGATGATTCTTTGAGTCTTTACCAAAAAATCCATGGTTTTAACAGTTGATTGTATGGTTTTTAACGCCATTTTCAACATTATTTCAGGTATCAGGGTTCCCATTCACGTACATATGTGTGTGGATCACACACAAAACATGAAAGTCACATGCTAAATTTCAAACTAACCTTGTCCTGTACGTGCATGTCAATGAATCCTGTCGCAATGACAATCATCAGTCCTCGGAAAGAAATTGGCCGAGCCAGGGATCGAACCCACGACCTCCTTGCCTATGAAATCGTAGACAATTATTTAATCTAAAAAATGTGTCGAAATGTAGTCCGTTAACCCTTTACCAAACAATCCTTATTTTTATGACCCAGAAGAAAAAGGTTTTTGAAAAACGTGAGAAAAAGAGAAAATGCTAGTACCCAGCATTTTCTCCTTTTCCCATAATGTCTTGTATCCTTCCAAAGAAAAATAAGTTTTTGAGTAATATTTATTTTCTTGTCTGCAAATGCTTTCAATTTGAACGAGCTATAAACTTCGTTGATTGGCAAAGGGTTAAGTTACTTGGTCACTGAAGTCATTACTGGATTATCTCCCTTATAACTGACAACTAAAATAATTTCATGTTGACGTAAAAACCCAGAAAAACTGGACGAAAAAAAATTTTCCAGTGTGTTTAAGAAGTTGAAAATTAGCCCGGGGCAAACCACAGTTCATCGAAAATACAGAACAAATCAGAATTTTTAGGAAGAATATTCTGGAACCGGCCACTCATGGCGACGGCCATGTGAAAACATGCTTCCTACCTTGCCAGCGTTAACATTCCCGAACTGGACTTTTCTCCCCGATTCACGCTTCGTGTTCTGATCTGAAATTAAAGAAAATAAAAGTAAAGACGATTCCAAGTTTCAATTCACGAAAATTTTTATAAAAGAGGTGGAAAATACACTTACTAAGAACAATGATTGGTTGTCCACCACCGAACATGTTTTCTGTTGTTGTTGTTGTTGTCTGGATATCACTAGAGTGACGTGCCTTTATTTATTCCTTGATACTCTCCCCTTGATGTAAGGGAAACAACTACTGTTATAATCTCTTCTAGTCATGACGTAGTAGCCTCCCATGGATTAACCGCACCATTCCCCCACTTCGACAATTCCTTATAAATGCCAAAGATAAAACTATATGACATCTTATTCCCCTCGTCACGAAACGTTCCATCGGACTGTCACAGTCATGTGGGAAAGCAGCCAGTGGCTTAAAAAGAGTGTTTCGCAAAGCTCTGGTGGATTTATTAGACGTGCCAGACATTTCATTAGGGATCTTATATACACATCTTTGTCAGGGATCGTATACATATACTATATTTACAAATCTATGTGCGATCCCTGATTAGATATATGTATATAGATAACATAGCATGCCAGAATGAGTGAATACATTATTAGTTGTACGGTCAGGTGGCCGGGGACTGGAAACTTGTCCACGGCTGTGGCAAATCATGTCGCCGAATTAGTAAGTGATTGATAAACAAGAGGAGAGTGCATGTAGAACGCTACCAGACTGGTAGTAGGAGCCAGTATGTTTGTTTGGTGTTTAACGCCGTTTTCAACATTATTTTCCAGATACACCGAGGCGGTCAGTGCACCCGTTTATGCTTTTTTCTGGAGTTTCTTTCACCAGTATTCAGCACAACATCCTTCACAAGCTATTGGCTGCTTTCCCACATGAAAGTTGTTGAAACAATGTTCATTGGTGACGGAGAAGTGAATATTGTCACAGTGACTATTATCAGTTCTGGGAAAGAGTTTTGCCCGGCTGGGAATCGAACTAGCGACCATGGGTTTCAAGCTCGGTACGTTACCGAGGTACCGGAATCTGCTCGTATGAGTCTATGCTTTTTCTCTACAAAACAGGTCCACGAGAGCGAATGGAAGGTTAAGGGTTGACTAAATACAGAGAGTGCAAACATTCGAATGAAAAGGCGGGGGGGGGGGGGGGGAAGCGTGGCGATTAGAACAGGATTTGGGGAGGATTATCACTTTACTATAAAAACCCGTTTTGAACGTCCATGGCAAAGAAAGCTTTTGAAAACAATGTGGGAAAAGGAGAAAATGCTGGAAACCAGCATTTTCTCCTTTTCCTACAATGTTTTCGTTCCTCCATGAGACAAGTTTCCATGATTTGAGCCACATTTAATTTGCCGTCTGCAAGCGCTTTCAATTTGGACAAGCCTAAAATTTTGTCGACTGGTAAAGAGTTAAGTCATAATCTAGATCCGGATTAGTGCTCAGTGCCTGTGTACCTGTATCGTAGCATTCACCTTGTATGATGTGCAGAAATACATGTATATATAATTGTAACAGTTTATCTGTTAGATTGGGGTTTAGCTTCGCTTTCAACTATATTTCAGTTATACAACAGGGCTGATATAAAGTGACTAGAACTTGGTAAGGTCTTATTACAGTACCATGCGCACGTACGCTCAAGCGCTAGGATCGGTCTAAGCACATCCGGTATACCAAACCTCACCTTCAAGACTGTCAAAATATGGAGGACCCTCCTTTTTTGATACCTGGTGCCATATGTCTCTTGGCAGGACAATGGCAATGCACAATGTGGAGTTCGGGTGCTGGCGTTTTATACATTGGCTTAAGATTGTGAATTTGAAAATAAAATACCATCAAACTATATTGTCTGGTATAATACATGCATTGAATATTTATGTACATTTAGCATTGTCCTTGAATTGTGTCAGTCACTTTTTTTTCTGTTGATTTTGAACACGAACGTCGGACTGCGCAGGCAGACAGGAGTCGATACTTTTTGCAGATGCATTAGACCCCCTTTTGCCAGAGCGCCGCCCATGGTATTGATCAGAGAAATCAGGGTATTTCACTTTGCTAGTACTAAAGCGTAATGTCTACCAGCCTGGGTCCAGGCGGTAATAATTTTTGTGGCATTTGTCGAAGACAATGCCACTATGAGATCAATAATAAATGTTCAATATTGAATTTTGAAGACCATGTATGGTATTTTGTCCAAAACCGAAGGAAGTAAACCCAATTAAACTCAATTTTTCAAGACAAATGAGTTTTTCAATAGCACTCAGATATATAATTGGAAATGGCGTATTGAAATAAACTGCAAAAGGCTATCGATCGTGGAAATACTTCTTTTTGAGTAAAAATAGCTTCACCTCTTCATAGCCTTCTATTGGCGCAATGATATGCACAAAATTTGTCTTCTGACCGCTTTGCTTCCGGGGTTGTTCGTTCCAAAACCAGTTCGCCCCTGGGCTTGTTCGTCCCATGATTGCACGCTACTCATTTGATTGTGCATGAATATTTACAGGAAGAAAACTTTATTGTAATGTTGGGAATTAGGTCCTGACGGCCAAAGATATCTCAAAATCGTAGTACATATTCAGGTATAAACTTAATTGAATTCAATATATTTACATGGCTTCTCTCTCTACCCATCGTTCATCCTTCCGTCAAGGGACGTTACTCCTGACTCCTCTTGAAAGATTAAAGGGAGACCACCAATACACAACGCAAACTTAGGCACCAGTAATCTCCCTTTAACCAAAGAGACGTATTAATTTGCTTAGAAGGTTGATTTTCAAGTTAATATTTAAATAATATTTCTCTTTTTTTTTTTTTTAGCTCACCTGAGCACGAAGTGCTAAGGTGAGGTATTGTGATCGGTCATTGTCCGGCGCCCATCTGTCCGTCTGTCCACAATTCCTTTAAACATCTTCTCCTCCTAAACCGCTGGGCCAATCTTGGTGAAATTTAGCAGGGATGTTCCTTGCGTGAAGCTCTACCAAAGTTGTTCAAGAGATTGAATTCCACCCTTAACTCTGGTTGCTATGGCAACAGAAAGGAAAAAAATAGCAAAATCTTCGATAATCTTCTTCTCTGACATTAGAAGGCGTAGAGCTTTGATATTTGGTATGTAGCATCTCCTAGTGGACCTCTACCAAGTTTGTTCATATGATGCCCCTGGGGTTAAAACTGGCCCCGCCCCGGGGGTCACAAGTTCGAACATAGGAACAAAGAAAGAAAACTTTAAAATTCTTCTTCTCTGAAACTGGAAGGCATGGAGCTGTGATATTTGGCATCTAGCATCTCCTAGTGGACCTCTACCAATTTTGTTCATATGATGCCCCTGGGATCAAAACTGGCCCCGCCAAGGGGTCACAATTTCGAACATAGGAACAAAGAAGGAAAACTTTAAAATTCTTCTTCCCTAAAACTGGAAGGTGTGGAGCTTTGATATTTGGTATGTAGCAATTCCTAGTGGACCTCTACCAAGTTTGTTCAATGATGCCGCTGGGGTCAAAACTGGCCCTGCCCCGGGGGTCACAAGTTCGAACAAAGGAACAAAGAAGGAAAACTTTAAAATTCTTCTTTTTTAAAACTGGAAAGCATAGAGCTTTGTTATTTGGTTTGTAGTGAAACTGTTCTAAGTTTTTAGCCCACCTGAGCACAACGTGTTCAGTCAGTTCAAAATTGGGTCACCTGGGGTCATAAACTAGGTCTCAAGGTTAAATTAAACTAATACTTTGTGGGCACTCTAGAGGCCATATTTTTTGCTCAATTGACTTGAAAATTGGTCAGAATGTTTGTCTTGATGAAATATTGGGTGAGTTTGGAATTTGGTCACCTGGGGTCATGAACTAGGTCACTTGGTCAAATTTAAGAAATACCTTGTGGGCACTCTAGAGGCCACATTTATTGCTGAATTAACTTGAAAACTGTTCAGAATGTTTGTCTTGATAAATGTTTTGACGAGTTCTAAATTGGGTCACATCGGGTGATAAATTAGGTCACTAGGTCAACTTCAGGAAATTCCTTGTGGACGCTCAGAGGCCACATTTTAAGCTCAATTGACCAGACAATTGGTCAGAAATTGAATTACGCACGTGGAGTGAATTCCGCCTATTGACTCAGATGAGCGATCCAGGGCCATCATGGCCCTCCTGTTTTCAAATTATTAATTCTACACAGTGGCTTCCTTGACAAATGCCACATCAGCGTTCTCAACGCTTTGATTTTAACTGCTCTGTATCTCGCTATCTTAATCGCGGTCTGCTAAATAATCTTCGGCAGCTGTCTGTTTATCGCTTCCGTTATCATACTTTGACACTGTAATGTCCGAATACTAGAAAAATAAAAAAAAATTAAAAAAAATGAACGGACTGGAACCCAGGCTAGATGTCTACCTTCGTCGTCGATGTTGGCTCTCCGAGTCTTCCCTGATTTTTGGTACATCTAATGGAATGAGAGATGTATTTACAGTTAAATATTAACATGAAAGAAAAGAGTTAAAAAAAATAGAAATATAACCTACTGCAGACGACTCTCTTGGGTCTTACAGAGCATGACTGGCAATTAACTTACATAAACATTGTGGCAACTGCAGAAAATACTCATAGCGAGTAATTTCTCTTGCTACTACCATCTTTTCACGCACACTTTGTCTTTAGCTTTGATTTATAATGTTGATTTTCTATCTATTATCAAATCGCTCGCTGCATATTTCCCAAGAAGATAGATCTATTTCTAATTTAAATGAGTTACATTTTTCAAGTATAGCATAATTATTGGATTGTCTAAATACATGTACATGTACTGCGTACGTACATATTATGGGGGGGGGTATGAAAGAATGAAAATTTGAATTATGGCTGATGATAAACTATTTTGATAAACGGTTGGTTTTAAAATCTACTTCATAAATTCAGATTTTTGAAGAAGTCTTTTAAAAAAATTATTTCTTATCATACTCGTAAGTTGTAAACGTGGTTAAGTGAACGATACTCACGGTAGGCCCACGTGACATCGCTAAACGATTTAAATAACGCTTTAGGTGCCATAGTGGAAAACAAGGGCTTTTGCAGACGGCATTGTTCAAAATTAGACTGCACAGAACGTGCATTTTGATTCTGAATCAACAAATTATATCTACAGACTAGATAGTCCGTCGGTAGGCCTACTTGATGCTTACCAGATAGATCTAGATGTTTTTGTTTGACGCTCAGTGGATTGTATTTTCAGCTATCGAAAGAGGTCGAGCTTATATATTTGGCGCAAAAAGATTTAAACGATTTTTGTCCTTATCATTAAGAACGGTCAAATCCCTGAAATCTTTACCGTGAACTGATCAATATTGATACACTGTTCTAGAAAGAACATGAAGGATACGATTATACATTGCAAGAAAGATAACGAATGAATTTATAAATGCCAATGAGACAATTACCTTATTTTTCAATATGAAATTGTTGTTGTTTTCGATGTAAAGATTTCCTTGCCGAACATATATATAAAGAAAATAAGCAAAGTGTTTGCCATTAGGTAAATGGTACCGGATAAATGACAATTACCTTGGGTTGGTCAAAATTTCTGTCACAGACGTGTCATTCTCTCACGGACACCGGCAGGGTCACCGGAAGTGCAATTTAGTGACGAACAACAACCGAAACGAGGCAGGTGCAATACACAAACAGACAAGACAGGCAGTTTTGTAGGGAATTTCCTACAATTTTACCGAGTCTTTGTCAGTCATAGAACAATTTCTGATCCATAAACAAAGACTTCATTTTGCCAAGAATAATGGCGAGTCAGGCTATTTCAATCACAATCGAGGGAGCAGAAGAAATCGCACCAGCTGACGAGAACTCGAACAGCATGACTGGCAGTGTAGAAAATTCACAAGCGAAAAATGACACAGGTAAATCATTGCCTTTATTGAGAGTAGAAGAATTGAAAGACGAAACTACGGCCTACACAAGTGGTGAAGAAGATCACGGTGTTCATGACGTATCAGACGACCCTGATAAAAATCTACCCGAATTTGTCCCACCCACAGATGACTTAAAGGACAAAATCATTAAACAAGTTGAATTTTATTTTAGTGACGCAAATATATTGAAGGACGCTTTTCTGCTGAAACATGTTCGCAGAAATAAACAAGGGTATGTTAGCATCAAGCTGATAACATCTTTCAAAAAAATGAAAAGCCTAACTAAAGACTATAGGGTTGTTGCATATAGTCTTCGTCAGTCTGATCAACTGGAGGTAAACGAAGAAGGGAAAAAGGTCAGACGAAAGAACCCATTGCCGGAATACGATGAAACCACACCTTCGAGATCTGTTCTAGTCGTGAATCTTCCAATGGAAAATCCCTCTATAGAAAATGTTGCAGAAATGTTTTCAAAATCAGGAGATATAGTTTTGATACGGATTCTGAGACCAAATAAACCTGTGCCACAAGATATTAAAAAATATTCAAGCAAACATCCAGAAATTGGGCATTCAGTTTGTGCTGTAGTGGAGTTTGAAAAACATGAATATGCAAAACTTGCTGTTGAAACAATGAATAATGTGGAGGATTGGAGAAATGGTCTTAGGGTAGTATTGGTTGCTGAACCAAAGAAAAAGCCAGAGAAAAATGCTGAACATAAAAATGGAGAAAAGAAAGATGGAGAAAAGAAAGAGAAGAAAGATGGGAAGAATAATACTGAAAATGATGATAAAAAGAAAAAAAGACGGGCTGGCAAGAGACAGGGAAATAAGTACTTGGAGAATGCACATAATGATGATTCATCTTGCTACAGTAGTGGTTCAGAATATGATCCACCAACTTGGAGACAGCCTCATGGTTCCTCCCTCAGTCCGAGCAATATTGATAATAGCAAACTAAGTCCTGGAAACAGCCCAAAGACCAGTCCAATGACAAGCCCTAGAAGCCAAAGAAGGCGCCTAGGACCACATGGAAAATCACCTTTAGCTGATCATAGTCCTACTGGAAGCCCAAAACCAAGTCCCAGAAGCAGCCCTGAAAGTGGAAGGAAGAAATATGACTTTTCATCTGGGGGAGACAGTGCTCCCTCAAGCCCCTGGGTCCAGCGAAGGTTAAGAGCGGCGCAAGAACTGAGCATCAGTCCTCTTGCTGGAAGCCCAGCTGGAAGTCCAATGCTTGCTCGTAAAAATGGTGCTGGAAAACTTGCTGATATGAGTGGTGTTACAAGACAGCCAAAAGGCCCAGATGGCACAAATGGCTTTCACTTTGGTAGAGGAAAACCTAGAGCAAGTACTATATGTTGAATATTACGATTTCTGGACAGTTTTGTAAAGACTTGCCATACAATTCACTAAAAGTTTCTAAAACAGAAGACAAGTGTTAGCCATTCCTTAATGAATGTTCATTCAGTGTGTTTAAACTTTCATGAAAACTGAAAATGACCTGTGTTGCTCAGTATAAGATACAGTATATATCAAAGCAGTTAAGTCATTGCTTTTACGTTTTTCATTCTCGCACAGTCCAACCTCCTCTTAAGCTTTTTAGAAAAGGATTTTCAACCGCTACATTGGAAACCACATGAGAAGTGAATTGTCAAGTCTTACCAGACTACATAATGTAGGATTACACCATATTTGTACATGTAGATACGAACTTGAAACCACATGGTTGCTGGTTTGAATTCCAAGCTTGGCCAATTTCTCTCAGGGGGTTGATGATAGTCATGCGACAAGATTCATTCCTTACTCACCCATATCATATTTTTTTTGAAAATGGTCATGTGGGAAAGCAGCCAATGGCTTAAAAAGAATATTGTGTGCATTACATGTGAAGAAAGAAACTCACGGAATGCATCCATGGATAAGTGCACTGGCCACCCAAATATGACTGAAATAATGTTGAAAACGGCATTCAACACCATACAAAGACAATGTTTTTGAACATAATTATGCTTCCCAATAGTTGATTAACTCTTTGCCAAACAATCCCCAATTAAAAAAAAAAAAAACCTGAAAAAAAAAGCCTTTGAAAACCTTGTGGGAAAAGGAGAAAATGCAGGTAACCAGCATTTTCTCCTTTTCCCATTATGCTGTCTATCCTTCCGAATACAAATTAAAATTTTTGAGTCCAATTTTTCATCTGCAAATAGGTTCAGTGTCGAGAAGCTGTAAATTTGGTTGCTTGGTAAAGATTTCAGTCCGGATTGTTTGGTAAAGAGGTAAGTTACATTGCACGACCATTGAGAACATAGGATTAGGATTCTCACTTTGCATAGTATGATCATGTGCATTTTCCTAATCTTGAGCCATTCTATTACATGCTTAACTCTTTACCAAACAATCCAGTTTTTTAACAACCCTTAAAGAGAAAGCTTTTGAAAACATTGTGGGAAAAGGAGAAAATGCTGGTGATCAATATTTTCTCCTTTTCCCACAATGTTTTCTGCCCGATCAAAGGCAGAAATCATCGCTTGAACTATATTTAGTTTGTTGTCTGCAAATACTTTAAATTTGATTGAGTCTAAAATTTTGTCGTTAGGTAAAGAGTTAATGTTAATGAAATGTTGCTAAAAGGATGATTTTTGTCATTGAAATAAAACATTGTGGGAAAAAGAGAAAATGCTGGTTACCAGCATTTTCTCCTTTTCTCCAGAATGTTTTCAAAAGCCATTTCTTTAAGGGTCATTCAGAGTTGATGGTTAAAGGCCAAAAATGTGAGGGAATTAGTTTTTAGCTCCACTGGCCAAAGGCCAGCAGGCTTATGTCATGGCCCGGTGTCCATCGTGCGTCTGTCCGTCTGTGCATTAACTTTTTTTTCAAACTTCTTCTTCTCTGAAACTACCCATCCAAATTTGATGAAACTTCACAGAAATGATCCTGCCATGGTCCTCATTAGAATTTCTTGAAAGAATTTGATTCCTTTGTAAACTCTGGTTGCCATGGCAACAAAACTGAAAAATATTGAACATCTTTGAAAATCTTCTTGTCTGAAACCATAAGGCCCAGGGCTACCAAATTTGGCATGTAGCTTTATCTAATGGACCTCTATCAAGTTTCTTCATATCATAGCCCTGGGATCAAAATTGGCTCTGCCCCGGGGATCACAAGTTTAACATGGGCTTATATAGTGACTGTAATTTAAAATAGTAATCAAGGGAAGTAACTCCTGTTATACAAGATAAAGTTTGTTACAATTTACCTCCCTTGATTATCAAACTGCAGTTATACATTATTTGAGTTTGGTATTCAAGTTTTTTGGAGAGGAAATGTTCTGTTTTAAGGGAGAGTGATTTATTTTGATGCTAATAGTTATGCTCACATGAATGGAATGTTTAATTTAAAAGTAAGGTTTCTATCACTCAAATTTTTTCGAACTTCACCTTTCATGCTAAAGAATAAACCTGCTTGTATTCACTGACACTATCTTTGCATTTAAAAAGATATGACTGTTTTTGTTTGGCGGGCGGGGTGGAGGTTATGTTTTCAAAGTAAGTTCATTACCATACAGACTTTTTATGCTGTTTGTCTCTGTCAGTGCCAATTAAGCGCATGATACATTAATTTTACTCTTTAAGAAATGACAAATTTTTTTTACTGTACCAAGTTTAAAACCATTGCAAAAAGACAAATTGAATGTAACTTAAATGACTATTTCTGTCTTTGATAGGTTAGGAAAGGTTGTGGGAAAAGGAGAAAATACTGGCAGACAACATGTTGTCCTTTTCTCACGATGTTTTTGAAAGCCTTGTCTCTTTCAGGGTCATTTATACCTCGATTTGTGTGGTAAAGGGTTAAAATGCCAGTGGAGCGATACAAGGCCATCATGGCCCTCTTGTTTTTTTCAAGTGTGATTAAAATTAAGATGTCCAAGCTCTAGATGTGTTAGACATGTTGTATTCAGAGCTCCAGATAAGAGGGAGTGATTGGATTCTAAATCTATTATTTCTCTGCCAAACCCTATGTTGTAGGTACTCATTAGAATAGTCTTGATGAGATGATTCTAATGAGGACCCTCGACATGGGATTTAGTGGAGATTAATTAATATTTTCAATTTTGAAATAAAAATCACTCCCTCAATCTGGAGCTCTGTTGTAATGAATTGTGTAAATGAATTCAACATAACATAATAATAAAAAAATGATCTAACAATTCTTTTCAGAGGAATGAGAAGTTTTTTCCCTCACCTGTAAAATTTTCCAAAATGCAGATGGAATAGTTTTGCATTCACCCCTTGATCTGTTGGATAAATATTCACGGTATATGGCAGGCTTTATAGATATCAATGGTGCAGCTATTTGCAAGATAAAACACTTTTCAAATCAAAATTACAGACTCAGGCTGATGAAGTTACATCAAAATTAGTTGTTGCCATGGAAATGTGTTGGGTATGGCACTTATATATATAAATGTTACTTGACAGTAACACTTTAAAGTTGTCCATATTGGAAAAATTTACATATTACAGATTGAATGTTCCTCAAAATGATGTGTGGTCAAAAATTGTAAGACCAGCATCATGTCCTTTTCTTTCAATCATTTTGGTAAAGGGCTGAAAATCAAACCTTTACTAGACAGTTCCATGTTTTTATGAGCCTAGGGAAGAAAGCTTTCGAAAATATTGCAGGAACAGGAAAAAATTTAAAAAACATCCTTTTTCCATAATGTTTTCAGGCTTTTTAAAGAGAGGTACTGTACTAGTAATTTACTCTTGTTCACTTTGTTGTCTTCAAATGCTTTAATACTTTACCACATAATCCTGACTTTTAACTGGTAATCAGCATTTTCTCCTTTTCCCACAATGTTTTCTACTCTCTGGAAGACAGAATTCATGTTTCGAGTTATGTTTAATTTTATCGTCTGCAAATCCTTTCAATTTGGACAAGTCTGAAATTTTGTCGTTTGGTAAAGAGTTAACTTTAGACAAATCAAAAGATTTTTTTGTTTCGTAAAGAGTTTAGTTTTTACCTCATGAGAAAATTTTAGACTTGTCCAAATTGAAAGCAATTGCAGACGACAGTTTAAATTTTGCTCAAACAATGGACTTTGTCTTTGATAGGGTTGAAACATTGTAGAAAAAGGAGAAAATGGTGATTGGTCAGAATTTTCTCCTTTTTCCACAATGTTTTCATATTTTCAACAGGTTAAATTCCTTATAGTCATTTAAATTGATAACTGTTTGGTGAAGGGTTAACCCTTTACCAGACGGCAAAATTTGAGACTTGCCCTTATTAAAGTAATATATTACAACGATACAAATGTTTTTCAATTGATACTATTTGTTCGTTAATAGGTAGGAAACATTGTGGGAAAAGGAGAAAATGCTGGTTACCAGCATTTTCTCCTTTTCCCACTATGTTTTCAAAAGCTTTCTATATCAGGGTCATTAAAAGTCGGGCTTGTGTGGTAAAGGATTGAATAGGCTTGGTAGTGCTAAGAAGGATTGGTTTCAAGATTGACAGCTTCCACTGTGCATGTTCATTTTCTAGGATTGGAAAATTCTTTATGACTTTTCTTTCTTTGTGACATGGATAAAATTCTAGCATGGAGAATAGTGCTTTGCTGTCTAAATTTTTGGGAGGGGACACAATTAGTCAGAAAAGGTTACCATGACCCCTCAACACTTTACCTCACGATTCCGAGTTTTAATGACCCTGACAAAGAAGGCTTTTGAAAACTTGTGGGAAAAGGAGATTATGCTAGTAACCAGCATTTTCTCTTTTTCCCCACAATGTTTTTTACACTTCCAAAGAGAATTGTTTATTTTTAAGGCACATTCAATTTGTCATCTGCAAATGATATCAGTTTGGATAAGCATAAAATTTAGCCATTTGGGAAAGAGTGGAATACATTAAAGCCCCACATGTAAAACAAGAATTCAGATTGCTAACTTCAATTCAAGTGACAGATTAATTTTTCTGCCAGCAATTAGAATGTTGACAGACTTTTATGCAGTATGGTGGCCGACCATAGTATTATTCATCCTTCAAATAATATGAATTGAATTTACCTGCAGTTTTACCCCCAAATTGTTTATTTTTGGCCACTAATGGTGCTTTTGAGGCTTACGGTAGACTATGATTTTTTGGAAAAGTATTGTTCTGCAATGAAAGATGTAAAGGAACTTAGTTGGAGAAGGAAGGGCTTTTAAATTAGTACATGTATTATTATTGATATTTGTAAATTGATGGAAAGTATTGATTGTTAAAATCTCGAGATAAGATAATGTTGTTGTTTTGTTTTGGAGAAACATATATACAGGTAGATATTTTATTTTGTTTATTTACGTTTGATGATTGTCATTTTTGTTGTAAAGAACAGTTTTTTGTAGAGCTGCCAAATTTATACCCTCATTGAGACGTCATAAAAGGTCTTGGAGCTAGACCAGCGGTGTCACAAATTTCCTACTCAATATTTTCTTGATGCTCCAAGTTCTTATTTTTGGGAGTTCTTTTATCTTGAAGTTGTGAAGACTGCAGTCAAACCTGTCTTAAATGCTAATCCACAGGAACATATAAACTCCTTCTTGAATCTATACCAATAACAACATTTGGGCCTGTCAAAATTGAAAGCATTTGCAGGGGACAAATTAAGTGTGGTTTAAATGTTAAAATTTGTTGTTGAAAGGGTAGAAAGCATATCAGGAAAAGGAGAAAATGCTGGTTACCAGCATTTTCTCCTTTTTCTGAAATGCTTTCAAAAGTCTACTCTTGCAGGGTTCGTAAAACTCGACATTGTGTGGTAAAGGGTTGAAAGAAGATGTTGTTAAATACAGGCTTTATCATATTGATATACTTGTATTTTGGAGCTTAAAATTGGGGTTGTTTTTCACTTCACCAGCAGGTTTTTAAGCTTGCTCAAATTGCAGGTTTTGCAGATGACAAATGTGGCTGAAATAATGGCATTTGTCTCCAAGTGGGCAGAAAACATTTTGAGACTGGGAGAAAACGCTGATTACAAGCATTTTCTCCTTGTTTAATGTTTTTGAAAGCTTTCCTTAGAAGTTGTTAACATCTGTAATTGTTTGGGGAAGGAGTAGGACATAAGGTTTGACAGTCTGTCTTTTTTTTTGATCTAAGAAATTAAAAATTACATGAAACAAACATCCTAAAACTGTCAAAACATTGTTGAACATTCCAACATTTTATTTTTTTACCCACCAAATCAGAGGCATCCCTTTGAATTTTTTTTTATTTTTTCATGAATGTTTTGTAGATGATATATTTGATTTTGTAATAATAATAGCTTTGTTATATGTTTGCTAGAATCTGATAATCCTTTTGGTCAGATTAGTCCATGTTGAAAGGATTGAGCACAGATGACAAGTTAGATATTATTGGAGTGTAAAATAAGTGACAAACTAAATGATGGATTTTGTTATTGAAAGACTAGAAAACTTTCGTTTTGAATTTAGAAAATTCTGTTACCAGTATTTTTGCCATTTCACTCATTATTTTCAAATGCTGTCTTGCTTAGGTTTGTTTAAAACAAGGGATTGTTTGGTCATAGGTTTTAAGATTGTTATTTACAACTATTCACCTGTTTTTTTGCCACCATATATATTTCATTTTTTGGTGTTTTGGACGTATAAATTGTACATGTATATTTATTGATGGGTGTTATGTATCTTTCGGATTGACCTGAGGAAAAAAAAAATTCATTTTTTGCTGTTTTGGACATAAAAGTTGTATATTTATTGATAGGTGTTGTGTATCTGTTTGATCGACCTGAGAAAAAATTAATTCTTCCTGTGTAGTTTAGATGCATTACGTATATCGGTATACAGCTGTGAAATGCATGCACATTAAAATAACATAATTGAGCCATGCTCTGGCAAAAGGGGGCTTAACGCATCTCTGTGATGCATGATATCAAGGAAGTCTATCATACAATCATGGATCCATGAAATTCATTTTGTTTAACAATTATCTGAATCCAGAGGTAGACTGGTCCTTTGACAGGCAGAAAATTGACTAAAAGCAAAAAGTTTCGGCCAGTAAATGGCATTTTTCCATTTCTCTACAACCTTAGTTAATTGTCCACAAGTGCTTCAATATGACAGTCTGATTTTTTTGTGTACTTCAATCTGACAGTCTAAATTTTTGTTGTGCAGTAAAGGATACATGACCTTTTCAATCTGAATCTGGTATGGTTGAAATGTGACATAAATCTTTACTGAAGAATCCCATGCTTAACCGTTTACCGCACAATGCCTACTTTTGATGACCTTGGAAAAGAAGCCTTTTGAAAACATTGTGGGAAAAAGAGAAAATGCTGGTATCCAGCTTTTTCTCCTTTTCCCACAATGTTTTCTACGCTTTCAAAGCAAAATTGCACCATTTGAGACACATTGAAATTATCGTCTGCAAATGCTTTCAATTTGGACATGACTAAAATTCTGGTAAAGAGTTAACCCTCTCCCAAACAAACCCGTGTTTTTACGTGTCTGCAGTACAAGTCTTTTGAAAACACTGTGGAAAAAGAAGAAATTGCTCGTAACGAGCAATTTCTCCTTTTTCCACAATGTTTTCTACCAGATTAGACAACTTTCTCCCACTTTTATCAAATTTAACATTGTCGTCTGCAAACTCTTTCAATTTGGAAGAGTCTAAAATTTGTCGTTAGGGAAAGAGTTAAGCAACCCAGGGAAGACGGGTTTTGTAAACATGGTAGGAAAAAGAGAAACTACTGGTAACCGTCATTTTCTCCTTTTCTCAGTGTTTTCTACCCTTTTCTATGATGTTTTTCATCAATTTGGCCACATGTAATTTGTTGTTTACAAATGCATTCGATATTAATATTTTGTTTTATGGTATAGAGTCAGGTCTGTGGAGATTTAGATATATACGAATGCTTTTGGTTTTTGACACAATTGTGATGCTTAGCATCATCGTTGTAATTATTTTTCTTCTTTTATTAGAAATATTTGAAGATATGATTAGCTTGAAAGTTAAATGAGCTAAATGAAGAGTTTCACAAATTTTCAGAAAAGTGGTAGATTATTGCCTACATAGGTCTCTAAACTTAACTCCATTACCACACTATCCCGAGTTTTAACGACTCTGAGAAGAAAGGCTTCTGAAAACATTGTGGGAAAAGGAGAAAATGCTGGTAACCAGCATTTTCTCCTTTTCCCACAATGCTTTCTATCTATCAAATGACAAACTCTATCATTTGAAAAAAATTTGAATTGCTGCCTGTAAACTCATTCAATTTGGACAAGTCCTAAAGTTTGTTGTGTGCTATAGGGTTAACTCTTTACCAAACGACAAAATTTTAGAATGGTCCAAATTGAAAGCATTTGCAGATGACAAAATAAAAGTGAATGAAAATTTGAAATTGGTTTTAGGAAGAGTAGAAAACATTGTGGGAAAAGGAGAAAATGCTGGTTACCAGCATTTTCTCCTATACCCACAATGTTTTTAAAAGGCTTCTTTTTCATCTCAGGGGCAGTAAAAGTCGGAATTGAGTCGTAAAGGGTTAATACATTTGCATTAATTTGACAGTTTGGTCACCTCATTATGAAATGATGTATGTACTAAGTGTACCTTTGATTATGATAGCATTTGTTATTTGTATTTAATACATACATACATTGTGTTTTGCAAGTTTGCCTGTGATTCCTTCACCACACCATCCAGATTTTTAACAACAAGGAGGAGACATTTGAAAACATTGTGGAAAAAGGAGAAGATTAAGGTAACCTGCATTTTCTCTCATCCCACATTGTTTTTTACCCTTTCATAGGCAAATCCCATGATTTGAGACAAAGCTGATTTTTTGGCTGCAAATGCTTTCAATATGAATAAAATTTGCTGTCTGGAAAAGAATCATTCAGAAGATAGGTTTAATGCTAAGTGCTATCCTGTCGAAAATGTTTTTGTTAATGAAGTCAGATTTTTATGACAGAATGTCTCAGGAAATTCCAGAACATGTACATTTAGATCCAAAGACATGACTATAAGGTTCAATGCCATGGAAGTACATAGTCATGGAAGGTAAAATGCCACTGTATATTAAAAGGTGGAAGGTAAAATGCCATTGTGTATTATAAACATGGAAGGTAAAATGCCACTGTATATTATAAACATGGAAGGTAAATGCCATTAAAGTATATTATAGACATAAGAAATTAAAAAAAAAAAAAGCCATAGAAATGGTTATATCAAAAAAGGATCACATATCACTTCTAATCTTATCATTTGTATGTTTTCTCATATCATTGCTTAGAAATGAATTGTTTTTTAAAGCTAGTTAACTCCAAAGTGCAAAACAAACCTAATGGACATTTTCTTTCTAGAATAAAATGGATTTATTTGTAGATTGATGGCTTTTTTTATCTGAAGGGTTTCGGCAAAGCAGACAGTGTAGATCAAAGATCAGACTGCACCTTTTTGAAGTCTGATCATGATCTACACTGGCCACAAAGGCAACAATACTAGTGAAAGGCCCTTAACCCATTACCACACAATCCCTACTTTTGACGACCCTGAGAAAGAAGCCTTTAAAAAACATTGTGGGAAAAGGAGAAAATGCTGGTAACCAGCATTTTCTCCTTTTCCCACAATGTTTTCTACCCTTCCCAACCAAATTTCAAATTTTCAGTCACTTTTATTTTGTCGTGTGCAAATGCTTTCGATTTGGACCAGTCTATAATTTTGTCGTTTGGTAAAGAGTTAAGGGTCAGGCATAAAATTTTCATGTTCTGGTATAAAGACCAGTTAGCCCTTTTATAAAACAGTTTGTTATAACTAAAGATTTCCTACATTGTTTTCAAAAGCTTTCTTCCCATAAAACATACAGCGAATCTCTCTGTACTTAAACCCTTTACCACACGACAAAATTTTAGACCTGTCCAAATTGAAAGCATTTGCAGATGACAATTTCAATGTGGCTCAATGATGTGATTTTTATTTGATAGGGTAGAAACATTGTAGGAAAAGGAGAAAATGCTGGTTACCAGCATTTTCTCCTTTTCCCACAATGTTTTCAAAAGGCTTCTTCTTCAGGGTCGTTAAAAGTTGCCATTGTGTGGTAAAGGGTTAACCCTTGTCCTGCTAAATGAGTTAAATGTAATTTTCAAGCCGATAGTAAAAACCCGAATATGTTTCTTCAAACTTAATTTTGGTAGATAAGTACCAAAATATCTCTTTATCGGGCAGTGTAGATCCAAGATCAGACTGCACGTTCTGTGGAGTCTGATCTTGATCTACACTGTTCGCATCAGGTCAGTGAGTTGCGCCAAGAAGCCTAAAGGTTAAATGCTTAGATTTTTGCACTGTTTTTGAACTAAGTTTTTTTCGTTAAGGTTTTGCTCTATTGGCTATGTTTTATGCTTAATGAATTAAAACACTGCAGAATGATAAGACTTATTATGCCCCCCTTCGAAGAAGCGGGGGTATATTGCTTTGCACTTGTTGGTCGGTCAGTCGGTCCGTCGGTCGGTCCGTCGGTCCGTAGACCACATTTTTGTCCGGAGCATAACTCAAAAAGTATTTCAGGAATCATCTTGAAACTACATAGGTGGATAGATCTCATTAAGGAGAAGTGCAGTGCACAAGAATCATAACTCTGCCCATCATATTTATGGAGTTATTGCCCTTTGTTGATTTTCATACTTAATTTTTGTCCAGAGCATAACTCTAAAAGTATTTCAGGTATCCTCTTGAAACCTCATAGGTGGATAGATCTCATTAAGGAGAAGTGCAGTGCACAATTACCATAACTCTGCCCATCATATTTTTGGAGTTATTGCCCTTTGTTGATTTTCATACTTAATTTTTGTCTGGAGCATAACTCAAAAGGTTTTTCAGATATCATCTTGAAACTTTATATGTGGATAGATCTTATTCAGGAGAAGTGCATTGCACAAGAACCATAACTCTGCCCATTATATTTTTGCAGTTATTCCCCTTTGTAGATTTTCGTACTTATTTTTTTTCCGGAGCATAGCTCAAAAAGTATGCGAGGTAAAATCCTGAAACTTCAAAAGTTAATAGTTCACATAAATGGGAAGTGCAGTGCCCAAGAATTATTAATTTATCACTAATAATTTTTGAGTAATTGCCCTTTGTTCGTTTTTACACTTTGAACTTAACAGTTTATAATCACATGTTATATTTAGAATTGGATGCCATTAGGGGGGCATACATGTTTTACAAACATCTCTTGTTTAAACATTGTTGCTAAGAGATGGTATTCATTATTTTTAATTGTAGAATTAACATTAATTTTGCTGTATTGTCTCCCAGTTGTCTGTCAATTTTGTCTTAATGTACAAAAGATTTTGCTGCGGTACTGGTGTGTTTGAGCATTTTCATGAAGTAAGATGTAAAAGTGGTTAACTTCATATAAATTTGTTTAATGTATTTATAGTAGAAAGCTTTAGAAAGCATTGTTGCCAATAAAAAAAAAATGGGTGGACCCATGACAAGGACTTTTATCCATCTGTCAAAATGTTTTATGTTTATGCCTGTAGTTTAATTTGATTTTCCCATATTTTTTCAGTTCTAATCTGAGTGTGAAACAAATGAAAATGTGCTGTTCTAATTAACCCATTACCACACAATCCCTACTTTTGACGACCCTGAGAAAGAAGCCTTTAGAAAACATTGTGGGAAAAGGAGAAAATGCTGGTAACCAGCATTTTCTCTTTTTCCCACAATGTTTTCTACCCTTCACAAAACAAATTTTAAATTTTCAGTCACTTTTATTTTGTCGTCTGCAAATGCTTTTGATTTGGACTAGTCTAAAATATTGTCGTTTGGTAATGAGTTAAAGAAAAACATGGAGTAACTGGACATTACTGTTTCAAGCTTGTATTATATTGAATACTCCTTGAAGCACTTTTCACAATTTTCCGTGTCTTTGCAGCCAGTGAAGTTCAGGATCAGGCTGTGCAAAACATGCCTTCTCATTTTTCAGATATGCTGTCTGTCATACTGAGCAATTATGGACAAGGGCACAGATGAAATTAAAATAGATTTGGGTTATATACTGAGAAATCCTGTTGGGTTTATTTGGCACTCAAAAGGTTATCATTGGGCATTGCTGTACTGAGAAATTTGAATTTACCTCATGGAAGTTTTGATGCATGTTTTGATGTGCTAGTCTCAAGAATAGGGCAGCATGAGCTTCGTCCTTCCATAGATTACCTCAGGTGTTTTAACCCTTTGCCAAACATTCTTAAGTTTTAGTAACTTTCTAACAGAGATTTTTGAAAACTTTATTGGCAAAGGAGAAAATGCTGGTAACCAGCATTTTCTCCTTTTCCCACAATGTTTTCCTCCCTTTTTAACACTGATACCGTTTCATGAGCCATATTCAATGTGTGGTCTGTAAATGCTTTCAGTTTTGACACCTGTAACATTTTGTGGTTTGGTAAAGTGTTCCCACTTCAGCAGATCTCAAAATCCTATTTTTACCCATTTGATGTGGCTCAGATGATGCAATTTGTCTTTGAAATAGTTGAAAAGACTTGCAAAACATCATGGGAAAAGAAGAAAATGCTTGTTTGCTGCATCTTCTCTTTTTCCCAAATGTTTTTTTCAAAGGCATCTTCCTCAAGAATGGTTTGGTAAAGGCTTGAAATAAAAATCCCACCTATCACTTGTTGCGAGAATAATTGTTATTTTTTTTTGTTGAATTACTGGTACATGTATACACACTTGTTTATTTCAGCAGAACTAGAGGCTTTTTACAAGGGATTTCTCTCTTTGTCACAATGTTTTTAAAAAACAGTCTGCTGTAAGATGCAGGTGGTTTTCAAAGGACTTAATATCCTGCACACTTTGTCCACAAGTCTAAGTGTTTAACCTTTCACCAAAGGACACAATTTTAGACCAGTCTTAAATGAAAGTATTAGCAGACGACGAATTAAAGCTGGCCCAAATGACGAAGTTGTACTTGATAGGGTAGAAAACATTGTGGGAAAAGGAGAAAATGCTGCTTGCCAGCATTTTCTCCTTTTCTCACAATGTTTTCAAAAGGCATCTTTCTCAGGGTCATTAAAAGTTTGGATTGTGTGGTAAAGGGTGAATGAGAAAAATAACATAACAACATAACATAACATGATATTTATTTGGCATAAAATACAACATATTTATAGCCAATACAAAATACAGTTATACAAAATAAGCACAAGATGTGAAGAGAAAAAATGTATTTATATCAGTACAATTCGGAAAAAAAGTTTGTGTCAGCAATACATGAAGTACTTCATGTTTTCCGAAGGAATTAAGGGAAAAATTGATACAAATTACCTTGAAAACCAAAAAAATGACATGCTAAAAGTTAGATGCTTCTAAAACTATCTGCTTCTGAGCGCACCTAAAAACAGCATTGCAAACGATGTGGATCAGGACCAGACTGCACCCATGTGCAATCTGATCACTAATATGCAAAGTCTAATAAATTGACATTTATAGCAAAATGAATGTTCAGCTAATATGTTATTGTCACTTGAAAACATTGTCATTGTTAGCATTGAATATCAGCTCAGATCGGGATGGAGCATGATTTTTTACCCTTTACGACACAATTCTGTGTTTCAATGACCCTGTGGGAGAAAGCCTTTGAAATCATTGTTAGGAAAGGAGAAATGACCAGTTACCAGCATTTTTCTCCTTTTCCTAAAATGTTTTCTACTCTATGTGAAAAAATTACGCTATGTTTTAATTTGTTGTCTGCAAATGCTTTGAGTTTTGATAAGTCCGCAATTTTGTTGTTTAGCAAAGAGTTAACTCTTTACCAAACAACAAAAATTTAGACTTGCTCAAATTGAAGGCATTTGCAGGCAACAGAATAAATGCGAGTCAAAAACTGAAATTTGTTTCTGGAAGAGTGGAAAACATTGTTGGAAAAGGAGAAAATGCTGGTTACCAGCATTTTCTTCTTTTTCAACAGTGCTTTCAAAAGCTTTCTTTCTCGATGTCATTAAAACTCAGGATTGTGTGGTGTAGGGTTAAAGCTTGGTTATGCCCTTTGTAATTATTATAATTCCAGAATGATGCTTGCAGTGGCATTGTATTATTAGAACTGTGAAAAATGACTAGTGTAGTTAGGGAAGGCAGGGAAAATGCATTGGTTTCTAATTGGAGCTGAAAATGCTGATTATTTCGATATTTGCTTTTGGCTTAATTGTGAGCATTGATTATAGCAAAATGAATGTTCAGCTATATGATTTGTGATGTTAAAGATGAACTGCTTATGTTTATGTTGTAATACCCACATCATTAATTGTGGCAAATCTGGTTAACCCTCTACAAAGTGGCAAAACTTTAGTCTTACTGAACTGATAGCATTATGCAGATGACAAATTAGGTGTTACTCAAATCATTGGATTTGCTATTGAAAGGGTGGTTAAAAATTTCGGAAAAGTGAGAAAATGCTGGTAACTAGCATTGTCTCCTTTTTCAGCAATGTTTTGAAAGTTGTCTTGCTCAGGGTTGTTATATCACAGGATTGTTTGGTACTAGGTTAAGATGTACATATTTATGTTACAGTTAATTTGATCAGAGGCAACCATAAATCTTTTTTCTTTATGGTTTGTTATAATTAGTTTCTTTGTTGACTTTTTTAACTTGTGCTACTGTATTTTGCATGATTCAAGTTTCTGTTAGTTAACACACTTGTGTACTCTTTGTGCCCATGTATTTAAGCCTTTCCCACACAATTATGACTTTCAACAACCCTGAGAGAGAAGCCTTTTGAAAACATTGTGAGAAAACAATGTGGGCATTTGCGTAAAGTGTCGTCTCGGATCAGCCTGTGCAGTCTGCACAGGCTAATCCGAGATGGCACTTTACGGCTACATTAGAGTTCGTCCTACAGTAGACTTGCACAAAACAGAACATTACATAAAAACGGAAATTGTTAGATTCGGATTACTCTGCGCGGACTGCGCTGGCTGATGTGAGACGACACTTTACGCAAATGTCTGTATGCCCTTTTTGGCGTGTTGCAGGCCATATGGTCTGCAAAGGCTGTCAGTTTGCTAAGTCAATTATGTTGTCCGGTAAAGAACTAAAGGGTCAGAGCTCAGAATTCCACATTGAAATTCAGTATTCAAGTAACACTAGTAACCTTAAATGATTGAACCATGCCCTGGCAAACGAGGGTTTTAATGCATCTCCATGATGCAGTATACCTAGCAGGTCATTTCATAATTATGGATCCGTAAGATCCACTTTGTTTAACAACCAGCTGAATCCTTAGGTAGAATGGTCTTAGGACATGCAGGAAATTTACCAAAAGCAAAGTTTTGACACAGGTCAGCCTCAGCTTGAACTGCTGACTTGGGTCAAACCTTTTTGCAGATGCATCAAATCCCGATTTTCACATAGCATGGCTCATATATATAGAAGGTATTTGTTTTTTACGGTGAAAGATCGAAATTTATTTCATCGAGTAAACATTATCGGTAATATTTTTATGAGTGGCTGTGCCACTCATGAAAATATTACCGATGATGTTTATTCGATGAAATAAATTTCGATCTTTCACCGAAAAAAAAAAACAAATATTCTATTTATTTCATGCTTGTAGCCCTTTCTGGTGGGAACTTAATCAAAATCCAGTACAGTTCTTTTTGGTTATTCCCTGTGGCATACCCCCTCTGCATAGCAACGCGTTACAATATTACATCAAGCGCGAGAAATGAAAGGTTAATTACGTCATATTTCCATCTGGTTTTGAGGCACGTGCATTTTACCTTAGTAACTAGCGTGCAGGGACAACTGTCTCCACCTTCAATTGAAGAGTTAGAATATAAAAATCGGTATTTTCACTGGTCATAACTTTGAAATATCGAAAAATGTTTCACCGATATTTCTCGGTAACCTACTGGAAAGCATGAAATAAATATTTCATGTATTGTAATTTTTTCAAGAAAATGAAGTCGACAGCTTCAAAAAACATTTTGAGAAATTGAATAATTGCTTATTTGTAGTCAATTGTGACATTTTCCAATCTGTGTAACATGTCCGAGAATTATACTTTGTTATGTATAGAGAGAGTTTAATAACATTCCTTGAAATAAAGTAGAATTTTGTTAGCTTTAGGTAATGTTTTTTAAGTTGGACCCATGTTGGAACTGTAAACTCAATATTAACCCATTAGCACACAGTCCTGAGTTTTAACAACCTTGGGATATTGGCCTCTGAAAACAATGTGGGAAAAGGAGAAAATGCTGGTAACCAGCATTTTCTCCTTTTCCCACAATGTTTTCTGACCTACCAGAAACAAATCTCAAGATCTGAGCACATTTTATCTCTCGTCTGCAAATGCTTTCAATTTGGACCAGTCTAAATTTTTTTTGTGTGTGGTAAAGAGTTAAGATAGTAGATAAATTTATAGATTTTCAATCTTTTACTAAACAATCATGTACTTTTATGATCCTGAGGAAGAAGAACTTTTAAAAACATTGTGGGAAACTATCCTTTCAAAGAGAAATCAGATCATTTTACGTGCATTTTTCTCATACAATCATTGCTTTAAACATAAGCAAGTCTAAACTTTTGTTGTCTGGTATTTAAAAAGTTACCTCTGTACAATATGTCAAAATTTCAGACTTGAACAAAAAGCATTTTCTCCTACCACAGTGTTTTCAAAAACTATTCATATTGCTATTCAAAACTCAGTTTTTTAAGGAAAAGGATTTAACACAAGAGATAAAAATTATATTTAAATTACAGACTAAATCAGCTTTAATATAAATTGAAATGAATATCTAAATCAGCTCTAAGATAAAATGAAGCAAACATAGATTATGATATTTTAACCCTTATCCTGCTAAATAACTAAAGTAAAATTTACAATTCAATAGTAAAACCCCAAATATTGCTATTTCAAACTTATATTTTGGGGAATAATATCTCTTAATCAGACAGTATAGATCCAAGATCAGACTGAATGTTCTGTGCAGTCTGATCTTGATCTACACTGTCCGAAAAAGGTCAGTGAGTCTAGCAGCCTAAGGGTTAAAGTTTTTTCTTATATTTTGAAACATATGATTGATAAATAGGAATTACAGACATAAGTAGACTTTCGGTATATAATTATACTTGTGTATATACATATAAAATATGTAAGCCATGCTCTGGCAAAATAGGGCTTAATGCATCCCCTTGATTCATGAAAACAAGCAAGTAATTACATAATTACGAAACCACAAAATCCATTTTGTCTAACAACAGGATGGATCATGCAGTACACTGGTTGTTTGACATGCAGAAAGTTTACCAAAAGAATAAAGTTTTAGCCCAGGTCAGCCTGCTCTGACTGTGCAGGCTGACCTGACCCAATACTTTTAGCAGATACATTAAGCCCCCTTTTCAAAGCATGGCTCATGTATTTCTTTAAAGGGGGCTGCTTAGATTTTTGTAATCTTCCCAAACTTTAAAAATGATTTATCACTGAATTTTATGTACAGTAGATGAGACAAAAATTGTCAAACCATCAGTAAAGAAGAAAGATAAATGTAACAAAACACAGCAGTATTTCCTTAATTGGCTATGTAGCCTCTTTTAGTATATTTAGATTTCACACCAGAACTTGGCTCTGCTTTGTGGAAATGGCATCTGAATTATAATACTCAATGATTATTTTGGAAAGTAGTCAAATAAGTACAATGATGATTGTCAAAATTTATCTCATGAAATAAAGCTACTGATTGCAAAGGGACCAACCAGTTAATTGAATGGCAAGTTTGCACCTTATTTCTACATTTAATTGTCCAGTTTCTTAATGTTTGCAGAGAAAAGGTTATTTTAAAGGTATTTATAAGTGTTAAACAGAAATTTAATTCGGGGCAAAAAGTCTAAAAAAGCTCCTTTAAAGTACTATATACATTTCTTTTGGCATATCTATGTGAAACATTCACATACCCTCTTATTTAAAATCTATTTATGCCTTCAAAAGATGGTTCTTATGCCAAGCTTAGACATAATATAAGTACATATCAACAATTTGATAGAATTATTTGAAAAATTAAAACCCTAGTTTCTTACCAGAAAATTACTGCATTTGCTTTATGATGACAAAATCTGTATATCCTTTACTAAACAAGCCGGTGTTTTAACAACACTTAGTAAAAAGGCCTTTAAAAACATTGTGGAAAAGTGAGAGAATGCTGGTAACCAGCATTTTCTCCTCTTCATAAAATTAATGTTTCCTAACTTTTCTAAGACAAATCTCATAATTTTACCAACACGTAATTTGTTGTTTGATACTTTGAATGTGGACAAGCATAAACTTTGTTTTCTGGGTCTGTATTCAACCATTCGTAAGAACATTCTCAGTCTTATTCTCCATGTTTTTCCAAACTTGAAAGTAACACAACTTTTGATTGGCTAAACTGAATGGTTTAGCCAATTAGAAGTTGTGTTACTTTCAAAGTTAAAAAATTATCGAGAATAAGACTAAGAATGTTCTTAAGAACGGTTGGTGAATACAGGCCCTGGTAAAGGTTAAAGCTAGCTGTTTAGTTTTATCATTGTTTGTATATTGTGTGGTTATTGTGTATATGATGGTAATGAATTAAAATTTTGAATCATATTGGCTTGCCTTTTTGATGATTTATAATTTCGATGATAATGTTTTCTTTGCAATCTGATATTTAAGTTTTAATATTTTATGTTGAATTAAACCTTAACCTTACAATCTTGTGTTTTAACGACCGTGAAGAAGAAAGCTATCGAAAGCATTGTGGGAAAAAGAGAAAATGCTGGTAATCAGATCCTTTTCCCACCATTTTTTTTGCTCTTTTGGGGACAAATTTCATCCCTTTGCTAGTAACCAGCATTTTCTCTTCGTATAATTTTTCCTCCCATTTCAGAGACAAGCTTTTATAATTTGAGCCTGATTTAATGACATCTGCAGTCATTCAAGTCGGAGAAAACTCAAAAAAAAGTTTATTGATTGAATGATATTTCACGCCCCATTCAACATTATTTCAGTCATATCACGGCGACATCTCACACATTTATGCACCATTACTAAGCTAGGGCTCAGAAGTGTCTGGTCTAGGGACAATCCCACTAAAGGAACAGTGCTTCCAATGAGGCTCGAGCCCGGGTCCCCCAGGTTGCGAGTCTCGAACTTCACCACTGAGCCAAGCGGGAACCTCCCCCCCCATGAAATTTTGCAAATTATTAAAGGGTAAATTAAATTTACTCGAGAGAGAGGACATAAGGATATGTTGATCTATTGCTTGATAGTAGAGATGAAGATCACCAAGAAAAGGATTGTGGTCCCCTGTCATATCCATTTGCTACAGTGTGAATGTAAGGGCCGCGGGGTATCGATTAACGGTAGTAGCCCTTCGTGCCGCAAATAGAACCACAGAAGCGTCCAATACAGACAAGGCCTTCATTTTTAACCAATAGTTATTACTATCCGTTCTTTGGAAACTTATTTATGGATGTCCTTGCTTTCACTAGTACAAAACTAGTGCTTTGAAATGTGTTACCCGAGGGCACACCCATGAAAATACAATTGCTTTCTGAGGTCCGAGCCCGGCACCTCCAGCTTATGAATAATACATTGAGCCACGCCGGACTCTGATAAATCCAACGAAAATGATTACTACAACATAAACGAGTGCAAAACACACGCGGTCTGATCTTGTTCATTCTAAGTTCAGTATTACTACGGGAGCAATTTCCGTGATTGTGACACACATGTATTGAGTCTGAATTTGGCTTCCATTTGTTTTAGACTCGGGCATGCATATTTATTATTGATCGATGAATATTTTAACAAGATTGCCGGGGGTTATTTCATTTAATTTGCCAATGACAAAAATCGTTAATGATGTATTACTCAACCAAACGCGGAAAACCACCATCGCAGTTTTATTTTTTTATTTTAAAACTTAAACCATGTCATCACCAAAATGTTTACGAGAAAGCGCTCGGTCGGTGATTATTTCTAAGGTTGCAATATCAAGGTATCTTTTTTTTTTTAAGCCAGATTATTCGAAAAAAAAAAATCGGACAGATCAGGTTACCTTCCCTGAGGTCAAAACATTCATACCAGAGAAAGCTACTAAAACCGGCCACTGTGCCTTTACGGAAAGTATTCAATGTACGTGAGTAGGTGTGGTTTGATGCAGGTTTCTGCCATTTTTGTTTCAACTATTATACATATAGAATAAAATATAAATTCAGTAAAGCATGTATCAAGAAGATACAATACTTCAATAAAACAGGACCAATACTACAAATATAGAGCCAATATATAAAAGCAGTGCCAACACTTACCGGTACAGTAGTAAATGGGTCGATCTGATTTGTCGCTGCAACAGGGCCAGTACGAGGTGCTCTACGGTTGGCTTTTTCGCCGCCATGCTGGAAATTTTTATTGGTATTGACCCTTTATTATTTTTGCTATTTATCTCGGTACTCCGAAACATTTCAAACGCGCAAAAAGTGTAGAAGGGTGTAGCTTTTAGTGGTTTTTTTAATTAAGTACATTTTTTACAGTCATACCACTTTTACCATCACTATTATCATACTGCAAAGAAATTTCTCGCAATCTGATTGGATAATATGCTCCGTACATGTATACAAGTTATGTACACTGGCAAAATCCACGAAAAAGCAGTTTCCCGTTTGGGAGCCCCGTATACATATCTACACTTTCAAAACACACCCAAAATACAAGACAAACATACTAAGTAGCCTGGACCATATTATTTCTAGTTTACCTTGATGGTTGTCATTAAAGCGGAAAGAATGGATTATTTTTGAAAGTAAATGAATATTGTTATGTAATAGGATATACATGTAACCTGTTTTCATTATCACTCTGAATACAGAATATTCTAAATACATAAAGAACATTCATTGGTTTTTCATTGTGGTTATTTTTGGAAACATGATTGTTAGTAAACAAGTTGTTTATCAATCCATTTCTATAAATAGCTTGTTGTCATCTTTCTAGAAAAGACTTATCTAGAATTTTCCAAGCTGATATAAATAGGAGAGACTTACTTGGTGATTTGCATTTTGAACTTAGACTTGTGGCTTGGAGGATACAGAATTAGTGAAAAGTGTTGGATTTAATTTGGAATATACATCTGTAAGTTGGAATTATCTTTTTATTAAACAGGTTGCTCATATCTATCTGCAAGTTAAAACTATTGTTAATTTAGGTTTTAGGAACCAGAAATTTCATACTTTTTGTAGTCTAAACATAATTCTTAATTTTGAGGACTTATTCTATTTCTTGTTCTAAGATTAAAAATTGTCAAAAATTCATTTCAAACTTAACTCTTATTGTACTCTTTTGTCTTTATTCATTAATAAATATTGTTAATTGTTAAAGGCTTGTCGCTGGTTTTCTTTCTAGTTACGCTTGGCTCGTAACAATATAGTTACAGACATATATAGATATATTATCGTTTGTTGTCATTCTAAAACAAATACACACGATTAAAACGAGCCATCCCTTCGTCAGCTTAGCAAATTGTGAATGTCGAAACTCATTCATTGTAACGTTAAAAGGATAACCGAATTTTCGTTTGTGGTAATTAATGGTCTTTTACTTTTTGACAGCAAATCATTAAAATACATAGTTACTTACCTTTAAGTTGTTTAAATCCCTGTTTAAAAAAAATATGACGAATGTCTATCGCAGTGATATCATCACCAAACCGCACGTTTTACCAAGGTTTCGGTGACGTCAGTCCTCAATGACGTCAGTTTTCATTGAATTGGGGCACTCAGAAGGGAAATTCTGTGTCGTCAGAGTACAAAAAAAGGGGAAATTTCGCTGAATACACGTTGGAATGGTAAAACTTTGCAGTGTAATAAATTCGTTGTACGGTCAGGTGGCAGGGGACTTTGAAACTTGTTCACGGCTGTAGCAAATCATGTCGCCCCGAACCGAATGCGAGGTCAGGTGGCAGGGGACTTTGAAACTTGTTCACGGCTGTGGCAAATTATGCCGAAGGCGAGGGGCGACATGATTTGCCACAGCCGTGAACATGTTTCAAAGTCCCCTGCCACCTGACCGTACAACTAATACTGTATGCGTCAATTCAGCTATGGCAAGACTGACGCAAACCGGTCCCAACGCAGGCCTACATGATAAATAATGGCAATGGTGAAATAAGCTAGACGAATTTCTGACTATTTCTGAAACATTATATAGCCTAACAAGATACACATTACTTTCGTCACTGAAAGAGACAAACGATAATATTTATGGGGGCTGCGCTCTGAAGGTGGCCTATAATGTACACCATTGATTCGTCAGCCTTCGTTTGTCTGCACAGGTTGACTTGTGTCGACAGTAAGTACTACGAGCATTATGTTCTGCGTAGTTGCATTCATTAAGCTTTCTTAACAGAGCTTGCTAAGATCATGAAACTGATCCTGAATCTGTTTGATTATTCAGTTTTGAAATCTTACTCTTGTTTTAATTTGTGAATTTTCTTATTTAACTGTCAATAAAACTGGGCATAAAACCCAGAGGTATTGCCATTTGCCCGAATGCACCACAGGCGTACTACCCCAAACGGTGCCTTGCAATTTTTACACACTTTGTACGTGTACGAAAACAGCGCAATGCAACTGGTTTTCTCGTGTACCAAAGGAAATTCATGAACAACAGTCAAGTCTAAGATGGTAGCATTGATAACTCAATTTTGTACGGCAGCCTTGGAGGTCCTCGACGCCGAGCCCGAAAGATAAGTCGGTTATATACAGAGCTAAAAACCAGCTGGCAGGACTTCGCTCGTTCGATTCCCCAGCTTGGCCATTTTCTTTCCAAGGACTGATGAAATCCATTGTGACAGGGTTCATTTAACTCTGATTATTGTTTCGTCGATGGTTATGTGGGAAGGCAGCCAGTGCATTTGGAAGAATACTGTGGCAAGACTTGGCAGGAAAAGAAATTATCCATGAAAACATGAAAATGTGTACTAGCAGCCTCGTTATAAACGGAAGACGGCGTTAACTCCAAACAAACAAAAATGAACAGTTAAAGTCACAGTAAAGTCCAAATGAATAAAAAACCTGTTTATAAAATAAAAGTAGGCCTAAATTTCATTTTTACCATGTAAAAATATGGCGATTATTATGACTTTCACGATATGTAAAGGTGCAGTTCGTAAAAGTTCCAGTCAATGGCAGAAAAAAGAATTTTGAAATTAGAACAAATCCTACCATGCCGCAGTAGGCCTATCTGTATGTTTACATCGATGATCGCCGACGATTAGCCGACATTTCGTCGTAAATGTCCGCAGTGACGTAATAGTGACGTAAACACTTAGTGTTCATTCAAGGCGCCGAAACAAAACCTTCATTCACTTGATCGTTTTGTCCCCATTCTAGGCTTGAAAAACGTAAGTTTATTGACATTCCTGAACAGAAACGACGACACAGGCTGATCATCGCTTATTCATTTATCATCAATACAGGAAGAGTTTACTACATCTAAATAAGAAAACAGGTTCAGAATGAGCAACCTTACTCTCCGATGACATAATATTGGAATTGTAAACTGTATACTAGGTCATAGCACTAATGAGATGCAATGTTATCACGCGACGTTCTCGAAGACCTAGTTCGAATATACATGAACGACAACGAAGATTGTCTCGATCAATGGCGTCCCTGAAATCGACGGGCTTCTCCATGCATTTTCGCACACGTATATCACGGCAACCAATACAGTAACTGACACGTTCGAGTTTTCTCCGATCTTATATATGTGTGTTGTGATGGATTATTCGATATATTTTCGAGTTATAAACGGTGAAAATTACCTATTTTTGGACTTTACTGGGGCTTTAAGTTCCTGAATTCGGATTGTTGCTTGTCCGAGAGATATTTAATGCTTTTTCAAATTTACATGCAAAGGGAGACAACTGCCAAATATTTGACATATCAAGAACTTCCCGTTTTTACCAAAACTGTTCAAAACATTGCAGAGCAAGGAGAATGTAACGAGCATATTTTGCTTTCAGCTACAATATTTCATGAATCGTTCATGTTGTCCACAACTATTAACCCGTAGGCTGCTAAGCGCGACTCAAGGACATTTTGCGGACAGTGTAGATCAAGATCAGACTGCACAGAACGTGCAGTCTGATCTTGAATCTACACTGTCCGATAAGGAGATATTTTTCTCCAAAATGTAACTTTGAAATAGCAATAAAATTAATTGGGTTTTGAATATCGACTGGAATTTTGATTTCTCTTATTTAGCAGGTTAAGGGTTAAAATGGGTTTGACGAGGTTATGGGTCGTTTTGACCCATTTATGTATGTATGTATGACTTCACATAATAATAGATCCGTAAAATCCTTTTTGTGGAACAACCGACTGAATCATGCGGTAGACTGATTCTTCGACATGCAGAAAATGGACCAATAGCAACAACTTTCATCCCAGGTTAGCCTGCGCGGACTGCGCTGGCTGATCCGAGACGACACTTTTATGCCCCTTTCCGCGTGTTGCAGGCCAATTATATAGAGTAATAAATACATGTATAAGTGTATTTAGACGGGTTATTCAGGATGGGTGAATAAAGCATTTTTGTTTTTTAAATCTTGCTTTCATGCACAAAAAAAAAGTTGAACAAATACTGAGGCTTTCCCCTCCAAAATTAGTCAGGAAGATCCATATTTGCGTCCCCCCCCCCCCACTCCTTGTCTGTCATCTCCAGTTACATATATGTCACTTTCACAATCATAAGTGTTCGACATCCTCTTCAGCACTCTTAAAGGTTTCCGATCGCTGTTTCCGGTTTTGACACGATATGTTTATACATGTTGCGTTGTAATCCGAGGGCCGCTGAGAAAGTTACGGTTCTTCTTTTGCCCTCTTTTAAGCCACCGTCTCTTTAGGAGTGGAGTGAGTTAGGGTTGACACTTTTTACGGGTGACATCTCCCATGAATTTGGGTAATGTCTCTCTGAAATTTTGAAACAACACAACTGTTCAGTTATGTGTTTATTTAAGCACATTAATGTAAAAAGAAAGTCTTTTTCTATGAAACACAAAGTCATGCTCAAATTTTACTACAAAACGATTAACTCTTTACCAAACAATCCCCGGTTTTTACGACCCAGAGGAAGAAGCCTTCTGAAAACATGTGGGAAAAGGAGAAAATGCTGGTAACCAGCATTTTCTCATTTTCCCACAATGTTTTCTACTCTTCTAAAGTCAAGTTTCAATTTTTGAGTCACATTTATTTTTGTCGTCTGCAAATGCTTTCAATTTGGACAAGCCGAACATTTTTTTCGTTCGGTAAAGAGTTAAAAGACTTAGCCATATACTAAAATCTTTATGAATAAGGGTTGACCAGATATAAAATATCTTTTTTTTATAAAAAAAAAGCACGTCACCCTTACGCTGTTACATGCACGTAAGTGAAATGTTAACGTGTTAGAAGGGACTAGTTGTTGGAAGGACCACAAGTATTATTCCAATTTTAGGCCATCTTGACTGAGATATCTCTCAAAATATCTAGCAGAGTAGATACAGTATCAGGGCCAACGATGCTGGATAGCATTCTAAGTATAAGTCTAAATTTAAAAAAGTAAAACAATTTCTAATTGGTTTAACCATTTGATTCAGCAAATCAGAAATTGTATTACTTTTGTTTTTACTTTAATTTAGAAAATTCTTGAGAATTTGATTTATATGTTATTTAGAACGGTTGATAAATACGGCCCTAGACTTCACGTTTTGTGCAGACTGATCTTTGTATACACCGTGTGCTGAAGCATACATAATTTCTCATTAGCATGGCCAGAGTCGTCGACATAACAATTTTATGATTTTTTTTTATAAAAATGAGTTTATGCAAGATAACTTTCGGAGAGAAAATATTTCACGGTTATCATTTTCAGCGTAATATACCTGTATATAAAGTGAACGGCCGAAAATACAATCCACTGAAACCCAGAAGGATTTTTTTATTATACTGCAAAGAAATTTCTCGTGATCTGATTGGATAATCTGCCACGAACATATATATCATGTACACTGGCAAAACCAACGTAAAAGCAGTTTCCCTTTCGGGAGCCCCGTAGACATGACTACACTATCAACACAACATCCAAAATGGCGGCGTCGATCAAGATTAACATCAAGATTATGCGCCAAGCTGCACGTTTTAGCACGTATTACCAAGGTTTCAGTGACGTCAGTTCCCAGTGACGTCAGTTTTCATTAGATTGGGGCACTCAGAAGGGAAATTCTACTTCGTCAGCGTACTCAATTTTTTAAACTAAAAAAACAGGTAAAATTCGCTTAACAAACGTTGGAATGGTAAAACTTTGCAGTATAATAAAATCGTTGTACGGTCAGGTGGCAGGGGACTTGGAAACTTGTTCACGGCTGTGGTGAATCATGTCGCCACCTCGCCTTCGGCTCGGGGCGACATGATTCACCACAGCCGTGAACAAGTTTCCAAGTCCCCTGCCACCTGACCGTACAACTAATAATGTAATAGGCTTGACATAAAAAGCTGTAGGTATAGATCTAGGATCAAACTACACGTTCTAAGCAGTCTGACTTTGATCTATGCTGTCCACAAAAACCCCCTTTTTAGCCTTTGACACTGAAACGTATCACTGTAGATCGAACGTTTGAATATGATTAATTGTTGAATGGCCCACGTTAGACTTTTGATCTTTGTGAGGGCGAAAATATTTCATAATTCGACAGACAATCACTGACCATGGATTTTAACAACCGCAAGAAATTTTTGGTGAGTTTACATAAAATTTATCGAATATATGGATAGCTGAATTCTTTATCATTTGCTCTATTTTGTGATCAAATGGTTACTTCTTTAAAATCTTAGTTGAATGCGACAATAAACCCCGTTTTTTCGAATAATATCAAACTAGATCTTCAAAATAAAAGAATCTTCAGATAATGTTTTTCTGAACGTATTCTTGGACTTTGGCTTAATGTCAGATTGCAGTGTATATACTTTGTGTATAAAGGGATCCATGAGCCTTTATCTCAATAGATCTAAATTTTCTTTCCGGAAAAGAAAAAGCAGCCGATGTTTATGATAATTTTTTTAATATTGATGTCGTTGGCTTACTGCTGAATGATACAAGTAGGAAAGGTAGTCAAATTACAACTAGTCATCGATTACGTGTCTTGTTTTCTATTTTGTAAATATCCTGATTTCAGTCATGATATACATGTAAAACAACGCATAGAAGTTCGCTTATTGAATTAAAGTAGCATGTAAAAAGGTTAACAAAGTAGGCTTTAACGCAGTACTCATTAAAATGTAGATACTGACTGGAGAGTGAAATATTTATTCTTATCTTTCAATATAGGAAATAGATCGGCAAAAACCAAGGGGAAGAAAATGGCGGAAAGAGCGAATGTCTGGAAAAGAAATAGGCAACTACGTCATACAGGAGCGCTTAAACAAAGGCGGTACATCATTTATATATCAGTCAGAGAGTAAAGGCGAAAAAACTGTGTGCAAAATTGCTGATGGGAAATACTCTGACGTGCTGGCAAAAGAATATGAGTTTCTACGTTCTTTGGATCACGAAAACGTGGTAAAGGTGTATGACTGTATTTCCTGTAATAAAATCGTTGCTATGTCAATGGAGATAGTCCCAGGAGGTGACCTGCATGATTATATTGTCAGCAACTGGCCCGTCCCACCGGAAACGAGAAAGAGATATGCTGGTCAAATTCTGTCAGCCGTCGAATTTATGCATGCAAGAGAAATTGCTCATTGCGACTTGAAGCTAGAAAACCTGTTGATCAGTTCTTATGGAGACATCAAAGTCATTGATTTTGGATCGGCTTTGAAGGTTTCTGGCGCCACAGTCGAAGATTTCGCATACATTGCTACAACACCTGAGTACCTTCCGCCAGAAATTATATGCGCATGCGTAAACAGTGATTATGACATACGGGCAATCGACGAATGGAGTGTTGGTATTGTTCTGTTCATTCTTCTGACAGGTCGCTTCCCTTTCGGAGAAGTTGACCAGAATAATATTGCAAAGTACATTAAAAAGATGAGATCGTGTACATCCTTCGAACTCCGACACAAAGAAGAAAATTTGATTTATTTTGAAAGGGAATACCTAGATATGGTGAGAGGACTTCTAAATTTTAGTGATGAAATGCGGCTCCCCGTTGCCAAGGTTTTGCACATGCCTTATTTCAAATCACTTAGCTCATCAATGGAGGACTTGGATATCGGACTTGATGACATAGACGATGAAATTGACAAAGAGTTTGGGGATATATTCGCTGACTTGTAAAATTGAACATTCGTTTGATCGTTGCCTCGTTATATAGGATATCAATGCTTCGAGAAAATGGCCCCCGGCTTTTCCTCCTCTTAAATATCAAATGCAAAAGAGCTATGTTCTTGGAAGAAGGGGGTGTACTGTATCTCTGTGGTGCACTAAACTGTACTAAGCAAATCACCACATGATTATTGATTCATAAATTCCATATTGTATAACAACCGACTGAATCATGGGGTAGAATGGTCCTTTGACGTTCAGAAAATTGACTTATAGCAAAATGTTTCTACCCAGATCAGCCTGCACGAACAGCGCAGGTTGACATGGGTCGATACCGATGCATTAAACCTCTTTTAGCCAGAGCGCCGTTTAACTCCTTCAGCACCAAATAAATAAACTCGACCTTTTTCGATGGATCTAAATACAATCCATTGAAACTTACAAAGATTATGATTGTATAGGCTTGACTACACAAGCGGACGGTATAGATCAAAGATCAGACTGCACGCTCTGTGCAGTCTGATCTTGATCTATGCCATCCGCAAAAGTCACTTTTTTCGCCCGTGGTGCCGAAAGGGTTAAATGATTATAATGTGGTTATGAAACCTGGAGACGTAATTCTTACATTGTAAGCTGTTATTTAAGTAAATCCCGTTTATCAGGAAAGGAAGTCGGCGCAACTTCAGGGCTTTTGCGTTTAGCTGGACCATCATCATACCTTTGCTCTAAGTTTGAAAGTAAAACGATTTCTGATTGGCTAAACCAAATGAGCCACGCTGCGACAAAAGGGGACGTAATGCATCTCCGCGATGCACGATACCAAACAAGTCATCACATACTTATGGATCGATAGAAGCAACTTTTTTTTTTTAACAATCGACTTAATCATGAGGTTGACTGGTCCTTGGACATACAGAAAATTGACCAATAGCGAAAAGTATCGGCCCAGGTCAGCCTGCGCGGACTGCGCAAGCTGACCTGGGTCGATTCTTTTCGCAGATTCATTAAGCCCCCTTTTCACAGAGCATGGCTCATTAATGGTTTGGCCAGTCAGAAAATGGGTTACTGCCTGAAACTATATAATCAGACTAAAAATGATTTTATAATAATTGGTAAACACGGTCCCTTGTATTCATAGAAAGTCGAAAAATCAGCTAAACCATAATCATTATTGAGCCAGGCTCTGTAAAAAGGGGGCTTAATGCATCTGCGAAAAGTATCGACCCAGGTCAGCCTGCGCAGTTCGCGCAGGCTGACCTGGGCCGAAACTTTTCGCTAATGGTAAGTTTTCAGTATGTCAAAGGACCAGTCTACCTCAAGACTAAGTCAGTTTTTCAAATAAGTGGCTATTATGGATCTGTTATTATGTGATAGTTTAACTGGTATCATGCATCACGGAGATGCATTAAGCCCCCTTTTGACAGATGATGGCTCATTTGAAACTACAGGTCCCGAAAATATCGGCCGAGATAACTACCAGGTCTTTGACCTGGGCCGTATACATCAACCATTCTAAATTCCATCCTTAGTGAAATTCTGGGTTTAGTAAGGCAATTTTTGATTGGCTAAACCATTTTGTTCAGCGAAATTCAATCAAAATCTATTGTTACTTCTAAATATAGAAACTTTTTGAGAATATGACAAAAGAATAATATCAAGAATACTTGGTAAATACGGGCCCAGGCTTAACTCTTATACTGCTAAATAACTTTCAAGGCGACAGTGAGAACCCAAGTTTTTCTATTTCAAAGGTTTTTTTGGGGGGAAGATATCTCCTTATCGGACAGTGTAGATCCACGATCAGGCTGCACGTTCTGTGCAGTCTGATCTTGATCTACACTGTCCACAAAAGATCAGTGAGTCGCGCTCAGCAGCCTAAAGTTTAACTGTCTGCTAAAGCAGCTTCATTTGAGGCCGAGTTTTATGGGTTATTTTGGTTTTTTTCTGTTGATGTCTTTGTTTTCGATATATTTGTTGTAAATCTTATGCACCCCAATAATGTTTATTAAATAAAAAACTTGATGTAAACGAGAAACAGTGGTGGAAAATTTTGAAAAAAGAAAGTCACAAACTTTTACAAAAGACGATTTATTAAAAAGTAATTTTGATATACATTATTCTATATCGCACATGTATGACAACCTCAAATTTGTAAAGTAATGAACTAAATTGCAAACAACAAATTAAATTTGGCTCAAATATTTGAATTTGGTTTTAAATGGGTATAAAACTTTGTGGGAAACGGAGAAAATGCTGGTTCCCAGCATTTTCTCCTTTTCCCACAAAGTTTTCAAAAACCTTCAACTTCAAGCATGTGAGGTAAAGTTTTAAACACTGGTTAGCATTATTAACTTAAAAGAATTACAGAAAGAAGTTAAATGTACTAGAAATCCCAATATACGCCATTAAGCGATTGACGCATATTTTTACTACATACATGTACCTACGTGTATCTAAGTGACAATGGTTCTTAAAAATGATGCAATCTTTCTGAGTAATCAGATATGTTACTAGCCTTTTTTTTAACATGACAATTCATAAATAAGAGTTTGTTATATGGTACAAATGAAAAATATTTAGACAAAAGAAGATATTGCTCGCTACGAATAGATGACACAATGTTTAAAACAGTAATTTTCTGCAAGACAAAAAATGTCGTTTGTAGAAATATGAATAATGGTGGGGGGAGGGTTGTTTTCGCACATCCTAGTTAGGCACAACCCAGATTTCATTATGACGCTCGTGTATGGTGTATGGACCATCATAACCGGCCGTGTAGTATATGGAGTCGTCGTAAGATTTACCGGCAGCTTTAAGGTCGTTGTTCAGTTCGGTAATCATTTCTTGTCTCTTTTCTTCGGAGTCGTAGCCTTTGTACTGCCTGTAACACAGATGTGGGCGTGAGTATGAGTATACATTTGTACATTGGACAAGCTACGTTGGCCTATGTAACAAGTTGCTGTACAAGTTAATTCAAACGAACAAATAGAGGTAACATAAGAGAAAGAAGATCCTCCGTGACTCAGTGGTTTAACATTAGTAATCAGAAAGCCATGACCGATACACGCTAATGGCCCTGGTCACGTGGTGATATTTTTTGTAACTGTAGAGACCAAGTTCAACAGGCCTACCGGTGCTATCATATATATTCAGGCCTTCTGGTAACCATCAGATATATTTCAGTCGGATCATGGGCAACTGAGCTTTTGCTGCACAATGAATTGATTGTAATGTAAAACTTTTAAAAGCGGTGTAAACCCCATCCAAGACAGAAGAGAAAGGGAGAGACGGGGTGCCAAAACATTACAGCTTTCCTGAAAGGTTGGAAGGCATAATGAAGAATTGCTTATAAAAAAAAATGCTCTTTTTTCCTGTATGGTTTCTGAAGTCCACTTCAAGGACGCATGTACTCAAATTATTGGTCCTAATGGATCAATGCTTTGTCACACACTTCGTAATAATAGTAGCAGATCTAAAACAAAAAACCTTCGGAGAAACCACAGATTAATGCATGCAAAAAATAACTTGACGGAATTAGTATCACCTTTTTGTTCAACTTCAATAATCAACATGGAAAATAGGGATGGGGTGGGGATGATTTTCCACAATCATACTAGTAAATCTTCAAAAAGGAATTAAGCTGGCGACAAGTCCGGTGGCCACATAATTTATTTCGTAGACTGTTTTGTTACGATCCATTCTTCTTCTGCCAGGGGCTAAGTGCATCTGCAAAAAGTTTCAACCCAGGTCAGCCTGCGCAGTCTGCGCAGTCTGACCTGAGTTGAAACTTTTTGCTAGGTATATTGGTCAATTTTCAACATGTTGAAGGACCAGTATACCCCAAGATTCAGTAGGTTTTTAGACTAAATGGATTTTATTGCTGCATAATTATGTCATGTATAGCTTGGTACAATGCCTTTTGCCAGAGGGATGCTCAGTAATAAGTAATACATCTACATTATACTAGTATTTACTCACTTGACATAAACTGTTAGTTCCGGCAATTTTCTGATAAAGACCCCTTTCTCTGTCGGGGTTGGTGGCGTCGGCTGGAGATTGTACGGGATCATAAAGTCCATGGTGAAGTTACTCTCGCAGTCCGGACCGGCGCCATGTTGTATCTCCGTCAATACGGGGGCAGTCATAGGGATCTTTAAGTCTGGAATGATAAACGTCATTACAGATAAATGCGCCGAGCCCCGGTAACCCAGTCGGTAGCGCAAGATCTTGAGAACAGGAGTTTGCTAGTTCGATCCCCGGCTCGGCCAATTTCTTTCCGATGATTCATGAAAGTCATTGCGACAGGATTCCTTCCTCTCTCACCGCTGACAATTGTTTCGACGATGGTTTTGTGGGAAAGCAATCAGTGGCTTGGAAAAAATAATTGTGCGGAGTATTGGTAAAAGAAACTCAAAGAAAGCATTGAAAGTTGCTCTGGCCGCCGCTATATAATTGAAAACAATGTTGAAAATCAGATTAATGCATTAGCGGAGAAAATTCACGGACCGTGGACAAGGTCCAAGGTTCTTAAAAAGTGACGCACTATCACAGTCAAATTGACTGAATGTAACCAAGGCTACACGAAGTCATGAATGACGATGGTAAATTGACAGAAAAACCTCGCGATCACAGCTTAATGCATTATTTTGGATCAATTTACTCTTATCCTGCCTATAACTAAAATGAAATTTACAATTCGATAATAAAAACCCAAATATTGCTATTTCAAAGTTATGTTTTGGGGAATTATATCTTCTTATCGGACAGTGTAGATCAAAGATCAGACTGCACGTTCTGTGCAGTCTGATCTTGATCTACACTGTCCGCAAAAGGTCAGTGAGTCGCGCTTAGAAGCCAAAGGGTTAATGTAAAGTTACCAAGGTAAATGGAAATACAAAGTAAAGATTGGGATTGAACTGACGGACGACTGCCAGGGTCATTACAGTCTTGTAAATATGAGTTTTGCTCTGTGATAAGGGGGCTTAACACGTCTCCGTGATGCCTGACACCAAGCAAAATTATGGATCCATAAATTCCATATTAATTAACAACTGACTGAATCATGAGGTAAACTGGTCCTTGGACATGCAGAAAATTGACCAATAGCAAAAAGTTTCGGCTAAGGTTGGTAAATACGGACCCATTTTTTTTTCACCCGCATAATTACAACATGTATACTATCAGAGCAAATACTGTAGCTTAAATATTGTCGACATTGTTGTTTATAAACAATTTAAATAAGACAATTGACTGACTGATTCTATGGTGTTTAACGCCGTTTTCAACATTATTTCAGTTATATCGCGGCGGCCAGTGCACCTATCTATGCTTTCCTGGTGTCTCTTTTACCAGTACTCCGCACAGTTTTCTTTCCAAGCCACTGGCTGCTTTCCCACATCACCATCGTCGATGACGATGGTCAGCTGTGGGAGAGGAATGAATCCTGTCGCAATGACTATCATCAATCCCCGGAAGGAGATTGGCCGAGCCAGGGATCGAATCCACGACCACCTGTTCTCAAGTCCTGCACGCTACTGACTGAGCTACCGGGGCTCGGCAAATAAGACAACCGCAACATGGAAATGAAATGTCCATTAGATATTTTTTTTTTACAATTTTGATTAGCCCACTCACAGGCACGAATTGCATTGTCTTAAATATGTATCAAACAATCCTATGTTTTGACGACTTTTACAAGTAAGCCTTTTGAAAATAATGTGAGAAAGGAGTAAAATCCGGTAACCAGCATTTTCTGCTCTTCCCAGAAGTTTTACTTTCATAGATAGAAATAATCATTTCAGATACATTTTGAGATTTTGAGATTTCTTGCAAATTTGACGAGTCTAACATTTTGCCGTCTTGTCAAGTGTTAACTCTTTACCAAACGACAAGATTTTGAACTTGTCCAAATTGAAAGCATTTGCGGACGACAAAGTAAAGGTGCTTCAAATGACGAAAGTAGTCCTTGATAGGGTAAAAACATTGTGGGAAAAAGGAGAAAATGCTGGTTACCAGCATTTTCTCCTTTTCCAACAATGTTTTCCAAAGTCTTTTTGTTCAGATTCGTTAAAGGTCGTGATCGATTGGTAAGAAGTTAAACCACTTATAAACTTGTGATGACTCATATTCATGTAGTCACTAGCTGACCCAGATAGATTATTGTCTCCTTTTCGCACAATCTTTTGTAACCCTTCAGGGTCAGAAATCATCATTTTAGCTCCATTTGATAAGTCTTATGCAAATGCTTTCAAATTTGACTAGTATAATTTTTTGTCGTCTGATGCTAAGTTATACGACATATAAAGTTTGTATTGCATGTTTATCTGCCCGACCGGGTAGCTCAGTGGTTAGAGTATCTAACTTGTGATCGGATAGTCGGAGTTCGATACCCGGTTTGAGGCAAACTTTCTTCCCGGCGACTTTTCGCCTCTCACCACTGATGCATGTGAGAAAAGTAGACAGTGACTTGGAAAGAAAGTTATGTCAGTACTGGTGTGAAAAAGCCAGGAATTACATGCCTAGGTGCACTGACCGCCGTGATTTGACCTAAGCTGTTGAAACGGCGTTAAAGTCCACTACAAAAAACAAACAAACAAAGCATGTTTATCTAGTCATTAACTGTCCCAGATTAGTAGCTGATGTGATTCACCGCCAGCTTCCTGTTTTTATATGGTCTCTGCATAAGCTGTATTTTTGACTTTCAAACCCTTTCAGCGCTATAGGCAAACACTTGGGCCTTTGCGGACGGCATGGATCAAGATCAGACTGCACAGAACGTGCAGTATGATCTCGGATCTATACCGTCAGCTTGTTTAATCAAGCCTTTAAAATTACAGATCTATCTAAGTGTTAGAGGATTATTCTTAGCCATAGAAAGAGGTGGAATATATATATATTTGGCATGAATGAATCAAGATTTAGCCCTTAACCTGCTAAATAACAAAAATGAAACTTTCAAGACGATTGTAAAAACCTAATTATTGATACTTCATAGTTATTTTTTGGGGAAAATATATCTCCTTATCGGACATTGTAGATCCAAGATCAAACTGCACGTTCTGTGCAGTCTGATCTTGATCTACTCGGTCCTCGAGTCGCGCTAAGCAGCCCAAGAGTTAATGATGATTGATGTCAAGATGACCATTTCAAAACTGAGTCATCATGAATAAAACACGAGAAAAGCTAAACAGGCTGTTTTGAGTAATGAATCTAGATATGTAGGAGTCATACTGTGTTGAATTGTCCCCATTACGAAATGAGATTTAAACAATAAGAAACCAGCTACTTCGAAGTCAGGTTTTAAGGTCTACGGCCCCTAACTCTCATATTAATAGACGGGAGCTGCCGAATTTGGCCAAATAGCCTTTACGAAAACGTCCATGTTACACGATATTTACCGATGAGACAGTGAGTCTACGGCCCCTTACTCTCATATTAAAAGATGGAAGCTGCCGAGATTAGCCGAATAGCCTTTATGAAAAGGTCGATGTTTACCGATGAGTTAGGGGTCGTAGACATTAAACGATAGGAAAACCAGCTGCTTGCTATGAAGTGAGGCTTTAAGCAGAATTTTCACACGAACAAAAAAAAAATGAGCCCATACACTTCTACAAGCTTACACAGTTATTGCACAAAAAGTCTATGGACGTTTACTGTGAACCTTACCTTATACTGCAATAGAAAAACCATGTTTAGACATTCTAAATTGATCATATAGTGCCAAAGATCTTACGTTTTTGAAACATTTTCCTTCTACGAGTATACTGAAGTTCAAGAATAAAAGTAGACATTTGTCTAGTTTAAACATTATTATTTTACATCGATTGAGAAACAAGTTCTTACAACTTATACTAATCTCTCTCGATTCTGCTTCCTGGGAACTACACCAGTACTCGTGCCGAATGTGTGGGCCAATGAAAAACTCCAATGTTGACACCCGCTCCCGGGTATCGAACTCGGGTCGTCATGGTCACGGGGCCGACGCTGTACCTCACAGCCACTGACACCAGATAAGCGGATAAGTACATTGAGTTGTGATACTTACGCATACTGTTGTTGCCTGAGATGTAATGGAACAGTTTGAAGAACATTGCTTCGGAGTCATTCTTGGAATATATAATTGTAGTAATGTTTGTAGCAACCCATTCTGATACTGCGTACTTTCTGGTCTCGAATTTCTGAAAACAAAAGGATCGTTATAAATTGGCCTGCAACAAGCGAAAAGGGACATTCGGACATTTGCGTAAAATGTCGTCTCGGATCAGCCTGCGCAGTCCGCGCTGACTAATCCGAAACGAAACTTTCCGTTTTTATGTAATTTTCTATTTTGCGCAATTCTACTGTAGGACAAAATCTATTTGTAGTCGTAAAGTGCCGTCTCGGATTAGCCTGCGCGGACTGCGCAGGCTGATCCGATACGACACTTTATGCAAATGTCCGAATGTTCGTTTTCGCGTGTTCCAAGCCAGTTATGTCAGTCGACACTGAAAAACAGCTTACGGTATCGACAAGTTTGTTTGTTTCGTTGGTTGTTGGTTTGTTAAAGGTTTAGCATGTTTTTCAGTTGAATTCTACTTTTATCGCGGTGGTCGATGCATCTATTCTTGCTTCCCAGGGGTTACTTTAACAAGTGCTTCCCACAACATACTTCCCAAGCCACCGACTGTTTTTCCATGTAAACATCGTTTAATTAATGTTCAGCTTTGAGAGAAGAATGAATCTTGTCGAAGTTGTTATCACCAATCTTCGGAAAGAAATTTCTATCAACAAGCATTCCATTATGGGACGATAAACATAACGATATATTGATTATCATGACATGAAAATAACCACTAGTGACTCAAATAGTGTGCAATAACTACAAAATAAGGAAATCCCTAAATTACAACCAGAAAACAGGACTTTGATTGCTTGATTTTGAAGAAAATCTAACAATGTTATATAAAGTAAGAGCTTCTGTATATATAATAATGTTCATATTTAGCACAAAATTGGAAGAGCGTAAATATTTACAGCCAGGTGCCGTTGAATGATTTTGACAAGGGGCTTTTTAAAGAAGTCCACCAAAAGTTTCCCAAGAGAACACCTGAAAAATTTCAATTTTTACATCCTTATGTATGTATACAGAAACAGTGAGCCAACAACGAGAACGCCGACATGGTAGGTACAGTAGAAAATTCATATAAAATGTAGCACAGAATAAGAAGTAGTAAACAGAAATGGCTTACGTCATTCGTTTCTAGTACAGAGTATACAGGACAATCTAGCTTATGACAGAACCATGGTTTTGTCCAGTTGGCAGGTTCCCGTATGTGGTAACCAGATGAGTTAGGTGCTTGTAGACTGGCTTGTGAGGACAGTCCTATCATTGACAATATAGCTAGAAGCTTCAACATTCTGAAACGATAAGATTCGAATATATTGTCTCCGTTTACTTTGAGATTTTCATTTTTTCAGTTACTTTTAGATAAGATGACCCAAGATAAACACACGGTTAAAAAAAGAAGAAAAAAAAAAACACTATTCATTTTTTTTTTTTAGATACTGCAATTGTACAGTGTCTAATATTTTTGCTTTTTTAGACGATGATGTCACGTAGTACTGTACATAATGAACTATTTTGTGACATCACTAACCAAAGTTACGTCAACACCAAATGCAATTATGCAACCCAATATATTGTGTGTACACCTTTTGATCATTATTATACTGTAGCAAGAAACATAACAAAATCCTTGTAATTTGTGACCATAAGTTTATCTCTTCGGTACATAATTAATTATCATAACCACACACCAGCTAAGTCAAGAAACTGATTCTAAATACAGGGTGCCCGGAAAGTAAGGTAGAACTTTTGTACATTTATAACATGGCTTTAAACTTCAGATGAAGAGCTAAAAGTATATATACGTTGTTACGAGAGACCACTCCTTCATGCATAGCTTCATCCCGATTTAAATACAATACTAACAACTGCGTTAGGAAGAATTCTCTTTAGCTCAGTGGTTATGGTGTTGGCTTTTCGTCCAGGCGTTCTAGGTTCGAATCCTGCTCGGTCCCTGTGTGTCTGCTATGCATTTGTTTCTGTGTTACGGACTTTGTTTGTAAGAACGTGTATATAAAATATGTAAATTTTGTGTGTGATAATTTCATTCGATTTCCATAACATTACAGTTTTATAAAGATTTTATACTGACAGCCTGTAGTGCATGCATTATTGGGCCATGCTCTGTAGAAAAAGTGAAAAGAGGGTTTGATACATCTGTGTAATGCATTATAGCGAGCAAGTTGTCGCCTTTAAATAGACCCGTTTTACCTGGCAACCGGTTGAACTACAAGGTAGATTGGTCCTTTAACATGCAAAATATTCAGCAGTTGCAAAAGTTTCAATCAAGGTCAGCCTGTGCCGGCTGACCCGGGTCGATACTTTTTCCAGATGCACTAAATCTCCTTTTCTCAGAGCCTGACTGAATTTTATGATAGCAGGATAAAAAATATAAATAAAACCCAAGTCGTCTTCGCTTCCTATTCTGTTAATTCTTCCGTAAATGTCTGCAACTGAAAATGAAGACCGAAAATGAAAGACTTACTTGTGACAATCTGATTTAGATTCAATAACTGAGTTTCACCTGTGTATTTTGTTTCTGTACTGTCGTGTGCCGAATTTCGTCTTTTTATCTCGAGAAACCTGGCCGTTACGAAACCAGTTACACAATCTTAATATTGTTTGTCCCAATAGCGTCAAGCACAAAAAAGTTCCTTTTGACAACAGTAGATCAAGAGTTACTGAGTAGATAAAAAGATTCGAACGCTGAACATGGAACTACACTGGCCAATATTTTGAGAGAAATTCTGACTTTTAAAAACATCTTTGGAATCATAATACATTGACTGTGGTTTCAGTGACTGAGATGTTAATTCGACAATCTTCGAACTTAAAGGGTCCGCCCTTATCTTGTTTGCGTTGACTGGTTCATGGCTTCGTATTATTATCTATTTTTGGAAAACGAAAGCAGTCTACCCTGGAAATGTGGCAGGGTGGTTCATGAGTTTTACATAATGCATGCGTTTTGTTTTCCACCTTAGACACAGAGGATAAAAAGTCAACAACTGCCGCTATGTCTATCATTAAGATAGATTAAGTAAAGTTGTAATGGAAACAAGATTTTTTTATCAGTCAAAACAGAAAAAGAAAAACGTGTTAAGCCACAAGACCGATGTTATTCACCTATAATACATTCAAAATGATAAAATTTTGATGTCCCAACTTTCTTTGCATCAAATCTACAGAGATGCCTTAATTGTTTGGTCGTCCGCATATGATTAATGCTCTGATAAAAAGGGGTTTTAATACATCTCGGTGATACATTATACCAAACAAGATATCACATTATTATGGATCCATGATATAAATTTTGCCTAACAACAGACTGAATTATGAGGTAGAACTGGCCTTGGACATACAGAAACTTTAGAAAGAGGAAAAAGTTTCGAGCCATGTCAGCAAGTTGATTTTACTTTTTCACATGCGGGCAACTGCGATGCATAAGTGCTCAGTCACTGAAACCGCTCCAGCTCTTTATCACACGACAAAATTTTAGACTTGTCAAAAATTGAAAGCGTTTGCAGACGACAATTTAGATATGGCTCAAATGTTTGAATTTGTCTTTAATAGGGTAGAAAACATTGTGGGAAAAGACAAAAATGCTTTTGTGAGCAATTTCTCTTCCCACAGTTTTTTCAGGGTTGTCGGAGGGTAAATGTTTTTGTCCTCGAATAAATGCTCTGGGTACGTAGGAGGCTAAAACATGTCGTCCCCAGCACATGAGATATATGTCGCTAGTTGATTTTACGTTTTTACGTGTCGGCAACTGCGACGCATAAGTGCACAGTCATAGAAACCCCTTTAACTATTTACCAAACGAAAAAAATTGTAGACTTGTCGAAAATTGAAAGCGTTTACAGACGACAATTTAGATTTGGCTTAAATGATGGAATTCGTTTTCAAAAGGGTAGAAAGCTGTGTGGGAAAAGACAAAAATGCTGGTTACCAGGGATGTGCACTTCATTTTTGAAGCGCTTTATTACTGATTGGCACTAAGATTGCAATTGGAAATAATTTGGATACCTACATGTTTGAGAACATTCACACTCCTTTGGCTGCTTTTCATATAATGTAAGTCTTGATTCACATAGTTTTTTACGAAACAAAACAAATAGTTCTTTTTTGGGACATCTTATTTATTATTCAAATACTACAACAACGTTAAATGAGATTTAGCAATGCTTTAAATCGACAAATGAATAAGTAATGTTGAAATGATTCAGATAAGACTTTAACTCTTTTCATTCTCAAAGGTGACTTAAACAGCTTTTGCAGACGGTGTAGATTCAAGATCAGACTGCACGGAACTTGCAGTCTTATCTTGCATCTTCACCGTACGCTACCTGATGCTAAACTATGATCAAGATGTCTTCAATTGTAGTGGATACCTACCTTTTAGACCACGATAAAAATAGAGCCCATACACATGTAATTGATAGAGTAAGGGTTAAACTGTGTGTGATACACTTGTATGAATAATTTTTAATAGCTATTTCGTCCTACATTAGAATATTTTATTGTGTTTCGAAATGAAGAGAACAACCCTGTATCGCCCGTTTCTTTCTATAAGATACACCCCTTTTACCCGACTCATTATTAAAAGCGATAGGCAGAGGGTGTGTCCTCGTGGCCTACGAATGCAGAAAACAGGCTTTGGGACCCAACATAACACGGAATCCACCAAAAAGCTTAAATTCTATACACGTCCAATAAACAACAATCTGTACCAGCTAAACTGATTTGCATACTGTGAGCTGTCAATACAGGGAGGTAATTTTAAGCCTCATTGGTAACAACATCTAATTACCATAGAAGGTTACTGACCACACAATGAATGTTGTTTTACATATAAGAGGAATTTACATTAGTTATTGAAACACCAATTCAGCTTTCATGAATAAATATAAACAATTTTCTCACAGAGATTTCAAATAAATACACTCTAAGTCAGTCTAGTAAACTTGATGAAATGTTGAGAACGAAAATTTTGAATGACGTCAGGAATGGAACAGATGACATTGAACGATTTATTTGGCAATGACCCAGATCTCGTTATGGCGGTTACTGAAGGTGTACGGACCGTCATATCCTGCTGTATAGTAAACTCTATCATCGAAATTTTTATTTGCAGCTAGCAGATCATTGGCAAACTCTTCCAACTTCTGGCGTTTGATTTCATCAGTGGCGAAACCTGAGTATTGCCTGAAATAAAAAATGTGTACCGATTTGTCAGCACTTTTAAAGGAACGTTTCGGTACTTAGCTCTTTGCTGACGACAAAATTTTGGACTTGTCCAAAACCAAAGCACTTGCAGACGACAAATAAAATATCGCCCAAAGGGGCTTTGTCTCGTAAGTAGAAGAAAAATAGTAGAAAACATCGGGGGGGGGGGGGGGAGATAAAATGCTGGTGACCAGTATTTTTTTCCTTCCCCCATTTATTTCAAATGCCCTCTTCCTCAACGTTGTTAAAACACAGGGTTGTAAGATGAACAAATTATCAATATGAATGAGCCTGCAAAATGCATAAATTGGATCTTATTAACAGACCATTCATTTAGCAGTCTCTTTGTAAAAAAGATGCGTTAAGCCATGTTCAGGATTGTTTGCTTATGATAATGATCAGCAAAGTCAAACTTACTTTACAAATACGGTAAAGGGAGGTAATTTCCTGATGTACACTCCAGCCTCCAGTGGCGCCGGAGGGTTTGCCTGTAGTTCGAATGGCATCATGAAGTGCATTGTAAAGTTGCTTTCACAGTCTGGGCCTTGGCCGTGTTTAATCTCAGTCACAACTGGAGACGTCATAGCTATTTTTAAACCTATAAAAAAAAAATAATAATGATAAAAACGTGTCACACCGATAACTTTGTGGTACATTGAAAGTAGAGTCTAAATTACCGTCTTCGACCCCTGCTTCTTTTTCTCTGAAAAAGTGAGAGTTTTGTTGTACATTTCTGAGAAATGAATGTTAATTGGCTTGCAACACGCGAAATGGGCAATTGGGACATTTGCGTAAAGTGTCGTCTTGGATTAGCCAGCGCAGTCCGCGCAGGCTAATCCGAAACGACACTTTCCGTTTTTATGTAATTTTCTGTTTTGCACAAGTCTACTGTAGCGGGCTGCGCAGGCTGATCCGAGACGACACTTTACGCAAATGTCCGAATGCCCCTTTTCGCGTGTTGCAGGCCAATTGGTCTTTAACAAGAGATATGAACAACGCTCTGTATAAGGGGACTTAATGCGTCTGCAAAAATAATCGACCCAGGTCAGCCTGCACATTCTGCGCAGGCTGACATGGGTCGAATCTTTTTGCTTTTGGTAAATTTTCTGCATTTGCAAGGACCGTTTTACCTCTGGATTCAGCCGGTTGTTACACTAAATGGATTTTATTGATCCATAATTACGTGATGACTTCCTTGGCATAATGGATTACGCTATGCATTGTAACCCTTTTCAAACAGCTCGGCTCATATGGAAATTAGCATCATGAGGTAGGAATTTTATTGCTATATTTCTTCTCATACATGTACAACTGCTGATGGAAAATTTGAGTAAAGAAACGCCGTGGCTAGTTGAAGACCATTTTTCTTGATAAGGTCACAGACCCAAAATATTTCCAAAAGACATAGAAAGGTTATGTTCGCTTTCACAAGAAATGACTTAATCAAAACACCACCAACATGTTCTAAAAAATAGACTCGTTCTTTCATCTTTCCTGCGGAACAAGAGTAGAAGAGATGCTTGAATTCAAATTTTCATGTGGGACTACTTTTGGCCTACTCCGACTCAGAAGCAATCTGCTCTGGTGTGACAACGACCTGGAAACAATCTGTTCTGGTTTTACATCAATACAGAAGCAATCCGTTCTGACATTACATCATTAAAGTTCTACCACGACGTGGAAGAAATCCATTCTGGTGTCACACCAATAAATTTCTACTACGACACAGAATTACTTCTTTCTGGTCTAACACCAATAAAGTTAGTGCTAAAATACCAGGTTATGATCAGCCTGCAAGTCTGTGCTCGCTGATCTTGGTTAAATCTCTTGGCAAAACCATCACAATTAACGTTACGATTTGGATTGTAAGTATATTACCTGCTGAGTTATTTCTATCAATGTAATGGAAGAGTTTATAAAACATAGCGCTGCGTTGTTCTGGTGCGTAGATCATGGTGGATATGTTGGTGGCAACCCATTCAGAGGCCTCGTAATATCGTGTCTCAAATGCCTGCAATGAAAACAATTAACCCTTTCCCAAACCACTAATTTTATACTCTTTCAAATTCAAAACATCTGGAGATAACAAAATCTTATTTAGTCACAAATGAGCTTAAGCTCTCTCATAGGGTAGAAAACATTGTTGGAAAAGGAGAAAATGCTGGTTACCAGCATTTTCTCCTTTTCCCACAATGTTTTCAAAAGCCTTCTATCCCTGGGTCGTGGAAACCATGGATTGTTTGGCAAAGGGTTAATACCTTAATCCATGGTACAAAAAAAAAAATTACTCTCCTCGTTCTATTTTAATTTTGAGAGGGGGCAGCCATCGGATTAGTATAGTTCTTATGTGTTTGGATGCATCAAAGAAACGTCAGGGGCCGTGATTATTCAATCACTCTAACATGTATTCTTATTCTCCCTGACAAGAATCCCATGAATTGACAATCTCGTAAAAAGACTACAATTTCTGATTGGCTAAACCAGTTGATGGCATATTTCTATCACGCAGTAATTAGTAAAATGAATAAAAGAAAAAAGGTAGAAAAAATAATAACAAAAAACAACTACATGTAAATGAAATTGAATGACAACTTACAGAGTTTGTATCAACCACTGTAAAAACTGGACACTGGTTACCACGACAAAACAACGGTTTATTCCAGGTCATTGGGTCAATCATACTGGGCTGTTTTGGGTTGTTGGCGAAAAATAAGCCCGCCTGGACTGACAGTCCGATAAGGCATGAGAAAATGGCGTAGGTGAGCATCCTGAAATAAATAGATCGATAGATAAATAAATTATTATTTTGATTATTATAATCCGCACGAGCTTTCGACTGTACAACCGTCTTCCTCACGTGTTATCCTGTGATACAATTACATCTGAGGAAGACGGTTGTACCGTCGAAAGCTCGTGTGGATTATGATAACTAAAATTAATATTTCTCAAGAAGAGGATATCATAATAGATAGATAGATAGATAGATAGACAAGATAGATAGATAGATAGATAGATAGATAGATAGATTTCTGAGTTCTTCTTCACAAGGTCTAAATACTATTCCAATTCTAAATTCTAAGTAAAACCATTTTATAAGCTGAGACAACACAGCTACTGTTTAACCCTGTACCAGACCACCAAATTATAGACTTGTTCATATTGAGAGCATTTGCAGACGACAAAGTAAACGTTACTCAAAAACTGAACCTTTTTGCTTTTTGAAGGAAAGGAAACAATATGGAAAATGGAGAAAATGCTGGTCAGGTCACCAGCATTCCTTTTCCTACAATGTTAGAAAAGCCATCTTTCTCGGGGTCGTTAAACATGGATTTGTGTGGTAAAGGTTTTTTTTTACTCTTTCAGAGTCAAATATCATCTGTTCGACCTTTAGAAATGCGATCAACTGCGACTCAGACAGAGCTAAATTAGAGCTTTGACAAGACAAACGGATGGTATAGATCCGAAATTAGACTGCATGTTCTGGGCAGTCTCTTGATCTCTGTCATCCGCAAAAGCCCCTGTTTTCGACTAGGGAACTGAACTGTCGAGGTTAAAACGGCATTCAGCCACACAGACAACAACAACAATGAGAACAACAACCCCAAGATCAACAGAAAAAAAATGAGCCAAGCTCTGGCAAAAGGGGGCTTAACGCATCTCCGTGATTCATGGTACCAAGCATGCCATAACATAATTATAGATCCAGAATATCCACTTTTTTTAACAACCGACTTTATCATGCGGTACACTAGTCTTTGGACATACAGAAAATTGACCAATAGCGAAAAGTTTCGGTACAGGTCTGCCTGCCAGGCTGACCTAGGTCGTTACTTTTCACAGATGCATTATGCCCCCTTTTCACAGAACACAGTTCAAATACTTAAGACAAAAACACAAACCTGAGATACAGAGACATCTGAAAGAACAGATAGAAAAAGAAAAACAAAAACTTACTTGTTGTCTTTGATAGTTTACAGTTGTTCTTCAATGGACAATGTGACAAGACCATATAATGGGTACCCTTTTTATAGCTCTCTAAATCAGGGACTCGATGTTACGAAACGTGAGCCCATTTTTAGGGTGTCCTGAAATCACGGTATGCAAACAACTGTTACCTAACGGTGTTTGGGTCTTATCGGGCACCCTGACGCTTATTTCCGTTTTTATACACCTAACTCTTACCATACAACAAAAAATAGACTTGTGCAAAGAGAAACTACAACGTTTTTAGAGTGGTCTGCTGTAAGACTAACAATAACGTCTGCTGGGGAAAAAAAAAAACAAACAATGATCTGCTCGCCATTGTGACAGATGACTTATCAAGCACTGTAGATCCAATATCAGACTGCTCTGAGGTTGTATTCTGATCTTGGATTTTCACCGTCAAAAATGAAGTTTGATACATTTGACAAGGACAGCCTTGAAGTTCTATAAGGATATATAGATGTATGAGCCTTGATCTGTGTAAAGGGGACTTAACTCTTATCCTGCTAAATAACTAACAAGGAACTTTCAAGTCGATGGTAATAACCCAAATGTTGCTATTTCAAAGTTGCTTTTGGGGGGGGGGGATAATATTCTTATCGGACAGTGTAGATCCAAGATCAGACTGCACGTTCTGTGCAGTCTGATCTTGATCTACACTGTCCGCAAAAGGTCACTGAGTCGCACTTAGCAGTTAAGGGTTAATGTTTCTGCATAAAGTATGATGGACCGAGATCAACCTGCAGAGTCTGCACAGGTTGATCTTGGTCGAAACCTTTTGCAATTGGTCAACTAGAGAGCATGTCAAAGGACCAGTGTACCTCATGACTCAATAGGTTGTTAGACAAAAGGGTTTTTATAGATTCATAATTACGTGATGACTTGCCAGGTACAATGCATCACGGAGATGCACTTAACTCTCTTTTACCAAAGCTCTGCTCACACTTTAGTATTACTCAGTGAAATTATACTTTGAATTTACACCAATGTGAACACTTATCTTCTATATCCCGATATATACCAGATATGGCCAGCAACACGCCATAAGGGGCATTCGGACATTTGCGTAAAGTGTCGTCTCGGATCAGACTGCGCAGACTGCGCAGGCTAATCCGAGACGCCACTTTACGACTATATTAGATTTTGTCCCACAGTAGACTTGCGCAAAACAGAAAATCACATAAGAACGGAAATTGGCTAATTGGATTAGTCTGCGTGGAGTGCGCTGGCTGATCCAAGACGACACTTTACGCAAATGTCCGAATGCCTCTTTTCGTGTGTTGCAGGCCATATGGTATATGTAAAACAGATAATTCAAGCAAGGAGAAAATGAGCCAACTTTAATTTAGCTCATTGCCTCCTCTAGTTGACTTTTGTTACCCACTGCCAAAAAACAAATTTTAGGCTCTCTTAACTTGATGTAATTTCGTTCTTACAGGATGTTACAGGAATCCTCATTAGGGTATTTCTTTACGTTTTATCTGCCTGCCTGTCTGCCTATCTGCCTGCAGGCGACAAATTTGATATTGTGAAACTTGTCTTTGAAATGGCATTGTATACTTTTCCCACAGTGATTTCTACACTTTCAAGAACAAATCTTATCATTTGAGCTCTGTCTTCAAGTGCTTGAAATGTTAACGAAGTTGGCTAGTAAAGAGTTCTATATGACCAACATCCTAACACAGTCACATTTCTCTATTGCCCTCGCTGTTCCTGGGGGAACCTGCTGAGAAACGAACAGTACATTCTTTTTATAAGAGCCATGCTCTGTGAAAAGGAAGCTTAAAGCATCTGCAAAAAGTATCGACCCAGGTCAGCCTGCGCAATCCGCGCAGGCTGACCTGGTCCGAAACCTTTTGCTAACGGTCAAATTTTTGCATGTCTCAGGATCAGCCTACCTCATGTTTCAGTCGGTTTTTATACAGACAGTGAATTTTATGGATGCTTAATTATGTGATGTCCTGTTTGGTACAATGAATTTAGTACCCTTTTGCCAGAGCACGAATTATACAAATTCAGTACATACAATCTGGTACATCAGTCAGTACAAAACGTAATGATTTCGTGTGATATCATCATTACAAAACACTGTAGTTTGCTTTAAAAAATAGCAATACTTCTGATTAGCTAAACCAAATGAACTAGCCAATCAGCGGTTGCGTTACTTTCAAATTAAAAAAAAAATCCTGAGGATAAGACAAAAATTTTTAATAAGGATTATGACCCCTAACTTATCGGTAAATATCGTGTAACATCGACGTTTTCGTAAAGTCTATTCAACCAATCTCGGCAGCTTCCGTCTTTTAATATGAGAGTTAGGGGCCGTGGACTCACTAACTCATCGGTAAATATCGTGTAACATCGACGTTTTCGTAAAGGCTATTCGGCCAATCTCGGCAGCTTCCGTCTATTAATATGAGAGTTAGGGGCCGTAGACTAACTGACTCATCGGTAAATATCTTTTGACATCATCGTTTTCGTAAAGTCTATTCAGCCAATCTCGGCAGCATCCGTCTTGTAATATGAGAGTTAGGGGCCGTAGACACGAAGAACTTTTTGTGAATACGGACCGTGATTTTGTTTCGCAAGACTGTTTTATTTTTCTTTCTTCTCTTTTTTTTAACCCTTTACCACATAGTCCCGAGTAATAACGACCCTCAGGAAGAAGCCTTTTGAAAACACAGTGAAAAGGATAAAATGATGGTAACCTGCATTTTCTCCTTTTCATACAATGTTTTCTACCCTTCTATAACAAATTTCAAATTTTGAGTCACTTTTGTTTTGTCGTCTGCAAATGTTTTCTTTCCGGCGATTTTTCGCCTCTCACCTCTGATGTATGTGAGAAAAGTAGTCAGAGGCTTTGGAAAGAAAGCTGTGTCAGCACTGGTGTGAGAAAGCCAGGAAACACACTGGTGCGTTACTGACCACCATGATATGACCTAAGCTGTTAAAATGGCGTTAAACTCCAATACAAACAAAAGCAAAAGTTTTCAATTTGGTCCAAGTCTAAGAATTTGTCGTTTGGTAAAGGAATAAATCTAAGCAAAAACTCATGATATCTTAGCTTTATAGCTATCTTTGTCGGCGAAGATTTTTCATTATCTAATTTTTCATATTTGCTTTTTTTTTTACATTCTATCATTATTCTATAATCTTGCGAATGAATGAATGAATGAATGAATGAATGTCAGCTAGAAAGATTGATTGATTGATTGATTGATTGATTGATTAACTGACTGACTGACTGACTAATTGATTGACAGATTGAATGGTGTTTTTCAACATAATTTCGGTCTTAAGGCACCTGCTTACTTATTCGCGCATGCCCTGAGTTTTGCTAGCACTAGCTTTGGCTCTGAAATATCTTGCCCAAGGACATTCCCACGAATCAAACCGAAGTCTGCAAATCCTACACGTTCACCACTAATACATGCAAGGCCCCCAACAAAGGCACCCATTGGACACAATACGCAAGTGCGTAATCTAAATCGGAACGAGCGAAAGAAACACTCCTTTATCACTTTATATAACAAATCCTTTTCATGATTTAGCCTTAAACTGCAAAAAAGTGAAAATTTCCAACCGACAGTAAATAGTAAATATTGCCTTTTCATCTTATTTCTTTTCGGTGGAAAATCTCACTGTATCGGACAATGTAGATCAAGATCAGACTGCACAATCTGTGATTCGGAGTGCGTAGTAAATCTGAAACCCTTGTTACGCCCCAGACTCAAGAATAAGACTAAAGCATCAGGATTAGCCACTTTTAGGTTCTGGCGTATTATTCAACGTGACAGAAACACGAGACGGCGTCGAACTTCCCTTCATCAAACAATCCCGTGTTTTAAATCTTAGGCTGCTAAGCGCGACTCACTTACCTTTTGCGGACAGTGTAGATCAAGATCAGACTGCACAGAACGTGCAGTCTGATCTTTGATCTACACTGTCCGATAAGGAAATGTCATTCTCCAAAATATAACTTTGAAATAACAATATTCGGGTTTTTACTGTCGAGTTAAAAATTTCATCTCAGTTATTCAGCAGGACATGAGTTAACGACCCTGAGAAAGTCGGCCTCTGAAAACATTGTGGAAGAGGGAGAAAATGCTGTTTACGCACTTTCTTCCTTCCCAACCATAATTTCTACCTTTTCAATGTTTCCATGATTTAAGCCATTTCAAAGCTAAATTAGTCGTCTGCAAATTCTTTCACTTTGGCCAAGTCCAGAATTTTTTCGTCTGGTAAACAGATTATCGGGTCAACGTGCTTACTAGGAGATTTTGGAACTCACGAGTTCTGTCACGTTTGCTATAGTTCTCTATATAATCTTTCTACACTGCTCAAAAATATTAAAGGGACACATGTCCTCGACCTTGATCAAAAGATAGTATTTTTTTTCAGCGCAAGACTATGCAAATAATTTTCTATTCGTAAGTTCATTCAGTCCTGACACTATAAAATCTCAGAAATGGCAAAACGATATGTTGCACGAAGAATGTATGGGCTATGCCTGCAAAAGCCGTCTTTTTGCTATGCCACAAAGGCTTTTAAGAGAACTGGAGGTGTCATTTTTTATTCTCGTTTTCTTCTTTCATATGTTTTGAAAAGAATATCGATAAAAGGTTTGAAAAAGGTTTGTTTAACAAAAGAACAAGTAAAACAAATTTCGTGATTTTCTTCTGTATGTGGCTTATCAGCATTTAAAAACAAGAAACATTTAGTCACATTGTCTGGAATTCGTAAGCATGTAAGATGATGGTTTTCAGAACACATAATACCGAGTGTTTAGCAAAAATTAATGTGGGATTTGAATTTCGGTATTTATGTGTTCCTTTAATTCTTTTGAACAGTGAACATAACTCCAACCCTGCCATAGGCGATATGACACTTTACCACACGATAAAGTTGTGGACTCGACTAAATCGAAAGCATTTGCACACGACAAAGTAAATGTTACTCAAATGCTTAGATCTGTCTTTGATAGGGTAAAAAATATTGTGGGAAAAGGAGATAATACTAGTTACCATCATTTAGTCTCCTTTTCCCATAATGTATTCAAAATGCTTCTTCCCCAGGGTCAGATAAACCCGGGATTGTTTTGTAAAGGGTTAACTAGCTTTTGTGTACGGTGTAGATCAAATTCAGACTCACAGAACAAGCAACCTGATCTTAGATCTATACCGTTCGTTACCAGATGCTATACTATGGCCGCAAAAATCACATGCAGATCCACTTTGAAAACCTCCACAGCAATTCGAATTTATCGGGTTGTCAGTGAACCAGTTTAACTCTTAAGTGTTAAAGGGGCTTTTTTTTTTTTAAGTTACCTTTTATTGCAAGTACAATTTCTGAAAAATAATGATGAATAGTAAAAGACATATTGAGCGATATACCTTTCTCTGCAAACGTAAAAACAGCAAACTAAGCGTTCATATAACATACTGGTTCATTTGTAATCGGCAACTCTGTCCATTTCTTCCCAAATATGGCGTCATGGTCCTTATTGACTGATTTTGCATTTATTTATCGTCGCCACCCATTCCCTATATGGGCAGCGCCACCTGGCCAGCCGTGGGGCTTGAACCCACACCCGGCTCAAGTGGCTTGATGTTTACAAGTCCTACACTTACATCTTGAGCTATGCGGGCTGGTCATATCATCGCCCTTATTTTAATGCGATCCTATATAATCGACGTCAGTGATTGATCACGTGCCATTCCAATAAACCTTTACGAAATCCTGTGCAAGATCTAAAAATACCTCAATAGTCTACGTGTCCCATTAAGAAAATACCAATGGGGAAAAATCTTTATTAAAAAAATTGTGTTTCTTCTTTATTAATGATTTTCCAGCTGTCGCCTTGGCCTACATGGTTCAATGATGAATCAGTTTTGAAACTGCGTAAGATAATTCATTCTTGATACTTCTGTTTCAAAGGGTAAAGATTAACCCTTAGGTTGCTAAGCGCGACTCACTGACCTTTTGCGGAGAGTATAGATCCAAGATCAGACTGCACGTTCTGTGCAGTCTGATCTTGGATCTATACTGTCCGATAAGGATGTATTTTTTGCCAAAAAGTAATTTTGAAATAGCGACAATTAGTTTTTTACCATCGACTTGAAAGTCTCATGGTACTCGTAGTTATTTAGCAGGATAAAGTTTAAATTATCTCATTACTTTACACACACACACACAAAATACTACCTGGAAAATGTTTTTAACTCTTGACCAAGGATCGTATATATAAGATCCCTGTCTTGACCACTGACAAAATCTTAGACTCAATCAAGTTCAAAGCATTTGCAGACAACACAATAAATAGATCTAGTATAAAAATTGAGATTTGTCTCTGAAAGGTCAGCTGAACAGACGACCAGACGGGTGGACTGGACTTGACTGGACTGGACTGGATGAATGGATTGAGATTGAGAGAGAGAGAGAGAGAGAGAGAGAGAGACCTACGGATAGATAGATAGATAGTTAGATAGATAGACAGATAGATAGATAGATAGATGCATGTTTCAAGTGCTGTAAAGTGATAAACAGAGTTGCAGATAAAAATTCATTATCTTCCTCTAGATGGCATTCTACAAATACACATCTATCTGATTTGGGCATTCTGGGTACAGAACCGGACTACTTTTCAAAACGACAACCGTTACTTTGAATTTCGAAATAAAATAAACGTTTACTCAATAAAACGCTACCTCGTGCGATTCATTCAGCTGTGATCAGCTAGCATGTAACCTATGCATCGGCCATTTATAAAAACAGCCCCTGCAGGTTTGGGTAATACTTTCAGTATAAGCCCTACTTTTCCCAAGTATATGGGGTGGGTGATGCGTCATAGCAGACAGGTCGAACCTTCGAAGAATATGACATGCGCAGACAACGCATAGAAATTCAAATCGGTGTAATATTTGAAGAGAGGCCAGTTTGACGATAAGTTACTAACAGAACTTTGATTCTTTAATACTTTTTCTTACGCTAAACCTGTTATGATGGCACCGTAAAAATGGCTGCCTTCGCAAGGTCGGCATTCTTCGGGAATGTATCTTCCGGTTTTCTGATGCGCTATCCACTGAACTATGTCATTCGTAGTAAATTAAGAAGAGACTTAAAGCTCAGTCGTCTATTTTCAAATTCATACTCCACACAGAATGGCGATAAAGAACACTGTAACGTTGGAACAATCGGTCATGTGGACCACGGCAAAACCACTCTGACAGCAGCCATTACAAGGGTTTGTCAAACTATTTAAACCGTTGTTGAACAACCTTTATTGTTTAAGAATGACAGTCATTTCGACACCCAAACATTTCGACATTTTTTGGTAATTTTGACCCCCGGTAAAGTACTATAGTATTGAAAGAGTTTAATAAATACAAAAGAGAATAGTTGTGTTTCTTGTGTTTTGTACTTAATTTTGAGCCCCCACACTCTTTATAGATCCCCATTCTTTTCAGAATGATGGAGGACAATCCTCCACTTTTTTCAAATCCTGGATCAGACACTGGAGAAGACAGTGAGAGTTAGTTTTAGTTTAACTCTTTGCCAAATGATAAAACGTTTGACTTTTCCAAACTGAAAACATCTGCAGACGACAAAATAAATGAATTGAAATTGAAATTTGTTTTGGAAAGGTAGGAAACTTCGTGGGAAAAGGAGAAAATGCTGGTTACTGGAATTTTCTCCTTTTCTGGAATTTTCTCCTTTTCCTACAATGTTTTCAAAAGCTTTCTTTCTCAGGGTTGTTAAAAGTCAGGATTGTGTGGTAATAGGTTGAAATACTTATTTTACATTGATTGAGAAACAAGTTCCTACAACTAGTACTAATCTGTCCTGATTCTGCTTCCTGGGAACTACACCATTACTCTTGCCGAATGTGTGGGCCAATGAACAGTCCTAAAGTTGACTCTAACTTCCGGGTATCAAACTCGGGACCTTAACCCTATGAGGCCAACACCCTACCTCACAACCATGGACACCACAGAAAAAGAGAATTAAGTGTAATGGTCAAGATTTCAGATTTGTTTTATGTGGGGGGGGGGTATTCATCTAGATTTCCAGAGGAATTTCAACCATTTCCGAGTTCCAAATGTGCCAACAAACTGTGTTGGATCTACGAAAATTTCGGTAAATGACAGGTTTGGTAAAATGTCCTATATAGACAGTTTAGACACCTGTTTTTACCATGAATATTTCAAAGGTTTATTTTTTTGACTTGTTCTGAGGTGTTGTGATATCCAGTGCTCCAGAGAGAGTGATGTAAATCCATTATTTCTTTTTGAAACCCTATGATGTGGGTACTTATTAGAATTGTCTCCGTGAGACGATTCTAGTGAGTACCCATAACATGGGGTTTAGTGGAGAATAATTAACATTTTCAGTTTTGAAATTAAAATCACTCCCTCTGTCTGGAGCTTTGGATATCCATAACGGTGTCACTTCATTGCATGTTTACCCACAAGGGATGAAAACAGCTATCCATCACAGTCAAGTATTTGACTTTTCATTGTTATTTTGATCTTTAAACACACATATGCAAGAAAATAATGCAAACATTGTCACTGAATATCAAAAGGAATATTCTATTTGGTTGTTAGATATTTTACAGGGCAGTCAATGTTGTGAATTGAGGAATTTTTGGGGACCGATCTGACTTTAACAAGACATGTCTACCTGACTGACAGTATATTGGAATGACTAGATTGAAATCAAAGTCAGATACAAAGTGGGAAAACAGCAATTTGATGTCAAAAATGGGAATCACTTTTTTTCCCAAATTGTTCACTTGGATGTTTCAAAAAGATATTTCCTTTCCATCAAGCAATTTTCTCTGATTTAATGTACAAGTTCTTTTTATGTCTTATATTAATAGTGTAAACAAATGGTAATGCACTGATTTACTTGCTGTATATGTTAATAACAGGTTCTTGCAGAACAAGTTGGCAGTACAAAATTTCGAGACTACAAAGACATAGATAGATCTGAAGAAGAGCAGCGAAGAGGCATCACAATTAATGCCACACATGTCGGCTATGAGACTGCAAAGCGACATTATGCCCACACTGACTGTCCAGGCCATCTTGATTTTATCAAAAATATGATAACAGGTAGATAAGGGTTATATTTACTAATGAAAATAGTCCATGAAAAATTTAGCAATGAACCATGCAATTAATTTAAAACTCAGCTGAGTAAGTTACTAGTTACTGTATTTCACCAACATTGTTTCAGTTGTTTTATAGGTAGTGACAGATCGCAAAAGCCCTTTTCCCAGACTATTCAATTCTGTTTGTAGCTGTTGCATCATAGTTCTAACTGATGGGATTTTAATAGATTCTTTTCTTCATGAATTCTATAGGGGTCATGCTGGGATCATTGGTAAAGAGTAGGACTCAAAACCAGGAGGCCTTGGGTTCAAGCCTCACTGGAAGCACTGATTTTTCATTGGAATGTCCTGAGGCCAGACACTTCAAAGCCCATGCACTACTGAAACCAAGTGCATATAAGAATATGTGATCTGTTGGGCCTGTGGCCATGCAGATATGACTGAAATAATTTTGAAAGTGGCATAAAACACCATTTTATCAATAGATTATAAACTGTATACAGACAAAACTACAGAATGTGCTCTTCCACATCAAAGAGAATTGACCCTTTACCAGATGACCAAAGTTTGAGAGGCTTTCATCTTGAAAGCATTTGCAGACTACGTAATAAGTGTCGCTCAAATGATAAGATTTGCCCTTTAAAGAATAGAAAACATAGTGGAAAAAAGTATAAAATGCAGATAACCAGCATTTTCCCTTTATCCCATGTTTTCATAAGTAATTTTTCTTAGGTTGTTAACTCTTTACCAAACGACAGAATTATAGACCGGTCCAAATTGAAAGCATTTGCAGACGACAAAATGAATGTGACTAAAAAATGGAAATTCCTTTTGGGAAGGGTAGAAAACATTGTGGGAAAAGGAGAAAATGCTGGTAACCAGCATTTTTTCCTTTTCCCACATTGTTTTTAAAAAGGCTTCTTTCTCAGCATCATTAGAAGTCGGGCTTGTGTGGTAAAGAGTTGAAACTAGGGTTCGTGTAATAAAGAGTTAAGAAGAAAATAAGACAAAAAAAAAACGGCACTGTGTATTATAGGTAGAGGGTTTAGAAAACATTTTTGCAAGTAGAGAAATTATTTGTTTCGACCAATTTATCCATTAGCAATAATGTTTTAAAAAAGCCATCTGTGGGACATGCAGGATAATGTGAAGTCAAGAATAACTGCTTAGCGCACTACGAACAACTTAAATTGAGCTTTAACTTTTAACGGGTAGAAAACATCTGGGGAAAAAGAGAAAATGCTGGTTACTTGCGTTTTCTCCTTTTCCCACATTGTTTTCAGAGGTCTCTTTCTTTAGGGTCCTGGTTTCTTTACCAAACAACAAAATTTTTGGCTCATTCATTTTGGAATCCTACGCAAGGATTTTTCTTTAATGCTTGAAACCTAGCTCTTGAAAGGATGTATTTTAATGCTTTAAAGCAAGGAGTTTCCTTGGGCTTGCTCTTCTTGATCCCCTGAAGGGCCTAAGGCAGCATGCAAGCCCCCATGCTGGGGTTTTCCAATTAAAACTCTGGTTGCTTTTGCAACAAAACTGAAAAATATTGAAATTTTTGAAAAATCTTCTTGTCTGAAGGACTGAAACCATAAGGCCTAGGGCTACCCAATTTGCCATGTATGTTCATCTGATAGACCTTTACCAAATTAAAGTCCTGGGGTCAAAGTTGGCCCCATCCCAGGGATCACTATTTTTGTATAGTGACAACAAATTTAATTGTAATCAAGGGAAAGGACTCCTGTTATAAGAGATAAAGTTTGTTATTATTTACCTCCCTTGATTATCAAACTGTAGAAATGAATACATGATTGGTGTTAGGTATTCAAGTTTTTTGGATAGAAAATGGATAGACAATGTTCTGTTTTCAGCTAGAGTGATTTATTTTGATGCTAATAGTTCTGCTCACATGAGTGGAATATTTGATTTAACTCTTTACCACACAATCCCAACTTTTAACGACCCTGAGAAAGAAGGCTTTTGAAAACATTGTGGAAAAAGGAGAAAATGCTGGTAACCAGCATTTTCTCCTTTTCCCACAATGTTTTCTACCTTTTCCAAACCAAATTTCAATTTTTCAGTCACCTTTATTTTGTCATCTGCAAATGCTTTTGATTTGGACCAGTCTATAATTTTGTCGTTTGGTAAAGAGTTAAAATAAGGTTTCTATCACTCAGGTTGTTTTGTCAGAACTTAACCTTTCATGCCTATGAATAAACCTGCTTGTATTCACTGACTGTATCTTTGCATTTAAAAAGATAGGACTTTTTTTAAGTTGGGCAGGGAGGAGGTTATGTTTTCCAAGTAAGTTTATTACCATACAGACTTTTTATGCTGTATGTCTCTGTCAATGCCAATTAATAGTATGATAGGTTTATTTTACTCTATAAGAAATGACAACTTTGTCTGGACCAAATTAATAGCCATTGCAAAAGACAAAATTGAATGTAGCTTAAAAAATGATAACTTTATTTTGATAGGATAGAAAACAACGTGGGAAAAGGAGAAAATACTGCTTGACAACATGTTCTCCTTTTCCCAAAATGTTTTCGAAAGCCTTCTCTTTCAGGGTTATTAACACTCCAATTTGTGTGTGGTAAAAGGGTGAAAAAGCCAGTGGAGCGATACAGGGCGATCGTGGCCCTCTTGGTTTTGTAGACAGTATCTAGCTCAAACTCAGACTGCCTTTAAAGGCTTTTACAGAGAGTGTATATCAAGATCAGACTCCAAAAAATGTTGATTGACTATAACCCCTATCAGTGATTGGGAAAGAATTATTTTCAGTGGGACAATGTCCCTTCCTCCTGGAAAATCAATGTGACATTTTATTTTTTTAAAATAGTACCATCCCAATGCAAGTCAAAATGTAGCTAAATGCTTATCCTGGCTCTATATTTAATGCTTGGAATCAAACATAGTCATCTGGGTTCTCATTAGGTCCTGAATCTCAAGAGTCATTGAATCTTGGGCTGAAATTTTCAAGAGTCAAAATGAAATTTCCAAGCGTCAAAGAGAAATGATCAAGGGTCAAAATTACTTGGTTATTATGGAAATATAAGGATGACACCAAAAGACAAAGGCCTAACCTTCACCTACCTTTCATTGTTCCATAAGACGAAGGTCTGACCTTCACCCCCTTTCATTGTTATGTTCATTTCATTAAAGAAAAAAAAACAAGAACTTTTTTTCTCATTATCATTCTTTACATATATATAACATAAATACTATTAGACCATAAGCTGATTGAGAATGTTACCTATCTAATTCATGATGAAAAAAAAAGTGGCCTTCTCAATCAGCATGATATACACTGATAAACTTTTGCTGCATGTCCATGGATATGCTTGGGATAGGCTCGGAGAGAGATGTGATCTGAGAGCTGCTCTGATTCTTGCTAGGATCGTCTGTATGAGTCTGTTAATAAACGATCATTGTGAGAAAGAAATTACTGATGGAGCCCTGACCTTCATGCAATTTTAAATTTTCGGTGGTATATTCTAATGCTTAGGTAGTTGTTGAATTTGAATTTTACGGCAAAATCAGGGCAGTTTCATCAAGACGACAAAATAGGTTAAATATTTAATAAGCGTTTTATGATTGAAAACATGACGTCACACATTCATAGCTACTCATTTTATAGAGCGTCTAATCGGCGCCGATCAAAGGAGATTCGTCTGACTAAATTTCGTACTTTTACGACGTCGAAAATTGAATGGGACAAGGGCGCACTCATTGGCAAAAACGATGTGACATTTTGGATTTTAATGTGACTATGGCACATGGCGCAAGCCTTTCCCAGTCACTGCCCTATGTTGTGAAATCTTCTGGCACAAACACTCTTCAAGAATGACATTGCACAGCTTCGGTCTGTTTCGATGATTGAGACGGGTTGGGGCGTTTCATTTATTTAATGCTTCAACTATTGACCAAGCAGTCCTGAGTTTTGCCAATCCTGAGAAAGAAGGCTTGAAAATATTGTTGGAAAATGCTGGTTACAAGCATTTTCTCTATTTCCAACAACGTTTTCTTCCCTTCCAGAAACAAATTTTAGTTTTTGAGGCACATTCATTTTGTTGAATGCAAACGCTTTCAATGTGGACAAATTTAAAATTTCCTTATGTGGTAAAGATGTAGTGGTAAATGGTCCATAGGTAACCTTGTATTTCTCATTTTCAAGGCACCTCTCAGATGGACGGAGCAATCCTTGTGATCGCAGCCACAGATGGAACAATGCCACAGACTCGGGAACATTTACTTCTTGCAAAACAAATCGGAGTGGAGAACATAATTGTGTTTGTTAACAAGGCAGATATTGTTGATAAGGAGATGCTTGAATTAGTGGAGATGGAGGCCCGTGAATTATTAGATGAGTTTGGATATGACGGGAACAAAACCCCTGTGATTCATGGATCAGCGCTCGATGCCCTCAGTGGAAAGGACACAGAGTATGGTAAACCATCTATTCTTAAATTGATGGAGGCAGTTGATAACCATATAGTTATACCTGAACGTAATGTTGATGCTCCCTTTGTCCTGCCCATTGAGTCTGCAGTGTCTGTCCATGGAAGAGGAACTGTGTTGATTGGCACCCTTTTGGATGGAACTGTCAAAAAAGGAGATGAAGGAGTTGTGATTGGGTATGGGAAGATGATGAAAACTGCAGCTACAGAAATTCAAATATTTAAAAACCAAGTAGATTCATGTAAAGCAGGGGATAATGTAGGGATATTAGCTAGGGGTGTTAAGCATGATTTTGTAGAAAAAGGAATGTATTTTTGTGCCCCAGGAAAACTTAAACAGACCAATTATTTTGAAGCACAGATTTATATCTTAACCAAAGCTGAGGGAGGTAGAGTCCACCCAGTTCTAAATAAATATTCTCAGATTTTATTTTGTTCAACTTGGAACATTGGAAGTATGTTATATCTAAAACCTGAAAATAATATGTTAATGCCAGGGGACACAGCTAAAGTAAACGTTTTCCTCAGAAGACCAATGGTATTGCAAGAAGGAAGGAAATTCACCATTCGTGAGAATAATCAAACCACCATTTCTGGGATAGTGACTGATGTTTATCCAAATTCAAATACAGAAATTTTTGGCTTTAATGTTTTGCCAAGTAAACCTTTAAAGATTGAGACAGGAAGCATGTCAGTGGTAGGCAAAAGAAAGAGTGCAAAAAAGACCATGAAAAAGTGACCTTTGATATAAGTTTGTTTTGGTGTTTTCTTAATTCTTCCCCAATTGACAAATTTTAGACTCATCCAAATTGGAAACATCTGCTGATGACAAATTTAAAACTGATACAAATGAGCTTCAGTCATATGATAGGCTAGAAATCATTGTGGAAAAAGAAGAAAATATTGGTTTTTCAGGACAAGTCTAACATTTTGTTGTCCCTCAACTCTTTACCAAACCACAAAATTTTAGACTGGCCTAAATTGAAAGCATTTGCAGACGACAAAGTAAATGTGACTGTAAAAATGAAATATGTTTTGGGAGGGTAGAAAACATTGTAGGAAAAGGAGAAAATGCTGGTTACCAGCATTTTCTCCTTTTCCCACAACGTTTTCAATAGCCTTTTCTTACAGGGTCATTAAAACTCGGGATTGTGTGGTAAAGAGTTAACCACACAGTCCAAAGTTTTAATGACCTTCAAAATGAAGGCTTTTGAAAACATTGTGGGAAAAGGAGAAAATGCTTTTAACCAGACCCTTTACCTTAGGGTCATATAAAGCATGTGAGTGACTGATAAAGATGATAAAATGATCAACAATGTTGTATTTAAGTTTACTTTTTTATCCAATAATAATGATTTCAGCAACATTATATGCGTTGAGAAAATTGTAGACCCAAGATCAGAGTGCAGATATATGATGTAAGATCTTCACTGTTGTTGGTAGCCTTAAAAATCTTAAATACACATCATTCAGACAAAGATGTTAAAAGTTTTTCTTACTTTTGGTTGCCCACAGCAAGCAATTTCCTCCTTTTGCCAGCATTTTATGTGTATCAACATATTTACTGTTTTACCAGATGAAAAATTTGAACTGGTCCAAGATGAAAGTATTTGCAGATGATAAATGTGACTCAAAATACTGAGATTTGTCATTGAACGGTTAGAAAAGATAGTTTGAAAAGGAAGAAATGCTGGTTACCAGCATTTTCTTCTTTTCCCACAATGTTTTCAAAAGCCTTCTTTCTCAGAGTCATTAAAACCTAGGATTTTGTGGTAAAGCCTTAATCCTATATTCAATTTTGATTATTTATATTTGGTAGTAAAAGTAATCTACTTTAAATTTTTATTTCTGAAGGCACTAGGTTAACCCTTTACCAAACAAAACCTGATTTAAATGACCCTGAGGTAGAAGCCTTCTGAAAACATTGTAGGAAAAGGAGAAAATACTGGTAACCAGCATTTTCTCCTTTTCCCACAATGTTTTCTAATCTTCCAAAGTAAATTTCAATTTTTGACTCACCTATATTTTGTCGTCTGCAAAATACTTCAATTTGGACAAGTCTAAAATTTTGTCGTTTGGTAAAGAGTTAAGTGTAAGGTTACCCCATTGCTAGATGACATTTTTGACGTATATGTAAATTGAAAGCATTTGTGACAAATGAAGCTCAGATGATGGGATTTTTTATTGAATAAGTAGGACACATGTTGGAAAAATGGGGAAAAAAAGGCAGGTTTACAACATTTATCCTTTTCTTACAATATTATTGAAAGGCCCAATAGTGTCCAAAGAAACAATGCGGATGTCGAATGTATTTAAATTCAAATCATACCATTAAAAGTTTGGAAAATATTGTGAAGCTGACATTCTGTGTGTTTGGTCCAGGTATTAGTCGCCAGCAGGAAAAACTGAATTTCAAATTCAGGCAAAGAGTCAACAAAAGATAGAGCGACGTTGCAACTTTTAACCTAATTTTGAAATAAATTTGAATTTCTCTGCTAGTGACTAACGCTAGGACCGACCATACAATAACAATAATTCCCTTACTTTTAAATGCCATAATTTAAATTTAAATGCATTTTAACACCTGCTTTGTTTACTTTTGGCAGCTTTTGTTACTTTAGGCCTATTTTCTTCAGCATTGCTTAAACCTGGGATTGTAAGGTAAAAGGTTAAATAGGCATTTATTTGAAGATTGACAAGGTTACATGAAAAATTGAGATCTGCCATACTCTGTGAAAAAGGGGCTTAATGCATCTGCGAAAAGTATCGACCCAGGTCAGCCTGCGCAATCCGCGCAGGCTGTCCTGGTCTGAAACCTTTCGCTATTGGTCAATTTTCTGTATGATCAAGGACCAGTGTAGATCATGATTGTGTCGGTTGTTGAAAATGTTGCTAATTTGGATCAATAATTATGTGATCGATTGCATGGTATCATGCATCACGGAGATTCATTAAGCCCCCTTTTGCCAGAGCATGGCTCATGTTGACATCTACTGGCTTGCAAATATCGAGACTGGTCTACCATGAGCCTTTTACAGCCAACAAATAAACATTTTATGATGGGATTTGCCATCTGAAAGGTAGAAAAACATTGTGGGAAGGAGAAATTGCTAGTTACTCATCCCATACAAAACCAGCTTTTATACCAGTCTTAATAATCATCCGATCATTAAAAATACACCAATCAACTAGTTATTTCAACAATTAACTTACCAATCAATAGACTACAAATCAGCCAATAGATAAATTGATTGATTGATTGATTGTATGCTGTTTAACGCCGTTTTCAACATTATTTCAGTTACATCGCGGCAGCCAGTGCACCATCCATGCTTTCCTGGAGTTTCTTTTACCAGTACTCTGAACAATTTTTTTTTCCCAAACCACTGGTTGCTTTCCCACATAAACATCATCGAAATAATGGTCAGCGATGATAGAGGAATTAATCCTGTCGGACTGACTATCATCAGTCCTCGGAAAGAAATTGGCCGAGCCGGGAATCGAACCAATGATCCCCTGTTCTCAAGTCCTGCACGCTACCGACTGAGCTACCGGGGCTCGGGTCAGCCTACGGAATATCTTTCAGGTTCTATTCTGTTCTTTTTCTCAGCTCACATTCTGTAGGCGGAACGAGGTCACGAATTTTTTTCCTACTCTTTGGCTACTTAAGGCGACTTAAAGCAATTTCGTAGACAGTGCTGATCAATACCACACTGCACAGAATGAGCAGTCTGATCTTTGGCGTACACTGTCCAATACTAAGTGTGTTCTTAAATATTGCTGGTGTAATAGTCTCGGTATTGCCATATTCAGGTCTTAACTGCCGCATAAAACTATCTTTGTAATTCAAGTAGCGGTTTGAGTCTCAAATTGGTGACTTGAATAGCTCTTGTCGGCGACGAAGATCAAAATCAGACTACCCAAAACGTGCATCTACATCGATGGTAAGCTTAGACCAGAATTTTCTTCGGTTGCTGTTGAAATAAATTTTTCGACCTCCAAAAACATCGGAATTTTTACGAGACATCGAAAGAGTTAACCTCTTAGCACACCATCCCGAGCTTTAACTGTGGGGAAAGAGGCATTTGAAAACATTGTGGGAAAAGGAGAAAATGCTGGAATCCAGCATTTTCTCCTTTTGCCACAATGTTTTCTACCATTTCCAAAACAGAAATCATCGCTTGAGCTGCATTAAATTTGCCCTCTGCAAATGCTTTCAATTTGGATGAGTCTAAAATTTTGTCGTGGTAGAAAGTTGAGGTCCAATATTTAATCATTGAGAATCACGTCCATGGCATAGATCTACACCCTGTCCAAGGTCTAACAAAAAATAAGCGACACTTGACCTATCGGTGTTTTTCCTTGTTATTTTACTGAGGTAGGAGAAAGGACTGATCAACAACGGAAAATTGACGAGAGAGAGAGAGAGAGAGAGATTTTGGCCAATAGAGGAATAAATCTGAGATTTTCTCTTCAATTGTCACTATGGCTCTAGAGGCCGCGTTTCTGTCAGGAAAAGGGACCAAATTGGCCTGTTTTTATGCAAAAGCATGTTCTATAACACTTAGGTGACTTAGAATTAAGTCCTTGAGATTGGTGTAAGTTACCTTTGTCTTGCATTACTGACTTTGAAACATGTTTTAGACATATTAATTCTGTTTTCGTTTATTTTTTTCTGTGTGTGTGAGTTGTTATCCGTTCTGTATCAGTTTTACATCAAATTGTCAAAAAAGATAATCAACATTCAAGACCAGGCTGCAATTGCAGTCTGATCATGATCTAACTGCCCGGAAATGCAGCTAAAATTTTGACCTTGGGGCCATAAGGTTCAAATTTTAACTTACTGAATTAGTCGACAAATAGAACGAGTCGATTTCACGTCCATTGTGAAATAGACAAAATCGTGTTGAATCCTTTGCTGTATTAGCCCTTTCGCAACTACAGTTGCCTTTACGGCCGGTTTAGATCAAAGATCAGGCTGCACAAAACGTGCACCCTGATCTTTGATCTATACTGTCCGCTTTACACTTTAGATTAGACCAGCCTAGAAATTGCTATTATTTGGGTATTATTTCTATACTGAAAATATATTTTGGTGTTTTTTTCGGCGCTTTACGGGTTAAATTGATGAAGTTTTACTTTTTCTACCGGTGAAAAGCATCCGGAATATTGCCATTTCAAGTCTACCTTTTGGTCAGAATAACTCAACATATCGAACAATGTAGGCCTAGATCTTAATATCAGACCCCACGTTCTGTGCACTCTGAACTAGATTTACGCTGCTCGCAAACAGATTCTATGGCCTACTGAAAGGTTGCAAAGGGTCCATTATTCAGAACCACGAAGATGGTTACTATTGCGACATGGGTGTTCTCAACAATTGACCTTTTCATCATATTAAGTCTTAAAACTGAGTTTCAGTTTCTTATCTGCGATAAATTTTAACGTAGTTTCTTTCAGTAGGATAGTTAACAACCATCAGACAAATGTTTGTAAGAGTTTTATTTGGACTGTTTATCTGTAAATCTTGATTTTCTTTTTTTAGATTGAATACAATGATTAATCGTACGTGAAAGCTGGATGTTATGCAGTCAGTGGCTTGGGAAGAATATGAATATAAAAAATATGATACAAAAAAAACCCCAACCCTCATCGGCTAGTTTTACGAAAAAGATAGAAAATACATCGAGTAGTTCTAAGTGAGAAGTAGAAAATTCGTTGGCTAATTCTAAGCAGACCTTTGATAATAGATATCGGAAGTTTTTATTGCAAATTCCTGAGGTGAGCAATCGAAACTGCTTCTGCACTGTTTTCAAAGATTTTAAAATTATCAATGTTAGACAATTATGGGTTGATAAATATGAGGATTTATTTCTTTCAACCATATGGATTTTTGTGAGCTTTTTTTTTTTTAACTGCTCAAAATATGCAACATGTTTGTGGATTATCCTAATTCATATTTTTGCCCTACTCGTGTTTAAACAACGGTGTTATTACTTTGGACAAACTTGTTAAACAAAAGTCGGTATACACAAATTAGTTGCTGACAAAGTTGCTGCAGCTTTTTGTCCAACTGGTACTTGATATTGCGGATATACAAGACATAAGACTGAACTATATATGAACCATGCTCTGGTAAAAGGGGGCTTAATGCATCTCCGTGATGCATGGCATCAAGTAAGTCATCACAGTATTATACATCCCTAAAATCTGTTTTGTATAACAACCTACTGAATCATGAGGTACACTGGTCCTTTGACATACAGAAAATTGACCAATAGCGAAAAGTTTCGGCCGAGGTCAGCCTGCGCGGACTGCTTAGGCTGACCTGGGTCGATACTTTTCGCAAATGCATTAAGCCCCCATTTCACAGAGCATGGGTCATATGTATGTAGCACTTTCAGGAGCAAACTTGTTAACCCCTTGCTGCACGAACAAAAATTAGACTTGTTCAAATTAATGGCATTCGCAGACGACAAATAAAATGTGGTGAGATTTATCTTTGAAAGAACTTAACCTTTTGGCTGCTGAGCGCGACTCACTCACCTTTTGCGGGCGGTATAGATCAAGATCAGACTGCACAGAACGTGCAGTCTGATCTTGGATCTACACTGTCCGATAAGGAGATATCCTTTCCCAAAAGTTACGTTTGAAATAGCAAAATTTGGGTTTTTACTATTGGTTTGAAAGTTTAGTTTCATTTATTTAGCAGGAAAAGGATTAAAACGATTTTGTTGAAAGGAGATAAAATTGGTTACCAGGTTTTTCTTTTTTGTCACATTGTTTCAAAAGCCTTCTTTCGTAGGGTAATTAAATACAGGATCGTTTGGTGAAACGTTAAACAGAGGCCGACGTACAAATCAGTTTGTGGGCTGAACAAGTTGCCGAGAGTTTTGTTCACGAAGCCACTGACGGAAGATGGCTCTAAGCTTAGGAGTAAACAGCCCACGCCTTGCACACCGGTAAGTCTTTCAAATATTAGATTGCTACATCCAGCGTTAGGCTAATGATTTATTGGTACCAGACGAATGGGTCTCATTCTGGAATACCTAGGTTTGGCACCAAGTCTTTATATACGGCGAAGCACTTATAATCATTTAAGTGCATGTAGGCTGCTTTTTATGGTACAGTTATGCGACAAAAATGAACCTGTCCTTGCTGGCTATTTAGACATAATGTTTTTATAATTGCCAAAGGTTTACCTTATTTCATTTTCATAGACTTCTAACCTCACACGTTAGCCTATATATATCTGGTCCTATGATAACCTTGTTGACCTCTGTAGCTACGTAGATATGTAGGATGTTTACAGTGTCAAACATGCAGCAACCTACAGACTCAAGTATTTGATGGGTTGAACAAAATACTGATTTAAGAACGCTGCTGACTGTAGTCTTTTGACTCCATCTTATTTTGTGATATACTGGTATTAAACATATACCACACAATCCCGAGTTTTAACCTCTCCGATAGAGAAGTTTTTTTGAAAACATTGTGGGAAAAGGAGAAAATGCTGGTAACCAGCATTTTCTCCTTTTCCCACTATGTTTTCTACTTTTTTTAAGGGAAAAATACTATCATTTTGCCTTGTTGTAAAGGCTAAAACACTTATGACCCTACCAAGCTGATGACCGCTGGCACGCATTATTATACAGACCTAATCTCACCATAACACGACCTGCTGATTGGACAATGTGGGGTATGTTTAGATGTTAGAGGCTACAGTTTTCGTCACTGAATAATTTTGTTAAGATTCTAAAAGGCTACAGTTGTCATCAAATCGCCATGAAATTTCGCTTTCTATAATTTCTAGGTTACTTTAAAAACTGTGTATATCTGATGTTTAGCTAAAAGCCTGGTCACTAGGTTAGTTTAATTAGATCTAATGTGAAACCTTGCTAAAAGATAACTGCATCCATATATCAGATCTCAATAAAACTTTGTCAGGATTTATGTACTTCTATCTTTGAAAATTCTACTCAATGAGATCAAAACTTACATCAGTACTTGTAATACTACAAAGAAATATCTTGTGATCTGATAGTATAGTATGCCCCGAACATATATTCCTGTAGACTGGCAAAATCCACGTAAAAGCAGTTTCACTTTTGGGAGCCCCGTATACATAACTACAATTTCAACACAACACCCAAAATGTTTGTGTCGATCGATACGAGCCGTCTACTAGGCATACATACTGAGCCTGCACCATAGTGTTTACTAGTTTCTTGATGGTTGTCATTAAAGCGGAAAGAACGGATCACCTTTAAGGTATTACCATCCTAACACTTCTAGTGCAACATGGAATAAAATTTCTTATTAAATGATAAATAAGGATTTATACTGATATAATATTTTTGCTCATTTCTAACCGACCAGAAATTCATTTGTTGTCTATCTTGAAATTATTTGATGATATTTTTGTTAGTTTTCTGAAAAGGGAGGTAATTATTATCTCCCTTTGTAATGAGAATAGAGTGGCTTTAGATTTATAAATGATAATTCTAAGAAGGAAAAAATGGAAAAAGTGGCCCGGTCAAAGTATTACAATAATACTCATTTTTAATCATAGCAAAATTTTTAGGATAATATTATTGTGGAAATAGCTGTTTTTTATTAGAATGGTACTACCTTAAGATAAATGAATATAGTTACATATATTATCGTTTGTTGGCATTCTAAAACAAATACACCAGGTTATTGAACAAGTTTTCAAGTCCCCTGCCACCTGACCGTAGCCTACAACTAGTAATGTATTTCAAATAAAAAAATACTCTTTACCACTCCAGCAAAATGTAGACTTTTCTAAATTGTAAGTATTTGTAGATGACAATATAAATGTGGCCCAAATGATTGAATCTGTCAATGATAGCGTAGAAAACATTGCTAGTTACAAGCATTTTCCCCTTTTTCCACAATGTTTTCAAAAGACCTCTTTCTCAGGGTCTTTAAAAGTCGGGATTTTTTGGTAAAACGTTAATGAATAACTCTGATAAGAATACGGGGCCAACTTTTTATCTGGTCCCAACGGTAGATTTTTCCAGATTCCAGGAATTCTGGACCCGAGGAAGACGTTTGTCTGTATGATATCTATGTCAACTTGTAAGCTGGGCAATATCATTCAAAGTAGGTCATTAGGTCGAAATTTATAGGATTGTAGGAGCCAAAGGCAGAACATACAAAATAGTATAAAATTTACAAACAGAAAATGCATCAGGCGATGGATTAAATACGTAATAAACTTTTTGTTTATGTCTTGAACAAAATGTCAAACTCAGTGAAACAATATACTTTTCTTGATCTCATGTGAAAACGAAATATCATTCTCTGTACATCAAGATCTATCTAAAATCTTCCCCAGGAAATTGTTCAAGAAGAGACATGGCGACCAACAGAATGTTACGGGTACTTGTAGTGAAGATAGAGCGGGTGTAGTGAATGATTCCTTTAAATTGGAAACACTCGATGAGGTAAATATGAGAATTTCGTCTGTTCAGGTCGTTCTTTTTTTTTTACGTAAGTATCGAGTGTTTTTATGTGAACCTAAGAAGTCTTCACCGTACATATTCAAAGTACAATTTTCACAAAATGTTTACTAGAGGTCCCTTCGATACACATCGTATGGTATGTTTTGCTTGAAACATCAATGATAGTAAAGTTTTCCTGATAAAACTCTTTTTTTTGTAATTGTTTAGATATGTCGGCAAAAGTCTGTCCGACACAAGGTTAAGCGGATGAATTGATTTAATTGAAAGGTTACATGTCTTTTGATATATTCAATTTAGTTAACTCTACATAAAACGAAACGTGTTGCATAATTATATACCCTATATAAAGGAGCCGAAAATTTGAAGGTCAAAGGTTGTCCTGTAGAAATATTCCAATGCCAAAGAAACGTGAAACAAGTTTTCGCCTAGTATCTAATAGCTAGGATACCTTCTTTCCATGAGTTAATGTAGTTCCCTTAAGGAGTACTGTAGACAGCTAAAGATGTCGAATAGAGAAGCTGAATAGTTTCATTTTATTTTTACAGACCACAGGCGTTCGTTTTATGACGAACCTCGCCATTTATATAGTGAAAAAAATATAGGTTCGTCATAAAACGAACGCCTGTGTTATAGACTGTTGCTTAAAATCTTAATTTTTTTATTGTTGTTGTTGTTTTATACTATTCATCCATTTTTCATCAATTTTTCCCAACAGGGCAATAAAAGATCTCTTAATATTGTAAATAAAGTGGAAGACAGAGAAAACACAAGTTCAAACACGAAAGCTGCCAAAGCGGAGTCATGCTCAGATCCAGTGAAAAAGAGGAAGATACTTCAAACAGTGTTACTGTTGATAATATATGCCACAGCGGTATGATGGATCTTTTAATTTTGTTATCCTATTCAATGATATAGGCAACATCACATGCTTTTTTACTAACAGTGTAGATCAGAATAATACTGTACAGAAAATGCAGTCTGATCTAAGATCAACACTATCTGCCATTGTTTGAAATATTCTGACAAAACAGGCTTGAAGCAGCCATGTTTTACTACATATTGCTTGATTTAGGAAATCTGCCAATACTTAGTGTGTTAATGATTAAAAGGGTTTGTAAAATGAGCCATGCTCTGGTAAAAGGGGGCTTAATGCATCTGCAAAGAGTATCGATTCAGATGAGCCTGCTTAGACAGCGCAGGCTGACCTGGGCCGAAACATTTTGCTATGGATAAATTTTCTGCGTATCAAAGGACCAGCCTACCATATGATTCAGTCGGTTGTTACACAAACTAGATTTTACATATTCTTAATTACGTGATGACTTGCTAGGTATCATGCATCACGGAGATGCATTAAGCCCCCTTTCCACGAAGCATGGCTCAGATTTTTTGTCCATTTAGTAAACTTTTGGTTAAAGGCCGACAAAAACAAAAAATATGAAATAAACTTTTCTGTGCATTCATAAAGAAACTGCACGGTTACATTCAGTAAAAAAGATACAAATTTAGGGTTGGTTACTTTGCATTCGGTAACTCCGTTTATTTTTTGTGATAAAATCTGACGCCATTTTCCTTATTTGAATACAATACCATATTTCGACTTGTGTTATTTACCATGTAGCATACCTACAAATCATTGTGAAATTCATGTGCGAAATCTAAAACACCTTAAAAGGCAACGTATCCAATGAAGGAAACACTATGTACAATCAGTTTTATAACATTTCTAGTTCTTATTCCTTAATGATTAGCCAGCAATTGCTTTTCAGTGAATAAGGCATATTTGTTGATTGGTTTATTAGAAATGTCTGAACAGCCCCACCCCTTAACCGCCACCACTTTAGCGAACTATTATGTTGATAGAAGACTACACGTTTAAGTAGTAAAAGTCTTAATACTTCCTTTTATTAAAACAGGGTCTGGTATATGGACAAATGGGTCCAACGTTACCGGATTTGCAAAGGATAAGCGGTGTTCAGTTAGAAAAAGCCTCGTGGATTTTTACCGGTTTTGCCATCGGCTACTTACTCGGCTGTTTACTCGGCGGGATATGTAAGTAAAGTTGTTACCCCACCATGACAGAAAATACATAGAAGAGATAGAGATTTGCTGCCAGTCAAGAGAGTACCTCAAGAGTCTTTCAAAGATGACAAAAAATAATTCTTAAGCTTTTATATAGCTTGAAATTTGATGTATGAGGCTAACATTCCAACCAATACGTCCATTTAACAGAAACAGTTCTACAAGCATCTTTGTACTTTTTGCGTCAATGCACATACTGCACATACTGCCGATTCACACTAAACTCATAGTAAAATTTGTAAATTGAAAGCAGATTCACGATGGTTTGGCGTTTTAAATTGTATTTTTTTTTTAAATTCTGAAAGGGAAGAGAAATGCCACACATTTATCAGAAAAACAGACATTTTATTGTACGTAACTTTTCACCGTGCACTCTTAGCAGCTGAAAAGCTATGGTATCTTGCTAATAGATGCCTAACCTTTTGAACATCCGAATGATGCAAGTAACCGTTATTGCGAAGGTTTATCCAAAGCCGGATTTTACTGTTTATTTCAAGAACGTTTATAATCTTTACAGTACTTAAATCTTCAAATGCGTTCATTTTCTTTCTATAGAAAAAAAGGCAGATCGTGTAATCATGTGTCAAAACTTTTCGGTCACGTGATATAGTACTTCAGGTCTAAGACATTAAAAATGATCATTTACATCAATACCACTCTCAGTGCTGCCAGTCCTTTGATCCAGTACCATCATTCAAAGAATTTGCACAAAGGTCTATGTTTTTAACATAATGTAATCTTTAATAATAGTTTATTACTAATACTTGAGCCATGCTCTATGTAAAGGGGCTTGATGTATCTGAAAAAGTACTGGCCAAGGTCAGCCTGTGCATTCTTCTGCATGTCCATCAAGGACAAGTCTACCTCAAGATTAAGTCGATTTTTAGACAAAATTAAATTTGAGGATCCATTATTATGTGATGACTTTCTAGGCATAATGCATCATGGAGATGCATTTAACCCCTTTTTGACAGAATATAGCTCATTTTTACTTTGTCAATATTCTAACACCCATCTAATTAAACTTTCGATGAACGTCAAACGGGCAAAGTGGTGGACCGAATGATCAAAGATTTTTCTTATTCATGACATATTTTTTTTTAGTACTCGAGAAGTTTAACCCATACTTGCTACTTTTCCTGTACACTATTGGGGTTGCTATAACTACAGCATTGTTACCATGGATACCAGAGCTCGTTGTCATGGTGATACTCCGAGTGGGTACTGGATTCGGCATTGGTGGTCAAGATACAGGTAAAAAAGCAATTACTGCTTGATTCAAAGGAAATAAATCTGCAACGTACATCATTTGCATTGCCGCACTTACAAAAATAAGGTCTGGTTTAACTCTTACCAAGCCAAATCTATAAAGTCGACCGTCCAAAAAGCCTAAAGTTGAAGCATTTTTCCTGCGGCGTGTACACGTTTTCTAAGTTGTTTGAAGTCAAAATTTTAAAGGTCTTTATCATTGTACATATTATTTTTTAGACTGACCCAGTGCAAAATTAATTTCTGCGGGATGCATTATATCAAGCAAAACGTCACATAATTATTCATAAAACCAGTTTCCTTAACAAAAGACTTGAATATGAGGTAGTATGGTTCTTTGACATGCAGAAAATTTACAAGTAGCAATCATTTTCGGCCCATGTAACCCTTTGCGGACTACGCATGCTAGCCTGGGTCTATAATTTTTGCAAATGCAATAAACCTGCTTTTTTACAGGCTAAGGCTCATTTGTATAAAACCGTGATCGGCATGCGTTTTAAATCAGAATACACACGTGGGTGTACTTTTAAAATGATCGAATGGATAAGACGATCGCTTACCAATAAAGGGATGGATCCCGAGATCGAGTCGGCAACTCTTCGTTTTATTTTCGGAATCCGAAAATGAACGAAATAAGGTCACAGGGTATGTAGATGTCTCGGGTCACTGCGAGACATAAATTTGACATTGTCATACTCTGTGAAAAGGGGGTTAAATGTATACGCAAAAGGTATTGAACAGTGTCAGTGTCAGACTGACATGAAACGAACCTTTTTGCTATAAATTTTTTTTGCATGTCAAAAGAACATTCTAACATTGTCGGTTGTTAGAAAAAATGGATTGTATGTATCCATGATTATGTGATGGCTTCCTTGTTGTAATGCATTACCAAGATGCAACAAACTCTTCTTTTCTCAGAACATGGTTTATAATTGGCTTGCAACACGCGAAAAGGGACATTCGGACATTTGCGTAAAGTGTCGTCTCGGATCAGCCTGCGCAGTCCGCGCAGGCTAATCCGAGACGGCACTTTACGACTACATTACATTTTGTGCTATAGAAGACTTACATAAAACAGAAAATTACATAAATTACATAAAAACGGAAAGTGTCGACACTTTACGCAGATGTCCGATTGCCCCTTTTCGCTTGTTGCAGGCCATATATATATAAATATATATAATAAACAAAAATAACATCACATGGGAGTACTCCCATATGATATATACTCCCATGTGATGTTATTTTTGTTTATTATGTAATATCCTTGAACCGGCACCATTTGATTTTTTCAGACACACACACACACACACACACACACACACACACACACACACACACACATATATATATGTGTGTGTGTGTGTGTGTGTGTGTGTGTGTGTGAGGCATGCTCCGACACAAGGAGGCTTAATGCATCTCTGCGATCCATAGTACGAAGCAAGCCATAAAATACCTATGGATCCATAATATCCTCTTCTTTTAATAACCGACTAAATCATGAGGTAGACTAGTCCGTTGACATACAGAAAATTGACCGATAGCGAAAAGTTTCGGCCCAGGTCAGCCTGCGCGGATTGCGCAGGCTGACCTGGGTGGATACTTTTCGCAGATGCATTAAGCCCCCTTTTTACAGAGCATGACTCATATATTTTTTTCTTACAGGCATTCATGCGATGCTGCTCTATATTTGGCAAAACCAAGGGGGACGATTCATACATGTGACGCACGTACAAGCAGCTATTGGTGGTGTATTATCTCCCTTGATTACAGAGCCATTCGTTAGTAAGTATTAGTTTGTAAGTGTTTTGATGACCTTAGCAAAGATTGCTATTGAAATCATTGTGGAAAAAGTAGAAATTGTTGGTTCCCAGCATTTTTTCCCGACAATGATTTCAGCTTTCTCGAAGGTATTTATTATTTTTAGACACATTTACATGTTTTACCGTTGTCTGCGCATGTCATATTCTTCGAAGATTCGACCTGTCTGCTATGACGCATCACTCATCTCCGAATACTTGGGAAAAGTGGGGCTTAAACCGAAGCTATTAGCCTATTACCCAAGCATGTAGGGGCTGCCGTTTAATAAATGGCCGATATATAGGTTACATGCTAGCCGATCAAAGCTGAATGAATCGTACCAGGAAGCGTTTTATTGAGTAAACGTTTATTTCATTTTGAAATTCAAAGTAACGGTTGTTGTTTTGAAAAGTAGTCCGGTTCTGTACCCAGAATGCCCAAATTAGATAGATGTGTATTTGTAGAATGCCATCTAGCGGGAGATAATGATGTTTTACATTCTGCATGTGCCTTCAATTTAGACAAGTATAATATTTTGAGGTCTGGTAAAGGGAAAGTTGGTAATAAGTTTACCGCTTGGTCGCCAAATACACAAAATTTACAAGCTGGCGGTCAGAGGTTTTATCTAATTTCTTGTAATTGTAGTTTCAAGATTTCATGCCAGATTTTGCAACCTGAAACTTCTTTTAAATCCTTTACCACACACACCGAGATTTAACGACTTCGAAGATGAAGCCTTCTGAAAACATTGCGGGAAAAGGAGAAAATGCTGGTAACCAGCATTTTCTCCTTTTCCCACAATGTTTTCTATTCTATCAAATACAGAAATTATCCTATTAGCAACATGTGATTTTTCGTCTGCAAATACTTTCAATTAGGCCGAGTCCAACCTTTTATTGTTCGGTAAAGAGTCAAATACTAAGTACTTGGAGTGGTTAATGGATCCTATACAAACCCCGAGCAAGAAGGCTCCTAAAAAAAACCTGTTAAGAAAGGGGAAAATGCTTCCTTCTCTGGTTACCAGCATTTTCTCCTTTTTTCACGACGTGTTTTACCTTCCGAAAGACAATGCAAACGTATCATTTAGGTCACATTTAATTTGTTGACTGCAGAATACTTCAACTTGGATGAGTCTAAGTTTTGGTCGTTTGGTAGAGAGTTTTTTTTTTTATAATTTCCTCATGGCTTTTGTTGTATTGTGTTCATTCATGTCATAAACTCTTACACAAACGACAATGTTTTAAACTTGTCCAAATGGAAAACATTTGCAGACGACAACTTAGATGTAGACCAAAAGATGATTTCTGTTTTTGAAGTGGTAGAAAACATCGTGGAGGAAACGAAAAATTTTTATTCACTAGCATTTTTTTTTTTTCAACAATATTTTCAAAGCCTTTTTGCTCTAGGTTTGTAAAAACACGGAACTGTATGGTAGAGTTAATTTGTTCATTCTGCCATCCAATATCCTAAAACTGATTTGAGCCATACTTTGTGAAAAGGGGTTAGATGCGTTTGCAAAAAAGTATCGACCAAGGTCAGCCTGTGATGACTACGCAGACTGACCTGGGTCGAAACTTTTGATTTTGATTTGAACGTCAATTTTCTGCTTGTCAAAGTATTAGTCTACCTCATGATTCAGTCATTTTTAAGACAGAATCCATTTTTTGTGTCCATGATTATGCGATGAGATGCTTCGTGTAATGTATCCCTTTTGTCACAGCGCCGCTCATTTCCTTTTTGCAGCGTCCAAACCTATCGAAAAGGTCACAATAGACTTGATGAGTAACGAAACACTTGATAGCTACAACGGTACTACTGATATGAACATCACAAACACCAGTCTAGCTGGCAATAGCTTAATACCAGACACAGAATCCACCATTCACTACGCATTCTTGATAACTGCTATCATCACAGCAGTGGCTGCTTTCCCGTCTTTGTACATCTACTTTACAGAAAAGGACGTGAATAATGAACCAGAGGATTCGGATGAAGAAGAAACATGCAAATCAAATTTGCCAACTAAAGCAAAAATGGTTATTTTTGGTATTCTTTGTGTCATCTCCTTTCTTTCTACGGCTTGCATCGATTTATTTCCAAGCTTTTTGACAACGTTTCTGATAGAAAACCTAAACTGGGCTCAAAAAACGGGAACCATCTTAACATCGGTTTACTTCGGTACTTATGGACTTGGAAATTTGATAGCTGCTTTTACTCACAGCTACTTGCAGACAACAATTCTGATTGTTGTATCTTATGCAGCAACTCCTTTAGCGTTGGTAACGCTACTGCTAAGCGTTGTGTTCAAGCATACAGTTCTCATATGGGTATCTGTATCTGTTACAGGTTTAACTTCATCAGTGTTACTACCGACACTTTTTTCCTGGACACAAGAATACATTACACCGGTTACCGGAAGAATCGCTTCGGCACTCCTCTTTTCCGGTTCAGCCGGTGTTATAGCTAATCCTCTATTGCTTGGTTACCTTATGGATAATTTCACACCAATGTGGTTTCTGTTTTTCTCCATTGGTGAGACTCTGCTGTGTGCAGTGTTATTTGCATTTGCATGTGGTTTGTTTAAGATGTATTCAAGAACAATTAAGAAAAAATCTGTAGATACAGATCAGGACACCAGGTGTAATGTAAATGGAAAAAATACGAGTAATGGCGATATGCTTAAGTCAGTGGTATATTCCATACATTTATAGTAAACTGAAATCCTTATCCTGCTAAGTAAGTGAAATGAAATTTTCAAACCGATGGTAAAACCAAAACAATACTATTTTCAAACTTATTTTTTGGAAAAAAAATCTCATTATTGGACAGTGTAGATCAAAATCAGACTGCACGTTCTGTGCAGTCTGATTTTGATCTACACTGTCCACAAAAGGTCGGCGAGTCGCACTTAGCAGCCTTAGGGTTATTACATCTCTAGTAAATTTACGAAGCAATCACGGGTTTCAACAACCCGAGGGAAAAAGGCTGAAAAGACTGTGGGAAAAGCAAAATATATTGTTGATGCATTTTCTCATTTTTACACCCATTGACTGAAAGTACATTGTTCATGACTGAGTTATTCTAGTATCCGTTTTGTCTTCTGCAAATTCTTTCAATCTGGACAAGTTTAGAATTATTTAATCGAGTCAAGAGGTGCCTATTTATTCAAGAAATACACGCACTTGTTTTCTAGCAGTAGGAGCAGGGAAGAAAAGCGGAGGGGCAACAGGGACCAGACCGACACTTTTAGTAACTTTTGCGGGAGGACGCCAAAGTCTATTTCGCCCACACCCTCAGTATTTCACCTATTTCAATTTTCTGTTACATAAAAAATGTCTCCCATATTTCAGGCAAGAATATGTCATAACCTCTTTCAGATGATAAAATTTTAAACTCGTTTTTGTTGAAAACATTTGCAGAGAATAAGTAAAATGTGGCTAAAACGATAGGAGTTGTCCTTGAAAGAGTACAGAACATTGTGGGAAAAGGAGAAAATGCGCTTTATTAACATTTTCTCCTCCCCCACCCGAAAAAAAAAAAAAGAAAAACGATCATCCTCAGGATCGTAAAAACAAGGAATCGTTTTATAAAGGTCTAAAGATCTGCCCTGCCTCTTCTCCAAAGACAATTCAACAGCTGTTATATCATTTGCATTTTTATGTCTTCTGTCCAGTTGAATTGTTCGAATTGTACACTTACTTAATAGGTCTTAATAGTATATGTGACCTTTTCCCGCCATACACGCTTTCTTTTATAAAATACACGTACAAGTCAATTTTGGATTTATCACATTCTTCTAAGTGATTGCTACTCAACATGTATACATATGAAACATGTTTTGACAAAAGGGGGTTTGATGCATATCCGTGATGCTTTATAACAAGCATGTCATAATATGATTGTGGATTAAATAAATTTTGTCCAACCACCGGCTAGATAATGGGGATAGAATGGTCCTTTGACATGCAGAAAATTAAAACCAAAAGCAAAACTTTCGACCCAGGTCAGCCTACGCGGAAAGACCTGGGTTGATACTTTTTGTAGGTGCATTAAGCGCTCTTGTAACAGAGCGTGACTCACATATACATGTGTATTATTTTAGTCTACACTCCCGGCTCTTCTGCATAAAGTTTTACCCATATATGGCCTGCAACACGCGAAAAGGGGCACTCGGACATTTGAGTGAAGTGTCGTCTCGGATCAGCCTGCGCAGTCCTCACAGGCTAATCCGAAACGACACTTTCTGTTTTTATGTAATTATCTGTTTTGCTCAAGTCTACTATAGCACAAAATCTAATGTAGTCGTAAAGTGCCGCCTCGGATTAGCCTGCGCAGACTGCGCAGGCTGATCCGAGACGACACTTTACGCAAATGTCTGAATGCCCCTTTTCACGTGTTGCAAGCCATTATATATCGTATAACCAACGAAATGCAAATACATGACACTAGATCTATGTTTGAAACGGTCAATAAGCCACTCGACAAAATACGGATTTATCCTTTCAGCGCAATAGGCAAAATATGGGCCTTTGCAGACGGCATAGATCAAAATCAGACTGCACAGAATGTGCAGTCTGATCTTGAACCTATACCGTCCGCTTGGTCAGTCAAGCGTGCAAGATAAGGCTGTTTTTGAGTTTCAGTTGATTGTAGGTTTTTTTTTCTAACGTCGAATGATTGATTGATTGTATGGTGTTTAAGTTCCAGTTATATCGCGGCGGCCAGTGCATCTGTCCGTGCTTTTCTGGAGTTTCTTTTACCAGCGCGCCGCATAATATTCTTTCCAAGCCACTGGCTGCTTTCCCACATAACCGTTCTCGAAACAATGGTCGGCGGTGAAAGAGAAATGAATCCTGTCGCAATGACTATAATCAATCCACGGAAAGAAATTGGCCGAGCCGGGGATCAAACCAGCGACCTCCTGTTCTCAAGTCCTGCACGCTACCGACAGAGCTACCTGGGCTCGGCTCCGTCGAAAGAGTTCGGATTTATATTTGACGCTGAAAAGAATTGGATCAGGCCTTGAGCCACATTTCCCTCTAGAACGGTCGAAGAAAATAATTATGAATTATATAGCTATCTTGATTGAGGTCAATGTAGGACAGCGATAAACATGCTACTAGTTTAACCTATTCTCGCAGAGTACCGCGGTATCTGATGTTCTAGGCGAAGAGTGGAGGAAAAGATTAGACTGCACATTCGTGTCGTCTGATCTTATTCAACACCGTCCGATATCTTAATCGATTCTTTCATCCTTCCTTTCGCAAACAATCCCGAGTTTTACCAACCATGTTGATTATTTTAACGCTTTTGAAAACATTGGGAGAAAAGGAGAAAATGCTGGTAACCAGCATTTTCTCCTTTTCCCTCAATGTTTTCAATTTTTCAGGGAAAAAGTCCATGACTTTGATTTAATTTACTTCATGTAATTTGTCATCTGAAAATGCTTTCCATATAGACGAGTCTAAATTCTTGAATAGTTATGAATAAAATTTTCCTTTGTTTGCATGGTCTTGAACTTCGATTACATTTTTTTTTTTTGTTATATCGCAGCGGCCTGTGCACCTGTCTATGCTATCCTAGGGTTTCTATTATCAAAGCTTCGCACAATATTCCCCTAAAGACGCTGACTGCGTCCCCACATAACCATCGTCGAAAACAATGATCGGCAGTGAATGAGGAATGAATCCTGTCACCATGACTTATAGTCAGTCCTCAGAAAGAAACTGACCGAGCTGGGGCTTCGAACCAGCGAGGCCCTTGTCAGTAAAGTTTTAAGGTATATACACCTATTTCAAAATCAGGTGTGTGTGTGTGGGGGGGGTGTGTAGATTTATTCGTGTATTTTTCCTTCGGCCATTTGAAATCTTATAAACGGTGTTTTGAAGCGAGACAAAGAGGCGGAAAGTAATCAAACGGACAATATATCCGTTTATTTTACAGTCCTTTTCTATAAAAAATATTTTCTTTACGATCGATGCATATTTGACGCTTAAAATTACCAGAGTACAAACTTTGAGACACCACCAAATCAAAATAGAAAAAAATAAAATGCAAAAGATAGGATAAATCTGGTTCAAATGAAGGGATTTGTCTTTGATAGGGAAGAAAACATTGTGGAAAAAGGAGAAAATGCTGGTAACCAGCATTTTCTCCTTTTTTCACGATGTTTTCAAAAGACTTTTTGATCGAGATCGTTAAGTCACGGAGTTATGCGTTAAATGAATATGTAAGCCGAAGCCCTGGGCCACAAGGAAATGAATAACTCTTTGTCGACCAAATCGTTGTTTAAGTGTTTATAAACCATTGTTGTTTGATTTTTTGTTTGTTTGTTTGTTTGGTGTTTAACCCTTGTCCTGCTAAATGGAACTTTCAGGCCGATAGTTAAAACCCAAATTTTTGCCATTTCTAACTTATTTTTTTGGGGAAATTTCTCTGTATCGGGCAGTGTAGATCCAAGATCAGACTGCACTTTCTGTGCAGTCTGATCTTGATCTACACTGTCCGTAAAAGGTCCTTAGGTCGCGCTTGGCATTTTAAAGATTAACGCTGTTGAAATTGAAAACATTGTTTTAGTTACACCACGACGACCAGTGCACCTATCCTTGCTTTCAGGGCTGGAGTTTCTATTACCATTACATAGCATAACACTCTTTCCAAGCCACTGGGCCGAGCCCCGGTAGCGAACAGAGCTTGAGAACAAGGCTTCGCTCGTTAATAAAACAAAAATTAAAGGATCTTTATATCAACTTCTTGTTTCGTAAAATCGAAAATAATGATAGCTGCCACATTTACAGACTGATAAAAAAGAAATTCGGATTGGAAAAATATTTAACTCAAACTCCTCCTTCACTTTTGAAATACAAGATAAAATTTAGAACAAATAATCATAGATTACCTATTGAAGTAAGAAGAATGTCAAATCTAGAAACCAGAGAACGAATCTGCAATCTCTGTAATAGTTCTATTGGTGACTAGTATCACTATATTTTTGAGTGTATCTCATTCAGTGATCAAAGAAAAAACTTCATTTCTAAGAAAGATTCAAGGCGACATAATGTCGATAAATTTGAACTTCTTGTAAATGCTACAGACCGGTCTGAAATCGTAAATTTGTGTAAATTTATCAAAATCATTATAAATTCCTTTTAAATGATGTACGATTGAATTAACTAATATCTGCAACTTATTATTAATAGTTACACCCCCCCTCTCTCTCTCTCTCTCTCTCTCTCTCTCTCTCTCTCTCTCTTACTCTCTCTCTCTCTCCTTTACATTATGAACTCGAACTATGTTTGTTCAAATACTTTTTGTGCCTCGTTAAAATTGTTTTTTCATGTACATTTACCTCTGGTTTTCTGTGAAAGGAACAGAGTGAATAAAGGTATTGTATTGTATTGTATTGTATTGTATTGTATTGTATTATATTGGTTCGAACCCCAATATTGGCCACTTTCTTTCCGAAGATTGATAAGCTGGTAACCAGCATTTTCTCGTTTTCCCACAATGTTTTATACCGTATCATAGACAAATTCAATCTTATGAGCTACATTAAATTGTCGTCTGCAAATGATTTCAATTTGGACAAGTCTGTATTTAGCTCGTGTGGTATAGAGTTAAACCCACTTCTATTAAAGCATGGCCAAAATAGAAACGCACTATTGACACAAACAGCTCGTATTTATTGATTTTATTCGTGAACAAACGACAGAATCCTGTATCCTGCAACACGCGAAAAGGGACAGTCCGACATTTGCGTAAAGTGTCGTCTCGGATCAGCCTGCGCAGTCCGCGCAGGCTAATCCGAGACGCCACTTTACGACTACATAAGATTTTGTCCCACAGTAGACTTGCGCAAAACAGAAAATCACATCAGAACGGAAATTGTCGTTTCGGATTAGTCTGCGCGGAGTGTGCAGGCTGATCCGAGACGACACTTTACGCAAATATCCGAATGCCCCTTTTCGTGTGTTGCAGGCCATATAATTCTTAAACTATTCACCTAACAATTAGGTGTATTGACGAGAGAGAGAGAGAGAGAGAGAGCTTTTGAAAACATTGCCGGAAAAGCGAAAAATGCTGATTACGAGCATTTTCTCTTTTTTTTTCACACAGTTTTGCATCCTTACGGACACAGCTCTCAGTATTTGAGCCACACTCAATTTGTCGTGCGCAACAGCTTTCAATATGGATGGGTCTAAAATCTGAGGAGTGGTATAAAGGGTTAACTGAAAGATGGTTGACAGTGCAACTTTTGCTGTTTTGTTGGGACAAACGTTACAGTCTGATCTTGGATCTACACTGCTCTGATACTATGGTCAGGTATCCATCAGTACAACTTTGATATTGTAACATTTAGCTATTAATTATAGACATACATTGTGCGATTTATGTATTTTACTTCTTAAACACATTACTATTCAAACACAAATTCTGAAGTCCCTTAGGTCGAAAGCTATGAAAACAGTTTTGGAAAGGAGCAATTTCTTATTAAAAGCAATTGCTTCTTTTCAACAAATGTTTTCTTCGCTGTTAAATAAACAATGTTCATTTTCCTTTAATTGATTGTGCTCTGTTTAATCTGCGATAGTATTTGGTAGGCCAAGCCATTGCTCCTTCTTTCGAATGTTTCCCATGCCGTTGAATGAAATACTGTATTTCCATTCTTTTAAATGTTTTTTCTTTGTTTATTTTACAGTAGTTTTCGGTAATTCTTAAAACAGTCCATACAGTAACCGGTCATAGGATCCTTCTCCGGCTCCGGTGTTTCATGGACCGGTGTTGGTAGCAAAGGCGTCAAATTCACCGAATGCAATCAAAGAATGCCGAATATTTACGGCAATCGTGTTTCTTACATCGTTAAACTCTACTGTATTTCTAAGCGTTTCTTCTGTATCATTCAGCCAATTCTGACTTCTTGAACCCCAATAGTGCAATAATGTCATGTCATTATATGCAGGATGAATGCTTTTCCCGGTTGTCACTGCTGCATGCATACCTGCTCTCGTTGTCATGGCAACACGATATATAGGTTTTACATTTGGATTCAATGGTTTCGGTGTTATTCGGTTGATTCTGTCATAAAATATATCACGTGTTCGATCGCCTTGACCTTCAAGGACAAAGTTTGCTAGTTTTAGTTCTGACACTTTACTATCTACAGCTTGTAGATACCGAGTCAGAAATCCCTCACATCTGTCTCGGGGAACGTAGGCATTCTCGTCCATGTCAAAATTGTAATGCCAAACGGCCTCGTTTCCATGATGTTTCAGTACATGATTATAACAGCTAACTTGGTTTTTATCATTGCTTCCACCCACATGGGGTATATATAGTATATCTGACCATGGGTAGAGTGTCACCAGTCCGTGTTTGATGTATTTCACCAAGTAGGGCTCTAGCTTTTCGCTGTCGTTCAAGAAGTGATTACATACATACACATGCTCAGCGCCAGCCCAAAACTGGTAATGTAACCATTGCAGAAACTCTCTTGGCGTCCATCTTGCTTTGTCATCGGCGTATAGACGCACGCGGACGATAGATGTTATATAAAACTTGGTACCATTGGTTGGCTTACGGCTTTGTAAGTCGTGTTGCCATTTTGGCACAGTTAACACATATTTTGAATCGATTTTGAAATAGGACAACATACGTTTTTCATCAAGACGCATCTTTAACTTGTCATCAATTTGTATACTGTATGGGGAAAAGCAGGGTTCTGACTTGTTCCGTGTTTGGTTGTGTAGGTCGATATGTATAACTGTCTCTTCGACAAATTGTCTGCTTAACATTGGCATATCCTTTCTTACCTCTGACACAGTGTGTTCACCAAAGCTGGACATGTTAAAAGATGACGTGAGTTTTATGTATCCAGGAATTCGTTTCTGGTATAGAAACACCAGGAAAACCCCCGATAGAGAAAGATATGCACCAAGTAAAAGCACGCAGCGTCTTTTGCTTCTCTGTTTTAGCAGGGATAATTTCATGATGTGATTGTATTCCTTTGTTAGAATTATTTGAATATTCTTTAACTTTAGAAGTAGGATATGGTCTTTCTGTTTACTATCTATCTGAAAGAATAAACGAAAATATTTCTAATAATAAATTTTCACCAAACAACCTCATGGTTTCATGACCCTTAGCTTTTGAAAACAATGTGAGAAAAGGAGAAAATTCTTGATTGCTTTCTCTTAACCCTTATCCTGCTAAATCAGTTAAATGAAACTTTCAAGCCGATAAAAATGCAAATGTTGCTACTTCAAAGTTTTTTTTTTTTGGGGGGGGGGGAGGATATCTTCTTATCGGACAGTGTAGATTCAAGATCAGACTGCACGTTCTGTGCAGTCTGATCTTGATCTACAATGTCCGCAAAAGGTCCTTGAGTCGCGCTCTGCAGCCTAAGGCTGAACATTTGATACCCTTTAACAGACTAATCCAATCTTTTAAGGCACATTCATTATCTTTTATCCTTCTAAATAAGTGAAACGAAACTTTCAAGTCTATGGTACAAATTCAAATTTCGCTATTTCAAAGGTAATTTTTGGAGGAAGATTACTCCTTATCGAACAGTGTAGATCCAAGCATTTTCTCCTTTTACTACAACGTTTTCTATCCTATCAAAGAAAATTGACCGCTTGAGGCACGTTGAAATTGCTGTCTACAAATGCTTTCAATTTGAACATGGCTAAAATTTTGTAGTCTAGTAAAGTGTTAATATAAGATGCTTGCTAATACAGATAACCACGACAGAAACGTTTTATCATATTTCACCTTCTGATTTTTTTTTCTTCTTTTTTATAAACTATTCCGCTTTCCCACCATATCGCTGGATATGAGGGAGATAGGGAGATGAGAGAAACCTTCCTAGCTACCGTGATTGTTTTAAGCCAGTGACTGATTTTGTCGATGTTCAAACCCGTTATGTTCTGCTATCGGATCAATAAATTTAAACTCACTAGAACTACATGTACATATATTACCCTGACCAAGGAAAAAAACACAACTGACCTGAAACACTATGGACCAACGTACAGTCTCGCAAATCGGAAGCTGCTGTCACTGTACGCCCAAAATCAGTTAGCTGCGGTAAACAACCATCATAAAACAGGCTGGCACGTGAATTCTAGCGAACAGAAACTTATCAGAAGTATACCATTTGAGAGGTAACATGTTTTCCTACCAACCTTTACTGCTATTTAGAACATGAACCATGCGATTTTTGCACAGGAAAGCCGCATCACCGATTTTTACCGTTGGCAGTTGCCGTGACGACTACACTTTTGCTTTCTATTCTTCTGGGAAGATTGGTAAGCATTTTCTGATTATGCACACAGATAAAGAAATCATTCAACTTGATTTATACATATCCATAAGAGTATTCAGTGCTATTCCAGTGGAAATAATTCAACTTTTCTTGAGGTTCACTGTACGATCAGCTGCATCTGTACGCAAGCATTAGCTGCTTGCTTTGATAGAAAAGCTGTACGCTCAGCTGCATCGATGCATCCGCATGAATTTATCATGTTTGTCAATATCCCAGGAGACCATGTTTCGACTGGAGATACCATTTTGTCTAACATTTTTCTTTAGGGTACAGCAGAGTTGACTTTTGACTCCAAAGGACTAAAGTTACTCGGAAAGTCGCCTTCGTTATCGTCATGTTAAGCATTTTTCGACCAACCCATAAATCCTAAGAATTTGCCCTTGAACAACTTCATACCAACAGAATGTTCTTTTTTTCTCATTTGAAAAACTCATGTGGGTTTTCGACTCTCTCGAAAACCACTCCACAGTATTTGGGAATAGCAAGTATGCAATATTCGTCCTTTGGAAGATTTCCTGGCAATCATTCTATTTAATTTCAAACAAGAGGGCCACGATGGACCTGAAGTCGCTCACCTGAGTCTTTTGACCAAACATGACCCATTTTCAATGTCTTTCAAGATATTATGACAAACATTCTACCAAGCCTTCAAAATTATTGGACTGAAAATTTGATCTCTCGTACACAAGCTTTTTATAGAATTTCTCTTAGTGACCTACTTTTTAGCCAAGCATAGCCTGTTTTCCGATTGTAGCTGTGACCCATTTTTAAACTCATTCAAGATATATATTGACAAACATTCTGACCAACTTTCATGAGTATATGACTGAAAATGTGGCCTTTAGAGGGTACACAAGGTTTTGTAAGATTTGACCAAATGACCTAGTTTTTGACCCAACATGAGCCATTTGCAAACTGGTCCAAGAAATCATCAAGACAAACATTCTGACTAATTTTCATAAGTATTGGACAGAAAACGACGACTCTAGAGCTACACAGGCCATTTTAGAGATGTCACCTGGTGACCTAGTTTTTGACCCGATGTGACGCATTTTAAGACTCAATTAAGATATCATTATGACAAACATTCTGACCAACTTTCATGAGTATTTGACTTAAAATGTGGCCTCTAGAGGGTACACAAGGGTTTTGTAAGATTTAACCCAGTGACCTAGTTTTTGACCCAAGATGACCCATTTGCAAAACATTCCAAGAAATCATCAAGACAAACATTCTGACCAAGATTCATGAGTATTACACTAAAAATGTGCCCTCTAGAGCGTACACAAGGTTTTTCTAAGATTTGACCAAGTGAACTATTTTTTGACCTGACATGTACCTTCTTTAAACTTGTCCAAGCCATCATCAAAGACAAACATTCTGACCAACTTTCAAGAGTTTTGAACTGAAAATGTGGCCTCTAGAATGTGCACAAGGTTTTTCCAAGATTTGGCCTATTGACCTAGTTTTTGACCCGACATGACCCATTTTCTGAGATATCATCAGGATAGACATTCTGACCACCTTTCAAGAGTCTTGGACTGAAAATATGGTCTTTAGAGCGTACACAATGTTTTTCTAAGAATTGACCTAGTGACCTAGTTTTTGACCCGACATGACCCATTTTCGAACTCGTCCGAAATATTATCAAGACAAACATTCTGACCAACTTTCAAGATTTTTGGACTGAAAGTGTGGCCTGTAGAGTGTACACAAGGTTTTTCTAAGATTTGACCTAGTTACCTAGATTTTTATCCGACCTGACCCATTTTCGAACTCGTCCGAGATATCATCAAGACAAACATTCTGACCAAGTTTCACGAGTATCTGACTGAAAATGTGGCCTCTAGAGCGCACACAAGGTAAAAGTCGACGACGGACGACGCACGACGGACGACGGACGCCGGACACAGCACGATCACAAAAGCTCACCTTCAGCACTTTGTGCTCAGATGAGCTAAAAAAAGTATCTTTCTTGCTATTCTCAGGCAAGTTTTCAAAAACAAGTAGCATTAATGTCTGTAGTTCTCTTAGATCTTGGCTCTCCTTTTTGCTATAGACAAATTGCCTGATTGATTGGATAACTCTTGTTCCGTTTCCTTTAGATAACCAACTCTGTCTTCTTATTTAAGGCTCTTGCTATTATTTATGAGTTTATGTAAATTTCAGTTTCTTTAACCCTAGACTGTTGTATGGATTCGTCCATGATAGTCTAGAATCGCTTTACTTTTCAGACATTTTGAGTTTCGAAATCATTTGTGGTTGAAGTCTGGCAAATTTTATGTACATATCATGCTGCAGGTTCACTATATATCACAAAACCACTTTCTTTTTAAGAGATGGGACTACATGAAAGTTTTGTGCCAAATTGTGGACTCAGCTTAGCCTCTCTCTGTAAACCTTCTAAGACATATATTTCATTGTTAGGACAACTGGTGGCTATGTGGTCTATCATCTCTATAAACTGGCAACAGGCAAATTTGCACACTTTGCACCTGAATCCAGTATCATCCCTTATTGTGTCATAGTATTATAAAAAAATTGAAAATCGAGATAAAAGGAAATAGTGTAATGAATAAAAAGACTCTCATAGAGTCTACAAAGAATAGATACCTCATAGCAATACATTTGATAACAAAATATAGCGCTCAGAGTGTTTAATTCGAAACTTTGGTACGGGTCACAGCTACTGTAGTAATACGAGCTCCTTTTTGTTATCCTCTTTTCATGAAAACTAAGTATAGAGTATCAAATGATAATCAAAACTAAACCAAAATTATGTCTTCTGTCGTATGAACTGGACCTTTTCATTCAATACTGAGGTTGCATCGATGCAGCTAAGCGTACAGCTTTTCTATCAAAGCAAGCAGCTAATGCTTGCGTACAGATGCAGCTGATCGTACAGTGAACCTCTTGATAGTACCTCAAGGAAAGTTGAATTATTTCCACTGGAATAGCACTGAATACTCTTATGGATATGTAAACATCAAGTTGAATGGTTTCTTTATCTGTGTGCATAATCAGAAATGCTTACCGATCTTCCAGAAAGAATAGAATGCAAAAGTTTAGCCGTCACGGCAACCGCCAACGGCAAAAATCGGTGATGCGGCTTTCCAGTGCAAAAATCGCATGCCTCTGATAAGTTTCTGTGCACTAGAATTCACGTGCCAGCCTGTTTTATGATATTTGTTTACCGCAGCTAACTGATTTTGGGCGTACATTGACAGCAGCTTCCGATTTGCGAGACTGTTCGTTGGTCCATACTGAAACAAGGTATTGATTCTGCAAGAAGTATCCTACAATTAACTGACAACTCATAATTAATTAATTTACTCAAACACATATATTGATTACTCACGTAGTTTTACTTAGGTTTTGTACGAAACATCGTGGTACAGTTGGCTGTTACATTATAACGTGTCAGTTTTATGAAAACAAATAGCTATCCTATTTTAATCCTAACTGAATTTCAGTCTTTTTCCTGCGGAAGGAGAACAAGCTGATAACCAACGCTTTCTCCTTTTTTTTTTCCAAAATATTTTCTACAAAAATGCCTTTTCTCTTTAGAGACAGATTCCACCACTCCGGTCAATCTGAAGTTTTCGTCTGCAAAAGCTTTTCCATTGGGACAAGGCTAAAATCTTAACCCTTAGTCTGCTAAGCGCGACTCACTGACCTTTTGCGGACTGCGTAGATCAAGATCAGACTGCACAGAACGTGCAGTCTGATCTTGGATCTACACTGTCCGATAAGGAGATAGTATTCCCCAAAACATAAGGTTGAAATAGCAATATTTGGGTTCTTCCTATCGAATTGAAAATTTCTGTTTAGTTATTTATCAGGATAAGGGTTAACGTGTACTACCGGGTTGGTTGATTGAAAGTTTCGATTTTAAAAATAACGATTAACCCTTTACCACTCGGTCAGATTATTAACAAACTCGAGGTACCCAGCCTACATTTAGTCAGCAGTGCATAAACTCTTTCTCTGTCCATTACATAGATTCGAATTTTGTCGGGTTCTTTAAAGGCCCAGCAAAGGTAAAAATATCAAAGCAGGTGTCATTCTACATTTCAGTTTAAATCATAACATAAAAAAGTATGGAAAATATTGTAGAGATAGCAGTATGTTATCGTGTGGTCAGGCCTTATGTTAGTCGCTGGCAGAAAAAAGAATTTTAAAATCGGGTAAAAAGTAAACAAAAGACACAGCTACCTGGCAGGTTTTAACCTAGTTTTGAAATTAATTTCTCTGTCAGCGACTAACACTTGGTCCGACCGTAAAATGACAGATTGTCATCTTCGCAATTATTTCCATATTTTTAAATGGTATGATATAAATTTAAATGCATTTAAACACCTGCTTTGTTTACATTTGGCCTTTATTGTTACTTTAAGTTTGTTTTCGATTCAGTTTAAGCTGATTTTAGCTTATGATTAGAATCAGATAGCGGACGATGTAGATCAAAGATCAAACTGCACGTTTTGTGCAGTCTGATCTTGATCTACGCCGTCCGCAAAAGCTATCTAATGCGACATTGGCAGTGACAGAGTTAAAATTAAGTTTTAGCTGATAGTACGAACATGTGCACATACATAGAGATATCAGATGTAAACGACTTCAGTTCCAAATGAGCTGTGCTCTGTCAAAAGGGGGCTTAATGCATCTGCGAAAAGCATCGACCCAAGTCAGCCTGCGCAGTGCGCGCAGGCTGACCTTGGTCGATACTTTTTACTAGAACTATTGTTAAATTTTCTGCATGTCAAAGGACCATTCTACCTCATGATTAAGTCGCTTTTAGACAGGAAGGATTCTATGGATCCATAATCATATGGCCTGGTCGGGTAGCTCAGTGGTTTGTGTATCTGACTTGGCCCCTGGTGGTTGCAGGTGCGATACTCGGTTGAGGCAAACTTTCTTTCCGGCGATTTTTTCGCCTCTCACCTCTGATGTATGCAAGAAAAGTAGTCAGTGACTTGGAGAGAGAGTTGAGACAGTACTGGTGTGAGAAAGCCAGGCCCTGAAAAGGATGCATAGTTGCACTGACCGTCGTGATATGACCTAAGTTTGTAAAACACCGTGAAACTGCATACATACAAACATAGTAGATGCATAATGCATCATGGACATGCATTAAACTCCCATTTTTCCAGAGTGTCGCTCAAATACATTTAGCACACAGCGTCACTATAATATCATGGACTAGCTTATTAAATACTAAAATTTAGTTACTTGCGGTATTTTTTTTTTTTCTGGCAAGTTATATGAAAATCTTAAACTAGTTTAAATCTGAACAACGATTATAATTTGTTTGACTAAAATATACATCATACACATGTCTTCCCAAAATTATGTAGGCTAACTTACAATATTTCTTAAAAGGCTTTACCATTCTTCAAATGATACATTTTTAAAATTAAGATTTGCCAAGACTAAAACACAAATACACGTCTTACCTAGGTGTTTTATTTCTTTTATATTTTCCCCTGTTTTGTGGATAAAAAGATTTTTTAATATACATGTATATATTACCTGTAATCGCTTATTCCCCACTTACCCCAGAAAATGGCGACACAATTTTGCCGCCTAGAATGAAAAGATTGGTTTACTGATTATTTCGATTAACTGCTGGCGCCAGTTTAATCACCAGAGCATTTATATTTGTGAATTTTCTTACAACATCTGTCTGTAATTGCCTATTGTAAAGTGAGAGACATATAAAATGATATCCCCATTCTTTTCTTGTAACTTCATTTTTCTCTACGCCAATGAGACACTAGAAATTTGAGTTTATGCTTTGAATCTCGTTTAAACCCATCAGCACCATAGGCGAAAACAATAGACTTTTGCGGATGGCATAGATCAAGATCAGATTGCACAAAACGTGCAATCTGATCTTGGATCTATGCCGTCCGCTTGTTAAGTGAAGCCTACAAGATAAGAATCTTTCTAAGTTTCACTCGATTGTATTTTCAAATGTCTGACGAGGCCGAGTTTTTATATTTAGCGCCGAAAGAGTTAAGGAATGATAAACTACCGACCCTTTATAAATCAAAGTGCTGTCAGCACTGTAATCGGTCGACACTGAATAACTACAATGGTTTGAAATCACAAATCAAATGGCAGTTGTCTGAACTATGTATGGGATAGAAATCCTATACCTTGTAACAGAGCCACGTATAGGAACCCCCTTTTTTAACTGTCCTTTACAAATTAGTAGCTTAATGGAATGCTACAGATATACGTTTGCCGGTTAACAGCAATAGAACGTTGAATGTGACAATTCTGATCAGTAGTACCCATTATCAAGCTTTAGATATCACTCATCCTGAGTAACTACCTATCAACCTTTTAAATAAGTTTAACAATATACAAATATTCTTTTCTGTAACTTTTTCAACTTTGATAACTGTAAGGTAATATATTGTCAGATATTATCAGTAATATCCATACTTTAAAATGGTATGAATAAGTCGTATAAAATATGCCTGTATTATAACACAAATTGTTTACTTTATTCTGCAAGTTGGCCTTTAACTTTTTCTATTTTTAAGAAGCAATCGTGTTTGTCTGAAAAATTGTCCTACCTAATTTTTTGACTGGCTAAATTGATCTGGGCAAGATCGTACTGTCCAAAACATTGGCTGGCCAATTTCTTCCACATTTGTTTCAAAGAATGTAATATCTTCCAACCCTCATCCCTTTTCCAAATGATGTAATTTTAGACTTGTCCAAATCGAAACCATTTGCACATACGAATCAAATGTAGACCAATTGATGATCTGAATCGTCGAAAGAAAAAGTAAAAACACGTGGGAAAAGGAGAAAAAGATGGTTATCTGCATCTGTTTTTTCTACGATGTTTTTAACAGCCGTCTTCCTCTTGGCCATCAAAAACAGGATAGTTTTGTTAAGAGTTAAAGCATCCAGTTATGGCCTGTTACAGTCAGAAAAAACAATATCCAAACATTGTAATTTCATGGTCGTTTTTTTTTTTTTATATATATATATCCTACATAAACAGACAATTAAGATCTTAGATATATATGTACGTTTATTGATCTGTATTGCATTCAAAGGACAGTCTGATCTTGATCTTTCATTGTCTTCAAAAGCGACTTTACTAGTCCTCAGACAACACAGGTCATTGTATTTGAGTCATTCTAATGAGCAAGAGCATCACTACAGTGAACCTTGGGCTCATAATCTGAAATATGGAGGATGAGAATCAACTAATATAGAGTAACTAATGAGACAAACATCTGAGTTTTACACTTAAATGCATCGAACTAATGAAATAGATATGTGAAACGTGGAAAAGCAGCCTAACTATTACAGGACCACTGCTGTTTGATTAGAATATCTCAGAAAACTGGCCTAACAAACCAAAGATCTGATTGCATGTTCTACGCTGTCTGGTCTGAATCTGCACTCTCCGAAAAAGCCTGGTAAGTTGATTCAGACATGGAGAATATGAAGTTAAGTGAGCTTATTTGTTTTGCACTTTCACTTTTTTCCTCTATGAAAATGTTCTATTCAACTCTACCCGTGAAATTACAAAATGTTGAAATTCTTTCAAATGATGAAAAAAACGCTGTGAGGAAAAAGAGAACATGCTGAATACATGCAGTTTTTCTCACTACATTTTAAAGCTCCACAGGATTGTTTAGTCAACATTTGACAAACTGATTTCAGTCTTTAGAATATCATCAAGAAGAAACATGGGTGGAGGGAGAGGAAGAGGGGCTATAAAAACGATTTAATCCTTAACCCGCTAAATGAATGAAATTAAATTTTCAAGCTACAGTAAAACCCAAAGTTTTAACTATTTCGCAGGTATTTTTGGGAAAAAATATCTCCTCATCGGACAAAGTAGATCCAAAATCAGACTGCATGTAAAGGTGATAAAGTCGCCCTTAGCAGTCCAAGGGTTAATACATCCTATGCTGAAGGATGCCTAATCAGATCTAAGCTGGTCAGTATTGTAAATGGACAGTCTGGTTACTAAGGTTGCAAGCGTGAGATAACCAGTTCATTCTGAAAATGTTTACGTAATGACCTCTCCGCTAGGGTCAAATACCTTACACAACTCTACATCCTTTGTCCTTCACAGCTTCACCTCGCTAACAATAAACGACGAACAGCCGAATACTATTTTAAACTTACAGCTGTTTCCACTTGCACATACACCAGTTTGCTCTAAGGCAAAACAATCTAAATATTCAAATTATCTTAAAACAATGTTTCCGTAAAAACTCCGTTCCATTGCAATTTTTATACCTGCTCAAGGCCAAATGACCTATAATCTTTTCAACACCCGCTCTACATACGAACACCACTCGTCAAAACTCACCGATCCCGTATCAATGTATAACCTGATCAACCGATCACTCGAATAATATGGACAGCAGACGACTTGAAGATGTGCTTACATAATCTGATACTCCTTGATTCTCTCTTGTTTCATTCATAAGTTGTTATCAGGGTTAAAAGTTCAATGTAATAAGGTCACAACAGCTAGTGTTAGTGTTATAAGACTGTAAGTAAAAGCTGACACGAGTTGCAGTTATATCAGTTTGTCTCAGCAGACGGGTTCCCGAAATTTGTGGTCTCTCTAATCGTCCGGCTCACGCCGACCGATTAAAAACCTTCCTCGAAAAGTTGACCTGTCGTCAACCTGCGGTCCGTTCATAAATGGCCTGCAACACGTGTAAAGGGGTATTCAGACATTTGCATAAAGTGTCGTCTCGGATCAGCCTGCGCAGGCAGCGCAGGCTTATCCGAGACGGCACTTTATGACTACAATAGATTTTGTCCCACAGTAGACTCGCGCAAAACAAAAAACTACATAAAAACGGAAAGTGTCGTTCCTTGGATATGCATAAAATTGACTAACAGCTGAAAGTTTCGACACATACCAGTATGTGCGGAATTCGCAGCCTAACAAGAATCAATACTTCTTACAGATGCATTAAGCCCCCTTTTCACAGATCACTGCTCAAATGCATTTCACTTAGTTATTTACCTTAAAATCATATATGTTTCCCGGGTAAATCCAGTTTTTGGTCCCAGTAATGTTGGTTGGCCTTTTTATCTCTATAAGTGATCGCGTCAAGGTTTAACGCCCCTAGGAAAGAAGGATTTTGAAAACATTGTGGGAAAAGGAGAAGATGCTGGTTACCAGCATGTTCTCCTTTTCCCGCTATATTTGCTTTCTCTGAAAAGAGAAATTTCATTTTCGTCAAATTTAATCTGTCTTCTGCAATATGCTTTCAATAGGGATGAGTAAATAAACACTTGTTGTGTGGAAAATGTTATTAACTGCTTCCAATGCAGATCTATTTTTTATCACCGCATATATCCGTTCTTTTAGTCGATAGTTATGAGACCATATATCCACTGCGAGTTCAATTAATATTACACTGTCACATGAGATCTATCCTCTACAATACCATCCGTTTTCCTTTCACTATATATTTTACACGAGCCACCTACCGCTAAAAGTTCACCAGATACGAGCATATTTGCCCATGCATGTTCAAACATGAAAAAAACTATTGTTCTTGTCAGTCGATTAAACCATTTACAAATCAATTCCGAATTTAAACGACATTGAGGAAGAAAACTTTTGAGAACATATTGGGAAAGACAGAAAACGCTGGTAACCGGCATTTTCTTCTTTATCGCGTAAACAAGAAAAAGACAGACGGACGGACGGACGGACGGACGGACGACGGAAACCACGCCATGACATAAGCTCTGCTGGCTTTCAGCCAGTAGAACTAAAAATCAGTCCTTTTGTTCTTGTCGTCGTCTTTCTCGTGAATAAACCCTTTTTCTCTTGATGAAATTCGTATATCGAAGTTATACTTGAATCAGAGCTCCAGATAGAGGGAGTGATTTTGATTTCAAAATTGAAAATATTAATTATTCTCCGCTAAACCCTATGTTATGGGTACTCATTAGAATCGTCTCATCGAGACGATTCTAATGAGTACCCACGACATAATGTTTGGAAGAGAAATAATGGATTTAGAATACCATCTCTCCCTTTTATCTGGAGCTCAGTTGAATGTCTGAACTGTCGATCAAACAGTCTCATGTTTTAACGAACCTGATTGGATCAGGCTTTAGAAAATATCCTTTCGTTCGTCTGTTCGTCTATCCATCCATCCCTCGCTCCCTCTCTCTCTCTCTCTCTCTCTCTCTCTCTCTCTCTCTGTATCTGCATGCTTGCGTTCCTGCGTGCCTGCCTATCTATCAATCTATCTATCTGTCTATCTACCTACCTACCTATTCATCGGTCTCAAAAACAGTCATAGAAAATGGCATCATAAGCAATAAACATCGATTTGTCATCAAACAATCTTGCAAAATTACTTTCGTACATAGTTCATAATGGTGCTTTGTCGAGACTCCAGAGATGGCCGCAGGCACAAAGTAATTCCATGAACCAGGGAAGCACAAGATAACACATTTTAAATGGGTTTGCTTTTATCATCTATCACCGGGAGGCATTTCGTTCCGGTGTTAAACATACCATGGTTATGTTTGTATTGGCCTTTTTTACTTGAAATCAATAACTTACGGAAATCGTTTCGTTTTCCTTCTTTTTTTAAATTTTATCTCCTGAAATCTAGGAGCTGTAACGAGCAACCATCCTAAACTAATTCTAAGTATAAATACCAAGATTCGAAATCTGTTTCGATAAGACAGGCCGTCCGAATTGTGGATTAGGCAGTTATCACTTGCTGTTCCATCTCCAATGTTTTCTATAGCTGTTTCCAACAGCGGTGTAAACAGCCATGTTTAACCCTTTACCAGACAACACAATTTTGGACTCATCCAAGGTAAAAGCAATTGCAGACGACAAATTAAAAGTAACGCAAAAGATGACGTATGTCTTTCATAGGGTAAAAACATTGTGGAAAAAGGAGAAAATGCTGGTTACCAGCATTTTCTCCTTTTCCCACAATGTTTTTAAAAGCCGGTTTCATTTGGAGTCGTCAAATGATTGATTGATTGTTTGGTGTTTCACGCCGTTTTCAACATTATTTCAGTTATACCGCGGCGGCCAGTGCACCTATCCATGCTTTCCTGGAGTCTGTTTTACCAGTACTCCGCACAATTTTCCTTCCAAGCCACTGGCTGCTTTCCCACGTAATCATCGTCGAAACAAGGATCAGCGGTGGCAGAGGAATGAATCCTGTCGCAATGACTATCATCAATCCTCGGAAGGAAATTGGCCGAGCCAGGGATCGAACCCACGACCCCCTGTTCTCAAGGGAGTCGTCAAAATGCGGCATTGTGCAGTAAAGGGTAAATGTACATGTATATTAGCGGCACTCTGACAAAAGGGGGTTTGATGCTTCTCTGTGATGCATTATAACAAACAAGTCATCAGATAATCACGGATCCATAAATACCATGTTGTCTGAGAACCAACTAAATTCTGCGGTAGAATGGTCCTTGGATATGCAGAAAATTTACCCCAGCAAAAAGTTTAGACTCAGACCTGATCGGAGACATTTTGAGAATGCATTAAACCCCCTTATCACGGAGCATGGCTCATACTGGTATGAACTAACCCTTTCTGCGACATATATAAGCCATGCTCTGTGGAAAGGGGGCTTAATGCATCTGCGAAAAGTATCGACCCAGGTCAGCCTGCGCAGTCCGCGCAGGCTGACCTGGGCCGAAACTTTTCGCTATCGGTCAATTTTCTGTATGTCAAAAGACCTGTCTATCTCATGATATAGTCGGTTGTTTAAAAAACTGGCTCTTATGGATCCATAATTATGTAATGACTTGCCTGGTATTTTCTATCACGGAGATGCATTAAGCCCCCTTTTGCCAGAGCATGGCTCAATTATCTATAGGCGAAAACAGGGGCCTAAAAATCTTTCCGAATTGCAGTGGATTGTATTTTCAGTCGTAAAAGAAGATCGAGTTTGAAGTATTTGGCTCTGACAAAAGTTAACTGTATAACTATACAAGTACATGTGGCTGAAAGAGGGAAATACTTGAAAGAAAGAAATATTTTTCGACTGGTGTGAAATCACGAAAATCATAAAAAGAAAATAAACATTAGAAATATTAAAGAATAAAAAAAATTTCGGGTTAATTCAGGTTTGGAGTTGCCCCTCAAAAAGCGAAATTTATCATTGCCCAATCTTCCAGTCATGCAATGCTCAGTTTTCCCATCAGGCACTGCGCAACCTTCCCGTCAGGCACTGCGCAACCTTCCCGTCATGCATTACGCAACCTTCCCGTCAGGCACTACGCAACCTTCCCGCCAGACATTACTCAACCTTCCCGTAATACAAGTGAAACTTCTGGCAAATCAGTCAGACATAGATTGATAAACCCCCATGAGGCAAACGACCGTTAATCCTTTGACTGATATTTGAATTTGAATTCGAACATATTTAGAACTGTGCAAAGAAGGTAGAAATAATGTATATAATGTGCAAAATTATTGAAAATATAGCTAAAAGTCGTGTAAATCAAAAATCAGACTTAACATTGAGAGCATTCATATCTTGATAATAGCCGATATACATTGTATATCGCTTATATATGACAGTTACTTATTTGTATCTTTTGGCACTTAACCATTTACATAGTAATCTCGATTTTGAATAATAATAATAATAAAAAAAAAAAAAAAAAAATGGCGTTCAAATTTTGAGCCACATTCATTTTGTCCTTTGAAGATGCTTTCAGTTTGAACTAGTCCAAAATTTCGTCATTTGGTAGAGGTAAAAAGCCGTTTCAAAAGTTTCTAAAGATTGTTTAACCCGTTTGTGGTGGTGTGGCAGTTAGCCCTTAACCAGCTAAATAAGTGACATGAAACTTTCAAGACGATAGTAAAACCCAAATTTTGCTATTTGAAAGGCCCTTTTTTGGGAAAAATAATTCCTTATCGGACAGTGTAGATCCAAGATCAGACTGCACGTTCTGTGCAGTCTGATCTTGATCTGCACTATCCGCAAATGGTCATTGAGTCGCGCTTTGCAGTCAAACGATTTAACAACAAGACTCACTGCCAGAAAGCACTGAGCGTGCGATATTTAAGTTCGATACTCCGAGCAAGTCAGCCATGAAATTACACTTTTTTGACAGTTTTCTTTCACTGTCAAGAAAATGTAAATTTCATCTGTTTAGTATGTAGTTTGTTAAATTTAGGTTAACCTACTCATATGTTGCTTGGCTTTCTCACACCAGTACTGACACAACTCTCTTACTAAGCCGATGACTTTTTCCTTACATGCATCAGAGGTGAGAGGTAAAAAAGCGTGAAAAGAAAGTCTGCCGTAACCGAGGTAATGCGTCGGATACGCCAACAACTGAGTTATCCGGTGGGGCGACGATGGTCATAAAGACGAGATTCATTTTTCTGTTTCCGCTAAATATTGTTTATGTTGTACAGCAGCATGTGGCTGGGAAAGAATATTGTGCCAAAAATTGGAAAAGAAGTTCCAGGAAAGCATGAATAGATGCACTGACCCCCGCTATTTAGCTGAAACAATGTCGAAAATGCCGTTAAACAAGAAAGACGCGGTTTACACTTGGGGTACCAAAGCATGTACCACAATAAAAAAAAAAAATGCAAAAATTGATGGCCCGGCGGGTATGTATTGGACGTCTACTCGTATGAATGAACTTCAAATAAAAACATTCATCTGTATAAATCCGTCTATTTTAACATTTATTTTTATGACATGGTTTGCAACATGCAAAAAGGGGCTTTCGGACATTTGCGTAAAGTGTCTTCTTGGATCAGTCTGCGCAGTCCGCGAAGGCTAATCCGAGACGGCACTTTACGTCAATATTAGATTTTGTCCTACAATAGGCTTGCGTGAAACAGAAAATCACACACGATCGGAAAGTGTCGTGTCGGATTAGCCTGCGCGGACTGCTCAGGCTGATCCGAGACGACACTTTACGCAAATGTCCGAATACCCCTTTTTGCCTGTTGCAGGCCAGTCATTACATCGTCCATTCAGACGAAGCAATCTTTTATCAAAATACGGCGATCTATACAAATTCAAAGAATTGAATGACCCTTGACACTTAAAAATATTATCCAATACTTATCCCTCAAAACGCGTGTTTTAATTACCACAAGAAAGACGGTTTTTAAAACATTGTGGGGAAAAGAAGAAAATGCAGGTAACCAGCCTTTTCTCCTTTTCCCCGCGATGATTTTAATCATTTCAGATACAAATCTCATCGCTCGGTCCATATTTATTTTGTCTGCGAATGCTTCCAAGCCTGGACAAGTATACCATTTTGTCGTCTGGTAGATAGTTAAATACACATGAGCCATGCCCTGTGAAAAAGGGGTTTAACGCATCTTCAAAACGTATACACTTAGGTTAGCCTGCACTGTCCGCATATTTACGACCTTAGGAAAGAAGGCTATAGAAAAAAAAATCGGGAAAAGGTGAAAATATTGCTCAACAGTATTTTCTCGTTTTCCCACATTGTCTTCTACTTTTTTCAAAGTGAATTCTAACAATTTGCCACATTCAATTTATCCTTGCAAATGTTTTCAAAATCGACAGGTCTGACATTTTGATTTCTGGTAAAGAGTAAAACTTTATCATTTTGAAGCAGACTCAAATACTCAAATCTAAAGCTTTGTTTCATCCTATAAAAGGTTTACCGAAAATATCAACGAGTGACAATCCAAGATCACAATGCAATTTCTTTTGTGCAGTTTGATCTCGATTTACTCTGTCTGCAACAAAATATTTTATTATATTCCTATCACTGGGATTTCACACTGAGTAACACCACTAGTAAAGATAATTATGGTATCATCACTAGTGACGATATAGTTTTAGAATGTTTTCCGGAACTACTTTTTTCCTATATTGCACATTTTGTACCACTTGATAATTATTAGAGTAAAAAAGGGTGAATTAGGAATATAATAAATAGGATAATCAACTGGTTGTGTGTGATATTAATATCTGCCAGTCGAACGGGATGTGATGCGGTTAAAAAACTCGTCCTTCGGACTCGTTTTTTCAACCGCATCACACCCCATTCGAGAGACAGATTTTTAATATCAAACACAAAAAGATGATTATCGTCCATCTGTTCCTCATTGTAATCTGAGAGTTGAAAACATTAGACAGACATACCCCATGCAAGTAGTAGTAATAGTTGTTACATGTAAATTTTTTAATGTACATATGTGTTATACCTTCGCTTCGAGCGCAATAGTGCGGGAGCAATTTAAAACGACTTAAAACCAACTAAAGCCTGCACGAAACTACCCTGAATAAGAGGCCCTTCTTTTTTTTTACGTTGTGGAAAAATAGAAGACGCTGGTATCTGAAATTTCTCCTTCTCCAACGTATTCTACCCTTCTATAGACAAATCCCATCATGCCAAGCATATTTGATTTGTCGTGTGCAAATAATTGCAATACATGTATTTAGGCGACGATAACCCACAGACTGCTGAGCGCAGCTCACTGACCTTTTGCGGACAATGTAGATCAAGATCAGACTGCACAGAACGTGCAGTCTGATCTTGGATCTACACTGTCCGATGAGGAGATATCTTTCCCGCAAAGTAACTTTGAAATAGCAAAATTTTGGTTTTTATTATCGGCTCAAAAATTCAATTTCACATATTTAGCAGGGCAGGGTTAAAAGCATGCTGTCATGTAAAAAGAGATAACTGGGCGAAACTTCCTGCTTACCGCAACTTTATCTTTTTACCTCTATACCCAGCGATAAATGTTTAGACTTGTCCTAATTGAAAGCAATTGCAGATGACAAATGAGCTATGGCTCAAATGATGAAATTTGTGTTTAAAAGGGTAGAAAACATTGTGGAAAAAGGAAAAATGCTCGTTACCGGTATTTTTCCTTTTCCCACAATGTTTTTAAAAGCCTTTTTTTTCCTCGGGGTCGTGATTACTCGAGATTTTGCCGTAAATATAAATACATTTACCAATCTGTCTGTTTGTCTTTCATGCCGTTTGCAAAATTTACGTGATATCGAGGTGGCGAGTGTACCGATCCACGTTTTCCTGGACTCTTTTATTACCAGTACTTCGTACAATATTCTTTCCAAGCCACTGGCTGCTTCCCCACTTATTCATCGTCGATACAGAGATCAGCGGTGACTGATGAATGAGTCTCGTCGCAATTATTATCATCATCCAAAATTTGTCGAACTGGGGATTCGAACCAGGGACCCACTGGTCTCAAGTTTTAAAGGCTACCGACTACGCTACAGGGCTCGGCATACAATACCAAGCAAACATTCGTGAAAGTCTACCATGCAAACATGCAGTGATTGATATACTTTTCTATTTGAATAGTGGTTTACGCAGCCTTCAACAGAATTCCCTTTACATGTATATTACGACAACAGGTGTTTAAAATACTTGTCTTCGGTTTCATTAGAACTATGATTTGGGCCACTGCAGTGCCTTGCCCAAAGAAACTCCAAAGAAAACCAGCGCCGCAGATGAGGTTTGAATCTACTGTTTTCTTATTAAAAACCACCATCTTTTCCTCTGCGTCATGACGGAACTCCTCCAATTTTCCGCAACAGTATTAGAACCGAAATTTATTCATCTTCTAAAACTTGAAATCCATAGGAGGAGCATAAGCCATTAACATGCAAAAGCCATTTCGCTTTACTAGACATGTGACTGAAAGACGAAATCTATTTATCAGAGAACTTAGTTAATCCTGTGGATGTACGGTTACAATCTGTAACTACATGTATTTTCTGGGAAAAGCATGAGTAAAGAAACTGTTTCGTCTATTTTTAGACGTGCATGACTATTGTCCAACATTTCATTAAAGCTTTTTCTGTTCATAATGAGATCATTATTCTTTCGAGCAGACCTGTAATATACCGGAACTAGTGTGTCACGTGGTATGATCATTCGGCATACCTCGGGTGATGGGAGCCATCAAATCACTCGGCTGTATCTGGTGGATTGATATGCACCAGATCAGTACATACCCGGAAATACGCCGGTTTACCGTTCTGAAAATTGTAAGGCTCCTCTTAAAAAAGAAAACTTGAGTTCCAATTTTCTATCGAAATCTTTCTAACTATGTTTCAGTTGAGTTGGCAAATAGTTCATACGTTCATTATTTATCAATTCCGATTAAAGTTTTCACCGACAGATAAACAGATGTGAATAACTTCATCGAGGTTGTTTATGTCGTTTCTAAACGACTGACACGCCATGTATAAGATCACGTGATTCGCAGTTCAAATGGAAACGATCGTTATACGGACGAGGTTAGATGTAGGTACGCAATCGGCCGAGTTGTGACGAGTGGTGGTATGATCTTAAACATGGCGGTGCCTATCAAAATCGTTTTTGTGGTATTTGTCGAAGACAATACCACTATGAGTTCAAAATTGAATTTTGAAGACCATGTATTGTGTTTTGTGCAAAGCCGAAGGAAATAAACCCAATTAAACTCAATTTTTCTCTGAAAAATGAGTTTTTCGATAGCACTCAGATATGTAATTGGAAATGGCATGTTAAAATACACTGGGTGAGGCCATCGATCGTGGAAATACTAATTCTTGATTGAAAATAGCTTCACTCGCTCACAGCCTTCTATTGGCGCAATGATATATACAAAATTTGTCAACTGATCGCTTGGTCCTGGGCTTTTTCGTTCCAAAACTAGTTCGTCCCATGGCTTGTTCGTCTCATGACTGCGCGCTACTCCATTTGATTTGGCATCAATATTTATAGATCGAAATAACTGATTGTAATGTTGGGAATTAAATGTTAACGGCCAAATATATTTCAAAATCATACTTTTCAGGTACAAACTTAATTTCATTTGATATATTCACATGGTTTCTCTCTCTATCATGCATCCTACTGTCAAGGGACGTTACTCCTGACTCCTTCTAATGATCAAAGGGAGACCACCAATACACAAATAATCCAAAGTTTGTCATGAGCACTCTCCCTTCCAAGAAAAAAAAAAAAAAAATTATTTACTTAGTAGATTGACTTTCAAGCCAATATTTGAATAATATTTTTTTCTTTTCTTTCAAATTATAAGTTCCACACAAAGGCTTCCTTGACAAATACCACTTCAGGGTTCTCAACGCTTTGATTAACAGAGCTCCAGATAAGAGGCAGTGATGGTATTCTAAATCCATTATCTCTGTTCCAAACCCTATGTTGTGGGTACTCATAAGAATTGTCTCGATGAGACGATTCTAATGAGTACCCATAACATAGGGTTTAGTGGAGAATAATTAATATTTTCAATTTTGAAATCAAAATCACCCCCTCTATCTAGAGATATTAAACTTAAAAACAAACGAACAACAACAGCAACATAGAAAAAAAAAATATAGATACAATACCTGTCAAGCGTTTTAGAATAAATCCAGACTGAGAAATGGCAAGATCTTCCAAATGAATGACTATCACGCCCGAGTTGATATTGTTATTGCAAAGGATATACCCTTGAACATATCGAAAGATGAACCACGAAGTCTGAACATATCTGTTACACTAAATAGGTCGAGCTGTGCTACAAACGTCCTAAAAACAATGAACTCGTCCACATTGAAGGGGTGAACAGGATAGGATTCGTTGAAATATTAGACGTTTTAAGCCAAAACACAAGCGTATTGTGTAATCTCATATACCCAATTCAGCTACAATGATTCACTGAAGCATATAACATCATAAAATTCAGTTCGCTTCATGCATGGCTAACTTGAATACCTTTTCTACCTGTTCAATTGGGCCTTACTATCCAGTCTTTGAGGTATTCCTTTAATATTTTTTAATTCTATTACCAAACGACAAAATGTTAGACTAGTCCAAAGTGAAAGCATTTGCAGATGAAAACATAAATTCGACATGAACAAGAAATATATTTAAAAAGATAGACGGCGTAAATTTGTCAGCAAAAAGGCAGTGACCCTTAGAATATGCATGTCTATTTTTTTCACCAATCACTACTTTCGATTTATTCATTTGTTATTGATCAGTACCAAAAAGTAGGTCAAAAGTCAGCATGTTCAGCTACGCCGTAAATTTGAAATCTGTTCTGGGAACGATAGAAAACATTGCGGGAAAAGGAGAAAATGCTGGTTACCAGCATTTTCTCCTTTTCCCACAATGTTTTCAGAGGCTTTCTTTCTTAGGGCCGTTAAAACTGAGGACTGTGTGGTAAAGGTTAAATTACCTCCATAAAGATCGAATTTCTATTCTCCAAAGTTTATTGTTTGAGCCTGTCATTCTTGCAAGTTGAGTGTATAGGATTAAACAACACGATTTGTACCCCAGATGAACCGATGACCCATTTTGCGATCTATCGTATGCGTTACGACCCGTCGCTGTGATCGAGTAAATAGTGTAATCTTTTATCAAACAATCACGTGTTCTAACGATCTTGAGGAAGGCGTTTGAAAACATTGTGGGAAAGGATTGACTGATTGATTCATTGCATGGTGTTTTTACGTTGTTTTCAACGTTATTTCGGTTATTTCGCGGCGACCAGTGCACCTATCCTTGCTTTCCTGGATTTCTTTTACCAGTATTCCGCACAATATTCTTTCCAAGCCACTGGCTGCTTTCTCACAAAACCATCATTGAAACAATGGTCGGCGGTAACCGTCGAAACAATGGTCAGCGGTGACAGAGGAATGGATCCTGTCGCAATGACTATCGTCAATCTTCGGAAAGAAATTGGCCGAGCCGGGGATCGAACCAGCAACCCCCCTATTCTCAAGTCCTATCCGCTACCGACTGAGATACCGGGGCTCGGCTGGGTTGGTAAAAAAACGTCGTTTGGTAAAGGGTTAAAGCACGACTTCTGAGAGATAATTTGAATTTTTCTGTCAGGTGTCAATTTTTGAGAGAGAGAAAAAAAAAAATGTAAAAAGAAAGAGTATAGCTCGCAACAGGCAATTTCCCCCTCTGACACAATGTATCCACATAGATTCATGCATTGAAATTTAACCGAGTCTAAGAGCTCAGTCGATAATGTACAGGTCTTGAAACCAAACGGTCTCTGGCTCGATTTACCTGCTCGGCCAAATTCTGTCCGAGTAATAATAATAGTCATTGCGACAGGAATCATTCATCTCGCACCGCTGAGCGTTGTTCTAAAGACGTCTTTTTAGTGAAGCAGTCAGTATCTTGGACATGATGTCGTTCAAAGAACTGGTAAAAGAAATTCCAGGAAAGAATGGATAGGTGCACTTGCAGTCGCAGTAAAACTAACAAAACTGTTGAAATACCGCACAAACAACTAAAACTGAATTCACCTTGATTTGTTGATTGCCTTATTTTATAAGATCGACTGACTTACAGTATTGCTTTTTATTTCAGCTTCCCCCCTTCCTATATTTCCTTTCACATGGCTTTCAGTTATATGTTAACCTTAATCCCGCTAGATAACTAAAATGAATTTTTCAATTCGATAGTAAAAACCCAAATATTGCTATTTCAAATTACGCTTTGGTGAACAAGATCTCCCTATCGGACAGTGTAGACCCAAGATCAGACTGCACGTTTTGTGCAGTCTGATCTTGATCTACCCTGTCCGCAAAAGGTCAGCGAGTCGCGCTTAGCAGCCTTAGGGTTAAATGTATTCTGTACCTCAAAGCCTGACTGTTGTATCAAACAAGAATTTCGATAACCTTGAAGATTGATGCCCCCCGATGTTTTACCTAAATGGTGGACGAAGGGACGAATGGACGCACACAAGCAAAGACCGACGGTCAACGCGGCGGCTAAATGCTCCGCCGCTAATCTTATGGTGAACATAACAGTAGTATTGGTAGGTAGCGTAGGGACGCGGCCGATCCGCCGCGTCCCACGCTACCTACCCTGTAGAGCCCTACGCTACCTACCCTACAGCGCCTAGATTGCCTACCCTGAGGGAATTTGTCCCTATATCACTGAGTTGGACTTAGTTTTTCTGCATCTATGGATGATTTCTCTCTCTAAAAGCCTGAACACTGAGTTGGACTTAGTTTTTTCTTCACCTATGGATGATTTCTCTCTCTAAAAGCCTGAGCACTGAGTTGGACTTAGACTTTTTTCTGAGTTTTTTTTTTACTCTTTGGAGTGTAACTCTTCTGAGAGAAAAGAAGATTGACAATTTGAAGAAAAGATAGAACTTTCGTGGTAAATGGTTAGTCCTAAAAAGGACTGTTGGGTTAGCCCTGAAAAGGGCTGTTTTGTTTTGGAGGTTGTGTTTTTTTCTCTACTGACAGCTTTTCTTTGGCTTTTTCGGGATTATGAAGTCATCGTGATTATCAATGTTTTTCCCGTATTTACCGTGGCCTGTCATTATCGGTGTAGGTCTCTTTTGATCAACTCGCTGTTTCTTGTGGAGATGGCTATCGTCTTCCTCTGATTTCCGTTTTGTTGTTTTTCTTGGGTTTGTTGTTCTTGGTTGTTTTTCCTTTGGCTGATTTTTCTTCACAACAGTTACGATAGAGTCCACTAACTTGTGAAGATTGGTTTTATCAAAGTCAAACTCCACAGGGATCTTCACAGGAACTGGTGAAATGCGCTGACTCTGTTGGCGTAGTGTCTCGATATTTCTACTGAGCTGCTCGGTGTTTGTGTTTAAAGTTTTAATCTCCTCCAAATGCTTGTTTAAAGTCTTCAGTTGTTCTAAGATCCGAGCCATCACGGAGTCTTGTTTTGAATTTAACTGTTTCACCTCTTCATAAATGTTGTCCAACACCGTCGACGGATTGATGATTGTCGAATTTATAACTGATGAAAGAACGTCTCCATTGTTTTCCACTGGTAGGAAATAGTCCAAGTTGAATTCATCTAAGTTGTACTCCATATTGAAACTGCTTCCGAATATTGATACTGCTTTCGAAGTGATCGTTAGCTGAGAGTCAAAGAAATGATGAATGTATGGAAATAACGCCGGGTTTTTATACGTTTACAGAGGATTGAAAATTTAAGAGCGCGGACCTGGCGGGAAACACCAGGATTGTACTGTGTGACACTGAATTAGGAGTGGTGAAAAAAACACCGATATAACTATCGATTCAATTGGACAATGTTAATGAAACGCCGACGCGGGAAAAACATAGGAGAAAATGACATCATGAGTCAACCAGTTCATTCCTCCTGTAAAGCTATAAAATCTTTTTACATAAAAATCATATTTGCTCAGGATGGTTAGAATTCTTGTCTGCCCCCACTGCGCAAGCAGGTGTCAGATAGAGTGTGGGAAATGTTTCGCTATCCTGGAGTATCTTGGACAGAAACATAACTGCCCAGATCTAGATGAAGGATTTTACGATGATGATGAAGGTTCAACGATTTGCTGTGAATACTGTAGGTGTGAAATCATCCCAGTGGATCGGCTAGAAGAGTCGTAGAGCTCGATGTCGTTGCGAAATCCTTTTAAAAAAGCCCTTTTCAGGGCTAGCCATCTCCAAGAAAAGATCTTTCTTTCTTCAAAATTGTCAAAAGTAAAAAAAGTTAAAACTAGAAAAAGTCAAAAGTAAGAAGTAATTATTTTATGTTTTTATTTTCAAAAGAACTTATGTACAATGAAAAAATCAAGTCATGAACTGTAAAGACAAAAAATGAATGAACTGTAAAGACAAAAAAATGAATGAAAAAAAATCAAGGCAGTCTTTTTTGTTTAAATTCAATATTGTGTTGAAATCTTTTTTCACTTAGTATGTTTTCTTTTTTTCTTCGGAATGTCAGATTCACATTTGGTTTTACGTTTTCTTCCCCTTTCATTGGTTTTTAATACATATCTTGGCAGATTTTATCCTCGTGTTTTGTTGATTTGCAAAAGAAACAGTTCTTTGTTACTCGTTTTTTCTTCTTTTCGTTGTTTTGCTGTTTTTCCTCTCCGTACGAACAATCCGGTTCTGCAGAAAATTCGTTTTTTGTGGAATCTATGAGATTTTGTTTGTGCAGATTTTTTCGTATTGTCTCTAAATCATCTGCTATTTTACTGATTTCTGAATCGCTGATATCCGTTGTGTCGGACTGCATGTCTACGGTCTGAGTTTCAATGGATGATGTAGCTTGTGGTGAACTTTTTTTCCATGTATTTTCACTGCAGAATGAATTTAGTGTCCCGACGAATTTCATATATTGGAGACTGACACCGTTGTAAAACGATGGTGAAATTTCAATGTCATGACTGTGTGGATTCACGTAGACAAAAACAAATGTTCCTGTCTGATTTTCTTTTTTTGGACATTCTTTGGCCCAATGTCCTGCTTCGTTGCATGTAAAACAAATATTTGTTCTCTCGCCATTCACCCCATATCGTTTGTCGATCGTCGCTTGATCCAAAACTCTGTATCTGGTAGTACGGTAAACATCTTTTTCTTCTAAATGTTGGTGGGATAAAAATGATCCCACGTAGTTCCCGATATGTTTAACATGATACTTTGATGGGATATTGCTGACCTCATAATCGTAGGTGTATGGATTAACATACACATGCACCCTCTTTCTAAGTGGTGATGTATTTTGCAGCTTGAACTCGCTCATATTCTTTTATCAACTGTACTGTCTGAGATTGAGCAGAAGAATGATTAGATTTTCACAACCGTCGTCTCTATTTATACACTGTTGCAACGGAGAGGTTATATAAATTGTTAGTTTTTCTCACTTCCTGTATTATTGTCTTTTCACTCAGAGCTAAAACGATGGGTAAAAGAAAAAGAATAATAACCTATTTAGACAGCGAAAGTGACGACGAGGTATTTCCACCAACAAAAAAGAAAAAAACTAGACCGTTGAAAGAAGAAAGTGACAGTGACGATGAAAGTATCAACTCTACCTTAGACATGAAAAGTCTATATGATTTAACAGAAAGGGGTAATAAGAAGTCAAGAAAATTTAGAACAGAATCACATGTGGTGACGGTGAGTTTTAAGAAATTTGAAGAATTATCACCTCAGAGACTACTTGGATTATTTGACAATGTTACCCATGAAATCATTCGAAAGTTAAATGCTAACCTGACGGACATGATTAGAATTAGCATCAATCATCCTTCGTTGGAAATGGGGATCCATATTCCTTTTTTAACTACAGAACAGCTGCAAGGTGAAACTATGCTGAATGAAATTGAACGAGTTTTACAATCGAATACAGATTTCGTCTTAAACGACGGATTCATGACATTTGACATTACACATACAATACCTCCATGTGGTAGCGGAAAAAAGAAATACAAAGTATCAGAATTAGATTCAAAGGTTTTTGCCAAGAAGAAAAAATCTATTATTCAAATTGACAATCATGACCAACTATGTTTTGCAAGAGCCGTTGTTGTGGGAATTTGCTACAATAAACGTGAAAACAACGAAGAATGGAATATGAATTGGGATCGTATTCGTCGTTCAAACCGCCCTCTTCAAAAGACTGAAGCTGAGAAATTGTTGAATGAAGCTGGAGTTTCACCAACACAGCCTGTAGGAATTGACGAATACAAAAAAATTCAAGCATTCTTGTATGAAAAAGGCTATGTCATTAAAGTTCATGATCAACATTCCAAAATGGGAAAGATATTTGAACATCCAGAAGTGAAAACCGATAGTAAGATCATACATTTGTACTTTCATCAAAACCATTATGATTACATCAAATCTATCGAAGGTTTTTTTTGTTGTGCATATTATTGTGAGTTCTGTGATGTGGGTTACTCTCAGCGGGAAAATCATGTTTGTTCAAATATCTGCAAAGGTTGTTACCGCAAAGGAAAATGTCCATCAGAATTCAAAGAATATGTTTGCAGTTATTGCTGTAGACGATTTTTTAGTGCTGTATGCTTTGGAAATCACAGAATTGTTCAAGGTAAAGAAAAGAAATCCATTTGTGAATTAGTGAAACTCTGTTCGAAATGTGGTGTACAATATCTTGTCAGAAAGAAAAATCATGTTTGCAATGGAAAGAAAAGGTGTCATATCTGTAAGAGAATTGTTAACTTTTCTCATCGATGCTATATTCAGCCTTACCAAAGTAAGTTGAACCATGACAGCAATGACGAGACGAGTTCTTCTGTAGTCAAAAAACCACAGTTCATTTTCTTTGATTTTGAATGCAAACAAGATACGGGGGTACACATCCCGAATTATTGTATTGCACACAGAGCATGTGATGATTGTATCGATAAATCACTTGATTTTCATTGTTCTACATGTAGTGAATTTGAAGAGGGTAGGGAAGTTATTTTTCAAGGTGAAGAAACTTTGAGTCAATTTTGCAAGTGGCTCTTTTCAAAACATCATAAAGGAGTCACGGCTATTGCCCATAATTTCAAAGGTTATGACGGCCAGTTCATTCTTGACTATATTGTCAAAGTTGGGTTAAAACTTCCAAAGTTGATCATGAATGGAAACAATATTATTAAGTTAGAAGTGAATGGTGTGCTTCTGATCGATTCTTTCAATTTCATGAGCTTTGGTTTGGCAAAATTTCCAGCCACATTTGGTCCTCAAGAAATGAAAAAAGGTTACTTTCCTCACTGGGCAAATACAGATGAATTTTGGAGTTACATTGGCCCTTACTTGGATATGTCTTATTACAAGCCCGACTCAATGCCTGAAGAGGCTAGGTCAAAATTCATAGTTTGGTATAATGACAAAGTTGAAAAGGGTGAGGAATTCAATTTTCAGAAGGAGATGGAATTGTACTGTAGGTCAGATGTTGATATCCTTAGACGAGGGTGTGCTGAATTCAGAAAGCTGTTTATCGAACAGGGTGGTATTTGTCCATTTTTAGAGGCGATTACCATTGCAGACGCCTGTAACAAGGTCTGGCGAAGCAAATATTTGCCAGAAAATCAAATAGCTATCATTTCAAGCAAAGACTCATCCAGACGTCGCTTTTCTATGAAAGCGATACGCTGGGTTCAAAGCGTAGCTCAGGAAAAGGTATTAATATCCAGCATGCAAAAAATGGTGGGGAAGTTCAAATCGGGAGATATAGTGTAGATGGTTTTCATCGTCAATCAAACACTGTTTATGAATTTCTTGGGGATTTATATCATGGTTGTCCTGTATGCTATACAGATCGAAAACAGATCAATCCTATTAATGGGGAACCCATGTCTGAATTGTACGAACGTACTTTTGAACGTATAGCAGATATCGAAAAAATGGGTTATAATGTAGTGTACATTTGGGAGCACGATTTCGATGCTAAGATGAAGGATAAAGAGTACAAAAAACTCATTGAAAAGTTATATCCACATTGGGACCCTATCGATCCGAGGGATGGTTTGTCTGGGGGAAGATGTAATGCAATAAAAATTGGTTATGATGTTGATGAAAAAAGCAAAAAGGAAATCAAGTACATTGATATCTATTCTCTGTATCCTTATGTTTGTAAACACAAATCCTATCCTGTAGGTCAGCCAGAGATTTTGTCTGCTGAGAATATTGACATGAACAATATTCGACAATATGAGGGGTTAATCAAATGTAAAGTTTTGCCTCCAACTGATTTGTTTCACCCCGTTCTCCCAGTTCACTGTAACAACAAAATGATGTTTCCACTCTGTATGAAATGTGCAGAAGAAAGTTCAAGCATTTGTAGCCATGGTGAAGAAGAGAGGGTTTTGGTCGGAACTTGGGTTACTTTTGAATTATTCAAAGCTCTTGACTGCGGTTATCGATTATTGCAAGTGTATGAAATTTGGCATTTCAATTCTGTGTCAGATCAGTTCTTTAAACATTATGTGGACAATTTCTTGAAAATTAAGCAAGAAGCCAGTGGTTATCCAGATTGGTGTCAATCAGACTCAGAAAAAGATCAGTTCGTTTGTGAATATGAGAAGGCGGAAGGTGTTCGTCTTGATCCAAGTTGTATTCAAAAAAATCCTGGGAGAAGGTCATTTGCTAAGATTATGTTGCACTGTCTTTGGGGAAAATTAGCTCAGCGTGAAAAAATGTCCCAGATGGAATACATCAGTGATCCGTCTAAATATTTTGAATTAGTCACCAATCCCAATTTCATTGTAAAGCATGTAGAAATCTTTGACGAGGACTGTCCATTCATCTTGGTTAACTATGAATCAAAGTTGGAACATATTGATACCCACGCTACAGCCAATGTGGTAGTAGGGTCTTACGTAACAGCTTATGCAAGGTTGGAATTGTACAGTGTTCTTGAAAAGTTAAAAGATAGAGTTCTGTATTTTGATACAGATAGTTGTATGTACATTCATGACCCTGAATTATGGAACCCTCCCATTATTAACAGCCGGCTAGGAAAATGGACTGATGAAGAGCCTACTTGTAAAATTACTCAATTCAGAGGGCTTGGACCTAAGAATTATGCTTACAAAATGAAAACAAAAGATGGAGAAGAGATAAGCAAATGTAAAGTAAAGGGGATTACTCTGGATTACAATACAAAGCAGGTGGTGAATTTCGATACATATTCAAAATGTGCTTTGGATCGCACAATAGAAATCAAAATTCAGTATGATTGTAGAATTAAAAGACACAGAGATAGAACGGTTACCAGTGAACCACAAACAAAAACGTTTCGCTCTGTATACACCAAGAGAGTTATTGTAAATGGTACTGACACTGTACCCTATGGTTATAAAAGTTTGAGAAAATAATTCTATATCACATTGTTGTGTGGTGATCAGTCAAAGTAAGTCGGGAAAAATATTAGCCATTGGTCAAAAATAACAATCATGTTGCCGTTACCAATAGAACTACGTGAAAAAATTTATGGAGAATTTGTTCGACAGTATACGCTTGATGAACGAACACAGCTTAACATTAAATTTTTCTGTGTGAAAATTTAGATCGGAAAATTGTTTAAGTGGGTTGCAAAAGGAGAAAAGTCCTACAAAGTGTATGCTATAATCAACTTTATTGCGATGATGGTGGACGATTCGGGTATAGATCTCGTTCTCAAAACTTATTTAGCAGATAGCTGTTTGAAAGACAATGTTATTATTAAGCTGTTTCGATCCACAAGTCGATGGACATTTTTTATCATAGGAACAATAGAAACGTTCTGAAAATGAAATCAGTTCTATTTGACTTTTACTTACGCTACAAAAAAGGATCTGTTCATTCCTACGGAGAATCAATGGAAACCATGTCAGGGTATATTCTATTTGATAGAGATGTTACAGAAGAAGTAGTATATTCAGCTCTTTCAACAAAAGACGCTTATAGACATGTTGCTCCATTCATGGGACTACGAGATTTCAACGATATGGACAGTGAATATACAATGTTTTTGGGTTATGAGCAATTGCACAAAGATATTACGGAATATGAAGACAAATGTGAAACTCGTGGTATTTGCGAATTTGTATTGTAAAAATTTGTTATATGCTGTATTGTAAATAATTCATTGTGAATAATTCATTGTGAAAAATATTTCAGTGTGATTTTTTCATTGCCAAGAAAATGTTTTTTATGCTGTATTGTAAAAAATGTTTCATTGTGAATTTTTCATTGTCGAGAAAATTTTTTTATGCTGTATTGTTCTGTTCAATAAAAATGCTTTCATTTTCAATGATGTTATCATTTTATCATTAACCTTTAAAGAGTAAAGTAAAAAAATATGGATGTGCAATCCATATTATTTCAACATCCTTGTAATATTTTCATCACAGGGCCGAGCGGCTGTGGAAAAACAGAGTTCGTTCATAAATTAATTGAGTATCGAGAAAACTTGTTCAACATCGTTCCTGAAAGAGTTGTTTGATGTTACAAAGAATTGCAACATGCCTACAGTGTTATGCAAGAAAAGTTTAATTCACAATTTGAATTGATAAAATTCGTGGAGGGGATTCCTGACGACGAAAACGAAATTGTCAGTGATGTATCCATTCCACATTTAATCGTCTTTGATGACATGTTGGGTGAAAAAGATGAGGAAAAAATTAAACTTTGGTTTACAAGAAAAGGTCATCATCGTAATGCAAGTGTGATTTACATCACGCAAAATATGTTTCAGCAATCGAAATCGAGTCGAACCATTAGCCTTAATTCTAGATATATGATTTTATTTCGAAATGAACGAGATAAGAATCAGATTAAAACATTAGCTCGGCAAATGCAAGCCCCACATTTGGTACCTGCTTATGAAGATGCTACATTGTCGAACCATGGATATCTAGTCGTAGATTTTCATTCACAAACAAACAAAGAATTAAGACTCCGAACAGATATATTTTACCGTTGGTATACACAAGGTAATGAGAGAGGACCTGTTATTTATTCTTCTGCTTAAAAAGGTTTCTTTAAGAAAGTTTATATGCAAAAGTTCTTGCTTTAAAAGAGAATTACATTTTGAATATAAATCATTTTTATGATTCCCATCCGTGAGTAAACATGGCCTTACCAGCTACACCAAGTTCGGTTTTAGCTGCTTTGCGAAATTTAAGTCAACAAACCGATAAACATGAAAGAGAAGCTGTGTTAAAAGCAGGATTAAAAGAAATTTTAAAATGGTTTACATTGGCTGCGCAAAACATCATCGAAAATAAAATCAAATTACCAAAACAAACCATAACGTACATGACAAAACATAGAGCAGATATTGAACAGCTAGCAGATCCGTCCGTAGATGAGGAAAGTAAACGTGAAATCATTTTAAAACCTGGAGGGGGTGGATTTCTAGGTGGTGTTATTATCAGAAGTTTGCTGAGATGGGATGGATCAAAAACCATCAGAAAATTTGGAGCTGAAAGACAAACTCGAAAACGTGTTCCACGAAAGCGTGCTCCGCAAAAGAAAAAGTCTCCAAAAAAGAAAAAATCTCCAAGAAAGAAGAAGTCTCCAAAAAAGCGTACTCCAAGAAAGCGTGCTCCACCAAAGAAAAAATCTCAAAAGAAGAAATCATCACCAAAGAAGCATGCCCCAATTACGATTGATGAAAGATTTGTTACTACCCGAAAACGAAGACCTGAAGGAAGTAACATTTCAGAACATCAACAGTATCCGAAATCCAGAGAGGAAAGAATAAGAAAAAAACTGCGGGATTACGAAAGAAAGTATTCAAGATTCATATTACCAGGCAAAAAATTATCGTTTCAAAATATCCCCTCCGTCGCGTGGTCTCCAAAGACATTAGCCAAACATAAAAAAGGGTTAAAAAAAATACAAACGAATGTTTTATGATATGCTGAAACATAACCTTGATACAGGGAGATATAATCTTGACGACAAAAATAAGATGCTCTACCTTGGGAAAGGAAGATCCGTTCCCGTGGATTCATCTATATCTACCGCCACTACATTAGCCGACGATCTCTATTCACAGTTTTCTTAAGAAATTTTAACAACAAATTTTGTCTACAAAAAAACATTACATTAGCTATAAATGTTAGTGACATGGAACTTGTATTATCATTTAATCCGAAATCGAGATCAAGTCAACATGAAGAAGAAAACACTTCTGATAAAAAAACATGGTTCAATGGTTATGGCCATGATACAGGCTAAACCAAAAACACGTAAAAAACTTGTAAAAGATTTGTCGCCCTAAGTGATAAAATGCATATCGGAATGCTGTCATAATGTTTTAAAAGGCAATGTACATTTATCATCACCTCAGAAGAAGAAATTGTATTCAAGTAGGCAGCATCTCAGACGTTTAGCTTCGAAATCAGTCTCAGTAAAAAATAAAAAACAAATATTAAATCAAAAAGGTGGATTTCTTCAATTGCTTGGTCCTGCATTATTACCATTGTTAGGAAAAGCCGTTATCGGAGGAATAGGAGGAGCTCTTAAGGCCTTGTAATTTTATAACTTTTAAATTATGTCTGTTAAAAAAATGGTTATTGTGCCTTACCAAACCTTAGAAAATATGAATCGTTGGAAAGTCGAACAAGCTCAAAGACCTCGTTTACCACCCAACCCGCAAGTTGTAGATGTAACACATCTTCAACAGGACATGGGCCATATTTTACAAAACACCAATTTATCAGAATCAGAAAAGGCTCAAAAGTATGGTGAAACTTTGTTTAAGTTACAAAATTCTCTTCAAAAAGCAAGACCAACTTTGAACAATTTACTTTCAACGACAAAAAGTGATGATAGTGTAGAGAAATCAGCATCTGTTGCCTTGCATGATCAAATTTTGCAAAGTGTACCAAAAACCATGAAAAGAAAAGCCGAGTTACTTTTGAATATGATAAAAGATAACAATAATTTAACTTGGGATGAACATGGAGTTGTGTCATATAAAGGGGCACGCATTCATGGTTCAAATATCATCGATCTTATCAATGATGCAATACGTCAAAGAAAAGGTGTTGAACCCAAAGGCTGGAAAACTTTTTCAAAGGCATTACATGAAAGTAATATTCCGCAAGAAGTTATTGGCAACTCAAGTAGATGGAGGTGGATGCATAAAACTTATGATAAATCTTATGATAAGTCACTGAGCGAAGATGAAGAATCCAATGGTGAACCCGATTACTTATTTCACACGCCAAAAAGTGTACAAAAAACTGCAAGGAAATCGGCTGCAAAAAGTGTTAAAAAATGTACGATGAAAACTCCATACATGAAACCTGAAGAAAAAGAAAGACTGAAACGATTCTATACTAAAGATTTGTTAACTCCCCCGAAATCTATAAAAAAGACCCCTAGTCGTAAAACGTCTCAGTCATGGGAGCCCTGGTAAAGCCTAAACTTGATTACGTGTTAAGAAAGTTGTTTTATGATCCCAAAAGTACTGTCGCATTTACTGGAATAAAGCAATTGTATCACGCTGCAAAATCTGTTTTGAAAGGAATAAGATACAAAGATGATTCATTTTTTCCACCACCGAAAATCCAGAGACAAAAGCAAGCCTCGTTGAAAGATTTCAACGAACTTTAAAAACGAGAATGTGGAAATACTTTACGTACAAGAAAACAAGACGTTACATTGACGTATTGAATTCTTTAGTTCAGAATTACAATCATACTTTTCACAGAAGTATTAAAACATCTCCTGCAATGGTAACAAAATCAAATGAGGCAGAGGTTTCGAAAAATCTGTATCCTCGATTATCGACAATCGCAATGACGAAAAAGCCAAAATTCAAAATTGGAGATCGTGTTCGGATCAATAAAACAAAACGTACATTTGATAAGGGCTATTTACCAAATTGGACGCAAGAAATATTTGAAATCACTCATGTTAACAAGACATTTTCACCTATCACCTATAAAATAAAAGATTTACAGGGTAAACAAATTTTGGGAACTTATTATGAATACGAACTTCAATTAATAAAAGATGATGAAGTCTATGAAATTGATTCAGTTCTTGATAGACGTACAAGGCGTGAGGGCAAAAAATTAATCAAAGAAATAAAAGTCAATTGGAAAGGCTATCCAAAAAAATTTCAAAGTTGGATACCAGAATCCCATTTGGTGTCTTTGAAGGAAAAATCTTATAGATAAAAAATCTTATAAAAAGACAGTACATTTATGATGAATTCACAGTCAAACATTGAGTGCGCGACAGAAAGTGTCGATAGTGTTAGTACTAAAAATTACAGCTGCTGTGGAAATCGTGTTCCAAAGAATCAGTTTACATATATTTCACAGATATTAGTCATTTACGCAATTATTGCAACCTCCATAGTACATTTAAGTATTCAAAGTCAGGATCGTGAATTGTGGTTGATACTGTTAAGTAGTTCACTCGGATATATTCTCCCATCTCCGGGGTTAAAATTCACAAAGACAGAACAAAAACAACCATGGCTTGATTTCATTGCCAGTAAAAAATGAAATATTAAAAAATGAATTCGTTTTATGTTACTCTACCTAGCGATATTTCCATAAACCTTTTTCCGAACAACACACAGTGCTGTTTTTAAGTTCATTTACCAAAGGCAGTTCATATTGATAGGGAAAATTGGGAAGTTGCGTTAGTTCAACTTATTACCCCCTCACAGTTTTTAAACGTAAGTGAACAAGAAGCAAAGTTCGAAATTATAACTGCAGATACCAGTTTATACAATGCAATATCAGCGGTAGATGTAAAAGGAGATAAAATGCAGATATCTGTATTAAGGCGAGACGATAAAGGTAAAGCAGAAAAATGGTCAATTCTATTTACTTTTCCACCGGGTAGTTACACTTCACCAAAGCATATTATAGAGGTGATCGATGATTTGATTCAAAATAACCTATCGGGTATCCTTCAAAAGCATTCAATGCTAATGTCTATTAGCTATTCAACCTCATCCAAACGTCCGAAACTTGCAATCAGAAATATTACAAAAACCGGAATCAAATTTCATTCATCGCTGTTTTTAAAACTGGGAGGATCGCCAGAATTTCAACAGGAGGTGATTTATCCGGGTAGAAGAATTTTAAATGCATTTAAATACACTCCTAACATTGATGCTGGCTACAACCATCTGTTTGTTTATTCAGATATTGCTGAACACACTATAGTGGGTGATACATTTGCTCCCATACTTCGTGTTTTACCGTTCAAGCCAACCGAATCTGTTGAAAATAATTATGAAGCCCAACATATCAACCATGAAATTACATTACCGCATTATATCCCCGTTTCGAAATCTGATTTCGATACTATTCACATTCAAATAACAGGCGATTCTGGCATTTCGTTTCATTTCATTACTGGTAAGACAATCGTCAAGTTACATTTCAGACAGAAAAAATAAAAAATATTTGATATTTTGAAATAATTAAACTGATACATTGACAAAAAATGCTACCAATTTGTCGTGGCGTAAAACATCAGTATGGGTATGGATTAGGTTCCCTATTTAGATCAGCACTCAAAACAGTGACTCCATTGCTTAAACCCTTGCTCAAATCTGGTTTTAATGCTATAAAAAAAGAAGGAATCAAACAAGGAATACGTGCAGCAGAAGATATCTTTTTACGTGGTAAAAACCCTAAAAAAGTTGCAGTCTCGCGGGGAAAACAATCTGTTCATAATTTAGCGCAACAGTTAATACCTGGGATAAATAAACGAAAATCACAAAAGTCACGTCATTTATCTTCTCGATCTCGTAGAGGCAAGATTATTAATAAAAGACAAAGAAATCATTACACTAGACCAAGACCTCTTGATATATTTGATTGAGAAAAAATCTTTTGAAAAAATCTTTTTCGAAAATGATGCAAAACGGATCTTGCGAATGTAGTAAATCAGAACTCAATGTTCTTTCTGTACCACCTACATTGACAACGATGCAAGAAAGTCAATGGATTGAACATTTTCCAATATCATCTTTGACAAACAATTCACCGATAGAATTCATCATACCACCTCAAACCGAACATTGGACAGATTTGTCACAATCGTATTTGTATATCAAATTCAAAATCGTTAAAGCAGATGGTAGCAATTTAGATGCCGGTTCAAATGTAGCCCCTGTAAACAATTTCATGCACAGTATGTTTAGCTGTGTCGATTTGTATCTAAATAATAAACTAATCAACAGTAATTCAGACACCTATCCATACAGAGCATATATCGAAAATCTTCTGTCATATAATGCCGACTGCAAGACTACGTTTTTGAAAGCTGGTGTACTTTGGGCCGAAGACACCAGTGGTCAATTCGGAGCACTCAACCATGATGGGAATAATGAAGGATTACGAGAAAGAATCGGTGTAATCACACTAAGCAGAACTGCAGAGCTTTTCGGACGATTGCATCTTGATCTATTTCAGCAAGAAAAATATTTACCTAACGGAGTTGAAATCAAACTTAGATTAAACAGAGTCTCATCAAACTTTTGTCTTACGGGAGGTACTGGTGCACCAGCTGCAAAAATTGTACTGGAAACAGTCAGTCTGCATATGCGAAATGTTGAATTGATGCCTGTTGTTGCGAATGATCTAAATCGAATTATTTCTCAGCAAAACATGAAAATTCCTATCCGCAGAGTAGAAGTAAAGACTTTTACCATCGGCAATGGACTTCAGTCTAAAGTTGAAGATCATTTGTTTCAAGGACAGCTTCCGAAACTTGTTTTCATTGCAATGGTAACAAATGCTAGTTATAATGGAGGTTATGATACCAATTCATTTTTCTTCCAACATTTCAATCTGTCAAAAATAGATATATCATGTAATGGTCACAGTATTCATAACAGACCCTTTGAGCCTGATTTTGAAAATGGCTTGTATTTGAAATCATATTTGTCAATGTATCAGGCTGTCTCAGCCTTCGGACTCAATAAATCATTTGATATTGGCAAAGAAGATTATGCTGGTGGATACTGTTTGTGGGGTTACGATTTGACAGCTGATCAAGGCAGTGAAGAAGGTCAACTTTATCCTATAAAAACTGGAAGTCTTCGAATTGAGCTTTAATTCGCTCAAGCCTTGGCGGCAGTGATCAACGTTATTGTTTTTGCCGAATTTGACAATCAGATCGAAATCAACAGTTTGAGAGAAATCATCACAGATTACTAACTTCGGAAAAATTACATCAGAAAAACAGCCCTTTTCAGAGCTAAGAGAAGTAAAAAAACAATGCAAGGACTCAGATTTGCTATATCACTGAGAGAAGAAGCAGAAAAAGTGAAATATCACACTTCAAAGTGCATCTCTACTCGGAAAAATGACATTCACAATAGCTTCGAAAAACATATGATTGAAGAAATAAAAAATCTTATTGCCAGTGAAGTTCGCAACCAGTGTTACGGATGTCAAGTGGATCACCCCAGTCAAATACAGCACGATCTGTGTTTATTCAAGAACAGACAAGAACATACAGATATGTTCATAGAAAAAGCTATGATGGAATTAAGTCCATACAAAATCATGGAAAAATGGTATCCTGAACTAATGGAGATGAAACTCGATGACAGTGACTATGTGGAAGCCTACAGATTATGGCAAAATATAAAACAAAACATTTTATCTGAAATCACGGAGTCGTGCTTACAATACTGGTGTGACAAAGTAAAACAATCCTGGGAAGAAAGTGACTAAGAAAAACGTGATGTATACTTCTGAAATTCAATACATATTGGATCACGGAACCTGGATAAAAAATCTACAGGCGAAAGTCTGTGCAAAAGACCAGTTACCTCGACAAAAACCCAAACATGTGAAAGCTTACATTGTGAATACAGAAAGATCAAATAGACCAGGAGAACACTGGGTGGCAGTGATATTTGATAATAATGACAATGTGCTATACTTTGATCCGAATGGACTACCACCACTTGAACCAGAAATCATTAACTTTTTAGACAATCATTCTTCAACGTGGAGATACAATCGACAAACTCTTCAGAGTCTACAGGGTAAAGTTTGCGGACTTTACTGTATCTTTGTATTGGATGCTGTTGCTAGAGGATACAATATACAGAAATATCTTCAACAGAAATTCCTCTCAACGGGACACCATCGAAACGATCGAGATGTATCATTGTGGTTTAATCAAGACTACGGAATTCTATACAAGAAAATTTCAGAGACTCAATCCTCACAAACAGTGAAAAATGATCTTCTTTTTGTTAACAGTTCATTGTGAATATTTCATTTTTTGTCTTTTTTTACAGTTCATTGTAAAATATGTTCATTGTAAATATCTTCATTTTTCAGTTCTGTTCAATGAAAAAGTTAAAAAACAACAGAGTTTTTCATTCTGTTTTTCCCAAGACTTGTTCTGTCTACATTTTTCCCATACATCGGGTCATAACTTTTTGCTATATTAGCATGAAACGCAGGATGGGAAAAATGTATGTGCTTTCCGCCAGGTCCGAGCTCTTTAAAATTTTTCAATCCTCCTGTAAACGTATAAAACCCAGCGATATTTCCATACATTCACCAATTTTACTCTCAGTTCTCGAGCAGTTCAGAAGCAGTATCAATAATCGGAAGCAGTATCAATATGGAGGAGATAAATTATCAACTACGTGAGGCTCTCCGAGTCTATCTGAACGCCGGTCAGCAGATATTGCTACTAAACACTCATGTCGTAGGAGAGGAGGAACAAAGCCAACTACAACGTATAACACAGCCATACAAAGATCTCGGCGAAAGATTAGTTCAGCTATTTCTAAAGACATCGCCTGATGTTATTTTGGTTGATGTCAAATTTGGGAGGAAGATTACTTTCGATAATGGAACAATGATAATCAGAAAAAGAGTTGAAGCATGCCCTATTTGCCAGGCGAATTTCGGATGTTGTCATTAGAAGTGGAGAACAACGTGAGACGAAAATCAGCCCTTTTTAAGGCTAACCCAACAGTCCTTTTCAGGACTACCCATTTACCACGAAAGTTCTATCTTTCTTTCTTCAAAATTGTCAGAAAACTCAAAACTAAAAAAGTCATAGTATAGTCAAACTCTGACCCGAACAAGAAAAAATGTAACAAAACTACGAGTTGATCAACAATAAACATTTACCATTAGAAATAAAACGGTAATTCTGATTGGTCAACATTAATTCAGAGCCAAAACAGCATGAAACGCCGACGCGGGAAAAACATAGAAGAAAATGACGTCATGAGTCAAGTAGGTCAATCCGTCTGAAAAGCTATAAATCTCTGCGATATATTTTCCATACATTTCATTTTCGCAATGGCTTCAAGACCAACACTCGACAGGCGTTTCACTTGGATGGATGCCGAGCGACAGTTAAGAAGAGCGAAGAGACAGATCATTTTGCTTCAACAACGCTTAGCTGAAGTGAAAAAGCGTTACGAGAGGGCAGAGCTTTCAAATAACAGATCGTTCTGTTATAACCTTCGGATGAAGGAAATGATCATTGAAGGCACGCTTGAAATGTATTTTCAGTATGCTATTTCAAAAAGTGAGCAGGTAGACCGTCTTTTCCGTGAGCAATTCGCTGAAAGGACTGAGTCAGACAGCGATTCGACTGATACTGAATAATCATTTTCAAGTTGAATCCCTCTCTAAAAACAGCCCTTTTCAGGGCTAACCATTTACCACGAGAGTTCTATCTTTTCTTCAAAATTGTCAAAAACTCAAAAGACTTACATTCAAAAGCCTAAAAAAGTGGCCCGTTGCACATAAAACATATAAACACTAAACTCCGATTATTTTTCTCATTCACCATTAACTATCGTAAAGCTGAGTCAGTATCCCACAATGTTTGGATTGACATTTTTCCTCTCATTGCTCTTCTGGATAGAAGAAAGAGAACGTTTCAGATATATCAGGTATGAAATTGAGCATCTAATGCAAATGCTAGATACAATGGAATCAATCGAAAGAAAGAGGGGAGGATAAAAAAGTGTATTCTGCACAAAAACAGCCCTTTTCAGGGCTAACCATCTTCAATGAAACTTCTTTCTTTTCAAATCAAAAAAAGTCATAGGCTAGTCAAACTCTAGTTTTTTTTGACAAGAACAAGAAAAATGTAACAAACTACGGATTGACCAACAATAAACATTTACCATTAGAAATACAACAATAATTCTGATTGGACAACGTTAATTAAGAGCCAAAACAGCATGAAACGCTGACGCGGGAAAAACATAAAAGAAAATGACGTCACAAGTCAAGTAGGTCAATCCTCCTGTAAAGCTATAAAACCCAGCGTTATTTCCATACATTCATCATTTCTTCGACTCTCGCCTAGCAATGGAAGATTTAAAAAAGACGAAAGCTACAGTCAGCGAAATGGACTTTTGGGACCTTGCTCAATTACCAAGAAAGAAGGAGATCATCATCCCACAAACCGAATGTTGGGATGGTGATAATGAACCACCGTTTTCGCTGCGATTCAACCTGGATAACCAGCTGTTGAAAAGACTGAAGAGGCGGGCAGCGAGTAGCTGCCCAGCCTGCAGAAAAGTTGGAGGTTGTGCTTAAAAACACAACCTCCAAATCAGGTCCTTTTAGGGCCACCCCAACAGCCCTTTTCAGGGCTAACCATCTACCATGAAAGATCTATCTTTCTTCAAATTGTCAGACGAAAGTTCTATCTTTTCTTCAAATTGTCAGACGAAAGTTCTATTTTCAAATTGTCAGACGAAACTTCTATCTTCAAATTGTCACAGCTCTTTTCAGAGCTAACCCAACAGTCCTTTTCAGGGCTAACCCAACAGTCCTTTTCAGGACTAACCATTTAGCACGAAAGTTCTATCTTTTTTACACAAATTGTCAATCTTCTTTCTTTTAGAAGAGTTACACTCCAAAGAGTAAAAACTCAGAAAAAAGTCTAAGTCCAACTCAGTGCTCAGGCTTTTAGAGAGAGAAATCATCCATAGGTGAAAAAAACTAAGTCCAACTCAGTGTTCAGGCTTTTAGAGAGAAATCATCCATAGATGCAGAAAAACTAAGTCCAACTCAGTGCTATAGGGACAAATTCCCTCAGGGTAGGCAATCTAGGCGCTGTAGGGTAGGTAGCGTAGGGCTCTACAGGGTAGGTAGCGTGGGACGCGGCGGATCGGCCGCGTCCCTACGCTACCTACCAATACTACTCATAACAGAACATAATAGATAGTAGTATAACAAGTGTTATGTCTTACCATGTAAATTATACCATAATGTCCTACATGTATATGTGTTGCATGTAATATTATACTTTAAAGGCCCGGTAAAGGCCAAAATATCAAAGCAGGTGTCACAATACATTTAAATTTAAATCATACCATTTAAAAGTATGGAAAATATTATGGAGAGGACAGTCTGTTATCGTGTGGTCGGGCCATAGGTTAGCCGCTGGCAGAAAAAAGAATTTTAAATTCAGGCAAAAAGTAAACAAAAGACACATCTACCTGGCAGGTTTTAACCTAGTTTTGAAATTAATTTCTCAGTCAGCGACTAACACTTGGACCAACCGCACAATGCCAGATTGTCATCTGTTACAATAATTTCCATACTTTTAAATGGTATGATATAAATTTAAATGCATTTAAACACCCGTTTTGTTTACATTTGGCCCTTATTGTTACTTTAACTGTTTATTACACGACAAAATTTTGGACTGGACCAAATTGAAAGCATCTGCAGACAACAAATTACATTTAGCTTAAATGGTGATTTCAGTTCTTAACACTGTAGAAAACATCAAGGGAAAAGGGGAAAATACTGGTTACCATTTCTCGTTTTCCAACGGTGTTTTCAAAAGCCTTCTCTTTCAGGGTCGTTAGAACTCAGAGTCTGATCGTGGAACGCAGCTAGCCAAAACAACATTAAAATAGCAATTTTTCAGCTCTTTGTCCTTACATGTATCTATTCCTTTACCACACGAATTTTAGCAACCCTGACAAAGACAGCTTCTCTAAACATTGAGGGAAAAGGAAAAATGCTGGTAAACAACATTTTCTTCTTTTCCGAAAATGTTTTTTACCCTTTCGCAGGAAATTTCATCTTTTGAGCCCGATTTTAGTTGTCGTCTGCAAATGCTTTCAATTTGGATTCGTCTAAAATTTTGTCGTTTGGTATAGTGTTAAGGAGGCCCATAGTATCAATTCAGCGTTCTCAGGGCCAAACTTAAAATTTGAGACAAACTTGCGTAACATTTTACCTAACTAGAAAACTTTGAACATGTCCGAATCCAAAGCATTTGAAATCAATAAAATGAGCATGGCTCAAACGGTGGGATTTGTCTATAAGATTTTAGAAAAAAACATTCTAGAGAAAAGGAGTAAATGCTGGTTTCCATAACTTTCTCCTTCTTTCCACAATGTTTTTAAAAAGTTTCTACTTCAAGATCCTTAAATTTCGAAATTGTGTGTGTGAAGGATGAGACAGTAATTATGCTCGTATAAAGTATGTAACATAGACTACTCTTTTGTTACAAGTCTATACATTGTATCTGGAATGTCATATCTAGCTAGATCTATCTGTTTTTTTAATCATTTAGGCCAAGAAAAAATATAGTTGTGTTTCCCGCCAACACTCTAGAAAAAGAGCTATGTTGGTATATATGGATGCGACTTCATTTACAAAAGGGATTGCTTTAGCATTGTTATAATGCTTTTTATTTTGCACCGGGAAATAATCTTGTCCGTCGGGGCGACATGATTTGCCACAGCCGTAAACAAGTTTCCAAGTCCCCGGCTACCTACCGTACAACGAATTTATTATACTGCAAAGTTTTACCATTCCTATGTAAATTCAGCGAAATTTTCCCTTTTATGTACTCACGAATTGAGTACGCTGAATTTCCCTTCTGAGTGCCCCAATTTAATGAAAACTGACGTCACTCAGAACTGACGTCACTGAAACCTTGGTAAAACGTGCAGTTTGGTGGATGAACTTGATGATGTCACAGCGATAGAAATTCGACATATTTTTTATTTAAACATGGATTTAAACAACTTCAAGGTAAGGAACTGTGCATTTTAATGATTTGTAGTCAAAAAGTAAAAGACCAATAGTTACCACAAACGACATTTTGGTTATTCAACGTTACAATGAATGAGTTTCGACACTTCACAATTTGCTTACCTGACGAAGGGATGGCTCGTTTTAACCCCGTGTATTTGTTTTAGAATGACAACAAACGATAAATTTGTAACTATATTCATTTATTTTCAAAAATAATCCATTCTTTCCGCTTTAATGACAACCATCACAGGAAACTAGAGATAATATAGTGCAGGCTACTCATTATATTTGTCTTGTGGGCGGCTCGTATCGGTCGACGCCGCCATTTTGGATGTTGTTTTGAAAGTGTAGTCATGTATACGGGGCCTTCAAAAGGGAAACTGCTTTTACGTGGATTTTGCCAGTGTACATGACTTGTATGTACGAGCCATATTATCCAATCAGAATGCGAGAAATTTCTTTGCAGTATAATAAAATCACTAATATCAAAATAACATTTTGTTCACGAGAAAGTAATCTTGTTGTATCGAACAGTGGAGATTCAAGATCAGACTCAGCTTTATCTGCAGTATAATTTTGATCTACACTGTCCCGAAAATCGCACTGAGCCTCGTTTAGCAGCGAATGGGCTAACCAATATTTCCAGAATACCTTATGTTAGAAAATTAAAAACTTGGCAGTATATGGGGAACGTTAAAGTTCAGTGGGATACGTTAGTATTAGTTGTACGGTCAGGTGGCAGGGGACTTGGAAACTTGTTCACGGCTGTGGTGAATCATGTCGCCCCGAGACGAAGGCAACGAATTTATTATACTGCAAAGTTTAACCATTCCAACGTTTGTTAAGCGAATTTTACCTGTTTTTTGGTTTAAAAAATTTTATTTTACTGCAAAGAAATTTCTCGTGATCTGATTGGATAATATGCCCCGAACATATATGTTATGTACACTGGCAAAACCAACGTAAAAGTAGTTTCCCTTTCGGGAGCCCCGTAGACATGACTACACTATCAATACAACATCCAAAATGGCGGCGTCGATCAAGATTAACATCAACATTATGCGCCAAGCTGCACGTTTTAGCACGTATTACCAAGGTTTCAGTGACGTCAGGTCCCAGTGACGTCAGTTTTCATTGAATTGGGGCACTCAGAAGGGAAATTCTACTTCGTCAGCGTACTCAATTTTTTAAACCAAAAAAGAGGTAAAATTCGCTTAACAAATATTGGAATGGTAAAACTTTGCAGTATAATAAAATCGTTGTACGGTCAGGTGGCAGGGGACTTGGAAACTTGTTCACGGCTGTGGTGAATCATGTCGCCACCTCGCCCTCGGCTCGGGGCGACATGATTCACCACAGCCGTGAACAAGTTTCCAAGTCCCCTGCCACCTGACCGTACAACTAATAGAGTTCGCTGACGAAGTTGAATTTCCCTTCTAAGTGCCCCAATTCAATGAAAACTGACGTCACTGGGAACTGACGTCACTGAAACCTTGGTAATACGTGTTAAAACGTGCAGCTTGGCGCATAATCTTGATGTTAATCTTGATCGACGCCGCCATTTTGGATGTTGTATTGATAGTGTAGTCATGTATACGGGGCTCCCGAAAGGGAAACTGCTTTTACGTTGGTTTTGCCAGTGTACATGATATATATGTTCGGGGCATATTAACCAATCAGATCATGAGAAATTTTCTTTGCAGTATAATAATCATGCATGTCATATCAAACCACGAAAAAAGTAGTAGTGTTTCTGCCACGTTTCAGCCACGTCTCGGAAACACCCGCCACCCCGTCTTTTACCGCGACTAATTTTTATGGACAAATTTGCAAAATAAAAATCTACTAAGCCCAACTCTGTATTTTTCTCGGGAAATAGGAAGGAAAACTGAAAGTACTGGGGGGAAAAAAGCGAGAAGTCGGGAAATATCATGAAAATAAAACCTATCATCAACATTGTAACGCTTTTGCGGTGATGGGGTTTAAAGTTTTCATCTAATAAGCGCTTTTCACAACTTCAGTTGGCTTTGCAGCCAGTATAGACCAAGATTAGGCCGCACTAACCGTGCAGTCTGATCTTTGATCTGCACTGTCTGATTTTCTAAGTCCAAAAACAACCTTAGAATTGCACTTATATTGACCTTATTTCTAGACTGAAAATCTCCGGTTTTTGTATTCGTCTTAGACCTGTTTTGTCTTGTGTTGTATGTCTTACATGAATGTATCGTGCTAAAAAAGCTCACCAAAGTATTCACCGGACTTAACTCTTTATCTAAAGAAACACATTCCCTGAAAGGATTCTCATGGAACTACAGAACATACATTTAACCCTAATCCTGCTAAATAAGTGAAACCAAACTGTCAAGCTGATGGTAAAAACCAAAATAAAATCTTTTACAAAAATATTTTTTTAGTGAGGGGGGGGCAAATAACTCCATATTATCAGACTGTGTAGATCCAAGACCTGACTGCACGTTCTGTGCAGTCTGATCTTCATCTACGCTGTCCGAAAAAGGTCCTCTAGTCGCGCTTAGCAGCCTAAGGGTTAACCTAGATAAATGAAACAAGACCGAGACATGATTCTCATGATGTTTATTGTGTACCTTTTAAGAATACTGTTGTAGAGACGAAAAATTTCTTAGATTTCGTTCTGTTATATTACATGTATGCAAACATTTAAATTTTATCTTTTTGTTTTGTCAATACATGATTACCTGGAAGGATGGTTCTGGGAACAGACTTTTAAAGAGTTTTGTCAATTACAAAGTTACAGTAAACACGTCAAAGTTCGGCGTCATTATTGCTTCTGTTCTTTGCACCAATTCTTATACCAGTGTAACGGCCAGATTCTCTCCTAGCTGGTCGTGAATATATCTTGAAAAAACCAAATGCAAACGCAAACAACACAGCACACAATAGAGTCTCGCCAATCGACAGAAACAGAAACCACATTGGCGTAAAATTATCCATCATATACCCAAGCAATGGAGGGTTTGCCATGACGCCGGCCGAACCAAAAAAGAGTAGTGCCGAAGCGATTCTTCCGGTAACCGGTGTAATGTTTTCTTGTATCCAAGGAAAAAGTGTCGGTAAAATCACAGATGAGGTTAAACCAGTAATGGCTATTGATATCCACAGGGTAACCGTCTGCTTGAATAGAACGCTAAGCAGTAACGTTACTAAGGATACAAGCGTTGTTGAATAAGATAAAACGATCACAGTTGTCGTCTGTATGTAGCTGTGTGTTACAGCAGCTATAAGATTTCCAAGTCCATAAGTTCCAAAATAAATTGATGTCAGGATGGCTCCTGTTCTTTGAGCCCAGTTCAGTTGTTCTACGAGAAACGTTGTTAGAAAGCTAGGAAATAAATCGATGCAAGCCGTGGATAGAAAGGAGTTGACATAAAGAATACCAAGAATTATCAGCCGTGTTCTAACTGGCGACATTGACTTGCGTGTTCCCTCTTTGTTGCTCTGTAGTTCAGTTTTTACGTATTTCTCTGTAAAGTAGATGTACAAAGACGGGAAAGCAGCTGCTGCTGTGAGAATTGCAGTTATCAGAAAGGCGTGATGAATTGTTGATTTATGATCAGTTATAAGGCTGCTCCTAGCTAAACTTTTGTTCGTTATGTTTATAGTAGTAGACCCATTGTACTCATGAGATGTTCCGTTCATTGTTGCACGTAAAACATTTTCGGGAGGATTGGAAGCTGTGAAAAAATCAGTCAGTTTGATATTAATCAGGTAGTTGAGTTTTATATAGGATATAACTCGAGTGGTCATTTTTTTCATGTTTTTTTTTTATCTAATGAGACATTCTGAAAATGACCAAACAAGGCTTTGGCGAATTTTGAGCGTTTTTGAATGACGATTTACATATAATAATAATAATGATAATAATAATAATAATAATAAACTCTAATGTGACATTCTATTTTTACCATACCCAACTGAAAACTTCGCCCGATAACACTCGTATCAATAATTTGTCTACAGAAATTGGATAAGTGTGTAAAGCGGGTTTTTAAATAAAGCTGTATTTCTAGGCTTCAACTGTCTGGACTTGTAGCGAGAAATGGATCGGTCATCTCCAGCATCTGCACACCTTCAGAAACCTAGAATTACCTGGCCTGCAACACGCGAAAAGGGGCTTTCGGATATTTGCGTAAAGTGTCGTCTCGGATCAGCCTGCGCAGTCCGCGCAGGCTAATCCGAGACGGCACCTTACGACTATATTAGATTTTGTACTTAATTAGACTTGCGCAAAACAGAAAATTACATAAAAACGGAAAGTGTCGTTTCGGATTAGCCTGCGCGGACTGCGCAGGCTGATCCGAGACGACACTTTACGCAAATGTCCGAATGCCCCTTTTCGCGTATTGCAGGTCACATAGAAAACATTGTTCTTCACAGAACAGAGTCTTTTCCTACAACAAAATCGTCTGCAATCAGAACCTTAAAAAACCACTGCTTTGAATTTTTATGAGATGTTATTCTTCAAGTGGAACGTGACTAAAGTTACCCATCTATTGTTATTCATTCCATGCCTCTTGATTCGGCATAAAATGAATTAGCCAACGAATAAATTAAGGTGCTTCTTAATCTTCTAGAAGCAAACTGTGGGTATGATTAGTATACAATTTGATCAACTTGAGTGCTAGAAAGCTTAATTTTACAGAAATGAAATAGCACAGGTCAATAAAACGTAGATCACACGAAGCATGACTTAGAACTGACTTTTGTTACACGACAACTATTTTACAAGTCAAACCTGATAAAATTAGAATGTCCTTGATATTTTATTTTAAATCCTTACCAAACAATCCCGTGTTTTAACAAACCCGTGGAAAGTTGCCCCTGAAAACAGTCTGGAAAAAGAAGAAGATAATGGTAACCACAATGTTTTCTACACTATCAAAAAACGAATCTCATAGTTCTAACCATATTTAATTTGACGCCTGCAATTTTTTTTGAATTTTAACAAGTCTAAATTTTTGACGCCATGTAAAGAATTAATATACGTGTATGTATATAACTTTACTCAAACACAATCGTGCATATTTCTACCCTTTTATTGATTTTGTTTTCTTCTCAAAGAAATATAAATGCACGTGACTATCTTTTTAGGTCGATTAAGTTTAAATTGAACCAATTTCTGTATTTTGTAGATTTGAATTTCATTGAAACGTGCCACAGACAAATTCCTGAGGTCAAAACTTGACATTCATAATAGTTGATATCGGCCAAAATACATGTAGTTGTGAGTTGAACCCCTAGCTTACCGAATAGATGCAAAGTGACATAATTAATAAAAAAAATAGACGATTTTCGATGCTTTCCGTTGGCTATATATAACAATGTACTGAACATGGTACATCCAAGGTCTGACCACGAGGAACTTTGATATTCACTGTCGGCAAACGAAAATAATATTGCGCTTGACATGGGGGTCAGTCTTGCGGAAAAAAAGAGAGTTAAAAAACATTGTATGTTATTAACTTACAAACAAAAGGTTCTGTTATCAAGGGAGATAATATACCACCCACAGCTATCTGTATATGTGTCACGTGTATGAATCGTCCCCCTTGGTTTTGCCAAATTTCAAGCAACATTGTGTGGACACCTTTGGCGAAAGGGAAAAAAATAATGTAGTTATTTGATTATTACAAAAATGCATCGAATCACAAAATCAATGTGACTCAGGCATAGAAAGCATTATCTGCTATCATCTGTCTTACGTGTTCTAATGCCATTATTAATTTACTCGTGACTTTTCGCAATGCCTTTTACGATATCAGGCCTGTTTTTACCCCAAACCGTCTTAACCCTCAGGCTGCTAAGCGCGATTTGGGGCGCTTTTGCGCACAGTATAGGTAGTATAGATCAAGATCAGATTGCACAAATACGTGTAGTCTGATCTAGGATCAACACTGTCCGATCTAATATTTTTCCTGGTGAAATAAACTTTGAAATTGCATCATTCGGTTTCTTTATTGTTGAATGGAAATTTCCGTTTCATTTATTTAGGTTTACCAAGTAATACATTGTATTACTTTAAGATTTAGATACTTCTTGAGATTTAAACAAAAATTGTTATTCATAATGTGTTGGTTAATACGGGCCTAGATCTCCTTTTATACCATTTACGAGGGTCGTTCATTTAATTGTGTCACTAATAGGCCACATGACCATATGTATCACAAAGAAATAACGCTATTTTCACAAGCAAGTCGTTTTGAATACTGGCACAAAATTTTGTTTTGATAGGTTTATTCTTTCAAAAGTTATTGAAACTTAAAGCAGGTGCAGTCATATATACTGGCTATATTACTGAATGTACAATGAACCCAAAAGCAAAGCTTGAAATTAGGGCCTATATTAAAAGTCGCGTTAGTCTAAGTATTTCAGATTTACAAATACTAAGTGAATTATGTCAGATACATGGGGCATCTGCGGTATCAAAACGGTCGGTTTTCAGATGGTTTGAAACATTTAAAGATGGTAGAACTTACTTAAAAGATGTCCCCCGACCTGGTCAACCCAAAACTGCAGCTTCCAAAGAAAATGTTGTTGCTGTGGCAGATTTAATTAAGCAGGATGCCAGGCTTACAGTGAAAGAAATAGCTAAGACAGTTGGCATATCATTGGGGTTAGTTCATAAGATTTTGACCAAGGAGTTAAAACTTTGTAAGGTTTGCGCTAGATGGGTCCTCCAACTCTTGACAGATGAACAAAAGGCTACTTGTGTAAAAATGGCCACAATTCTTCTTAAAGACTACAAAAATTGTGACATACTCAGAATATCAGAACTGTTCAAAGGTGATGAAACCTGGATTTATTATTTTGAGCCCCAGAGACGAGTCATTAATAAACAGTGGCTGCGCAAGGACCAAGCTAGGCAGATCACAGCAAGAAGAATAAAAAGTACGGGAAAAGTTTTATATGCCATATCTTTTAATTCAGACGGTCCAATTGCTCAAATTCCTGTACCGAACGGCCGAACGGTTACAGGCAAATTTCACAAGAACAATGTTCTTTCAAAAGTGAAGAAACGCTATGAGAAACGGAGACCTAGAACGCAAGTCTGCAATTTTTCAGAACTACTTGGAAACGGAAAAGGTGGTACAGCTTCCCCATCCACCCTATTTTCCCGACCTCAGCCCACGTGACTTTTTCCTCTTTCCTTTATTAAAGAAAACTACCTCTGGACGTCGATATGGCTCTAAAAGTGCCTTGGGAATTGCCATTTTTCAGTGTCTGATGGGTATTCCCAGAAAAGTTTATTTTGCAGCCTTCACAGACTGGACTTCCAGACTTGAAAAATGTATTTCTGTCAAGGGAGAATATTTTGAAGGGATGAAATGAACGAAATATTTGCATTTAATAAAATGCGTCTCATAGACACCCAGTGACACAATAAAATGAACGTATATTAGCACGGTGGAACTCTAAAATTACACATTCATTGACAGTGCGATTTTGCATCTTTTTTCAATACTCTTTATTCCCATTAGTGGAACTCGTCAAGGTAAAAGACTTCCTACCAGGACCTTGCATGCACAAAAATCAATGGCAAAGCTTTTAAAGAGTTAATAACTAAACCTATAACTTTAAAGATTAGTCATGTTGAGCAGAGTTTCTTCATTCGAATAGTAAAATGTAAATTATATACATGTGTCTTGGCCGCCAATGCCGAATCCAGTACCCAATCGGAGAAATACCATGACAACAAGCTCTGGTATCCATGGTAACAATGCTGTAGTGATAGCAACGCCAATCGTGTATAGGAAAAGCAGTAAGTATGGATGAAACTTCTCCAGCACTGAAATATGATGGAATACATGTATTAGATTGATAGTTTCGAAGGATTACACTACCTAAGGAGAGTCGATGCACCGCTGACAGATCTATAAATATTTTCTCTCAATATATGACCAAACCAAAGTCTAAGGCTGCAGTGAAAGTGCAGATTATGTGAGCCATGCACCATAAAAAAGCCTGATACAAAAAATGCATCCTTACTTCGGCCTCTGCTCTCTTTTAAGAACGATATTTATCTTGTTGGTAGAGTTCCATAAAAACTTAATTTCGAAATAAGCCACACATATTCTAATAAAACGCAAGACTTTGACGTACGCAAAGACTTACGAAATTAGAGCTAAATACGTTTGCGTAATTTCTTTTGTAAAACTGTACCAAGGTACTTTACCATGCTGACCAGTGTAATCCAGACATAATGCACAATACGGGCAGAGTAAAAGCCCCTGTTTTGTTCTTCAAATTAATATTTCTAGAATAACCCTTTACCACACAATCACAAACCTGAGGAAGAAGCCTTTTAAAAACATTATGAGAAAAGGAGAAAATGCTGGTAACCAACATTTTCTCCTTTTTCCATAGTGTTTTCTACCCTATCAAATACAAAAATATTAGATTTGTCGTCTGCAAATGCTTTCTATTTGGTCCAGTCCAAACTTTTATCGTTTGGTAAAGAGTTAACGACTCTTTTGACCAATTAAGCCTTTACGCCCGCATTTTACTTGTTTAAATCGTTTTGTAAAGCCGTCGGTCTGTAATTCTTATACATCAGCATGTAATTCATCAACGTCTGGAAGTATGTATTGCAATTTCTATACGATTCGTATAAACCATGTGAAAAAGAGAGCTTAAAGCACCTGCAAATAGTATCGACTCATGTCGACTCATGTGCAGGCTGACATGAGTCGAAACTGTTTGCTTTTAGCCAATTTTTTGCATGTCAGGTGACCGGTCCTCATTATTTGATAGGTTGTTAGACAAAATGGATTTATTGATCCATAAATATCAGATGACTTGCTTGATATGATGTAGCATGATGATACATTAGACCTCTCTTTTCACAGGTCACGGCTCATATTGATTAAGACGATGGTCACGAGAGAACGTGACAGTGACAGCTGCTAAGTATGAGTATGCTTGATTTTTTTTAACAGACATTACGCCATCTAACGGCTTTAGAAATGTTTGTTGATAGGCATTTTTCTTTATCCGTCTTTATGCATTCTTAAGTTATGCTGTAGAAGTAGATATATTGGGATATTCATAATATACATGGTTACTAACACTCTTTATTATACTGCAAAGAAATTTCTCGTGATCTGATTGGATAATATGCCCCGAACATATATATCATGTCCACTGGCAAAACCAACGTAAAAGCAGTTTCCCTTTCGGGAGCCCCGTATACATGACTACACTTTCAATACGACATCCAAAATGGCGGCGTCGATCAAGATTAACATCAAGATTATGCACCAAACTGCACGTTTTTCCAAGGTTTCAGTGACGTCAGTTCCCAGTGACGTCATTTTTCATTGAATTGGGGCACTCAGAAGGGAAATTCTACCCCGTCAGCGTACTCAATTTTTTAAACCAAAAAAACAGGTAAATTTCGCTTAACACACGTTGGAATGGTAAAACTTTGCAGTATAATAAATTCGTAGTACGGTCAGGTGGCAGAGGACTTGGAAACTTGTTCACGGCTGTGGAGAATAATGTCGCCACCTCGCCTTCGGCTCGGGGCGACATTATTCTCCACAGCTGTGAACAAGTTTCCAAGTCCCCTGCCACCTGACCGTACAACTAATACTGTCATACTTACATATTCCCCCGGCTAAACAGCCAACTAAATAGCCGATCCCATAACCGGTAAAAATCCAGGAAGCTTTTTCTAATTGTACACCGCTTATCTTTTGCAAATCCGGTAAAGTTGGACCCAACTGTCCGTATACCAATCCCTGTGAGATAAGAAAGCTATAAGCATTTAAAATGCATACACCTATATCCAAAGTGTTAAAGAAATGAATGCACCTTAGCACAAAATTTGGCAAAACATATTTTTTTAACATACATAGGGCTACAAGCAACAGAATATCAAGAACAACCTGCTCTTGAGAACACTGCAGATCACGATCTGACATGAGTACCAGTATATATGCATATGAGGATATTCTGGCCTAAGACAGGTAAGGAATTTAGTGTATGCCGCTGACGGTCACAGTTTATTGCATCTGTCTAGCATTTTTTGGATGGGGTCCAACGGCGCCTAGCCTTAGTAGCTACGTTTCAGACTTTTTCACAAAAGCTGTAACCACTTTGAACATCATGTATAAATGCGCGCTATTCGCTGTCTTTGATTTGCTGGAGCTGTAACTGCCGTTTCTGATTGGCTTGAAACGACTCACCCTTCAAAAACGCCTTACACCTTACGAGTTATTCATGATGTAAAATAGAAATGAAAAGGGGGCGGTCGGTGTCTACAAATACCGAGAAAGTGCCAAAGAAAATAGCAAAAGGTTTTAAAGGTAAATGGTAACCTTTAAAATAGTAAAAAGAAATCTCCATTTGATTGCGCCAAATACTCATGCAGAGCATGCCAAACCAACACCCGTGTTTATCTTGGGCCGTCGCTAAATACACACCATGTAATGCTAGTCATAGATTCCCACAGGATGCATACCATCTAATGCAGAATCAAGGCTTCACTTTAGAACCTATGGGTTGCGATATAATCTCGTTCGTGATTCCCAATTGGTTTGCAGTGGATAGTGTAAGAAAATTTTGTGTGCAGACCATTGGATGCAGATAGGGCGTGGAGAAATTTGACATTTCATTGATTAGCGTTGTATTGAGCCTATCCATGTATGGTGTGTAACTAGACAAACCCGTTTACCTTGTCAGCCGTAATACATGTACAAGTAGGGCATTTGTTAAGAAGTTGGTGTTTTCCAAGGAGTACAATTATGTTTATTTCGGAGACTACAAGTATAAAGGTATGATTTATCTTTTGGTCACGTTTTATGTTTATCTAACTTTACTGTTTTACATTTTTGATCCGTTTATTGATTAGTATGGTTGACACAATGTGACAGCGTCCCGGACCCTTGACGAAGACTGATAAGCTCTTATATCGTAACGAACAAGAAATTCTGCTCTATGATGGTATAAATTTCGCAGAATTTATTTTTGTAATTGTAGTTGAAATTTGTCTGTTTGATAACATCGTAATATTGCGTTCAAACATGTCTTCACTGTGCAGACATTTTTATTCCTGGTCGACGACAACTGCTCTAGATATTGATCTAACTGTTGTATGCCGTTGACCTACTTTATCATGGGCAGAATTCCAAATGGCTGTCCCCTTTGGGAATGGTTCCCTTTTCACATCTAATGATCTATCCATCTTTAAAGTTTGATCTTAGATCTACACTGTCCTGCGTTTGAAAAACTAACAATGGAATAGTAGCATTGCCTTTGAATCTTTTGTATCTGATAGAGTTTTTACCCTTCCAAAGGCAAATAACATCATTTGTATAGGATTGAATTCTGCATATTGTTTCATTTTGAACAAGTCTAAAATTTTGTTTGGTGAAGAGTTAGAAACTTGATGCTCATTTTGGGCTTCAGGAGTTGACAAAATATACTGATACAATCTGTTTTATTAGTGTATGAACTGACATTTTGATACATAACACCGGAATTATATATCAAATTCTGGAAAAACACAACAGGGGCAGGTATCCATCAAAGTATTTTTGTAACAGTTACAAATGCCCCTTTTTGACTTTAAATGTTCAAACATTCGACATTTTATAATATCTCTGTCATTACTGAATACATTTACTTCAAACTTGAGTACATGTAATTGTAAACTTGGGCTAGTTGTTAACTATCACAAGGGGAACCGCAACAGGGGCAGGTAAGCATCTAAATATTTTTGCAATCTTTCACTACAAGCAACTGCATGCGAGCATTGGCATCCACATGCGGTGCTCTAGTCTTTTTCTTCTTTTGAAAAAAAAAAAAAAAAAAAAAAATCTTGAAATATTAAAAAGTGATACATAAAACTAATAAAATAATGCGGTGTGAAAGTTTATTATATCTTTTTTTTTTTTTTTCAATCACGCAGAATTGTGTTTTCTGCTTGACATGAAATGTCTTTCAGACCTACGTTAGTTTTGTTTGGTTATTCCTCATTTGAAGAGTGATGAAAATCATTGCAACCTGTTTGTCAACTTTTACTAGCACTGCTATGGACTTGGACTACATAAAATGCACTTGACGCTTGGAAAGATTGGTATGTGTAGTTCTTGTTTGAATTTTCGCAACACTAGGAAGTAGCATGTGGATGCAAATACTCGCTACTTCTAAGAGTTTGGATATGCAATGAAAAATAAAGAAAAAGTGCAGCATTACACATTGTTTTTTTTACTTTTTAAATGGACAGTTCATGGTTGAATACAATTTCCTCTACGCATATAGACACTTTCCATTTGCCCATAGCCATCAGTGCTTTCAGTGCTTTGATTTCTTTTGTTGTTACGAATATCTAAACTTTACTGTACCGCTGTGGCATAAATCATCAACAGTATAACTGTATGCAGGATCTTCCGCTTTCTGACTGGGTCAAAGCATAATTTTCTACCGGATCTTCTTTTGTAGGCTGTATCCAATCTTTCTTCTGTTGTATTTTCATTTTCACCCTTCGCAGATGTATCTCTGTCCTTTATAAAAATGATATTATGAGTAGATGGACAGTAAGAAAACATAGTAAGGTGTAGGAGTGTCATGATACATGGGTAGACCATACTAATTATGGAATGGCTGATGGTTAGTTTTTTTCGAGAAGAGGGAAATTTTATTATTGGTGATGCAATCACTTTCATGTTATTAACAGTGATCTTTGAGTCGACAAACATTAACCAGCGTTTTCAGTTCTATATGGCCTGCAACACGCGAAAAGGGGCGTCCGAACATTTTCGTAAAGTGTCGTATCGGTCCGCTGCGCGGACTGATCCGAAACGACACTTTCCGTTTTTATGTAATTTTCTGTTTTGCGTAAGTCTACTGTAGCACAAAATCTAATGTAGTCGTAAAGTGCCATCTCGGATTAGCCTGCGCGGACTGCGAAGGCTGATCCGAGATGACACTTTACGCAAATGTCCGAATGACCTTTTTCGCGTGTTGCAAGCCAATTATGAGCCATGCTTTATAAAAAGGAAGTTTACTGCTTCTGCAAAAACTATCGACCCATGTCGAAACTTTTTGCTATTTGTAAAGTTTCTGCATGTCAAAAGGACCATTATACCTCTTGATTATGTCGATTGTTATTTGTTACAAAATGGATTTTATGGATCCATTATTATGTGATGACATGCTTGGTATAATGCATCAGGGAGATGCATCTAAAGCCCCCTTTTGCAAAAGCATGGCCTATATATTATTAACATATCATTCAATGAAATACTAAGCTGGAATTCAAACTAAAAGAATTGAAATTGCCTGTTTTAACGGGCCAAGGGTACAGTAAATCATACTGTCTGGGTCAACCAGTGGCACTAGGGTCAGTGGAATTATGCTTTACCCAGAGTTTCTTCCTGTAAGTTTTGGATAAAACCTGGGACACTTCGGTTACGAGTCCTACGCACGCCACTGAGATGTTTTCGAATAATGAAGCCAGAGTAATAAAAGTTAATTCTTTTCAGCGCAAGGTACATCTATATTACGTCGAACACTTTCGACCGTTGATGAAACAATCCAATGACAAATAGAAAGATTTTTATCTCATTTGTTTTACTAATGAAGCGGGCGTAAAAACCCCTATTTTCGCATATGTGTCTGTAAGGGCCAAAATAGTTGCATTTCATTACTAAAAATACAAATGACTTGACAAATAGAATAAACATATTACAATTCCAACATTGGTTTTACCTTATAAAGTATTTCTGGTTCAAACGAAGGATTCTGTACACCCAGTATGTCATTGCCTTGAGTATCCATCACTTTGAACCGATCCGTCTGTCACTCCTAATCGCTTATCTTTTAATAAAAACAAATAATAGTTAAACTTATCTATTTTACATCGATTGAAAAACAAGTTTTTACAACTTACTAGTATACTGATCTCTCTCGATTCTGCTTCCTGGGAACTGCACCAGTACTCGGGCCGAATGTGTGGACCAATGATATAGAGGATATTTGTTTGTTACGGTTAAAGATCGAAATTTATTTCATCGAGTGAACATCATCGGTAATATTTTCACGAGTGGCGCAGCCACGAGTGAAAATATTACCGGTGATGTTCTCGAGATAATCTAATTATCTAATTATAGATTTGTTTATCGCGCGACGTCACAATGTTGATAACGATGAATTGGCGCATTTTTCGACTTTTTCAAGTACAACGGGACGAGAGATTTTCCTGAACCTGTAGTTTTATCAAAAAATCATCGTGACCTGCAACAAAACTAATAAAAACATCCTTTTGAAAAGCTTTCAGAGTCAAACAGACGGAACGATTAGCAGCTATTGTTAAACTATCCTCCAAAGACATTGGGAATACCCGTTTGAAATTTTGTTTTCAATATTTTCAAAGACGGTCCACAAACAGGAAGTGACCAAATCGAGGCTATTGGAATTTCTGTATCTATTTTTAGTCATTTACATTCGAAAACGATTGCAGCGAATCTACTTTACCTCACTGTGAGATGGGGTAATCTAGATGTCGCTGCGATCGGTTTTCGAATGTCCCCAGGCCGTCATTTTTGACAAAGTAACGTCCGAATGATAGAAAAGGAAAAAAATGAGCGGACTGGAACCCAGGCTAGGTGGCAGGAGACTTGGAAACTTGTTCACGGCTGTGGGGAATCATGTCGCCACGAGCCGAAGGCGAGGTGGTGACATTATTTGTCAAAGCCGTGAACAAGTTTCAAAGTACCCTGCCATCTTACCGTACAATGCATTTATTATTTAACAAAGTTTTACAATTCCGATGTGTATTCCGCGAAGATTTTCCTCTTTATGGTCTTACGCATTGAGTAAGCTGACAAAATAGAATTTCCCGTCTGAGTGCCCCAATTCAATGAACACTGACGTTATCCAGAGCTGACGTCACTGAATCCTTGGTAAAACGTGAAGTTTGTTGCATGAACTTGATGATGTCACTGCGATTCACATCCGATGTGTTTTTATTCAAACATAGATTTAAACAGCTTCAAGGTCAGTAACTATGCATCTTAATCACTTGTTGGCAAAAGTAACCGACCATTTGTTGCCTCGAACGACAATTAGGTTATCCTTTTAACTTTTCAATGTATGACTTTCGATACTTCACAATTTGCTTACCTGACAAAGGGATGGCTCGTTACAACTCCGTGTATTTGTTTTAGAATGCCAACAAACGATAATACATGTAACTATATACATTTATTTTCAAAAATAATCCATTCTTTCTGCTTTAATGACAACCGTTAAGGGAAGCTAGTAATAATATGATGCAAGCTACTCTGTATGTTTGTCTTGTGGGCAGCTTGTGTATTTGTTTTAGAATGACAACAAACGATAATGTATGTAAATATATTCATTTATTTTCAAAAATAACCCATTCTTTCCACTTTAATGACAACCATGAAGGGAAATTAGTAATAATATGGTGCAGGCTTTTCAGTATGTTTTTCTTTTGGGCGGCTCATATCGATCGACGACGCCATTTTGGATGATGTGTAGAAAGTGTAGACTTTATGTGTACGGGGCTCCCGAAAGAGAAACTGCTTTGGGGTGGATTTTGCCAGTGTACAGGAATATATGTTACGGGAATATTATCCAATCAGATCGCGAGATATTTCTTTGCAGCATAATAATATTACTTGTACTTCAAGTGAAAGGGGACTTTGAAACTTGTTCACGACTGTGGCGAACCATGTCGCCCCGAGCCGAACTGCAAAGTTTTATCATTCCAACGTGAATTCATCGAAATTGCCCTGTTTTATGGTCTTGCGAATTAAGAACGCTGACAAAATAAAATTTCCCTTCTGAGTGCCCCAATTCAATGAACACTAACATCAATGAAACCTTGGTAAAACGTGAAGTTTGGTCCATGAACTTTATGATGTCACTGCGATAGACATTTGACGTATTTTTATTGAAACATGGATTTAAACAACTTCAAGGTCGGTACCTATGAATTTTAATGATTGGCAGATGTAAACAAGCATTATTTGTCTCGAACAACCATTAGGTTATCTTTTAACGTTACAATGTATGAGTTTCGACACTTCACAATTTGCTTACCTGACGTAGGGATCGCCGATATAACCCTGTGTATTTGTTTTAGAATGCTAACAAACGATAATACATGCAACTATATTTATCTATTTTCAAACATAATCCATTCTTTCCGCTTTAATGACAACCATTAACGGAAACTAGTCATAATATGATGCAGGCTACTCAGTAATTTTGTCTTGTGGGCGGCTAGTATCGATCGATCGATCGACGCTGCCATTTTGGATCTTGTGTTGAAAGTGTTGTTATGCTACAAGCCCCCTTTTGCCAGAGCAATGCTCAAATCCATGAGAACATCTGAAAAAGGGAAGAAATTACCGAGTTCTTTTTTTAACTGTATTTTTTTCTTTTTCATTCCGTCAGTGGCGTTAATGCTGCCATTGCATACGAAGAAATTCAAATTAGCCATGATCTGCTGTTTTGAAGGTCGTGGGCTCGAGACTCACCTGAAGCATTTTCTTTTAGAATGTTTCCTTTGTTTTGCTTTTCTACAACTGAGTCTCACCTTTATGATTAATTTTCCTTATAAGATATCAAATTTCTCCGCCCTAATAATAAATAAATAAATAAATAAATAAATAAAAATTGAATAAATAATCTGGTTCAATGCTCCTCTTAAAAAAATATGGTTAAGGGCGACAGCATTATAATTATCAAAGTACCTCAAACATACAGAAGATTAAACTGAATAATTTCAACAACAACAACAACAATGAATAAACAACAACAACAAAAAAAAAATGAAAACCTACTTGTCAGTCGTTCAAATATTTTAGCCAATATGACACTTGTCCAACAACTAATTCTGTAACTTCACGGGTGACAGACACACGATACAGAGTGCTGATACTGCACTGCAAATAAAACCACAGGCACAGGGAAGTGGGTCAACTTTAAACGATTGATTTTGATCTACGCCGTCAGCGAAAGCTATTTAGGCCTACTTGTGTGTCAACAGAAACTTTTTCTTTCAGCTGCGAACGATCTAAGTTTTGTTTATTTCGATTCTTAATGCCTTTGCGAAAGATTGTTAAATGGTGAGATAAGATTAGATTAGATATTTTCGCTTTCAATACTTAAAATGAATGACAAAATAAAACGAATATTGGCTTAGTGGTTGTAAACTTGGTTTTCATGAATGGCGTATGAATATTGTAGCGTAATATTTTGACCAATCAAATTACAAAACAAAATATACGTATTCCGGGCGCAGGATAGCCTACGTCATCATTCCATATTTGGAACAGTTTTTTTTCTTTGTAAATACGGATTTATTTCTGTAGTTAATATTTTATCTGCGTGCGTTGCACGTATTTGGGGAGAAAAATTTATTATATCAAGGTATATCAAATATGTATATTCTCCGTTTCCGCAAGTTGACGGTTTTAAAAGTCGTAACTTTTTATCCTCATTAAATGAAAATAAATTTCAAAACTATTTTTTGTGAAATTATCTAAAAATTTACATTCCGCAGGATATTGATAAAATCTGTATCCAATTATCCGGCACATCATCACCTCGAGGGGAAAAAAGCTTTCGTAAACATTGTGGGAAAAGGCGAAAAGACTGAAAGCCAGTATTTTACCATTTTTTCCCCATCATATTGTTTTGTTCCTCTTTCATAGACAAATTCCACCATTTAAGCCACGTTTGCTTTGTCGTGAAAGGGTACTTTGAGTCTGAATGAGTGTTAGTTTTTATCGTTTGGTAAAAACTTAACAGAAATGATATGGCCTGCAACACGCGAAAAGGGGCATTCAGATATTTGCGTAAAGTGTCGTCTCGGATCAGCCTGCGCAATCCGCGCAGGCTAATCCGAAACGACACTTTCCGTTTTTATGTCATGTTCTGTTTTGCGCATGTCTACTAAAGGACAAAATCTAATGTAGTCGTAAAGTGCCGTCTCGGATTAGCCTGCGCGGACTACGCAGGCTAATCCGAGACGACACTTTAAGCAAATGTCCGAATGCCCCTTTTCGCGTGTTGCAAGCCATATGTGCCATGCTTTGTGGAAAGGGGGCTTAAAACATCTGCAAAAAGTACCAATCCAGGACAACCTGTGCTTGTGGGTCAAAACTAATATGCTATTTCTATTTTTTATTTGCGAGTCGAAGGACAATTCTACCTCTATATTCAGTCGGTTGTTAGATAAAATAAATTTTATGGATCCATGACAATGTGACGACTTGCTTATCTTGATGCATTACAAAGATGCATTAAACACCCTTTGCCAGGGCGCGGCTCAATTATACTACAGGATAAAAACGATACATACATTAGAATATCAACACTTTACGAAATGAAAGAAAGTCTAGACTTGCCTAAAATTAATGTATTTGCGGACGACAGATCAAATGTAGCTGAAAGTGTGCGTTTTTGTCTTTGAAAGCATAGAAAACATTGATACAGGTAGACAGGATTTTCCCTTTTTTATCCACAATGTTTTCAAAAGCTTTCTCCGTCAAAGGGTTGTTTGGTACAGGTAAAACGCTATACCAAGCTTAATGATGTTAGATAATTTAGAGCAGGTTGTCACTGGTTTAATATTATACACAGGTTTCATGTTACGTTATTAAAAAGTATCTTACTTAATGCAACCCTCTAAACCTTGAAAAATAGGGATGTCTAATAGGTTCATAGCTTAACCCTTTACCAAACAAGCCCTGGTTTTCACGACTCTGGGAAGAAAAGCTTTTGAAAACCTTGTGGGAAAAGGAGAAAATGCTGGTAACCAGCATTTTTTTCTTTTCCCACAAGGTTTTCTACCCTTTCAGAGACAAAATTCATGAATCGAGACACTTTTAATTTGTCGTCTGCAAATGCTTTCAATATGGACCAGTCTAACATTTTGTCGTTTGCTAAAGAGTTAAGGATGTTAGATAATTTAGGGCATGTTATCACAGGTTTATGATTATACACCGGTTTCATGTTACGTTATTAAAAAGTGTCTTACTTAATGCAACCCTCCAAAATCTAAAAAAACAGGGATGTCTAAGAGGTTCATAGACTTAAACCTTAACGCTTTACCACACGATCAAAGTTTAGATTGGTGCTAATTGAAATTTATGAAAGGCGACAAAGTAAATCCAGCTTAAAGGTGAGGTAGTGGTCAAAAGTAAACAACTTGTGTTTTAAAAAGCATTTAAATTTAAATAATAGTATTTAAAAGTATGAAAACTATTGTGAAGATGACAATCTGTTATGGTAAGGTCAGCCCAAGTGTTAGTCGCTGGAAGAAAAGAAAAATCAAAAGTGAAAAAAGGAGCGATTTGGAAACTTTTTAACTAATTTTAAAACGCATTTTTCGTCAGCGACTAAGAAGATCCGGCTGAGCGACACGTACAGGTAGATCTTGATTCACCCTCTTGGCAAGGGGCACCCGCTTTAGCGTTCAGACATGTTAAATTCATTACAATTTAAATACGAGGTGTGTGTAATAATGCATGAAGCGCAGAATGTCGTTAGGAATGTTTTGAATTAATTTCATCTCGAATGATTGATTACCTCAAATTAATCATGTCAAGAGAAGTGCAAAGTTTCAGTTTTCTATTCTAGTCGTTGTGCTCACGGCTCTTCCGTTATATATAGGGTCTGACATGAGTTGGTGTTTGAGATAAAATTTTATTAAACGAGTCTAGAGAAAATGTTATTAAGCGAGCCTTTGGCGAGCTTAATAACATTTTTTCTTGAGTTTAATAAAATTTTATCTCAAACGCCAACGAATGTCAGATACTTTTTATCACAAAACGATATTGCACAAATTATAGATCAGAAGATGCAAAAACATCCATAGATGCACACGCGGTAATATCCTTATAATCCCACTCACTTCTATGAAATACGTACAAAATGACGTCAAAAATGACGTCACACAATTGTGATTTCAAACGTGCATAAGATAAGAAAATTCGTGATCGGTATTTTACACTGAAAACAAGGGACGTTCTGTGATACATGGCTATTCTGTTTCTTAAAAGTTGCTCTCTTAAGTGTCTGTGTAAGGGTAAGTTATTGTGAACCTAATTATTCAATATGCTCGTAAATGCTTTCAAATTGACCATGGGATAGTATGCTGTTCTATTTGATGCTCTCTCTCCACCTATTTCAGATGTCAAAATTAACATTGAATTTAATGGACAAATTCATTGAAATACAGTTTTTAAATTCTTCAAGCATTTTTTCTGTCGTGGTTTTTGTAAAATAATCAGATAGGTATAAAGAAATTTCCTCAAAAATTTTTTAGATAGATGGTTTTGAGCCAAACGATAGTTTTTATAGCAACCAAACGGACTATAACTAATTTTAAAAAGCATTTTTCGTCAGCGACTAAGAAGATCCGGCTGAGCGACACGTACAGGTAGATCTTGATTCACCCTCTTGGCAAGGGGCACCCGCTTTAGCGTTCAGACATGCTTAAATTCATTACAATTTAAATACGAGGTGTGTGTAATAATGAATAAAGTGCAGAATGTCGTTAGGAATGTTTTGAATTAATTTCATCTCGAATGATTGATTACCTCAAATTAATCATGTCAAGAGAAGTGCAAAGTTTCAGTTTTCTATTCTAGTCGTTGTGCTCACGACTCTTCCGTTATATATAGAATCTGACATGAGTTGGTGTTTGAGATAAAATTTTATTAAATGCGTCAAGAGAAAATGTTATTAAGCTCGCCAAAGGCTCGCTTAATAATATTTTCTCTTGACGAGTTTAATAAAATTTTATCTCAAACGCCAACGAATGTCAGATTCTTTTTATCACAAAACGATATTTAACAAATCATAGATCAGAAGATGCAAAACCATTCATAAAAGCACCCGCGGTAATATCCTTATAATCCCACTCACTTCCAGGAAATACGTACAAAATGACGTCAAAAATGACGTCACACAATTGTGATTTCAAACGTGTATAAGATAAGAAAATTCGTGATCGGTATATTATAGGGTTAATTCACTTTTTTGAGGTCGTTAACATTCGCAGAGGCCTGAAAAATGCTTTAACGCCCGAGTGCGAAGCACGAGGGTGTTAAAGTATTTTGAGGGCCTCTGCGAATGTTAAAGACCGAAAAAAAAAAAACGTGAATTAATGCTATTATTGCATAAAGTAAGGGTATTTTAGTAATAATTTGCAAAGATAGCAAAAATATTTCCATAGAAATGCAAATAAGCGAACTTCAAATGTAATGTACCTAAATGGGTCAAAACCGGAAGTCGGCGAAGCAGTTTTTGTTAGGAGCAGTGAAGGGCCGTTAGTCCTGTATGTCAGTTTTGATTCTCTCGGTGTAAATTCACTTCTAATGATTTTTAATACAAAGTGGACTTATGTGGAATAAACTTGCACACGTTTGGACAATTACAACTAGGATGAATGAGTGGTTATGAATTTCTGTAATTGAAAGACATCAGAGGGATAATCTACATCAAGTGAGGGAATATTGCCGATCACGTTAAAAAGTGGGTGGGATGTTGCTGGTTTAGAGTACATTTCACGGGTGAATTTTTGTTCAGATCTCGATTAAACTGAGATCCTGTGCAGAATTTTGTGTGTGGTGTACTAATTTCATCAAAGACAAGCCATGAAAAGGATCTAATATGGTACAAGTTCCTACAGTTTGATGATCGGGGTCTAGGGGAGGTCTGACAAGGACAAACATTGTTTACAAGGTAGGCCCGAATCGAGGATATTGATGGTACAAAGCCGGGCGTTAACGGCGCGTGAATTTACTGATTAATACACGTTTTCTTCCGTTAAGGCCCGGTTTTTACCCGTTAATACATGCTTATAACGGCCCGAAAAGGCACATTTTGTGCAATAATACACTGAAAACAAGAGACGTTTTGTGATAAATGGCTCTTAACCTGCTAAATAAGTTAAAGGAAACGTTCCAGGCGAAAGTAAAAACACGAATGTTATTATTTCAAAGTTTTTATTTTTTCTTGCGGGGAGAAACGTCTCCTTATCGGACAGTGTAGATCAAAGATCAGATTGCACGTTCTGTGCAGTCTGATCTTGATCTATACTGTCCGCAAAAGATGACTGAGTCGTGGTAAGCAGCCTATGGGTGAACTGTTGTACTGATTTGCTTTCCCTGATTAAATCTGCTTGAAAGAAAAAAAAGTTTCTAGTCCTGAAAACAAAACAACAAGAACAAAAAATTCCCAAGGAGTAAGCTAGTAAGGTCAGAAATTTTTGCATGGCAGCGTAACATGGACGATTTGCGGAATGCACGTCTTTTTCTGTAAGGCATTGGAATACACCAATCCATTATTATTCCATACTATAGCCGGAAAGCTTGCGAAGGACGGCAGTTTGTGCATGTTTCTGCAGTCTGATCTTGATCTATGCCGTCTGCATAAACTCCTGTTTTCGTCTATGGCGCTGAAGGGTTATTTTTAGGGGATTTTGTCGCCAGTATTAGTGTAGCTAAAATACATGTCCAGATATGTCTCTTCAACACTAACGACACGTATAAGTTCCAGCCCATTAATATGAAAAATTTTGAGCAAAAAGATTTTTTGATTTTCAGCACTTACATTCTAGGAAAAGAGCAGACGGGATACTACATTTGCACAAACTGTACATATTACGGCCAATTTTAAAGACAATTCAAGTTTAATAGTAGAGATCTTAACATTTGTCGGTGTGACCGTGGACATATTTTCCATGAATAATAAAGTTCGATTTCTTTTTTAAGAAAGGGATTGTTTTTAAGTTCTTGTTAGAATTTTTGCATGCTAGAATACCCTTTCTTGTATGTTTGATCTCTTTAGAACGATACGACTGTGTCTTCGAATATTGTTGTTATTGAAGATTAAAATGAATAATCAGACATAAGGTATCCCAATGTCATTAAGTACATAAACATATTTACCTGTTTATACATCGTATCATTCGACGTTTAATTCTAAATAAATTCCCTCATTCGCCAAAAGAAGGTAACACCTATTTTCGACAGAAAAACAAAAACAAAAATAAAAACAACCACCCACATAAAATTCAAGTATGCAGAGGAAATGCTGCAGTGGGAAATGTAACAAAAAGGTCAATGGTTAGCCATTACTAATTAGCAATCCACTTTTGTTGCTCGTCTAAAGTATCCGAAATAAACAACGACATATTTAATAAATACATAGAACGTACAAGTTTTTACCTGCTTATCCACGTAAGAAAACACATTTAGATCTACATTAGTTAAATTCAGCCAAGTGTAACTCTTTACAAAACGACAAAATGTTAGACTTAATTAAATCGAAAGGTTCTGCTATTGGACAGATTCAATCATACTAAAAAGATGATTTCTGTCTTTTAAATAGCAGAAAACATCGTGAGAAAATGAGAAAATGCTGGATCCTTTCTCTCAAGGTTTTCAAAAGCCCTCTTAGAAATGTCTCTAAGACTATGAGTTTATTGGTAAATTTAATTATATCAAAATACCATTTTTTTTATATGCGATCCAATCGCAGCAATCGAGTTTTAGGCTTGTAGATTTTACGGATTTTCGAAATGTGTTCTTCTTGAAAAAAAAAAAAAAATCGGTGAATTGTAAAATTCAATTTTATATGCCATGAATGATATGGAGGATATTTGTATTTTCGGTGAAAGTTCGAAATTAATTTCATCTCGTGAACATCATCGATTATAGTTTTACGAGTGACGCAGCCATAAGTGAAAATTCTACCGATGATGTTAACGAGATGAAATGAATTTCGATCTGTCACCGAAAAAAAAAAAAGTATTCTACATATTTGATGCTTCTAACCCCTTTTTGGTAGGAACTTCCATCAAAATCCAGTTCAGTTGTTTTCGGTAATCCTCGTGGCGCACCTTCCTCCACATTACATAAGAACGCATCACAATATTACGTAAAGCGTGAGAAAAATAGGGTAAAATGCGAGTAAATTACATCATATTTCCGTCTGGTTGAATGACACGCATTATTTTCCTAGGTAACTAGTGCGCAAGGACTAAGTACTCTTTTCGCCTTCAATTTAAAACTTAAGGAAACATTTACGGTAAATTTCTTTGGTTGTAACCATAAATTATCAAACACTGTAATCCACCAATATTTCCCTATAAACTACCAAAAAGCATGATATAAAGATTCTTTTTAACCAGACAACACTTTCTCGCAAGTAATCTGGCAGATCTTTATAATCTTTTTCTGTAAAAGTATTTTCAAAAGTACTCTTGAAGACGAATACAACCGCCGACTACAGGCGGTGATATTGTGAAAAACTCAAACAATCTAAGCAGATAGTATCAATAAATCATGCTGACTCCGTTGCTTTAGTTCATATTGTTTTTCTGCGTTCACGCATGTAGTTATACGGGCTCAATTATATATTTGACCCATGCTTTGTGAAAAGGGGGATTTTATGCATCTGCAAAAAGTATCGACCCAGGTCAGCCTCCGCAGTCCTAGCAGGTTGACCCGGGTCGAAACTCTTTGCTACTGGTAAATTTTCTGCATGTAAAAGGACCGGTTGTTGAACAAAACGGTTTTTATGGAACCATAGTGTTTTAATGACTAGCTTGGGACAATTCATCATGGGGATGCATTAAACCCAGATTTGCCAGAGCATGGCTCATTTCTATATCAATTATAAATGTACTGTGTCCAGTCTAGACTGCTGTGAACTGCAGTTACCTGTATTCGTAGCGTAAACAGTTACATGTATATCTGTCTTATTCTCTGTATTTAAGGTGTTGCTCTTTATTGGTCGTGAATATTTCCGAAAAAGGCCATAGGCGCACGCAAATAACACTGCATACAGCAGAATCTCGCCGATAGAAAGAAATATATACCACCTTGGCGTGATATTATCCATCAAATATCCAAGCAACAGCGGATTGACTATCATTCCGAGTGAACCGGAGAAAAAAATGGCCGACGCTACTTTTCCGGTAACCCGTGTAATGTTTTCATGTATCCAAGTCAGAAGTGTTGGTAACAAAACAGCTGAAGTAAAACCAGTGAAGGATACCGATACCCATATAAGAACTGTCTGTGTGAAAACAACGCTTAGCAGCAACATTACTAGGGTTGCAATGGTTATCACATACGCAAGAACAATCAAAGTTGTTGTCTGCACGTAGCTGTGAATAGAAGCAGCTATGAGGTTACCAAGTCCATAGTTACCAAACCAAATTGATGTCAGGACGGCTCCCGTTTTTGGAGTCCAGTTCAGCTGCTCTATAAAAATTGGAAACGAATCAATGCAAGCCGTTAATAGAAAAGAATTGACACAAAAAATACCAATAATAATTATTTTCATATTGGTCGGTAGTGCCTTGCGTGTGTCCTCTATGTCGGTTTCCTTCGGTTTTATCATAATGATTTTGTCTACAAAATAGATGTACAAAGACGGAAAAGCAGCTGCTGTTGTGACAATTGCAGTTATCAAAAGGGCGTAGTGAATGGTTGATTCTGGGTCAGGTAAAGAGCTTATGGTTTCTATAGTGATGTTTGTTTTGTTTATACCAACAGAACCGTTGTTAACACCAGCTGTTTCGTTGATATTGTGCTGTACCACATTTTCTGTAGGTCCTGGCCCTGTGAAGAAAATGAATGGTAGAATAAACTAATGAAATTTGTTCAACTTGACAGCAATTTTTCCTTCAACTCGACGAGACGTGAACAAAAAACCGAATCAGAACGTATCCACAGACATGTTTCAGCCGATCACATGTCTTGACAGTTTTTGTCACATTTAATGTGTACTAAATATAGCTTTAAAGTTATACATGAATAAACATAGTAACTTTCGTCCGAAGGCACGTTTACCTTATATATATATATATACTAACCCACACTTCCAACGCAAAATGATCTTTTAATATAATTTCAATTCCGGGATATATAAAACAAAAAGAAGTATTGTCTAATATTTTCATGTGCATGTCCTAACTGTGCATAGCAGCCAGTTGACAATTTTGTTACGCTTCACTGAACACTGGTATCTGTGTACGATGCCCCATTTTCGTGTTGCAAATGCACAACTGGCAACATTTTTAACATTTGAGTGTACACAAAGTTTGCCACACGATAGCCGACTGTAGTGGAATTAAGATTTCCAAACGTTCTTTCCTGATAAGTCCGATATTAACGATTGAAACCAGAGGACTTGCTATTGGAATGACCAAGGCTGTTGTTATCATTTACCGTTGTGTCTCATTTAGTTTTTTTTTTGTGCAGTATCTACCATCCACAGGTTGTGGCAAAAGTTCACCCGAACAGGTAATGATTCAAAATGAATGATTTTGATTATGTATTGCAGTTCAAAATTACACGATATGGTTCTTTGCCACCCTCCACCCCTTGCCCCATCCATCGTTAAGTCTTTAACCGATTATAATGTTCATGTCAGGGTCAAGTTGCTGATTTGCCATGCCGAAGTACAGGCAGAATCACAACCTTAATACATGACAACAGACAGCTCCTAGCGAGTAAAACCACCGCTGTAACAGTTGGATAGCACAACTGTTCCACAGATACACACATAGTAATCAGAAGGCTACCGTAACGCGGCATCAGAGCGAGCCGTCACTTCATTGAACGTGTTCGTAGCTACCAAATACAGTCCAATACTCTTACAAGTGCAGCTTCGACAGACTCTGATCCATGAGTGGAATAACGTGCCTTTAAATGCCATCCGCCGATACCTAAGGTTCTTGCGTCTTGCGATTAATGGTTGCAATAATACCCAATACTGGTATTACTGTTTTGTTTTTTGAAGACACCCCTCTAGCGCATCGAGGCATAGGCTGACTAGCCTTATGGAGTTTGAAGGGATGATGTAGTGCTATCTTCTTCAAAAATGATCATTCTGTCCAATTTTTTGAATGTTTTTGACACTGGATGGAATAATAAATGAAAACTATTAAGCTAAACTTAATTTTACGTTGGAAGTGTGGGTCAGTATATTATGACAACCCAGAGATAGGATAAAAATTTGTGCTATATTTTATTGGCCATTTGACTTAAATTTGCACTAACATGTTCACGTTGTAGTACTTTTATCCCTGTGTCAAGCGTTAAGATCGCCAGGGGTAAAAGACCAAATAATGCACGATACTAATTAGTGTTTTAATATATCCCACATCATATGAGCTATGCTCTGGCTAAAGAGGGTTATGATGCATTTCCGTGTTGCATTATAACCAAGTTAGTCATCACATAATCGTGAATCCATAACCTTCATTTGGTCGAGCAACTGGCTGAGCCCTGAGGTAGTTTAGTCCTTTAGACATGCAGAGAGCATATGCTTATTTACCGAGAGAATAAAGTTTCCAAACGGGACAGCCTGCGCGAACTACACTGTTTGCCATTGGTCAATACTTTTTGCAGGTGCTTTTTGCATGCAGATGCATTAAACCCCTTTTCACAAAGCTTAGTTGATATGCAATTGAAGTTTAAAAGGACGAGTAGCTCTTTCTATATACTTCCATACAATAAAAAAAAAAGATTTAAAGGACGAGTACCTCTTTCTACATACTTCCATAACATTCGTTCTTTAAAAAAAATTTGTATCGAAATTATGCGCGGGTAATGGTATACAAAACAACTTTATACTTACAAAGAAATGGTTCTGTAATCAAGGGAGATAATAAAGCGCCAACAGCTAACAGTACATGCGTCACGTGTATGAATCGCCTCCCTTCGTTTTGGCAAACGTAGAGCAACATTACCTGAACCCCTAGAAAGAAAAGAAAAAAAAGTATATAGAAACGTTTAAAATAGTTAAATCTACACACGTTTAATACGGCATAGGTTTTCTAGAAAATCGGCGTTTATGAATCAGCTTTGTATTTATTGTGGAAGCACGATAAACGGGAAGACGCCTCGCTAGCTCTTGGTGAATTCTCTACCTTCTCGCCAAATTTATAGAATCATTCACGGCGCTTGTACACATGTACAAAAGTTCTAAGTTCTTGTATTGAGTTTTACTTGCTGAAAGAGAGACCTTAAAATTAACAATGAAAAAAAAAAAATGCTGTGTGAAAAGTTAATTTAACGCATCTGCAAAAACTGTAAACCAAGGTCAGCCTTCGCAGTCGAAACTTTGCTTTTGATACATTTTCTACATGTCCAAAGACCAGTTAACCTCAAAATTTAATCGGCTGTCAGACAGATTACATTTTATGGATGCATAATTACATGGTGACCAATTTGGTATTGTGCATCACGGAGATTTATTGAACCTCATTTTGCCAGTACATTGCTCAGTTGTAATTCTAATATTTCTAGGCGTAATTGATTGCCTTGACCTACTCTGACATTGCTAAACTACAGAGCTTGTATTGAGAAGTAGAGCTAGAAACCTACAGATACATGCAAATTCAAAATAGCAATGACATGTAATGCAGATTCCATTCTTTTGAGATAAAGCCCCGTTCCCTTTTCATGGAGCAAAGAAAATAGGGAAAGCCGACACGTAGGTAAACAGTAGTTTTAAAAAGGACACACGTGTTTACGTGTGTTGTTATTTTCTGTGTTTAAACGTTTTTCTAAAAGATAAATACGAAAAACTCTCGCAATACACATATTTAGATCTATAATAATCACAATGAACTGGTAGGTATTATGCATACGACTTAACGTAAAAATACGAGCCATGCTTTGTGAAAAGAGGGTTTTAGTTTCATCTTCAAAAAGTATCGTCCCAGGTCAACCTGCGTAGTCTGCGCAGGCTGACCTGTATAGAAAGTTTTTTTTTTTTTGCTTTTGGTTAGTCTGCAAGTCAAAGGACTACTCCACCTCGGGATTTAGCAGGTTGGTATACAAAATGGATGTTTATGATCCATAAAATATGTGGCGACTTGCTTGTTATAATGCATCACGGGGATGCATTTAACCCCTTTTGGCAGAGCATTGCTTATGCATTTAGTTTGGATAGCGCAAGCAGATGTTGCCTAACTGGTTGAGACATTTTCTTGGCCATTTTCAAATCAAAAATGCGTCTCTCTTCCACAGGATACTTTATCGATGGAAAGTAGAAGAATGTCACTATTATCGCTCAGCCAAAACTCACTGTTATCGCTCTTTCGTTTGATGTCCTCACTAAAGGTATGATTTCGTTACATGTCACAATATATCACTAATTATTGTTCAGATGTAACGCCTAGAATTAGCAAGAGATCCTGTCAATGCCTGGTCTGGTATTAGGACTGGCAATCAATTACTGTCATCTAGCATCGATTTCTGAGAGTTTTTTTTAATATAGTTCCTCTTTCATTAGGAAAGAGTTTAAAACATGAAAACGGTTTGAGGCCCAAATTGGGTGAAGTTTGTTTACCAGTGTCTTGAACACCAATACCGAATCCAGTACCCACTTGGAGTATCACCATGATAGCGAGCTCGGGTATCCATGGTAACAAGGCTGTAGTGGCAGCAACACCAATCGTGTACAGGAAAAGTAGTAAGTATGGATTGAACTTCTCAAGCACTTGTTACGGGAGACCACTCCTTCATTCATGGCGTCGTCCCGATTTAAATACAATACCTTACAACTGCGTTAGGGAGATGTCTCTTTAGCTCAGTGCTTATGGTATTGGCCTTTCGTCCGGGCGTTCTAGGGTTCGAATCCTGCCCGGTCCCTTTATTTCTGCCATGCATTTGTTCATTTGTTTCTTTGTTACGGAATTTGTTCGTAAGATGGGGGCTCGTCCGGGATTGGCCATTGTGCCATTAATCCCATTTGTTGTCCAAAAACGGATATTTGTTGTCTAAATAATAGACTTACTGGCTAATAAGGCTTTGAGTCATCAATAAATAATGACTTTAAGAGGGGGTGTGTTACGGGAGACCACTCCTTCATGCATGGCGTCGTCCCGATTTAAATACAATACCTTACAACTGCGTTAGGGAGATATCTCTTTAGCTCAGTGGTTATGGTATTGGCCTTTCGTCCGGGCGTTCTCGGGTTCGAATCCTGCCCGGTCCCTTTATTTCTGCCATGCATTTGTTCATTTGTTTCTTTGTTACGGACCTTTGTTCGTAATACATTACAATAAAAAAATTAAAAGAGATGCTATAAAATAAAATGATATTTCATTTTTATGTCCACCAACCATGAATTCAAAATTTCTTTAGCCTGTATCTGCCTGTTCATTTTTTTGTGCTATATTTATGTTTTTTGTCTATATACCACATCTGCCTCCCTGTCTGACTTTCCTACTACCCCTCTTTTGTCCCTTTCGTTTTGTTATTATGTTGCTAATGCGTCATTCCTTAACCTTAGAAGAGAGAAGCTCATAGCACTGTTTTATGCATTTCGATAACTGTCATGGAAGCTTTTACATAGGGATTCAATATAGTTCGCCTTGCTTGAGCGAAAATTTCAAACACCACTCAATAATGCAGCTGTAAGCGCTTTCCTATAGCGATGAAAGTAAATTGGAAAAATACAAAAGTTCTGAGATTCAAAGTAACTTTTAGACTGCTCTAAAGTGGGTCAATGTTCGAATTCTAAAATTAGTAGAAATTTTTGTACGGTATATATTTATGTACCCCTTTGCTTTATGAATACTTGTATTGAATCAAAGCATGAGTAGTTTCTCCAATTTGGCCTAAGTCTGCACTCGTTTTCAGCCAGTTTTTAAACCATTTCATCCTTGTTTTATGAAACTATTATCATTTTTGTGTCGTCATGCCAAATGCTGCCCCTGACGACTGCAAGGTTGCACAAATTACGACAGATAGACAATGCATTTCATTCTTTCATGCTTTAGATGCCTTCCAAGCTATCGCTGTTATCGTTTCCGGTTGTAAATGAGGACAAATCCCTTGAGTTCCTTTATCTCGTTCACCATATTTATAGATAATGTATAGGTAGTTTGAGGGTTCATTGGGACCCCCTGCGTTTTGAAATATCTTTAAAAAAAATGTTTTAGCTACTAGTATTATACTGAAAATTCGCATAGTTAATATTACCTTTACCAACTCTGTGTGAAATTTTCAGAATTTTTGATAACTTAGTTTGACCTTTTTCTATTCAATGCAAAAAATTAAATCTTAGCAAAAAATAAAATGTCTGAAGAAAACAGTTTAAAAAAAGGGTGGAAGGGCTGAAGGCTCAATATCGGAGTCTTGCATACACTTGTTTACACTTTGTTTTCTTTTCCACGCCCAACCATAGATGTTTTCCTAAACCCTAGACAAACTTTGGCTCACATAATGTGGTAGAGCAAACAACAATAAAATGAAAAATGGTGAATTGTATGAATTGGATTAGTACCATAAACAAGCTCCAAAGTATTGTTGTAGATGATTTTTTACAGTGAGAGGGACACAGTGTCTTTAAGATTACCACCTTATGATTGAGACCAAAATACATGTTATCTAAATTTGGGCGAACTGAAAAAATATAGCGAAAAACAATTCAAACAAAGCATGAAAGACCTAAGATTAAGTGTCAGGTGGTTTCGAACACATATCTCAACAGAAGTGATATAAAACAGGAAGCCATGCAGGAAATGAAAGGGAGACCAAATATTGGAGAACAGACACCATGTAAGAGAACACTAGACAGATTATTTTTGACTTCGACGGTTTATATGAAAATGACGAAAGCGATATCTAAGGTAAGGAATAGAACTATATTACTTGTACAAAAAACAATTTCAGGGCCTCATATTTAACTGAAGTGAGGTACTGAAGCCATGCACTTGTCCAATTAGGTTAGCTGTTCTAGTCACTGTGCGAAACTTTCGGAGAAAGTTAAGCTTCAGAACAAGAATTTAACACGACCAGGATGGGCTAAATGCTCTTTCTTGCAGTAGAAAAATTCTAATTTTCGCCGTGAGAGTTGGTAGGTTCATTTTAAAAGACTTCGAAAAATTTCATCAAAATTGACCCGGGATTTTTCAAGACATTTCAAAATTTAAGGGTCCTTATGAACTTCAAACTACCCGTACCTATGTTTACACAGCTGACCAATATCTGAATCATTATATACACTATAAATTTTTAACTGCGTTTTTTCTCTCTGCGTGTCGAGATGTACCTTTAAACGAAAGGAATTATCTAATTAAATGACGTTAAGGCGATAGGGAATACATAGTGCAGCAACACATTGTTTATATTCTAAACCACTGTGATTTAGTTTGACTCAACATAGGGTTGCATTTACAATTTGAACGGTAATCAAATCAGTAACTTATTCATCTGATTGAAAAGCTTACGACTAACTGGTACGTTTTAAGTCAATTAGAAATGAGAGGTGCTCTCACAAAAAAGGCGGTTTTAATGCAATATCATGATGCATTACGACAAACAAGTCACCATAAAATTATAGATTCTTGAAATCCACTTTAACTAACAACCGACTGAATCATGAGGTCTGGTCCTTTGACATGCAGAAAATCGACCGATAGCAAAAAGTATCTGCGCAGGCTGACTTGGGTCGATAACTTTTGCAGATGCATTAAACCTCCTTTCCACAGAGAATGGCTCCTATAAATGACTATAATGGAATAGAAAATATGAGCAAACAGGTAAAATATTCAGTTCCTTTACTTACAAATTCCGCCGACTATACAGCCAATTAAATAACCAATTGAATAACCAGTGAAAATCCAAGAAGCTTTTTCTAGGTCTACACCGCTTATCTTTTGTAGATCTGGCAAAACCGGACCCATTTGTCCATATATCAAGCCCTGCAATAAAAAGGAAGTTCAGACCACATTCTCTTAATTTCTGGAAAAAGATAAGAAAAGCACTTTAAAAATGATCTACACTTAAAGATATCGATCTCAAACGCAGAGGAATGATGCCCGCATTAGTCACTATGTTGCCAAAACTAGTCTTCTACTTGACGAAAAAGCGTCGTCTGAAGCATATAATGAATTAAATCTTGACAAGACGACACACACACACACACACACACACAAACACACACAAAACAAAACAATCAGAATATCAAGAATAATTAAAGGCGCATATTTGCATACAGTATACATGTAGCTGAATTCTGACTGCACATCATGTATGTTATGATTGCCGTACACAGAGTCTGTCTTTTTGTCACGAAAAGGACTTTTCATTTCAATGACTACGAAGGCTCATGATTGGAAAGATTCGCATCTTGTCTTAGTTGAGACATTTCATTCATCAGTATGAACTACAAGTTACAGAAGACAATACCATTATATCACAAATATACTGAAGAAAAAGATAAGACCGAAAGATTACGCTTATAGAATTCACCAAACTCCGGGTAACATGATCACATCATTACTAAAATTTTCTTGGTAAACGTTTTTTGTCTAATTTCATATTGTTTTTGTTATTATGTACATATTTGATATTATATTAACATTTTGTTAATATGTTTCTACTTACAATATCGATTTCAATACAGTAAAATTGATCTTTACAGCACGGAATTGTTTGGTAAAGGGTTTATCAACACTGTCAGTTAAACCCGTTCTTGCTATCTTAGAAATGAAGGCCTAATTTTAGTTTCAGTAACGCAAATACGGGCTAGTCTAAAATTTTCTTGGTAAACTATTTTTTGTGTCTAATTTCATATTGTTTTTTTTATTATGTACATGTTTGATTTTAGATTAACATTTTGTCAATATGTTATGTACGCCAGAATGGATCTATTCCCGGTAAAATTGGTTATCAAATACGGATTGTTTGGTCAAGGGTTAATCAAAACCAAAAATTCAATCACCTAATGCTACTACCGTGAAGACTGGGCGAGTGTAGGATTTTCTTTTTTCATATTACTTTCATATTACTTACCTATATTAAAAATGTTTCTGTCAAACAACATTAATAACAACTCAAATGGTTAGCTTTTGCAACGTTGTATTTTGTAAGCTAGGCCGGTGGCCTTTATGTACATTGTGATTAAATTGAATTCAATTGAATCGAACTAATTACAAAGAGTGTAGCTTCATTTAAGAGAAAAGGAAAACATGACAATAACCCTCACCCCCATGGAAAAAAAACCCAGAAGTGTGTGGAGTGATATTTGTCATGATTTCAACTCAAGACATCTTTATATAACTTTAATGGCTATAGAAACTTCCAGCTTGACCACTGATGAAAAAAAAAACTTACACTAAAAGCCTGAATGGTATAGAATTTTAGCATTCCGGATTTGAAGAGTCAAAATTGTATGTCAATTAAAAAAGAAAAGAAATGGTTGGAATGGTTGTAATAGATTTTTTGGATACACGTTCAATTATTACCAACAAGACATTGGAATTAGGTATAATTGGTACATCTCCTGCTATCACGGCAACAAGTATTCTCTTGTAACCAAATAGATTAGCATACTCATCCCCAAATACAGTGATTTGGAGAGTAAATCTTATTATACAAAATGGTTAAGCTCAGACTAATGATTAGGTTATTATATGAAAACAGTATTCAAAAAGAGTAGTGTTGAGTCGATTAGAGATATGTGCCACATTTTTTCCTACGGACAGATTTTTTTGCATTTTCGCTGAGATGATAATAGAATGTATGAGAAGTGATAAGAAATTATATGTTGCCGAGCAAAATACAAATATACTGTTCCTCAAATGAGATAACTCTTGTCAAAATTATAGAAAATGGGCCTTCATTTCAAACCTAAAAAAAGGGGTTCTTAAAGTAACAAATACTGCTCAAATAAATGACTGTTCTTAGAAATGTGATGTTTGTCACTAGTAAAGAGGAATGGTTGAAAGAAGGCACTGGACAGATCACAGTAGCAGTTAGAAATGGTCTAACCTGTCAAGAAAGACTTATTTTCTATTTTTTCTGCAATAGAAAAATTTGCTGGGAGCATTTCTTTTTTTTTCCCCCCGAAGTTTTGCACAGGAACACTACTTGCAAATATCTTGTAACAAAATTTGAGAAAAAAAAGTATATCGTGCGGGACATTTTTAAAAGATACGGTGCAATTTCAGAAGTTATCGTCTGAATGATTTACTTCCCTTTATAATAAACGTCCATTTTGGCGTGATTTGTCATCCCAGTCATTATAAATGGTATCTTCTATTTCTTCTGCGTCTGTGATCTCTAGTTTTTTTAAAAATGCAAGCGACATACTACGGATAAAAATATACTATCACAGTATTATATAACCTAATGGAAAATGATAGAGTAACAAATAGGAAATATGGGCACACCTGTAAATGGGACCACCCCGCATAGCTCAGTTGGTAGAGCGTAGGACTCATAAATATTTAATTTCGGGTTAGTTGAGGGTGTAGGTTCGACTCCCTCGAGTGGCCATCTAAAATTACTTATAGCCTATCGGAAAAGCGTTATTTAAACCGGGGTCCCTTGAGACGGTGCTATACACCGATCACGTTAAAGAACGAAGCCTAACTTTGGATGGGTTTTTGTCCTGTATCTGCACTACCCCCTGTAACAATACTAACGGCCCTCAGGAAATGCAAATTCAATCAAAACAGTTGAGCAGAGAAAGCTGTGGCATTTGTCATTTAACTATACTGCACCTACAGAATGGCGATTACACCATTTTAGATACAGATGCTGAGACAGATCTATGCATCTGTTGCGTAATCTTGAATGTACAAGTTGATTTTTTTTTTCTATCGCAAAGGAGAAAATTTAGCGTACCAATGAGGCATATATCAACAAAAGTGGAACTGTTCTCCGCCTTCCAACTGACTCCGAGGACGGCATCGCGCTCTTTGTCATCGTGTTGAATGTTTTGTGCACTATATCCTCTGTGGTAGTTTTATTCTTATCTGTGAAAGATTCGTCCATGTTCTAAATGGAATAAAAAACAATAGATAATGTTTTGATTTACCCTGTTAATTCCATTTATTCATGGTTTATTAAATTTATATCTATTAAACCTGTGCAAAATATTTTAAGTATTTTGATATCATACGATCGTAAGTGCAGACTGTATTGAAAAGTCGGTGTCGGTATTCACCGACCATTCTTAACTGCATTCCAAGTTTTATTCTAAAATAATAATACTGGAGATCTAAATTTCAAAGCAACACAGTCTCTGGTAGGCCAAACAATTTGGCTATCCAAAAGAGGCGAGAGTTAAACTAGATAAGGAAGAGACGTTCACAGTTACAACGACGTTATCTACTTTATCGTAGGCTTCTGACTGAAACGAGGGATTCTCCGTTCCCTGGGCGTTTTTGCTTGAAGCATGGGTCCATTCGTCTCTCCACAAACGTTTGCCTAAAGAAAGACAAAGAGGCAATAGATGTGTCTGTCCTGTTTGAATATCTCTTTAATCAAACACAATATCCATAGATCTTTAAAGTGTCGTTGAAAGGAAATTATTTACACCTTCTTAAATTCTAACCCGCTGACCATCAAACTTAAGGCCATGGAGTTATATTACAAGCTGACATGATATATCTAAATTAAACGAATAACGATTTTCATTTCTTTTTCGAGTGTAAAAGCTACGAGTTTCTGAGAAAAATCTATTTTGAAAAACAGTGGCTAAGTAACAGAAACCTAAAAAAATTTTATTCTGTTAGAGAGTGATAAGAAGTCTACCATCTATAATGTTGCAAAATATCTGGTAAAAGCTTTTCAGCATAGAAAGGAAAAGTTACAGGAACTAAGTTAGTGCCATATACATCGAAAATAATATTACAACGTTTTATAATTGTATTAGTTTGTATTATTCATACTTAAAATCCCATTCCGAGTTTTAACGACCCTTGGGAAGCATTGTGGGAAAGGAGAAAATGATCAACATTTTCTCCTTTTCTCACAATGAATTTTATCATATTAAAGGCAAGTTCAATCATTTAAGTCACAACTAAATTGTCGTCTGCAAATGCTTTCAATTTAGTCAAGTCTACATTTTTGTCGTCTAGTAGAGATAGCACATGTACATCTATATATTTTCGCTCTGTACACTGTGATGTAACCTATTAGCGAATCGTTCTTTGATGTTTTTGGTTGGTTTCAGTAAAAGGTCAAAATCACAAATTTCGATATGAGTTATAAACAAAACGAAAAACGGGCAGTATTTCAAAGTACGGAGTCGATGTATAAGCTTATTAATGGTAGATAAAAGGAGTAACAGTAAAATGATAAAGAAAAAGCAACGCAATGAGATTGTCCAGAAAAAGAGCTTTGAGATAACTGATATGAAAAAAGCTCTTCGAGAGCACAAATAAAAAAAAAACTACAAGCTAACCTGTATGCATAGGAAATAAAAGTAAGTTGGTAAAATTAAGGACAGGGAGTTAGCTGATATGATAACTGAAGGCTAGGAAATTGAAATGATAAAGGGATACCCAAAAGTAATACAACAAAAGACAACAAGGAAAAAATAAAGTACAAAAAAATAAAAGAATATGAAAAGGCGGCTTCAATACGAAAAATGACTAGGGAGAAAAACTAACATGCAAAGGAATATAAATTTATTGCCATGACAAAGGAATATTACAAAAGTTATGTGATAAGAAATGTACCTAATGTGAAATGGTAATTAAATATTTCTAAAGTGATATAATGAAGGAATATTACTATAGTGATACGACAAAGTAAAATGATTAAAGTGATACATGTATGCGAAAAGAATTATCACTTGAGTGATTTGACAAGGTAATGAAAAAATAATTTGACAAAGTAATATAATTAAATAGACACGGCAAAGTGATTTAGCTGATGTGATATGACAAAGGAATAAAAAGGATATTATAAAGGAAAATTACTAACAGGGATATGATAAAGAAAATAACTAGAAGTATTATATTGAAAAGATATGTCTGAAGTGAAAAGAATACAAATAAAGTAATATGACAAATTGGTATGTTAAAAGAATGAAAATAACGAGTGATATGATAAAAGGAATATAACAAAGGTGGTGTGATAATTGAATACTAATATGGTGACATGAAAGAGAATTATCACCTATTGCGATATGATAATATTGGAATATAAGTAAAGGTGATATGTTACAGGAATATAAGTCAAGTGATATAATAAAGAAATATATCCAAAAGGATATACATGTAATAATGGACAAACAGTAAAATAATATGAAATTTACTACCCATGAACCGACATTAAAACTGACAATGTTAACACAACTAAATACAGCAACTAATATTGCGCGATTCTGAACATTTAAATAACTCTACTATAACCAGTCGGGTTCTGTTTTTTTTCCGGACAGATGAGAAATTGGTTTATACAGCTCGATTATTAGGTTGTTATCTTAAGTCTAAGCGGTTTGTGGTTCATTTCTTTCATCGTACAAAAATAGAAATTTGTCAACAACAGTGGTCCTTGAGTCTGTTTTCTAGTTGTAAAAGTAAAATTCATTTGTATTTACAAAAGAAACAATAACAACAGTTTTGTTCATTTAAGTTTTTGTTTCAATTTCAAATTCGCCACTATTTTCAATATTTTGAATTAAGTCATTTTCAGAGTAATTTTGCCCATAACATACATGTAGCTTTGTCGATAAATTATGTTCGTCTCTGTCCATCTTAAAAAAAAAGAAAAAAAAAAAAACTTAAAGAAATAAAGCATTCATCCCAATATTTCGAGTAACGGACATCATAAAGAGAAGAGACAGAAAAAGTACTCGACAGACTTTTTTTCCGTGTATTGGCTGACTGTCTTTATCAAGCAAAAAAGCTATAGATATTTTTATATTCTTGAAAAATAAATAACTGGATTTGGATGCGGTAACAATAAAGTTCCTGTTTTTCAAACCTCATAAAATAAAATCGAACATTAGGAAAACAACACATTCCTACAAGTCAAAATGTTTTTATATGCACCTTACCCAAAGAGTAATAACACCCCTTTGCAACTAGCTATACAAAATCCAGAAATTTGAGCACTAGATACATTTTTTGTTCAGACCGTGAAAACAGAACCAAGTCTGTTTGACCCAGTTATAAGGTTTCTTCTTACTTTATTGGTACATCTTACTCGTTTCAGCCCGTTTTAACCTATTTCATCTTTATCTTATGAAACTATAACCATTCTTGTATCTTCATGCCAAATGTTGCTCCTGACGGTTGCAAGTTCGCACGAATTACGACGGATAGAAAATGCATTTTATTTTCTGGAGGCATTCAAAGAAATCACTTTTGTCGTTTCCTGTTTTTAATTAGTTTTAAATAAGGACAGACCCCTTGAGGTCCTTCATCCTTTGAACCGTATACATTCTTAGCAATTGTACACACCATCAAAGTTTAACAGGGTTTTATCTCTCCGGATGTAAAGATATATCTTTAATGCATTTCATGTATGCTGCATAATGCAGACACTCGATATTCTTTTTAGTCTACCATTGAAATTACCGCTTGCATCCTTGATACAATATAAAACTCTTGATACCATATAAAAATAGGGCTAAGCAGCCTAAGGCTTTTGAGACATATCTGAATTAGCACTTACCTAGCTCCTTTAATCGTGCAGAATCCTGCATAGCTCAATGTTGGTGTATGATTCGCGATTCGGAAGTCCCCGAGTTCGATCCTCACTCGAAGCCCTGGAGTTTTCTCGGGAGTATCTTCAGCAAGACAGAGCCTCAGCCTAGTACCTGGAAAACTAGTTTTGTGCAGTTTTATCTTGATCGATGCCGTAGGCAAAAGTTCTTTTTTTTCGCCTATGACGCTGAAAGGTTAATGTTTATTGAGGTTTCTAGTGATCCGTTGAAACAATGAACACTGATTGTGTCAAGAGGAAAAGAGACAGTAGATCTTTATTGTAAACCAGCGATACATTCAGTTTTAAGATAAAACATAAAATATCTACATGCCTTTGCCAACGCTTGGCTGCAACTGCTTATTATACCAACATTCGGCTGCAATTTCTTGTTGTACCGATTCTCCGCTGCAATCCGTTGCTGTACCAACCCTTTTCGGAAATTTCTTGTTGTGCCAAGGCTTGGCTGCAATTACATATCTCTCGGCCGCAGTTTATTTTTGTCAGCTGCAATTTTTTGTAATACCGACGCTTGGCTGAAATTTGTTGTTGTACCAATGCTCAGCCACAGTTTTTGTTGTGTCAACGCTTGAATGAAGTTTCTTGCTCGACTACACTCGACTACAATGGCTTGTTATGCCAACGCTTGACTGCACTTGACTGTTGTGGCGATGTGTGGGTGCAATTGCTTGTTGTGCCAACTCTGTACTGCAATTGCTTGATGTGTCTGAGCTAGGCTGCATATGCTCGTAGTGCTAACGCTATACTGCTACACATTGTTGTGCCAACGCTTAGCTGCGATATCATGTCGTACCAATGCTTGTTGTACTAGCGCTAGGCTGCGATTTCTTGTTGTGCCTGCGACTGGCTGCCCTTGCTTGATGTGCCAATGCTAGGCTACAGTTTCTTTTCTTTTCGTGGCAACGCTCGGCCGCCATTGCTCATTGTGTCAGTGCTCAGCTGCAATTGTTTTTTATGCCAGAACGTAGATGCAATATCTTGTTGTGACATGAATCGACATCTCTTGCTTTTGTGCAGACCATCGTCTTAAAGTTCTTGTTGTGCCAAACCTGGAATGGAATTGCTTGTTGTGCCACTCAACTGCATTTGCTCGTCGTGCTAACACTTGGCTGCAATTCCTTGTTGCGCCACGTGCGGCTGCACTTGTTTGTTGTGGCAACGCTCAGCTACAATTGCTTGTTGTGGTAACGCTAGGCTGGTTTTCGTGGCAACGATTAGGTACAATTTCTTGTGCCAACGCTCAGTTGCAACATCTTGCTATGCCAACGCACGGCTGCCATTGCTCGTTGTGCAAACGCTTGGTTGCAATTTCTTGTTTTTCCAACGCTCAGCTACAATTTCTTTTTGTGCAGATGCTTGGCTTCAATATATTTTTGTGCCAACGCTTCGCTGCATCTGCTTGTTTTGACAAAGCCCAGCTGCAAATTCTTGATGTTCCATTGCTCGGCAGCAATGCTTTTTGTGCAAACGCTAGGCTGCAGTAACTTGTTCCAACGCTGGGTTGTAATTGCTTGATCTGCTTCGCTAGGGTTTTTGTGCCAAAGGTTGGCTGCCATATCTAGTTGTTTCAACGATGGATTTCAATTTTTGATGTGCCAACGCTTGGCTGGCATATCTTGTTGTTTCAACAGTCGACTGCAATTGATTGGTCACTAAGAATTCTAGATTGAAGAAAGAGCAATGCTGTCAAAATATTTTGAGGGTTACCTGCCGTTTTACTACCGGTTCCTCCTTTAATAGTTCACCACACAAGAAAAATGGAGACTTATCCAAATTCAAGGCATTTGCAGACGACAATTTAAATGTGACTCAAATGAGGAAATTGCTCTTTGATAGGATGAAAAACATTGTTCCACTATGTTTTCAAAAGGTTTTATTCCTAAAGGTTGTTAAAAGTCGGCGTTGTGTGGTATAGGGTTAATATTTCAATTTTCAAGTAGGAGTCTTCAGTATTGACAGAATTATGAAAAAATGTCAAAGTGTTCGTATGACGCAAAGTTGACAGAGCTTGGACAAACATTCTTCGAAAACAACCTTGCTCAAAACGTTCTGTCTGCAGTTTGTATGATTCTTAAATTGCAAGTTTATTGTTCAACTGAATGTGACTTAATATCTACCCTTTGTTTTTCTTTTTTAAACTTGCCACTGAATTATTCCAAATTTTACTTTTGATACTTCTAGAATCTATTCTTTGGTGAGAATCTGCTTTTTTCCAGCCTATTACTCCTATGATGTTTTTCATATAGGACAAGAAAATGGTTATCACTATGCTTTCCATGAAAGTATCATTACTTGTGTCATTTGATCTATATGCGCTTACTAAGATGTGAAACAGTAAACCTCGCGTGTTTAAACAACCCTGAGAAAGACACTTTTTTTTGTTGAAAATATAGTTGGAAAAGAAGAAAGTGCTTGTAACAAGCATTTTCCCTTTTCCTCAACGTATTTTTTTGCCTTTCAAAGACAACTCTCGTCACTTAAATACTTTATATGATATGGCCTGCAACACGCGAAAAGGGACATTCGGACATTTGCGTAAAGTGTCATCCCGGATCAGCCTGCGCACTCCGCGCAGGGTAATCCGAGACGACAATTTCCGTTTTTACGTAATTTTCTGTTTTGCGCATGTCTACTGAAGGACAAAATCTAATGTAGTCGTAGAGTGCCGTCTCGGATTAGCCTGCGCGGACTGCGCAGGCTGATCCGAGACGACACTTTATTAAAATGTCCGAATGTCCCTTTTCGCGTGTTGGAAGCCATATAGAGTCTGCAAATACATATACTTTCAATTTTAATAGATCTAAAATTTGTATTGTCTGTAAAAGCATTTAGTTGAATCCTTACCAAATGACATACGTTTAACACTTGTCCATATTTAACACATTAATTTTTGTCCTACTATTCAAATGAATCGATTTGTCGTTGACTACAAAGGAGTAAAAGACATTGTGGGTAAAATTGAAAATGTAGGTTACCGGCATTTTTTCCTGTCTGACCTTGTTTTCAAATGCGTTCTTTCACAGAGTTGTTTAACACAGGACTTTTTGGAAAAGGGTTTAATTTCATTCATCACGTGAATGAAGAAAAGAATATTTCACGGGTTTGTGCTAGATCATGGTCGGTCTATAGATAGCCCTGCGTAGTAAACTGATATGAGCGGCGCCTGGTAAAAGGCCGTTTAATGCATTTTCATAATGCATTATAAAAAGCAAGTCAACACAAAATCATTGATACATAAAGTCCATTTTGTCTAACAATCGATTGAATCTTGAGGCATGAAGAAAGTTTACCAATAGCAAAATGTTTGACACAGGTCAGCCTGCACAGACTGAGCAGGTTGACATGGGTCGATACATTTTGCAGACGCATTAAACCCTCTTTTTACAGAGTATGACTCGTATAATTTCACTGGGCGTTTAGAAATAAAGTACTTTCAATGACGCATGAAAATCCTTTAATAGCTGGTCATCTTGGAGTTACTAGACTTACTATTAGGTACATAATCATTTCTTTTTTGTGCCATGCATAGAAAAAGGAATCATCGAAGTTTTGCAGGTCATGTCATAGTTGCAAAGTTATCGGGAAGCCAAATCAAAAAAATCCTCGCACGCCTCTTCATCCTATTCCAACTTTTGAGGAGCCTTTTGCTGAAGTTCTTATTTATTGTGTTGATCCTTTACCAAAATCTAAATCTGGGAATGAATACTTGCTCACTATCATGTGTATTTCTATAAGATTTCCTGAAGCTTAACCTCTAAAGAATATTAAGCCAAAACAATTATCAAAACCCTTATTAGGTTTTATTTATTTATTTATTTTATTTTTTTTTTTTTACTTTGGTTGGTCTTCCAAAATCTATTCAATCAGACCAAGGCTCTAACCTTACGTCTGGTAATTTTCAACAAGTTATGTTTGAGTTAAACATTCATCGATACAAGTCTTCTGCTTCTCATCCAGAGAGTCAATCAGCTATCGAGAGATTTCATCAAACACGTAAAAATAATGATAAAGACTTACTGTCATCAAACAGGCAGAGATTGGGATGAGGAAAATCATTTTTTATTGTTTGCTGTTAGAGAATATGTCTAGGAATCTCTTTGGCTCAGTCCTTTTGAATTAGTTTTTGGACATTCTCTCAGAGGTCCTTTAGAACTCTACAAAGAGAAACTTCTCTCTGAAGATGACACAACTAAGACTCAAACTATCTAAAGCTTGTGAACTTGCTCAGGACAAATTTCGCTCTATCAAAAAAAAACAAAAACCGATATGACAAACAGTCTTAATCCAGATTTTTCAAACCGGGAGACCAAGTTTTAGTTCTTTTTTCCCGTCCCTGGTAAGCCTTTGCAAGCAACGTACTTTGGTCATACAGGATAAAAATTAGTGATGTAAATTATTTTTGCACACCTGATAGACGTAAGAAAACAGCTCAATTATGGCATATAAATATATTAAAATCTTATATTGGCAAAGATTATGATACATGTAATAACGTTGAGACTGTTAATATTGTTTCGCCTGTTCCACAAAGTAAGAAAAATAACAACAATATCTGAAGAAAGAAATACAACATATAGTAGAAAATGACTCTATTGAACCATTAAAAAAGAGTGGTCGTCACCTCGCATTTTGGTTCCAAAGTCTGATGGAAGCTGATAGAAAATCTGAACAAAAGTGAATTCTGTCATTGCACTTTAACTTTCTTATGAGATGTAGTGGGACAGGGTCAGGTGAAACCAATTTTTGAAAAAATTCAAGCAATCAATGATTTTCCTGTACCTACGAGTAAAATGCAACTTATGCCCTTTCAGGATACGGCTGGTTATTACAGAAAATTCTGTAATGATTTTTCTACTACTCTGATCACTTAAAGAAAAATCAAGAATTCCTTTTGATTGAAAATTGTCAAAAAAAAGTCATTTGAGAAAATCAGAACCATGCTTAGAAGTGTACCGGTGATTTTGGCTCTAAAATTCCATAAAGCGTTTAAACTTGCTGTTGATGCTAATGATGTTGGTGCAGGGGGGTGCTTTTGCAAAAAGATGAAAATGGTGTTGATCATTCTGTTTGTCACATCAATTTAATAAACATCAGAAAGTGTATTCCACCATTGAAAAAGAGTGTCTTGCTCTTATTCTTTCTCTACAGTTCTTTGGGGTCTATGTTTCATCCTCCTCTTTCCCTCTGACTGTTTTCGCCAATCACAACCCTCTTACTTTTCTTCACAGGATGAAGGATGGATACCAGGAGTAGTTGCGGTGGGGCCTCCTTCTTCAGGAGTGTAGTCTCAACATAAAACATGTGAAGGGTAGCGGAAAATGTTATAGCAGATTTACCCTCCAGGTCTAAGAAGTTAACTACATTCGTATAAACATCAAACGTTTTTGTTATTATTGAAGATTAAAATGAATAATCAGATATAAAGTATCCCAATGTCATTCAGGTACATTAAAATTTGTACCTGTTTATTAATAAAATGTAATTATTTGACCTTCGATTTTAAATCAAATCCCTCATTCGACATAAGAAGTTTACACCTATTTTCGACAGAAAAACATGAAATTCAAGTATGTAGAAGAAATGCTGCAAAGGGAAATGTATTAAGGAAGTCTATGTTAGCCATTACTAATTAGCAAACACTTTTGTTGCTCTTCTAAATCATCCGAAATAGATAATAAATACATAGAACGCAAAAGTTATTTACCTGTTTATCCAAGTAAGCATACACATTTACATAAGTTAAATGTAGCAAAGTTTAATTCTTTACAAAACCACAAAATGTTTGACTTAATCAAATCGGACGGTTCTTCTAAAGGATAAATTTAGTCATGCTCAAATATATCTATTAATTTCTGTCTTGGAAATGGCACAAAATAATGTGGGAAATAGAATTCTCCTTTTCCCACAATATTTTAAGAAGCCCTCTTTAAAAAAAGGGACTATTTCGTAAAGGTTTAACTACAACAAAATACAGAAAATTTGATATAAAATCCAATTGCAGCAATCGAGTTTTGGGCTTTTAAAACCACACACACTTATACAGTTTACGGATCTTCGAAATGAGTTATTCACAGCAAATTTTGATGAATTGTTAGATATAGGATCTGACACAATTTGGCATTTGAGATAAAATTTTATTATATAGACCTACCAGAAAATTTTCCGGCTCAAACATGCATCGCACGCGGATAAAATAACACACACGTCAGAAGAAAAATCAGTATCTACAGACTGTGAAATATGGTTCAAAATATGGTATGATAACAATGATATGGTAACTCACGAGCGTGGATATATACATGTATTGATTTGCGATATGATTAGCCTAAACGTTACTCCATAATATTCATCTGCCATTCATGAAAACAAAGTTACTGGCCACTTTCCCATTATTTCTTTTATTCCTTTATTGAATAAAATGTCAGTAATTTCTTTGAAATTGGTAGGTATATAATAAGAAGAATATCACGCTGCGTAAAAAAAAATCGACATCTCCCTCGACATCGGGTCTCGCGCGATATCAAAATTTTCGAATTAAATACAAGCACCAGGAAAGTTACTACAACAAAATTTTCCGTATTTATTCAACGAGACCAGAAAAATGTTATTAAACAAGCCTCAGGCGGTGGATGATTTTAGATAAATTTTAGTTTTAAAGCCAATGAATGTTAGATTCTTTGTATTACACAACAATGTCTCGCAAATCATAGGTCAGGATATGCTTTTAACAATACATGTATGCACACGTGATAATTTACATAAACAAAACCAGGCTCACTTCTCTGAAAGAAGTATAATATGGCGTCAAATATGACGTGAAACATTGCTTATCTCAAACGTGTGTAAAATAACAAAATTCGTAATCGGTATAGTACACTTAAAACAAGGGAGATCCTGTGATTCATTTCAATACATATAAAGATACAGGAGGTTCAATAAAAATAAAAATATATAGATAAAAGTAGATCTATTCTAGACATTTGTGTTTTTTAAAGAAACTTTGTCAGGGAGAGTTTAAAATCGAAGATTTTTTTAAAACAGATGTTCGTTATTATTAAAGTTTAGTGTGAAAACACTTGCAAACATGTGGAGTAAAAACTCACGAAAAAATTCTATCACTATTTTATCATTAAAAAATTCGTATGAATGTGTGGTTTTTCGTACTCTGGCCTAAATTTTTTTGAAAGCTGTTATGTTAAAAGAATCTGACTCTGATTAGCTTTTGAGGTTAAATTGCATTAGTTTAGTCTATGAAAACCAGAAACCCGCTTAATAATGTTTTTTTTTTCTAGATTAACGAAATAAGATTTTATCTCAAACGCCAACTTATGGCAGATCTTTTATACATTTTCCTTTAACAGAATTTAAAAAGTACACTGCAAGACGAACACAATCGCCGCCGGCAGGTGGGGCTATTGCGATAAACTCTTACAATCTAAGGAGATAATTTCAGTTTAGGCTGACTCCGTTGGTTTAGTTCATATCATGTTTTTTTTTTTCGCTTTCACGCATGTAGTTATTCGAGCCCAATTACATATTTGACCCAAAGTCTGTAAAAAAGGGGGGGGGTTAATACATCTGCAAAAGGTATCGACCAAGGTCAGCTTGCGCAGTCCGCAGAGGTTAACGGGGTCGAAACATCTTTTGTTAGGGTAAATTTTCTGCATGTCAAAGGACCGGTCTACCTCATCATCAAGTCAGTTGTTGGATAAAATGGATTTTATCGAACCATAGTTCTTTAATGACTAGCTTGAGACAATTCATCATGGAGATGCATTAAACCCAGATTTGCCAGAGGATGGCTCATTTCTATATCAACTATAAACGTACTATGTCCAGTCTAGACTGCTGTGAACTGCAGTTGCCTGTATTCGTAGCATAAACAGTTACACGTATATCTGTCTTAAACTCTATATTCAATGTGTTACTCTTTATTGGTCGCGAATATGTCCAAGACAGGCCAAGTGCGAACGCAAATAACACTGCACACAGTAGAATCTCACCGAGAGAAAGATATAGAAACCACATTGGCGTGATATTATCCATTAAATATCCAAGTAGCAGCGGATTAACTATGACACCGGCTGAACCGGAGAAAAGAATAGCCGACGCTACTGTTCCAGTAACCGGTGTAATTTTTTCATGTATCCAAGTCAGAAGTGTTGGTAACAAAACAGCTGAAGTAAAACCGATAAAGGATACCGATACCCATATAAGAACCGTCTGTATGAAAACAACGCTTAGCAGCAACGTTAGTAGGGTTGCTAAAGTTGTCACATACGCAAGGACAATCAAAGTTGTTGTCTGCACGTAGCTGTGAATAGAAGCAGCTATAAGGTTACTAAGTCCATAGTTACCAAAAGAAATCGATGTCAAGATGGCTCCCGTTCTTTGAGCCCAGTTAAGCTGCTCTATAAGAAATGTCGTCAAAAAAATTGAAAACGAATCAATGCAAGCCGTTAATAGAAAAGAATTGACACAAAAAACACCAATAATAGTTATTTTCATATTGGATGGTAGTGCATCGCGTGTCTCCTCCTTGTCGGTTTCCTTCGGTTTTATCATAATAATTTTGTCTGCAAAATAGATGTACAAAGACGGAAAAGCAGCTGCTGCTGTGACAGTTGCAGTTATCAAAAGGGCGTAGTGAACGGTTGATTCTGGGTCCTGCGAAGGGTTTATGGTTACTACAGTGATGTTTGTTTTGTTTATACCAACAGAATCGTTGTTAACACCAGCTGTTTCGTTGATATTGTGCTGTACCACACTTTCTGTAGGTCCTGGCACTGTGAAGAATTGAATGGTAGAATAAACTAATGAAATTTGTTCAACTTGACAGCAATTTTTTCATTGAACTGGACAAGACGTGAATAAAAAACCGAATCAGACCATATCCAAAGATACCAGGTATGTTTATCCGATCAGTTGATTAGATCGTTTTTGTCACATTTAATGTGTATTAGATATACATGTAGCTTTTAAAGTTATACATGAATAAACATAATAACTTTCATTCAAACGCACTTTTACCTTATATATTTGATGACATCCCAGGGATGGGATGCCACTTGACTTTACTTTGCACTAACATTTTCACGCTGTAGTACTTTTATTCCTGCGTCAAGCTTAACCCTGAGGTTGCTAATCGAGACTTACTGACCTGTTGCGGACAGTGTAGATCAAGATTAGACTGCACAGAACGTGCATTCTGATCCTTGATCTACACTGTCCGATAAGGATATATTTATCTCCAAAATAAGTTTCAAGTAGCATTATTCGGGATTTTACTATCGGCTTGAAAGTTCCATTTACGTTATTTAGCAGGATAAAGATTAAGACCTGCAGGGGTAAAAAGACCAAATAATGCACGATACTGATGTTTTAGTTTTATACCAAATTATATGAGCCATTCTCTGGCTAAAGAGGGTTTGATGCATTTCCGTAATGCATCATACCATGTGAGTCATCACATAATCATGAATCTCAAATTCCATTTGGTCGAACAACTGGCTAAACCTAGTGGTAGAATATTCATTAGACATGCAGCACATTTGCGGTTTATTTTTTGCAGATGCATTAAAACTCTTTTTCACAGAGCATAATTGATGTGCAATTGAAGTTCTGAGGGACGAGAAGCTCTTTCTAAATACTTCCATAACAGTCAATCTTTGTAACACATTGCATCGACATCATACGTCGATATTGCTATACACAAAACTATTAACTTACAAAGAAACGGTTCTGTAATTAAGGGAGATAATAAAGCGCCAACAGCTATCAGTACATGTGTCATGTGTATAAATCGTCCCCCTTGGTCTCCCCAAATGTTGAGCAACATTGTATGAGCCCCTAGAGAAAAAAAGTGGTATGTATTAACGTTTAAAATAAGTAAATCTTCAACCATCAAATACAGCAAAAGATTTCCAACAGAATCGGCATTTATGAATCAGTTTTGTATTTATTCTGCAAGCATGATAAACGGGAAGACGCCCCGATTTCTCTTGGTGTATTCTCTAACTTCTCGCCAAAAATATAGAATTTTTCACGTTGTTTGTACCATGTACAAAACCTCTAAGTTCTTGTATTGAGCTTTACTTGCTGAAAAAGAGACCCTCTAATTAACAGTAAAAAAAAAATCGAGCCATGCCGTGTGAAAGGTTGATTCAATGCATCTTCAAATGCTATAAACCCAGGTAATCCTTCGTGGTCGAAAGTTTGCGTTTGGTAAAATTTCTGTATGTCAAAAGAGCAGTTTACCTCAAAATTTAATCGGCTGTAGAACAAATATTATATTTGATGGTTACATTATATGGCCTGCAACACGGGAAAAGGGGCATTCGGACATTTGCGTAAAGTGTCGTCTCGGATCAGCCTGCGCGGACTGCACAGGCTAATCCGAGACGGCACATTACGACTACATTAGATTTTGTGATACAGTAGGCTTCCGCAAAACAGAAAATTACATAAAAACGGAAAGGGTCTATTGAAGTTAAATATGGAAAACTCCCGTAATACACATATTTGGATCTTAAACTTTATAATGAAGATGTACGTATTTTGTGTACGAGCTTACATATAGATACGAGCCATGTTCTGTGAAAAGGGGGTTTAATAACATCTGCAAAATCATCGTCACAGGTCAGCCTGCGGAGTATGCGCAAGCTGACTTCTATCCAACCTATTTGCTTATATGATTTTTTATTCAGGTTCAGGTAGCGCAAGCTGATGTGGTCTCATCGGTTGAGACGTTTCCTTGGCTATTTTCAAATCAAATGAGACTCTCTTTCACAGCATACTTGATCGATTGGAAGTAGAAGAATGTCACTATTATCGCTCAGCCAAAACTCGCTATCATCGCTCTCTGGTTTGATGTCCTCACTAAAGGTATGATTTCGTTACATGGCACAATATGTCACTAATTAATGGCAAAATGTAACGCCTAGAATTAGGAAGAAATCCTGTTAATGCCTGGTCTATTATTAGGACTGGCAATCAGTTAGTATCATCTAGCACCGATTTCTGCGAGTTATTTAACATAGTTCCACTTTCATTAGGGAAGAGTTTAAAAAATGAAAACGGTTTGAGGCCCAGAGTGGGTGAAGTTTGTTTACCAGTGTCTTGACCACCAATGCCGAATCCAGTACCCACTTGGAGTATCACCATGATAGCGAGCTCGGGTATCCATGGTAACAGGGCTGTAGTGGCAGCAACACCAATCGTGTATAGGAAAAGAAGTAAGTATGGATTGAACTTCCCAAACACTACAATAAGAAATAAATGAGTTAATATAAATGATCGTTCACATCTGTCCCACCAACCATCAACTCTAAATTTCTTAAGCCTCTATCTGTCTGTTAATATTTTTTGTTCCTGTATATGTGTTTGTATGTCTACCTACAACGTCTGCCTCCTTATCTGACTTTCCTACTTCCATTTCATTCCTTTCCATCCTGGGTTGCATATTTACATAATTAAAGCCATGATGACGTGTAAAAATTTTCATAACAGCCACAAGATGTTTCTCTATGTTCAATATAATCTGATCAGGCAAAGAAAGAAACCCCTTTCGTCCCTTTCCTTTTGTTAGTGTGTTGCAAATGCGTCACTTTACCCTTATCCTGCTATATAAGCTTTCAAGCCGATAGTAAAACCCTACTATTGTTATTTGAAACTTGTTTTGGAGAAAAATATCTCCTTATCGGACATTGTAGACCAAAGGAGAGACTGCACGTGTTGTGCAGTCTGATTTTGCTCTACACTGTTCGCAAGATGTCAGGAAGTCACGCTAAGTAGGTCAAGGTTTAAACTAATCATACGAAGAGACACTGCTTTATGAATTTCGATAACTCCTTGAAGCATTCACATAGGGATTCAAAATAGTTCATCTTGCTTGAGCGAAGATGCCAAACACCACTCAAAAAAAAAAGCTGTAAGCGCTTTCCTATAGCAATGAAACTCAATTGGCAAACTACACAAGTTAGGAGATTTAAAGTAACTTGAGATTGCTTTGAAGTGGGTCAAGGTTCGATTTCTTAAATTCGTAGAAATGTGTCTATATATGTACCTGTATGCGTTATGAATACTTGTATTGAATCAAAAGACGAGTTGCTTCTCCAATTTGGCATAAGTCTGAACACATGGAAGAAAACATGTAACTAACATAAGGTATCTTGTTGGGGAAATTTTCACATTATAAGTCCTAAACTTTAAATGAATTTAAGATACATTTTTACTTGTTTTCAGCCAGTTTTTAACCCATTTCATCCTTACTTTATGAAACTATGATCATTTTTGTGTCTTCATGCCAAATCTTGCCCTTGACGGCTGCAAGGTTGCACAAATTACAACGAATAGAAAATGCATTTCATGCTTTAGAGGCCTTCTGAGCTATCGCTCTTGTCGTTTTCGGTTTTAAATGAGGACAAATTCCTTGAGTTTCTTTATCTAGTACACCATGTTTATCGATTATGTACCTATGTTTACACTGCTGACCAATATCTGAATCATTATAGTTTATAAGTTTTAACTGCGTTTGTTCTCTCTGGGATGAGAGATGTATCTGTACACGACAGGAATTATCTAATCAAATGACGTTAAATCGATAGAGAATACATAGCGCAGCAACTCATTGTTTCCATTCTCAACCACTGTGATTGAGTTTGACTCAACATAGGGTTGCAGTTACAACTTTGAACGGCAATCAAATCTGTAACTTATTCATCGGATTGAAAAGCTTACGACTAATTGATATGTTTTAAGTCAATTAGGAATGAGCGGTGCTCTCGCAAAACGGGCGATTTTAATGCATATTGTGATGCATAAGAAAAGACAAGTCATCATAAAATTATAGATTCTTAAAGTCCATTTCATCTAACAACCAACTGAATCATGAGGTCTGGTCTTTTGACATGCAGAAAATTGACCGATAGCAAAAAGTATCCGCGGACGGCGCAGGCTGACTCCTTTCCACAGGGCATGGTTCCTATAAATGGCTATAATGGAATAGAAAATATAAACAAACAGGCTAAACATTCAGTTCCTTTACTTACATATTCCGCCGACTATACAGCCAATTAAAATACCAGTTGCATGACCAGTGAAAATCCAAGAAGCTTTTCCTAGGTCTACACCGCTTATCTTTTGCAGATCTGGCAAAACCGGACCCATTTGTCCGTATATCAAGCCCTGCAATTAAAAAAGGAAGTTCAAAACACACTGTCTTCATTTCTAGGAGAAAAAGAAAATGAGCACTCTGAAAATGATCTGAACTTACGGAGATTTGTCTCATACAAAGAGAAATGATCAAGAAATGCCTGCACCATGTTGCCAAAACTAGTCTTCTGCTTCATGAAAAATGGGTCGTCTGTGGGTTGTAATCTATTAAATCTTTACAAGACGACACTATCTTCATCTTCACTGCTTCATGAAAAAAGGGTCGTCTGCGGGTTGTAATCTATTAAATCTTTACAAGATGACAAAGTTTTAGCCTTGCCCAAATAGAATGCATTTGCAGACGACAATTTCAATATAATTTAAATGGTGCATTTTCTCTTTGATAGGATAGAAAACATTTTGGGAAAAGGAGAAAATGCTGATTACCAGCTTCTCTTCTTTTCTTAAAATGTTTTCAAAAGGCCTCTTCCCCTGAGTCGTTTAAAGTCAGCATTGTGCGTTAAAGGTTTAAATCTTTACAAGACTACAAAACCTTTAGAACTCCCCGAATATAATGCATTTACAGACGACAAATTACGAATAGAATAAGTAATGGGACTCGTCAAATAAAGGGTAGAAAACGTTGTGAAAAAAGGAGAACAAGAAAAAATGCTGGTTACCAGCATCATCACAATTTCTTTAAGAGCCTTTTTTCCAGGGTCGCGAAAACACAGGATTACTTGGTAAAGGGTGAAAGTAAAAACAGCAAACAAACCCTAAGAATATCAAGAATAACTGAACGCGCTTTTTTGCATACAATATAGGTCAATCTGACTGCACAACATGTATGTTGTGATTGCACAGTTCGAGTCTGGCTTTTTGACACTAAAGGGGCTTTTCATTTCAATATCTAGGGAGGATCAGGATTGGAATGGTTCGCAGTATGGAATGATATGATTTCAATTTAAGGCTCCTTTATATAACTATATTGGCTATAGAAACTTCCAGCTTGACCACTTATTAAACAAGTAGTTGCTTACACTAAATACCTGTATGGTATAGCATGTTAGTTTGCCGAATTTGAAGGGTCAAATCTGTATGTCAAACAGAAAAAGAAAAGAAATGGTTGGAATGGTTGTAATAGATTTATTTGATACAGATTATATTACCAATAAGACATTGGAATTAGGTATTACTTGGTACATCTCCTGCTATCACGGATACATGTGTGAATGGCAACAAATATTCTCTGGTTATCAAATAGATTAGGATATTCATCCCCAAAATAGAGTGATTGGGAGTTTAAATCCTGTTATACTGTTTAAAGTTAGGCTCAGACTAATGATTTGTTTATTATATGAAAACGGCATTTAAAAAAAATGAGAAAATCGTATGTGGTGGAGCAATATACAAAGATAGCGTTATCTTAAAGGAGAAAACTCTCGTCAAAATTATAGAAAAAGCGGTTTAATAACTTAAAAGATGGTTCTTAAAGTAACAAACACTGCTCAAATATATGATCGTTCTTAGAATTGTGATGTTTGTCACTAGTAAAAGGAAATGACTGAAAGACGGCACTGGACAGATAACAGTAGCGATTAGAAAAGTTGTAACGTGTCAACAAAGACTTATTTTCTGATAATTTTTCTGCAATGGAAAATTTTGCTGTGGACAGATTGTTTTCAAAATTTTGCACAGGAATAGTACTTTCTAATATCTTGTAAAAAAAAAAATTAAAAAAAGAAAAAAAAAAAAAAGAATATCATACGGGGCATTTTTAAAAGTTACGGTGCATTTTTAAGAGTTATTACCTCCCTTTATGATAAACGTCTCTTTTGGCGTGATTTGGCTTCCCAATCATTAATAAATGGCATTTTATTTTTTCTTCTGCGGTTTAGATCTCTAGTTTTTGCAAAGACAACCGACATATTACAGATAAAAATATACAATCTCACTGTCATGTTACCAAATGGAATATAATGGAAAACTGGCATTTTTCATTTAATTATACCGCATTTACAGAGTAGCGATTACGCAGCTTTGTTAGGTACAGATGCTCGCTGAGACAGATGCATCTGTTGCGTAATCTTGAATATACAATTTGATTTTTCTATCGCCAAGGAGAAAAATTACCGTACCACTGTGGCATATATCAACAAAAGTGGAATTGTTCTCCGTCTTCTAACTGAATCTGAGGACGGCATTGCGCTCTTTGTTGTCTTGTTGAATGTTTTGTGCACTGTATCTTCTGTGTCAGTTTTATTCTCATCTGTGAAAGATTCGTCCATGTCCTGAATAGAATAAAAAACGACAGAGTGTTATAGCTCGATTTATCCATAGCTTTTCAATTCATATCAATTAAACCTTTACAAAATATTTGAAGTATTTGAATGTCATATGATCTTAAGTGCAGACTGTATTGAAAAGTCAGTGCCGGTATTCACCAACCATTCTTAACTGCATTCTAAGTCTTATTCTCAGATAATAATAATGATAGTGATCTATATCTAAACTTAACGCATTTCCCGATAGGCTAAGCAATTTGGCTATCCAAAAGAGGCAAGAGTTAAACTGGATAAGGTAGAGACGTTGCAGTAATAACGAAATAATTTACTTTATCGAAGGCTTCTGGTAGAAACGAGGGATTCTCCGTTCCCTGGGCTTTTTCGCTTGAAGCATTGGTAACTGTGAATGGATCCATTCGTCTCTCCACAAACGTTTGCTTAAAAAAAGACAAAGAGAAAAAAGATGATTCTGTGCTGTTTTAACTTCTCTGGAATCAAACATGATATCCCATGATCTATAAAGTGTCTTTAGAAGGAAATTGTTTACACATTCTCAAATTCTAACCCACAGACCTTCAAACTAAATGCTATGGCGTTATATCAAAATTTGACGTAATGTATCTAATCAAACCGTCATATTACCTATCAGCGCTTCGTTCTTTGATGTTTATGGTTGGTTTCAGTAAAAGTTCGAAATCACACATTTCAATATGAGTTATAAACAAAACGAAAAAAACAACATTAGATTACAGTACGGAGTCGATATATAAGCATATTACTGATAGCTAAAAGGACTAATAATAAAGAAATGATACAGAAAAGGAATAATTAGACTCTTCGGAAAAAGAGCTTTGAGAAAACTGATATGGAAAAAGCTATTTGAGAGCACACACACACACACAAAAAGAAAAACTTAAACTGAAAAAGTTAAACTGTATGCAAAGAAAATAAAAGTAAGTTGATGAAGTAAAGGACAGGGAGTTAGCTGATATACTCCTCACAAAAAGTTAAGCAACAATAAATTACCGCTTCTTCAGAATTTTAATATTACACATGTAGACAATTTCATTGTATAAAAGTAATGAGTATTCAGTTACAAACCAGTCCAAGCAATTCCGTACTTCTATCAGATAATGTTTCTCACTTACAAGCTTTTTAAGTAAGGCACTGTCTAAATCTACATGCAAAAACGTGGTATAGTACCCAGATGTTTAAAATCTCTAAAATTCGGTCAGTCTGCAACAGTCAGTACACGGTATGGCCACCATTGCCACAAATACAAGCTTGAACACTTCTGGGCAGTTTGAGTGGCCAGAAGATCTCCAGACCTCAATCCGATTGAGCGTGCTTGGGACATTCTCGGTAGGCGTGTCAATGATGGAAATGTGAGGCCTCAAAACCTTCAACGCCTTCAGCAACTTCAGCAAGGGAATATAATATAAAAGGTGGCCCTTCAGATTTTGGGACGAAAATTTTACAAAAATACAAAAAAATCATCCTTATACTCCCGAAGACTTTTAATTTTCATTCATAAAACCCCAGTAGTCGAAAACCATCCGACAACAAGAGAAATTAGAGATTTACTACGGCCCAGGTCGACACCGACGGGAAACACGGTCTATTTTTACATGATCATTTACATACCGGAAATACACAGACGAAGCTTCAAACATAGCGTCCGAAGAAGACATTATGGAAAATAATTACATGTTTGTTATGTAATGGAATTTAAGCGTCATTAGTCACGTGCCAGTCACTTGACATTCCCACAATGTTTTTTTTTTATTTCTGGCGCGAAATCTAAAAATACCTTAATAGGCTACGTAGCCTTTTAAGGGAACACCATCAAAAAAAATTTTTTTTGTAATTTTATGATTCTTAATTATTGATGATTTGTATTGTTTTTTCATATAAATTTCAGTGATATATATATTTTTTAATTTGGTGAGATGTGAAAAATCTAAATACCCACCTTTAATATAAAGGACAAAAGATAAAACAATATAAAAGAGGGACTGCAAGTGAATTAAGGACAACTAATAACATAATACAAAAAGGACTAGGAAGAAAAAGGAATATTACTTAATTGGCATGACAAAGGAATACTATAAAAGTTATGTGATAAGAATACACCTAATGTGATATGGTAATTAAATAATACTAAAGTGATATTATAAAGGAATATTACTAAACTAATAAAAAAATTTCAGTGATACATATATGACCAAAAAATTATCACTTAAATGACTTGACAAAGTAAAATGACTTGACAAAGTAATGAGAGGAATGGAAATAACGATAGATATGATAAAGAAGTATCACTAAGGTGGTGTGATAATTGAATAGTAATGAAGTGACATTACAGAGAATTATCACTGATTGCGATATGATAAAGGAATAAAACTAAAGGTGATATGTTACAGCAATATCAGTCAAGTTATATGATAAAGGAATAGACATGCACTAAAGTAATATGATGAAAAACTACGAGAAAAAAGATATGATAAAGAAATATATCTAAATTGATATAATAACGGACAAACAGTAAAATAATATAAAATTTACTACCCCTGAACTGATATGGAAACGGACTATGTTAACATAACTAAAGACAACAACAAAAAATGCGCGATTTTGAACATTTAGATAACGGCACTACAACAAGCCAGGTCCCTTTTTTCGGACAGATGAGAAATTAGTTTATAAAGCTCGATTACTCCGTTATCTTATGTCTAAGCGGTTTGTGGTTCATTTCTTTCATCGTACAAAAATAAAAAAAAAATGTCAAAAACAGTGGTCCTTGAGTCTGTTGTAAAAGTAAAATTCATTTGTATGTATTATCAAATTAACTCTGCTTATAATATTGCTTTGCCGATAAAATATATTCGTCTCTGACCAGCTTAAAAAGAATTAAAGAAATATTCTTCCTAATATTTCGAGTAACGGACATAATCAAGAGAAGGTAGAGAAAACTACTAGACAGACTTTTTTCCGTGTTTTGGCTGATTGTCTTTATCAAGAAAAAGCTATATATTTTTGTATTATTGAAAAAAATAATAATAATTTGCTTTGTGTCCGGTAGCAATAAAGTTTCTATTCTTCAAACCCATGGAATAAAATCGAAAATTTGGAAAACAACATGTTCCTACCTGTCAAAATATTCTAATAATTATGCACCTTACCCGAAGAGTAATAACACTCCTTCGCAACTAGCTATGCAAAATCCAGAATTTTTAGCACTTGATGCATCTGTTTGACCTATTTACAAGGTTTCTTGTTACCTTAAGAATACATCTATATATATATTCAGCCAGTTTTTTACTCATTTCATCTTTATCTTTTGCGCAGGGCTATTTTTAGATCGACCATAATCTAGCACAAACCCGGGGAATATTTTTTTCTTCATTCACATGATGAATGAAGTTAAACGCTTTTCTAAACAATCCTGTGTTAAAAAACCATATGAGAGAACGCCTTTGAAAACAATGTCAGAGAGAAGAAAATGCCGGTAACCTGCATTCTCAGTTTTACCCACAATTTCTTTTACTCCATTGTAGTCAACGACAAATCGATTCATTTCAGAAGTAGGAGAAAATTAATGTGTTAAATGTGGACAAATGTTTAACTTTTGTCATTTGGTAAGGATTCAACTTAACTCTTTTACAGACAATACAAATTTTAGACCTATCATATTTGAAAGTATATGTATTTGCAGACTCTATATCAAATAAAGTATTAAAGTGACGAGAGTTGTCTTTGAAAGGCAAGAAAACGTTGTTGAAAGGAGAAAATGCTAATTACCAGCACTTTCTCCTTTCAAATATGTTTTCAACGAAAAAGTGTCTTTCTCAGGGTCGTTTAAACACGTGAGGGTTACTGTTTCACATCCTGGTAAGCGCAAATGGATCAAATGACACAAATAATGATTCTTTCATGGAAGGCATAATGATGACAATTGTCTTGTTCTATATGAAAAACATCATTTGAAAAGGAGTAATAGGCTAGGAAAAAAAGCAGATACTCACCAGAGAGAAGATTCATAGAAAAAAAGTATCAAAAGTAAAATTTAGAATAATTGAGTTGCGGGATGAAAAAGGAAAAACAAAGGGTAGATATCAAGTAGCATTCAGCTGAACAATAAACACGCAATAAGAATCCTACAAACTGCAGACAGGACGTTTTTAGTGAGGTTTTTTTTCGAAGAATGTTTGCCCAAACCCTGTCAATTTTGTACCATGCAAACACTTTGACATTTTCCGATAGTTCTGTCAATACTTAAGACTTCTATTTGAAAATCGAAATAGTGGTAAACTATTAAAAGAGGAACCAGTACTAAAATGGCAGGTATTCCTCAAAATATGTTGACAGCATTACTCGTTCTTCGATGTAGAATTCTTGGTGACCAATCAAATGCAGTCACTTTTTGAGACAAGAAGATATGGCAGCCAAGCGTTGGCACAAAAAAAAAAAATAAAAAAAATAAAATAAATAAAAATGAAATCCATCGTTGAAACAACAAGATATGGCAGCCGACCGTTTGGCACAAAAAGCAAAAAGAGCCTAGCGAGGCACATCAAGCAAGTGCAACCCAGCACTGGCACATCTAGCTATTGCAGTCGTGCGTTTGCACAAAAAGCAATTGCAGCCAAACATCGGCACAATAAGATATTGCAACCAAACGTTTGTAGAACGAGCGATGGCAGCCGAGCGTTGGCACAGCAAGATATTCCAACTGAGCGTTGGCAGAAAGAAAAATTGTAATTAAGCGTAGCTACAAAAACAATTGCAGATGAGCGTTAGCATAACAAGCTATTGCTGCCAAGCGTTATCCGAGGGTCTGCACAAAAGCATATTGTCCCTACAAGATATTGCAGCTAAGCGTTGGAATAACAAAAAATTACAGCCGAGCATTGACACAATAACCAATGGCCGCCGAGCGTTGCCAAGAATAGCAATTGCAGTACAGAGTTGGCACAACAAGCAAATGTAGCAACGCGTCGGCTGAACAATCAAGTCCAGCCCAGCGTTAACTGTAGCCAGCGTTGGTAAAGCAAGAAACTTCGTTCAAGCGTTGACACAACAAGATGCTGTGGCTGAGCGTTGGTACAACAACAAATTTCAGCCAAGCGTTGGTATTACAAGCAATTATAGCTGAGTGTTGGTACAACAATAAACTGCTGCTGCGAGATATGTAATTGCAGCCAAGCCTTGGCGCAATAAGAAATTTCAGAAGAGGGTTGGCAAAAAAAAAAACGGATTGCAACCGAGAATTGGAAAAGCCGAGCGTTGGCACAATAAGCAATTGTAGCCAAGCGTTGGCACCGGCATGTAGATATTTTGAGCTTTATTTTAAAATTTAATGTATCACTCGATTACAATAAAGATCTACTCTGTCTTTTTTCTTGATACAATCAGTGTTCATTGTTTCAACGGATCGTTAACCCCTTCAGCTTTATAGGCGAAAAAAGAAGCTATTGCACACGGCATAGATCAAGATCAGACTGCACAAGACTGATTTTACAGGCACTACGCTGAAGCTCTGTCGTCTCTTGCCCAAGATACTCCTGAGAAATTTCCAGAGCTTCGAATGAAGATCAAACTCAGGGACTTCCGGATCGCGAATCATACACCACTGAGCCATGCAGGACTCTGCACGATTAAATGAGCTAGGTGAGTGCTAATTCAGAGACATCTCTTGAGCCTTAGGCTGCTTAGCCCGATTTTTATATTGTATCAAGAGTTTTATATTGTATCAGGGTTGCAAGCGGTAATTTCAAGGGTAGACTAAAGAGAATATCGAATGTCTGCATTATGCGGCATACATGAGATGCATTAAAGATACATTCCTACAACCAGAGGGATAAAACGCTGTTAAACCTTTTGTAGAATTACTCAGACTTATATGGTGTAAATGAAAGAGTACCTCAAGGATTTTCCCTCACTTAAAACCATTTGAAAACCGGAAACGACATTATTGATTTCTTTGAAGGCCTCCAGAAAATGAAATTCATTTTCTATCCGTCGTAATCTGTGCAGCCTCTCAACCGTCACAGGCAACATTTGACTGAAGATACTAGACTGATTACAGTTTCATTCTGATATGAGAGGTGCCCTGGTAAAAGGCCGTTTATTGAATTTCCGTAATGCATTATAACAAGCCGATCACCAGATAATCATTGATACATAAAGTCCATTTTGTCGAACAACTGATTGAATCTTGAGGTAGAAAATTCCTTTGGCATGAAGAAAGTTTGCCAATAGCGCGGACTGAGCAGGATGACATGTGTCGATTTTGCAGACACATTAAAGTCCCTTTGACGGAGCATGACTCGTAGAGTTACTTTTGGCGAATGCCGAAGTCTTTTTTAGAAATATGGCAGAAAAGCGTAGTTTTTTTGGTTTTTTTTTAGTTATGCAACTTTCAGTATTATTACTTATTTTTAGCATTATTTTCATTTTTAATGTGGGAAAGCAGTCAGTGACCTGGAAAGAATGTGGTGTATAGTGCCTCTGAGAAACTTGGAGCTCTTGGGACTGTCCGCCGTGACATAATTGCAACATTGTTGAAAACGACAATAAACACCAAACACACTACCAATTGTTATCGAGCTTTTTGTCTATAAGACGTTAGCTAGCGTCGTTGTTATAGATAGTTCCGCGAGCTTTTGTCGATCCGACTTTGTCCGAGAGGAATGATAAAGCGTTGCATATGTGCATATGTGATATATACTGACCAAATACTGAGCTTTGATTGGCTAATTTAATGTACCCGTGGTCTTAAGTTACTATTTCAGGCAATGAGTTTGTTTCCAACCGGTCCCTTCACTACTGCAGACATGTAGATAAAGAGTACCTACAGTTACTGAAGATCTTCTAGCCCTGCTCTTGAGTCTACCGAAAAACCTGTATGTTCTGTGCATACTGTGATATTTGTGAGGAAGGTAAATCCTACTAATGAAAAAACCCTTTATAGTGTTAACCCTTTTCTTGCTATATAAGCATATAGCCTAAAGTAAAAAACCTAAATGTTGCTATTTCCCAGGTAGTTTTAGTGGAAAGATACCTCCTTACCGGACAGTGCAGATCCAAGATCAGACTGCACGTGCAGTCTGATCTTGGATCTACACTGTCCGCAAAAGGTTGTTGAGTCGCGCTAGGAACCCTACAGGTTAAATAAATCCTTGCATATTTCGCAGATTTTACAAACAAGGGGCAGAAAGCGCATTTTATTCATCGAAGTTTTTTCCCTTTGATTGCAGTGATGCTGACTTGTACCTCCACATTTTCGTTACCTGGTGGTATTTTAACCCTTAGACTGCTAAGCGCGACTCACTGACCTTTTGCAGACAGCGTAGATCAAGATCATACTGCACAGAACGTGCAGTCTGATCTTGGGTCTACACTGTCTGATAAGGAGACAGATTTCCTCCAAAAATATCTTTCAAACGGCAATATTTCGGATTTTACTATAGGCTTGAAAAATTTCATTTCTTTTATTTAGTAGGATAAGGTTTATCCGTTAAACTGCTTTAAAAGATGTAGTAAACATTTCTAAAACTAACTTATTGCGATCATGAGTTCTTCCCAGGAATATATCCCCATCTCAGATGGTTACATTTTATAAAAGACAATACTTCAGTTCCCGTGCAGTCTCATCTTGACCTACATTGTCCAAATAAGCTTCGTGAGTGGCACGTAGCAGCCCAAAAAAATACACCATGAGGACGAATTTCACTTAAGTCCTGTTTTGAACAATAAAGCATATGTTTCACTGTGGCCAGTGCACCTATCCTTGCGTTCTTGAAGGTCTGAGAGCAATAACCTTATACAATATCCTTTTTGTCCGACTAGTCGTTTGTTTATCCATTCGTCTTTTCTTCCATCTGTCTCTCTTAATCATTTATCTGTCTGAATTATTTTTCTATATGTGTTTTGTGCGTCCGTCTGTGTGTCTTTCTGCTTGTCTATCCGTTAGTCCATCACTCTCTGTCTGTCTTTCCGTCTTCGCCCGTCTGTTAATCCGTCTGTCTGTGCTGAAAACAAAAGTTTAACTTCCAGTCAGATAAAAAAAAAACACGATCATTTGTACTGAATTCCTACACGATTGCCCGCATTAAGTTTTATGGAAATCCACTGCTTTCCGCGGTGGGAGCATTTGATAGATTGATTACAAAGTCTCCAAAAAGCGTGGACACAAACTTTATTGATCGCAGGAGACGTTTTAACGCTTTTGGCCGGAAAGACAAATATAGTTGCAAGGGTCGCTTTTTTACAATGTAGATCTAGATCAGACTGCACATGAAATGCGATCAAACATGCTCTGGCAAAAGGGGGTTCAGTATATCTCAGCGATACATTATACAAGCGAGTTATCATATAATAAGTGTTTCGGAATGTTCGTGACTATTCTAGTACTGTCGATGTTTTGTTTACAAACAAGATGTACGCAGAATAGTCTAGAAAGAAAATTAATTTTTCATAACTACTTTGTAATTAGCAGATTATTTTAATCGATAGTAATGTAGGTACTTAACTATTTGTATGATAGGAACATATCCTGGTCTTAAAGAAAAGTTAATGTTATTATTGCCATAATCCAGCGTTTACGTTCATTGGGAAATCCACTGTGTTTTTCTCTGGGGATATTTGAAAGACAGAGTCTACAAACCCCTGCCAAACACCCTGGATGAACTGAAAGCAGCTATAAGCAGAGAAATTAAGAACATAAGCACAGCAACATGCGAATCGGTGATCCAAAATTTCAGGGAAGGTTTAGACGTCGTAATCGTGCAATAGGGACGTCATCTGGAACATATACTATGAATATGAACTTGAAAATAGGATCAGGCGTGGGGAACAAAAGGTATGTGTTATACATGAGATAAAACTTTAAAATCTATACAATAACATTAAGTAGTCTCTGTTAGTGCATCAATCTCAATGAAACAAATAATGAGCCTGCAAATGGTATCAGATATTATGAGACACCCTGTACTTCCGGTAGCTTCCGTATGTACTCGATGCTTCTGTTAGGATATATAAGGGCCCAAACACCGATGAGTATGAGGAAGGAAAAAAGTTGTGAGATTTATGAAAGAAAGGAAAGGACTTAAAGATTGAATGTTCTATTTGGCATCACTGTTAACTCTTATGCTGTCATCATCATCGTTGGTTTCTCAGTTGTTTTTTTTTTCTTTTTCAGTTTTATTAAGACCAGGAATTTTATGTGTTCTTGGGAGATTCTGGATCAACAGAATTGTAATATTTTAGGACAGTTTGAAATGTTCACTCTCTGGAGTGTAAGTAGGAAGTTATATTATAATTTGTATTGTAAATAACTGTATTTTGAATTATTAAATTTTAAAACATAATGGAACTCTTCTGTTCTTTTTTAACCTTCTACACCGTCATTTAAGCCGTAGTCATTCGGTATCTAAGACACTGTAGTAGATTGTTGGGGGCTCTGGGGGCTCGTCCGGGATACGAAAATTTGTAGAGTTTTATTATTGTAATTGTATAACCATATCCTAGTTAGTTTACAACAGCTATTTATTGTCAAAGTAGTGAATATTTATCATTTATATTTCTCATAGAATTTTCTGTCAGTGTTTCTTATATTGTGGCGCTTCCTTTCGAGTTGAAATTAAATGGCTTTGAGTGTAGAGGAATTCCTAAAAGATCCATCTTTAGAAAAGCTTTTTAAATTTAAAAGGCTAGTAGTTTTGGATTTGGCCGATCAGTTAGGCCTTTCAGTCAAAAGATACTTTAAAAACAGCAAATTTTAGATGTCATAATTATGCATTTGGTAGAATATGAAAAGATTGAAGAAGATGAAATGGAATATGTTTCAAAAGAAGAAGTTTCGGACGCTTTTAAAATCAAAGAAATAGAATTGGCTCACCAGAAAGAAATAGAAGAAAAGAAAATGCAGTTAGAGATGCAGTTACAGAGAGAAAAGCTAGCACCAGAAAAAGAAATTAAAGAAAGAGAAATAGATGCTCATATTTTACTGAAAAAGAAAAATTGAATAATTTTGTTGTTACCAAACACGTTCGTTTTGTTCCAGCTTTTCAAGACCAAGTATTTCCTTCTCTTTGAAAAGATCTTAAGTGGCCATCATTAGATAAATACACAATTTTACTTCAGTGTGTTATAACCGGCAAAGCATCAGCCGTTTATTTAACGTTGAGTCAAGAATAGACAAGTGATTATAAAACTTTGAAAGAAACAATTTTTAGGGCCTTTGAGTTAGTTCCTGAAGCTTATGGGCAGAAATTTAGAAATTCTAGAAAGGAAGCTGACAAAACACATGTTGAGTTTGAAAAGAACGTCGGTTTGATAGTTGGTGTATGAGTGAAAGGGTAGATGGAAACTTTGAACATTTGAAAGAAATGATTTTACTTGAATTAAAAAATTGTGTTCATCCATCTATTAAAACCACGTTACAGAACATAAAGCACAGACGTTACTAAAGGTATCAGACATGGCTTGTGAGTTCTCTCTCTCTCTCACACAAACATATTTTCAGAAGAGTTCCCAAAGTCCCACTTTCAAAAAAAAAAAAAAAAAAGTAATAATAATAAGAAGAAGAATTTCTATAAAGAGAAAAATACTTTCAATATTAGTTTCAATACTTCTAATTCAAATACTGGGAGGAAAAACGGTCGTGCTTCAAACAATCAAAACCAAACATGATATCTTCTTCTTGAGAAATACTAATTTTAATGATCATAATCCACACGAGCTTCCGACGATACAACCGCCTTCCTCAAGTTTAATCCTGTGAAGAACGCATTGTGCATTGTGCATTATAATAATTAAAAATAAAAACCAATGTGGTTTTCCTAATTTCTGATTGCCAAGTTCTTAAAGCGAAGAAAGAGAAGAAATCTATGGGTGTTTTTACTTCAGTCGAGCTTTCACCCACTGTAAATTTTATGCCATCTTGGGTTTCTCTTTACCTTCAAGTTAAGGAAAAATCAAGTCAATCTGTTCCCAATAAGGATCTTTCTTATTCCTATATGCCCAGTAGAGATATTGTATCCAATGGCGGGGATTCTGTTATCCACATTTAAGGATGTTCGTGTTTCATCTGTCTTCCCACTTTCGGAAGTCTATTAACCTTTTATTTCGGAGGATTTTATTTCTTTGTTGAATGATGACACCAATGGAAAGAAAATCAAAATTTTGAGAGATGCGGATGCTTCTCAATCTTTACTATTAGCAGATACTCTGCCTTTTTCTGAGAAGTCCTCTTCTGGTTAGAGTGTTTTACTTCAAGGTGTTAAGTGTGGCCTAGTCAATTTTCCCCCATCATATTGCACTTAAGTGAAATTTAGTTCCTGGTACTGTAACTGTTGGTGTTCAATCTTCTTTACCCATCGATGGAGTTCATTTGTTATTGGGACATGACCTAGCAGGTGGAAAAGTTATTGCCTCCCCAATTGTTACAGAAAAGCCGAAGATGGAAGAGGTCCTCGACCCAAATGAGGAAGAAATTCCTGATTGTATCCTTCATGTGCGGTCACTCGTGCTATAGCCCAAAAAGCCATATTGTCTAAAACTCCTTATAATAAGAGTCCTTTAGGGTACAATCTGGCAGATACATTCTTATCTCAGATTTCCTTTGATGAGGATGATAGCCTTCGATCTTCTTTGCCTCACTCTGAAATTCATAATCAGTCTTTTTGACTTCCTTGTTACAAGATCTGTGGACGTTTTGTTGTCACCAATTTCTCAAACGGAAGTCTATGATAAAGATCGGGTTGTTCTCGCTGAAAAGGACTTTGATGGAGTTAATGGAAATTTCCCTAGATAACCCGAAAAGTTTGTTTCTGACAAAAGTTAGTTTTCTTCTCATCTTTCTAAGAATTCTTTGAAACCTGTGGTCATTACTGGTGGCAATAATTCCAGGGTAGCCAATGGTTTTCACCGTCCTTCAAAGGTTAATTCTTCTAGTAGTGACCCTACTAATTTTACGCCTCACTGTGACTTACCTAAAAAGGATATTCGGTCCTCTTTTTCACACGATAGAGATGTAGATTCTCACAAATCAAGTGTTGATTTTTCCAGTGAAATTTCTTATAGATTTCGAGTTTTCTCTCGTGAGAATTTGATTATTCAACAAACAAAAGAAAAAGATCCTGAGATTTTCAATGTTTTCATTAAGGTCTTGTCTGAGGATGATATTTCTTCAGTTCCTGTTGGAAATAATTTCATGAATGGCGTTCTTATGCGTAAGTGGAGACTCAGTGATTTGCCAGCAGATGCTGACTGGGCTGTTAATCATCAAATTGTTTTACCCAAGGTGTTTAGAAATAAGGTACTTTCAATAGCGCATGAAAATCTTTTAATAGCTGGTCATATTGGAGTTACTAAGACTTACTATCAGGTACATAGTCATTTCTTTTTTGTGCCATGCATGAAAACGGATGCATCTAAGTTTTGAATATCATATCATAGTTGCCAAGTTGTCGGGAAGCCAAATCAGAAAATTCCTCGCAACACCTCTTCATCCTATTCCAGCTTTTGAGGAGCCATTTAGTAGAGTTCTTATTAATTGTGTTGGTCCTTTACCAAAATCTAAATCTGGGAATGAATACTTTCTCACTATCATATGCATTTCTGTAAGATTTCCTGGAGCTTTACCTCTACGGAATATCAAAGCCAAAACAATTATCAAAGCCCTTATTAGGTTTTTTTTTTTTTACTTTGGTTGGTCTTCCAAAATCTGTTCAATCAGGTCAGGGCTCTAACCTAATGTCAACAAGTTATCTTTGAGTTAGGCATTCATCAATACAAGTCTTCTGCTTATCATCCAGAGAGTCAAGCAGCTCTCGAGAGATTTCACCAAACACGTAAAAAATGATAATGACTTACTATCATCAAACAGGCAGAGATTGGGATGAGGAAAATCATTTCTATTGTTTGCTGTTAGAGAATCTATCTAGGAATCTCTTTGGCTCAGTCCTTTTGAATTAGTTTTTGGATATTCCGTCAGAGGTCCTTTAGAAATCTACAAAGAGAAACTTCTCTCTGAAGATGACACTTCTTTAAATCTTTTAAATTATGTGTGTCTGACTTTAGGCTTAAACTATCTAAAGCTTGTGAACTTGCTCAGGACAATCCTCACTCTATTAAAAAAATAAAAAAAAACCAATATGATAAACAGTCTAAATCTAAATTTTTCAAACCGGGAGACCAAGTTTTAGTTCTTTTACCCGTCCCTGCTAAGCCTTTGCAAGCAAAGTACTTTGGTCATACAGGAAAAAATTACTGATGTAAATTATGTTGTTTGCACACCTGATAGACGGAAGAAAACAACTAAATTGTGTTAAAATCTTATATTAGCAAAGATTATGATAATAACGTTGATACTGTTGATATTGTTTCGCCTGTTAGACCAAAGTATAAAAAATAACAATATTTCAAGGAAGAAATACCATATGTAGTAGAAAATAACTCCATTTAACCATTAAAGAAGAGTGGTCGTCACCTCACATTTTGGTTCCAAAATCTGATGGAAACTGATGGTAAATCTGAACAAAAGTGAATTCTGTCATGGAACTTTAACTTTCTTATGAGATGGAGTGGGACAGGGTCAGGTGAAACCAATTTCTGAAAAAATTCAAACAATCAATGATTTTCCTGTACCTACGAGTACAAAGCAACTTGTGCCCTTTCTGGATATGGCTGGTTATTACAGAAAATTGTGTAATAATTTTTCTACTATTTCAGATCTCTTAAAGAAAAATTATACATTCGTTTTGACTGAAAGGTGTCAAAAAACTCATTTGAGAACATCAAACCCATGCGTAGAAGTGCACCGGTGATTTTGGCTCCAAAATTCTATAAAGCGTTTAAACTTGCTGTTGATGCTAATGATGTTGTTGCAGGGGGAATGCTTTTGCAAGAAGATGAAATGCTGTTGATTATCCTGTTTGTTATTTCTCACATAAATCTAATAAACATCAGAAAGTGTATTCCACCATTGAAAAAGAAGGAGAGTTTCTTGCTGTTATTCTTTCTCCACTGTTCTTTGGGGTCTATGTTTCATCCTCTTCTTTCCCTCTGACTGTATTCGCCGATCACAACCCCCTAACTTTTCTTCTCATTTTGAAAGATAGATACCGGCAGTTGTTGCGGTGGGGCCTCCTTCTTCAGAAGTGTAATCTCAACCTATAACATGTGAAGGGTAGCGGAAAATGTTATAGCAGATTTACTCTCCAGGTCTAAGAAGTTAACTACATTCGTATAAACTTCACCTGTTTTTGTGGTTATTGAAGATTGAAATGAATAATCAGATATACAGTATCCCAATGTCATTCAGGTACATTAAAATATTTACCTATTTATACATAAATTATAATTATTCGACCTTTGATTTTAAATCATATCCCTCATTCGACATAAGAAGTTTTCACCTATTTTCGACAGAAAACGTGAATTTCAAGTATGTAGAAGAAATGCTGCTAAGGGAATTGTATTAAGAAAGTTGATGTTAGCCATTACTAATTAGCAAACACTTTTGTTGCTCTTCTTAATCATCCGAAATAAATAATAAATACATAGAACGCAAAAGTTATTTACCTGTTTATCCAAGTAAGCATACACATTTACATAAGTTAAATGTAGCAAAGTTAAACTCTTTACAAAACGATAAAACGTTTGACTTAATCAAACCGGACGGTTCTTCTAAAGGATAAATTTAGTCATGCTCAAATATATCTAAGTATTTCTGTCTTTGAAATGGCAGAAAGTATTGTGGGAAAAGAGTTCTCCTTTTCCCACAATGTTTTCAGAAGCCCCCTTTAAAACAAGAGAATGTTTCGTAAAGGTTTAAATACATCAAAATACCGAAAATTCGATATACAATCCAATTTCAGCAATTGATTTTTGGGCTTTTAAAACTAAATACTCTTATAGAGATTATGTATCTTCGAAATTAGTTATTCACAACACATTTTGATGAATTGTCAGATATAGAATCAGACACAAGTTAGCATTTGAGATAAAATTTTATTATATAGGCCTACGTAAAAATTTTCCGGCTCAAACATGCATCGCACGCGACAGAAAAAAAAAAACCGTAGCTACATACTTCAAAATATGATTCAAAATATGTTATGAAAACATTGATAAGGTAACTCACGAGCGTGGATGTATACATGTATTGATTCGCGATATGACTGGTCTAAACTGTACCCCATTATATTCATCCGCCATTCATGAAAACAAGGTTACTGGCCACTTTCCCATAATTCCTTTTATTCCTTTTTTCCTTTATCGAATAAAATTTCAGTAATTTCTTTGAAAGTGGTGGGTATATAATAAAAGGGATATTACCCTGCGTAAAAAAAAAAATCGACATCTCCCCCGACATAGGGTCTCGAGCGATATCAAATTTTTCGAATTAAATGCACGCACCAGGAAAGTTACTACAACACAATTTTCCGTATTTATTCCACGAGATCTGAAAAAATGTTATTAAGCGGGCCTCTGGCGCAGGACGATTTTAATAAAATCTAGGTTTAAAGCCAACGAATGTTAGATTCTTGTATTACACAAAAATGTCTCGCAAATTATAGTTCAGTATATGCTTTTTACAATACATGTATGCACACTCGATAATTTCCATAAACAAAAGCAGGTTCACTTCTCTGAAAGAAGTATAATATGGCGTCAAAAATGACGTCACACAATGCTTATCTCAAACGTGTGTAAAATAACAAAATTCTTAATTGGTATGTTACACTTTAAACAAGGGAGATCCTGTGATTCATTTCAATACATGATAAAGATGCAGGAGGTTCATGAACAATAACAAAAATATATATAAGAGTAGATCTATTCTAGACATTTCTTAAGGAAACTTTGTCAGGGAGAGTTTAAAATCGAAGATTTTTGAAAGCAGGTGTTCGTTATTATGAAAGTTTGTGTGAAAACACATGCAAACGTGTGGAGGAAAAACCTCACGAATAAATTCTATTACTATTCTATCATTAAGAAATTCTTGTGAATGTGTGGTTTTTCGTACTCTGACCTATTTTTTTTTTGAAAGCTGTTACGTTAAAATAATCTGACATTGATTAGCTTTTGAGGTAAAATTGCATTAGTCTAGTCTATGGAAACCAGAAGCCCGCTTAATAATATTTTTTTCTAGATTAACGAAATAAGATTTTATTTCAGACGCCAGCTTATGGCAAATCTTTTATACCTTTTTCTTTAACAGAATTTAAAAAGTACTCTGCAAGACGGACAAAATCGCCGCCTGCAGGTGGGAATATTGCGATAAACTCTAAGAATCTAAGGAGATAATTTCAGTTTATGCTGACTCCGTTGGTTTAGTTCATATCATGTTTTCTTCGCGTTCACGCATGTAGTTATTCAGGCCCAATTACATACTTGACCCATAGTCTGTATAAAGGGGGTTTAATGCATCATGCAAAAGGTATCGACCAAGGTCAGCTTGCGCAGTCCGCAGAGGCTGACGGGGTCGAAACATCTTTGGTTCTGGTAAATTTTCTGCTTGTCAAAGGACCGGTCTATCTCATCATCCAGTCAGTTGTTAGATAAAATGGATTTTATCGAACCGTAGTGTTTTAATGATTAGCTTAAGACAATTCATCATGGAGATGAATTAAACCCAGATCTACTAAAGCATGGCTCTTTTCTATATCAATTATAAATGTACTGTGTCCAGTCTAGACTGCCGTGAACTGCAGTTACCTGTATTCTTATCATAAACAGTTACATATATATCTATCTTATTCTCAGTATTTAAGATGTTGCTCTTTATTGGTCGTGAGTATTTCCGAAAAAGGCCATAGGCGCACGCAAATAACACTGCACATAGCAGAATCTCGTCGATAGAAAGAAATAGATACCACATTGGCGTGATATTATCCATTAAATATCCAAGCAACAGCGGATTGACTATTATTCCGACTGAACCAGAGAAAAAAATAGCCGACGCTACTTTTACGGTAACCGGTGTAATGTTTTCATGTATCCAAGTCAGAAGTGTTGGTAACAAAACAGCTGAAGTAAAACCAGTGAAGGATACCGATACCCATATAAGAACTGTCTGTGTGAAAACAACGCTAAGCAGCAACGTTACTAGGGTTGCTAAAGTTATCACATACGCAAGAACAATCGAAGTTGTAGTCTGCACGTAGCTGTGAATAGAAGCAGCTATAAGGTTACTAAGTCCATAGTTACCAAACCAAATCGATGTCAGGATGGCTCCCATTCTTTGAGTCCAGTTGAGCTGCTCTATAAAAAATGTCGTCAAAAAAAATTGGAAACGAATCAATGTAAGCTGTCAATAGAAAAGAATTGACACAAACAAAACCAATAATAATTATTTTCATATTGGTCGGTAGTGCCTTGCGTGTGTCCTCTTTGTCGGTTTCCTTCGGTTTTATCATAGTAATTTTGTCTGCAAAATAGATGTACAAAGACGGAAAAGCAGCTGCTGCTTTGACAATTGCAGTTATCAAAAGGGCGTAGTGAATGGTTGATTCTGGATCAGGTAAAGAGCTTATGGTTTCTATAGTGATGTTTGTTTTGTTTATATCAACAGAATTGTTGTTAACACCAGCTGTTTCGTTGATATTGTGCTGTACCACATTTTCTGTAGGTCCTGGCACTGTGAAGAAAATGAATGATAGAATAAACTATTGAAATTTGTTCAACTTGACAGCAATTTTTCCTTCAACTCGACGAGACGTGAACAAAAAACCGAATCAGAACGTATCCACAGATATATTTCAGCCGATCACATGTCTTGACAGTTTTTGTCAAATTTTAATGTGTACTAAAAATAGCTTTAAAGTTATACATGAATAGACATAATAACTTTCGTCCGAACGCACGTTTACCTTTTGTATATATATACTGACCCACACTTTCCACGCAAAATGATTTTTTAATATAATTTCAATTCCGGGATATAAAAAACAAAAAGAAGTATTATCTAATATTTTCATGTGCATGTCCTAACTGTGCATAGCAGCCAGTTGACAATGTTGTTACGCTTCACTGAACACTGGTATCTGTGTACGATGCCCCATTTTCGTGTTGCAAATGCACAACTGGCACCATTTTTTACATTTGAGTGTACACAGTTTACCACAAAATAGCCGACTGTAGTGGAGTTAAGATTTCCAAACGTTCTTTCCTGATAGGTCCGATATTAACGATTGAAACCAGAGAACTTGCTACTGGAATGACCCAGGCTGTTGTTGTCTTTTACCGTTGTGTCTCATTTAGTTTCTTTTTTTGTGTGCAGTATCTACCATTCACAGGTTATGGCAGAAGTTCACCCGAACAGGTAATGATTCAAAATGAATGATTTTGGTTATGTATTGCAGTTCAAAATTACACGATATAGTTACACTTCACTGAACACTGGTATCTGTGTACGATGCCCCATTTTCGTGTTGCAAATGTACAACTGGCAACATTTTTAACATTTGAGTGTACACAAAGTTTGCCACACAATAGCCGACTGTGGAGTTAAGATTTCCAAACGTTCTTTCCTGGTAAGTCCGATATTAACGATTGAAACCAGAGGACTTGCTATTTGATTGACCCAGGCTGTTGTTGTCATTAACCGTTGTGTCTCATTTATTTATTTATCTATTTATTTGTGCAGTATCTACCATTCACAGGTTATGGCAGAAGTTCACCCGAACAGGTAATGATTCAAAATGAATGATCTTGATTATGTATTGCAGTTCAAAATTACACGATATGGTTCTTTACCATCCTCCACCTCTTGCCCCATCCATCGTTAAGTCTTTATGTTCATGTCAGGGTCAAGTTGCTGATTTGCCATGCCGAAGTAGAGGCAGAATCACAACCTTAATACACGACTACAGACAGCTCCTAGCGAGTAAAACCACCGCTGTAACAGTTGGATAGCACAACTGTTCCACAAATGCACACATAGTAATCAGAAGGCTACCGTAACGCGGCATCAGAGAGCGCCGTCACTTCATTGAACATGTTCGTAGCTACAAAATACAGTCCAATACTCTTACAAGTTCAGCTTCAACAGACTCTGGTCCATAAGTTGAATAACGTGCCGTTAAATGCCATCCCCCGATACCTAAGGTTCTTGCGTCGGAGATTGATGGTTGCAATAATACCCAATACTGGTACTACTGTTTTGTTTTTTGAAGACACCCCTCTAGCGCATCGAGGCATAGGCTGACTAGCCTTATGGAGTTTGAAGGGATGATGTAGTGCTATCTTCTTCAAAAATGATCATTCTGTCCAATTTGAAATTTTTTGACACTGGATGAAATAATAAATGAAAACTATTAAGCTAAACTTAATTTTACGTTGGAAGTGTGGGTCAGTATATTAGGACAACCCAGAGATTGGATAAAAATCTGTGATATATTTTATTGGCCATTTGACTTAAATTTGCTCTAACATGTTCACGTTGTAGTACTTTTATCCCTGCGTCAAGCGTTAAGATCGCCAGGGGTAAAAGACCAAATAATGCACGATACTAATTAGTGTTTTAATATATCCCACATCATATGAACTATGCTCTAGCTAAAGAGGGTTATGATGCATTTCCGTGATGCATTATAACCAAGTTAGTCATCACATAATCGTGAATCCATAACCTTCATTTGGTCGAGCAACCGGTTGAGCCCTGAGGTAGTTTAGTCCTTCGACATGCAGAGAGCATATGCTCATTTACCGAGAGAATAAAGTTTCAAAACAGGACAGCCTGTGCGAACTACACTGTTTGCCATTGGTCAATACTTTTTGCAGGTGCTTTTTGCATGCAGATGCATTAAACCCCTTTTCACAAAGCTTAGTTCATATGCAATTGAAGTTTTAAAGGACGAGTAGCTCTTTCTATATACTTCCATAAACAAAAAAATTTTTTGAAGGACGAGTACCTCTTTCTATATACTTCCATAACATTCGTTCTTTAAGAAAATATTGTATCGAAATTATGCGTGGGTAATGTTATATAAAAAACCTTTATACTTACAAAGAAATGGTTCTATAATCAAGGGAGATAATAAAGCGCCAACAGGTAACAGTACATGCGTCACGTGTATGAATCGCCTTCCTTCGTTTTGGCAATCGTAGAGCAACATTACTTGAACCCCTAGAAAGAAAAGAAAATAAAGAGTATAAAGAAACGTTTAAGATAAATAAATCTACACACGTTTAATACGGCATAGGTTTTCTACAAAACGTTTATGAATCAGCTTTGTATTTATTGTGCACGCATGATAAACGGGAAGACGCCCCGATAGCTGTTGGTGAATTCTCTAACTTCTCGCCAGATTTACAGAAACATTCACGGCGCTTGTACCATGAAAAGATCTAAGTTCTTGTATTGAGCTTTACTTGCTGAAAGAGAGACCTTAAAATTAAGAAACAAAAAAAAAAAAAAAAAAAAATGCTGTGTGAAAAGTTAATTTAACGCATCTTCAAAAACTGTAAACCAAGGTCAGCCTTCGCAGTCGAAACTTTGCTTTTGATAAATTTTCTGCATGTTCAAAAACCAGTTAACCTCAAAATTTAACGGCTGTCAGACAGATTACATTTTATGGATGCATAATTACATGGTGACCAACTTGGTATTGTGCATCACGGAGATTCATTGAACCCCCTTTTATCAGTACATTGCTCAGTTGTAATTCTAATATTTCTAGGCGTAATTGATTGTCTTGACCTACTCTGACATTGCTAAAATACAGAGCTTGTATTGAAAAGTAGAGCTAGAAACGTACAGATACGTGCAAATTCAAAGTAGCAATGACATGTAATGCAGATTCCATTCTTTTGAGTTAAGCCCCATTCCCTTTTCATGGAGCAAAGAAAATAGGGAAAGCCGACACGTAGGTAAACAATAGTTTTAAAAAGGACACGTGTTTACGTGTGTTGTTATTTTCCGTATTAAAACGTTTTTCTAAAAGATAAATACGAAAAACTCTCGCAATACACATATTTGGATCTATAATAATAGGCTTGCAACACGCGAAAAGGGGAATTCGGACATTTGCGTAAGGTGTCGTCTTGGATCAGCTTGAGCAGTCCGTGCAGGCTAATCCGAAACGACACTTTCCATTTTTATGTAATTTTCTGTTCTGCGGAAGTGTACTGTAGAATGAAATCTAATGTAGTCGTAAAGTGCCGTCTCGGATAAGCCTGCGCGGACTGCGCAGGCTGATTTGAGACGACATTTTACGCAAATGTCCTAATACCCCTTTTCGCGTGTTGCAAGCCATATCATAATGAACTGGTAGGTATTTTGCATACGAGTTAACGTAAAAATACGAGCCATGCTTTGTGAAAAGAGGCTTTTAGTTGCATCTGCAAAAAGGATTGTCCCAGGTCAACCTGCGTAGTCTGCGCAGGGTGACCTGTATAGAAAGTTTTTTTTTTATTTTGGTTAGTCTGCAAGTAAAAGGACTATTCCACCTCGGGATTTAGCAGGTTGGTATACAAAAGGGATGTTTATGATCCATAAAATATGTGGCGACTTGCTTGTTATAATGCATCACGGAGATGCATTTAACCCCTTTTGGCAGAGCATGGCTCATGCATTTAGTTCGGATAGCGCAAGCAGATGTTGCCCCACCGGTTGAGACATTTTCTTGGCCATTTTCAAATCAAATGGGTCTCTCTTCCATAGGATACTTGATCGATGGAAAGTAGAAGAATGTCACTATTATCGCTCAGCCAAAACTCGCTGTTATCGCTCTTTCGTTTCATGTCCTCACTAAAGGTACGATTTCGTTACATGGCACAATGTATCACTAATTATTTGTCTAGAATTAGCAAGAGATCCTGTTAATGTCTGGTCTATTATTAGGACTGGCAATCAATTAGTGTCATCTAGCACCGATTTCTGAGAGTTATTTAACATAGTTCCACTTTCATTGCCCGCCCGGGTGGCTCAGTGGTGAGCGTGTCGGACTCATGACCTGGTGGTTATGAGTTCGATACCCGGTTGAGGCGAACTTTCTTCCCGGCGTATTTTCGCCTCTCACCTCTGCTGAAGCATGTGAGAAAAGTAGTCGGTGGCTTTGGAAAGAAAGTTGTGTTAGTACTGGTGTGAGAAAGCCCGGAAACACATGTGCGTCACCGACCGCCATGATATGACCTCAGGTGTTAAAGTGGCGTTAAACCCCAATACAACCAACAAATCCACTTTCATTAGGGAAGAGTTTAAAACATGAAAACAGTTTGAGGCCCAAATAGGGTGAAGTTTGTTTACCAGTGTCTTGACCACCAATACCGAATCCAGTACCCACTTGGAGTATCGCCATGATAGCGAGCTCGGGTATCCATGGTAACAGGGCTGTAGTGGCAGCAACACCAATCGTGTACAGGAAAAGTAGTAAGTATGGATTGAACTTCTCAAGCACTACAATGGAAAAATAAAAGAGTTGATATAAAATAAAATGATATTTCATTTTTATGTCCACCAAACCATCAATTCAAAATTTCTTGAGCCTATCTTCCTGTTCATTTTTTTTTTTTGCTGTATGTATGTTTTTTGTCTATATACTACATCTGCCTCCCTGTCTGACTTTCCTACTTCCAGTTCATTCCTTTCCATCCTGTGTTGAATATTTACATAAAAAGACCATGGTAACGTACAAGAACTTTTCTAACAGTCACAAGATCATTATCCATTTTCATTACAATCTGATCAGGCAAAGAAAGGAAACCCCTCTTTCGTCCCTTTCCTTTTGTTATTATGTTGCTAATGCGTCATTCCTTACCTTTATCCTGCTACATAAGTTAAAATAAAACTTTTAAGGCGATAGTTAAACTCCGAATAATGTTATTTGAAACTTACCTTTCGGAGAAAAATATCTCTTTATCGGCCAGTGTAGATCAAAGATCAGACTGCACGATTTGTGCAATCTGATTTTGCTCTACATTGTCCGCAAAAGGTCAGTGAGTCGCGCTAAGCAGGTCAAGGGTTGAACTAATCATGCGAAGAGAGAAGCTCATAGCACTGCTTTATGCATTTCGATAACTGTCAAGGGAAGCTTTTACATAGGGATTCAAAATAGTTCGCCTTGCTTGAGCGAAGATTTCAAACACCACTCAAAAATACAGCTGTAAGCGCTTTCCTATAGCGATGAAAGTAAAATTGGGAAAATACAAAAGTTCAGAGATTCAAAGTAACTTTTAGACTGCTCTAAAGTGGGTCAACGTTCGGATTCTTAAATTAGTAGAAATTTTTACGGTATATATGAACCCCTTTGCTTTATGAATACTTGTATTGAATCAAAACACGACTAGTTTCTCCAATTTAGCATAAGTCTACACTCGTTTTCAGCCAGTTTTTAACCCATTTCATCCTTGTTTTATGAAACTATAATCATTTTTGTGACTTCATGCCAAATGCTGCCCCTGACGGCCGCAAGGTTGCACAAATTACGACAAATAGAAAATGCATTTCGCGCTTTCATGCTTTAGATGCCTTCCAAGCTATCGCTGTTATCGTTTCCGGTTGTAAATGAGGACAAATCCCTTGAGTTTCTGTATCTCGTTCACCATATGTATAGATTATGTATAGGTAGTTTGAGGTTGATTGGGACCACCTGCGTTTTGAAATATCTTAAAAAAATGTTTTAGCTACTAGTATTATACTGAAAATTTGCAATACTATTACCATTACCAACTCTCTGTGAAATTTTCAGAATTTTTGATTACTTAGTTTCACCTTTTTCTATTCAATGCAAAAAATTAAATATTAGCAAAAAATAAAATGTCTGAACAAAACAGCTTAAAAACGGTGGGAGGGCTGAAGGCTCATTATCGGAGTCTTGTACACACTTGTTTACACGTTGTTTTCTTTTCCACGCCCAACCATAGATGTTTTCCTAAAACCTAGACAAACTTTGGCTCACATAATGTGGTAAAGCAAACAACAATAGAATGAAGAATGGTAAATTGTATGAACTGGATAAGTACCATAAACAAGCTCCAAAGTATTGTTGTAGATGAGTTTTTACAGTGAGAGGGACACAGTGTCTTTAAGATTACCACCTTATGATTGAGACCAAAATACATGTTATCTAAATTTGGGCGAACTGAAAAAATATAGCGAAAAACAATTCAAACAAAGCATGAAAGACCTAAGATTAAGTGTCAGGTGGTTTCGAACACATATCTCAACAGAAGTGATATAAAACAGGAAGCCATGCAGGAAATGAAAGGGAGACCAAATATTGGAGAACAGACACCATGTAAGAGAACACTAGACAGATTATTTTTGACTTCGACGGTTTATATGAAAATGACGAAAGCGATATCTAAGGTAAGGAATAGAACTATATTACTTGTACAAAAAACAATTTCAGGGCCTCATATTTAACTGAAGTGAGGTACTGAAGCCATGCACTTGTCCAATTAGGTTAGCTGTTCTAGTCACTGTGCGAAACTTTCGGAGAAAGTTAAGCTTCAGAACAAGAATTTAACACGACCAGGATGGGCTAAATGCTCTTTCTTGCAGTAGAAAAATTCTAATTTTCGCCGTGAGAGTTGGTAGGTTCATTTTAAAAGACTTCGAAAAATTTCATCAAAATTGACCCGGGATTTTTCAAGACATTTCAAAATTTAAGGGTCCTTATGAACTTCAAACTACCCGTACCTATGTTTACACAGCTGACCAATATCTGAATCATTATATACACTATAAATTTTTAACTGCGTTTTTTCTCTCTGCGTGTCGAGATGTACCTTTAAACGAAAGGAATTATCTAATTAAATGACGTTAAGGCGATAGGGAATACATAGTGCAGCAACACATTGTTTATATTCTAAACCACTGTGATTTAGTTTGACTCAACATAGGGTTGCATTTACAATTTGAACGGTAATCAAATCAGTAACTTATTCATCTGATTGAAAAGCTTACGACCAACTGGTACGTTTTAAGTCAATTAGAAATGAGAGGTGCTCTCACAAAAAAGGCGGTTTTAATGCAATATCATGATGCATTACGACAAACAAGTCACCATAAAATTATAGATTCTTGAAATCCACTTTAACTAACAACCGACTGAATCATGAGGTCTGGTCCTTTGACATGCAGAAAATCGACCGATAGCAAAAAGTATCTGCGCAGGCTGACTTGGGTCGATAACTTTTGCAGATGCATTAAACCTCCTTTCCACAGAGAATGGCTCCTATAAATGACTATAATGGAATAGAAAATATGAGCAAACAGGTAAAATATTCAGTTCCTTTACTTACAAATTCCGCCGACTATACAGCCAATTAAATAACCAATTGAATAACCAGTGAAAATCCAAGAAGCTTTTTCTAGGTCTACACCGCTTATCTTTTGCAGATCTGGCAAAACCGGACCCTTTGTCCGTATATCAAGCCCTGCAATTAAAAAGGAAGTTCAAAACACACTACCTTCAATTCTAGGACAAAAAGAAAACGAGCACTCTGAAAATGATCTGAACTTACAGAGATTTGTCTCATACAAAGAGGAATGATCGAGAAATGCCTGCACCATGTTGCCAAAACTAGACTTCTGCTTCATGAAAACAGGGTCGTCTGTGGGTTGCAATCTATTTAATCTTTACAAGACGACAAAGTTTCAGCCTTGCTCAAATAGAATGTATTTGCAGACGACAATTTCAATATGGTTCAGATGGTGCAATTTTTCTTTAATAGGATAGAAAACATTTTGGGAAAAGGAGAAAATGCTGGTTACCAGCTTTTCTTCTTTTCTTCAAATGTTTTCAAAAGGCCTCTTCCCCTGAGTCGTTTAAAGTCAGCATTGTGCGTTTAAGGTTTAAATCTTTACAAGACTACAAAACCTTTAGAACTCCTCGAATATAATGCATTTGCAGACGACAAATTACAAATAGAATAAATAATGGGACTCGTCAAATAAAGGGTAGGAAACGTTGAGAAAAAAGGAGAACAAGAAAAATGCTGGTTACCAGCATCATCACAATGTCTTTAAGAGCCTTTTTTTAGGGTCACGAAAACACAGGGTTACTTGGTAAAGGGTGAAAGCAAAAACAGCAAACAAACCCTAAGAATATCAAGAATAATTGAACGCGCTTTTTTGCATACAATATAGATCAATCTGACTTCACAGCTTGTAAGTTGTGATTGTAAAGTTCGAGTCTGGCTGTGTCACTAAAGGGGCTTTTCATTTCAATGTCTAGGGATGATCAGGATTGGAATGATTCGCAGTATCTAAGTTCAGACAATTCATTCATCAGTATGACCTACAATTTACAGAAGACAATACAATCATATGACAAATATACTAAAGAAAAGGGTAAGACCAGAAGCTTAAGCTTACAGAATTTACAAATTTCGGGTAACGATTACATTACATGATCATATCATTACTAATTACTTACAGCCCCCCCCCCATCTCCCCCGCGAGGAAAAAAACGAGAAGGGTGTGGACTGATATTTGTTATGATTTCAATTTAAGGCACCTTTATATAACTATTATGCATATAGGAACTTTCAGCTTGACCACTGATTAAACAAGTAGTTGCTTACACTAAAAACCTGTATGGTATAGAATGTTAGTTTACCGAATTTGAAGGGTCAAATCTGTATGTCAAATAGAAAAAGAAAAGAAATGGTTCGAATGGTTGTAATAGATTTATTTTATACAGGTTATATTACCAATAAGACATTGGAATTAGGTATTACTTGATACATCTCCTGCTATCACGGATACATGTGTGAATGGCAACAAATATTCTCTGTGTATCAAATAGATTATGATAATCATCCCCAAATTGAATGATTTGGAGTTTAAATCCTGTTATACCGTTTAAAGTTAGGCTCAGATTAATGATTTGTTTATTATATGAAAACGGCATTTTAAAAAAAGGTACTGTTGATTCAATTCCGGATATCTGCCACAGTTTTTTCCTACGGACAATTTTTTTTTTTTTCCATTTTCGCTCAGATGAAAAAAAAAAAAAAAAAAAATAATAATAATAATAATGAAATAAAATAAAATCAAATCATATGTTGCGGAGCAAAATACAAAGATAGCGTACCTCAAAGGAGAAAACTCTTGTCAAAATTAAAGAAAAAGCGCTTTAATAACCTAAAAGATGGTGCTTAAAGTAACAAACACTGCTCAAATATATGACCATTCTTAGAATTGTGATGTTTGTCACCAGTAAAAGGAAATGACTGAAAGACGGCACTGGACAGATAACAGAAGCAATTAGAAATGTTGTAACGTGTCAACAAAGACTTGTTTTCTGATAATTTTTCTGCAATGGAAAATTTTGCTGTGGACAGATTGTTTTTAAAATTTTGCACAGGAATAGTACTTTCTAATATTTTGTAATAAAATTAAAGAAAAAAGTATATCATACGGGGCATTTTTAAGAGATAAGGTGCATTTTTAAGTATTATTACCCCCTTTACGATAAACGTCTCTTTTGGCGTGATTTGGCTTCCCAATCATTTATAAATGGCATTTAACTTTTCTTCTGCGGTTTAGATCTTTAGTTTTTGCAAGAACAACAGACATATTACAGATAGTAATATACTTTCTCACTGTCATATTACCTAATGGAATATAATAGAGAAATAAAAGGAAATATGCGCACAACGGTGAGTAAAGAAAACTGTGGCATTGGTCATTTAACTACACCGCACCTACAGAGTAGCAATTACACAGCTTTGGTAGGTACAGATGCTCGCTGAGACAGATGCATTTGTTGCGTAATCTTGAATATACAATTTGATTTGTCTATCGCTATGGAGAAAAATTAACCGCACCGATGCGGCATATATCAACAAAAGTGGAATTGTTCTCCGTCTTCTAATTGAATCTGAGGACGGCATTGCGCTCTTTGTTGTCTTGTTGAATGTTTTGTGCACTGTATCTTCTGTGGCAGTTTTATTCTTATCTGTGAAAGATTCGTCCGTGTCCTGAATAGAATGAAAAAACGACAGACTGTTATAGTTCACGCTGTTACCTCCATTTATCCATGGCTTTTTGAATTCATATACATTAAACCTTTACAAAATATTTGAAGTATTTTGATGTCATACGATTTTAAGTGCAGACTGTATTGAAAAGTCAGTGCCGGTATTCACCAACCATCCTTAACCGCATTCTGCGTGGAAAAGCAACCTGATTATTGCAGGGTCATTGCTGTCTTGACTACGATATCTCAAGTAATAGGAATAGCAGATCCAAAATTTGAGTGACTGCATGTTCTGTGCAGTCTGATCTGAATCTGTGCTCTCCGAAGAGGCTTTTTCCCTGGTCAGTTGATTCAGACATGGAGAATATGACGTTAAGTGAGTTTTTTGTATTGCAGTTTCAGGGTTTTATCCATCTAAGAAAATGATCTGTTTAACTCTACCAAATGACAAAATGTTGAAAATCTTTCAAATGATGAAAAAACGCTGTGAGGAAAAAGAGAACATGCTTAATACATGTATGCTGTTTTTTCCCACTACATTTTTAAAGACCGACAAGATTGTGTGGCCAACGGTTAATAGACTGATTCCAGTCTTAAGAATGCCATCAAAAAGAAACATGTTAGTGAGCGTGTAAAATGATAGAACCGTGGTTGGAAGGAGAGGAATAGGGCTTATGAAAACAATTTAACCTTTAACCTGCTAAATAAGTGAAATGAAACTTTCAAGCTGACAGTAAAAATCCAGTTCTTTACTATTTCAAAGGTATTTTTGTTTTGGAAAAAATATCTTCTTGTCGGACATTAAAGATACAAAATCAGACAGCATGTAGCATACAGTCTGATCTTGATCTACAATGTCCGGAAAAGGTCATAAATTCGCGCTTAGTAGCCCAAGGTTTAATACATGCTATGCTGAAAGATGCATAATCAAATATATGCTGGTCAGTATAGTGAATGGACAGTCTGGTTTCTAAGGTTGAAAGCGTGGGATAACCAGACCGTTCTGAAAATGTTTATGTAATGGCTTCTCCACTAGGGTAATAACTCTTAAACAACTCTACATCCTTTGTCCCACACTGCTTCACACGCTTCACCTTGCTTACATTAAACTACCAACGGCAGATTACTTTTTTAAACAGCTTTCACCACCAGCATGTACATCAGTTTGCTCCAAGGCAAAACAATCTAAATTTTCAAATTCTTTTAAAGCAATGTTTCCTTACAAATTCCGTTTCACTGCAAGTTTATCCTTGCTCCAGGCCAAATGACCTATCATCTTTTCAACACAAGGTGTGCTCGTAACATAATCCAGATACTCCTGGATTCGCTCTTGTTTCATTCATAAGTTGTTGCTTTATCGCTGACACCATTCCTTATGGCTTATTAGAGTTAAAAGTTCAACGTAATAAGGTCACAACAGCTAGTATTAGTGTTATTAGACTGTAGGAAAAAGCTGTCACGAGTTGCAGTTAGATCAGTTTGCCCTCAGCAGACGGATTTCCGAAAGTTGTGGTCTCTCTAATCGTCCGGCTCACGCCGACCGATTAAAAACCATTTCTCCGTCCTAAATTTTGATAAACTAGTGATAGATGGCGACGTGTACTGCTACCATGAAAAGGAAAATACAATTAATTTGATGATTAATAGGAGACAACGTAAGCAGACGACGCGGTCACAACCTGTAAACGGCGCACGTGAAAAATCGTGATTCGCCGGGTCAATTGAAAATGAAGTTACGCCCCCTTCCCAAAATTTAACCAAAGAAGCCATGAGCGAATCATTGCGTATCAATCAGGAACAACCTAGGGCGGGTCCTTCCACCTGTTTTTGAGAAGACTCAACCAATGAAAATGGTGCTCAGTGTCAGGGTAATGAATATGCAAATTCGGTATATGACGATTGATGTGAAGGCCAGGATCCCAGTGACAGTGATAAAAACCATTTGTTTTTTAAGATTATTTCGTGGAATATTGCTGGCTTAAAAAAATATTCTCAAGATACTGAATTCAAAAGCTTTTTGGAAACTTTTAATATTATTAATTTCTCTGAAACATGGTGTGATAAAAAAGATGAATTTGTCGACTTTTTAGACGGTTATAGGTATTTTGATGTAATAAGAGATCGGAAGGAAAAGGCAATTCGAAATAGCGGTGGTATTTCATTTTTTATTGAGAGCAATGTTTTTCGGAACTTTTTTGGTGTAGATTACACGGAGAATTTCCGGAATGTATTTTTTTTTTATTAAGTAATAGATTAGTTCAAATTTTTGGAAAAAATGTTATTCTGCTATTTTTCTATATATCACCTGAAGGTTCGATCGTCTATGAAAGTGAAAGTAGTAATGGTATTGAATTACTGTACGAACATATTCTTTTGTTACGTAACGAATTTCCGGAATGTTTGTTATTTTTAGCTGGAGATTTCAATGCTAGAACTAGAAATTTACTGGACTTTATATTGAATGATTCACTAGAATTTATCTTTGGAGATGTTGACTATAGTAATGATTCTCTTAACCTACTTGAATTTCCAAGAAAAAATAAGGACTCAAAATACGATAGTTTTGGTATATCCCTTGTAGAAATGTGCAGTGTTTTAGATATCCATATTCTGAATGGAAGAGTTTGTCTGGACAGAGAGGGCCATATTACGTGTATCTCTAGTAACGGCTCTTCAGTAGTAGACTACTGTATAGCTTCTAGTGATCTTTTCCAGTTTGTTGTAAACTTTGAGGTCCTAAATAATAGTAATTCTGGCCATTTTCCCGTGACTTGTTCGTTGAAATTGTCTGTCATTAATGATTTTAACCTTAATGAAGAGTCTCCGGACAAAAATAATAAATTGAATACATTTAAACCACTGATTAAATTTTATTGGAATGAAAGCAAACGAGATAAATTCGTCTCATTATTAAATTTGAAATTTAATCTTAGCTACGATGATGTTGTATATTTGATTGATACAAACATAAATAAAGTAACCTCCATGTTCAATGATATGTACACACAGACCGCCACCGAGTTAAACAAGACATGCAAAAGCAAGTCAATCAATTTAGAATATAGTCAAGCTAAAAAACAACCACTATGGTGGGATGATGAGTTACAAGTTCTAAAAGACACGAAATATTCATCCCTAAAACTATTTAGAAACACCAATGATATAAACGATCTTAAAGTATACAAAGAAAATAAAAAGAAATTTAAACTATCTTCTAAGAGGAAAAAGAATATATTATGCGCAAAAAGTAGGCAAGAGCTGATAGCTTGTAGAAATGACTAGAAAGCATTCTGGAATTTACTGAGAAAAAGGCTTAAACCAAAGGCAGTGCAGCCAAGAATCTCGGGTCAGGCTTGGTTTATTCATTTTTCTAACCTTTTGATGGTCAATGAAATATTTGATTATAATTTTGAAAACCTGAACCCAAATAATAATAATCAAAACGATATTTCAAATACACAGATTTTTGAAGAAGAAACACACGCAGCTATTAAAAAGATAAATCCCAGTAAATCGCCTGGACCAGATGGTATTCTTGGACACTTTATTACTTCAACACAACATGTGACTATTCCAGTCTTAACTAGACTCTTCAATGCTATTTTTAACAGGGGTGAACTCCCTAAATTGTGGTCAGAGAACATTATTTGTCCGATACATAAATCTGGATCGTTAAAGGATGTAAATAATTATCGTGGCATCTCTCTCAGTAATATCCTTTACAAAGTTTTTGCCAATATTCTAAACACACGTCTATGTCGATGGTCCAATGAAAATAAACTTGTAGATGAAGCTCAGGCTGGTTTTAGAGCTGGTTATTCAGCAGTAGACAATATGTTTATCCTACATGCAGTGATTCAGAAATATCTCTCTAAACGAAAAGGCAGATTTTACGTTGTTTCATTGATTTTGAAAAAGCATTTGATAACATATCACATAAAAAGCTATTTGAAAGTTTATCCAGTAAAGGCATTAATGGAAAATTTTTGAACATCCTCTTGGAGATTTATAAGAAAAACAACTCTTGCGTTAAAGTAGCAGATTCCTGTACTAGTTACTTCCCCTGTCAGAAGGGAACCCGACAAGGGGATACCTGTAGTCCCCAAATTTTCAATCTCTTTATAAACGATCTCTGTAGAAATGAGGGCGTTAATTCGGACACTGGTATATTTATTAACTCAAATATCCCTAAGATTACTTACCTTTTATTTGCTGACGATGTTGCTAGCCCGGCTGATACAGTGGTACAGCTTCAACGCCAGATAGACAAAGTAGAGAATTCCTGTAAGGACACTGGCATGCAAATCAATGTTAAAAAGACTCAAATTGTTGTATTTAGGAAAGGGGGAAGATTACGGAAAAGTGAAAACTGGAAATTTTGAAATAAACCTTTATCTGTAGTTAGTTTTTATAAATATATGGGAATATTTTTTACTCCTAAACTGAAATGGACAAAGACTCTTCGAAATCTATCTGCACAAGCAACGAAAACGTTAAACTGCCTTCGAGTATATAACTATCATTATGGAACCCCCTATTACCAAGATCATTTTAAGGTATTCGACGCAATGGTTAAACCAATACTTTGTTTCGGGGGAGAACTTTGGGGCTATACATATAGAGACATCGTAGAAAGAGTTCATATCCAAACCTGTAAACAGTTTTTAGGCGTCGGAAAAACTACTTGTAATGCTATGGTTTTGGGTGACTGTGGTAGATATCCTCTATGTTTACATTATTTTGTTAGATTCGTTAAATATTGGTGTAATTTACTACAGATGCCGAGCAATAGGTACCCAAAACAATGTTATTTAATGCTGAAGGATTTGGATGAAAATAACAAGCATACATATGCTTCTGAAGTAAGAAATCTTTTGTTCAGCTATGGATACGGTTTTATGTGGCTGTCTCAAGATATAGGCGATATAAACAGTTTTATCAAAGAATTTAGAATTAGAGTTAAGGACATATTGCAACAAGACTGGCATAATAGCCTAATTAGTTCTTCAAAAGCTGATTTATATAGTCAATACAAGTCATTATTGGATGTAGAAAGTTATATTTCATTTAATTTTCCATTTTATCTCAGACAAGCATTTGCAAAATTCAGATGTTCCAATCATAAATTGAATATTGAAGTTGGCAGACATTATAATATACCAAGAGAAGAACGTATTTGCTCCTTCTGTCTTGACAACTCTTCAATTTCAGTGATAGAGGACGAATTTCATGTCTTCTTCCAGTGTAAAAAATATGATTATTATAGGAAAATTTAACTTGGACATAATTATATCTGTAATACTGAAATGTTTCTTACATTTATGGCCAGCAAACAAGAGTTTTTACTGTTAAATGTATGTAAGTTTGTCCATAAAATACTAGAAATAAACAAGAATAGTATGTAATTTAGGTAGTACAAAACCTGTCTGACGCACACACATTAACTCTTGACCAGACAATAAGATTTTAGACCAGTTAAATTTGAAAGCATTTGCAGAAAACAAAAATGTAACTCAAAAACTTAAGTGTTTCGGAAGGGATGGAGAGCTTTATGGAGAAGGAGAAAATGATGGTATTCAGCATTTCCTCCTCCCTCAATGTTTTTCAAAGCCTTCCCTTTTAGTGCCGCTAAAGGTCAGGGTTGTGCGGTAAAGAGTTTGAGTTCGAATACTCAAAAGGTGCTTTTTTTTTATTATTTGCTATTGTGATGTAACTACAAATGTTTTATTGTGGTTATTTACCGGACAATCCCTTTGAGTTTATCTATTACTATTTGTCAGGAGACACTGTGAGGAAAGGAAAAAAATGCTTGAAGCGGGCGTTTTCTCATTTCATTACAATGCTATTTACTCGTTGTAAGAGAGACTTTATTATTGTCGCTATAATTAACTATTGGAACACCTATCACAATTGTAATTATCTTTTAGGTCGGAGTAGACCAGGACCAGACTGCTAAAGCCAGCTGTCTGATCTTTGATCTATACTGTTTACGCTCCCTGTTATATTCTTGGCAGGGGTAACTATGTAAGTGCAACCATTTTTGATTTTTGTTTTGTTGCCTGAAAATAACATTTCAGGATTTGTTTGGCGTTCCGATTGTTAAGTCAATGCCTGCAATTATGCCTCTCCAAGAAGGCCTTTGAGATTGAGAATGTAAATATACATATTTATGTAAAAAGTTAACCATGTACATATATGTGTATCTGGATAGGATTGTTCCGATAACATCTCATTATCCAAAGAAGCAATGTGGGGAAAGGAGAATATGCTGTTGTCTGGTTTTTTCCTCTTCCCACAGTGTTTATGCCATTAATGAGATATTTTCACTATTGAGAGTACATTTCAGGTACTTTCTTGATTTTAGAGGATATTTTCTGATACGTTATCTTTGTAATAGTTCAAGCGGCATTTGTCATTGTGTTTGATTTAATCATTCAAAGAACTGTGTGGGAGGTAGAATCTAGCATATAATCTAGAATTTCGCCCCCGCACATAGGTCTTCGACTTACTTGTATCTTTTCTTCTCATGTTGTTTCAAATGTTGTCTGTTCATTAAAAGTCTTTTGTATGTTTTTTTGTTCAAGGGAACTGTATTATATGGAATGTATAATTGTACGCTGGGCCAGAGGCCTTTATGCCATTAATGAGATATTTTCAATATTGAGAGTACATTTCAGGTACTTTCTTGATTATGTAGAGGATATTTTCTGATACGTTATCTTTGTAATAGTTCAAGCGGCATTTGTCAATGTGTTTGATTTAATCATTCAAAGAACTGTGTGGGAGGTAGAATCTAGCATATAATCTAGAATTTCGCCCCCGCACATAGGTCTTCGACTTACTTGTATCTTTTCTTCTCATGTTGTTTCAAATGTTGTCTGTTCATTAATAGTCTTTTATATGTTTTTTTGTTCAAGGGAACTGTATTATATGGAATATATAATTGTACTCTGGGCCAGAGGCCTAAATACTCAATAAATCAATCAATCAATCAATCAAAAGTAATAACACTCCTTTGCAACTAGCTATGCATAATCCAGAAATTTTAGCACTGAATACATTTTTGCTCAGACTGTGAAAACAGAACCAAATCTGTTTGACCCACTTACAAGGTTTCTTGTTACCTTAAGAATACATCTGTACACGTATTCAGCCAGTTTTTAACTCATTTCATCTTTATTTTATGAAACTGTAATCAGTCTAGTACATGTATCTTCAGCCAAATGTTTCCTGTGACGGTTGCAAAGCTGCACAGATTACGACGGATAGAAACCAATATTGTCGTTTCCGGTTTTCAGATGGTTTTAAGTGAGGGAAAATCCCTGAGGTTCTCTTTCATTTACACCATATAAGTCTATGTATAAGCAATTCTACTAAAGGTTTAACAGCGTTTTATCGCTCTGGTTATAGGGATGTATCTTTAATGCATCTCATGTATGCCGCATAATGCAGACATTCGATATTCTCTTTAGTCTACCCTTGAAATTACCGCTTGCAACCCTGATACAATTTAAAACTCTTGATGCAATATAAAAATCGGGCTAAGCAGCCTAAGGTTCAAGAGATGCATCTGAATTAGCACTCACCTAGCTCATTTAATCGTGCAGAGTCCTGCATGGCTCAGTGGTGTATGATTCGCGATCCGGAAGTCCCCGAGTTTGATCCTCACTCGAAGCTCTGGAAATTTCTCAGGAGTATCTTGGGCAAGAGACGACAGAGCTTCGGCGTAATACCTGGAAAATCAGTCCTGTGAAGTCTGATCTTGATCTTTGCCGTATGCAACAGCTTCTTTTTACGCCTATGAAGCTGAAGGAGGTAACGATCCGTTGAAACAAGGAACATTGATTGTATCAAGATAAAAAGACAGCGTAGATGTTTATTGTAATCCAACGATACATTGAGTTTTGAAATAAAGCTCAAAATATCTACATGCCGGTGCCAACGCTTGGCTACAATTGCTTATTGTGCCAACGCTCGGCTGCAATTTCTTGTCGTGCCAACTGTCGGCTGAAATCCGTTTTTGTGCCAACCCTCTTCTGAAATTTCTTATTGTGCCAAGGCTTGGCTGCAATTACATATCTTGCAGCAGCAGTTTATTGTTGTACAAACACTCAGCTATAATTGCTTCTAATACCAACGCTTGGCTTAAAATTTGTTGTTGTACCAGCGCTCAGCCACAGCATCTTGTTGTGTCAACGCTTGAGCGAAGTTTCTTGCTGTACCAACGCCTGGCTACAATTAACGCTGGGCTGGACTGAATTGTTCAGCCGACGCGTGGCTGCATTTGCTTGTTGTGCCAGCTCTGTACTGCAATTACTATTCTTGGCAACGCTGGGCTGCTATTGTTTGTTGTGTCAATGCTCGGCTGAAATTGTTTGTTATGCCAACGCTTAGCTGCAATATCTTGTTAGGACAACAATCAACTACATTTGCTTTTGTGCAGACCCTCGGTTTAAGTTTATTTTTGTGCCATCGCTGGGTTGCAATTGCTTGTTGTGCGAACTCTATACTGCGATTGCATGTTGTGCCTGAACTAGGCTGCATATACTTTTAGCGCAAACGCCATACTGCAATTCCTTGTTTTGCCAACGCTTAGCTGCAATATCTTATCGTATCAACGTCGTTTGCAATTTATTGTTGTAATAGCGCTAGGCTGTGGTTTCTTGTTCAGTCTACGCTTGGCTACACTTGCTTGTTGAGTCCACGCTCGGCTGCATTTGCTTGATGTGCCAACGCTAGGCTGCAATTAATTTTCGTGGCAATGCTGGGCTGCTATTGTTTGTTGTGTCAATGCTCGGCTGTAAGTGTTTGTTATGCCAACGCTTAGCTGCAGTATCTTGTTGGGACAACAGTCAATTACATTTGCTTTTGTGCAGACCCTAGCCTTAAGTTTATTGCTGTGCCAACGCTGGGCTGCCATTGCTTGTTGTTCCACTCAACTACATTTGCTCGTCGTGCCAACGCTGAGCTGCATTTCCTTTTTGTGCCACGTTTGGCTGCAATTACTTGTTGTGATAACGCTTGGCAGCAATAGCTTTTTATGCTAACGCTCATCTGCAATTGGTTTTTGTGGCAACGCTTATTTGGAATATCTTGCTGTGCCAACCCTCGGCTGCCATTGCTCGTTCTACAAAAGCTTGGTTACAAGATCTTGTTGTGCCGATGTTTGGCTGCAATTGCTTTTTGTGCAAACGCACGACTGCAATAGCTTGATGTGCCAATACTGGGTTGCACTTCCTTGATGTGCCTCGCTAGGCTCTAATTGCTTTTTGTACCAAACAGTCGGCTGCCATATCTTGTTGATTCAACGATGGGTTTCATTTTTTTGTGCCAACGCTTGGCTGCCATATCTTCTTGTTTCAACAGTTGACTGCATTTGAATGGTCATTAAGAATTCTAACTCGAAGAAGGAGCAATGCTGTCAAAATATTTTGAGGACTGCCTGCTGATTTAGTACTGGTTCCTGTTTTAATGGTTTACAGCTATTTCGATTTTCAAATATAAGTCTTCAGTATTGACAGAACTATCGGAAAACGTCAAAGTGTTTGCATGGCACAAAGTTAACAGGGTTTGGGCAAACATTCTTCGAAAAAAAAAACTCGCTAAAATGGCCCTGTCTGCACTTTGTAGGTTTCTTCTTGAGAGTTTTTTGTACAACTGAATGCGACTTGATATCTAGCCTGTGTTTTTTCTTTTTAATCCCGCCATTCAATTATTCTAAATTTCATTTTTGACTTTTATCTATGAATCTTCTCTCTGGCGAGTATCTGCTTTTTTTCTAGCCTATTACTCCTTTTCAAATGATGTTTTTCATATAGGACAAGACAATGGTCATCACTATGCCTTCCATGAAAGAATCATTATTTGTGAATTTGATCTATTTGCGCTTACCAGGATGTGAAACAGTAACCCTCATGTGTTTAAAAGACCCTGAGAAAGACACTTTTTCGTTGAAAACATAGTTGGAAAAGGAGAAAGTGCTGGTAACCAGCATTTTCTCCTTTTCACAACGTTTTCTTGCCTTTCAAAGACAACTCTCGTCACTTTAATACTTTACATAATATAGACTATGCAAATACATATACTTTCAATTTTAATAGATCTAAAATTTGTATTGTCTTTAAAAGCGTTAAGTTGAATCCTTACCAAATGACAAACGTTTAACATTTGTCCATATTTAACACATTAATTTTTGTCCTACTATTCAAATCGATTTGTCGTTGACTACAATGGAGTTATGGGTTAAACTGAGAATGCAGGTTACCGCCATTTTCTTCTCTTCTGACATGGTTTTCAAAGGCGTACTCTCATACGGTTTTTCAACACAGGATTGTTTAGAAAAGAGTTAAACTTCGTTCATCACGTGAATGAAGAAAAAAATAATCCCCGGGTTTGAGCTAGATTATGGTCTGTCTATAAATAGCCCTACACAGTAAACTGATATGAGCGGCGCCTGGTAAGAGGCCGTTTAATACATTTCCGTAATGCTTTATAACAAGCAAGTAACACAAAATCATTGATACATAAAGTCCATTTTGTCTAACAACGGATTGAATCTTGAGGCATGAAGAAAGTTTAATAATAGCAAAATGTTTGACACAGGTCAGGTCAGCCTGCGCGAACTGAGCAGGCTGACATGGGTCGATACATTTTGCAGACGCATTAAACCCCCTTTTTACAGAGTATGACTCGTATAGTTTCACTGGGCGAATACCAAAGATTTTTAAGAAAGTTAATATGTCAGAAAAGCGTAGATTTTTTTTTTAATTATGGAACTTTCAGTATTATTACTGATTTATTGCATTATTCTCATTTTTAACGTGGGAAAGCAGTCAGTGACCTGGAAAGAATGTGGTGTATAGTGCCTCTGAAGAAACTTGGAGCTTTTGGGACTGTCCGCCGTGACATAATTGCAACATTGTTGAAAACGACAATAAAGACCAAACACACTACCATTTGTTATCGAACTTTTTCTCTATAAGACGTTAGCGAGCGTCGGTATTATAGACAGTCCCGCGAGCTTTTGTCGATCCGACTTAGTTCACGAGGAATGATAAAGTGTTGCATAAGTGCATATGTGATATATACTGATCAAATACTGAGATCTGACTGGCTAATTTATTGTACCCGTGGTCTTAAGTTACTACTTCAGGCAATGAGTTTGTTTCCAACCGGTCCCTTCACTACAGCAGACATAAAGATTAAGAGTACCAACAGTTACTGAAGATCTTCTAGCCCTGCTCTTGAATCTACCGAAAAACCTGTATGTTCTGTGCAGACTGTGATATTTGTGAGGACGGCAAATCCTACTAATGAAAAAAAACCTTTAAAGTGTTAACTCTTTTTTTTCCCTAGCTATCGTATAAGCATATAGCGTATAGTAAAATACCTAAATGTTGCTATTTCCTAGGTAGTTTTGGTGGAAAAATACCTCCTTATCTGACAGTATAGATCCAAGATCTGACTGCACATGCAGTCTGATCTTGGATCTACACTGTCCGCAAAAGGTTATTGAGTCGCGCTAAAAAGCCTACAGGTTAAATCATTGCATATTTCACAGATTTTACAAACAAGGGGCAAAAAGTGCATTTTTTTTTTCAGGGAATTATTCATCAAAGTTATTTCCCTTTGATTGCAGTGACGCTGACTTGTACCTCCACATTTTCGTTACCTGGTGATATTTTAACCCTCTGGCTGCTACGGGCGACTCACTGACTTTTTGCGGAGATCGTAGATGAAGATCAGACTGCACAGAACGTAGTCTGATCTTGGGTCTACACTGTCTGATAAGGAGACATTTTTCCTCCAAAAATATCTTTCAAACAGCAATATTTCGGTTTTTACTTTCGGTTTGAAAAAAAAAAATCATTTATTTTATTTAGTAGGATAAGGTTTATCCGTTAAACTGCTTTAAAAAATTCAGCGAACATTTCTAAAGCTAACTTATTGTGATCACGAGTTCTTCCCAGGAATATACCCTCATCTCAGATGGTTACATTTAATATAAGACCAGACTCCACTTCCAGTGCAGTCTGATCTTGATCTACATTGTCCACAATAAGCTTCATGAGTTGAACGTAGCAGCCTAAAAATTACACCGTGAGGACAAATTTCACTTAAGTCCTGTTTTGAACAGTAAAGCATACGTTTCACTGTGGCAAGTGCACCTATCCTTGCGTTCCTGAAGGTCTAAGAGCAATAACCTTATAAAATGTCCTAAGTGTCCGACTAGTCGTTTGTTTATCCATTCGTCTATTCTTCCATCTATCTCTCTTAATCGTTAATCTGTCTGAATTAGGTTTTCTTTCGGTGTTTTGTGTGTCCTTCTGTGTGTCTTTCTGCTTGTCTATCCGTTCGTCCATCACTCTTTGTCTGTCTTTCCGTCTTCGCCCGTCTGTTAATCCGTCTGTCTGTGCTGAAAACAAAACTTTAACTTTCAGTCAGATAATACCACGATCATTTGTACTGAATTCCTACACGATTGCCCGCATTAAGTTTTATCGAAATCCACTGCTTTCCGCGGTGGGAGCATTTGATAGATTGATTACAAAGTCTCCAAAAAGCGTGGACACAAACTTTATTGATCGCAGGAGACGTTTTAACACTTTTGGCCGGAAAGACAAATATAGTTGCAAGGGTCGCTTTTTTACAATGTAGATCTAGATCAGACTGCACATGCTAGGCGATCAAACATGCTCTGGCAAAAGGGGGTTCAGTATATCTCAGCGATACATTATACAAGCGAGTTATCATATAATAAGTGTTTCGGAATGTTCGTGACTATTCTAGTACTGTCGATGTTTTGTTTACAAACAAGATGTACGCAGAATAGTCTAGAAAGAAAATTAATTTTTCATAACTACTTTGTAATTAGCAGATTATTTTAATCGATAGTAATGTAGGTACTTAACTATTTGTATGATAGGACCATATCCTGGTCTCAAAGAAAAGTTAATGTTATTATTGCCATAATCCAGCGTTTACGTTCATTGGGAAATCCTCTGTGTTTTTTTCTGGGGATATTTGAAAGACAGAGTCTACAAATCCCTGCCAAACACCCTGGATGAACTGAAAGCAGCAATACGCAGAGAAATTAAGAACATAAGCACAGCAACATGCGAATCGGTGATCCAAAATTTCAGGGAAGGTTTAGACGTCGTAATCGTGCAATAGGGACGTCATCTGGAACATATACTATGAATATTAATTTCAAAATAGGATCAGGCGTGGGGAACAAAAGGTATGTGTTATACGTGAGATAAAACTTTAAAATCTATACAATAACATTAAGTAGTCTCTGTTAGTGCATCAATCTCAATGAAATAAATGATGAGCCCGCAAATGGTATCAGATATTATGAGACAGCCTGTACTTACGGTAGCTTCCGTATGTACTCGATGCTTCTGTTAGGATATATAAGGGCCCAAATACCAATGAGTATGAGGAAGGAAAAAAGTTGTGAGATTTATGAAAGAAAGGAAAGGACTTAAAGATTGAATGTTCTACTTGGCATCACTGTTAACTCATATGCTGTCATTATCATCGTTGGTTTCTTGGTTTTTTGTTTTTTTTTTAGTTCTATTAGGAACAGGAATTTTATGTGTTCTTGGGAGTTTCTCGGATTCTGGATCAACAGAATTGTAATATTTTAGGACAGTTTGAAATGTTCAGACTCTCTGGAGTGTAAGTAGGAAGTTATATTATAATTTGTATTGTAAATAACTGTATTTTGAATTATTAAATTATAAAACATAATGGAACTCTTCTGTTCTTTTTTAACCTTCTACACCGTCATTTAAGCCGTAGCCATTCGGTATCTAAGACACTGTAGTAGATTGTTGAGGGCTCTGGGGGCTCGTCCGGGATACGAAAAATTGTAGAGTTTTATTATTGTAACTGTATAACCATATCTTAGTTAGTTTACAACAGCTATTTATTGTCAAAGTAGTGAATATTTATCATTTATATTTCTCATAGACTTTTCTGTCAGTGTTTCTTATATTGTGGCGCTTCCTTTCGAATTGAAATTAAATGGCTTTGAATGTAGAGGAATTCCTAAAAGATCCATCTCTAGAAAAGCTTTTTAAATTTAAAAGGCTAGTAGTTTTGGATTTGGCCGATCAGTTAGGCCTTTCAGTCAAAAGATACTTTAAAAACAGCAAATTTTAGATGTCATAATTATGCATTTGGTAGTATATGAAAAGATTGAAGAAGATGATATGGAATATGTTCCAAAAGAAGAAGTTTGGGACGCTATTAAAATCAAAGAAACGGAATTGTCCCACCAAAAAGAAATAGAAGAAAAGAAAATGCAGTTAGAGATGCAGTTACAGAGAGAAAAACTAGCTTCAGAGAAAGAAATTAAAGAAAGAGAAATAGAAGCTCATACTTTTACTGAAAAAGAAAAATTGAATAATTTTGATTTTACCAAACACGTTCGTTTTGTTCCAGCTTTTTCAAGAACAGGAGGTAGACAAGTATTTCCTTCTCTTTGAAAGAATTGCCAAAGATCTTAACTGGTCATTAGATAAATACACAATTTTACTTCAAAGTGTTTTAACAGGCAAAGCATCAGCCGTTTATTTAACTTTGAGTCAAGAATAGACAAGTGATTATAAAACTTTGAAAGAAACAATCTTTAGAGCCTATGAGTTAGTTCCTGAAGCTTATGAGCAGAAATTTAGAGATTCTAGAAAGGAAGCTGACAAAACACATGTTGAGTTTGCAAGAGAGAAAGAACGTCGGTTTGATAGTTGGTGTATGAGTGAAAGGGTAGATGGAAACTTTGAAAATTTGAAAGAAATGATTTTACTTGAATTAAAAAATTGTTTTCATCTATCTGTTAAAACCACGTTACAGAACATAAAGCACAGACGTAACTAAAGGTATCAGAAATGGCTTGTGAGTTCTCTCTCTCTCACACAAACATATTTTCAGAAGAGTTCCCAAAGTCCCACTTTCAAAAAAAATAAAAAAATAAAAAAAAGTAATATTTCTATAAAGAGAAAAATACTTTAAATATTCGTTTCAATACTTCTAATTCAAATACAGGGAGGAAAACGGTCGTGCTTCAAACAATCAAAACCAAACATGATACCTTCTTCTTGAGAAATACTAATTTTAATGATCATAATCCACACGAGCTTTCGACGATACAACCGCCTTCCTCAAGTTTAATCCTGTGAAGAACGCATTGTGCATTGTGCATTATAATAATCAAAAATAAAAACCAATGCGGTTTTCCTAATTTCTGATTGCCAAGTTCTTAAAGCAAAGAAAGAGAAGAAATCTATGGGTGCTTTTACTTCAGTCGAGCTTTCACCCACTGTAGATTTTATGCCATCTTGAGTTTCTCCTTACATTTAAGTGAAGGAAATATCAAGTCAATCTGTTCCCAATAAGGATCTTTCTTATTCCTATATGCCCAGTAGGGATATTGTATCCAATTGCGGGGATTCTGTACTCAGTAATGAGGGTTATTTATCCAACAATCGGAGTCTTATACCTGTTTCCCAGGAGTTATCCACATTTAAGGATGTTCGTGTTTCATCTGTCTTCCCACTGTCGGAAGTCTATTAACCTTTTATTTCGGAGGGTTTTATTTCTTTATTGAATGATGAAACCAATGGAAAGAAAATCAAAATTTTGAGAGATGCGGATGCTTCTCAATCTTTATTATTAGCAGATACTCTGCCTTTTTCTGAGAAGTCCTCTTCTGGTTAAAGTGTTTTACTTCAAGGTGTTAAGTGTGGCCTAGTCGATTTTCCCCCATCATATTGCACTTAAGTGAAATTTAGTTCCTGGTACTGTAACTGTTGGTGTTCAATCTTCTTTACCCATCGATGGAGTTCGTTTGTTATTGGGACATGACCTAGCTGGTGGAAAAGTTATGCCTCCCCAATCGTTACAGAAAAGCCGAAGTTGGACGAGGTCCTCGACCCGAATGAGGAAGAAATTCCTGATCGTATCCTTCATGTGCTGTCACTCGTGCTATAGCCCAAAAAGCCATATTGTCTAAAACTCCTTATAATAAGAGTCCTTCAGAGTACAATCTGGCAGATACATTCTTGTCTCAGATTTTCTTTGATGAGGATGATAGACTTCGATCTTCTTTGCCTCACTCTGAAATTCATAATCAGTCTTTTTGACTTCCTTGTTACAAGATCTGTGGACGTTTTGTCGTCACCAATTTCTCAAACGGAAGTCTATGATAAAGATCGGGTTGTTGTCCCTGAAAAGGACTTTGATGGAGTTAATGGGAATTTCCCTAGATAACCTGAAAAGTTTGTTTCTGACAAAAGTTAGTTTTCTTCTCATCCTTCTAAGAATTCTTTGAAACCTTTGGTCATTACTGGTGGTAATAATTCCAGGGTAGTCAATGGTTTTCACCGTCCTTCAAAGGTTAATTCTTTTAGTAGTGACCCTACTAATTTTACGCCTCACTGTAACTTACCTAAAAAGGATATTCGGTCCTCATTTTCACACGATAGAGATGTAGATTCTCACAAATCAAGTGTTGATTTTTCCAGTGAAATTTCTCATAGATTTCGAGTTTTCTCTCGTAAGAATTTGATTATTAAACAAACAAAAGAAAAAGATTCTGAGATTTTCAATCTTTTCATTAAGGTCTTGTCTGAGGATGATATTTCTTCAGTTCCTGTTGGAAATAATTTCATAAATGGTGTTCTTATGCGTAAGTGGAGACTCAGTGATTTGCCAGCAGATGCTGGCTGGGCTGTTAATCATCAAATTGTTTTACACAAGGTGTTTAGAAATAAGGTACTTTCAATAGCGCATGAAAATCCTTTAATAGCTGGTCATATTGGAGTTACTAAGACTTACTATAAGATACATAATCATTTCTTTTTGGTGCCATGCATAAAAAAGGATGCATCTAAGTTTTGAAGATCATGTCATAGTTGCCAAGTTGTCGGCAAGCGAAATCAGAAAATTCCTCGCAACACCTCTTCATCCTATTCCAGCTTTTGAGGAGCCATTTAGTAGAGTTCTTATTAATACACGTGCTAGTGTATATAAAGACCCAGAGTGACGTCCCTTGGTAATGGCGGCCGATTTTGAATTCGGAGAAAGGGATACAAGATTTCTTAGATTTATGTCTTTAAAGTCTATTGAGGTACTGCAATTCCAAGAACAGGCTATTGGTATTCGATTCTCTTATCGATGCTGCTTGACTTTACTGGCCAGAAAATGATGTCTTTGTGACTTTTTTCCGTCATTCTGCATTCTGCATTGAGTATTGTGTATTAAAAACGCTTTGTACTGTTGAATTAGTGCATATCGAAATACCGTTAGTTAACACACGTGCTAGTGTATATAAAGACCCAAACTATTTTGTGACCGCGTCATCTAAAAATACTACTGTGTTGTTTATTAGTGGTCGTTTAAACCTGTATTGCCAAACCTGTACCAAGCATTATCATATAGTATCATATAGACCTAGTATCAAATAGTGTCTGATCTCGTAATCTCATTGTCAAAATGGGCATATCCCTTGAGCAGTGGAGGACAGTGATAGGCTGTTTTTCTCAGCCCATAAAAGTGAAATTTTGCAATAGAGGCAGATATATACTTTCCACTCGGTACATCTCGGTGTCGATTGATATTGCTCTTTTCCTCTTATTGCCTGCACAAGGTGTGGAATCTAATCCAGGACCTAATACGCGAAATAATCGGAATACGACTGGATCATTGAATACTTCTGCATCGATGGCGAAAACGCCAAGCACTAGTACAAATAACACATTGTCAAGTGTATCACAAAGACGGGGTAATATAAACAGTCGTTCAGATGAAAGTTCACCTATTCAAGTAGGCCGTGCCGGCAGGAGTGATAGAAATCAGGGCGAAATTAGTCATTGGCTTAGGAATGTTCGTGATAATGATGATCAAAATACCTTTTCTCAACAGAGTATCGAGTCTGCTGCAGACACTAGTTACAGTTTGAACGAAGAAGAGGACATGAAAAAGATTCTTTTAGACATATGAAAGAGCGTTAATGATATGAGCAATAAATTTGATACTATGGAGCAATCTATAAATGATCTGAAAAAACAGAACAAGGAGCTTAAGGAACAAAATGAACAGCTGAATATAAAGGTAAATACTATGGAAAAAACATTACAGGAAAACGCTATGAAGATAGAACAGCTTGAGGGGCAATCTAGAAGAGAGAATCTTAAGTTTTACAATATTGAGGAAGGGACGAGTGAAACATGGGATGAGTCTGAGCTGAAAGTGAGACAATTTATTTCGGCTGATCTAGGAATTGATAGCTCGAATATTGAAATTGAGCGGGCACACAGACTGCCGGTACGGAATAAGCCTCGTGGTATCATCGTAAAATTCTCACACTTCAAAGATAAGGAAAAAATATTACGGAAATATAAAGAAGTGATGAAATCAAGTACATCTACATCTGCTAATGGAATAGCATCGCAATTGATACCAGTCAAAGTCAGTGAAGATTTCCGTCTCGTGTGTCAAAGATACGATACAAGCTTATACCTTTTATGCGAGATGCCATTAAACAAAATAAACGTGCTTTTCTGAGATACGATAAACTGATAATTGACGGTCAGGCGTACGTTTATGACGAAATCAGCGGACAGCCGGTTAGACACTCAAATCAGTGATGTGAAGGCCAAGGTCATCGTGTCAATAACTGCAAATATGATCACATAAAATTTCAAAATAAATCAATAAATGTTAGCAAAAATAGCGATGCAACATTGCACACCAATAATTGCTTTAAACTATTAATTTGTTCTTTAAATGTAAGAGGGTTAAAAAAGTTTATCGATGATAAAGAATTCATCAACTTTTGTAAACAATTTGATATACTTAGTCTATGTGAAACATGGAAAACAAAATCTGATTATTTCTCTAGTTTTATCAATGAATATACTGCTTTTGACTATGTGCGACAGAACAAAAAGTCGTCTGCTAGAGGTTCAGGAGGGATATCTGTATTACTTCATGATAAACTTATGAATACTGGTTTAGTAAAACGTATATTTCATAAGTTTCTGGAATGTGTTGTATTGTATGTAGATAAATATTTATTCAATGGGGATAAAGATATTATCATGATTTTTGTATATGTTTTACCGGAGAAATCGCCATTTTATGAGAGTAACAGGGTAAACGGTATTGAAGATTTGAGTGGAAAGCTTACTATTATATCTAGTGATTATCCAGATGCATATTTATTGCTTGCTGGTGATTTTAATGCCAGAACCAAAGATATCAATGATTTTATTATTAATGATGATATTGAACATATTTTTGAAAACGTAGTAGACTACCCACACGATAACTTCAACTTACCCAGAATATCCAAAGATATGTCGCTTTTAAACAAGTTCGGGCAGTCGCTTATTGAGTTATGTTGCACCCATAATGTGCATATTTTAAATGGTAGGATAAATGGCGATCTCAGCGGTGATTATACATGTTTTGCAAATGATGGAAAAAGTATTGTTGATTATATTTTAGTCTCAACACAGTTATTTAATAATGTTACATGTTTCAGTGTAGAAAATGTAGAATTTTCTGATCATTTCCCATTGGTATGCAAACTAGAATTCGAAACGGATAAGTTTTTGAATGATCATTTCGAAAGACGTACTGGTGGTAATGAAATACACCAGCAATACAAGTGGAACGAAACTCTAAAAGTTGATTTTTTACATAATTTTTTGACCACTTTTAATACCTATTTTAATTCTGTGGGTTTTCCGCTGACAAATATAGAGAATGAACTTGCAAAATTTCAAGAGTGCTTTTATAAATCGGCTGGAAATATGAAGGAAAAATGTTCACACAATGATAATTATACATGTAGTTTAAAAAAACCTGAACGGTGGAATGATGAATGCCAAAGGTTGAAGCAGTTGAGACTATATTCTTTGAGAAAATATAGGAATAGTAATAACAACGATGATTTTTTACAATATAAGATTGTGCGAAATAAATATAAGGCAAAATGTAAACAAAGTCGTCTAAATCTTGAACGTGAAAATAGGTCCAAACTTGTTCGTTTCAGGAAAAATGCTAAAATATTTTGGAGTTTAATAAGGACACCTATTAAAAGACATGACAAATCTTCTAATGTCAGTAGCAAAGATTGGATGGATCATTTCAAAAATTTGTATGAGATATCTAGTATTGATTGTGAAGAAAACTTACTTTCCAATATTGTTCACGACTGTGATGATGAATATCTTAATGAGAAAATTTCGTCTGAAGAAATCAAACAAAGTATTAAACGGGTAAAACCAAATAGGTCTGTGGGACCTGATGGTCTATGCATTGAATTAAATAAGCATACCAGTGATGTAATACTGCCCTTTTTAACAGAATTATTTAATACAATATATGACACTGGGTATTTCCCTATAGATTGGAGTACTAGTATTGTTGTTCCACTACATAAAAGTGGACCTACAGACAGTCCACACAACTATAGAGGTATTTCACTTATTAATAGTTTATGCAAAGTATTCATAAACATTTTAACAAATAGACTTTCAATATGGACTGAGAGAAATGATATTTTAAACGAGGCGCAAGCCGGCTTTAGAAAAAATTACAGTATTGTTGATAATATATTTACCTTACAGTCCCTTGTACAAAAGTACCTTTCAAAAAAAAGAGGAAGGTTTTATTGTTTATTTGTGGATTTCAAAAAAGCTTTCGATTGTATCGATCACAAGAAACTTTGGAACTCTTTAGAAAGGAAAGGAATTGGTGGAAAATTTTTGAGGATTTTTAAAACTGTGTATCGACAGCTAAACTGTAAAATTAAGATCGATGATATTTTATTAAACCCAATTCAGTGTAAAAGGGGCACGCGACAAGAATGTGGAAGTTTGGCTGTCATTTTCGACCCATTTATAAATGATCTTGTTGAATATTTAAGATTGGAATAAAACCGCGGAGTCTTTGTCTCAAATGATATTGAGGATATTTTAGCTTTACTTTTTGCCGATGATGTATCTTGTTTTGCTGATACGGTTTTTAATCTATAAAAACAATTAGACTCTATCCATAAATTTTGTAAGTCTGTCGGGATGTGTTTAAATCTAGATAAAACAAAAATTGTTGTTTTCCGAAAAGGAAGGGTTTTGAAAAAGAACGAAAAATGATTTTATGATGGAAAAGAAATTGAAACAGTTTCCCTTCATAAGTATTTGGGAGCACTAATTACTTCAAGGTTATGTTGGTCAAGTCTTAAGAATAACCAAGCAGCACAAGCAAAAAAGGCTTGCTACAGTATATATAGGTCTAAAAGAAAGTTTGGTTATTTTAGCCCAAGCGATTATTTTAAATTGTTTGACTCAATGGTAAAACCTATCCTCTGTTTTGCCTCTGACGTTTGGGGTTATGAATATAGTCAGTCTATTGAAAAGGTTCACATTGATTTTTGCAAACGTGTATGTTGCCTTAATCAAAGTAGCGCTGATTTGTTTGCATTAACAGAATGTGGAAGATACCCTATAACAGTTACCTATATTTCACAGTGTATTAAGTATTGGCTCAAATTAACAGAAATGTCAAATAATAGATACCCAAAACAGTGTTATGATATGCTTAGAATATTAGATGAAAGTGGAAGAGTAACATGGGCATCAAAAATTAGACAAGTACTATTTGAGTATGGATTTGGATTTGTTTGGATATCTAACGGTGTAGGTGATTCTTACCAATTTCTGAAAACTTTCAAACAACGTTTAATTGACTGTTCTAACCAATGGTTGCATGAGAAAATTAATAACTCACCAAAAGCTAAACACTACCAACATTTTTATTTTTTGCTTAACGTAGAGAAATATCTGTTAACAGATTTCAGATGTTCTAGTCACATTTTGAATGTAGAAATAGGTAGGCATAAATATATTGACTATAACTTTAGATTTTGTGACTCATGTTTGAAACGTAACGTATTCGTAATACAAGATGAATTTCACTTCCTACTAAATTGTCCTCAATATGACGAATTACGAAGTCTTTACTTTGTTGATGAGTGGAAAAATGCATATCCAACAATAACATTGTTTTATAGAATCATGTCTGATAGCAAAGAAATAAATATAAAACAACTTGCAAAATACCTAATAGAAGCGTTTAAATTAAAAAGAAATCAGTCTGAAAATGAAACCAATTTCTAAAGCGTCATGTATTTCACAAGTATGTTAATATATATTTTTTATATTTAAAATGAATTTTTTAAATCTGGAGAACAACCGAAATGTATCGCCATCTCGTTTGTTTTGGTCAGACTATGTTTCAATGTAGTGGACAGAGCAGATCTAGGATTAGACTGCACTTTATGTGTGGTCTGATCTTGGATCTACACTGTCTACACTGTTTTGCAAGCTGTGCAGCTGTGCATAGTGCTGCTCTTGATGTCATTAGAACGGTTTTCAAGCAGTATTTGCAGCCCGAACGTTAAAGACTATTTTCGCAAGGAATCCTCGCGATTTGTAAGATATTTGAGCCATGCTCTCTGAAAAGGGGGCGTAATGCATCTGCAAAGGGTGTCAACACAGGTCACCCTGCTCAATCCGCACAGGCTGACCTCGGTCGATACTTTTTGCCACTGGTCATTTTTCTGAATGTCAAGGAACCAGTATACCTCATGATTCAGTCGCTGGTTGTTCAAAATGGAAAATTATAGATCCATTATTATGAGATGACTTGCTCGGTGTCTTGAGTCGCAGAGATGCACTGAACGTCCTTTTACCTGCACATGACTCATCTTTGTGTGACAAAAAATAATAATAATAATAATTCTCAATTCAGAAAATTATATATATTAAAGGTATGTGTTAGCAATTATGTCTATTTAACATGTGAAAAATGCAAAATGCAGAAATTTGTAAGCTCTTCATTTTCATATTTTGTCACTCATGTAAAATTGCATATGTAAAGTATATGTAAAATGGGCCGGAGGCCTAACTTACGGAAATAAAATATGTTATGTTATTAATTGTGTTGGTCCTTTACCGAAATCTGAATCTGGGAACGATAACTTGCTCACTATCATATGTATTTCTATAAGATTTCCTGGAGCTTTACCTCTAAGGAATATCAAAGCCAAAACAATTATCAAAGCCTTTATTAGGTTTTTTTTTTTTTTTACTTTGGTTGGTCTTCCAAAATCTATCCAATCAGATCAGAGCTCTAACCTTATGTCAACAACTTGTTTGAGTTAAGCATTCGTCAATACAAGTCTTCTGTTTATCATCCAGAGAGTCAAGCAGCTCTCGAGAGATTTCACAAAACACGTAAAAAATGATAATGACTTACTATCATCAAATAGGCAGAGACTGGGATGAGGAAATCATTTTTATTGTTTGCTGTTAGAGAATCTATCTAGGAATCTCTTTGGCTCAGTCCTTTTGAATTAGTTTTTGCATATTCTGTCAGAGGTCCTTTAGAAATCTACAAAGAGAAACTTCTCTCTGAAGATGACACTTCTTTAAATCTTTTAAATTATGTGTGTCTGACTTTAGGCTCAAACTATCTAAAGCTTGTGAACTTGCTTAGGACAATCTTCGCTATATTCCAAAAAAAAAAAAAAAAACGGTATGATAAACAGTCTAAATCTAGATTTTTCATACCGGGAGACCAAGTTTTAGTGCTTTTACCCGTCCCTGCTAAGCCTTTGCAAGCAAAGTATTTTGGTCATACAGGAAAAAATTACTGATGTAAATTATGTTGTTTTGCACACCTGATAGACGGAAGAAAAAAACTCAGTTATGTTAAAATCTTATATTAGCAAGGATTATGATAATAACGTTGAGACTGTTGATATTGTTGCACCTGTTTCACAAAGTATAAAAAATAACAACAATATTTCAAGGAAGAAATACCATATATAGTAGAAAATAACTCCATTTAACCATTAAAGAAGAGTTGTCGTCACCTCACATTTTGGTTCCAAAATCTGATGGAAGCTGATGGTAAATCCGAACAAAAGTGAATTATGTCATGAAACTTTAACTTTCTTATGAGATGGAGTGGGACAGGGTCAGGTGAAACCAATTTCTGAAAAAAAGTCAAGCAATCAATGATTTTCCTGTACCTACGAGTAAAAGGCAACTTATGCCCTTTCTGGATATGGCTGGTTATTACAGAAAATTGTGTAATAATTTTTCTACTATTTCTGATCTCTTTAAGAAAAATCATAAATTCGTTTTGACTGAAAGGTGTCAAAAAACTCATTTGAGAACATCAAGCCCATGCTTAGAAGTGCACCGGTGATTTTGGCTCCAAAATTCTATAAAGTGTTTAAACTTGCTGTTGATGCTAATGATGTTGTTGCAGGGGGAATGCTTTTGCAAGAAGATGAAATGGTGTTGATCATCCTGTTTGTTATTTCTCACATAAATTTAATAAACATCAGAAAGTGTATTCCACCATTGAAAAAGAAAAGGAGTGTCTTGCTCTTATTCTTTCTCGTACTCTTTTTCGTATTCTGACCTATTTTTTTTTTTTGAAAGCTGTTATGTTAAAAGAATCTGACATTGATTAGCTTTTGAGATAAAATTGCATTAGTCTAGTCTGTGAAAACCAGAGGCCCGCTTAATAATATTTTTTTCTAGATTAACGAAATATGATTTTATTTCAAACGCCAACTTATGGCAAATCTTTTATACCTTTTTCTTTAACAGAATTTAAAAAGTACTCTGCAAGACGGACAAAATCGCCTCCTGCAGGTGGGGATATTGCGATAAACTCTAACAATCTAAGGACATAATTTCAGTTTATGCTGACTCTGTTGGTTTAGTTCATATCATGTTTTCTTCGCGTTCACGCATGTAGTTATTTAGGCCCAATTACATACTTGACCCATAGTCTGTAAAAAGGGGGTTTAATGCATCATGCAAAAGGTATCGACCAAGGTCAGCTTGCACAGTCCGCAGAGGCTGACGGGGTCGAAACATCTTTGGTTCGGGTAAATTCTCTGCATGTCAAAGGACCGGTCTATCTCATCATCCAGTCAGTTGTTAGATAAAATGGATTTTATCGAACCGTAGTGTTTTAATGATTAGCTTGAGACAATTCATCATGGAGATGCATTAAACCCAGATCTGCTAAAGCATGGCTCATTTCTATATCACTTATATATGTACTGTGTCCAGTCTAGACTGCTGTGAACTGCAGTTACCTGTATTCTTATCATAAACAGTTACATATATATCTGTCTTATTCTCATTATTTAAGGTGCTGCTCTTTATTGGTCGTGAGTATTTCCGAAAAAGGCCATAGGCGCACGCAAATAATACTGCACACAGCAGAATCTCGCCGATAGAAAGAAATAGATACCACATTGGCGTGATATTATCCATTAAATATCCAATTAACAGCGGATTGACCATTATTCCGACTGAACCAGAGAAAAAAATAGCCGACGCTACTTTTCCGGTAACCGGTGTAATGTTTTCATGTATCCAAGTCAGAAGTGCCGGTAACAAAACAGCTGAAGTAAAACCAGTGAAGGATACCGATACCCATATAAGAACTGTCTGTGTGAAAACAACGCTAAGCAGCAACGTTACTAGGGTTGCTAAAGTTATCACATACGCAAGAAGAATCAAAGTTGTAGTCTGCACGTAGCTGTGAATAGAAGCAGCTATAAGGTTACTTAGTCCATAGTTACCAAACCAAATCGATGTCAGGATGGCTCCCATTCTTTGAGTCCAGTTAAGCTGCTCTATAAAAAATGTCGTCAAAAAAATTGGAAACGAATCAATGTAAGCTGTTAATAGAAAAGAATTGACACAAACAATACCAATAATAATTTTTTCCATATTGGTCGGTAGTGCCTTGCGTGTGTCCTCTTTGTCGGTTTCCTTCGGTTTTATCATAGTAATTTTGTCTGCAAAATAGATGTACAAAGACGGAAAAGCAGCTGCTGCTGTGACAATTGCAGTTATCAAAAGGGCGTAGTGAATGGTTGATTCTGGGTCAGGTAAAGAGCTTATGGTTTCTATAGTGATGTTTGTTTTGTTTATACCAACAGAATTGTTGTTAACACCAGCTGTTTCGTTGATATTGTGCTGTACCACATTTTCTGTAGGTCCTGGCACTGTGAAGAAAATGAATGATAGAATAAACTATTGAAATTTGTTCAACTTGACAGCAATTTTTCCTTCAACTCGACGAGACGTGAACGAAAAATCGAATCAGAACGTATCCACAGATATGTTTCAGCCGATCACATGTCTTGACAGTTTTTGTCAAATTTTAATGTGTACTAAAAATAGCTTTAAAGTTATACATGAATAGACATAATAACTTTCGTCCGAACGCACGTTTACCTTATATATATACTGACCCACACTTTCAACGCAAATTGATTCTTTAATATAATTCCAATTCCGGGATATAAAAAACAAAAAGAAGTATTATCTAATATTTTCATGTGCATGTCCTAACTGTGCATAGCAGCCAGTTGACAATGTTGTTACGCTTCACTGAACACTGGTATCTGTGTACGATGCCCCATTTTCGTGTTGCAAATGCACAACTGGCATCATTTTTTACATTTGAGTGTACACAGTTTGCCACCCAATAGCCGACTGTAGTGGAATTAAGATTTCCAAACGTTCTTTCCTGATAAGTCCGATATTAACGATTGAAACCAGAGAACTTGCTACTGGAATGACCCAGGCTGTTATTGTCATTTACCGTTGTGTCTCATTTAGTTTCTTTTTTTGTGTGCAGTATCTACCATTCACAGGTTATGGCAGAAGTTCACCCGAACAGGTAATGATTCAAAATGAATGATTTTGATTATGTATTGCAGTTCAAAATTACACGATATGGTTACGCTTCACTGAACACTGGTATCTTTGTACGATGCCCCATTTTCGTGTTGCAAATGTACAACTGGCAACATTTTTAACATTTGAGTGTACACAAAGTTTGCCACACAATAGCCGACTGTGGAGTTAAGATTTCCAAACGTTCTTTCCTGGTAAGTCCGATATTAACGATTGAAACCAGAGGACTTGCTATTGGATTGACCCAGGCTGTTGTTGTCATTAACCGTTGTGTCTCATTTATTTATTTATTTGTGCTGTATCTACCATTCACAGGTTGTTGCAGAAGTTCACCTGAACAGGTAATGATTCAAAATGAATGACTTTGATTATGTATTGTAGTTCAAAATTACACGATATGGTTCTTTACCATCCTCCACCTCTTGCCCCATCCATCGTTAAGTCTTTATGTTCATGTCAGGGTCAATGTGCTGATTTGCCTTGCCGAAGTAGAGGCAGAATCACAACCTTAATACATGACAACAGACAGCTCCTAGCGAGTAAAACCACCGCTGTAACAGTTGGATAGCACAACTGTTCCACAAATGCACACATAGTAATCAGAAAGCTACCGTAACGCGGCATCAGAGAGCGCCGTCACTTCATTGAACGTGTTCGTAGCTACCAAATACAGTCCAATACTCTTACAAGTTCAGCTTCAACAGACTCTGATCCACAAGTTGAATAACGTGCCGTTAAATGCCATCCCCCGATACCTAAGGTTCTTGCGTCGGAGATTCATGGTTGCAATAATACCCAATACAGGTACTACTACTTTGTTTTTTGAAGACACCCCTCTAGCGCATCGAGGCATATGCTGACTAGCCTTATGGAGTTTGAAGGAATGATGTAGTGCTACCTTCTTCAAAAATGACCATTCTGTCCATTTTTTGAAATTTTTTGACATTGGATGGAATAATAAATTAATTTTACGTTGGAAGTGTGGGTCAGTATATTATGACAACCCAGAGATTGGATAAAAAATTGTGCAATATTTATTGGCCATTTGACTTAAATTTGCACTAACATGTTCACGTTGTAGTACTTTTATCCCTGCGTCAAGCGTTAAGATCGCCAGGGGTAAAAGACCAAATAATGCACGATACTAATTAGTGTTTTAATATATCCCACATCATATGAGCTATTGTTATGTAATTAGGATATCAGTGACCTGTTTTCAGAATATTCTAGAAACATAAAGAACATTTATTGGTTTTTCCATTGTGGTTATTTTTAGATACAGGATTGTTAGTAAACAAGTTGTTTATCAATCCATTTCTATAAATAACTTGTTGTCATCTTTCTAGAAAAGACTAATCTAGAATCTTCCAAGCTGATGTAAATAGGAGAGACCTACTTGGTGATTTGGATTTTGAAGTTAGACTTGTGGCTTTGTGGATACAGAATTAGTGAAAAGTGTTGGATTTAACTTGGGATATACATCTGTAAGTTGGAATAACTTTATTTTGATACAGGTTGCTCATATCTACTTGCAAGTTGAAACTATTGTTAATTTAGGTTTTAGGAACCAGAAATTTCATTCTTTTGTAGTGTAAACATTATTGTTAATTTTGAGCGACTTATTTTATTTCAACATTCTAAGATTAGAATTGACAAAATTTCATTCAAATTTAACTCCTATTGTACTCTTTTGTCTTTGTTCATTAATAAATATTGTTAATTGTTAAAGGCTTGTTGCTGGTTTTCTTTCTCGTTACGCTTGGCTCGTAACAGAAATTGGGGGCTCGTCCGGGATTGATCATTTAGTCATTTTGGATATACTTTGAAATTATTTTGAACTTGTTACAGTATTAAAGTTAATTAGATAATAAAAATAATAATAGAAAAAATAAATAAAATTTGATTTTATTCAACTGAACCAGCAAAAAGCAATCATGTCTTTTGATCTTGAAAAATTTATTGCTGAGCCGTCACAGAAGTTGTTAAATTTGGCAAAAAAGTCTGATTTGTTAGATCTTGCTTCTCATTATAAACTGACTGCCATTAAAGGTACTATGTTAAAGCATGAAATTAAAAATTATATTGTTCAGTTTTTAGTTGATGAAGAAATACTTGACTCGTCTGGTCTGTCTTTTATTCTTGTGTCTCAGACAGACATTAAAAGTAATATTGAGTTAGAAAAATTAAAACTACAAATGGAAAAAGAAGAGAGATTCAAAAAATTAGAGCAAGAAGAAAGGATGAAAGAAAAAGAATTAGAGAAAGAAGTTATGTCTTTTGGGATGAAAAACTCGCCAGCAACATTTCAACGTCTTATCAACAAGATAATATCTGGATTGGACGACTGTAGGGCCTATATCGATGACTTCATCATTCACAGCAATGATTGGGATGAACATCTAAAGACTATCACAAAATTTTTTGAAAGACTGACTTAAGCCAAATTAACATTTAATCTTGTTAAAAGTGAATAGATTTGTAATTAGTTAACATTTATCTTCATGTATAATATTTTAATTTGTATTTAGTTAACATTCGTCTTTATGTATTTTCATGTACATTTATGTGTCATGATATTTTCTATCTTCAGACAAAAGGAAGTTTTACTTCTTAAAACTTTCTTTTCCTTTAGGAGGGGAAGTGTTATGTAGATAGGATATCAGTGACCTGTTTTCAGAATATTCTAGAAACATGAAAAACATTTATTGGTTTTTCCATTATGGTTATTTTTAGAAACAGGATTGTTAGTAAACAAGTTGTTTATCAATCCATTTCTATAAATAACTTGTTGTCATCTTTCTAGAAAAGACTAATCTAGAATCTTCCAAGCTGATGTAAATAGGAGAGACCTACTTGGTGATTTGGATTTTGAAGTTAGACTTGCGGCTTTGTGGATACAGAATTAGTGAAAAGTGTTGGATTTAACTTGGGATATACATCTGTAAGTTGGAATAACTTTATTTTGATACAGGTTGCTCATATCTACTTGCAAGTTGAAACTATTGTTAATTTAGGTTTTAGGAACCAGAAATTTCATTCTTTTGTAGTGTAAACATTATTGTTAATTTTGAGCGACTTATTTTATTTCAACATTCTAAGATTAGAATTGACAAAATTTCATTCAAACTTAACTCCTATTGTACTCTTTTGTCTTTGTTCATTAATAAATATTGTTAATTGTTAAAGGCTTGTTGCTGGTTTTCTTTCTCGTTACGCTTGGCTCGTAACAGAAATTGGGGGCTCGTCCGGGATTGATCATTTAGTCATTTTGGATATACTTTGAAATTATTTTGAACTTGTTACAGTATTAAAGTTAATTAGATAATAAAAATAATAATAGAAAAAATAAATAAAATTTGATTTTATTCAACTGAACCAGCAAAAAGCAATCATGTCTTTTGATCTTGAAAAATTTATTGCTGAGCCGTCACAGAAGTTGTTAAATTTGGCAAAAAAGTCTGATTTGTTAGACCTTGCTTCTCATTATAAACTGACTGCCATTAAAGGTACTATGTTAAAGCATGAAATTAAAAATTATATTGTTCAGTTTTTAGTTGATGAAGAAATACTTGACTCGTCTGGTCTGTCTTTTATTCTTGTGTCTCAGACAGACATTAAAAGTAATATTGAGTTAGAAAAATTAAAACTACAAATGGAAAAAGAAGAGAGATTCAAAAAATTAGAGCAAGAAGAAAGGATGAAAGAAAAAGAATTAGAGAAAGAAGTTATGTCTTTTGGGATGAAAAACTCGCCAGCAACATTTCAACGTCTTATCAACAAGATAATATCTGGATTGGACGACTGTAGGGCCTATATCGATGACTTCATCATTCACAGCAATGATTGGGATGAACATCTAAAGACTATCACAAAAATTTTTGAAAGACTGACTTAAGCCAAATTAACATTTAATCTTGTTAAAAGTGAATAGATTTGTAATTAGTTAACATTTATCTTCATGTATAATATTTTAATTTGTATTTAGTTAACATTCGTCTTTATGTATTTTCATGTACATTTATGTGTCATGATATTTTCTATCTTCAGACAAAAGGAAGTTTTACTTCTTAAAACTTTCTTTTCCTTTAGGAGGGGAAGTGTTATGTAGATAGGATATCAGTGACCTGTTTTCAGAATATTCTAGAAACATGAAAAACATTTATTGGTTTTTCCATTATGGTTATTTTTAGAAACAGGATTGTTAGTAAACAAGTTGTTTATCAATCCATTTCTATAAATAACTTGTTGTCATCTTTCTAGAAAAGACTAATCTAGAATCTTCCAAGCTGATGTAAATAGGAGAGACCTACTTGGTGATTTGGATTTTGAAGTTAGACTTGCGGCTTTGTGGATACAGAATTAGTGAAAAGTGTTGGATTTAACTTGGGATATACATCTGTAAGTTGGAATAACTTTATTTTGATACAGGTTGCTCATATCTACTTGCAAGTTGAAACTATTGTTAATTTAGGTTTTAGGAACCAGAAATTTCATTCTTTTGTAGTGTAAACATTATTGTTAATTTTGAGCGACTTATTTTATTTCAACATTCTAAGATTAGAATTGACAAAATTTCATTCAAACTTAACTCCTATTGTACTCTTTTGTCTTTGTTCATTAATAAATATTGTTAATTGTTAAAGGCTTGTTGCTGGTTTTCTTTCTCGTTACGCTTGGCTCGTAACAGAAATTGGGGGCTCGTCCGGGATTGATCATTTAGTCATTTTGGATATACTTTGAAATTATTTTGAACTTGTTACAGTATTAAAGTTAATTAGATAATAAAAATAATAATAGAAAAAATAAATAAAATTTGATTTTATTCAACTGAACCAGCAAAAAGCAATCATGTCTTTTGATCTTGAAAAATTTATTGCTGAGCCGTCACAGAAGTTGTTAAATTTGGCAAAAAAGTCTGATTTGTTAGACCTTGCTTCTCATTATAAACTGACTGCCATTAAAGGTACTATGTTAAAGCATGAAATTAAAAATTATATTGTTCAGTTTTTAGTTGATGAAGAAATACTTGACTCGTCTGGTCTGTCTTTTATTCTTGTGTCTCAGACAGACATTAAAAGTAATATTGAGTTAGAAAAATTAAAACTACAAATGGAAAAAGAAGAGAGATTCAAAAAATTAGAGCAAGAAGAAAGGATGAAAGAAAAAGAATTAGAGAAAGAAGTTATGTCTTTTGGGATGAAAAACTCGCCAGCAACATTTCAACGTCTTATCAACAAGATAATATCTGGATTGGACGACTGTAGGGCCTATATCGATGACTTCATCATTCACAGCAATGATTGGGATGAACATCTAAAGACTATCACAAAAATTTTTGAAAGACTGACTTAAGCCAAATTAACATTTAATCTTGTTAAAAGTGAATAGATTTGTAATTAGTTAACATTTATCTTCATGTATAATATTTTAATTTGTATTTAGTTAACATTCGTCTTTATGTATTTTCATGTACATTTATGTGTCATGATATTTTCTATCTTCAGACAAAAGGAAGTTTTACTTCTTAAAACTTTCTTTTCCTTTAGGAGGGGAAGTGTTATGTAGATAGGATATCAGTGACCTGTTTTCAGAATATTCTAGAAACATGAAAAACATTTATTGGTTTTTCCATTATGGTTATTTTTAGAAACAGGATTGTTAGTAAACAAGTTGTTTATCAATCCATTTCTATAAATAACTTGTTGTCATCTTTCTAGAAAAGACTAATCTAGAATCTTCCAAGCTGATGTAAATAGGAGAGACCTACTTGGTGATTTGGATTTTGAAGTTAGACTTGCGGCTTTGTGGATACAGAATTAGTGAAAAGTGTTGGATTTAACTTGGGATATACATCTGTAAGTTGGAATAACTTTATTTTGATACAGGTTGCTCATATCTACTTGCAAGTTGAAACTATTGTTAATTTAGGTTTTAGGAACCAGAAATTTCATTCTTTTGTAGTGTAAACATTATTGTTAATTTTGAGCGACTTATTTTATTTCAACATTCTAAGATTAGAATTGACAAAATTTCATTCAAACTTAACTCCTATTGTACTCTTTTATCTTTGTTCATTAATAAATATTGTTAATTGTTAAAGGCTTGTTGCTGGTTTTCTTTCTCGTTACGCTTGGCTCGTAACACTATGCTCTAGCTAAAGAGGGTTATGATGCATTTCCATGATGTATTATAACCAAGTTAGTCATCACATAATCGTGAATCCATAACCTTCATTTGGTCGAGCAACTGTCTGAGCCCTGAGGCAGTTTAGTCCTTCGACATGCAGAGAGCATATGCTCATTTACCGAGAGAATAAAGTTTCAAAACAGGACAGCCTGCGCGAACTACACTTTTGCCATTGGTCAATACTTTTTGCAGGTGCTTTTTGCATGCAGATGCATTAAACCCCTTTTCACAAAGCTTAGTTCATATGCAATTGAAGTTTTGAAGGACGAGTAGCTCTTTCTATATACTTCCATAATAAAAAAAAAAAACAATGTTTTGAAGGACGAGTACCTCTTTCTATATACTTCCATAATATTCGTTCTTTAAGAAAATATTGTATCGAAATTATGCGTGGGTAATGTTATACAAAAAAACCTTTATACTTACAAAGAAATGGTTCTATAATCAAGGGAGATAATAAAGCGCCAACAGCTAACAGTACACGCGTCACGTGTATGAATCGCCTCCCTTCGTTTTGGCAAACGTAGAGCAACATTACTTGAACCCCTAGAAAGAAAAGAAAATAAAGAGTATAAAGAAACGTTTAAGATAAGTAAATCTACACACGTTTAATACGGCATAGGTTTTCTAGAAAATCGGCGTTTATGAATCAGCTTTGTATTTATTGTGCACGGATGATAAACGGGAAGACGCCCCGATAGCTGTTGGTGAATTCTCTAACTTCTCGCCAGATTTACAGAAACATTCACGGCGCTTGTACCATGAAAAGATCTAAGTTCTTGTATTGAGCTTTACTTGCTGAAAGAGAGACCTTCAAATTAACAATAAAAAAAAATGCTGTGTGAAAAGTTAATTTAACGCATCTTCAAAAACTGTAAACCAAGGTCAGCCTTCGCAGTCGAAACTTTGCTTTTGATAAATTTTCTGCATGTTCAAAGACCAGTTAACCTCAAAATTTAACGGCTGTTAGACAGATTAAATTTTATGGATGCATAATTACATGGTGACCAACTTGGTATTGTGCATCACGGAGAGTCATTGAACCCCTTTTTACCAGTACATTGCTCAGTTGTAATTTTAATATTTCTAGGCGTAATTGATTGTCTTGACCTACTCTGACATTGCTAAAATACAGAGCTTGTATTGAAAAGTAGAGCTAGAAACGTACAGATACATGCAAATTCAAAGCGCAATGACATGTAATGCAGATTCCATTCTTTTGAGTTAAAGCCCCATTCCCTTTTCATGGAGCAAAGAAAATAGGGAAAGCCGACACGTAGGTAAACAATAGTTTAAAAAAGGACACACGTGTTTACGTGTGTTGTTATTTTCTGTATTAAAACGTTTTTCTAAAAGATAAATACGAAAAACTCTCGCAATACACATATTTGGATCTATAATAATAGGCTTGCAGCACGCGAAAAGGGGAATTCGGACATTTGCATAAAGTGTCGTCTTGGATCAGCCTGAGCAGTCCGTGCAGGCTAATCCGAAACGAAACTTTCCGTTTTTATGTAATTTTCTGTTCTGCGAAAGTCTACTGTAGCACAAAATCTAATGTAGTCCTAAAGTGCCATCTCGGATAAGCCTGCGCGGACTGCGCAGGCTGATTCGAGACGACATTTTACGCAAATGTCCGAATACCCCTTTTCGCGTGTTGCAAGCCATATCATAATGAACTGGTCGGTATTTTACATACGAGTTAACGTAAAAATACGAGCCATGCTTTGTGAAAAGAGGGTTTTAGTTGCATCTGCAAAAAGTATTGTCCCAGGTCAACCTGCGTAGTCTGCGCAGGGTGACCTGTATAGAAAGGGTTTTTTTTTGCTTTTGGTTAGTCTGCAAGTAAAAGGACTATTCTAACCTCGGGATTCAGCAGGTTGGTATACAAAATGGATGTTTATGATCCATAAAATATGTGGCGACTTGCTTGTTATAATGCATCACGGAGATGTATTTAACCCCTTTTGGTAGAGCATGGCTCATGCACTTAGTTCGGATAGCGCAAGCAGATGTTGCCTCAGTGGTTGAGACATTTTCTCGGCCATTTTCAAATCAAATGAGTCTCTCTTCCACAGGATACTTGATCGATGGAAAGTAGAAGAATGTCACTATTATCGCTCAGCCAAAACTCGCTCTTTCGTTTGATGTCCTCACTAAAGGTACGATTTCGTTACATGGCACAATATATCACTAATTATTGGTCTAGAATTAGCAAGAGATCCTGTTAATGTCTGGTCTATTATTAGGACTGGCAATCAATTAGTGTTATCTAGCACCGATTTCTGAGAGTTATTTAACATAGTTCCACTTTCATTAGGGAAGAGTTTAAAACATGAAAACAGTTTGAGGCCCAAATAGGGTGAAGTTTGTTTACCAGTGTTTTGTTCACCAATACCGAATCCAGTACCCACTTGGAGTATCGCCATGATAGCGAGCTCGGGTATCCATGGTAACAGGGCTGTAGTGGCAGCAACACCAATCGTGTACAGGAAAAGTAGTAAGTATGGATTGAACTTCTCAATCACTACAATGGAAAAATAAAAGAGTTGATATAAAATAAAATGATATTTCATTTTTATGTCCACCAACCATCAATTCAAAATTTCTTGAGCCTATCTGCCTGTTCATTTTTTTTTTTTTTTTGCTGTATGTATGTTTTTTGTCTATATACTACATCTGCCTCCCTGTCTGACTTTCCTACTTCCAGTTCACTCCTTTCCATCCTGTGTTGAATATTTACATAAAAAGACCATGGTAACGTACAAGAACTTTTCTAACAGTCACAAGATCATTATCCATTTTCATTACAATCTGATCAGGCAAAGAAAGGAAACCCCTCTTTCGTCCCTTTCCTTTTGTTATTATGTTGCTAATGCGTCATTCCTTACCTTTATCCTGCTACATAAGTTAAAATAAAACTTTTAAGGCGATAGTTAAACTCCGAATAATGTTATTTGAAACTTACCTTTCGGAGAAAAATATCTCTATCGGCAAGTGTAGATCAAAGATCAGACTGCACGATTTGTGCAATCTGATTTTGCTCTACACTGTCCGCAAAAAGTCAGTGAGTCGCGCTAAGCAGGTCAAGGGTTGAACTAATCATGCGAAGAGAGAAGCTCATAGCACTGCTTTATGCATTTCGATAACTGTCAAGGGAAGCTTTTACATAGGGATTCAAAATAGTTCGCCTTGCTTGAGCGAAGATTTCAAACACCACTCAAAAATACAGCTGTAAGCGCTTTCCTATAGCGATGAAAGTAAAATTGGGAAAATACAAAAGTTCAGAGATTCAAAGTAACTTTTAGACTGCTCTAAAGTGGGTCAACGTTCGGATTCTTAAATTAGTAGAAATTTTTACGGTATATATGAACTCCTTTGCTTTATGAATACTTGTATTGAATCAAAACACGACTAGTTTCTCCAATTTAGCATAAGTCTACACTCGTTTTCAGCCAGTTTTTAACCCATTTCATCCTTGTTTTATGAAACTATAATCATTTTTGTGACTTCATGCCAAATGCTGCCCCTGACGGCCGCAAGGTTGCACAAATTACGAAAAATAGAAAATGCATTTCGCGCTTTCATGCTTTAGATGCCTTCCAAGCTATCGCTGTTATCGTTTCCGGTTGTAAATGAGGACAAATCCCTTGAGTTTCTGTATCTCGTTCACCATATGTATAGATTATGTATTGGTAGTTTGAGGTTGATTGGGACCACCTGTGTTTTGAAATATCTTAAAAAAATGTTTTAGCTACTAGTATTATACTGAAAATTTGCAATAATATTACCATTACCAACTCTCTGTGAAATTTTCAGAATTTTTGATAACTTAGTTTCACCTTTTTCTATTCAATGCAAAAAATTAAATCTTAGCAAAAAATAAAATGTCTGAACAAAACCGCTTAAAAACGGTGGGAGGGCTGAAGGCTCAATATCGGAGTCTTGTACACACTTGTTTACACGTTGTTTTCTTTTCCACGCCCAACCATAGATGTTTTCCTAAAACCTAGGCAAACTTTGGCTCACATAATGTGGTAAAGCAAACAACAATAGAATGAAGAATGGTAAATTGTATGAACTGGATAAGTACCATAAACAAGCTCCAAAGTATTGTTGTAGATGATTTTTTACAGTCAGAGGGACACAATGTCTTTAAGATTACCACCCTATGATTGAGACCAAAATACATGTTATCTAAATTTGGGCGAACTGAAAAGATATAGCGAAAAACAATTCAAACAAACCATGAAAGACCTAGGATTAAGTGTCAGGTGGTTTCGAACACATATCTCAACAGAAGTGATATAAAACAGGAAGCCATGCAGGAAATGAAAGGGAGATCAAATATTGGAGAACAGACACCATGTAAGAGAACAATGGACAGATTATTTTTGACTTCGACGGTTTATATGAAAATGACGAAAGCGATATCTAAGGTAAGGAATAGAACTATATTACTTGTACAAAAAACAATTTCAGGGCCTCATATTTAGCTGAAGTGAGGTACTGAAGTCATGCACTTGTCCAATTAGGTTAGCTGTTCTAGTCACTGTGCGAAACTTTCGGAGAAAGTTAAGCTTCAGAACAAGAATTTAACACGACTGGAATGGGCTAAAAGCTCTTTCTTGCAGTAGAAAAGTTCTAATTTTCGCCGTGAGAGTTGGTAGGTTCATTTTAAAAGACCTTGAAAAATTTCATCAAAATTGACCCGGGAATTTTCAAGACACTTCAAAATTCAGGGGGTCCCTTCAAACTACCTGTGCCTATGTATACACAGCTGACAGGAACACATTGTTTGTATTCTAAACCACTGTGATTTAGTTTGACTCATATAGGTTGCAGTTACAATTTGAACAGTAATCAAATCAGTAACTTATTCATCTGATTGAAAGGCTTACGACTAATTGGTACGTTTTAAGTCAATTAGAAATGAGAGGTGTTCTTGCAAAAAAGGCGGTCTTAATGTAATATCATGATGCATTACGACAAACAAGTCATCATAAAATTGTAGATTCTTGAAATTCACTTTAACTAACAACCGACCTAATCATGAGGTCGGGTCCTTTGACACGGAGAAAATCGACAGATAGGAAAAAGTATCTGCGCAGGCTGACCTGGGTCGGTACTTTTTGGAGATGCATTAAACCTCCTTTCCACAGAGAATGGTTCCTATAAATGACTATAATGGAGTAGAAAATATGAGCAAACAGTTAAAACAACTCAGTTCTTTTACTTACAAATTCCGCCGACTATACAGCCAATTAAATAACCAATTGAATAACCAGTGAAAATCCAAGAAGCTTTTTCTAGGTCTACACCGCTTATCTTTTGTAGATCTGGCAAAACCGGACCCTTTTGTCCGTATATCAAGCCCTGCAATTAAAAAGGAAGTTCAAAACACACTACCTTCAATTCTAGGACAAAAAGAAAACGAGCACTCTGAAAATGATCTGAACTTACAGAGATTTGTCTCATACAAAGAGGAATGATCGAGAAATGCCTGCACCATGTTGCCAAAACTAGACTTCTGCTTCATGAAAACAGGGTCGTCTGTGGGTTGCAATCTATTTAATCTTTACAAGACGACAAAGTTTCAGCCTTGCCCAAATAGAATGTATTTGCAGACGACAATTTCAATATGGTTCAGATGGTTCAATTTTTCTTTAATAGGATAGAAAACATTTTAGGAAAAGGAGAAAATGCTGGTTACCAGCTTTTCTTCTTTTCTTAAAATGTTTTCAAAAGGCCTCTTCCCCTGAGTCGTTTAAAGTCAGCATTGTGCGTTTAAGGTTTAAATCTTTACAAGACTACAAAACCTTTACAACTCCTCGAATATAATGCATTTGCAGACGACAAATTACAAATAGAATAAATAATGGGACTCGTCAAATAAAGGGTAGGAAACGTTGAGAAAAAAGGAGAACAAGAAAAAATGCTGGTTACCAGCATCATCACAATGTCTTTAAGAGCCTTTTTTTAGGGTCACGAAAACACAGGGTTACTTGGTAAAGGGTGAAAGCAAAAACAACAAACAAACCCTAAGAATATCAAGAATAATTGAACTCGCTTTTTTGCATACAATATAGATCAATCTGACTGCACAGCTTGTAAGTTGTGATTGTAAAGTTCGAGTCTGGCTGTGTCACTAAAGGGGCTTTTCATTTCAATGTCTAGGGATGATCAGGATTGGAATGATTCGCAGTATCTAAGTTCAGACATTTCATTCATCAGTATGACCTACAATTTACAGAAGACAATACAATCATATGACAAATATACTAAAGAAAAGGGTAAGACCAGAAGCTTAAGCTTACAGAATTTACAAATTTCGGGTAACGGTTACATTACATGATCATATCATTACTACTTACTTACAGCCCCTCCCCCATCTCCCCCGCGGGGAAAAAAACGAGAAGGGTGTGGACTGATATTTGTTATGATTTCAATTTAAGGCACCTTTATATAACTATTATGCCTATAGGAACTTGCAGCTTGACCACTGATTAAACAAGTAGTTGCTTACACTAAAAACCTGTATGGTATAGAATGTTAGTTTACCGAATTTGAAGGGTCAAATCTGTATGTCAAATAGAAAAAGGAAAGAAATGGTTGGAATGGTTGTAATAGATTTATTTTATACAGGTTATATTACCAATAAGACATTGGAATTAGGTATTACTTGATACATCTCCTGCTATCATGGATACATGTATGAATGGCAACAAATATTCTCTGTGTATCAAATAGATTATGATATTCATCCCCAAATTGAATGATTTGGAGTTTAAATCCTGTTATACCGTTTAAAGTTAGGCTCAGATTAATGTTTTGTTTATTGTATGAAAACGGCATTTTAAAAAAAGGTAGTGTTGATTCAATTCCGGATATCTGCCACAGTTTTTTCCTACGGACATTTTTTTTTTTCCATTTTCGCTCAGATAAAAAAAAAAATAATAATAATAATAATAATAATAATGATAATAATAATGAAATAAAATAAAATCATATGTTGCGGAGCAAAATACAAAGATAGCGTACCTCAAAGGAGAAAACTCTTGTCAAAATTAAAGAAAAAGCGCTTTAATAACCTAAAAGATGGTGCTTAAAGTAACAAACACTGCTCAAATATATGACCATTCTTAGAATTGTGATGTTTGTCACCAGTAAAAAGAAATGACTGAAAGACGGCACTGGACAGATAACAGAAGCAATTAGAAATGTTGTAACGTGTCAACGAAGACTTGTTTTCTGATAATTTTTCTGCAATGGAAAATTTTGCTGTGGACAGATTGTTTTTAAAATTTTGCACAGGAATAGTACTTTCTAATATTTTGTAATAAGATTAAAGAATAAAGTATATCATACGGGGCATTTTTAAGAGATAAGGTGCATTTTTAAGTATTATTACCCCCTTTACGATAAACGTCTCTTTTGGCGTGATTTGGCTTCCCAATCATTTATAAATGGCATTTAACTTTTCTTCTGCGGTTTAGATCTTTAGTTTTTGCAAGAACAACAGACATATTACAGATAGTAATATACTTTCTCACTGTCATATTACCTAATGGAATATAATAGAGTAATAAAAGGAAATATGCGCACAACGGTGAGTAAAGAAAACTGTGGCATTGGTCATTTAACTACACCGCACCTACAGAGTAGCAATTACACAGCTTTGGTAGGTACAGATGCTCGCTGAGACAGATGCATCTGTTGCGTAATCTTGAATATACAATTTGATTTTTCTATCGCTAAGGAGAAAAATTAACCGCACCGATGCGGCATATATCAACAAAAGTGGAATTGTTCTCCATCTTCTAATTGAATCTGAGGACGGCATTGCGCTCTTTGTTGTCTTGTTGAATGTTTTGTGCACTGTATCTTCTGTGGCAGTTTTATTCTCATCTGTGAAAGATTCGTCCGTGTCCTGAATAGAATAAAAAAACGACAGACTGTTATAGTTCACGCTGTTACCTCCATTTATCCATGGCTTTTTGAATTCATATACATTAAACCTTTACAAAATATTTGAAGTATTTTGATGTCATACGATTTTAAGTGCAGACTGTATTGAAAAGTCAGTGCCGGTATTCACCAACCATCCTTAACTGCATTCTAAGTCTTATTCTCTGATAATAATAATGATAGTGATCTATATCTAAACTTAACGCATTTCCCGATAGGCTAAACAATTTGGCTATCCAAAAGAGACAAGAGTTAGACTGGATAAGGAAGAGACGTTGCAGTAATAACAAAATCATTTACTTTATCGAAGTATTCTGACGGAAAAGAAGGATTCTCCATTCCCTAGGCGTTTTCGCTTGAAGCACGGATAAATGTGAATGGTTTCTTTCGTCTCTCCACAAACGTTTGCTTAAAAAAAGACAAAGAGAAAAAAGATGATTCTGTGCTGTTTGAACTTCCCTGAAATCAAACATGATATTCAATGATCTATAAAGTGTCGTTAGAAGGAAATTGTTTACAACTTCTCACATTCTAACCCACAGACCTTCAAACTAAAGGCCATGGCGTTATATCAAAAGCTGATGTAATATATCTAATCAAAACGTGATATCACCTATCAGCGCTGCGTTCTTTGATGTTTATGGTTGGTTTCAGTAAAAGTTTGAAATCACACATTTCAATATGAGTTATAAACAAAACGAAAAAACAGCATTGATTTAAAGTGCGGAAGCGATATATAAGCCTATTACTGATACATGTAGGTGAAAGAACTAATGATAAAAAAATTATACAGAAAAGGAATAATTAGACTCTTCGGAAAAAGAGCTTTGAGAAGACTGATATAGAAAAAGCTATTCGAGAGCACACACACAATACTAATGACGTGACGTTACAGAGAATTATCACTGATTGCGATATGATAAAGGAATAAAACTAAAGGTGATATGTTACAGCAATATAAGTCAAGTTATATGATAAAAGAATAGACATGTACTAAAGTAATATGATGAACAACTAGAAGAAAAAAGATATGATAGAGGAATATATCTAAATTGATATAATAACGGACAAAAAGTAAAATAATATAAAATTTACTACCCCGAACTGATAAGGAAACGCACTATGTTAACATAACTGAAGACAACAACAAAAAATGCGCGATTTTGAACATTTAGATAACGGTACTACAACCAGCCAGGTCCCTTGTTTTCGGACAGATGAGAAATTAGTTTATAAAGCTCGATTATTGCGTTCTTGTCTTATGTTTAAGCGGTTTATGGTTCATTTCTTTCATCGTACAAAAATATAAAAAAATGTCAAAAACAGTGGTCCTTCAGTCTGTTTTCTAGTTGTAAAAGTAAAATTCATTTGTATATATTCAGTTTTGTTCATTCGAATTTCTGTTTAAATTTTAGTTTAGCCAATATTTTCAATATTTTGAATTAATTAATTATCAAAGTAACTCTGTCTGTAATATTGCTTTGCCGATAAAATATGTTCGTCTCTGACCAGCTTAAAAAGAAATTAAAGAAATATTCTTCCTAATATTTCGAATCACGGACACAATCGAGAGAAGATAGAGAAAACTACTAGACAAACAAATTTTTTTCCGTGTTTTGGCTGACTGTCTTTATCAAGAAAAAACTATATATTTTTGTATTATTGAAAAAAAAAGTAATTTGATTTGTGTGCGGTAGCAATAAAGTCCCTATTCTCAAGACCATGAAATAAAATTGAAACTTTGGAAAACAACATATTCCTACCTGTCAAAATGTTCTAATAATTATGCATCTTACCCGAAGAGAATAGAGAGGGCCCATCGACTGGGAAGTAGTGGTAACGATAAGTGTTTTCCAATTATTGTGAAATTCGCTTACTTTAAGGATAGAGAAACTGTTTTTCGAGCTGCGAAGAAAAATCTCAGCCGTCGGTCAAGCATTACAGTTAGGGAAGACTTTTCACTTAGAGTGAGAAAGCATAGGAAACAGCTCAAAAGGTTTATGTTTGATGCCAGAGAAAATCAAAGTGCTGTCAGCACTGTAATCGGTCGACACTGAATAACTACAGTGGTTTGAAATCACAAATCAAATGGCAGTTGTTTGAACTATGTATGGGATAGACATTTTATAACTGAGTCACGTAGAAACTCTCCGTCCCTTACAAATTAGTAGTTTAACGGAATGCTAAAGATGTATGTCTGCCAGTCGACAGCAATAAAACGTAGAATGTAAGTGACTATTCTGACCAGAAATACCGATTTTCAAGCTTTAGATATCACTCATCATGATAACAGTACCTACCAACCTTTTATAAAAGATTAAGAAAATATAAATACATGTATTATTTTCTGTAACTTTTGCAACTATTGAATGATGGACATGATGAATATGTCGTATAGAATGTGCCTGTATTATGGCTATCAAAGTGATTGCTTTTGGCTGCTCGCGTTTATCTTGACAAATTATCCTACCATACGTTTTTCGGCTGGCTAAATTGTCCTTGGCAAGATTGTTCTGTTCAAAACATCGGCAGGCCAATTTCTCCCACATTACTTTCAAAGCATGTAGTATCTACCAAACCCTCAACCCTTTACCAAATGATGTAATTTTAGACTTGTCCAAAACGAAAGCATTTGCACATGACGAATGAAATGTAGACCAAATTAATGGTGATTTGAATCTTTGAAATGGTAAAAAAACATTGTGAGAAAAGGAGAAAACGGCGGTTATTTGCATTTTTCCACAATGTTTTTAACAGCCTTCTTCCTCGGGGTCATCAGAAACGGGAAAGTTTGGTTAAAACACTCAGTTTTGGCCTTTTATAGTCAGAAAAACAATATCCAAACATTACAATTTCAGTGTCGAGTTTTTTTTTTTTTTTTTTCATATGAATTATTCATAAACAGACAATTAAGATATTCAATATGTATGTCTGTGATACTGATCTGCATTGCATTCCAAGGAAAGTCTGATCTTGATCTTTTATTGTCTTCAAAAGCGACTATATATATGTCACTGTAGAACATGGGCCATTGTATTAAATCATTGTAATGAGCAAGAGCATCACTACAGTAAACCTTGTGCTTTTAATCTGGAATATGGAGAGGATGAGAGTCAACCAGAATGCTGATGAGACAAACATGTTACTGAGAGTTTTACACTGAAGCGCTCAATTAATGAAATAGATCTGATAAGCGTGGAAAAGCAACCTAATTATTGCAGGGTCATTGCTGTCTTGACTACGATATCTCAAGTAATAGGAATAGCAGATCCAAAATTTGAGTGACTGCATGTTCTGTGCAGTCTGATCTGAATCTGTGCTCTCCGAAGAGGCTTTTTCCCTGGTCAGTTGATTCAGACATGGAGAATATGACGTTAAGTGGGTTTTTTGTATTGCAGTTTCAGGGTTTTATCCATCTAAGAAAATGATCTGTTTAACTCTACCAAATGACAAAATGTTGAAAATCTTTCAAATGATGAAAAAACGCTGTGAGGAAAAAGAGAACATGCTAAATACATGTATGCTGTTTTTCCCACTACATTTTTAAAGCCCGACAAGATTGTGTGGCCAACGGTTAATAGACTGATTTCAGTCTTAAGAATGCCATCAAAAAGAAACATGTTAGTGAGCGTGTAAAATGGTAGAACCGTGGTTGGAAGGAGAGGAATAGGGCTTATGAAAACAATTTAACCTTTAACCTGCTAAATAAGTGAAATGAAACAGTTCTTTACTATTTCAAAGGTATTTTTGTTTTGGAAAAAATATCTTCTTGTCGGACATTAAAGATACAAAATCAGACAGCATGTAGTATACAGTCTGATCTTGATCTACAATGTCCGGAAAAGGTCATAAATTCGCGCTTAGTAGCCCAAGGTTTAATACATCCTATGCTGAAAGATGCATAATCAAATATATGCTGGTCAGTATAGTGAATGGACAGTCTGGTTTCTAAGGTTGAAAGCGTGGGATAACCAGACCGTTCTGAAAATGTTTATGTAATGGCTTCTCCACTAGGGTAATAACTCTTAAACAACTCTACATCCTTTGTCCCACACTGCTTCACACGCTTCACCTTGCTTACATTAAACTACCAACGGCAGATTACTTTTTTAAACAGCTTTCACCACCAGCATGTACATCAGTTTGCTCCAAGGCAAAACAATCTAAATTTTCAAATTCTTTTAAAGCAATGTTTCCTTACAAATTCCGTTTCACTGCAAGTTTATCCTTGCTCCAGGCCAAATGACCTATCATCTTTTCAACACAAGGTGTGCTCGTAACATAATCCAGATACTCCTGGATTCGCTCTTGTTTCATTCATAAGTTGTTGCTTTATCACTGACACCATTCCTTATGGCTTATTAGAGTTAAAAGTTCAACGTAATAAGGTCACAACAGCTAGTATTAGTGTTATTAGACTAGTAGTAATAAAACAGAGAGAGCTGAGTTTATCCAAAACCAACCATCCCCCTGCTTAAATCTAAAACCAACCATCCCTCTGCTTAAATCCAAAACCAACCATCCCCCTGCTTAAATCTAAAACCGACCATCCCCCTGCTTAAATCTAAAATCGACCACCCCCTGCTTAAATCCAAAACCAACCATCTCCCTGCTTAAACCCAAACCCAACCATCCCCCTGCTTAAATCCAAAACCAACCATCCCCCTGCTTAAATCTAAAACCAACCATCCCCCTGCTTAAATCTAAAACCGACCATCCCCCTGCTTAAATCCAAAACCAACCATCTCCCTGCTTAAATCCAAACCCAACCATTCCCCTGCTTAAATCCAAACCCAACCATCTCCCTGCTTATTACTACAACCCAACGATTTATATTTTTAGCTCATATAGCTATATGAGCAAAATTACAACATTTTGATAAATCTAACCTCAACCACATCTATGGTTATGCCGCTAAACAACATCCTAGTTAACGTGTCACATATTTTAGCCCATATACCTATATGAGCGAAATTACAGCATTTTTTAAATCGTCATATTATATATATTCTGCCCTATACATACTAGATTTTCTAAGATCTGCGTCTTTATCTTAGTGCGTCCCCAAGCTAATGTATCGATATTGTTCCCAAGGATATAGCGTTTATCGTCGTTACTACTTAATGCGACTTTATTTACCTCTTCAGTATACAACTCATGATTATGGCTCCTAATAACTACCATTCTCCTTAATTGTGTTTTATTTTTAAACAAACACTCTTTATAATGATCATGTTTAATAAATGCTTTTACTACATGCCTTTTAATTCCCTTACATTTTTTTACTTTCCTCCTCAACATCACACATTTTATAAGAGTATAGCTTAGACCTGAGGCCTACAAACTCCCCAATAATCTTACCACTTGTCTCATCTTTAAACATACCCACAACTTTTTTATTTAATCCAGTGGGAATACCTGAAGGGTGATCAGGTGGGTAATCACTTGTATCAAACCAATCTTTAACATCACCACTAATATCCTTATAAAAATCTTCTGTTTCTATTTCATACATTAAGCTATCTGTATCAGTGAAAAGAAGTTTAACTTTTTCACCATATTTATCTTTAATATAATTATAATGAAAGTTATACATCAATGTCTTACTTAAATCTAAAATACACATCCCTACATGAATAGGCTTATTAAAACATAAACGTTGTTTTTTCATTTGAATTATACATAAATTTTCATCAAGGGTAGTTATATTGTAATAGTTGGGTTTAGCGGTTAATTTTTCTGCTTTTTCCTTGGTACTAACTAATCTTATATCTACTCTATTCCTAATATTTTCCATAGTCTTACCAAATACAGAATTATTCATAAGTTTAAAGAAATCCTTTTCAAATGCGGTTTTAGCTTTTGCTCTTAGTGTAGTATTTTTATCGATATAAGGTTTTAACCATTCACTCTCATCAAAAGTTAACCCTCTATGAATCTTTTTAAGCTTTAGATCTAAACTTAAATACAACTTTAAATTTTCATGGTGTAATATATATCTATTTTTATTATCTGAATTAGGTATAAGTTTTTCAACTTTACAGGTCTTTAATCTTTCGGGAGCTAATGGACAATCATTATGCAAATCATGTAATTCTTTAGGATATTCTAAATCAACATCTAATATACAAGGGCAACTTTGCCAATTTTGTAAATTATTTTCATCTATCCATTTAAAATTTCCAATGGGAAGTTTTTGACACATTGCCCAACCATAGAGATTATTCGCATCTAAATAAGTAATAAATTTAGGTGGTTCATTTGGGTTATATTTTTTACCCATATATGAATTATTTGCTTTTGCATATCGTTTAAAAATGGTTGAGATACCTCCTCTTATTCCGTTTTCAATAAATAAAATCATATCAGGGTCTGATAATAATTCTAATTCTACCCTAGTAGTTTTTAACATTGCCTCCCAAGCTAATCCCGGCGCTGTATAAAACCATAATGGATCTAATCCATAATTATTAAAGCAAACATTCCTAAAATTTTCAAAGACATCCGCCAACAGTAAAACATCAGTCTTATTATATAAGTCATGATAATCTTTAAAAGTTTTCATCTCGAGGGTATTCCATACATTTAATGCATATTGATAATCCTCCTCCCCAATTCCACTATATTTAAGCTTCGAGTAAAATTCTCTTTGTTTGGGTAGCTTTGTTACCTCTAATTTACTAAGGTTATCAAACCATTCATATGGGAATATAACCTTTTGAGAGACCAATTCAAGCTTTTCCCCGTCAAAATATTTCATAAGATTAGTCTTGTCTTCCATAGCTAGAGTGCTAGCTAATTCATCTAAACTTTTACCTAGAAATTTTAAACTATCAAGGAATCTAATCTCATGCATTTTAATTTTCTTTATTTCTTTTTTCGTTTTCTTATCTTTAACAGTGTATTCTATTGGCACATTTTTAGACACGCTAATATATGTTTCCTTGTTTGTTGGTATACAACTCGTCTCACCGGGTGTACTCATTAAATCTTTTATAAATAAATGAGCATCATACTTACTATAATTATGAAAAAATATAGGTGTAAAAGTAGGCCTTCTACATTTTAAATTACACACACTGTGCGCAGCTCCCCTAAACTTTCCAGTATAATGACAATGGTCTCTTACTTTTTTCATGTCTTCTTTACATTTTGAAAATGACTCCCCACATATCCAGCAGTTTTCTGCTTTATCAAACTCTCTTTTATCCTTAACTCTATAAATCATTTCCCTCGTTGGTATCCTATCTATTTCTTTTATAACATTTTCTAAATCCTCTACGAATTTCTTAGATGTAATTTCGCCAGAATATTGAAAGATCTTAGAAGGGTAAAAATCTTCATAATGTGATTTAACATAAAAACAATATCCTGAAACATTATGCTCATTAATTAATTTTGTCCCATTGCCTTTATTTTCGTTTTTATTTTCTAATGTAGCCTCCATATCCGCATAAATTGTAAAAGGGTGTCTTTGTTGTTTATTAAAATTCTTAAAAGATATCTTGGTACCCTTTTCATGTAAGTCTATTCTACAGGCATCTTTTTCACCACAATACTCTAAATGTTTATTTAAAGTTTCTTCTTTTTGAAAATGATTTAAACATCTTTCACAAATATAAATTTTACCATTATGATCAGATAACTGTTTAGATAACAATCTACTCATATTTTTAATTAAACAATAATGTTTTTTATCATCCTTCTCAAGAAGTAAAAGATTAATATGATGTTCTCTTTTATAAACTTCTTTACTTAGACTAAGTGGATAAACATCAGTTAAATAATTATATCCAAAAATTGATACGGATATAGATGGGTTTAGGGTTTCGAATTTAATTCTATCTTGAAGTGAAACAGGGTAATTAATCCCTTCCATATTTATAGTGTTTAATAATGGTCTTAGTCTATCAATTTTTTCAGGGTTATTATCTGTTGGGTTCAAAGCTATAAGAATACAATAAGCAAAACACATATTATCATTCTTATTTATTGGATTAATAACACTTTTTGTATTTGCTATCTAAGGAGGAGTTGGAAACCAAGATTTTCCTTTTATTGGGTTATATAATACTGTGTGTAATCTTAAATCAATTGCGTAAAAAACTTTATAATAATCTTGGTCCATTTCCCTAATTGCTATATTAATTAATATCTGTTCCCTCATTTCATCATATAATTCATCCACATCATCCCCATCTAAATTAACAAATGGAAAACCAGAATCAAAATTCATTCCTTTTAAATCATTTTCAATAGAGTGTATCATCATACATTTCATAATAAGTTTAACTTTTGTTCGGCGATTATTTTTCATAACATTGGTTAATTTATCTTTCGCTAAATCAAGTAAATCCTCAAGTGTAAAAACTCTTTTACCTTTTATAAGATATTGTTTGGTAAAACCTTTAAATGCTGATGGCCCTTCTTTAATCTCTATTTTATCTTTATCTATTTTATCTTTATCCTTATATAACTTATCTATTTTTTCTTTTAAAGCTTCTAAACTAGGTGATATATTTTTTTTTTTAATTTCTCCAATACTATCTAAATAGTTCATCAACTCCTCAGCTGCGGCTTTAGGTGGAGCTGGTACCGAGGGTGGTGTATAAGGTGTAGGTGTTGGTGTTAATACAGGGGCTCCAAGATTACTAATATCATAATCTAATAATGGTGCTCCCCGATTAAGTAAGAGGTCAATTAATTGAGCTCTTCTAAGTCTTGAGTATCCTCTAATTCCTCGATTTTTAGATACTTGTTTTAAGTCTCTTACTGTGAACCTCCTGAATTGATCAGCAGGACTATGAGGTATAGGATTACTTAGACGCCCAATTAATTCAGCTCTTCTAAGTCTTGAGTATCCTCTGATTCCTCTTGACTTAGCTAAATCTTTTAAACCTTGTATGGTATATATATTATAGTTTTCCATTTTTATATATGTAAAAAAAATCTTAACTAAATGTCAAAAATAATTTTATTATGGAGTGACATAATAAAATTATTGAATGTTAATCTTATATTTATTATTCCAAACTCTTCCGTACCATTTTGTAACTGTTTGAGGACAACGATCTATAAATTTACCCGCCTTGTATATTGATGGCAATACTATTATTTCACCAGTTTCAACATCCTCTAAAGTGACTTTCTTAGGATTTTGCTTAATAGTTTTTAATCTTTCAAACTTTGGATCCTCGCTTATTTCTTTTTCAGGCAACTTAGGAGACACCTCCGGTAACAATCCATGTTTTTTCACCAACTCAACTAAGCGTTTTTTATCCCAGTATGAGCAGAAATTTATATTATTTTCTTTAAGAATTTTTTTTAAATCTATAATCTTTATCATTTTTATATATAAAAAAAATATCTTAATACACTACACTCAATTTATTTCCATCAGACTGGAAGTTAATTAGCTTATCACTAATAATAACAGCATATGCCTCTGTGTCTACAGGTACATTTACACCGAAATTTACCTTAATTTGGATATCAGTAACAGAATATTTTAACTTTTCACTCTGCTTGGAAACATCAAACATAAACAAAGGATAAAGGTTACTGTACTCTGAAGGGATAAAATTAGGATTTGATACCAAGCTATCCATTTTATAAAACTTAGATCTAAATAATGCAGTGTCACCATAAGCTCTACTAAATTGTTGTTTAGCAAATGAAAGATTGTAGTCAACCGCTGGATACCTAGTGGAATTTAACGTAACATAAATATTTTTAACGTCTACATTGTCAAATATGGCTGGATTTTGCTCTTGATTACCAATTTTATCAGTCTGAAAGCCTACAATGATAAAACGTGGCACCTCAGGAGATGATTTAACTGAAAGTCTCCAAGTAAATGTTGTTGACTGAGGAACTGTAATGGAGTCGCATTGTAGCATTCTATATCCAACTGGAAATTTTTCTTTTTTCTCAATAAGGCTATAAAGTTCCATCTTCTCCTTATCCGCGGGTAGCACATGAGGCATAAACCATGATATTTTACTCAAAGTAATTTTACCGGCATCAACACCGTTAGCTCTAAAAATCGCATCATTATCATCATTTCTTGTCAAGGTGAGAGTTTGCTTCATTCCATACAATATTTTATTATAATCTTCACAAAAACCAAATATATGTTTTAATGGAATTCTAAAGCTAAATGTTCCCTTTGGATTGGAATTATCAACGATGTATTGTTTTCTTACATTCCAACCTATGTTTTGAGCAGCTGCTGTAGGTCTTGTATCCTTGTACCAACATTGGTTTAGCCCCTGTGATTTAGAAAAATCATCCGGATATTTTAACAACCCAAGCATTGTAGTAGCTTGACCAGGATGTGTTAAGGATTCAATATCCATACCTGAAAGTTGATACCTAATATTTTTAAACAGGTACATCATGGCGTTGTTTGCTAGAGAAGCAGCATCAGCATTTCCGTAAGCTGTTCCATTAACCTTTGTAAAACGACTTTCTATAAGTAAATAGCTCTCACTAGGATGTGTGAAAATATCTTGAGTTTCAATGTTAATCCTAATATCTCCTCCTGAGTTGTGATTGGTTCATACTCATGGTGTTCATACTCATCAATACTAGTATCTTTTATAATTGGTTCAGTGATTTTTAAAATGTCCATTTTATTATTGCAATTATAAATTTTAAATAAAAATTATAATTGTATCACTTTTAATTAAAACTCTAACCAAAGCTGGGGAAAAGCTTTATCTTCATTATTAACAAACACACCCTTAAGTTTAATTTCATTTAGTTTATTTTTTGGGATAAATGTTTTCTTTTTAGGGTAAATTCTATTTCCATACACAAGTGTTATAGGGGTTATATTGTACTCTTCTAAATGTTTATTTACTTTTTCCTCAATCTCTTTCATTACCTTTACTTTACTAGGAGGCAACTTTATAACAGCTTTTTGATGTCTATAAGCTGTGTTATTAATTTCAAGAATCTCACAATCTTTTAGGTTTAAAGATGCACCTATTATATGAATAGTACTATTTCTGTATTTTGAATAATATTCACGATCAAATATTAAGTTTGACATTCTCTTTTTTATATAATAAATATAATTTTCTTAACTTATTTTTTTTCTTCATACTACCTTAATGCCTGCTTCACTGTTTAATTTTTTAACTAAGTCTTGAATAGCTATGGCACTTCCATCTATTAAGGTATTAATATCTTGCGTTTTAGGTGTATCAGCGGGTTTAGGTGTTGCGTTATATTTTTGTAAAATTTTCTTTGATTTTGGTGTTAAAGCTTTTGTAACTAATTTCTTTCCTGCTTCTACAGCTGCACTCTTTCCAACCTCTAAAGCTTTCTTTGCTCCTTCCTTAGCTACACTCTTTCCCACATCAAGGGCAGAAGATGCTATTTGTTTACCCGCGCTACTCGTAAAAATCTTCGCTAAAAGGTTAGCAATGCTGTCAAAGATTCCAGTACCACCGTATGAATACCTTCTTTTAAATCCGTGTTTCTTAATAACAATCATTTTTTATAGTATAGACATTAAATTTTTATAAGCGTCTGAATTTAAAACACTTGTCTTTTTAATTCATCACAAATACTAACTAACTCATTTCTTACACCTGTGTTACCTGCTTCTTTACTTGCCAACAACAGGTCTAATCTTTCTATTAATGTGTTAGGATCAGACGGGATAACAATGATACCCTTTCCTTCATAAAATCTTTTATTATCCCAAATAGGTCTAAGTATAGTGAGCCATTTTTTACCTTTAGAAGCTTTAGGATATTTACTTCCTGGGTTGTTGTCGCGATAAATGGAGTTGGTTTTTACCAACAACTTCGCATAATTAATGTAATCATTTTCTGTATAAATACTACTATCCGGGTATTTAGATATGATTAACTCCCATAAACCAGGTGTGCCTTCATATTCCTCCTTTCCCACAATAATATTATTGTCTTGAATACTAATTGGTTTGTTTCCAATATAAAACTTACCCTTTCTGTCATATATTCCAAACGTTCTATCAGATTCATCTTTAGTAGCAAACTTTCTTAAATATTCTTCTGCTATTTTACCAATAACTATTGGAACTCCTTCTTCTTCTTATGGTTTATCATAAGCTCTGATAGAAGGAAATGCTGGGAACTTAATAGCTTGTGGCAACTGTTCGATACCTTCTTTAATAGGTTTAAGTCCTTCTGTAATCTCCTTTGTTGTAGCTTTTTGTGTTTCCGTAATAGGTTTAAAAAACTTTGAAAGATCGGTTTGAAGTTGCTGTTCGCCTGTTCTCTCCGCTATTAGATTATCCCGAATATTCTTTTTTGTTTCAAGATACTCTTTTACAATTAAATCCCTTTTTGTAGGATCAGTGATTTTTAAAAAAGACATTTTTTTATTACTAAAATAATTTTTTATCCTAGTTTTAACATAATTTTTAACATAATTTTTAACATATTTTTTTATCACATTTCATAACTAAAGCTGCATGAAAACTTTATTTTTGGTCTTTTAATATCCAAGCGGCCCACCGTGATTTTTTTCAACCAACCTCCGAAAGGACTCCCTTTGCTGTCGCCTCCCTCTCTCGATTAAACTTTCTTCATTTTCGATAGATATCTTTTTCTTAGTTTTTGTTCTTATTTCATCCTTCATTTTCTTATACTTCTCTAGTTCTTCCATGATAAGTTTAAACTCTTCATCTGATATACGATCGTCAACTAAAGCTTTAGATATATGTGAAGCAATTGTATCAAGCTTAGCATCAGCTAACATCCGAATCTTTTGATGTTTTTCTCCTTTTGTTTTTGAATTCCTTACTACATACTTACCTACCATTGAGAGTAATCCGGTTGCTGCACTTGTAATTTCTAAACCTAAAGCTATTGGTACCGCTGCAACTGTACCCAATAATATGGCTCCTCCGACACCAGAAGCCATTGTTAACCCAATTAATGCTGTATCAATATTATCAACAACTCTTGCAGCTCTAAAATATTTCTTGGCTAAGGCTTCTCTTTTTTGAACTTCATTCTCAAGAAACTTTTGTACTTCGGATATCTTTTGTAAACGGTAGGAATGTCCTTTATCATCTAGCGGCATCATTTCAATAGACGGGGCTGAAGGTGTATTACTTTCTTTAGATAACGGAGGATAGACTTTATTAGGATGTCTTTGATCTGTATCTGCCATTTTTTTTAATTAAAATTATAATTTTTTATCTCAGGATTGTAAGTATTTTAGATAGCTAAATAACTCACCCTCAGGTATTTTAATTGGTTTTTGTGAGAAATTATAAATGTAGACTAAGATATCATTAGTCTCATTATCTAGATGTGTACCGTTTAAAATGGTTAAACTATCTTTCCATTTATTACTGACAGATACCAATATAATCCCCTGTGTAGCTATATAGCCAAATCCTAACGATATTATTTTTCCATCTTTAGAAGGAATCTTAATATCATCTTGGGAATAAATTTTCCATTTTAAAGGATCTTGTTTGATGGGAGGATAATCAACGTGTAAGTTAGGTTTCCAAAATATAGTTTTATGTTGATTAGCAGTATTAGGTTTTATACCAAATTTGTGTATATCCATTTTTATTTTTACTTGTGACAAATAATATTTAAATATTATTATTTATAACATTACAATATAAATTAACTATGAGAGCCATCATTATAAGAAACTATAAGTAAAGGTTCATATTTTGCGATAGTAATCTTTTTACTAGAAATATTTTCTATAGATATAAATATATAATCTCTTGTAACTGATCTATAGCAATTCTTGTGTGTTAGACCGTTTAAGTATAAATTATCTTTAAGTACAATTGCAATTTTTGCATGGTTATTATATGTACTACATCCAAGCCCAAGTTGCAATTTTACTTTTTCTAAAGGTTGTAGTATTATTTCACTTTGTGAATATACTTCCCATGTATCTTCTGTTATTTTTCTAGGTGGATATTCCAAATCTTGTAAAGGAAACCAAATTACTTCTTTTATAAAATCTTTATCTCCAAAATCACAATTATATTTATGTATCATTTTTTAATTATGTATTATTTTTTTATATTAATATTTTTTATAAGATAGCTCCTAGAATAGGGATATTAACAAATGGACTATTAGGCCCAAGCAAAAGCCCTTTTCCGTCATAAATCTTCCCTCCTTGCTTTAAATACAAACCATCACCAGCAGACCCTAAACCTTTACCTTTGTATGGCTTTAAGTATAATCCACATCCATCAGTTTCAACTTGACAAACACAAACCCTTTTTTAAGATAAAGACCCGACCCCATTGCTTTTTGTACCCCCGTTTGAGCTAATCCAGAGAGAGCACCAATACCTAACGCCGGTAAAACGGTTTTTGCAATCATTGGTAAAGCTCTAGCAGCTAACCCGGCCAACATTCCGAGAAAACCTCCCTCTATTTTCATATTATGTTTAAGTTGTTTCACAGACATTTTAATAGTTATACCCTTACCACCCTCATAGGCTTTAACAAACTTTTTTAGTTGTGAATTGGTAATTGCTAAAACATCTTTACCTTTTAAATCTTCATGACCTAAACGTATACTTACAGGGGATCTAGCTTTAACAGCATGTTGAAGCTTTTCCTTTTGTCCTTCTGATACATTTACTTTAATATTAGTGTAACTTGTCATTTTTATATATATAATTCTTTTTTATTTTATCTCGCTTCTCTAATATGGAATCTAATTGTTAAATTTTCACCTCTAAGATTTAGTAAATTGCCATCTTGATCTGTAATATTTACCAAAGCTATGTATTTCATGTAATGTTAATGGTAAGTATACTAAATTAAGTGGTGACTCAATTATCTTATATCCAGGTGCAACATCTGGGAAAAAAGAGTAAATAGTGTTTTTTGTTGAACCATTAACATAACTCCCAGAAATAATATCTATGTTAACAAGCAAACTATTTATACTAAGAATGTTAACTACATTCTCCGACTCGTAAAATCCTTGTGTATATTTAGCGTGAGTAAATCCTAATACTTTAGCAATAGAGTAAGGTTGATTAAAATCTACTTGATAACCATTTTCCAGAGTAAGAACAGACTTTAAGGTATTGGTGTTTGCAGAAATGTTAATATAATAACCTTCATTAACTTCATCATAATGACCTTTTTTTCTCATTTCCTGGTGAATGGTATCATTAATGTCAACAAGGTCATAACTTCCTTCAGGTATTCTTATTTTAATCCATGTGGTACCATTGTCTGGAGAATAAACGAATATGTTGTTTGTTGCATCAATGTTTGGAAAAGAGTAGTAAGTTTCAAGGTTTACTAAAGCTATTTCATATACTTTATCCTTTTCCAGCTTAATAGAGGGGTTAAACCTTGTTCTAAAACTTGTTTTGTTGTCGCTTACTATAATTTGAAATGATGTTTTATGTTCTGTATTTTTTACAATTTGTTTTAAAAGTTCTTCCATTTTTTTAAAAAGTAAAAATATTATTTAGTTGAGTAAATAATATTTTTTATACTGAATTAGGTATGTAAAAGTTGTCAAAACCGTTTCTATACTTCCCATTATTTTTTTTACTGGTTAAATCGATAATAGCAAAGCCGTGCGGTCTTTCCCATGCCCTTTTACAAAATTCCCTAAATTCATCCTTTGACATATCATCACCTACATGATCACTATAAATATGGTTAATGTTTTTTAGGTCTTGTCGGAAAAGACAAATAAAATTAGCGTTTTCTCTAATAGTTTGCCTTGGTAGCCTGAAATAATTTTGTGAAAGGTAAAAGCAGTCAACATTACTATGTCTTCCACGAATGTAGTAACACTCACATTTGCTTTGCTTTTCTAAAAGTAAATCATCAAAAATCATTAAATTTTTATTTTCTGAGTTTAACTCTCTCGGATCAGGTACATCACTCGCATTTTCAAAAAAGTTACAATTTATATCTGATATGTTTTTAAACGATTTAACCCATTCCTGAACTAAAGCTGTAGGGGATACATTTGATTCTCGTATTTCTTCACGCATGTTAAACAACTTTAAAATACATTCTTTTGGTAGTTTTTCTTCAAAAGCCTTTTTTAGTATTCGGTATTCTGGTTGAAAAAAGCTTTTTCCAAAAACAGTTAAATCATTATAGTCGAGCCATCCCGGTCTAAGTAAAAGGTTTATCAATAGAGTAGTTTTACCACATCCTGATTTACCTATAATTAAACCTCTGATACTTTTGGGTAAAAGAGAGTGATTAAATCTCTTTGATACTACTTCATTCCATGATAAGTTTACAATATCCATTTTATATAACTTTTTTAATATTTATATATAAAAATGTATTGTGTTAAATGTAAAAGAGTTACTGATACAAGTGACATAAACTATACTGTTTCTAAAAATGGAAGAAATATGAAACGTGGGAAATGTATGGTTTGCGGAATAAATAAAACTCAGTTTGTTAAGACGGCAAAGGGATGATCAATACTAAATAAAGCTATAAATAATTTACCTTTTGAAATGCATCTCCCTGGTCACATTTTTACGGGACCTGGCACTAAATTAAAGAAAAGACTCAATCCAGATTTAACACCAAAGAAATGGAGTAAACCAATAAATCGCGTTGATAAAGCTGCTTATCATCATGATGTTTGTTATCTTCAGAATAATGACACTGCCACAAGAAACGCAGTATGCGATAAGAATCTGTTAACAGATTTAGAAGGGATTTACAATCCTACTATTAGGGAAAAAATGGAAAGGGGGTTGGTAAGTAAACTCATTGGAACTAAAATGAAATTTGGAATGGGAGTTAAAAAAAATCCCAGCATGCTGAAATTAGCGGAAGAATTACATAAACCTGTAAGAAGAAAATTTAAGAAAAGGAGAGTTATAGTAAATGGTATAGATAAGATATGGGCTGTGGATTTAGTAGACATGCAAGCATTTACTATGTTTAATCACGGCGTAAAATACCTTCTTGCTGCCATTGACATCTTTTCTAAATACGGTTGGTTAGTTCCATTAAAAGATAAAACGGGTAAATCTGTTGCTATAGCATTAAAAAGTATTTTTAAGGAGAGGAAACCGGGAAAAATGTGGGTGGATAAGGGTAAAGAGTTTTATAACAAAGATGTAAAAGACTTGGTTGAATTGTATTCTACTGAAAATGAGGAAAAATCTAGTGTTGTTGAGAGATGGATTAGAACAATGAAAGAAAAGATGTGGAAGTATTTTTCTGCTAACTCTACAAATATTTACATTGATGTTTTACCTGATCTTGTTAAAGAATATAATAACTCAAGGCATTCATCTATTAAAATGACGCCAGTAAATGCGAGTAAAAAAGAAAATGAAACCAAAGTTTGGAGAAATCTTTATCCCAATAATCTCGAAATAAAAGATAGAAGGCCTAAGTTTTCCATTGGAGACAAAGTAAGGATAACTAAAAAGAAAAAGACTTTTGAGAAAGGTTATACAACAAGATGGACAGAAGAGGTTTTTACAGTTTCTGAAGTAAAACATACATCATCTGTAACATATAAAATTAAGGATCTTAATGGAGAAGAAATACAAGGTACCTTTTATGAACCCGAACAACAGAAAACCGCTCAGGAGCTGTATAGGATAGAAAAGGTTATTAAAAAAGGAAAAAAGAAATCTCTTGTAAAGTGGAAAGGTTACCCCGATGAATTTAATTCATGGGTTGACAATAAAGATATTAGAAATATTTAACTATAAAAAATGTTAAATATTTCGATTGAAAACGTAATTTTACCAAATAAACCATTAAATAATTTCGAGTTAGAAGATGCTGCAAAAAGATTAGAAATACCTTATTTTAGAGGAGTCTTTTTACGAGATACATTACCGATAAAACCAAATAAAAAAGAATGTGGTATATTAAACTTTGATAAAAGTGGTGGACCTGGTACCCATTGGGTTGCTTGGTATAAAAACGATAAAAATAAAATTTATTTTGACAGTTATGGCATACAGCCACCTAATGAAATTCGAGAGTACCTAAAAAGCCCAATACAGTACAATACTGATCAATTACAACAGGCTGGACAAGTATTTTGTGGGCATTTATGTTTATACATTCTTAAAGAGTTCAGCTCAGGTAAAAAGTTTCAAAATGTTTTAAATAAACTTTTTTAGCAATATAATAAATGCCAGTTAATAAATTCGGACTAATGAAAGAAGATAAAATAAGCGGTGATGGTGTGTCACTCGCTTACATAAATAATAATTTTTTACGTAAAGATGGTACAACTGTTGTTACTGGTTCTATAGAAATGGCTGGTAATACATTAACGAGGGTTAGTAATCCTGTAAATCCTCAAGACATTGCTACGAAACATTACGTTGATGAAAATTCTGGGGGGTTATTAAAAGAAAATGGTGGATACCAGGCCCTTGGATTTTTAAATATGGGTTTCAATGAAATAAGAAATGTTAAGGAGCCTACAGAACCAAACGAAGCAGCTACTAAATAATATGTGGATAGAAGCGGTAAAGCTATAGTAGAAAATCGAGATGGTACATTTTCCGCTATTGCAAATATAGATATGAAAAGATATAGTTTAACTAATCTTTTGGATCCCGCAGATGCCCAAGATGCAGCAACTAAAAGATATGTAGACAGTGCAAATAGAACCTTCGTTTATGGAGCTGGTAGGTATATGGCAGTTTCTGACGTTTCTATGGGAGGACGAAGGATTAACAATGTTGGAAGTCCTTTAGAAAATGAACAAGCTGTAAATAAGTTTTATGTAGATACCGTCGTTGAGGTAGCTACTGCAGGTGAAAAAGCTTTAACTTAAAAAACAAGATGGATCTTTTTCAATGGCTGGTGAAATAGATATGAATGATAACCCGATTACTGGGTTACCAAATCCTATATCCCGTGATGCTGCTGCTAATAAAAATTATGTTGATAATGGTGGAGCTATCGTAAAAAAATCCAGATGGAAGTTTCATGGCGGTGGCTAACGTAAATCTCCAAGGTTTTTCTATAAAAAACGCAGCTCCTCCGGTAGAAGAGAGAGATTTAGCAACAAAATCCTATGTGGATAAAAAAGTATCCCTTCCTTCTCTCATAGGCCCTAAACCTATTATAACTGTGGGGGCTGAAGAACAAGGGGAAATTTTAGATGGTAATTATGAGTTCTCATTTGGTAATGGTAATTCGGGTCGCAACCATCGTTTAGGAGGTTACTGCATGAGTGCACCGGGTAGAATTATAAGAGGAAGTTTAACGACTGTTAAAGATAACTATAACGCACTAGAAGAGGTACAAGTTAATATTGCGGTAAACGGAATAGAGCAGGTTGATTACTCTATTATTAAAAAAGCGGACGAAATTTGTAGCTGTACGGTTTTTTTCAAGGGCTTTAGAGGTAAAGCAATGTGACATAATAAACTTTGTTTCAAAAACAACCGACCGTGATGTAATACACGCTTACATATCTATTTTGATAGAGTTAGACTTATAAAAATATAACTTTGTTTATAAAAGTTATATTTTACGTTTGATATTTGTTTCAACATTACAAAGAGGACATTTTTTTAAATTGGATATTGTGTCGCAGTCATCGCAAATAGATATATGGCCACAATTACAAAATAATATCTCAGAATCTTTTTCCCAACATATGAGGCATTTTTCTGATTTAAATGTTCTTTTTTCGTTAAAAACTTTTATTTGTGGAGTATATTGTTTTTTTAATAAAATATCATGTCTATATTCGGCACTTAAAGTTAATTCTATAAATTTGTATCCGAAGAATGGAAACAAAGCTTCAATGCATGTAAAACATTGGTCACCATTACAAACACTTTTCCGGTCAATATTTCCACCAGATATTGTTAAAACTGGTAAAAAGGTTTCCTCTTGAATATAAGTGTCATATACAAAATCTCCTGTTTCATTGGGTAAAAAGTCTTCATAAAAAACTAGTCTGTCAAAATTTCTTAAAAAGTTAATATAAATACCGTATATATTAGAACCTTTAAGAACCCATTGATAATCATCTTCCGTTTTTAACCAAACCATGTACTTAATAATTCCACAATCTTTTATTGCTTTAATACATTCATAGTAGAAAGTAGGCTTTAAGTTCTTGAGTAATTCAACATGATTTTTATTTGCTGCCTTATCAAAGCATATATTTTTCCTATATTCCCAAAGAGTTGATACCTTTTCAGAGGTGGGAGTGTAAATAAGTTTATTTTTTAACATATCGTTTAATTTATCTCCAAAGATATCTATCATCGTTTTAACACTCATGATTATTTTTTTATTATTATTTTTTTATTTATTTAATTTCTCATTGAATATTTAATTTCTGTGTTGAAGTTAAATATTTAAAATTACTTATTCCTCATCCTCATCCTCGTCAGAACTTGGGCATTCATCTAAGATATTAGGTAAAATTTCCTTTTCCTTTCCTGGTAATTTTACATTCTTTTCTATTATTTTTACTGATATAACTTTAATCTGGATCGTTTCGATGTTTTTATTTTTAAATATTCCTTCTACTTTTAAAATACAAAACAACTTACAAGCAATTTTCTTATATGAAAGAGGGTTTACCTCTTTGTTGTTTTCATCGTAAAAGCATGTCTTATATTGTTTGTTTTCGTAAAGTTTTGGGTATAACATAGCCGATCCATCCTCATTATATCTTAAAATATTAATTGCGTCTAAATTTTTAATCTTATCTTCTCTTAGTTCTTTGTCCATTCTATGCTCTCGGAAGAAATCTGTTAGTTTTTCCAGATCTTCTTTAAAAGCTCTTTCCTTTTTCGTAGGCTTTTCACCGTTATAACATGGTAAAGATAAGGAGTAATCTTTTAGATCTTTTCCTTCTGCGTTATCTCCAAATCCTGTATTAACACCATATGAAAACAAAACAGGGGTACGCATAAATAACGAACCATTTTTATTATTAGGGTATCTGTACTTTACTGGAATCTTAACAAAAGCATACTCTTTGCTTTTATATTTATTCTCGTAATTTATAGAAAGGTCTTCTTTACAAAGTTCTCCACTTTTGATATAATTTATATCTGCACTCTTTTTTATATATAAGATTTTTTTTTATTTAACTTAATTATTTTTTTCTTAAGTCCCATACTGAAGAGGTAAATAAAGTCGCATTAAGTAGTAACGACGATAAACGCTATATCCTTGGGAACAATATCGATACATTAGCTTGGGGACACACTAAGATAAAGACGCAGATCTTAGAAAATTTAGTATGTATAGGGCAGAATATATATAATATGACGATTTAAAAAATGCTGTAATTTCGCTCATATAGGTATATGGGCTAAAATATGTGACACGTTAACTAGGATGTTGTTTAGCGGCATAACCATAGATGTGGTTGTGGTTAGATTTATCAAAATGTTATAATTTTGCTCATATAGCTATATGAGCTAAAAATATAAATCGTTGGGTTGTAGTAATAAGCAGGGAGATGGTTGGGTTTGGATTTAAGCAGGGGAATGGTTGGGTTTGGATTTAAGCAGGGAGATGGTTGGGTTTATTTCTAAGCAGGGGGATGGTTGGGTTTGGATTTAAGCAGGGAGATGGTTGGTTTTGGATTTAAGCAGGGGGATGGTCGATTTTAGATTTAAGCGGGGGGATGTTTGGTTTTGGATTTAAGCAGGGGGATGGTTGGTTTTGGATTTAAGCAGGGGAATGGTTGGGTTTGGATTTAAGCAGGGAGATGGTTGGTTTTGGATTTAAGCAGGGGGATGGTCGGTTTTAGATTTAAGCAGGGGGATGGTTGGTTTTAGATTTAAGCAGGGGGATGGTTGGTTTTTGATTTAAGCTGGGGGATGGTTGGTTTTAGATTTAAGCAGGGGGATGGTTGGTTTTGGATAAACTCAGCTCTCTCTGTTTTATTACTACTTAGACTGTAGGAAAAAGCTGTCACGAGTTGCAGTTAGATCAGTTTGCCCTCAGCAGACGGATTTCCGAAAGTTGTGGTCTCTCTAATCGTCCGGCTCACGCCGACCGATTAAAAACCATTTCTCCGTCCTAAATTTTGATAAAATAGTGATAGATGGCGACGTGTACTGCTACCATGAAAAGGAAAATACAATTAATTTGATGATTAATAGAAGACAACGTAAGCAGACGACGCGGTCACAACCTGTAAACGGCGCACGTGAAAAATCGAGATTCGCCGGGTCAATTGAAAATGAAGTTACGCCCCCTTCCCAAAATTTAACCAAAGAAGCCATGAGCGAATCATTGCGTACCAATCAGGAACAACCTAGGGCGGGTCCTTCCACCCGTGTTTGAGAAGACTCAACCAATGAAAATGGTGCTCAGTGTCAGGGTAATGAATATGCAAATTCGGTATATGACGATTGATGTGAAGGCCAGGATCCCAGTGACAGTAATAAAAACCATTTGTTTTTTTAAGATTATTTCGTGGAATATTGCTGGCTTAAAAAAAATATTCTCAAGATACTGAATTCAAAAGCTTTTTGGAAACTTTTAATATTATTCATTTCTCTGAAACATGGTGTGATAAAAAAGATGAATTTGTCGACTTTTTACACGGTTATAGGTATTTTGATGTAATAAGAGATCGGAAGGAAAAGGCAATTCGAAATAGAGGTGGTATTTCATTTTTTATTGAGAGCAATGTTTTTCGGAACTTTTTTGGTGTAGATTACACGGAGAATTTCCGGAATGTATTTTTTTTTATTAAGTAATAGATTAGTTCAAATTTTTGGAAAAAATGTTATTCTGCTATTTTTCTATATATCACCTGAAGGTTCGATCGTCTATGAAAGTGAAAGTAGTAATGGTATTGAATTACTGTATGAACATATTCTTTTCTTACGTAACGAATTTCCGGAATGTTTGTTATTTTTAGCTGGAGATTTCAATGCTAGAACTAGAGATTTACTGGACTATATATTGAATGATTCGCTAGAATTTATCTTTGGAGATGTTGACTATAGTAATGGTTCTCTTAACCTACTTGAATTTCGAAGAAAAAATAAGGACTCAAAATACAATAGTTTTGGTGTATCTCTTGTAGAAATGCGCAGTGTTTTAGATATCCATATTCTGAATGGAAGAGTTTGTCAGGACAGAGAGGACCATATTACGTGTATCTCTAGTAACGGCTCTTCAGTAGTAGACTACTGTATAGCTTCTAGTGATCTTTTCCAGTTTGTTGTAAACTTTGAAGTCCTAAATAATAGTAATTCTGACCATTTTCCCGTGACTTGTTCGTTGAAATTGTCTGTCATTAATGATTTTAACCTTAATGAAGAGTCTCCGGACAAAAATAATAAAGAGCCTGGTTCACTAACCCCCATAATTTGCCCAACCTCAGAATCTCACTATTTTTTGAAAATCATAGAAATGATATGTGTATAACCTGAGAATGACATTATTTTGGTGAAAAAGTTGAACTGGACATTGAAATTTAATAAAAAACAAGGCCCTCCGTAACACAACGAAACGACGTATTTATTGACGTCGGTCATAAACAACACGACGTTACGCGTGTGTGAAATTCTCCTGATCCCACAAAGTATCCTTCAGTTTCAGTGACAAAAACTACCTTAACCCTTTACAACACAATGCCGACTTTTCACGACCCTGAAGAAGAAGGCTTTTGAAAATATTG